>CM067377.1:27939553-29257053 GCA_034510155.1 Eucriotettix oculatus | reverse complement strand
GCTATCTAGGAGGTAATTTTACAAGGAAACACATTCAACACTTTTGCAGGACCTCAATTTTAAGGATTAGGGGGAGATTAAGAAAATCCTGTACAGAGTAAAACGCGCCATTTAATAGAATAGTTTTACTCTGATTCACGAAACGTTTGTAGTTATTATTATTAACCTCTGGAGGAAGACTGTTGTATAAAATTACCCCGGTATTGTGAATACTTTTCTGGTGTAGAGCAAGTTAAAGCTGAACGATTTCTGGTCGTGCATTCATAAAATTCGCCATTCTTTTGAAAAAAAAAATCTTCCGCTCAACAAACTTTAATATTTTATGAAAATATACGCTTGGTAAAGTATTTGCAAATTTTTGAAGAAAGGTTTGCAACTCGATCTAGAATTCATACTAGAAAGTATTCTAATGGCACGCTTTTGCAACTTAAATATTTCAATGCTCCTGGAGCAGTTTCCCCAAATAGAGATTCCATAGCACATAACTGAATGAAAAGTTAACCATTTTGATGTACTTTTTGTCAACGTGTTGCATAAGTGTTCTGAGAGAATAACAAGCTGAACTTAGTTTTCCGGCAAGCAGATCTATATGGTCATTCCACTTTAATTTATCATCAATCCGAAGGCCCAGGAAAGAAGCATTGGCTGAAAATTTCTCTACGGGTCTATTACTAACATCAGAAATTAAATGAACTAACTTAGTCTTATCTAGGTTGAGGGATAATTTATTCACGTTAAACCAATCATTTAGGCCGTCCAGAGTGCTGTCTATTTTCTTATCCAGATTTTCTAAGTTTTTACCTGTAGTAACTATATCTGTATTACCCACGTAGAGAATCGATTTTAGAGGATGTACGTATCCTGGAAGATCGTTTATGTTTAGAATAAAAAGTAAAGGTCTAAGAATTGATCCTTGAGAAACGCTGCATATTATAAACTCCCAATCGGATAAGTGAAGTTGGCCGTCTTTAGTTTCAACTACTACTTGTTGTTTACGGTTTGAAATTTCATAATTATTGACTTTTTAATAATAATTTCCTGTTGTAATTAATGACAATTAGAATTTTAATAAAAATCGGTTCCTCATCCTTACACTTTTGATTTCCAGAAATTATAGAACATCTTAGTAACATGACGAAAAATGGAACCTATATTAATTTTACCATAAATTTAAACTAATCAAAACTTAATTAAATTATTTATTTTAACATCAGCTATTACTGAATAATTGCAGATTTACAAACTAATATTACTATTTGCTTTATTTATTTCTTGGTTTTCTCCTTAATAATAACCTTAATTTTATTATCATTTAAATCAAATATATTTATAATTAATGAAATTTACTTAACAAAAAATTAACTTAATAATATCATTACTAAGATTTAGAGGGAATGCCCCCTCTAATGGGATTATTATCAAAATGACTGTTAATAAATGAATTACTACAAAAAACGTGGAACTTTATAGTATCAATTCTAATTATGTCTCCTACTATTACCCTTTATTGATATTTGAAAATATTAGCAGTGATTATTTATGCGTACTTTCATACCGTCCCAGTATATTTAGCCTTTTAGATATATTATTTTACATTACCGCTGAACAAGATATGCTGGTTATAATCTTTTCAGCTTCAGAAAGATTTTTATTCAATAAAAATTATGTGTTAAGGGGAGATCATTTATTACGTTAACCCTTTTCAAGGTCATTTGTGCGGAATACTTTTTCGGAGTGTGGCAGATATGAGGTGACAATGCTATTAAATTGCGGCTTTATAGCACTGTAAATAATTTTTTTTTATCCAAGGCCTTTGGTGACGACCTTCGATCACGGAATTTTGGAGTAGGACGTAGTCAGTGTAGCGATTTTCCTTCACTATGAATCCCAGTTTTCGTCACCATGACCAACACAAACAACCATGGCCGCACCTGGAATCAAACCATTGTTAATCGAGTTCATACAAAAAGACAACTTTTAGAACAGTCGATTGCTTTAATTAGCTTTAATTGCTTTAATTGAACAGGAGGTTACAGTTCAACATTAGCCATGATCAACTGTGTACCTAATTACGTTTTCTTCTTTGATAGTTGTGTACTTTTATGTTATTCATAGAGAACTGTTAAGATTGCACCAGTCTTGAAGTGTCTCATAAAATGGTAGTAAAATAACGAGGTGCTACATTCACATCTCCTTCAGAAATCTTATCTCACAGAGGGACATAAAACTATTTCTTGTCTACTCAATTTAAATGAAGTTACTGTTTTCTCCTGGTTCGGTAATGAAGCGTCATACATATAGATAAGAAACGTGGTGGTAGCGGCAAGGATCTGAGTCCACGTCGAGAGCAGAAACGCGACAGCGAGACAAAGTGTATACAAAGACTTTATCGAGCCCCGTATAAACGTTTTAAGGCCGAGGATAGGCAGTAAACCTTGTTGCAGTAATCTTGTAAGAAACGTGAATAATTTCCATTTACCTCAAACAATTTACGAGTCCGTAACGCCAGTCTATTATGCCGTAAATGTATACATGAAAGCCAGCAACAATACAGTTAATAATGCAATTAGACTAAATCTCAATTTTCCATCTTCAAGGTAAGTAAACATCAGAAGAATTAAAATTTATAAATTGCTGATCTTTTAATAAAGTATTTTGAAGTAGCTGCTCACAGAAAGTTATGTACCATAATAACTTTAATATCACAATGTTGTGCAGTAATATTTGATACCTTTTTCTAAAATGAAATCAGTTTTATGCTATCCCATTCTCTATGTCTATGCAATTAATTACATTTTATATTCTTCCTTAAATTTGAAAATATATTTATTTCATAATTTTCTATTTCTGAACTACAAACTCTAAGGACAATGGAAAAAATAGTCTTTTTGGACTCGAAATTACACCACAAAACGTTTGTTTTCATGCTCGGTGTTCAATAATTCCATAGTCTTTAGCCCAAAAACAGTATAACTGCTTAAATAATTCCAATAATCTGACACATATAATTAACAAATAGTAACAATCAATGAGCCAATTAGTCAGAAACAACTATATATATTGAACACATTACAATGATCCTTTACAGCTTCTTCGGGTCTAGAAATGTCTTCCGTAATTATTATCAGCTACTCGATACCAGAAGGAAAATATCTATACTTTACCCTGTGCTATTTTTGAATCCGTATCAGATTAAAAGTATCGATATCTGAGAGTATGGAAGTATGCGGCTAACGGAGAATAATACTATCTATCGTCAGGAAATGATTTTTTTATCAAAACATCTTGTGAAATACTAATATTATTTGAAGTTTTTAGGTATTTATTTCTGAATGGTATTCATTAGTTACAAACTAAATATTTATTTCATACTATCTATTCCCGCGACTTCGTTCGTGCGGAAATAGCTCATTCTATTTCGCCCTAAAAACGAAATAACGATATCATTTATTTATGATCGTTTAATAGCAATCCTTATAACACACGGTTGGTTTTCAATAGGTCTCACTTTCACACGTTTGCAGCAATAGATGGGGTGAGCTTGCTCGCCCTCCACTCTCTCTCTCTCATGCTGCCAAAATTACGATTGTAAAATCACAGTAAGTGGTATGAATGGTATAGGAACGTCTAATAGGACTTTAACTAGCAGTTGATTTTCAAGCCTCCTTTCACATGCCAATTCGTTTATAAAATTTTACATTAATATGTTCTGAACTGTGCAAGATATCAAAATGAAACATACACGAAAATTTAAACTACAATTCCCCTATTGATCCCTGAAATTTTAATTAAAATCCGTTTAGCCGTTTCGGAGCATAAACAGATCAAGAGTATAGAACAAGAGATTCAAACTCACGTATGCCAAGGAACCTTCAATATCATTATAGAAATGAAATATGATTGAATATTTAAGTTAATTTTCCTGTTTTTAAACCCCCAAATTTTTATTGAAATCCGTTAAGTCGTTTCGAAGCCTTTTCGAGACAAGCATATCGTCAGACACTTCAATTTTATTTATTGGTATATATATATGTATATAGATAACAGAAAACATTTTTACTGTAGATTTTAATTATTATTGATTAAGTTTTTACATTTAAAATATCTACTTAGTAAAATGAACTTATAGTATTCAAAGTAAAATATAATTTCATTAATTAAAACCCACTTTTCTTCACTCCGTGTTGAAAGGATTGTCACAGATTTATAAAATTGTCTTTTACTTACAACTGAAGTTGTGGAAATAATAAAATATTGTACATCACTTAACGTCTGATACTTAAATAATATATATAAAATAAACTACAGATATTTTTAATTTCATTGAAGGACGTTTCGTCAAGCACATTTGGGACTTTTTCATTTCAGCCGCACTTTTTACATATTTGCTTCTACATTATAATAAATCCCTTCGGTTCAAATTATTGCGTTCAATTT
This sequence comes from Eucriotettix oculatus, assembly GCA_034510155.1. NCBI lineage: Eukaryota > Metazoa > Arthropoda > Insecta > Orthoptera > Tetrigidae > Eucriotettix > Eucriotettix oculatus. The sequence goes on along the minus strand of CM067377.1, from coordinate 29,252,616 downwards.
CTATAACTTTCTGTGGAACTTTTATTGCTGCCATCACGAATATATATAAAATTCCGGTGAAGGTGTGTTCGTAGTTCTTCTACCCCTTCACCGATTTTGATGGTTTCTTTGTTGTAGTATTTATGGAAAGCATTAACGAATGTAGAATAGGGGGAAAGCGAACAATATGGAAAACGTTGACCAAGAGAAGGGATAGATTAATAGGCCACGTTTTGAGACATGAGGGTCTTGTAAAATTAGCATTAGGGGGAAGTGTGTGGGGTAAAAACAGAAAAGGGAGGACAAGGATGGAATATGATAAGCAGTTAGGGAGGATGTGGGGTGTGCTAGTTGTGCGGAAATGGAAAGACTTGCGCTAGATATGTTTAGGACTGAATACCACAATAACATTATGAGGTTATCTGGATAATTCAAGCAGGTGGCCCTGTTGTCGAGATATAGATTTTTTTTTCTAGTTTTCAGACCTAAGCTTTTGTAACATTAATTTTTTCCTCAAATATTCAGTGTGCTCGTTTAAATACCCCGTGGAATTTGTCTTACGTATGAATACATGCGCATGCTCATTGCGTCGTAGCCTGTCATTGTTTTGACATTTCGATTTTGGATAGCTTAGTTCTGTTATATTCCTTGCATACTGTGCGATTTCGATAATAGGGGGCGTGAAAAGGAAAATTTTCAAAAACGGAACGATCTACCGATGGTTTAATCAGGCGTCGACAAAGAGATTACTATCAAATTAACTACTACAGCGGGTAATATAAATGATTTGACGGGGAAACGCCGAGAAATCAGCTTGTATATTTTACTTTGTATTTATTGAGGGTTTAGACAGAAAAAATGTTTAAATAACGAAGCTAAATATTAATAAAATTAGAGTTATTTTATTTTATATACATAAAAGATTCTTTCCTACCATTATTCGGAGTCTGACTTTAACTTACTAATATATTTTAATTATTGAACGAGATCAGAACCACAGTGTAAGAATTTGCAAATAACACTTTTTGTTACAATGTCGTAGTTCAACAACAAAACTGTATTAATCTGTTCTTTTACAAATTACTCAATGTAAGATAAAATTAACTATTAGGTAACATTTGTTATTTATACATTATTAAACAAATTGCCTACACTTAAGTTTTTATGTAAAATTGCATAGCGTTTGGGTCCATGATTTTTAGGGTAAGACACATTTCAATATATAATAAACTCGTTCTTAATTCAATATATATATATACAAATTATGGTGTACATTTTTGTAACAATCAGTAACGGAAATACGGCATACTTCATTCAACAAATCATATTATTAAGAGAAAGTCATACTTAATTTTAGGTTTCAATAACGATGCAGTGGTGTGATCTTCTGAGTTAATATTTGTGCTGATAAAGGAATAAAGTAAACGTGTCAATCACATTAGAAGATATCAGTACTCTTACTTAACACATTACTTCTACAAATCAGAAAATTATGATCTCCAAATGAATTTCTCCATTTCCATTAACGTACACGGCAGAGAATTATCTCTAAATAAATTATCATTTGCTACTTCACGATTGAGTTAGAAATTTGTATTATTCAATAGATTGTATTTCGTTCACTACTTGTCAGAAAATGAGCGATACTTTTTTGCGAAACCAATCCTGAAAATACAATTAATTGGTAGTGAAAGAAGAATTTTTCTTCTGTTACAGACTGCTTAATCCAGTGATGGGCAAACTTTTTAAAGAGGGGGCCACAGGAAAGGAAAAAAACTTCAGGCGGGCAAATGTAATTTAAAGTTGAAGTGTCGTTAAACGTTATACTCTTTGCAGAATGTTACGGTTTTGTTGCAGATGAGACAGTGGTGTAGCGTACCTATAGGAATTTAAGAAATATTTAAGGTTTTACGCTATAAAATATCTATTTATTTTTAAAAATACACAATAATTAACTAAAGAAAAATAGAAAAAATTATTTTCGTAACTAATTAAATACGCAAACGTTCTCTTCATCCAAGGTTTACCGTGGGGTAAATAGGCTGTCAAAGAATACTGCTCAAATTGATCGTCACAAAACAGTCTTACCACTACCACGTGCACGCAGGTTTATCCATAAAAGCTATGAAAAAGTACTTCCAACTCCATTCATCTTTGAAAACCGGCAATAAGGGTCAAATTTACCTTCTTTAGATAAAATCTTAGCGATAGTTTTTTTTACAATATGCAGAGTAAAACAATAAAACCAACACTAAGACGGGTCTGTCTAAAGAAAAGTTTTTCGATATCTAGCCACGGTAGAGGGGGTAGCTAATGCGAAGAGGCTCCGTTACCAATTTTACTCTTCGCTACGAAGTTGCCAGGAATCAGTGCCTCTCACTCTCAACGTAACATTCCAATATCTAGGTTAAGTCAATATATTTGTATGTCGTCACTGATACAAAACGAAAGAGAGGAATTAAGAAGAAATTTTTTATTTTTCTTACAGTCTGTATTCTTTTTTTATTCGTCAAATTAGGGATAATATCTCGGGGGCCGTAGTTTGCCCATCACTGGCTTAAACAATAGTTGGATTATAATATTCTCACAAATCGTGGCACCTTACTCATTTTTGGAGGTGTATGTTTTTGGTTTGTAGGCCTTGGGCATGTGGTAAGAGTTGTTTGCTGTTACTATTGGATCAGTAGGCCAGCTGCCTTCCGAAACTGTTTGAGGGACGGAGAGGGGAATGCTGCGGTGTAACAGAAACTCATCTCCTATCATTCGGAACAGCGTGGGACAAGTGACCATTAGACTGAATTACCTTTGGCAGGATTAGTAGGGTATTCGATGCATCTCGTCAGGTGAATACCGGGTAGGATCCTTGAATTATAGCCCGGGGGCCCTGGTCAACTCTTGGCTGACTTCTACCCCCTTCCGTATTTCTCCCTTTATAATTCGTTTCCTATGCTATTAAGCGGGGGGGAGGGAGGCGGTTGCTACTTATTGGATCATCCTCATGTAGTTTGTCACCTCTCTAAAAAATCAATACTACCATTCCACCTGTAAACGGGAATCTGGAAAATCATTGATATGAAAAACCGGCCAATAAGTCCGCAAATAATGTAATTACTAAATAATTAATACAAATACAACGTTTCATCCAACTTTGTGAATTTCTTCATGTAAATTAGTCATTGTTACCACATTTCGGCAGTAACCGTCACAGGAGATTGTCCGCGACACCAAATTTCTCTAATGTAGATCGTTCTTCTTTTGAATAATTTTGGTTTACGGGAATGGAAGGTCCTTGGACGTTTGAACGTCGACTCGGATTAGCTCAGTGGTAGAACGCCCGCCCGAAAAACAGGAGGTTTGGGGTTCGAATCCGTGGTCCGGTCTACCTTTTTCTATTCTTGTCTTTCCTCTAAATTAGCTACACGTTCCTGCTTGAGCTTCGGTTGAAGCATTTCTACTTCCGTTGTGTTTGTATTAGGGTCATTCCATGTCAAGTAACCCCGCGCGACCATTCCCGATTTTGATTAAATTGGGACAGTTTGTAATATGAAGCCTTAGATGAACATATTCAGTTCGAAATATGCATTTCTGACTGAGATGCGGACTTTTCGTCGAAGCCTGCCCTTCGTTGAACTCTTTGTTTCAACTATGTCACTGAAAATTCCTTTCCAGGATAAATCCCATGCGTTAATTACGAAACTAATACAAATATTTTTAAAAATTTCATCGCTGGCAGCTGTAAGCCCACAAAGTTTGCGAAAAAATTGAGCCACTTTTTTTTCGTATTTTCAAATCATCCTACAGAGATAAATAAAGTACGTACGGTATTCATATTTTGAAGTTTTCATGTATACATGAGTGTCTACAAGCCACAGGATTTACATCTTTATAGATAATATACTTTGGGAAATTTGGTGCTTAATACCTGGCGCCTAAGTGAAAAACGCCAAAAATGAGCTTTTTCAGAAGTATAAATAGTTTAGAAGCACACCAGATATCGTTTTATAGCTGATACCACTAGAAATATAAACATTTTCTCTAATAGAAAACATATATTTCGTTTTGGTGTCTCGACGGATAAGGTCTAAAAGTTTAGGTGAAAGGCCACTGTAGTGCGATCTCGACAAATACCGCCTCATCGTGCAATAATCGCTCGAATAATGTGCTCTTAAGTGATATTTCACTTTCTTTGGTGTATGACTTTTGTATATAAAGCAAAAGTAATTTTTTTGATCAATCGCCTATTTATTATTAACTCCATGAAGTCTCCAAAAGTAATAAAACAAGAAATGGCGCAATGTTCCTTGACTGTTTTCTCAATGGAAGTCTTGTTCAAATGATGAATAATAAAATAATAATTCTAGGTTAAAATCCATCAAAATTATTTATCATCGGTCTCCATGCTTTCCTTTAATGTCTTCAAGTAATTCTCTGATGTATGGCAATGCATTGATAACTACATACCACACTTATCACCATTTACCATATTATTTGATTTTAGACATTAACAACATATTCGAGGAGATGTATTTGAACTTGCTTCTTTACGGTTTTGCGAACCATAATGAATTACCAGGTTGGAATCCTTGGTCAAAAACCTGACGTGTATATAATAAATGTATATAAAATATGCATTTATATAAACGTATCAGGTTTGGGAACCTGCAGTTAAGGAAACCCTCCCATGGCTGGTCTCGGGGCCATGGAGATGCCAATCTTTGATTGGAAGTGCAAAGCCACCATGGACTCCATATGGAATTTTGAGTGCTGTATTTGATTCTTACTGGTCGTGTTACGAAATTCATAGAAGATCATTCAATGCTACAGTACTGAAAATGAAACTCGCGCTTCTAGGAAGATATACTTTGACAAACTGACCAAATTTCCTCAAAATCGGTAATGGTCGCGCGGGAATCTTTCCTCAAATCAGGACACTTAATTTGGAATGACCCGTTAATTAAATAGTAATTAAATTATTTGTTAACTTATTGGTCGTCTTTCAATTCATTTATTTTAAACTTAAAGTCTGAAAAATGATGTTTGAATATGAAAGACCTTCGTTTAAAAAAGAAATATGTTTAAAAAATCAGTGTGCTTGTTTAGCAACTTACCACAAGTGAATCTCATCAACGATTAAGATATGAATAATATAATAGGAATTATCTTACCTCTTTCAACTTTTTAAAAATTTTTTATTTTTTATTTTTTTGCATATTGACTTTTATTCTTGTGACTCCATTTACATTGCGCAAAAGATCCTTGGCAGCTTCAACTTTAGCAGTAGAAAAGTGTCTTACCTCATTCCGATGGAAATATCTGTTCAATACTAGGAACCTAATCAGCAAGTGCCACTATAAAGACGAACTAATTGCTTTTCTTCACGATCACTCCAAAGACGAAACTGAGAAATTTATGGCTAGTTGTTATCATGTTTTGTATAATTGCAGTAAATTATTCCACTGGTTTAATTCTCGATCACAAAAACTGCTAGGATTTACTGTATTTACGATAAATTGCTTATTAATAAATTTTATTTTACTGTCAATATTGCTATTAACCGTTTTTGAAATCTGTACAGAGTAAATAATAGAAAGGTGACGGAATAGTATTAAAGCGCGTGCGTGAGAGAGGAAGAGCCCAACGACAATTGAAATGAGTTATGCAAGGTGAGTCAAAAGTCGCAGTAGATACAAGATGACCGATTTCTAGATGGCGCCCACGTTCGGTATATACCGTAAACGGTAGACCACCTCCCACATAGGCAACAGGAATATTCAGGTTTCCAAATTCCTGCAGAGTTTTAGAAACAACAGGCGACTTTTGACTCACCCTGTAGTGTGTGGATTGAGAAAATAGTCTTGCGGAAATAAAATATAAGTCAGCAACGCTCACGTCTTCGGTTAATTAACTGCATATAAACTCTTATGAACATGATGCAACACGCTCTTTGTGAAAGTCCTGGAGAATGAAATTTATATTCAGAATCTGTACTGTTCCTTGCCAATATTTTATTTTTGACGTAAAAAGTCACAAACGTGAGATTAAAGATCGGCAAAGAAAGTAACTACGCGCACTTTTTGTTTTCCACACAGCCTTTCAAAAAATATCGTTATCCATTCACCACCTTGCCCTTCAAGTTAACAGTTCGTCAAAAGAAGTTCACGTTGAAAACCCTTTATGCATACTTTTTCAAGTTGCATAAAGAAAGAGAAATGGTTCGTAAAATATTTCATGTAATTGGACTGAAGGATGAGGATGAATAAATCTCGACCTGACCGGGAATCGAACACGTGATCACTTTTTGGTAAGCGTCAGTTATCCGAGTCGACTCCCGACCAGGTACAAGACTTCTCCACCTCCTGTACACACTAAGCCCAGGTTCACCTACCTCTGGGAAATCGATGAAGAGCTGACGCGTACCAAGCAGTTGTCACGTGTTCGATTCCTGGTTAAGTCGATATTTATTCATCCTGATCCTTCAATCTTAACCATAGTATCCTTACCTTGAAGCGGTGGGGAGGCTTGCGTGGTCAAATGATCCCAAGAACTATACCGTGCTGGACAGGTCGAAGGTGATGATCCAGACTAAGTGGGATACCCTGACCCTCCAGGTTGGGGGGGGGAGGGGGCTAACAACCCCACCACCATAAAAACTTCATATTGTCCAGAAACCAAATCGAAATAACCGGACGGTCCCAAACTTACGACGACTACAGCGCGCTAAATGGCAACGATATTGATATATTGGAACATGGAATGTGAGAAGTATTTTTTAGGCTGGGTTAGCAGGAAATTGGAGGATGAAATACTTAAATATAAGATAGATGTTGCAGCATTGCAAGAGATAAGATGGAAGACAATAGAAGTAGTGGACCTACAACATTATATTCTGATTAATAATGGAGAAGAAGAAAACAAAATAGGAACAGGTTTTATGGTCAAGATATGATCGAATATGAAGCAAAAAACTTCAGGCTATGCCGTTTAAGATTGAAAGAAAGATTTGCCAACATCTCATTAATTATTGTCCATGCTCCAACAGAGGAGGCCGAAAAAGAGGAAAAAGAGCTTTTTTATGAAAAAATGGAACAAGGATATGACAGGTTGCCCAAGTATGATGTTAAAGTTGTATTGGGGGATTACAATGCGAAAGTAGGCAAGGAGAAAGAACACCACCCTGCGGCAGAAACCTATGAGAACGGATGGAAGATGGTTGATTTTGCCTTGAGCAAGGAACTTGTGATCAAGAGCACGTGTTTTCCACATATGGAAATATATAAGGAGACGTGGATACCTCCGGATGGACAGAGAAAAAACCAGATAGATGACGTGCTGATAGATGCACGACACGCTTCCAATATAATGGACGTAAGAGGCCAGCGCGGAGCAGACTGTGACACAGACCACATATTGGTGAGGATCAAGTTCCAAGAAAGACTGGCAATCAAACCCAAAGACAGAACTGAACAGGGTAAATACTATAATGTAGAAATGCTAAAGGACGAGAATAAAGAGGAAGAGTATAGGGATCAACTGCAAAGAAAACTAAAAATGGATGGAAATGGGGATGTGGACATTAATACAATGTGGGAAGAAACAAAGCTAGCAATAAATGTAACAGCACAAGAAGTACTTGCAGTGAGAAGGAAACAGAGTAGAAATAAATGGTATGATGAAGAAGTGAAGGAGGTTCTGGAGGAGAGAAATTTAGCCCGACAAAGAATGTTACAGAGACCCACTCGAAATAATGTAACAATTTTTAAAGAGAAACTGAGAATAGTGAAGACATTGATAAGAAATAAAAAAGAATAGAATAGGACGGCCCGGGAGGAGATGGTTGGAAGATGTGGAGGAAGACTTAAGGACTGTCGGAGTCAGGAGTTGGCGTAGACTGTCTTCTCTAAATTCTTATATTGCATAATTTTCGGGTGGGTTGTGTATATGTGTGAAATTTTATTGGGACGATGAAAATAACCATCTTCCGATTTGTCACTGACCGATAACCATTTATTAATGTTGAAGTTCAGTGACGTTTTCTTGACGTGCTCGCACAGTGAAATACAGTAATTACAGAAGCCTTCAAAAACAAGTGTGTATCGCCGCGATGCGCGATACCGTCATTGTATGAATTCCGCTTTACGAGCCCGCGTGTGGAAGGAGGCTTGGTTGTCACTAGGGTAGATTCTTTACTGCAGCCACGCTGGTTGGCCCATACATTATTTCAAGCGTTGTCATTGGTGCAGTTAAGTTCTAACTAACCATCGTCTATCATCTTATTTAAAACATATTATAGACGAGCAGGATGAGACGTGGTTTATTAGCTTAAAATGGAAAATATAATTATAATTAGAGTATAAAATTGGTTTGCACGAACGTGAATTACTTTAATACGGAAAGCAATACGTAATTTAATATTTTCAAAATCAATTTAGAAGCTCAAGTTGATTTAGTTCTAGTCCAAAAGTCGTCAATCGGAATTTGGCGAACAGTCAATCAAGGTTTTCTGTATTACAGACTAATGTAAGAATTAATAGGCGAGTCTTTATGACGTACCTGTGTCGAACCAATGCGTTTTAGCGTGTTATGGAGTCATTAATATTTGTTTGCGGTCGCTTGATTACCAATATTTATGGCTGCCAAAGACAAATTCCGTGCAGCAACGTTCAGATAAAGAGATAATATTGGAATTTTAACAGGCTGACTATCAAGGAAAGATTCATTCATCGTCGTTTGCCAAGAAAGGTAGCTATAAAAATCCACTATGCTCAAACTGAATGGGTCAAAAATCGTTTTAAGTTTCAACATGATATAAACAAGCATTTCTCTCTTCATTATGGATTCAGCAATATGAATATACACGGAATGAGTCTGGCGGGGTTTGTAAGCCAAGATATTGAGTCAGAAAAGAAGTAGAGTTAAAAATAAACACAAAGTGCATTAAGTGACAGAAATGCCAGTAATTTTTACAAAGAAATATGTTCTAATATAGAGGAATTGAACTAGTTGACCCTACTGGAATATTAACAATAAATAATAAATATATGAAATTGATTATCCAGAAAGTTCTGTTTCATTGCAACATTATTCGTGTGCAAGAATGATTAAATAATATTTTAGTGGGTTCCATCCGGGTGAGGTAAGAGACTTTTCTACAGCTCAAGGTCTCTTGACGTAATGCATTAGTTGCAGATATTACTGAAACGCGAAAACCATTCTATATTTTTTCCTCTCCAGTAGAACAATTCTTAGTTTAGAAGAATGATATCTAATGACTGAGAAGGTGTTTAAATATGCTGTTGTGGTATTCAGTCCTTAGATTGATCTTCATGCTAACCTATCTTCTGCAAGCCTTTACATATTTGCAAAACTGTAACATCCTTCTCACAAGTCTAATTTTACAAGACCCTCATATCTCAAACCATGACCTATTAATCGGTCCCTTCTCTTGGTAACGTCCTCCATATTGTTTGCTCTTCCCCTATTCTGCGTAGCACTTGCTCGTTAGTGATTCTATCCGCCCATCTTAATTTCAGCATACTCTATTCTTTTTCTTTCTGTAACTCCTACCGTCCACATTTCGCACCCATATAACGCCACACTCCATACGAACATATTTAGTAATGATTTCCTAATATCCACACTTATATTGCCCGTATGTAAACTCGTCTTTTCTACGAAAGCCTTCCTTGCCTGTGCTGTTTAAATCTTTATGTCTATTATACTTCTACCATTCCTAGTTATTATGCTGCCCAAGTAGCAGAATTTCTTGACTTCCTTCTAAATATCCCTTCCCAATCTGACACCCTTTGTTATTCCACCGTCTCCCATACTTCACTTCATTACCTCTTAATCCTCATATTGAACTCTTTCTCCAGGACCACTCTTTCATGTCATTTATTACGTTTTCCTAGTCTTCTTATGACTCCCCTAATACTACAATATCATCGGCAAAGCGTAGGGATTTTATTTCTTCTTCTTGCAGTATCATTCCTTTTCGATATTTCGTTTTAACTTACATCTTCGCCTGTTCTATACATAAGTTAAACAGCACGGGCGACAGACTGCATCCTTGCTTACTTCTTTCTTGATTTCTGCTTTCTTTTCTTGATCTTCAATTGGAAATGTGTGTCTTTTTCCGTTTTTCTTCCTGTTCTCATCGAAATCCTTAATAGCGTGTTCCAGTTCACATTATCAAAAGCTGGGCTTAAATTGAGCATTCCCACTAACTTAGTTTAGAATTCAATGCACCTATGATCAATTTACGCAATGTTGGTCTTCACGTATTTCCTAGAATTAGGACGTGAAGATTGTGATAAGTGAATTGGTAGGTGAGCCTATCTTAGGTTTATGGATATCGCAAGGTCCTGGGTTCCATTCCATGGTCCGGTTGGCATTTTTCCATTCTTCTCTTTCTTCTATTATCAAAAGCTTTTCTATAAAATGGATATTGGCGTTAATGGTTGAATCGTATCAGCCGTCCATGTATAATACGTGACACTCCTGAAAGCCGAAAATGCCCAAATGTTGACGTCTGGTTGATAATTTCACTTGTGGCTGTCAAGACGCTCATTTCAATAAATTTAATTAAAGCTTGGTAAAATTTATTGTAACAATTAAAGAATGAGAAGAATTAACGACCCGTATAACTGAAAACACAAAATAGGCGTTTCGACCAACTTGCCAAAATTAACTAAAGATATAACATAAAGATCATTGCCAAAAGATAAAATTAACTAAGACAATTTAACAAACTAACATATAATTTATCAAGTGTGTCATATTTCATATTTACGGTAAATTTGTTGCTTGTAATATATAATATTTCTTAAATTAATCTTTTCTTAAAATAAACTTCTTTAATTAAAACAATATTACAATCAAAATTAAAAGAATTAACTATTTTACGGTAGATTTTTTTTCTAAATTTAGTAAAATCAGATCAATTGTATTCTTAATGGTTCTAATAATTGTATTCCAAGGACTATCGCCCGTTTTAGATCATTCGTCTACCAGATTCAAATAGTAATTTATAATATTTTTGTTATCTAAAAAACTGTCAATTCTCTGTCTTTCATTGTTAAAAATATACAAATATATTTGACTGTCACAATAATATTTATGAAATATCTTATAATAACTTTTTGCTACATTGGTCAGATTAAGAGATCCCTGTCAATTAGAATCAAGGAACATAAAGCCAATTAAAATTTTTATTTATATAAATAGTCTCCACTAGGAACATAGTCATTTTGGTAATACTATTTTTTAGATAAGGAAGTGATTTTAATAAAAGATTAATTTCAGAAATGTATATTAAAACCAACAAAGTTACAGTACAACTAAATAAATTATATGATGGTTTGTTAAATTGTCTTAGAAAATTTTGTATTTTGTCTATGCACTTTGTGATTTTAATTGATTTAGTTTGTTAACAAGGGCTTCAATGGATGGTCCAAACTTTTACATTAGGTTCAAAAATGTTCATGTTTGTGATCTTCTTAGGTAAATCTTCAGGATAGAACAACAAAAATAGTTTACGTAATTAAAAACGGTAAGTAATATCATTTATTTATTTTAAGAAAATATTTAAAAATCCTGGAAATTTTTAAAGATTTATCTATACCAATAAATAACACTTAAGCGTCTGTCTGAAATATTGTCTCGAATAGACCCCGAAACGGCTCAGCTAGTATCGATAAAATTTTGGGGATTAAAACAGGTGTTTTAACTTAAATTTTCGTGCATGTTTCATTTTGATATCTAACAGGGTTCAGAAGATATGAAAATAAATATGGGTAAATCCATGGAGTTGCTGCGCCTAAGCCGGCTGAAGTAGAATATCTCTTCAACAGAAAACTTAGTTGCAATGATCTGGTTTGGCGCTCGTGTTGTATGAATATTTTTACAGCCTGAGGTTTGATTTATTGCCTACGCCATTCTCAACTGTTGATTTAATTTAATTATAAATAAAAGTCAATGTTTGTGAAAGCCTTCAGCCCTTATATACTACACCTGTTGAAACACAAGGTTCGCCATTAGGCTTAATCACAGTTATTGATAAAACTTTTTTATTAGTTACAAATATGAAAAATAAATTATAAGTCGGAGTGCAGATTTATTATATAAAGACCCGGGTCGCAGACACTATTTTTCGTAGGTTTGTATATGCATTGATGCCCATTATTTCACGGTAATCTCTACGAGGAGATGATTCAGGTATCTTCTACTTATAATTTTTCCCTATTGTTAATTTTATTTGAGTCACTGAGTTTGTGGCACACCACGTGTTCATTAAATAAGATCAATAAAATTAAAATTTAACATTACATTTATTAAAAGTTAAAAGAAAAAATAAATTATAAAAGAAATAATGTATATAGCCCGCTACTCAACATGTTACTCTTTCCCCCAAGATTACCATGTTTTAGGCTGGAAATTTGAATTTAAAAAAGAATTATGTCAAAAAGACAAAAATTAAAACTTACCGTTGCAAGACTCCCAGGAAAAGACTTCCGACAGCTTACCAGTGAGGATCGCAGCCGAAGTAATTGGAGCGACACTCGGTCCGTAATCTTCTGGTTCTCTAGTCTCCCCTTCTGCCGACTCCTTTCTCCATCCAGTCACAACCAAGAATGTCCTTTCTTACTTTCTGCAAAAAATTTGCCTAGCTCTCCTCTCCCTTTTTCATTACAGCTCCCCTAATTGGTAGAAACGTGCCTCAGCATCCCCCAGTCAAATCTATTAAATGTTTCCTGGTTGGTTGTGATAAAATACTGCTTGGGTCTACATGGGCGAAGATGGTCTCCGGGGACCTGGCTATCTTTAAACAGACGCTTCTTTCTAGAATTGTTTGCCATAACTGACCAAGCTTATATCTGCCGCACTTTAAGCACAGACGTTTACGCTAGACAAAAGTTTCAATAATAATATAAAACAATAGTTCATTAACTGGGAGACCAACGCAATTTAGTTGGCACATCCTCAACTTAGTTACATTATGTATATACGTATATAAACAAATAAAATAAATTGAGATATGCGCTATATAAAAGACAAATTATGTTAGATAAAATGAAATGTGCGCTATATGCTTATTTAAGACACAAGAAGATTTATTGACTCGATTAAGGTACAGACTCATAGCCGTGGCTATGACGTCATAAATAAGGTGGTGTGATATGCTAAATTTATAACAATGTGACCCTCTTGCTGATGTTATAATCACCTGCTGACAAAGAGATTACTGTCAAATTGAATAGAGTAGCATAAATGAATTCCTGGCATCGCCGGGCACTCACCTAGAATTAAATAATTTTTTTGTAGTTATATTCTGTAACCATTTTACCTGACGATGTCACAAACTTGGGAAGTAACGTATTATAAATAAAATGAAAAGGTGGTTTGAGTGTGAATTGGTACTATATAATTGTTTTGAAATTAGACGCTATTATCCATCAGGTTCTATATATTATCAGGTATTGTGATAATTTTAAAATCGGTTTCCTTCTTTCAGATCTGATTGGCTGTTAGAATTACACAACTATTTAGAAGAGCATAGAATACCATTTGAACGACGAAGGCCTTATGACTATGACGAGGGTGAGTTCACTAGCTCAAAAGAATACTTTCATTTGCTTTCTTTTATACGTGAAGTGAAAATTTATAACGTTAGAAAAGGGTTGTCACAATTGTTTTAATTTTCTTAACTGTAAATTATGTTATAATGAATGAATATGTTTTGAAAATAATAAATTAGAAATCTTTAATGAACAAGGACAAAAAACAGTAGGGCTCCTATTTACAGAATATGAAAATTTTAGTTAGCATGATAAAATGGCACAGGTAATCAGTAAACTTGGTGTCTATACCTCAACAGTGACAAAATCATATCACTTTAGACATCTTAGCTAACTGTTATACAGAGTTAAGCAGCGGTTACTAAAAATTATTACGTGGAGATCTTCAGTGTTTTGGGATGGCCATCATTTGTCCAACTGTCAGTTGCTTAGCACAACTTCCAACTCAAAAATAATAGTCATCAACAACTCAAACATAACAATTACAATTAATTTTATTTCTGATAATTAATAAACCACTCTCCTTGATCTGCATCTCTTCTTAAAAACTCCAATCCACTCCTCGAAAGCTGCTCTTTATGTTATGTTCTTAATTTGGAGGATGGTTTTTCGTGCCCCCCTACTCGACTTGTATAGTCCTGGGTATTTTCTCAAGCCAAATTATATGTGGTCCAGGATGATATTTATTGTCTTGACCACGACGACAGCAGCCCTTATTATAACCGTTCGGGAATGTCTGAACCCTACAAGGTATTTAGCCTCGATCAAGCATCTCGTAAGGCTTATAAAAAACCATCAAAAGGTACTTCTTTACGGTATGAGACAAATTTAAATCATAATATTTTAATAAATATGTAACAGAGCATGTATTATAGCTGTTATTATTGCCAAAACTAAACAAATTCACGGTAATTTTGCAGTTCATGAAACAACTGATAGCAAGAATTAGTTCTTCCAACAGGATGACTTCCCTCCACATTCCCACAATTATCAAAGAGATTAGCTGAATAGAACGTTGCCAGTCCTCTGGATACGCCATGTTGCGGCCGCTGACTTGGCGCTACTCCAGTGGCCACCACGAAATCGGTCGTGGCGCCTTTCGATATCTTCTACTGTTGTCATATCTATGATAGTGTTTATGTTCCACATTTCCCACAGACCCTCGAAGAATTGAGACACCGCTTCACAGCAGTTATTCTTTCCGTCACTCCTGACATGCTGGGTCGGTCATGAAACAATTGTAGCTACGGTCGGCAGCTTCTCTGTTGATGGTTTTCCAAAGCAGCTTGCCATAACCACGTTCAGGAAAGAAAGATTCAGTGTTTATCATTCACGCATTGTATCTCTTGTTACGTCTTGTTTAGCCATTTACGTTTAGCGATTTTTTGAACGTTTTCCAGTGCAATATTTCAAGGACTCCTAACGTTACTCCTAATATTCTGTGTTTCTTGTGCACAAAATACACTGGTTTCATTAAAAATATCCTGTCTTCTGTAATGAATTAAGATAGCAATTGCCATTTTATTCAATCAGTGGCGATACTCAGCACACACTTTGTTTGAGAAATTCCCTATTAATACCAATCAGGCGGCAATAACAAGCAAACCAGACGCCGACTAGGTGGGAAGGTGCGACTCAAAACTCGTGAAATCCTAGGTTCCGCAGATTAGGACACGTTACCTTCTCAGGGTGTTCAATCCTTCGGAAATTTCAAAGGTCGTTTCTACCTCCGCAAAATCTGAAGACCGTTCGCGGGCCAAACTTGATATTTGATTGGGGCACGGGGAGATGTGATCCTCCATCCACCGTCATGGTGTAGGCCGGTCCCTAGCGACACTGCTTTTGACGAGAGAAATCATAATAACTGAATGTATCTTAAATAACGTTATTAGGGTATTACACGGAGAAAGCATGTTGCCATGTGTTAGACTTGTAAAAAATTCCATGATGCAGTCCATGACTTATTTCGACAAATGAAATTTCATCTTTCTTTTCCAGATAAAACATTTACTTTGAAGCGGCTGAGAAGAAACCTAGCCAATTTGAGATTTGCACAGAACGATGTTGGAGCAATGAAAGGGTTGGTATACTTTTTCATCGCAGTGTAATAAAGGTCCCTACTTTAGTAAGTTTATTCCTTTATAACAGATTGTATAAGCCTTCAATCCCACACAACAAATTTATTCCCTCCTTCAGACAGTCTTAGCGTATATCACTGCTGTGATCAATCATGACATACGAACTTAAATACATAATGGATGATCCAGAGCTCTGTGTTTGACATTCTGCGTAACATGGATTAGCATTGGCAATTACCTCGTGTTTTACTGCTTTAATTATTTCCTTTTTTCAAGAGCTACCTGGAAAAATCTAAAAGCAGTATTTTATGAAGCTCGTCGTGGTTTCGTGGTGTGGTAACGCTTACGAAATTAAACGCAATTTTAATGAATGTCGTAAAAATAAGTCAAAGAAATTTTAATATTAAGCTAGGCCATTGTGAAGTTCCACAGCACTGTGAATTTGTTAAAATGTAATGCATACGGCCTATGCCAAATGGCACATTATTAAAATATGTAGGAAATTGTTTTGTGAGCTAGGGTGAACAGCTTTAATGAACTTTATCTTAGTTATTTCGCCTAAGGTTTTACAAACTCATTTAAAATAAATGGCGAATACAGTTTAAACACGTGTCAAGTAGAAATAGAAAAGCAAATCACGAGTATGAAGTTATTTTGTTCTTAAATGACACATTTTTTATTCAATTGAAAGGGGGAAAAGGTGAATGCATAAGATAATGAGAACTAATCACTGAAGTGTTAATTACCTAGAAGTAACTTCAGTAAGAATAATGATTTAAAATATTTTTCAAATTTCATACTGAGATGACTGACCTGGCAGGTTAATTTTGTCGGATTTGGAGCTCCTAGAGGATGCGGAAGTGTTGGAATACCAGGCTCGACAAATCACAGACCTTGGGAATTTAGTTCAGAGGCGCCTGTACTACCTACAGAACCCAGAAAATTGCAGCGAAGCCAAGACTTTGGAATGCAAACTATCTGCTGTAAGTAAATTATTTTTTTATCCAGGTTAATGGTTAATTTTTATCATGAAACGTTTTACACAAGTGTCACCTCAGTGTAAAAATAGAAAGTAACTGATGTTTTAAGTTCATTCGAGAAAAACGTCTGATAAGACTGTAACGAACAAGTTTTTGTATTTAATCGTCTTTCTTGAATTACTATGCAGGGGGACTTCAATATTAGTGCATGGACACTATACACTAAAATTATATTTTATTTCAACGGCTGTTATTAATATTAACAAGATATCTGTAACAACATACTGAAAAACATGTTTTTAAAATTAAAAATATTAAAAGGATATTCAGTCGGACTACACGTGAACACGTGAAGAGCGTACAAATACGCGTTAGAGAAGCACATAGTTCATATATATATATGGTAATTTTACCATTGAAAACTGCTAAAAGACTTTTATTTAAACAACAACAGTCCATTTATTCCAGCTTAATTAGAAATTAATTAGAAATCATAACCAAACACAAATTCGTGTTGGCGTATCGCTACTTTGATTCCGTAGCGTGTTCGAGACCCTTCACTTATATTCACTGTCATGATTTCTCTCCAACATAAATTCCACCTTTATGCCATTGTGACCCATAGATGACTACTCAGATTTCCCCAAGCTCATTTTTTTCCGTGCCTTCAAAAATTGCCGGCTTCTTCTGTCGGCGTGTTAAACAGGACCGACAAGAATTCAGGCTCTCGGTTTGAATGTCATTAGGGACATGTTAGGTTAACAGTGTATTTTTTATAATTATAAATAATGTCTGTTAATAAACCATTAAAATGGTTTATTATTGCTACTCAGAAATACATTTAATACGGTGGAAGTATTATACCACAATACGATGCCTTATAAAATTTTAATCGAATTTTCCATTGTTCTTCAAGAATTCTTTTCTAAATGTTGTAGCTACGCCTAACTTCAAGAGTTTCTCCAGAGAATTATGCGTTTGTCAGAAAGCATGGCGAAACAGGAACTAGGCCAAAATGTTATTGTAGAATACAATTCTTTCATTTCTGATGAGTCGCAAAGCTTCAAGGAAATATAATTATTGATTTAATTTAAATAATAGTCATGTATGAGAAGGTAATTGGATAACGAAACTGCTAATTAACATAAATAAATTAAGTTACAAATTATATTACAACATAATGCGGTATTTATTTAATCAGTAATTTATTGTCTGTATTTTAGCTACTTCTTTTTCAATTTGTAAAATAAATTTTGTTTAAAATTCGTACCCAACTTTGATCGCAATACTAAAAAAATAAGGTTAATAAGGTCATTATATGTTGAAACTTACAAGGAATGTGTCAGGGAAATATTTTATTTGTTCTTGTGCTTTCAGACATTTCCGTATTAAGGTCAGCTTGAAATGTGAGTTTTTTCACGGTCTCCCCTAAAAGGATATAAGGATGTAATTTGCCCTTGCGAGTAGATAATTTTACTAGAAGTTTATAACCACCGCAGATAACGTTTAGGCACGCGAGAAAAGAAAGTAAACACTCAACTAAACTATCTGCATGCGCACTTATCGACGGTTGTCCGAAATTTTGGGATTTTTTTTAAAAAAAGGAGGTAATTTTTCATTTTTCCGTCATTGTTGGTAAACAAGATCATTTCAAAGACATTCCTAAAATTTTTAAACATATGCCAGTCGCAGTTTATTGTTGGCAACCTTCTGTAGTGTTCATCTGTAGAAAGGAGGAGACAATAGGAAACATTCGCGCTGTCACTAATTCATTTGAAGGGTTAGACAGTTGCACAATTCAAAACCAAATTTGCTGAAGTTGATGCGGACTCTGCGTCAGCATTGAAGACCATTTATTACAGGGACCAAAAAATAAACAAAAGAATGAACAAAAGTTGGTGAAAGAGCAGCAGAAAGGCGAAGGCTGTTCTGTCAGCCGGAAAGGCGATTGCCGCTGTCTTTTGAGATTCTCAGGGTAATAATATTCATAGATTTCTTGTAAAATGCTGTTTCAGCCAAAGAGTATCTTAAATAGATAGAGAGGCAATGGCAAACCTTGTGACGCCATCCCCTCCCCTGTAGTAACTCGCTGGTAGACCCATAACAGCCCATGAAAAACAGCGCTTTATGAGTCCGCTAAAGTCCTTCTTAAAGCAGCAAAAGACAAATTTAAGTGGATTTTTTATTTACATCATATATTAGTATTTCCAAATATATAAGACAAAAGAATCAATTCAAATGGGAATATTAAAAATGGTGAGCATATTTCGAAATCGGTATTGCGAGTTGGATGCGAAGTTATATCAGTATATTTCTCAATTAAATGTTAAAAATATATAATTTTCTATCCGCAAATGTTGGTGGAGAATGGAATTTTTTTCTCTGGTCTAAATTCTGTTGAAAAGGAATTTTCTATATGCTTGGGCCGATTAGACTTAAAATTGAAACAATCTAATTAAATGTCACCTTTTTTAAATTTTTTAAATTAATCATAAAACATTAAAATACTTTTTAAATATTATGATAGAAAAATAATTATAAATAGGAAAATTACGTAAATGTTTTTTAAACTATTTATGTATGCGCGACTTATTTAGCGCGATTAAATAATAATAAAAGTAACTGACTGAGATAATAAGTCCGGTTGATATATTTTATTTAATCGAAAATTAAAATTAATTTGACAAAGTAAGGATTATAAATTTTAATTTAATAGTGACAACACGGCTATTTGTTCGTTTCTCGTTTGAATTTAGGTGTATTTACGGAAATAATCGATGTTGTAGTGAAATCAGATAGTGAATAAACTTCTGAACAAGTTCCCTTCTAAGACAAATTAGTGTTGGAGCGATCCTGAGTCACCTGACATTGATGGCTCTTCACTCACTCGTTAACAATTCAGCGTGCAATACTTGGCTTTTGACGCTAGCCTTAGTTAGTAACACGAGATATACGACTTTATTTAAAACAGGCAGCTTAGGAATCAGTGTGAACCAATTAAAACCTTTAAATTCTCTTTAAGAGCCATTTGCGAAAGATGCCAAAGTCGCATCGAAACATCGATCTATCTAAATTATATTATAAAAATCCCTTGTTTTCCGAATTCAGATTCTAGGGAAAACAATTTACACTCTGCTACAATATTTGCGAATAGAAAATTATATATTTTTAACATTTAATTGAGAAATATACTTATATAACTTCGCATCCAACAATGCCGATTTCGAAATATGCTCAATATTTTTAATATTCGCATTTGAATTGATTCTTTTGCCTTATATATTTGGAAATACTAATATATAGTGTAAATAAAATATCCACTTAAATTTGCCTTTTTCTGCTTTAAGAAGGATTTTAGCAGACTCAAAAAGCGCTGTTTATCCATGGGCTGTTATGGGCCTACGAGCGAGTTACACTTACAGCGCCTCTATTGTCTCTCTATCTATTTAAGATACTCTTTGGTTTCAGCAGGACACACGGCAGAAATGGTGAAAGTGCACGAGTTGGGATTCGAATTTATTCTCATCCACTAAGCTGCTTCTTCTTGCTCCCAAACTTGAAAATGTGGCTTGGTGGGAAGAAATTTTCATCAAATGAGGAAGTGATCGAGACTGTGACGGAGAATTTTGCAGATTTTGACAAAATCAATTTATGTGATGAGCTGAAAAAATTAGAAACTCTCTCGGCCAATGTTGAAACAATTATTCATGTCGTTATATTATTTACTGGGCTTATGAAACAACCCTCGGAAGTCCACAAATATGGACGTAACGTTGTATATGTATAAAAGAAATATTAATATTTATCACGACCAATTTTTCTGAATTATTTAATAATAATTGAAGGTAATATCTCATTATTGAACGATAATTAATAACGAATGAAACTTGTAACAATGAAAACGACGGGGGGGGGGGGACGCGTATCGAGATTGTTGGGCCAGTCAACTATCTGGAAAGTTCTTTTGAACTAGTTCGTTCATGAACTACATAACATTACTATTATCCGCGAGAATAACACACTTAATATGATTATTTTGAAATATATTGATTAATGAATGCTTAAATGACGTGGTAATTTTTCATCTGCAGAGTTGTGGATTTGGGTGCGAACTTCATCATGTGTCATACTGTCTCATTGTGGCCTATGGAAGTGAACGAACTCTGGTTTTTAGCAATTCGAAGTTCAATTACGGCAGAGGGCATTGGGCAGACGTTTTCCAACCTTTAAGTGACACTTGCACTAAAGTTAAGGGAAAATCAAGATCCGTATGGCCTGGTAAGTGTTAATATACCATATCCATATACAAATAAAATAAAAAAATTCCATAATTCCAATAAACTTAAGCTTTCTATGATTTCAATTTAAACTCCAACTCTTGCCATATAGTTAATTTTATTGTTTTCTTTAACTGTAACTAACCACACTAAATTCTAGAATTGTACGCCACGTTCCTGGAGTCTCAGGTTTCTACGGTACTAAATGGGAAGTTTCTATATTAACAATAAGTAAAATATTGAATGCACGTTGATTAAAATTCAATCTTAATCTTTATTAATTAAAATCATGTGATCGTATAATTAATAAAATTCATGAACTGACAACTACACCAATTATTTCACTTCTTCGTGTTTAATGTTGCGTTAGTTATCAATGGCAATAAACACTTAGAAAATTTGATGTCCTTAGCTAAAACCTAAAAAAAGTGAATTCCCATTAATTTTATTTCATCCATCGATGAGATTTCTTCTAACTCTGCCCGAGGCAGAAAGCGAGTAATTCAGAACGTCCCCCCCTTCCCGCCCCATCTCTTGTCATAATGCTCAGCGTATTCCATCCTTTCCTCCCTCGTTTGTTTTTACTCCATACACTTCCCTCTAATGCTAATTTTACAAGACCCTCATGTCTCAAAACTAGGCCTATTAATTTATTCCTTTTCTTGGTCAAAGTCCACCAAATAGTTTTCTCATCCCCTACTTTCCTTAGAACTTCCTGGTTAGTTACCCTATCCACCTATCTGATTTTCAGCATTCTCCAATAGCACCACATTTGGAAATCTTCTATTCTTTTCCTTTCCGCACACATTTGTAATAATAATTTCCTAATATTCATACTTATATTAGCCGTAAGTAAATTCCTCTCTTTAGCGAAAGCCTTCCTTCCTTGTGCTGTACTACTCTTTATGTCTATTATACTTCTACCATCCCTACGCTTCCCAAGTAGCCGAATTCCTTAACTTCCGTTTAAATATCCCTTCCCAATCTAACAAACCTTTGCTATTCTACTGTTTTCCACACTACACTCCATTACCTTGGTTTTCTCTTTAGTAATCCTCACGGTCTAGTCTTCCTCCAGGACCACGTTCATGCCATTTATTATGTTTTCCAAGTCTTCCTCTGACTCCCCTAATATCACAATATCATCAACAAACCGTATGGGTTTTTATTTCTTCTCCTTGCATTTTGATTTCCTTTCCATATTCTGTTTTAACTTTCTTCGTCGTCTGTTATAAATATAAGTTAAAGGGCATGGGCGACATACTGCATCCCTGCCTTACTCCTTTCATGATTTCTGCTTTCTTTATTGCCCTTCAGTTCTAATTACTGCTGACTTTCTTCTGTAGAGGTAATGGATAAATCGTTTTCCTCGATAGTTTATTCCCGTCCTCCTCAAAATCCTTAGTAGTGTGTTACAGTTTACATTAACCAAGGCTTTATATAAATCTACAAATGCCATGAACGTTGGCCTGGTTTTTCTTATCCTGTTTTCTAAAATTAGACGCAAAGTCAATATTGCTTCTCTTGTCCCTACATTCTTCCTAAAATCAAACTGATCTACTCCAAACTCGCATTCTATTTGACGTTCAATTCTCCAATGTACTATTTTAATTAAAAGGTTGAACGCATGAGATACTACACAAATAAATTGTCCTGTGCTGTTCGCATCTATGAGCCTCAGTCCACTTCGGCATAGGAATAATTGTTTTTCCTAAAATTCTCTGGTATTCTTGTTTCGTGGATTTCGCAAACTATCCTGAACAGCAATGATATTGTTTCTTCGCTCGATGATCTTATCAACTCCGCTGGAATGTTATCAATTACCACGCGCTTTACAATTGCCCTGTCGAGCTCCGACCGTAAAATTTTTGTCCCCAACTCCTCCTCTTCTTTTTCTATTACTGACTGATCCGGTTTTCCACCGTGAAACAGCTTTTCTAGATATTTTTTTTCCATTTTTCCGCATTTTCTTCTTATACAGAATTGGCTTCCCATCGGCCCTCGTGATGTTCTTGCTAATATTTTTCCTCTCTCCGAATGGTTGCGTCTATTTTCCCTTTCACCATGAAATCTTTGCATTTCTCTTGTAGCCAAGCCTCTTTGGCTGCTTTGCACGTCCTATCTCATTCTTCAAGCGTCTGTACTGCTCATTACCATTTTCATCTCTCGCGTTTTTATATTTACACCTTTCATCATTCATTTTTATTATTTCTTGTGTTATCCATGCTTTCCTGAACTATTCTTCTCTAGTCATTTATTCCTTCAAGAGTACCCATTTCTTTTCTGTATTGTTTATCTCTACTTTCTCTATGGATCTACTCTTGATATTTTCGTTGAAACTTTGAAGCACCTCTTGTTGTTCCAGTTTTTCTAGTTCCCATATTTTTGATTAATTCGTTTCTTGAGTTTTTTCATTTTCAGCCGGCATTTCATAATCAAGTGATTATGGTCGGAGTTTACATCTGCTCCTGGGTACGCTTTGCTGTCCTATATCTCTGTCTCTGCATTGGATAGTACAATTTATTTCTGCCTGTGTCCCCCGGCTTCTTCCATGTGTAGAAACTCTTTCATGATTCGTGAACCAGGTATTTGTCACTACTAATTTGTGCTTCCCTTTGATTCCTTTCACTAAGACCATAGTCCCAAACTGCCGAACTTCCTCTTCCTTTCCTATTACTGCGTTCCAGTCACCCATTATTATCAAATTCTCGTTTCCCTTGTCATACTTAATAATTTCTTCGTAGATTTTCTCAATCTCTTCTTCTTCTGTGGTCCTTGTGGGCAAGCTTAACAAGACGTAAGGTGCCCTTAAATATACCCAGATTGTAGCTCCCAATAGTTTCCTCAAAGCTGCCGGCTGCTCCTTAGGTGATCTGCTTGTATCAAGCAGTAAATATGTCGACCTCGTCTCCTTTCTGCGTTTCTCTTACACCTCACGTGTCTAGCTGCTCATAATGAGCAATAAATGAAATGCGACGTCATTACTTTGTTCTCTAGGTAAGATAAGCAAGGGCGCAATCTCCAATACCTCAGTACGCCCTGGCTAAGACCTTTCCTCACTTAGAACAATTCACGCTCTAGAAGGCGAATCAACCACACTTTTTGCCATCTTCCCACTTTTTGCAACAGAAAAATGTAACGACCCCACTCCTTGGCCGCCAACAACCATCTGACTCAGTAGCGATTTATTTTACCCCCATCGCCATCTTGCAGGGATCTGATCACATGATCAAAATATCCAATCATCGTCCTCTGATCACATCGCCATATTTTATTTAGAACATGCTACTTCTCGTTTTAAAAAAGTATTGAAGCACCCTTGCATGGTTGTCACGCGCCAAAAACGTAAAATTTAAAACTATAATCATGGGATGTTAGAAATCACTCGTCTCTTTCTTTTTGGTAACTGTACTTGAACTGTATTTCAATATAGCCCGAAATTACTTTTAAATTAATGGGAAAATATGACCAATATTCCATTATTATTGGTCTGTTTGAGAGTAAGTTAAGGGCATACCCTTGGTCCTTATAGTATCTCATAACTCGGCTATGATTTGATAACTACAAATGCTAATGGAAGAGGCCATACACTACACGCGGACGGTTTTCAGTACGAACAACGTGATAAAATTATATTACACCTTAAAATCAATGGCTGAGCTTTTTTTTAAAAAAAAAGCTAGATCTGATATTAGCTTTCTTAAGAAGATATATTTCACGTGATTGGAATTTACAGCAGAGATTAGCCAAAAGAAGTACCGATAATAAAGATTTACATCTGAAACTCAAAGACGATTCGAAGAATGAAACTGAAATTGTTATTATTGATTTGTAATATGAAATTAACCCTTTTAAACCCCATTTCCAAAAATTTAATTAGAAATTCATTCGAAAATTTACTTTGGTTATATAAACAATAGATGTATGTATATAAATATTAAAAAATATATAGAATTCCAAATAAAGTAAATTGAAATATGATTGGCATAATTCTCTAACTATCTGGGTAGTTACTGCACATAAGGCAGCTGCTGCTACCTGCTATTTTACTGCATTTTAAACCGTCGCATGTGACACACACCTGTCAGGAAATGCAGGATAAGGGAGGGGGCGACACTCTTTTCATCGCACCACCAGTGCAGAGTCGGAAATCTAGGGAGAATTATAACATGAAACAAATGCAATAACAATAGGAGATGTACAGCATGGGAAGGATGACAGAATTACATCTGAAAAATTCTTCAGACCACACCACAAGTATTCATACGAAAGTGGCTATGATTAAGTAAAACATAAATTATGAAGACAAAAAGGAAAGGGTCCTACTAACAAAATAATACACTATATTTAGTCAAATAAAAGTTCAAAATTTGCAATTATATTGGTTACAATACCTGACAAATTATGAAGAAAACTGAAAAAATAAGAAAGTAGGATACATGCCAGTGTCATAAGAGAGACTCGTAAGAGATAGGTCCACTAACAAGAGTGTTCATATTATTGAAGTTAAAATAGTCTGTATCTAATTTTCTGCTTATTAAAAATGCTTAATTAATAATTGTATGGAAATATATTGATTACAAAAGAGTATCCTTTATAAAAAATTGAAGTTTCAACTATGCCTTTTAATTTTACAGGGAAAGAAGATACACAAGTTCTTACATTACCCATGAATAGAGGATACTATAAACACACACCATATTGTCCTTTGGTCATGCCCAAGGATTTGTTGGAGAATTTAGATTCTCTTCATAATTTACCTGTTGCCTGGTGGGTTGGACAAATTCTTCGCTACCTTTTACGCCCACAAAAGAGTATAAAAGAGTTGTATGAAGAATCGATCAAGGAATTAAATTTCACAAGGCCAATTGTAGGGTAAGCATAGTCCAGTGTTGTTATTTATTCAAAGCAACATCATTTTAAATTCTCCTGCAATGAATTGTTGCTTTTTGTCAAGTATTATATTCTATTGACCATGTTGAGATAGTGGGTTTGAAGGGCTGTGAAATGAGTAATGAAATGTATGTACCTAATCCCCTATAATTCTATGCTTTTAATTAAATATTTGTAATGATGTATTATACTTTATAAATAAAACTGCTTTGCATAGGTAAGAGGGAAAGAGAACAGCTAACTTATCTTAAATCAACAGTTGGTGTTGCCAGACTCAAAAGCAACCACATGTCAAATTTTTGAGGGACTCAACCTACTCCATCAGTGTGTCTGAATGGAAAGATGGCCAGCCTCTCAGGTTAAAGTGTCCTGAGAAATGGAACTCAGACCCTCAAAATTTTAACAATCTTTTCTTCCAAGCCTGGTGAAGCCTACTGTCAAAGTTTTTAATGTTAGTCAGATTCTTTCTAACCCTCTTTCCTATTCAGATGAGAATGCATATAATTGTTAAGGACAGAAAAGAAAGAAAGAAAGAAAAGTGGTGGCTTCCCTGAATTTAAAACTTGAAGTTCACCATTGTGGAGTTGGGATATTTTTCATCAAGACTAGAGGAAACACATTACAAGTGACAGCCAGCCATGTACTATACAGTATAAACTGTTGCACACCTAGCTGTTGCTAGTAAACAATATACCCTACCTGGACACTAACTTTCTCTCTCAAGGAAGGTTATTTTATAAATCAAATAGAATAAATGGTTAAGCAATAACTTTGTAAGTTCAGTTTTGAAACTGGTTTTATTGCCCTTGAACTGCTTAATGTTCGATAGAATCTTATTAAATATACTACAGTAATATTGTTATAAGGAACTTGTTTTCTGTGTAGTTGACAGTGATTTAGTTGCCTGTAAAAGTTTTTTTTGTTTCTTTTAATAAAACTGTGTATATCTGAGTTGGTTGCAAATAGAAATAGTGGTAATTTTTTTGTATTTACCAAATTGAAACACTGAGAACATCCAATTTTCCTAAAAACCATTTGCAAGATATTTTTGGGGTAACTTACACATAAAACTGACGATAATTTTCTGAAGAATATTTTTTTTTTTTTTTGCAGAATAGCCTCTGTAAATTATAACACACAGTAATATAACCTAAATTTCTGATATACATATCACTTCACTTAGACACTATTACTTGGTTGCAGAAAGTGTACTTCACAATTTAACTCATAGGAATTACACATAGATAGCCCTACGAAACTTAGCATTTTTTCATCATAATTCTAATATTAAAGCATATTTATGTTACTATAAGAGAATTTGCTTGTCTATAAATTAAGCCAAATTTTCTATATTAAATTTAGCTTTTATTCCGTAGTGTATTAATAATATATGCATAAAACACAGAAATCTTATGAATTACTAAGTATATGTTTAATGTTAGCAATCCTTAAGCAATCAACACAGATAGTTATATTAATTTCCTTACATGCAAAGAAAATTTTACTCACAACATATCTTTGTCAATAGAGTACAAATAAGAAGGACTGATAAACTTAAAAGGGAAGCCAAATTTCATAATTTAACAGAATATATGTCATATGTTCAAAATTATTACGATATGCTTTCACTGAGACATATTGTCAACAAGCGAAGAATTTTTGTTGCTACTGATGATCCAAGTGTTTTCAAGGAATTAAGGGAACTGTAAGTAAATAAAATTTTAAGATATAAATTTATTTTAAAAATTATTTACAATATAATATTTTTATTAAATTGAGTAACGATCGGCCGAAAATTATTTAATTTAATATAATATTTTGTTATTTAGTATGGGCAAGAAAAATCCTTCTGAGTGTTAAGATTTTATGAAAATCATCCAAACTAGAAGCAATTTTTTAGACAGTAGTCCATTTCTGATTTTTATTTTAAGTGAGCCACATATTCTGTTGCATAAGATGATACCATCACGAGTAAAGATAGAATAACTTCAATCCATTCAAGAGTTATTTATCACTGATATTTCATGGAAAGTTTATGTCTTCAAAGTTTTCACTCAGGCAGGACTTGCAAATCATTACACAACAAAGACACCATACTCTTTCTCTTAAGTATGGTTAACAACATATAAAGAAAATGTATAAACAAGGGAAAAATGATCGTAAAGGAAAGTTGGGGAAATGGATCAAACATGAAATCTTATTTAGATTGAATACGCTTTGTTTTAAACTTAACCTCAAGCATTTACTACACTATTATTAAATTTAGAAAATAAATGAAATTATGGATTAAAATATCTGTGATCATTATGTAATTCTTGTGCTGGGGTTGATTTCCTTAAATTCTCTCAGACAGCAAGTAGTTTAACTAGGATTGGTAAGTACAGGGGTTATCATCATTCATGATGTTTTCAAACAGTTCAATCTTTTACTAATTTTTCTAACTGTGGCACACTTACATGACAAATTCTGACTTCACTACTGATAGTCACAGTTTTAAACTTACATTGCCAGTCTGCTGTCAACTTTTCAATTTCATATCACACTACTCACCTGCAGTTAATGATTTTGATGTTTACAAACATTTATCATTAACTCTAACAAACTAATCATCTTCCAGTAGCTCTCCACTTTCTTAGTGTCTTCTTACTACATTTTACTACAAATATTTCCCAATGTCAGCTATTTAAAAACTTTATACTCCTGGTCAATATTAGCTGTTTCTGTGCATCATTTTTAATTTTGTAGTCCATTGTTGATAAGCTAACAACCCTGGTTTATTGTATTGAGAAAGATCAATGGAAAAGTTTAAGCAAACAAATATATATGATTTTTAGCTACTAATATTTTATTGAATTTTATGTCAAAATAATTAATTAATTTGGATAATGAGAGACAGAACTGTTGACTTGCCTTAAATTAACCGTAGGTGTCAGCAGGGATGCATTAAAATATTACATTTATGAAGCTCTGAGCCTCCTCCTTCAAGAAAGTGTCTGAATAGTGCTTCCCAGTGTTGAATTCAAAAACCTGGCATTGTTAGATGGTAACAATAGAGGCTAATCAAAATCCCCCACCCTCTCTCTCTGCATAAAGGTCACAACAATGAAAGAATAATGTAATAATCCATACTCAATACATAAGCATGCACAATACACAAATCAGAAGTGAGAGGTAAAAAGTAAAGTAAGTGAGTGTGATTGGGGAAAGGTGATTATTAGAGGATCTTGAGTCCATGACTTTGCCTGCATTATAGGTGTGTTGGAAAGAGAGTTCCCAAAGATCGAGTTCAGCATCTGATAAATTGGGTGGTAAAGCTTTAATGAGGGTCAGTGTGAAGCATTGGTAGAAATTTCTGGTGGTTTGCTTTGGGCATGAACAGCTATTGGAAATTGGATTTTGACAGAGCTATGGTGGGTAGCAATACATTCAGGAAGAGGTTGTTTTGTTTTGGCAGATAAAGAAAGTTTGATAAAATCTGCAATTAATATTTGCTATTTGTGGAGGATTTTGGAGAATTGTCACATGTTGAAGGATAGGGCAGCCATGGCACCTACATGGAGCCTATGAGGGTGGTCAAATATGTTGGAGAGGTTGAGAGGGAGTCTGAAAGCAACCCTTTCACAGGCCTTTGAAGAATTTTTTTATATCAGGACTGGATTGCATAGAATGGATTGAGATTTTGCAATACACAAAAGTGGGTAAGGGGTGGACTATGTATTAATATTAGTCAAGGGCAGTTTGGGTAGTTGCACAGTGGATAGGGCATGGGCTATGTGTTCCAGAGTAGGTAAGTAGGACATTTTCTATTTACTTATTATTAGTTATTACAAACCCAATTCCCTCAAGTTGATTATGTGAAAATCATAAAACCTATAATTTTGACCCCTGCATCAGACTGTCCCTCCTTAAAGTCGTGTCCCCAGATTCATCAGATGCTGAACTCAACCTTTGAGAACTTTTTTCCAATACATCTTTCACTGCTGGCAAAACCCTGGAATCAATAGTCTTCAGCTTCCTTTTTTAAAGTTTTTTGTAAAGGAGAGAGAAAAGGGAAAGGAGAGGGAGGGGGCAGATGGAGAGTGCGGAGGAGAGAGCTTTTCATATCAACTGTTATACCTATATATACAGTAGAAAGAAAGTAAAGATGATAAAACATTATCAGAATAATATATACAGACACATACATTTCAGCTTTTTTCTCTTTTCCAATCATATCCTTACTGACTAAATTTTTAGGTTTATAATATTGTTTTCTTGTGTTGTGATATGCCAAGAGATTGTTGGCTCTGGTTGTAGGGATTGGTGCTGCCCTTTGGACAGACTTCCTTGACTGCACACTGAAAAGTCAAGTAACATGAGAAGAAGTCCATCTCCTGAAAATGGTAATACCTGTGAACATTTAAGCTATGCATCGTTTCTGATGTGGTAACTAATGTTCATTCTTTTTTTACACCATATTACTCACTCTTTCCTCCCAGGCCCTTACCAATTACTATGGTTCTCACATTATTGTTACTGTGTTTTGAAATTGAGTAAGTGTCATATTTGGATATGCTTAGGTATCTTTATATATGCATAGCTAATTTCTCTGGTAGGACCTGATATACAGATTGAATAGGTGTGTTTAATTTCTACAATAGCTGCCTATGAGATAAGAAGTTATTCATATTTTCTTTCTCAATGTTTGGACTTTTATTTACTGACAATCTTGATGCAATCAATTATAAGACTCCACGGGTAGACTTGTAGTGTTACATTATCACTATCATCAGTTTTATACCCTTATGAAGATCAGGGAACTTTGGGGGACAAGCTCAATCATGCACAATAATTTGACACATCTACATGGGAGTTATATAGCTAGTGAATCTCCCACAGCTTCCATGTCAAAAAAAGTGATTTTCTAACAGTAAAAAGAAATCCGCTTTTAAAAGAGTTGTAGTAAGTATAATTTGATTCCTTATTTTTCTAATAGACTCATTACCCAATTATGAGATTAAGGAAAGAATATTTAGGAGAAATAACTGCTACTTGTTTATGGAAATCTGCTTACACCCACAAGGAAAATATTGATTTCACATATGACAATATATTAATTCATATGAAATTGATTGCTAAAGAAATGATTTCCAGTTCATTTGATAATTTGCATAACAGCTTTTGCTGGAAAACAATAGACCCCACCAGAACACCAAATTTCTCTCTCAATGTAGGTCAGGGAAGAGGCAAAGAATTGATGGGGGCACATAAACCTCCATGTTAATAGACACACATATGCAAACATGTCAACATGTAAACACATACATACTGTACATACTAACATACACATTTACAACAACATATCAAAGGCTACATACTCATACAATCAAATATCAAATCATGCACACACATATCAAGGTTTCAGCACATACATACTAAAATGTATACACATGTGCTCATGCAATAGGGCATAGTCAGTTTGAGGGATGGGGGAAGAGAAGGTTTAAGGTTACTGTCTATAGGAAGTTAATCCCAGAGCTCTGCCTGGACTGCAAGATGTGTTGAAAGGAGAGTTCCTGTAGATGAAGTTCAGCTTCCGAAGTAACAGGGCTTTGAGGGGGTTAGTGTGAAGTACTGGTTGAAATTATTGGTGTTGTGGCTCCAGGCATGGGCAGTATGGGAATTTAATTTTTGAAAGTTTAACTGTGCTGCAGTTGTTGGCAATGTGTTCAGAGAAGAGTCCCTTTGTGTGGCCAACGTAGAAGGCTGGGCAGAATGTACAACTTATTTTGTATATTTTACAGGAGGAGAGGCAGGTTATATTTCTTTATTTTTATAGTTAATGTTATTGGTGGGACTCTGGAAGGTTGTGGTGGGTGTAAGTATAGGGCAAACATGGCATTTCTATGACAGGGCTTTCAGCCACTTGTGGGTGGGGGGCTGGGGGTGTGGGGTTTATAGGGTTGGACCATAATGTTATGGAGATTGGGTGGGCTCCTAAAGGCAACCCTTGGACAGGTGGGTAGTATTGTGGGGAGAATATTTTTAATGTCATGGTTGGATTGCTGTACAGTGTAGGCCAGGCGGATTTAAGCATTTAGCTTACGTAGTCCAGGAAAGTAGGTAGTAGTTCTGTTTGATGATCCAGGGTGAGATTGGCTATTTAAGCCATGGAAAGGGCACAGGTATATTTGTTTTTGTAGAAGGTTTATGGGGTAGTTTCTGTCATGGAATGCATTGAAAATATGGTTGGTGTATACCAGGCTGTCCCAAGTGGAACAGATGTGAACTCCTCTAAGGGCTAGGTTGTAGGGGAGAGAGCATTTGGCGTGTTCATGGTGGCAACTGGTAAAATGGAGGTACTGTAGAGTGTTAGTGGGTTGTATGAGGACAGAGGTGGTAATTAGACCTGAATATAGGTGTATGTTGACAACAGGGAAGTTGATGTTAGTGGGGTAGTAGTTCCAAGTGAACTTGAATGGGGAATTTTGTGCTAAGGTTGTTTAGGAAGTTGGTGAGGGCTTCTTCCACACTCAAACCCTTAATCTGGTTCATGTATGACAATTCCATGCTATGGACCCACAAACCAGAGAAGGAAAATAAGTCAAACAGGAAGTTTTTTTGATGATCATCTAATTCATATGGATATATATTCCAGCAATATTTTCGGTTTCCAGTAAGACACATGATAGATATTCAATTACTTTTTAGTGATAAATAGATATTTCCAGAATGGTTAAGATCAAATGTTTTAAAAATAAGCTATTAACTTAATCATTTTACAAAATATTGGCAACAATAGGGAATATGCAAGAGTTTATCATAACATGAAAACTTAAATAAAACTAATGCCTTAAAATAATATCTGTCTATATGCAAATACACTTAAATTCAGTATACAAAGATTTCTGAGATTAGATTGTTACACCATTTGAATATTTCACTATATTTTTTAATATTATATATTTGTTTTCCCATTATTTCTGAACATATTTTGTGTACACTAAGTAATTGCTGTATTTATTTGATTATCATTGAAACTTTGTTTTGATATAACATATGGTTTATATATTGCAAACATTAAGTATAGTCTCAATGATACCTTATATGCTACATATTTTAAAATTCTATATGAATTTTTCAACTTTAGAGTAGCCAATTTTATTCTTCATTCTGACTTCCTGGCCAATCTAAATGAAGTCTGATTTGTTAATTTAATCTTAAATTAATTCAATGAAACTAATTTAATTTTAAAATTATATTTTATTTTTAAAAGCATGGAAAATAATTCATTTTATAGGTACCCAGAATATGAAGTAATTGGTGATGAAAACATTGCTAAAATAGCATCTGGCAAAAGGTATACAGCAGAGTCATTTGATGGAATTTTGAGAGACATTGTACTGCTTGCACTCACTGACCACATTGTTTGCACATTCAGTTCAAATGTAAGTTATTATTCGAACTTATATTATATATGGGTCTTTTTTCAATTATTTTGTTGAAATGAGCTATGCTTACATAATTTATATTAAAAGTTTTACATTTATTAGTACAAATATACTTATTATTCTGTATAGAATCACAGGGAGAAACCTATAAAATGGTTTGCCTATGTGATATCAGTTAGGATGCTAATATTTGTAAAATATCATGTTGTTTTCACAGAGTAACAGAGACTCTTGTAAAGCTTCTCAGCATGTGGCTAATAATGAGTCATATTCTGCTAATTTTATAGATGTTGAACAATTTATCAAATTCAATGTTACTACATTTGATATCACTTTTTCAGATTATTAGATATTTCTTATAATTTCCCAATATAATTGCCAATAAAGCCCTTGAAAGCATATTCCATTGATAGTAAATAATTAATCTATGTTTCTCCCAATAATTAAAGTGAATAAATTCATAACATTATAGCCAAAGTTTTTATTCAGTTTATTTAGTTGAACCAAAATTTCAATACCCAGTAATGTCCCCTTACATATGCCCTGTTTCCCATTAAGGTTATTTTTATCACAAGTCAGATGCTGAAGTAATTCAATACATGGTGCCATAAACTAGAGAATTATGGGAAGTGAAGCCATTGTCCAATTAGAGACATACTTTGGATAAAGTGTAAATTCTCATTAGTGTTAATTTTAATGAGTTATCACACATCAAATTACTTCAACTCCAATATTCTGTGTGAATATATGTAAAATAATTATGGCTAAGACCATTATGGTGAGGAACTACAACTATGCCAACCTAATTGCAGTTATTTTGTAACTCAATGGCTTGGGAATACATTAGGAGAAATGTGAGTGTCCTTGTATGTCCCCAGGCTTTTCCTGAATGATTCCTTTAAAAGTTTTTGATTCACTTCTTTCTTTCTGGTTTTCATGAATCCTGTAAAGCAACAATCTCATTTTATCTTGTTCTTATTTTTTCTCAATTACTTTAATTAAAAAAAATAACCTTTGTTTATCTTTGTTACAGAACATGGAAACCTTGGCAGATATTATCACTCAAAAAGAACTAATTTGTTGTTATGGTATTCAGTCCTAAGACTGGTCTGATGCAACCTTCCGTGCTAACCTATTCTGTGCAAGAATTTTTGTTTCTTCATAGCTACCACACCTCACATTCTCCCTAATGTCCTTAGTGTATTCCATCCATTGCCACCCTCTTCTGTTCTTACCCCACACACTTCTCTCTAATGCTAATTTTACAAGACCCTCAAAACATAGCCTATTAATATATCCCTTCTCTTGATCAAAGTCCTCCATATTGTTCTCTCTTATTCTCCTTAGTACTTCCTGACTAGTAACTCTATTCACCCATTTGATTTTCTGCATTCTTCTACAGCACCACATTTCGAAAGTTTCTACTCTTTTCCTTTCTGCAACTCCTATCGTCAACTTTTCGCAGCCATATAACGCCACACTACATATGAAAAATTTTAGTAATAATTACCTAATATACGGTATATAATATTTTTAACAAAATTTTACTTTTATATGTAATTTTCATTCGCCAGTCAGTGTTGGAAAGTAAAAATAAAATTATTTTTCCTTACATTTTAGGTGTGTCGAATGTCTTTTGAGCTAATGCAGACTTTGCACACTGACGCTTCAGGAAAAACTGTTTCCTTGGACAGATTCTATAGTTTCAGCGGCGAGAAACCTAGAAGGTTGAGCGAAGCTGTGATTCCTCATAAAGCAGAAGCTGACGACGAAATCGATTTGGAAGTAGGCGATGTGATAATCGTTAAAAAAGATGAAGGAAACATTGCCTCAGGACAGAATACTAGGACGAATAAGACTGGGAAATATCCCACGTTCAAAGCTGTCTTCCACCAGGAAACCGCAGTTTTCCCAATATACAGCCAAGTCCAGTAATTCTGCCTTCTTCAAAATCATTATTTAAATTTCATGTTTATTATAAGTTATTTAATTTTTTATGTTATATTTATTTAATTCACGCGTGTATTGTATTTTTAAATAATTCAATTACTTCGTACTGTTAAGTTCTTTTTGTATGCATAATATATATTAAAAAATAATATAAAACTTACCCAATTTTAATATCCCCTTCAAAAATTACCAAAGAATGTATTAAAATTTATTAAACGGTTTGATAATTGTATGATAGCTTTAATCAAAAATATTTTAATTTTAATTGAAGTTTACTTCATCTATCAATTGAAAAGATGAGAGTCGACAGGGGTAGCTCTATGCTTACTGTGAACTGCTTGCTCGCTTTTATTTCTGTCCGGTTAATTAAGTTTCATAGCTTCCAGCGCCACGCTTTGTTTGAAAGCATTCTTCTGTTTTTTAATTTTATTATATTTAAGTTAAGAGGACTGTTAAAATACTATCTAATATTGTACTTGTTATTAATATTTAATTGTGCACTACTATGACCGTGTAAAGGACATTTTCTGCCAATTCAGTAGGAAATTATGTCTGCTCCTGACAGTTCTCAGACGCCGAACATGAGTATAATAGCCAATCCAGCTAATAACAGATTAACAAACTAATTATTTTATGCTGAATGAGGCGATTTTACCCGCCTCTCTGTCCCAGGTACTATCCTAATAAGGTTCATATAAAATGAAGTATTGCACATTGAATATAAGTATACGAAAAAGTACCAAGTACAAATTGCCTGGAGGTGTATTTTGCATACAATCGTATTATTCGCATGGTACTCACATCATATTTTATAATACAATTGAAATAATTTGTTTTCTTTTGTTCCATGAATAATATTAAAATCTATTCTCCTGTTTCATTTGAAATAAATTCAGATTGTGTTTTTACAGCAAGAAAATGGCATTCTTTTTGGTTATGAAGGTGATCCTGAAACAGTAACTCCCATTTGCTTCAAATTACTTCCCTTTACTATTGACAGATTATGCAACGACCGTCTTATGACGACAAAAATGATTTTGACTCCATGCCTAACATTTGAGAAAGGCTAAATAAAATGTGACGTTAAAAAATGAAATCACGATCACGTGCACAATTTTAATAAGGCTAAGCTAATTCAACTTACGCAACAATTAGGGGAAGACGGGGTGGAACGGGACACTTATTGTCTAACAATTTTTGTAAAATTATGGAAACAGAAAAATGACTTCATAAAAGTAAAAAAACCTTTAGTTTATTCTATTAACTACTTAATCTAATATCAATATAACTTAAAACAAAGAATTTAGATTTTTAAAAAGAAACTTACAAATTTCTCGTTTGTTCCCCCCCCCCCCCGAATCCCACCACTGGTGCAGAATGGGATTAGTGTAATAAAATTTAATTAAATTTAAGAGAAAAATTAACACCTTTTGTGTTTTATTTCTTATACTTATTTAGCATACGGTTGTTCGTTTTATCAATTTTTCCTTTCTCAAAACGATTTTTTAGCAACTGCACAGTCTTTGCTTACATTTTCCCTTTCTTCCGTTCCTTTCTTTTCTTAATCAATTATTTTTGGGTACAGCTTATTCTTATAAGTTGAGTCTGTCAGTTTTTCCTTTTTTTCTCGAGGAACACACAACATTTTCATTTTATAAATGAAATACAAAGAGTTGTCAAAAGTCAGAAAAAGAAGAGTTTTAAAGTGTTTCGTCCCCTTTCGGGACCTTGTAAAGGATTATCGGTTTTATTTAAGTTATTTTATAAAATTACTTTCGCTTTAGGGGTCTAATATAATAATTTTATCAATATAAAAACAATCACTTAAAGGGGTCCTGCGTGCTATTACAGACAAATAAATTAATTAAAGGGGACTATTTTTAAATATCAGAAGGTTAATTACTTATTGGGATAACCATGTACTGCAGAGAATTTCGTTCTTTCTTGACGAACCTGTTTTTATCTTCATTCGTGTCTCAATGTATGTTACTAGGCGACCGAAATTTCCTTCTTCCTTCGAGTTGAATTGTAAATTTCCCCTCAGCCGGTGGAAAGTGGGTTGGACCTGGTACTGCCGACGATTGAGGAAAATCCAGTTCTTCCTCCTTCTTCTCTCTGCCCTTCATGTTATCACTACCTTCTTTGTAAAGAGTAACAATTCACACCTTCCTTTCAACTGTTGTTGCGCTCTCCAGCTTCCTCCTCCCTTCCACGTCCTTATCAACTCTCCTCTTCTAACTCGTCGCTTTCTCAATGTATTACAAAACTCTGAATATTTCTCTATCTTCTCGCCTCCCAGCTACACTCGTATATTCCCCTTCTCGGATGTGATGTTTGTTCCGCCAATCTTCATGAATCCTTCGTCCAGTGCGGAAAAATTCCATGACAGAGAGAACAGTCTCCTTCGGAAATTTTGAAGTGTAAACGTTCCTTCAGCAAAAACAAGCCTAACCTTATATACCCGCATAAAGGCACGTCTCCCGTCCGGAAGTCAAGCGCCGGGAAAAATCGTCTTACCTGCCTGTAGCCGAGCCAGAATGTTCTTGCTGAACCTTTAGATTATTCAAAAATACAAAAATTCGAATAAAATTAGGGAGGGGTCCTACTGCGCTACAACCTCTTCAGGTAAAATAAGCTTCATCATTCAATCACTTGCTAAATTAATTTGATAGATGAAACGATTAATCTGCAGGTTACTGTATCTTTAAGAATTCTTGGAAGGGCATAAGCTCAAGCATTGTTGGCTGAAGTGATTTGAAAATTGATTTCAGTTTTCCTATTACTAGATTAACATTACTATTTTCATAAATTAACCCATCTGCCAATATGGTTTCTACTTTATTTATTTTATCAGATCAATCCAGAGTGACTGTGATGGCACCCTTATAAATACTTTTTCTGAGTTGCTCCTGATAAATCAACTACCTCTCAATAGTTTGTTGATAAAAAGTTATGATATTTTGTTATTTCCTGTAAAAGTTTAGCTAATTTAGTTCTAATAATATTGTGTTCTGAAATAGGAAATATCTTTATGATTGGTCGAAAACGTTTTTTAA
Source organism: Eucriotettix oculatus (assembly GCA_034510155.1). Taxonomy (NCBI): domain Eukaryota; kingdom Metazoa; phylum Arthropoda; class Insecta; order Orthoptera; family Tetrigidae; genus Eucriotettix; species Eucriotettix oculatus. The sequence continues at coordinate 29,214,399 of CM067377.1, read as the reverse complement.
AGTTAGACCATTAAGTTAAATTCTCTTCATTTATGATTAAGATTGAATAAGTTCAATTTAATAATTTATGGATATCTATGAGTAACATCTTCAAATAAGAACAAGAGATACAGCTCGAAGGGCGTGATAGTCGTCATTCACCTCGTCATGGGACGAGCTATTTTCTTTCATAGCCAACAATCATCGAATATGAAATTCCTACCGATGATGTGTCGCTTCTTAAAATCTGGAAGGGGTGCTTTATTTTTCTGACGTACACTAATAATATCTATTCAACAAAATACCGATAGCTGCTTCCCTTAAGAGAGCGGTTTTGTGTCTAAAATGGGATAAACTAAAGAAAAATGTGTGTCAGTAGGGTAAATTTCCAAATAAAAAATAATATAGCCCGAGAATTGATTTACTGTAGATTCTTCAAGGAATCGTAAGTAGAAATGTTAAACATATAAACCCTTATATTTGTAATTCTCTGTAGAAGATAAAAGAGAGCAGATAAACGAATCTAGATATCAGACAGGTTTTTGTGAACTATTTTTCGAGGTTCTACTCTTTTCGCCTGACTCGCGCTGTCAGCATGCCTCCTTTGTTCCTCGCTAGCGCGGAGTGACTTTTCCCGGTGTCGTTCCAGAAGCGGTAAATAGTAGGTAGCAGCGGCAGTCACATGAGCTGGAAGAGTACTTCAATTTATTATATTTGACGTTGTACTTAATAATGTTTTATATATCTGCTCAACACACCATTACAAGAAAAATGATACCAAACAATATATAATTTAATGAAACTTGTCAACTACCTTTGATGTAGAGTTAATTTTTTTGAGATATAACTTGAAAATAACTCTTAAATATCTATACATTATTAAAATTGCTGTTGTTTCTTAAATTATTAACGTAAATTTAAGAATGTAATTTTAATGAAATTAAATTACGGATAATACAACTGCCCGTTCCATATTGGGAAATATTTCTTTATTGATTTCCATATTCCTATCCCATATTTTCTAACAATTGTTGTATTTTCCATTTACCTACCAGTCAGGCTAATTAAATTAGGTTGTTAAATCAGAATCTAATACTATATAATGATAATTACGAATTAAAAAATTATTTTTAATTATTTAAAGTTATTGCCATATTGTTATCATTTCTAAATGAAATAAAATAGACCATAAACATCATTCTAAAAAACAGTTTAATATTTTAAAGGTAAATTTTAATTATTACGTCTAAATTGGAACTTAAAATTTATATAACTTTCGAATAAAATATAATCTTTAAATTTGGTTTACACGTGAACTTGATCACAATTCACGTTTTCTTTTAACAAACCTCACTGTTTCTAAACCCACTGCACTACTTTGTAGTAAGATTTTTTACAATACCATTGTCGGAACAATGGGACGAGCAAGATGCAAACCTGAATGTCAGACACTATTGTTGCCTGATATCGATTAAGCACAGCTCTTGTCAACAGTGATGCCAAACTATCTCAAAGTTCGGAATTAATAGTCTAAGTTTTAACATAAATACACAATCTAAAAATGTAAATAATTTCAAATATGACTTTCATCGGCGACAGTTATCTACAATTTCCCATATACGTCTTATACTTTTCAAAATAAGCATTTTTTTCTTACTCCAGTATAGACCGCAGCACGGTTGTACGTTTGACTATATTTTTCCCTTCCATTGACACTCATGGAGAGCTCATTACTCAACTTAAATTGGGGGACTTCGTCTCCGTAACTGGATGTGAGCAGACGTATGTGTGTTGCGTTCCAGATAGAAATAATATCATAAATTGGGACTTAGAGTGATAACCTGAGAAAAGTTACAGTGATTCAGGACTTGGAAATTATATGAGTGATTTCAGACATTCAATCACACAACCGTATTAGTTGTCCGTGAAATTACGTTAGTACATCGACATTTTACTCCGAATTTTTCAACATTACAATGAGACGACCCACGATCAATATCTTGGTGTGCATTGATCCATTCCCTGAAGTGTGGACCGACGACTTGTGATTTCTACTTGCCACGACAGCGACTTCTTGGTTCTGACCTGGCCGGCGAATTTTTTGGGGAAATCGTTTTCCCTGCCGCTGAGCGTCGTTTCTGCCACCGCTGACCAGTGAGCTTCCGTCGAGGCGACTTCTCGGACGCACACGTATAGACAAGATTATTGTTTTCATTATCTAGACACCAAGATACTGTGGAATCAAATTGTAGTTCGTTGTTATAAATAAACTAAACTTGACTTTAGCAAATACCTGTATTGAAAGTGTAAAGACGCTCTTGATAAATCAATATTTTATTTGTGTGTGAGCGCCTGTCTTTAGTGTGTTTAATGATTAACTAAGTATTATGTGATCATTTAAGGATAACGGATCATGTAAACATATTGTCTTTGTACACATATGTTCAAACAAAGTGGTGAGAGGAGGAGGATTAATAATGTATTACTTATAACATTTATGTGAACTAAACTAAAATTAGTATTTTCAGATTAAACGAACTTTATATTTTACGAGCGACGTGTGCAAAGGCGGACCAAGAGTGGAGACCCAATCCTCATACATACATATATTATCCTTGTAGAATTTTGGTGAATGTGTTGAAATTCGCGAACAGAGAAATTTAATTTATGTGAAAATATTCATTTAAAATTCATTTAATGTTTCCGCTTTCAACAATATTATGCTCTTCAAATCTGTCTTCTTCATATTTGTGTTAATTAGAACATATATTTTATCGTATAATTAATAATGATGTAATACCTTATATTTCCTATCCCGACATCAAAACTCCTTGGCAATATTCAACCGTAAGAACTCCGAAACCGGAAGTATTTTATCTGACTGAACTAGCCGAAGTTTACAATACAGTATGTGAATTTTAATTAGCTTCTCCTCCAACATTGGTAACTTAGTTAATTATTAAATAATTTATTATTAATTATCCAGCAGTGTTCCCAGTATAAACAACCTCTAGCAGGCAAATCGCCTATCAGATTCTGCAATTTGACCATCGCTGGGACTCCAAGAATTTCATTTTGATATAGTTTACAGTCCTTAGACTGGCCTGATGCAAGCCTTTTCATATCGACATTCCATTCTTGGCCTTCCTATTCTGTTCTTACCCCAAACACTTCCCTCTAACGCTAATTTTACGAGTCCCTCATATCTCAAAACGTGGTCTATTAATCTACCCTGTGCCTGGGTCAAAGTCCACCATATGGGTCTCTCTTTTCTTATTCTCCTTAGATCTTCCTGGATAGTTACTCTATCCAGCCATCTGATATTCAGCATTCTCCTATAGCACCACATTTCGAAAAATATGTTGAAATCCCTGTTTAAAGGTCACAGAGTATGAACTCTCCTCCCCCTCCCACCATTGGATAGACATTATTATTCTAAACTGAAATATTAGGAACAGCAAATCAATTTTGACATATCCGGACACTAAATAAGTTCCATTGGACGTCGTTATAAGGAAACCGTTGTCAAGTCAATGGATGATATCCACTTGTTTGAAGATAAGAGACATTGTATCTATCATAATACTTATGATGTTTTTGTTGTGATATTCAAGTCCTAAGACTGGTCTGAAACCACCCTCCATGCTAATATATCTTTCGCAAGCCTTTTTGTTTCCGCATAACTAGCACATCACTTATCCTCCCTAATCGTCATAGCGTTTCCATCCTTGGCCTCCCTCTTCTGTTCTTACCCCACACACTTCCCCCTAATGCTAATGTTACAAAACATTCATGTCTTAAAGTGTGGCCTATTAATCTATTCCTTCTCTTAGCCAACGTACTCCATATTTTTCGCTCTTCCACTATTCTGTTTAGAACTTCCCCGTTAGTTACTATATCCAGCCATCTGATATTCAGCATTCTCCTATAGCACCACATTTAAAAAGCTTCTATTCTTCTATTTTGAAACTCCAACCACCTACGTATCGCACCCATATAACACCAAACTCCATACGAACATTTTTAGTTATGATTTCATAATATTCCTACCTATATTAGCCGTAATTAAATTCTTCTTTCTTTGTGAAAGTCTTCCTTGTCTGTGCTATCCTAGTCTAGTTATTATGCTGCCCTAGTAGCAGAATTACTAAACTTCCTTAACAATATCCCTCCCCAATCTAACAGCCATTGTTATTCCACTGTTTCCAATACTACACTCCATTATCTTGGTTTTCCCTATATTAATCCTCCTGTTGAGCTCTTCTTGTGACTTCTCTAATACCACAATATCATCAACAAACCTTGGGGTTTTTATTTCTTCTCCTTCCAGTATCATTTCCTTATAATTTCATAGGAACACTAACATTTTTGTTTGACCGCATATAAGAATAAATAATGAGCTTCTGGAAATAAAACTGTTCTGTTATTACTGCTATGTATGTCGAGTGCTGTTGAAAAGTTTTATTTGCAAAAGATTGAAAGCCAAATAAGTGCTCCAACTTTCGGTTGGTTATTTATTTATTTAACCTTAATCGAACCGTTAGCCAGGAGCTTTCGACCTCTAAAAGGCCACACTCAGCTCTATAATACATCTGTGGAAAACAAGTAGCATATTAAAATATTAACAGATAAGGAGCAAAATGAAAATTGTGAATACATACATTTTGTGAACAACCAACATTGCTATTTATCAGCTATATATTTTAATTCATATCAATTATATATGGATTATAATCTCTGTTGAAAGAAACATTATTTTAAACATCCTAATAATTAAAATAAAATACAATAAATGGCCAAACGTAAAAAATTGAAGAATCTTAATTCAAAATAATTGTTTCGTTCCCAACTTTCAGGAACTTTCGGTTCTTGGTTTTCCTTTATTTCTGCCCTGGATGTTTGGGGTGATTAAGATTTTAATTAAAGAACTGAAGTGATCCCTAAAGTTGAGCATAAAAAGTCTTATTTTAAAGTAAAATGACACCCGTATCATTTATGTTCTCTAAATAAAATTCAACCGCTGTTACAATTTCTACAAATACCATCCAGATATACTCTGGAAAAGAGACTCCTGGTGCAACGAACTGCTTATTACATTAATTGAGTGAAGAGGTTATTCATATTTATTTAACAAAGGGCTACGAGATGTACTTCATAACAGACACAAGTAAAATTTGTTTTAAATGCTACAAGAAACGGGATATTTATCTATAGAAAGAGAAATTTAAGTGAATTGGTAAAGTGAAATAGTGGCATACATGAGTGATAAGTTTCGTGCTGAAAAAAATATTTAAGCACAAAAGACTGTATTTAATAAAGAGATAATCATGTAATATTAATATTATTTATTATTTTTGGCCTTTTATGGAATTTTATTATTAACTATCTGGGTGCCCGGAGGTACTAATGATTAAATATAAGAAACATTTTACTTAAGTTAAGGTACTTTTTGTTTCCCGCAAACGTCGTCGCCGCACGCATACAGGGAGGCTGCGTAAGGCCATAATGTATTCTGGTCTATCTGTCATTAAGGTAGGACGGATACAAATAACGTCGCGGAAAATCCGCTTAAGTAATTGACCCCGAAAATTATTTATTCGAAGTAAATATCGGCTGATTTTGAATGTTTAAAAATTTCCGCCCCCTCCACCCCTGTCCCTATGGGTTGAAGTCGTATCTTAACCCGACAGTGCTGATTTTCGAGTTGCTAAGAACAATTTGGTATTTTAGTGAACGTTTTATTTAAGTAACAATATATTATAAGTAATTTAAAATTAAACAAATATGTTTATCTCTCCAGTGCGGCGTACTCTGCGCCATATAAAATTGACGCATTGGGCCGCCCGCCTACAGTTAGTTTTATTTCGTTTAACATAAGAAATTATGTCAGATTAATCTAATTATTTTAGTTGCAGTCTAACAACTATTAATAAAGACCAATTATGGCTTAGAAACTAACCACAATTTGCGTAGTGCACTCGTAATATAATTTAATTAAAAATTAAGTTAATAAAAAAATTTGGCAACATGGAATATTGACATATAATAGATTTTCAAGTGTTTATATATTTCGTTATTCAGCTCTAAGACTGGTCGGATGCAAACCTACATACTAACCTATCTTGCGCAAGCCTTTTCATTTACACATAACTATCACATCCCACATCCTCCTTAATCTACTTAGCTCATTCCATCCTTGCCCACCCTCTTCTGTTCTTGCCCCACGCACTTTCCTCTAATGCTAATTTTACAAGACCCTCGTGTCTTAAAACGTGGCCATTAATTTATCCCTTCTCTTGGTCAAAGTCCTCCATATTGTTCGCTCTTCCCCTTTTCTGCTTAGAACTTCCTCGTTAGTGATTCTATCCACCCATCTGATTTTCAGCATTCTCCTATAGCACCACATTTTAAAGCTTATATTCTTTTCGTTTCTGCAACTCCTACCGTACACGTTTTGCACCCACGTAACACCACACTTCATACGAACATTTTTAGCAATGTTTCCCTAATATTCACACTGATATTACTCGGAAGTAAATTTCTCTTTTTTGCGAAAGCTTTCCTTGTCTGTGCTATCCTACTTTTTATGTTTGATATAGTTCTACCATCCCTAGTTATTACGCTGCCCAAGTAGCAGAATTCCTTAACTTCCTTCAAAATATCATTTCCCAATCTAACACCCTTTGTTATTCCACTGTTTCCTATACTGCACTCCATTTCCTTGGTTTTCCCTCTATTAATATTCATATGTTACCTTTCCTGCAGGACCACGTTCATGTCATTTATTATGGCTTCGAAGTCTTCTTCTGACTCCCGTAATACTACAGTATCATGGGCAAAGCGCAGGGTTTTATTTATTCTCCTTGCAATATGAATCCTTTCCCATATTCCGTTTTACCTTTCTTCATCACCTGCTTAATGTATAAGTTAAACAACGTGGGCAACAGACTGTATCCTTGTCTTACTCCTTACTGCATTTCTATTTATTTTCACCCTTCAATTCTATGTTTCTATATATATAATTTTAACTCTGTATCGATCACAGTTGAGATGTTTCACTCAAATAAATTATAGATTATTTGGTATCATTTTTCTTGCAATTGTGCATAAATTGATATATATTAAATAATTTAAATTAAAGTATCAAATACAACGAGAAAAGCCCACTAAACAATTAACCCTTTGCGCGTGTGCTTTCAACCTGCTCATAAAACAGCCACTGTCACCTGCTATTTACCGCATCTGGTTCTCAACTGAAATTTAGCCATCGGATGGATTTGAAGTGTGTATAAGGAAAGAGGCTGCTGAGAAGATTGTGGTAATATTTACAATGGTGGTATGACCTCAGCGAGAATTATCGGATTGCGAGCATGTTCTACAAGAAATTGAAAAATTTGCGAGAGAAAGGTTTGAAATATTGAAGGGACCTGTTACGAGTATAATGCTGATGCTGGTTCCTCACGGCCGGTCTGAGTGAAGATTGGCCACGCAGAGTAATTTGATCCGCGAGTGGTGGACGGGGGTGGCGTCAGCTCGCGGGTCCTTTTGTGCGACGTCGTCCTTACGGCGTGGTGACGTCACCAAGAGTGCGCGTGTGGCGTGGGGGCGGGAGAGCGCGGGAGCGGCGTTGCCAGAGCAGTGCACCGGCGGCCGCCGCGCAGCAATGCCGCCGCTCGTCGCGCGCCGAGGGCCGGGCTAAGGATGACGGTCACCAGCGACCAGGCCACGTGCACCCTGGCGCTCAACGGACTCACCGTCACCACGGCGCTGAGTCGCGGCGCCGCCACCACGGGCCGGAGGGTGCGCCCGTCCGCGCCACCTGTCCTCACCCCAGGTACGCCAAGCACGTGCTCCAAACGAAAACAAATCACAAGTCACCGAAATTTTTAGCCTATTCATTCTTATCTGTACGTGAGAATGCTACCCCAATAGTTATGATACTTAGCGTTACTGTCAGTGACGTTGAGAAGTGAATGTGGAATTATGCGTAGAATCGGACAGAAAAATCGAGTAGACCGCAGAATCAAAGGTAGGAAATTTTACAGAAATATTAACGTCTTAAAATAAAATAAAGGACACCTTTCATATCTTTCGGTCATCGTGCTTCGGCATTATACAACGAACGAAAAGTGTAAACTAATTTTTACTGAATCCCAGAAATATCGCGGGGTTACCTGTTGGCGAATCATACATATAGTATTATCACCAAAATACTAATATTTAAAATAACGAAATATGGCTAAAACAGTCCTAATAAGTTTATTCACCAAATAAATGAAAAGTTAATTTAAGAAATTATCATGTTGCAGTTTACAGTCGTAGATGTTAATTTCTGTTTTTCTATTCCCTGCGTCGGTATTCAGTTATGGAAGTTTAAGAATAATTAGGAACTGAAAAGGCGAGAGAAAATATTTACAAAATATACGTAAACAAAATTAAAGTAAAACAACGTTTCTTACCTATATTTGGCACCCCCTCATGCGTTACATATTGTAAACAAGCACAATAAAATTTATTACCAATATGGTAAATACCAAAAGATTAGTGGGGTTGGACAGTCTTACTAGCCGACTGTAAGCTTCGAAATTCACAGTTGACTGTTGACTGATACAACTGCACCGTCAAATAAAAAATATTCATGATGGAACCCTTCTTGTCAAACCGTTTGGAAAAATTAATCTCGACTTCAAGTAGCGTGAATATTGCCATGAATATAATCTTACTACATAATTTATTTCCAAAAATAATTTTAATTCCGGTATTCGTATTTAGTAGATCTTACAGCTAGAGCAGTTACCTCCAAATTTAAACCTTTGCTTTTCTCAAATCCTGAGCCCTGAACGTGTCTTCAAATGGGTACTCAAAAGCGCGAAATAGATTCTAAACAAAATACATAATGCAATTTACACTAAAAGTTGTCTCTCGAATCAGAATAAAAGATCAGATTTTAAAATGCAAATAGATGATGATGTTATTTTTTTCGTACTTAATGGACAACAAAAATAGAAATGGCAACAGGTTAAACATATTCTTATGCAGTAAATTTTGGTATGACGGTATAAATTTCTGTTAGATTGAAGTCTTCACTACTGTGATTATTATTGTGATTTACTATTAGAAGGAACACAAACACTATCGCTAAATTATTTGTTTCTGCTCTTAACGCTAGTCGCATTTGTCTGTGAAATATGAAACATACACTGGAAAACTCATTACAAACATTATTTTAACCGTTGCTATTAACGTTTCAATTAAGAGCCTTTGAAATACATTAACATATTTGCATAATTGCTGGTAGAATGACTGGTAACATTCAGACTTGAAAAATCAATTTAACTCTGTTTATCTAAATTGTAGTTACATATGTATTAATATGTGGAATATATGGACTAACATTTATCAGAAGTCTTTGTTTTTCACAATGGTAAATAAAAAACTGGCGAAAACAACTGTTAAAACTTAATTTCATTTATACGCTTGCATTTTTTAAAAATAATTTTCGTTCCGGTATACGTATTTTTGTAGATCTCACCGCTAGGGCTGTTTCCTCTAAATTTAAACTTTTTCTCTTCTCAAATCGTGAGCCCTGAACGCGTCTTAAAATGGGAAGTCAAAATTATGAAATAGATTCTAAACAGAATACATAATAATGCAGTTTACACTAAAAATTGCCACTCGAATTAGAATAAAACATCAATCAGACTTTAAAATATAATTAGATAATGATGTTATTTTTTCGTTCTTATGTACATAAAAAATAGAAATGTAAATATGTTAAACATATTTTTATGCATGAAATTTTGGTGTGCGTGTGTTTGTAAGTTTGACGCTGTTGCCCAGATGCAGTATTTCTTTTTCTTAATTTTCCAAACCAAAGTTTTTGTAGTATATTTTTATCGATATTTAAAAATTAAATATTTCAGTCACATGAACCATAAAGGCTATGAACGACTTTAGCAAACAATTAAATACTAACAATTACAAAGTCTGGTCTATGAAAGTCTTTAACTTAACCAATCAGCGCCATGAACACCATTTTCATAATAGCTGCAGGGCATTGGTGAATTCGGCTATAGTGGCTCTTCAGATAGTTGAGAACTTCCTGCAGTCAAACACACATTTCTTACATAAGAATTTTCATATTGACCGTTTGAATAATCTGTGACATTTGACTTAGGCATCAATTCAGGCGCAAGTTCATTGCGTCGTAGCTTGGCATTGTTTTGACATTCCGGTTTGCTATTTCTGAGTTCTGATACATTTTGTGTATACTGTATACTGAGTGAATTATTTATAAATTAATTCGACATTGAAGAAATGAAGTGTGCAAATCTTAAAGGTGCATTGCTTAAATTACTGTTTATGCACATGTTCATTCAACGGCATTACATCTATACTCCTAAATAAAATATGTTATTTTCAGCGTTCATTCGTGCGATTTCGATGATAGGGGGCATGAAACGGCGAATTTAAAAAAAATGTGACGATCTATCCCATGGTTTAATCGGGTGTTGACAAAAAGATTACTAGCGAATTAACTACTGCAGCGAGCTAATATAAACTATTTACCGGGGAACGCCGGGGACTCACCTACTTTGTTTATAAAACCTCCGTAGTACTTGTCATTGTAATGTTTTGCAACATGCCTTACAAAACCATAAAATATATAGTTGCAATGGAACTCGGTAACACTTTTTTCAATATGTTACTTCATCAGCCGTAGAATTGCCTGATTTAAATAACAGAAAGTGACATGGAGGAAGTGGGAAAGAAATGAAACACAAGTTAGGAAAATCAGTTCAAAAGGGAAATGTTCGACTTTATAAGAAATTGTGAGAGAAAAGGTAAAGAATATGTGACGGACGCTTTGAATTATTAGAGAAAATAAGGCAAAATATGGAAATAATAAATATAATAATGTAATTATAGAATTAAATTTTGATAATATGAACGAAAATCTTAAAATTTCACTAGCTTAACTTCCGATTCTAGTAAATTAAATTCTAAATTTTATTCTATTTTACTATTGTTACTGTAATAAAAATAAGGGAGACTCAAATACTTTTTTAAAATCTTAATAGTTTTACAACTGATACGTGAATCATAAAAATACTTATACGAAATCTGAAAGTGAAATTCCAACTGGAGAGAAAATGACGAATAAAATATTATACAAAGTGCAATTAATTAAACCATTTATTTATGAAATATTCGTAAAATTTTATACTTTTAAGACATTAAAATGAATGCATTCAGTAAAATATAGCTCAAGTCCTTTTAATTTCCAGGACATTAGAGTATATTAAAACAATTCTTTTTATAAGTCAATTTATTGAAGGTAGCATTTTGACAAATGATAGAATAAAGATGTGTGAAAGGACCAACTTTTACTGATGGGACTAGAAAATCATATTGTCTTATTTTAAGAAACTAGGTAGGTACCCGCCATTACCCGGTTACTTATTTGTATTAGCCCATTGCAGCATTTAATTTGACATTAATCTAAGTTAAGAGGCATGGAGCGCGTCTTCTTTACTTACGTTTTTAGGCCTGCGTATTCCATGGTTCTGAAGATGATTTTAGGACGTCTTTTTCAATGCCTATTCGTATTTATGGAGACGTATGCAATTGAGTTTCGTGAATTTGTACCGTCACGTCGCGCCGTCAACCTGAAATTAATCTCTTTTTTGCCATTTGTAGATACTCATATTTGTGGAAAAATAATCTCTCAGATTCTACACGCAATTTAGAAGATTTAGAAGTTTGACACTGTGACGTCAGCACGGATTCCGCTATAAACACCGATAACATGATGGACGCTAAACTCTACAAAAAAACACTAAACTTAAATGTTTCTTTAAACAATTTGGCAATTTTATTTGAAGAACAAAATTATAAAATTCAAATAACCAAGTTTATATCAAGTTCTACCTTACGCAATTAAAAACAATTCCATGAAATTATAAGGATAATAAATAAATGATAAAAAACCCTTTGATGGTCATGGTTTTAAGAAGTCATTTTATTTAATACGGTAGCTTTTGCCAGCTTATACTGCCATATTCATCCTAAATACAAAAAAGAACATTGATACACAAATCAATCAATTTTCTATCGAATAAAATTCGATTCTGAAATTATTTTTATAAAAATATATTAGATATAAGCTTTCTAAAGGTTATAAAAAGAACCTTTGCATACCTATTGTACTTATGAGCAATTCAATTTTAACAGCATTATCCGTACAACGCACTTTATTATCTTTTAAAATATTTGCGTTGCTTAACATGTCTTCTGGTCAAAACAGGAGGAAAACATCGGTATAAGAAGTTAATTCGTGTATAATTAACATAGATTAATTATTTAAGTATATGCCATGTAAAAAATAACAATCACGAATTCTCATTCGATAAAGTACGCTCTTATACAGGAAGAATTTTAAAAGTAAGCTTAGATCAATTTTTATTAATATTAATAGAAAAGTAATAACAAATTTCAGAAAAGAAGGAAGTGAAATCGGAACTGATTACAGTGATACTATCAATAAATTAAGGTCATTTTAAAATAATTTTCAGTATTATACCTTGAAGAAATGATTGTAAATATTATTTATTAAATAATTTTATTACCAATATGTATATATATAATATTTTGTTATATACTTAAATAATTAATATATGTTAATCATATACTATCGATCAACTGATCCATAGTGCATGACGTCTTAACTTGCTCATACCGATGTTTTCCGCCAGTCTTGACCAGAAGACGTGTAAAGCTACACAAATATTACGTTGTACGGACAATGCTGTTAAAATGTAATTTTTCTTCAGTTCTAGGCATGTAAAGGTTCTTTTTATATCCTTTAGAAAGCTTATATCATATATATTTTTATAAAAATAATTTAACAATTGAATTGTATCCAATAGAAAATTGATTGATTTGTATACCAATGTTCGTTGTATGTAGGATGAATATGGCAGTATAAGCTGGCGAAAGCTACCGTCTGAAATAAAATAACATCTTAAAACCATCACCGTAAAAGGGTTTATTATTATCTATTTATCATAAAACAACCCAATGAACTTATATGCCTATAGTTTATAAATTTACGTATTAAAAGAACTATAGCCTTTTAACCAACTTCACAATTTTATTCTGATGCACTAAAACTATATTGTAATGATATATGAAATATTCATCAAGGATCAAATTCTTAGCTATGTTTTTATAGTCATCTATATTGGGCGAAAGTAAAATTTGGGCGTATGAAAAAGTAATCAAAGCATCTATCTTGGGCGAATGACAATATTTCATTGAGTTTCCAGTTCAAATGGCCGTGGCGTCACAAAATTCTATGACTTCACACGAGAATTCTTAAAAATATAATTCCTTCTAAGTTTATGTTGGGACTTCTGAGCCCTTCAGTGTTTTTAGTCGGGGTTTTAAGAATATGTGTACCAAATTTTGTTGCAATTTGCCAACCGTTTGAATTTGTTTTAAATAATTACCAACAAATACACAAAGAAAAACGTCCGCTTTGATTATAGAGATAAATATTGGTTACGAAACATTTAATTTAAATTCAAATCAGAATAAGAACAACAGTAGAGGGAAACTTTGTATTAATCGAATTTATAAAACTGAATTTATTTCAATTATAGAAAAATTATTAGAAATATGAAGAAAATTTACTGCTTGTAAATACATTCAAAAAATTATTTTATACATTATTTCAAAACAAAAATTTTGTGACACACGGAAGAAACGTTTACGTGTTTGAGATTTGATACCAATACAATTTATTGAAGATTTGTAGAAATTGGTGTCGTGACGAATAAGTATTGATATATTATACTTCCTATACGATACTTTTCAATTATCACCTGTATAATACTAAATAGATGAAAAATAATTTTTTCGCTACTCGAATGTTTAAATAACAGAAAAGAATATATATTCTACCAAAAACGATTTTCAGCACATTTTCAATTAAAAATATCTACTTGCGCCTTAAAATCTCAAATGCTTTTGACTATCAGTTTAAAATATCCTCAAATATTATGTAATTATAAAAATTTGAATTTGTCACGCAAATGGCCAGGCTTTGATTTTCAATCTCACCATACATTTGTTTATTATCTTTAACCTTTCCTTACCTTTGATTTCACAAATTGAAGTTTAAGGCGATTCCTTGATAGTATAGTATTTACTACTCCACTCAATTGAACTCACAGTTGTATATTTTCATATACCGCGTATCTTTGAAATATTGAATATTATATAAAGTAAATGTATTATGAAATAGTGGAGACATTTATAGTCACAATATATTATATAATAAACTCGAGTTAAAAGTTAGCTGATAGAGAGGCAATAGGAAATGACACTATAATGACATAGTTGGTTGCCTTGTGTGTCCTGTGTCCGATGCCTCTTCATCATGAGAAGAACTATTCCCTTGGCACACGCTACACATGTTTTAAATTTAGTTTTTTATTATCTATTATTATATTTTTATTACTGTATAGCTCATATTATTTGCAGAACTGTAATGTACCAATATACGTACACTACAAAGTTACCAATATATTAAAAAAAGATATGCCTAAGTAATTTTTGAAGTTACAGTTTATTTAAGGAAATCAACATTGAATTTTAAATATACACACAAATTCATCGATAAATGCTAGTTTCGACCTTGCTGTTGTTATCGTGGACGGATTCATTGATTATATTTACATTTAGATTAGACACGATGAAAATAGCAGTTGTTGAATCACTACGTTATGTAGTAGTAATCAAAATTACATCAGTAAGTGAAATTGTTTGTCATATCTTTATAAATTTTAAATACAACATTTTCCCACTGCCCTGAAAAAAATTAGAGATGCGTAGAAAGTTTGGAATATCGATATTTGATTAGAAGTTTGGCCAAGTTTCCGATAAGAGTAATATATCTGAATTGTGCGTAGCAGCGTTATCAAAGACCGAGACATGAGCCCGCAAATAGCTTATTGTATATATTGACAAGGGTCCTGGGTGAAGTGAAGTTTCCTAACACAGAACTAATTGTTCGAAGTCTGTTCGTCTTTTATTACACTTTGTAATGCGTGAGTTCTCTTAGCCCGTGAAAGACTTCGCGATTGATAGTTCTGTTACTGTTGCTAATAAACGAGCGTTCAAAGCATAACTTTCTCTGAACTTGCTCTCTGAGAGTTTTTATTTACATTATTAGACAATTAGTACATATTATGCTAATACTTCCTTAATGGTTAAGTCTTATGAATAATGAATCGGAGCATTAGAAAATTATCCTAATGTAAAAGTATAGTATGACATGTTTATATAAAAGAAAATTAGTTCAAATATTATATTGTAACTAAACTCTCAGGTTGTAACGTGCCTGGCAGAGATAAGTGAACGCCAAAAGCAGAATACAAAAATTAACAAAGGTTTATTCACGCGAATAAAAGAATCATTAAAACGTTCTTGGAAACCAGTGCAAAGCTGGTAAACAATTCCATGCTTGCGCCGCCGTTCGCTACCGATGGCAGCCCTGGACCCAGAGCTACAATCGGCCGTACAGGCCGACGTCCATGATCAGAAGGAAACTCTACTCGTTGTTGTGCTCATGCCACCCGCTCGCTCCTCTCCACCTTTCCTCTACTCGTTGTTGTGCTCATGCCACCGCTTCCGCTCTCTTCCACCTTTTTCCTACTACGACACTGGGAGCCTTGATTTCGGCCACTAGTGGCTATCCCCTGAAGTAAATAAATATCATTGGTGAGACGATGACCTATGTTAGGTGTCGATGTGTTGACGTGTGTTAGGTCAAAATATAAAATCGGCGGAAATGGCGGATCTGTTGTGAGTCGCGTTGAAATCATTTGTATAAATAGAACTTATTGAGTTAGTTTAGATTTCAAAGTTATGTTAATGAAATGTGTGTCTTAACAGTGTATTTGTTTTCTAGGCATAATGGTTCTGATCTTCAGAAAATGATGTGTGTCTTTGATAAGAAGTATGTTTGGTCGTCGTATATGAAAATCTGTTATTTGTAGTTTTTTGTTTGTGTGTGATGTTTTATTAATTCTTGTTCGGACTGTGTGGTTATATTTAGGTATTCACTATTAAAATTGTGTTGTGTCCGTTTTTATAGCTCTGGATGAACTTGTTTTGAATCTAAGTTCATTGTGTTGTTAGAAATGTAATATGTAACACGTATCTTCATGGGTCAAATTATAAATCTCCCAGTGTTTGTTTTAAGTTGTGATTAGTCAAAGTACAGAGAGTTAGTATTGTCATGTGTCATTGAACGCAGAGTTTTCCTGCCACAGTAGATACGTGTTTGTTATGAAAATGTCTGACTTTAATTGTTTCTTATTGCTGTGTGGAGTCTTCTCTCTCAGTGTGTGAAAGACAATCCACGCGAGATCGACGCGGAGCGCAGACGATCATAGTACCACTATGTGTCTGTAGACAAAATATGTGTTGTAAACTGAATATTATGATAGTGCGTGGATATGTGTGCTGAATTTTGTGTTATGTAAATGCGATATGTGAAATTTTTAAGAACTTTGTTCTCGGGTTTATGCCATAGCTGGCTAAGAAATTGTGTGTGATAGTAATGAGCGTGAATTATTTTAAGTACGTAGAAAAATCACTGATGACTTTGTGTGTATGAAATTTGTGTAGAAGATAAACTTGCTCTTTAGTCTCAATTTATTTTTTTAAAAGATGTGTTGTGTTATGTGATTATCTGTCTTGTGTTACATGTGCTCTTTTCTCAGTGTTTTGTAATTCTAACAGATCTTTTGCTTTATGATGTGTGTTTTTACTAATTATTCCGAAGGGATGTTAGATACATCGAATGTTGTGTAACTCCTCAGGAGTTTCAAAAAGTAGTGATCAGAAGAATTTATTGTCTCTCCTGTGCTTGACCGAGTGCATTCGAGACAAATCAGAATACATCGACGGTGTATTTCGTCGCATCTCGCCCCTTGTAAATATATGTTTACACTTGATGTAATTTTTGTTCTCGAAGTGAGCGTCCAAAAGTTACAGTTAAAATTTTGATACGTCATCGGAAATATTTATATATTGATGTTGAGTGAGTGTGGTAACGTTCACATGTCAAGATTAGGTATGACGACATTATCGAATCTCGAGGTTGATGAGTTGTGTAATAAGAGTGTGGTCCCCTGATAAGGTAATTAAGAAATCATAGTTAGTGTTTTTAATGTAGATAAAAGTTTGATGTTTTACTGTGTTAAAACCATTTTGATCTATGTGTGCATGTTTTGAAATATCATCAACTGTTCTTTGATTTATTCAAATTCCAGATCTAAATTAAAAGTTTGTTATTGTGTGTATTTACATCAGTATAAAATTTGCTGAATAATGTGTG
Source organism: Eucriotettix oculatus (assembly GCA_034510155.1). Lineage (NCBI taxonomy): Eukaryota > Metazoa > Arthropoda > Insecta > Orthoptera > Tetrigidae > Eucriotettix > Eucriotettix oculatus. The sequence goes on along the minus strand of CM067377.1, from coordinate 29,197,010 downwards.
TGATATAAAATTTGATTTGTTTGTTGAAATTTGATCTCTATGTATTTTTATATGTTTGCTTGCATTTTCTGTCCAGATCTTCTAAGAATCCTTATGACCAGTGATTTGTAAATGTGATATTTGTTGTCTTAATTGATGGTGCTTGTGTCAAGGAGTGATTATCGTGTGTTGCAGTGACTGATTAATATGTGTTGTGCCATCAGACACTCTTGAGATAGCGATGTGTGTATTGTTTTAAAACTAGCTTTTCGTGGTAATTTAGCAGAGGTGATGAATAGAACACGACCCTGTGGGCTCCTGTGAATGTGCTTGTCTCTGCCTAGTTGTCGATGTTAAGACTCTCTTGAATGTTGGTTCTCTGTGTTATTCTTATAGTGTCTGCAGTGTCCGATTGGGTTGATGTGATAAAGAGATTTTATGGAAAGTCCAGTATATGATCAGATATGATTTGTGTAGTTTTAGTGTTTTAACTGCAACGCAGTATCTTTAAGTATGTGATTCATATTGATAATTACTCTTGATGCACACATCTAATACACGCTTAGTGACCTTGATGTGTGTCTATGTGGATACCGTTTGTGGCATGTATCGTCGTATGATTTTGGTTATGTATAAAGATGTTTTATACTTTGTGTTTCAAATGTTGTTATGTAAGTGGTGAATTGAATGTTGTATTGGTTCTGTGGTTGTTAGGGGTTGGGGAGGGTGGTGAAGAGAGCCGAGATTTGTGTGGATTTGAAATATATACGGCAAATGTGTTGGTGAATATTAATGAGTCTTGAAAATAGATGAGCTGACTCTTACACGATGAAAGTGTTATATTGTAAATATCTTGACTCATCTTGAAATTGTCAGTTGTAAACGGGATGATTAATTCAGTTACGCATGGAAGATAAACAACTCATGACTTGAATAAATCCATTGTTAGTTACAAAAGTGAGTTTGTTCTCCACGAAGATTGATAATGTGTAACTGTCGACAGATGCATGTGTATTAATTATAGTATTAAGAGAATTAGTTATAAGTGTGTTCTTTATTATAATAGATTCTGTATAGCACTGGGCAGTTTGTGTGAGATGTGTGTGTGTTAATAAGTTAAGGAGATGATTAATGTGTCACAGAAATTCGTTTAATGTACAAGATTTGTATGTGTATTGGCTCGAACGTTAATTGTACCAGTGTCACTTGATTGTCTCAGCGAAAGTGGGATGAAAGTCAGTCTGCTTTGGTGGAGATATCCAAACGCTCAGTCATGTGTGTCGTATGAATCAGAATTTTTCTTATCTGTGACAGTGGTTGTGTAACTGTAGTTTTTGCTAGCGCAAGTTTGTGTGTGTGTGTTTGTGTCTATTTCTATACAGGTTCATGTGGTAATGTCATTTGTGTGTGTGTTTACTCGCGTGTTGATTTTTTGTTCGAAATGTGTTCCATTGAACTGTGTTTTTGTCATCGATATGATAATCCAATGTCTCACAGAATGTATAGTTTAATAAGTGTGATAGTTAATTCAATTTTGTGTTTACGTTTTTGTATCTGTTTGTCAAGGTTATGATTTTTCTTAAGGAATCTTATGTATAGAAGTTCAGCAGAAAGAGTCTGTAGTTGTATGACCATGGGTTTGAAGTAACTGTGTAGTTATCTAGTTCTTGATCTGTTGTTCTAAAAGAAACTATATGTCTGTAGCGTGCTCCTCATTTTGTGGACGGAGGGGGGAGGGTGAAACCACTAGATGACGTGTATATATACATGCGTAAGTTAGCACTATAATTTCAGTAATACTGTTCTGAGACGTATGAGAATCTAACTGTGCTCTGATGAGACGAACTATATGATGATAATGATAATCAGAGTACTGCTCTGAAAAAACTAAATGTGGTTTATTGTCTATCATTTACATCCGAAAATGTAACAATGATAACGACTGATCACAACACACACAAAGTTGAAAATTACATTTAACAGTGAAGATTCAGAGGAAATGAGATCTATAGTTACAACTGTATGTAAATAAGAGAGATGTTTGTAATGTGTTCAATTTCTGGACCTTATCAATTTAAATAGTGTTGAAGTTATGTGTCACACATTGTGTGATTGTAGATCTTTTAAAACTGATCTGCCTACAAGATCGATCGTTGGTGAAACATTATTGAGATGTGTCCTTTTGCGTCTGTATATATTCTCGCAGTAGGATAGGGAGCTAAGAATTATTAAGTGAGCGGCGCTTTCCTTCTATTTTCCAGTCTACCATCCATCACTAGTCCGTCTATGTAGTGACGCCTAACAGGACTCAGCGCCTCCCTTGCCTAGTCAAATTAGTATGATACCGTACTTGTATTACATCAAATTCTCCCAAGAGACAATCTTTCAAGAAAAAATCCAATAAGATCTAAAGATAGACAAAACTAAGTCAAGTTACAACAATAGGAATCAGTGATATAACACAAATATGAGTATTGTATGTTCCGTTACAAAGCATGTATTGGTGAGCATGTGTATATATATATCTCTATGCACTAAGATCAGTAGTGTGTTCTCTATAACATAGTGATTGAGGAGATGATAGAGTATATAGTAATAGAGATACAAAATATTGTGTAAGCGGTCGTGTGATATGTGAAATTGCAATCGAAGATAGTAGTGTGTAAAAAAATGTAATGATCGTTGAAATGTGTCTTGTTGTGTACAGGGTGAGGGACGTATCAAGATAAGACAGTGAGAATGCGTGTGACAAGTGTTATGTAGAACTGATGTATTTCCAGTCTGTGTTTTGTGGCGGTAAGTTATTATGCATGTAGATAGTGAATTGGTATTTACAATGTTTATTTGTGTAAGATGTGTGTGTTTTAGTTCAGGTTATTTGATAATACAAAAAGATGTTATTTTAATTATGAATGCGGTAATGCGAACTGTTGCCGTGGTCTAGAGAATGTAGAATGGAAAGGTATATGTCAGCGACGGCGCAATGCCTGGTGGGTAAGAATATAGAGTATGTGTAGTCTGAAAGAATCTAATAGTCGCTGAATCTCAAGAGTGATGTCTAATACTTGTGTGTGCGAGGAGTTAATGTTTAGGAGAGTGGAATGGATCCACAGACCATAGTAAGACTCTGCCTAATATAACTCTCATGTGTTGTGAGAGAGATAATTGAATTCCGAGATAGTGGAGAGGAAAGGTCAGAATCGACACGAGAAATAAATTTGGATACTCTAAAGCTGTGAAAAGATTCACATAGAATTTTACATTATGTTAGATGATTAAGTGGTATCATTGTTATGTGCTAGAGGCTGTACGGCTTAGAGACTTGTGTGCTCACTAGAACTTTGCTGCGTGCGACTAAGTTAGATTTCGTATGAAAAATATGCTACACTCAGTGTGATCTTTCCAATATCAGAGTCTGTGATGTCCTGTTGAGATTTGCTGTGGTCAGTAAAGGTGCACTTCGTCAAAGCGCCTCAAGTTACTCATATTTTTAATTGAAGATAGTCCAGAGTAAACTAACGCCCTTCACATTACAGACTGTTCTCATCTCTCTACCTAGCCCACGCCACATCACCATCGTGAGTGTTTTACCCAATAAAATCAACGCCGTTGACGTCAGACACTCATAACTTAGTCTCGCCGTTAGATGTTGTTGTTGTGGTATTCAGTCCTACGACTGGTCTGATGAAACCCTCCATGCTAACCTATCTTGCGCAAGCGTTTTCATTTCATTATAACTAGCACAACACACAACCTCACCATATTTCTTAACGTATTCCATCCTTGGCCTCCCTCTTCTGTTCTTACCCCACACACTTCCCTCTTCTGCCAATTTTACAAGATCCTCGTGTTTTAAAACGTGGCCTATTAATCTATCCCTTCTCTTAGTCAACATCCTCCATATTGTTCGCTTTTCCCCTATTAGTACTTCCTCGTTTGTGATTCTATCCACCTATCTGATTTTCAGCATTCGCCTATAGCACATTACTTTCCAAAGGTCCTATCGATTACGTTTCGCACCCATATAACGCCACGCTACATACGTACATTTTAGCAACGATTTCCTAAAATTCACACTTTTATCACCCGTAAGTAAATCCTTCTATTTCGCGAATTCTTCCTTGCCTGTGCTATCCTACTCTTTATGTCTACTACACTTCAACCATCCCTAGTTATTACGCTTCCCAACTAGCAGAATTCCTTAACTTCCGTTAAAATATCCCTTCCCAATCTAACACCCTTTGTTTCCAATACTACACTCCATTACCTTCCTTTTGCCTCTATTAATCCTCATATTGAACTCTTTCTCCATGCCATTTATCATGGTTTCCAAGTCTTTTTCTGACTCCCCTAATACTACAATATCGTCGGCAAAGCGTTAAGTTTTTATTTCTTCTATAAATGCAGTAATTCCCTCTCAACTTCCGTCATTTTATAGTTACTCTAAAATTATTTCTCATTAAACGTTGTAAATTTATTAGGTCGAACTTTTTATTATTAATTTGTAATATTGACATGGAATATTTTGTAAATTTATTTCCTTGTTTAATTATTTCTTTATTTATCTTAATTTTGGACTCACAGGTTATATAAATTCTGTCCAATAAATTCTTAAGATTCGAATTAAAGATTGATTAAATAGAAATGAAATAGTATTGATTAATCACATGTGCTAGTCAAGAGATATTCAAATCTTTGCTCAGTTTGATCCACAACCAATTAATTGAAAACATATTTTCAGCATATAAACTTTACTGTTATTCACCATAGATTTATGATGAAAGACACTGGCAGTGTTACATAGGGACACGCCGTAAAAAGTTTGTATTTTAGGTAGTAGCAAGCAGAGCGCAGGACATTCGCGTGACAGCCGAAATGAGAAAACTCTTAGGTAGTCCCTGAGCACAGGAATTGCTTGCGTCCATTGCTTTAGTCCCATTGTGAATTCTCTTTTTCAGCCGGTCTTTGTATTAGCGAGGTGCGGCTGCATTGTCTTTTACGTCCACACTTTTATCTCATTTTCAATTAATCTACGTTTTCATTACAACTTTTCTAACACAAGAACTAATTTGAGAAACGAAGATCGCCTTTTAACTTATCCCATTAAATGCAAGCGTCTCTCTTCTACAATTAACTGGGAGGAGGGAAAGCGGTGCTGAGTTAATCTCCTGTATGCATGCATCACAACTAAAATTAATTATTGTCTGTAAAATGCAATACGCTAAGGATAATGTGTAGCGATTACCAAGAGAAAACAAGCTTTAGTAGCTTGAGAAGAATTACCCTCCTGCTGTGAAATACAAGATGGTGGGAACGCATTGTTCTGTGGACCAAACGTCTGTTGAATGAGATTCCTCTACCTCTCGTCTTCTGCTAATTACATGTATTTTATTAACAACAATTTCGTAATACTCAATTACTAATCTAAAAAGATGATTTTATTAATTTTAATTGAATTTAAACGGGAGTAAAACTATCGTGCGATATCATAATAGAAAATGCAACCTTATAGGTGACAAATTTACATGAAAACAAGTTAAAATGGTGGAGATTTCGACGCGGGTTCTTGTATTTGTCTAATGGCGATTACATGCGGACTGCGAACTAAATCAAAGATCTAATACTACAGTTAATAACAGAAAATAACGAAGAAATTTAAAAATGATATCTAAATGGTTCAGATTTCCACTGACGTACTTAATATTAAAAGTATTTAAATTGCTTTTAATACACACAAAACTTCAGATATTATTCTTTTACATCAATTCGATTTCCTGTCTAAAATACTGGGTGTTGTGAACATCAAAACTGTGATTAAACCTATCAATGTTTATTGACAGCATTGTCCTTATAGTTTAAAATTTGATCAATGCTCTTTTATTCTTGTATATAAAGTCCCTTTTGTTTGGCCAATGTAACAAAAGCGGCAATTAGAATTGTCAGTATTTAAGGAATTGTTTACTATTATTAATAATTTTAACGGTTGTCAGTTTGTATGATACCTTTCTAATATCAATCAACAGAAGATAAAATATTCCTCTTTTATAAACTAATTGATTACAAGTGTTATTCATTTTGTATATAAAGGGAAAGTAATTTTATTTGAGATTTCATATTACGTCGCCGGAAGCGGAGACAGTCTACTATAGTAAATGTTTCACATGAACTAACTAAATTTGCAAGTATTTTAAACGATTTCTGTTTACTTTTTAGTTGAAAATTAACTATTAAACGAACAATTTAATACAAGTGCAGAGATGGTTTCATTTCCGTCGAAACAACTTAATTTGAAATTAAATTTCCAGTTATTTAATACATTAATCTACGTTTTATTAAAAATATTGAAGCTATTGGCTTTTATTCAACATCTGCAAATAACATATTCACTTAAACCTTTTAATTATGTTGTTTTGGTAAATATTTGTAGTTGAAGTTGGAGTTGTTGTGGTATTCAGTCCTAAGACTGGTCTGCAACCCTCCATGCTAACGTATCTTACGCAATACTTTTCATTTCTGTATATCTACCACAGCCCACATCCTCCCTAATATGCATAGCGTATTACATCCTTGTCCTCCCTCTTCTATTCTTACCCCACACACCTCCCTCATGTCTCAAAACGTGGCCTATTAATCTATCCCTCCTCTTGGTCAATGTTCTCCAAATTGTTCTCTCTTTCCCTATTCGCCTTAGAACTTTTTAGCATTCTCGTATAGCACCACATTTCAAAGGCTTTCATTATTTTCATTTCTGGAATTCCTACCGTCCACATTTCGCACCCATATAACACCACACTCCGTGCGAACATTTTTAGCGATGATTTTCTAATATTCACACTTACATTAATTGTAAGTAAATTCCTGCTTTTTGAGAAAGCTTTCTTTGTCTGTTCTATCCTACTCTTTATGTTTACTATACTTCGCCCATCCCTAGTTATTACGCTTCCCAAGTATTAGAATTCCTTAACTACTGTCAAAATATCCCTTCCCAATCTAATACCCTTTGTTATTCCACTGTTTCCCAAACTACACTCCATTACCTTTGTTTTCATTCTATTAATCCTCATTGAACTCTTTCTCCAGGATCACATTCATGCCAATTTTTATTTTCCATTTCTTTTTCTGACTCCCCTAATACTAAACCATAGGGTTTTTATTTCAATTGAAGTTACTATAACATAAATAATTTTCTTATATGTAAATTCTAAAAGTTCCTACATTAAAAAAATTATATTGCTTATAGAATGCGATGTTAGGATTTTTTAAAGTCACTTTTGCAATTTTTGCTTACGCCGACACTTAGTTATTTCTTTATGTATGTTTCGTTTTGATTTTTGTCATAGTTCCTAGATCTTCTAAGCCAGGAATTACTAATAACTTGAGAAAAACTAATTTTGAAGCAAAATAAATTTAGCATTTAACGCATTCTTTTTGTAAGTAATTTTTTACTTGATAAATGGTGAACCATTAGTCCAGATGCAGTAAGTTATAACCATTATTTTGAAGATCGACGAAGTACCAAATCACATTCCGGTACGAATATTCCGTCGAGTTGCATTTAATTGTGACCGCTTCTGACTTTAAAAGAGCTTTGATAACTTTCGAACTTTACTCTCAAGTTATTTAAAGCTTCTAGTATCCATTTCCAAGCCGAAATTGAGTCCGGAAACGGAAATAATCGTAATTGGCCGAGAGCTGGTCTCATTTATATGCGACCACCAAGTCGCTCTCCGGAATACGTTAAAGCTTTCTGGGTATACGAGTTTACACCTTGCAATTATACTTTGTTACATAATATAGCGTTTGTTTTCTGTCATAAATTGCCGTCATTTTACTTAAGATAAGAAGTCCTTGCAGTGAGAAAATAAGCTGCAAAAGAAATGTTTAATCAACAAATTTTATTTAATATTGTAAAATTATTTTAACAAATTATTATGCTTTAAAAAATAATTATTTTATTTATATAGAAAAGAACAATTTCATTAATGGGCCCTGCGCACTATTATAATTATACATATTAATTAAAAGGGATAATTGTTTTAATTTTAAAGGGTTTCTCATGGTTAATTATTGGAGTAACAGCGTGCAGTAGAGATTTCATGCTCGTGACGAACCTGTTTCATCTACTCAGCAATTCTGGAAGTCCAGCGTAGAAGTTGTCCTGCTTCCACTCTCACACTTGCAGGTCGGGTTGTTGATTTACCCTCTGTTAACGGAAAAGGCTCTGGAACTGGTACTGCCGGTACTCCTTCACTCCAACACACAGTTCAAGCAAGTCCGAAGTTCTGGCCTTTCAAGTTCACTCTTCCTTTTAACTCATGAGCAACAATGCTCTTTCAACTTTTGATCAAAACTGACATTAATTTTTCATTTCTATCTTCTCTCCTACGTCCTCGGCTTCTGTTCCCTTCCACTTCCGAGCAACACTCCTCCATTTTACTTCCATATCCTTTCAACGTCTTGATCCCCTCTTCGGCTTCCTCCTTCCTTTCAACGTCTTGTTCCACTCTGATAATGTATCGTGTTCTCACCTCCCAGCTAAATTATCTTCCCCTTCTCCAAAGGAAAGCACCATCCCACGTGGTGTGTGTTCGCCAATCTTATTTGTCCTTTGTCCAGCGTGTAAATTTCCCTGACAAAGAGAATAGTGTCCTTGAGAGATTTTGAAGGGTAAACGTTCCGTCAGCAAAACAAACCTAATCTTTTGCAGCAGCAGAAAAACACGTTTTCAACCCGGCACCGTGGCTCCGGGAAAAACCCACCTCTTTCCTGCGTGTCTCCAAGTTAGAATATTCTTGCTCGATTTCAATCATTTAAATTAAAGATATGTGAATAAAATTAGCTATATAGTAGAGTAAGTTATTGTAAGAGAAAAATTGGTTAAACATACATTTAATTTTGAGCTTTAATTTGTCTGAGGTGATCTATATCGCAGCATCAAGTACTTATAGGAATTGAATAAGAATATTCAGCAATCTCTTTACGAGGCTTAATTACTGATTGTGAGATGTGGATTCACCTGTTACATGCCACAGTAAGAACATAGGCTGAAAGAATAAACATGACCTAAGAGGGAAAATTATTATTGGATGAATTTTTAAGTGAAACTTATTACGTGCTCTAGACCCTGGGACCGTTAACTGTTGAATGCACTATTAAATATTTCTGAATTAGCAAACAGAGGAGATAATGGGAGAGGACAAACCGGCCATTGAGTGAGCCGTTGAATAGTATACCAAGGCGTCTGATACACACAACAACCGTTACAGCCCATTGTGAAATTTTTGCGTGAATAATAATAATAATAATTAAGTCAATCAGGAAAGCGATACACGCTCAAAATGTGAGTATAATGAACAAGGAACAAATAACATTACTTCAGAAATTTACATTTGTTGCGCCGTGTTTGAAGGAAGAACCTTTTCATATTAATACAGTAATAATATTTGTGGGGTGGGGATTTTATTAATTTATTAAATATAGTATTTAAGTCCACAGTTGGGCGAAAATTGTAAAATATCAAGGGTCTATTAATTAATCTATTATTTAATGTTGGGGAAATTATAATTTTGAAGGGAAACAATAAAGAATGAATTATGTAGAAATAAAAAGGCTTGCGCAGGATAGATTGGCATGGAGGGTTGTAGGGATGATTACCACAACAGTAATATAATTAAAGTTGCACTTCAAACAAACATACAAAAGAAGGAGAAAAACTAATGGAGTTACATAAATTAGTTCATATTATACTATTAATATACAAATAACTGTTGAGATAAATATTAATTTGTTAAAGAAGTTTTACATCAAGAACATTCATATATTATTAATTACAACTTGCGTATATTCGTCAGACTATGTAAATCTTCAGTCATTACATTCTGTTCCCAAACTAAAGGAAATAGCCTACAGGACAAAGTTTCGCTAGTTTAAGAATTTGATATGATTGAATAATAAAATTGTAAAAATTAAATTAGATTCCTTTCCAATCTAACGTTACTTTAACAACCGAATAGATATTTCAGTGTACTATTCTCACTTCGTCTTTTTCTACCTTCACTCTGCCTGCAGCCCATAGAGGGCTTTGACCTACCAGGTTGACTGCGGACTCTTACCTTACATGACGCATTTCGAATTTGGAGTGACACGTGGTCAGCGTAGCTATTCTCCAGCAGTCTTAATTCCTGTTTCCTTGGCCATGACGGCACAAACATCCAAGTTCGTGTCAGGAATCGAACCCGGGACCTCTGCGTTGTGAGGCAGTTACGATAGCCACTATAGCAGTAGTATAATATTAGTAAAATTTTTATTGTTTAATAGTGAGAACACTACTTGAAGCAGGAAATTAATTAGTGGATGTTTCTATTTTAAAGTTATGATTAATTAAATAGCTCAGATGAGCTTCCCGTACGCTAATGTCTGGTATTTGAATTTGAACGTTCTGCGAAAAAGGAATGTAATTGTTAGGAATGAAGGATGCGACGAAACTATAAAAAGTGTAAACACATTGCGAATTTCCTTAGAGACGATTGAACGACATCTGCTGACATTACGGGCACGTGAACATCTAAGGAAACAATATAAACGGAGCAAAGTCGAATGAAGAATCGATGCAGCGGCCATACAAGACTAAATTTGTGGTAATCCACAGACTTTGACCATAGGTAGATTATAATGGCCCAACACCTGGGAACGAGCAGATCATAGATCGGCTGTTACCGTGCTACTGTCGTGGGCATCTGTCATAAGTGTTTGAACACACGGCGACAGGTTGCTACACGTCCACGCGTCATCAAAGTGCGTGGCGGTCAGTAACGCAAGTTGGATAGGCTGATCTGACAGCACAGTTCCACGATTCCTTAATGTATGATGTCATCACTGACGGTGAGGTTAATATGGCCAGAGTCGAGATGGATTGGAACACGATAAAAAACGTAGGTCATTGACGACCAAATTCATCCGCTGGAACAAATCTGGGACGTTAGAATATTGTTCACAAACCACAGGCCTATAATTTAAGGAAATTGCGTGACAAGTGGGTAGATACCTTCGGAAAATTACCGAGGACATGTTGAATCAGTTTCAGAACGAATAACTTCTCTATTGGATTACAGAGGTGGACAGAGACGCTATTAAGCGAGAGGTTATAACCTTTTGGCTCTTCAGCAGCATGTCGAAGTCACCAGAGATTTTTAATTCTCTGCTTTAGTGACCTCCGAGTTAGTGTGGCGTTTTGGAAACTCCTTACTTCGGGCTCAGATGAACTTCTTTTCGCTTATGGACACTAGCTCAGTTGCTTTGTCTGTTCTCCCGTTCAAACAATACAGAAATATTGGTACAAATTTTCTCACATATCAGAAGAGTTATAGCTACGGCTATAAATGGAGGAAGTACGTAACAGAACGTTTCATTATAAATTACCCAAGTGTAACTACATAACGGGGTGGCAATGAGGAAGCCTGCGCTCACAATAGAAGAGCTTTACCCAGTTCACTTCAGTAGGAATACAGGACACGAGAGCACACCCATCAATCGATCACAAATTGCTTTGTCCTCATTATGCCACTAATTACGTGATTCTCCATCAGTAGTTTCAGTTAGACAACTCAAAGTGCAACTGCCACTGACCTGTTAACAATTTTCATTCGTGATTCAAAGACAGGAAATAATTTTTCGTAAACCGAAGGCGTATCGTTGTGTGAATACTTGTAGACCATTAATAAAGATAAATATAAAAATATAAAAAATAATCACGTGAAAACTGACTCGATGAAATTTTTTACTCTTTCTTTTAAAACAACTTATTAAACACTGAATTAATTTAAGAAACCACATATTCTGTAAACAGTTACACATTTCATCATTATATTTTTAAAGTGAGAATAAATAATGTACAATCATGAAGAATTACATACTCTGGGACAGCATATCAATGATAATTGAAGAATGATCCGTTTAATAATTTAGTGGAGAATAATAACCATTACTTTTATGCTCATTTACCTGTTTATCTTCTATAGGTACCATTAACTTTGGCAAAATGCTACATTTTTACATAATTTATACTTTTAGCTATGAACATGTATAGAAAAATATGAATAAATAATGTTTCTACTAATTAAGAATACATCATTTAATTCATAAATCTTCACTGAGTCCTGCATTGTGATTAATTGAACCTGTGTTCGGGCTGAAGAATAGGGAAGTTTCGTTTTGGGAATCTGCTCGGGTATGGCTAGTTGGAAGACCTGCCACGCAAAAAAGCGGTGGTCCAGTGTTCCATTAATGGTCCTGTCGAGATTTTTCCATCCTGTTTCTTCATTTCAGTTTCAAACAAGAGAAATGACCAACATTTGGAATATTGAGATTCTTCTATAGTAATCCAATATGAATATAAAACTGAGTTCTTTTATAAAAAACAAATTAGTAAAATATTGAAATTGAGCTGAAGGTCTAGGGTAGACCGGGAGAATGCCGGGGCAATGGCGCCACTCGCGATTTCTTGGAATATGAAAGTAGTATAACGTCAAGATTGGGTCTGAACTTTTACGGATAATGCTGTCAACACTGCCTCAAAAAATGGTAGCTATACTGTATGTAGCTTTTTCTTCTAGTGCAATAGCATTGTTTTCTACAGTTTCATCTTATTTTATTTCTTACAATCACTCGAGGTATCTACTTTCTTTTGGTTAACAGGCTTCATGAGGGTGATCCCGAAACAGGAAACTCCCCTTTAATAGCATAGGAAGGGAAATGAAAATGGGGGATGTGGAAGATAGAGAAAGATAGCCAAGGGATCTTCGAGGCTACAATACACAGTTTACTTGTTTATCAACACAATACATTAAAATAAATTTTTTGTTTGTTTTGATGCCTCTAAATCAACATTTCTTGTCCACTCGGTGTTATGACGCCTCAATTCCAGGGCCAATGCCGCCATGGTGGAGGGATATTACCTCTGGCTAACCATAACTGAAGACACCATTCAACGTAAAAACCTACAGCCAGAAAAGTTGAAATTAACTCCGAATAATGAATTACTAGGTGTGCCATGTTTCTCAAAGGGAAACGTTCAAAGTTGTATCCTGAAAGAATGGATAGAAAGGTTTTCCCCTATTCCAAAATTTGCTTTAGTAAAGGTGGAACAAAATTCCAAAAGGAAAATACTCTCTTCAATTTTAACAGCCGCCGCAATGAAGACTGTTTTGGAAAACATAGGGACTCAAAGGGAGGAAAAGGCTGTAAGAAAATCAACGGGAAAGCATTTTTGTATGTCTTTTGAAAATAAATCCAAGGCAAGTGCATTTTGAATGTAGCGCAGCGGGATCAGCAGGGAATTATATTTGTGATTTTTGAACATTGTAACTGACTTAATTTAGATATATTAAATGAATTAAATCTGAAAAGAATGCTAAAAAATTGCTATTTTCATTCATCAAATTGTTACATTAAAATAAAATGTGTTTATATTAATTTATTACTTTTAATATTTCACTGTTTCTCCTTAGTATATAGTTAAATGGACTCGGGAGTTGATGGTGGCACAACCCCGGTACCCTGGGTAATCCCGCCACAGTGCACAGGTTTATAAATTGAATTTTTATGCTGGTTTCCTGTACAGTTACAGTAACGATAAGATTTATGAAGATACCTAAGGTTGTGTACAATATTCAATATATTTACCAGATATGTAAAAACATTATTTGATAGTGAAAAAAATTAAATTTCCTTAAGGTGGCTGCATTCTCCCGGTCTCCCCCTATACAGTGGATGGAGAAACGTCGTATCTGGCGTACGAAGTTGAGACCCCGGGTTCTATTTGCGGTCCGGTCGTGATTTTTTTCCATCTTGGTTCTTTAATTCAAAATAAATTATTATATTAGCTCACTAGATTAAAAAACCATTCCGAAACAATGTTACCACTAAATTAATTGCCTAAAGATTTTTATTGCGGTAGTTAGTAATGTAGACGTTGAGGATAAAGAAAGACATGTTTACCCTGCGTAATTAATACGTTTCTAACAGACCTTAGACGTGGGTTCATTCTGGGAAACGCTTCTAATTAAAAATATTACATTTCAAAACAGAATTTCCTTTTAAAAAATGAAACCACATTCTAGTATTCTAGAATTTGATAATAGGTCTGACTTCCTGATATCTAGTTAGCCAATAGCCGCCGAAAATCTTTAAAAGGTTAATTAACAATTTATCATAACACGCCAAAGCAGCCTAAATCATATAAACTTGCCAAATTTTGTTAGGTTAACTATTTATTTGAAAAATATGACGTGATAAATGACTTTTGTGCGAGGTTATCCCTTTCTGAGATGTGAAAGAGAGCCGTTGAGATGTCTGAGCACTGCATCTGGCCTCCATAATTTGAGTTTTCTTTCGTTTTCCCAAATTGCTCAGGGGAAGGCGAAGTCATAATACAGTGTCATAGTCGCTTCCTTGGTGATTATTTCCAAACATGGTCTCTTTTCATTCGCGCTAATGGCTAGGGATGCAGCCGTGCCGAAGTCAGAGAATGGCGAGCAGCTCCTCCTAAAGATATTCGAGCTCAGAGACTGAAAGAGAAAAATATCATGCATGCTAAACGTATCAAACAACGAATGTCGTTCATTAGCCATCACTACGCACATCTAAAGACAATGACAATGATTTGTCATAATTATATTAAAATTGTTGAATCTGACAATAATTATTACTAATTAATTAGGGCTTAAATTTGGATGCTGGGTTGATTTTATTAGAAAGATTTTTATCAATTATGTCTATTCATCCTATGCTTTGATCTCTTAAACATGTTTTCATCAAACATTAAAACCCTACATGCAGATTACTAAATAAGTTGAAGTGACAGCTGATCGTCGATTTTTCCGGTGAATCTGTTGGATAAAAAGTTCTTGCGTTTCCACCCTGGTCATAATAAAATTAAAACACGACGTCTCGATGAAAATCTTTTAATTCTATTATGACCTGGGTGGAAGCCAAAGAATTGTTTATCCAGTAAAAACACTGATTAAATAAAGACAAAAGTTATTTAATTGAGAGCACTTAGTTCATTAATTTGGATGATATATTCCTGTTAATGTAAAATAATATTTGGAAACCGATTCTACTTTTAAATGGTAATTATAATTAAAATAATTTTTGTGGATTTTATGGAAAAATTCTTAACACACAAAAAATAGGAATAATAATTCATAATTAGTCAAAAAATTACGATTATACTAAGAAAATTTAAAACACAATAAAACTGGATTCAAGTGAAACTTCATTTCAAATTTCTCAAATAGACTTCGTATTAAATTACAAAAACTTAATGGTTTACCTTATAAGAAATGGATTTTAATACTAGTCTTTTACCATTTACATATATTTTAGGATAATACGTTTTTTATTTTGGTTTAAAATAAATTACGTAATTATGAAAAGACTTTTAACAGAAATATTTTCCATTATTGGATATAAATTTCTAAGTAATGTGTTTGTATGTTTGCTGTCTACTGTTTATAAATATTATAAACGATTTTAAAAATAAAATAATTAAATTAAGCTAACTTAATACTATAAATAAAATACAAGGAATGACCAACAGGCGGAAATAGAAGATTTTTTAATGAAAACGTTTCGCCATCAACTTCCAAATCTCTTTAGTTCATTTTTCAAAAAAATTCTGTAATGAAATATACATAGTTGAATAGAAATAAATATTCACGGTATGTTTTGAGACTTACAATTATTATTTTTTAAATTCTTGTTAATACCGCAACACCCGGGGCCGTGGTGAGAGAAAACATTACCGAATAGAACTAAAATATACTATAATATATATTTTTAAATATTGGTTATAACAATGTCAGTTTTCCGATCGGTTTCTTGGGTATTATTTTTATAAAAAAGATTTGATTGTAAGTATTTACAACATACCACATATATTTATTTAAATTCAAATATGTACATGTAATAATATTTTTTTATAATGTAATTAGGGGAACCTGATAGTTGGGGGAGGGCAAAACGCTTTAATTCAAATTATATTCTTCTATTTCTGAATTTTGATCTTTCTTTGTATTTCATTTATATACGATTTTACTACGAACATACAAATATTGAATATTACAATTTGGTATTCTCCGACATTTGTAATGACTCATACAAAAATTTTCTAAGTGTTGCCCCCTTATCAATTCCCTTACTGTGCTATTAAAGGAGAGTTACCTGTTTCAGGATCACCCTTATTTCTTTCATGGGAATTTATGGAACAGCATCTTACCAAAATTATTCCCCTTTCAAATAAATAGTCATTATAATTTTGCCTATCTATTTTTTGTTACAACTCATATAACATCGCCAATAAATTTAGACGTGCTCATTAAGTTGTATAACTTGTTTTGAGCCGACCTAATGAACGTTTGACTGCATTGTGATATTTAAATGTCATATAGAGCAGCGTGGCACAGATTACGTTGTTTGCGCTCGCATTACGGCGCCAGTTAATTTCCTGCACACGGACACAACCTAATTGCGTGTTCCTGAATTCACTACAATTTGCGTTACCAGTGTCTGCAAACGTCTCTCGTCGCTTATTCCCGAGTCTCTTGGTGTTTCAGCAAAAAGTCGTTAACCTGTAAACAACACAGGGCTTCCTTTCATCAATCAAACTAAGCTTTATTAATCAACTAATTATTAATTTTTCATAATAAGTCAGAAACAATGTAATAAAAGACGATACAACATTATTTTCGTTATTATTTATCGTTTGATTTAAATGTTTTACGAATCTGTCCTTTAAATATTATCAGACTTTAGAAAATTGTACTTTTCCAGAGAGTATTTCGTTCCAAGAATATATTTTAACCTTTAAAAATTTTCTTGAATGCAGACTATTTCAAAAGTTTACTTAACAAATATCATAACTAAAACTGTTCCTATGGAGTGTGGTGTTGTGTGGGTGCCAAACGTGGACGATAGGAGCTGCAGAAAGGAAAGTAATAGATTTCGAAATGTGGTGCTATAGGAGAATGCTGAAAAATAGATGGGTGGATAGAGTAGCTAACCAGGAAGTTATAAGCAGGAGATGAGGGAACAATTTGGAGAAAGGATAGATTAGTTGGCCACGTTTTGAAACGATATGAGGGTGTTGTAAAATTAGCATTAGAGGGACGTGTGTGGTGTAAGAACAGAAGAAGGATACCATAGATGCAGATTAAAGAGAATGTGGTGATTATGTAGAAACGAAAGGCTTGTGTAGGGGAGGTTAGAATGGAGGGTTGCATCATACCAGCCTTAGGACTGAATACGACAAAAAACGTAAAAAATCAGTGTATACCAAAAAAAATTAATGAGACGAATATGATATACCAATATGATATATATATATCATAATATTTAGAATAGGGGTACATAGGTTAAATTAGTTAATTGAGTTTTATTTATATTAATTTTCTTCTTTATTTCATCTAAAAAATGGACCTGAAGCAAACAGCCATAAATATTTCTCCTTTAAGAGGATTATCGAAGGTCAAGAAACCACCAGACCAAATCGTTGCCGCATGATTCTATCACGATGGTTAAATTGGGCGTCATGAATAATCTACGTTCCCATTTTCCTGCAATCAGATTAGGAGTTACTAACTACAATATTAATATTAGTGAAGATTCATCGAGAGTTAAAAATCTGGTAGCTCACCGAGGTGTCGAGATGATCTGCTGCAAGGAGACAAGTTGTATAGCCTAGATCTCTTTCTCATTCCTTAATAGACTAGTATAGATAGTAGATATCCAAGGTAGCAAAGGTCTCCCCAAGGTAGGTGCAACCCACTTTCCTGTGGCAGGTATGGGGAAACTTGTCTCGCGATTCTTAGTAGTTGCGTAAATAAATATCAATAAGATATGCTAAATCCAAAAATAAAGCGTATTTCTGTTTCTTCTAGCCAAAGTCCCATAGTATGTGACAGTAGAATCTTGTGAACAATAGTTCTAGCAAAAAACAAGTGTAAATTACGACCTGTTATTGTTATCTAGAAAACAGGCTATTAATGTAATTAATTATTATCATTTGTAGAGCACAGCGGTAGTCTGGAAGAAATGGAAGTAGGACAGCGGTGTAATAGTGGATAATTGTGGAGATAAAGCAGGCAGACGTTGAGGTTGAAAGTTGGTAGTTTAATTTATAGTTAGTCCCGCGATTTCAACCCACGAGATAAGTTAAAAGGGGCCCGACAAGCAGTTTAACCCTCTTTTACTGGACGAGTTATGTGTTCAACAGACGAAACTGCGTCGCGGACCGAGCTACCTGAGCAGCTGGATTACCGTAACATATCCCGGACGTCACCCGTAAAGGAATAAGACAATATGTCCGTCAAGCTATAATGGCACAGTAGTTCACATTTACAAATACTTATAACCAGAGTATTTTAAACCCGCAGTTCAATGAGAAAAGATGCAAATTGTTTTGAAATTTCATTATTATTTCTTTACTAAAGCAGAAAGATAATATATTTATCTTTCTAATGAAATATCAATTTTACTGGCTGTATTATTTAATTGTACCCTGGCCTATTATTTACATATATTTCTCAAATTAAGACTAGTTATTATTTTATAAATCCCATATTAACTTTACTTCTCAAATAAAATGTATACTATAGAACTTAACTAAAACTGTTTCGTTTCTCATTGATGGATGTTTCACGCAGTAGGATTCAAACAGAAGTCTGAGAATTCTTCAAATGTATCTAGTGAATTACAAAATATAAAAACACAGGTCTTCTTCAGGACTTCAGCATCCTGTTTAATTTAGTGGATCATTTTGCTTCGCTTTGCGAATAAATGGCCATTGTTCATTTGGGACATGTCTGGTGTAAATCTGTGACAATGCAGCTCATGCCTGTTGTTCGATCCCGTACAGCGGGTGATTTTCATGGAACGATAGAGAGGGACTTTGGGGATAGTTGGAGTCACGGTCGATTGCAAACACGGATACCTCTAGACATCTGCATATCAGGTAGCAGAATACTAACGCTACAGTTCTGCTATGATTAGAAGCATTGGAGGGAATACGAAACTTCGAATTACATGAAGTAATAAAATAAAGAATTAAAATTTTGTAGATCTTATTGTGTAATCAATTAGTAAATTTTTTAAATATCAATAAGGTATCCTAAACCCAAAAATAAAATATAATTTTACTTGGTCTAAACCCACCCCCCATTGTATATCAGAGTAGCAGACAGTCATTGCGGTTCAAAGTTGGTAGTTTAAATTCACGATGATTTAGTCCCGCGATTCCGGACCACGAGAATAGGTTAAAAGAATATTTTAACTAGCTGGGAATGTATTATTATTATTTGTTTTGAAATTTTGTATAATAGCTATTTTCTTTTTTTATAATAAATAAAATATTGTTAGCGTAAAACTGTAATATATTCCTTCATTCCCAATAGAGGTACGATATAGAAGAAAATATAATTTTCATTAAACGTTTTCGACCTTTAAGGGCATTAAGACTCATAATATTCACACAAGTGAAATTATTTGCACCGTGGAAAATATAAAATTTAGACTGTCACATAATGTTTATTTTTTTGGTGGGGGGGGGGGTTTGTATTCACACCAACTTCTAGGTTCTAAGCAACTGTGCACGATTAGTGGGGTATATATGCATCTAGGGGTGCCATAGTATAGTTTCTGAAACAACAGAAATGTCCAAGCCCACGCCAGGATTCGAACCCGGCAGCAACGCTAGCCACTAAACCACAGAAAGTCGGCTAAACTTTATTATAAATTTAATTAAAATACATAATTCATGTTTGGCAATAAATATCGTTTTATTTGCTTTAAGGATATTCAGAAGTAGGGAAAACAAAGAGCCTGCAGGAATAATAATAAACTCTTGTAATATTATACAAAATCCCAGAAGAACAGTCGGGCCTCAACAATTTCTGCTTTGCGGCTGTTCTGTCCAATGCAGAGACGTTGAAACTTTCAGCTGACGCAATAGTATGCAAATACAATTTAGCAGAGTGCTTGGTTTGCATCTAACCCAAGCAATATCAACTTGTTCCTTACATTAAAAGTAAAGACCATTGGAACAAGCTCTTAAGACAAAGATATTACTGCTTTGAGGTTTGACTGTTACGAATTAATCCATCACTGTTTCCGCCTTAAAATATATCGAAAGAAATTCTGTATTCTCTTCTATAGAAGCAACATCTTGAGGTTAAATGTGCGATACCACAAGGAATAATTTACTGGGAATATTTATTTAACATAGATGAAAATTTGTATATATTTTATACTGTTTTGGTGTCGTTTGAAAGATTTTCAATTCGATGATACGTGGAATTAAAGAAGACGGATATAATGTCTCAATAATTTCAAAGATAGTAAACAAAATATCTTAGATTTTACTTAGCATGTAAAGAGGTCAACTTATCCTTTTATGTAATGGAACATATAGGCAGTTTTACAGCAGAATAAAGTCGTTAGTAAAACAAAATTCTGGGTAATATGTTTAAAGGGAAGGAAAATTTTGATAAAATTCTGTTTGCATGTTCCTCGTGACATAAAACCTAACACTTTGGTGATGAGAGGCGATTATCAGCTCTAGGGCGAAGGGGTGAAATTGGCGGAAAATTTATAATATTCAATCAAGGCTGATATTAACGTCAATTACTTTGGTAGTGTTACTCACTACACTACTTACATACACCTTTTGGAATGGGAGGGGAGAAGGTGGTGCGAAGGCGTGACAGGAAAATAACAAGGAAACAATAGAGTTGGGTATCCAAACCAATGTAATGTGAATCGCTGAGTTAAATTCTGACATTTAATATCCGATTTCAGTGACAACTCATTCCTTAAGAAGAGGATGGAAGAGGGTAACACAATTTTGCGTTTTATATTTAATGGATGAAGAATTTCGATAAAATTCACTTCTTAAGTTCCTCGTGACGTAAAACAAGGTGGTGACGAGGAACGACTACCACCCTCTTTCAGGAGGGATGGAAGCGCTGTGGTGGTAAGACACAGCTACCCCCATTAGGGTAGGGGTGGAGGGCCGGTAATGATAAATATGCAAAGACGACACAATTAGAGTCGAATAAATATTTTTCGGAGCCTATATCCTTGACAGTGTTTTTCCCCCGACAGTATTTGTGGATACTTTCAACTCTCTTTCACTATGGAACTAGAGTATTTCTAGGAGTGGCTCACATAAAAATGAGTATTGTTATTGGTAATGAAACTAATAGAATAGGCGATGAAGAAAGTTAAAAAAGAATATGGAAGTAGAATCAAAATGCAAGGAGAAGAAATAAAAACATTAAGGTTTGCTGATGGTATTGTGGTATTAGGGGAGTCAGAAGAAGACTTGGGAAACAATAAATGACATAGTCGTGATCCTGGAGGAAGATTACATCACGAGGATTAATAGAGAGAAAATAAAGGTGATGGAGTGTATTATAAGAAACAGTGGAATAACAAAGGGTGTTAGATTGGGAAGGGATATATTGACAGAAGTTAAGGAATTCTGCTACTTGGGAAGCATAATAACTAGGGATGGTAGAAGTATAGTAGGCATAAAGAGTAGGATATCACAGGCAAAAAAGAGGAATTTACTTACGAGTAATATAAGTGACAATATTAGGAAATCGTTGCTAAAATTGTTCGTATGGTTGCAAAACGTGGGCGATAGGAGTTGGGGAAAGGAAAAGAATAGAAGCCTTTGGAATGTGGTGCTCCAGGAAAATGCTGAAAATCAGATGGGTGGATAGAACCACTAACGAGGAAGTTCTAAAGAGAATAGGGGAAAATAATCAATATGGAGGACGTTGACGGATTAATAGACCATTACGGACATGCAATATAACTATTAGAAGGAAGTTTGCTGGGTAAGAACAAAAGAGGGAGGAAAAGAACGGAATACACTAAGCATTTGGAGAGGGTATGGTAGCTATGTAGGTATATATAATTTTTTTGGGAGTGTTGCATCATAACACTCTTAGGACTGATTACCACAACAACCTCACTATTATTTTTTGACGCAATTTAATATTTAAAAATGTCTCTGAATGTAACTTGTACATTAAAAATTATACTGATATCGAACTTCAACCCCTAGGAGGCGTAAGGTGGGGGAGGGGGGGAGTGTCACACAAACTTAAGTGTACAATATTAACAGAGGAGCAATTTATTTTTCCACTTTGAGTTGGCAAGAAAAGAAGGTAAGTACTTTTTAACTCTGTTTTCTTTTTCTAGTCTTGAAGAAGAAAATGCAGTTTAATACGTCAAGATAAATTTCTCTCTCACTAAGAATTTGTTCTCTCCTTTGATTTACAACATGGAAAATGGGAGAACTTAAAACGCTCTAGATTGTCAACATTTAAAAAAAATTAGAATACCTCTTAAAATTAAATTAAGTTTATGAATCGTTTTGAACAAATAGCCACATCATCAGAAAAAAATTAATACAAGGTCACAAAGAGTTTTCTTCCTGTTTCGTAACTTCTATATGTATAAGTTAAATGTTGACGAATATGACTTATTTATTGTACTATCATGCACTTTCATAAAATAATAAAACGTTTTATAGTGATTTCATCGACAAAATAAACACTTACCTTTTCTTCCCTTTTACATTACATTGCTACTATGAATTAAATAAAAAATAAAGTTATAAATTAGAAATTAGGATAGTGAGACGTGTTAAATGTTCATTTTCTTTTACGATAGGTCATTGTAATTTATCCCTTTCTTATAATTATTCTAAATTTAATTAATTAATAAAATTTAATGATATACGTAAATCACGATCCTGACACACTCCTGGCCTTTGACTCGAACTTGATTATTTGGGTCGGCTCGTAATTTGTTTCATCTAAGCGAGCTTTTTTTCGCCGAAGCAAATTAAAAATGCAGCTTGGGAAATGACACTCCTGTACCTACGCACGCAGTTGCTATTACAAAGTTGTTTCATGCCAGCAGACCGTCAATTTGTACGGTTAAAGCCAGCCAGCGACTATGAATGCAGCTTGTAATTTTGCCAGGATTTCGTCTTCTCCCTTTACGCTCACGTATGTGCTTGCATCTTTATCCTCAAAGCTTTGTATGCACAGCAGGCTTCGCATTCCAAACCCGGCAATGTTGGTTTTATCCTTATACTCAATAGAACATAATTCGTATACTGAAATAATTATTTTTGGATGTTTTCCTCGGGTGACCACAGATCTTTATAAGACGTTTCAATTACACGCCAATGATTTTAATATTAAGGTTTTTCCGGTGAATATTTGTGAGGAACTCTGCTTAGTCAAGACGTTTCGATGGCTTTCACTGCCATATTCATAACTTAAAAATAATTATTCTCTTTATTGATTATAGAACATCCAGAAAGTAATTTTTTGTCTTTGATAACAACATAGGTGACACAGTCTGAACTTAATAATAGAAAGAAAAACGTTCAACGGACATAAGTTCTTTAAGAAACATATTTTACATTTGTCCAAAATAGATAAACATTTATATAGAACCAAAGCTAATAATTTTATTAACTTAATTTTAATCAACTACATCAAAATAGTATATTTATTTGTTGAAGCTAGTGTGATTATTTTTATTGAAAAAATCAGTTTAATATTACTTTAAGTTTTACTTTTTGGAAATATAATAATTTCGTACTGTTCAAGTAGAATAAAACAGAGAGATAATTTTAGAAAATTGAAACAATAATTATAAGACACATTACAGTTGCTGAAAGAAAAAAATGACTACAAAAGAGTAGACTAAAAAATAAATTGATGTCTAGAAGTATGGATATTTAAAGCAACCCCTAGCCGTTCAATATTATCGTCAATGACAGAGCGACGCGCGTGTCCAATTTTATTTAATAATAATAATAATAACTCAATTATTGGGCAATATTTCAAGAAGTGAATACAATCATGAAAATTTGTTAGGGAAACTTGCTGATTTTCGAAACTTTCTGTGAATGGATGCGACATTCTATGGTGTTTGTATCAGAAATTAAGAAATTGGACACTAGAATTTATCCAAAATTTCCCTTCTTCGCGTTTATTTGTAGCCATCTCATAACGTAATTTGTAATTTTTTTATCAGTATCTTTTCACTACACATTGGTGTTACTGTGTGGCTGCGGAGACACCTACAGCCGATTCCAAATATTTATTATTCCTCAATAAATATATAACTTTTTTAATTGACTCAATATATTGCTCAATATTTCAATCTACTATACAGACGGTCGATATTATTGTTCAATATCAATATATTGAGGATAATATTTAACGTCTATGGGCCGCTATAAGTAAGGAAACGTTCGCCGAGTGGTTGATGAGTTTACTATCCAAGAAAGAAAAACTTTAATTTAATTTTATTTATTTTAATTATTATTACTAAGCTGCTATTGGGCATTTGCCCGGTGGCAGCTATATACAAATAAAACACAAATACAATTACGAAAAGTTTACACTAAGGAAGAATTTTGAAGTGTAGTTTTTTATCTGAAAAAAAGAAAACAAAGGAGCCACACAAAAATCACTTCACTGCACTTCACTATTATCACTTAACTGATTCTAAAAAAAATAAAACTACTCACTTAAGTTTTCTTAGCCTATTCCTAAACTGATTTACGCTACCCGGAAAAGTCGTCAGTATTTCTGCAGGCAAGGAATTCCAATCGCGTATTGACCTATTTACAAATGAAAATTTTCCTACGTCTGTACGTTGCCCTTTTTCTTTAATTTTGAACGAGTGGTCATTTTTAGAAATATAATTAGGCGCCGTTAGATGGTTTGTTATTTCTTTCCGGGCCCTGTGGTTCACCCTTACAAGCTTTATATATTGCGCACAACCTCGCATGCTTCCTTCTATTACTGGGGCCTTCCTAAATTCTCGTGAGTATTGTTCGCGAAGCGACCCCCAAACATTTTTTCAGCCCGTTTTTGTATTTTTTCCAACGCTAGAGTGTGTTTATTTCGATATGGATCCCAGCACGTTACCCCATGCTCTAAAATTGGCCTGACCAGCGTTTTGTAAGCAGAAATCTTGGTTTTTCTCGTGCTTTTCCTCAAGACCCTGTTTACAATGTTAAGCAGCAGCAGCGCCCTCCACCCTTTACCTCGCTCACCTCATTACCCCAATTTAAATCTTTACTAATCGTGATCCCAAGATATTTACAGTTATTTGACTCCGTTACAACTTCGTTCCCCATTTTATATCTAGTGGGAGGGACATTTCTCTTTTTTGTAAAAACGACTGCTTTACTCTTCGTTGCATTTATTTGCATTTTATTTCTAACTGACCATTGGTAAATTTTGTCCAAATCAGTCTGCAGAATCTGTGCATCCTCAACGTTTACGATTTCCCTATAAACCATACAATCATCGGCAAAAAGTTTGATCTGTGATTTTATACCGATTGTTAAGTCATTTATGAATGCAAGGAACATGATGACACTTCCTTGCGGGACCCTGACGTGATTTTCACCGAGTCGGACAATTTGTCATTCACGCGAACTCTGAGTGAACGATCTTTTAAAAATTCCCGAATCCACTTCAGTACCCGAAAATCTATACCAGTATTTTTTAACTTACTTAATAATAGATCATGCGGCACGACGTCGAAGGCTTTAGAAAAATCAATAATTATAGCGTCTATTCTCCAGGCTCCCTTGTCAACCCCGTCCGACAGATCTTGGCAGACTGTTGCCAGTTGTCAGTTGGCTCTCACAAGAGAATCCAGGTCTGAAGCCATGTTGTCCACTGTAAATCCACCCCCTTTCGTCCCAGTACTTACGCAAATATTCAGCTATCAACGTTCAAATTGCTTGCATATCACAGATGTGAGGCTAACCGGCCTGTAATTACTTTTTTCCGATCGCGCACCTGATTTAAATATGAGAACTACAATCGCCTTTCTCCAATCGTCTGGAACATCATAATTGTTAATAGATATTTCAAATAGCAGTATGAGATACGTAATCATGGCTTTCCTTTCTAATTTTAGCACTTCTCCCAAGATCCCATCCGGGCTAGGTGACTTATGAGAATTAAATTTTCTAATATTTTTTCGTAAGTTCCTAGTATTGATTTTGAAGACAGGTGTAGATCAGCAGTTTTCCTAAGTGGGTAAATCAATCTTTTCCCCGAATACCGTGGCAAAGTAGTTAGCAAATCTGTTGGCTATAATTGCTAGTTTAATAGAAGTTTTTATTCAAGGCCATGTTAGAATTTGCTTAAACAGTTGGATGTAGCTGTCAGAGAAATGACTTGCCGAATTTTTCTCTAGCATCAACTTTCTACGATAGACTGGCATTTACTTGGTTTGATCCGGTTTTGTAGGGGTCCCTTTAGCGAAAAGATTACTGAATCATAGACTGTAACTGTTATTGGTTTCTTTCCACGATTCACGGAAATCCACGTAGAGGATTAGGACCAGACTAAGTCCACACAGCACGGAGATACTGGGTCTCAGTTTGAGCTCCTTCTGGGGGCATCACCTAGCTTTTGCAATCCCTGTATTCTTATTTTTTCTATTAAACTTCCTACAGCTTTTCTAGTACTTATTATTTATATTATCTAAATTTTCCGCGAGAGTCGAGGGGTTCTCGTCCAAGGAGGTCTGGTTTGCATCAAAACACCTATAGGTCATTTGAAGGATTAAGAAGTCGCTGGCCTTAGAGTCATAAATATTTGTGATGAATGGCAGCTTCGGTCTTTACATTTGGTAACGCCTGAGGCTTTCCCACTGAAAGTTCAGCCGTTTGGTGCGTGACTTTTTGCGAATTTCGGGCATACGTTTGAGTCCCCGGATTTGCGAACTAAAAAACGTAAAACGAATCACTATTGGGTAATATTGTGGTTATTAGCCGGGAGAAGGAAAATGCGGAGGTTTCGCGGTCTGTAAGAGATTAAAGAGAGAATTAGTTGTTGAGTTGTCGTGCAGTTGGAGGGATGATTAGTTAGTTGTGAAATTTATCTGCGGAGAGATGAAGAATAATTTTGTTAAAGCGTTGTTGAGAGGTTGTTGAACGGGAAAGTTGAGTTATTGGGATGAATGAAAGAGTAGGATGATTTGTTGAGAAGTTAGTAGGAGGTGTTCAACCAGGGGTAGCAGACAAGTCCAATTCGAGAAACTGCCTATTAAAGGATTCCAAATGATCCTGCCGGATCTGCCTACGTGGTTCGGTGTAGATAACGTAATAAATCAACCATAAATCTCTCATTGCCGTCTACTGTAAGTCACAGCAGGTAATTGCCACAATCAAGTAGTGTTCAGAACATATAGACAAAGTATTTGAACCCCTGAGATCAAGAATCAGTTTGCTTTTATTATTCAATTTAATTGTGAATTTATTTTCCAACTTGCATATATCTTTTTAAAGAGCAGGAAGATAAGTTTTTATATTATTTCATTTGTTGTTTTCTTGTGTTAATTTTAAAATTGTAACTTTCTTATTATTTATTCTCCTTGCTATCATTTAATGTAAAGTAAAATCAGAAACCCTATAAAACGTTACACCATGTTACTGATTCTTTCTTATTTTCTTCCCTAAACTCTACCTTTCGATCGCTAAAGAAGATTCGTTAATAGATTTTCCTTCGACCTATTGTGACCCAGACAGATCATTTTCACAAAATATCTCCATCCTCCTTTATTTAAGTTCTCTAAGTTTTAGCAAGGCACTTCATAATATAAAAATTTACAACCTTCGTAGTTAAAATGAGAATATTAGGAATGGAAAATTTTGACCGGACCGGGACTAAGAATTTAAGAAGGGGAAGAAGAATTCTAATTGATATGGAAAAGTCTATATGATTTGAAGTAACAAAAGATGTAATTTTATGAGGAATTAATTATTTGGTGAATTATTTTCATACCAGTGAGGAAGTTGGAGTAGTTCCTTTAATCTTTCGAATGAAACTTGTCAGAAAGCCTTATTTAGATTTTGATGCTCAGTAACTGTTTGAGTAATTAAAATATGTAAGATACAGTCATAAACGATTGTTTTAAGATTTCAATTTTTTATAAATATTAGCAAGCGTTCTAAAATGCTTTATCTAGCGACTCGCCTGTCTCTCTGATCAGTGTAACAATTCTGCTGTGGACCACGACGACGGCGGCATCCGCGGCTGACAGCTGTTCCTAGACGTCTTCGGCTGAGGAAGCCTTACTTGCTTCTAAGAGGTATTGCATTTCGCTATCGAATTTCAGCTCGTTTAAAGATTGCTTTGCCAGACTGGACATCATCACTCAGCTTTTTTTTGGTCCCATAGAGACGCAGCAGGGTCTCTACATTCCTGCACTCAAAGGTCCTTTGTCGTAATTTGAGACGCTCAGTAAACAACTGTTTAGTTTCATAAAACACTGGCGCACTATATATATATATATATATATATATATATATATATATATAGAACCATCTACGATTAACATGACTAACTAAAACGAAAATATACTACTAATTTTATAGTTAGTTAGGATCCAAGTACCCGCTGAACTGCTTGTTTTATCTGATGCCAGGTACTTTATTCGGAAAACTTGAAAGTTAAAAATAACGTAACATTTTGGAACTCAATACCGGATTCATCACTTTGAATTTTATTCTTCACCAAATTTATCCTTTTTCTCGCGGTATATTTCTTGATATGGTCTATATATATGCCATCATTTATTCCACTCCATTAAATTTCACTTTCCCATTCTTTCACTTTTACAGTTTCAGCCCCCATTAGGTGTTTCTACTCCATTACATCTAACAGGTGTTGATCAGCTTTTGTGAAAAATGCTTGACAAAACATTTTCTGTGATTTTTCTTCTTAGCATTTTTAACCGTAACCTTGATATTGCAGATGACCATGAATATGCAGATCCACAATCTCCTGTTATTATTTCTTTTATCCGAAGAAATCATTCTTGTAATAAGAGATTGTTTTATAAGAGATTTCAGAAAGAAGTAAGTATTTAAAAACAAACTATTTTACATCCCATATTGGATGACCAAATAGACGACACAGAAAGAAGATAAAGCTATGTTTTTTGAGTTGCGTATGAACCATAACTAAAGAAAATATACTTTCTTAATTTAATGTTAATTGCCTACATTAAAATAGTATGCTTATTTGTTGACGCAAGTGAGGTAATTTTTAGAAAAAAATCAGTTTATTATTTTACCTTTTACTTATTGTGAACAAAAAGAAGGGGTTTTTCCGCCCGCCGTCTCGCCTTTCGGAATAAACAACAAAGGGGCTGCGACTGACACCTGGACCAACGTCGCCGTTTCGGAATGTCTTAATCTGCCTGGGAATATGGTGACCGGGTGGCGTGGTTCCCCAAATGAAACAAGGGATATGATTGGAGGATATCCATCCCTGCCACCTTAGTGATAGGTGTCGGATAAGTGGGGACAAGGCTTTAAAGAGGCTGGCGGAGACAATTTTGCAGGAGATTGGAGAGATTTTTGTAGTGGATGGAGAGAGGAGATTGAAGGAGAGTGGAGAAACAGATTTGGGAGATTGGTGAGGTGGCAGCGGCGACCATGCTTTGATCATTTCAGGAAGCAGGGAAGAAAGGTCTTAGCAACAAGGGAAGGAAGACTTCGTGCTATTGTCGACCGGCCGCTTCGAGTTCCACAACACGGAAATTACAGCGAGACGCCTATGAAGACAACTCAGGTTCGTCAACGAACTGATCTGCTACACGTGGTCACCCAAACCATTAATACCCTGAGATTATAATTAATAAATATATATTTAAACTCAATAATTAAATTCATTAAATAATAACCCCCCCCCCATCATTTACAAAGAGTTGGCGGATTTCGTTCATTTTTCACACTTGATATATACAGAGAACTATAATACGTTGTTTGAGTCTCTCGAGCAAGTCTGTAATAGTTTTAAAGTTTACGTTTTTCTAAATTAATTAACCTACCTGATGCATCTCTTTTAGATCAAACGCCGGGTATAACACGTCATATTAATATAGATATTAAATTCAATGATATTTCAAAGCACAGGTCATCATTTGGATTATAAATTACATTTAATCCTGAGATACAGAGCGTATTCGGGATAATTAAGTTGAACACAGTAATATTTTTAATTATTTATTAGATATTTGGATACGGATGCGGATGAGGTTGTTTGCTGCCGGCATCTACTAGAGCCTGACTGAGGGTTGGGTTGCGTAACAGGATCTGCCAGTGTACCAACTAGTTATCCTCTCCTCTGCCTTGATTCTCGGGCCCAGGAAAGGGGAGGTCTTCCTCTTCCGAGATGTAAATATTTTATTGCTCCTTCCTTCTCCTCAACTGAATTAAATTCTTCTTTCCTGCTCAGTAAACTTTCATCTGCTCTAAATCACTTTGAAACTCCACCTCCAGGTCATTCATTAATATGTTGACTAAAATAATTACATGTATATACTTTCCATGTTTGTAAAGAGACAGCTCTATAATGCAATAATAAGTGACCAAGAGAAACGCTATTTGATAGACGGGACGAGAACGTAAATAAGAAGACGAATATTAAGATGTAGAAAATAATTAAATTTCCGGAAGGTAGTAGAAATATGAGTTGGCAATATATCAGTATAGTGACATCCATTGTTCAAATAGATGTTGCTGTATGTATAATACTGGTAGTTCAGAAGGCTTTGCTAACAAAATTCACACTATTAGTTAGGCATATTGGGAAAAAGTTGCATAACAAACATCCAAGTGACTAAAATTTGTACTCCACAAATAAACATTATTAATAGTAAAATATATCATTTTACTAATATATTGTACCAGATAGCTTGTAATAACTTGGTTTCTTTCTGTTTCTCTTTAATTATACCCTTTTTTGTATTGATAAATAATTTTATTAAATTGGAATTCCGCTTTTGTCTATTGTTTTTTATGCCCCCCCCCCCTTCGAGTAGTCCCCGCCCGGATGTCCGAATGGATGGCAAATTTTACTACCGAAATATTTTACCCGAGAGGCTGTCATGATATTGTTCTGCATTTAGCGTTGCATGTCCGCGGGAAATGCTTCAGTTTTCCCGTGCAACAACAGTAAAACAACCGTTAAAGCTGTTCCAGCCATGCCATTCGTGGATCACTATCCTCTTGCTTCAAGTTGGTAATAGTGAGGCTTGTTGCCCTTCACCATGCTAGGTTTTGTCCGCCCCAAAAAATTGGTACCAGCCATATCTGGGTAGCCATCCCCTCTTCGCAACCTGAGGACGTTCGATGGAGTTCTAGCACAAACATAAAGATATACATACCACTACTAGCTATTTAGTTCTGCTGACGCTAACAAACTAGTTTGTGTTCAAGTAGCGCTACGAGGATGGTTTTAGGTACCCTTTATATGACCGCGATAACGTCAGATCATGTTCACTAATAGAATTAAAACTAAACATACAGCTTATGTATTTATCAAAATCACTATCGTAATCAAATTAAACTTGTAACGTTCAAGCACATCTGCTCGGAAGTCGGCGGTGAGGAGTCAAAAGTAAAGACGCATTATTTTACAAATAGGGGTTATAAAACCCAGACATTTAGCCGCCAGCAGAAAGGTGGAGAGGGGCAAACGATTCGTCCCAGAGGGGGGTAACAACAAATTTGATTGGCGCCAATTTCGGGACATGAATTAAGGAAGTGGGGAAGATTTATTAAATACCCTTGCAGACAGAGAGTGACACAGAATTAGAAGACAGATTGAGGAGACGAAAACTGTTGATCAGGTGATAGTAGTGGCAGATTATGAGATATTAGCGCAGATGATCTTATCGGACAGATAGTCTGAGGAGACGAGGCGCAGACTGGAAATTATACAGAACCAGGGACAATAGCAGCGGCAGATGAGGCGTGATCGAGACCAGACCGAAGTCATACGAGGAAGTGGAAACGAGAGAATGCGTCGCTACGTCCAAATTAAGCTGACACGCTAATGGCCTCTGTAATCTATTTGCTGATTTCCTATATTGCCTGATCCGAGTATATTTTCTGTAAAATTTTTCCGCTCTATGAGAAGATCCATATAATACGACCCTGAGTCTAGAGATCTAGAATTTTAGTTGTAAGAAAATTAATTATTTGTATCATTTTTGTAAATATTTATATGTTGTGTTTATTGTAAAGAAAGGTGGGCAAATTAAAACTGTAATCAATCATTGTACATTAATAATAAATAAATGTAAAATTCAATATAATTTACATTGCTAACGATTTTTCATTATTATAAAATAAATAATATCCCCCTATATTCATTTCAAAATTATTATCCGTTATTTATTCAACAATACATGTTTGATAATAAATTATTAATACTTTTGCTGATGAATTTCTCAATGTTTATCTGTTGAGCTCCAGCCTCGTTCATTATTAGTCAAGGACAACGCGACGAGGACGTCTAATAATGCCTCGACATCAATTTCACGTAGAATAATTTATAAGCTGGGATTGGAATTGGGGCCATTTAATGTCAAGTGGCCTAATTTGAGGAACGACCCCCACGCGACCGTTTCATAATTCTGATAAAATGTTTACAGTTTCCACTATAAAGCCTCGGATAGACATCTGCAAAATTTCGTTTCAAAATATGCATTTCATGCTGAATGATGTGCTTCCTCGTTGAAGTCTGTCGCTCGTTGGAGTCAATGACATCTCAAAAATGCCACATTTGAGCTTTAATATTGTTCCAGTTATTATAGAAAAGACTCCGATAATTCGTTTATAAAATAAATTCATACGAAAATTACGAAAATAATAACTAAAAGTTTCACAAACATCATCCCTGGTCATCATGGGCCCTCAAATTGGCCGAAAAAATTTCAGCTATGTTTTTATCTATTTTCAAGGCATCCTTCTGGAATAAATAAAGTAGAAACGGAGTTCATATTTTTTACTTATTACCCTATATACGTTTCTACATGTCAGACGATTAACAACTATGCAGACAATATACTTTGGGAAACTTTAAGCCAAATTGAAAAACACCAGAAATGAGATATTTCAGAGAGATGAAATTTCTATAGTGACACAGGAAAATGTCTTCTAGTTGACACCATGAGGAAGATCAGGAATTTTTGTAATAGAAAACGTATATTTCGTTTTGTTGTCTTCACGTATAAGGTCTAAAGTTTCAGCTCAAAGTTCACTCTGTGCGGTCATGTGCAATAATTGCTCTGGAAACGTGTTCTTAAATCCTATTTCACTTTCTTAGGTGAAGGACTTACATATATAATGTAAAAGTAAATTTCTTTGGATCGATCGCCTATTTATTATTATTCCCATGATGCCACCAGAAGCCAAAGTATTCCTTCCTAGGGGCGAGGCGCGAGTTTCTTTTTCCGTGCTCCTCAAAAGAAGCCCAATCTCAGACAGAAATGAATATTTTTAAATTAAATGTTGCAGATGTCTATCCAAGAACAAACCGTTAAATTGTCATCAAAATAAGAAAATGGTCTCGTGGAGATCGTTCATCCAATAAGGCCACTTGACATGGAATTACCCTAACCAGAAAAACGTAAAGAACAACACATCAAAGTTTCTTTCTTTTACCATACTGCGGTTCTTTATCATCTAATCTGATACATGTATTTAAAAGACCACATATTTATAAATGGAGTCATTAAAGAACAATAATGTTACCGTTGCCCATGCTGTTTCTTTAATTGCTCTGATTGGGGAGTTAAATCGACCTAACCAAGTGGACATTAAATTCAAGTGGATGAAAAATTTTACTCTTTAATGGAAGAGTATATTTATAATTGTAGGTGATTATAGGAAGATGGACGCCGGAGCACTGTAACAACAGGAAGCCGTACACACTATTACCGGAAGCGGCAGCGTGAGCATTGAGCTAACTCGGGCCGACTTGTTCAACACGATTTAATTACCGGCTCCTTTGTTACTGCGCGCGCCACGTGTTACTGTCAACTGGCTGATTTGCAGTTCTCAGTGACATCTACTCCCGAACAGGCACCAAAGACTACTCAATTATTTTAATTCTTCTCAAAAATTCACTCAGCTATCAAATCACGTTTTCATTTGTGCACAATTTTTCCTCGTGTCTGTTTGATTGATAAGCGAATTAAAAACAGAATAAAGTAAAATAAATCATATATAAAGTTTCATCTGAATTTTATAACTCGCCAGGGTCAGTTAATTCAGGGAAGAGAGTGGTGTAACATAGTGCTTTTAATTTTTTTTTATATTCTGTATATGAATGACCAAAATTTCAATTTACAAGTCACAATTTCATTAATATTTTGTTTCTTTATACAATCATCGCATTTCCGGTTTTGTATTAACAAATTCAATTTATTTCTGGAACGGTTTTACTACTAAGGTCCTCAATATTCACTCTGTTACTTTACCTCTACGTTTACTAATCAATAAATGATACTCCTACAGAATTCCTTAAAAACCTGTCTAAAGAAGAAAACCGGAAAGGAATTTAGGTTGAAAGATTAATTCTGTGGTAAAAACAAATAAATTGAATAAGTTGATTTTTTGGAAAACTATTTGGAAATGAAACATTTGACAAGTGGTTTTAACAATTTTTTGTGGCGGTAAGAGGATTCATGAGGGTGAACTAGAAACTGGAAACATCCCTTTAATAGCGTAGGAAGGGAATTGAAATGGGTGGCTGGGGAAGGGAGAATATGGTAGCTGGGGCTGAATAAGAGTTCAGGGCAATAGTTTAAGAATCCTACCCGATGATTCACCAGAAAAAGATGCAGATAAACCCTTAGAAAATCTGCACCAGGTAGATCGGGCTTTTGGGGATTATTCTCACGTTCTGCCGAATGACGGAGACCAAAACACAACAAACAAAAGAATAACAGGCTACAGGAGGTTGATCCTGAAACAGGCAATCCTTTAGTAACATACGAAGGAAATTGAAAACGGGTGATGTGGAAGATGGAGCACGGTAGCCAGGGATTGACTACGGCAAAGAAAACCATAGAAAATCTGCATCAGGTAGGTCGGGCGCTGGGGTACCATTCTCACCCCGTTACGATTGACGTGAAGGGACATTGCTGTGGGTTGGCAGCATTCCCTACTTCGTGTTTCCACCAGTTTTAGGAGGCAGCCGACCGACCGATGCAATGGGATCATCGGACAAAACTTACCGTCTTCGACCCCAGTACATAAACCTCCCCAAAGAGATGAAAGCTATACATAAAAATTCTTAAGAAGCTCCAAGTATACAACGAGTTATGATTAATTATGCAAAATTATTTGCATGTACGAAACAAAAATAACAGCATATAATGTCGGAAAAAATGCAAACTTATTCTACAGAATTCGTTTAGACCATGAAGCGGTACCAAAGTACCACCTTTTTGTGCACTTTAAAATTGAAATAATGACATAATTTTAGATAAATCATTCTGTGGTGCATATTTTCAAATAATGTGAGACTGATTGTTATGTATTCCAGCAAAAGTGTATAAACCAATCCGGTGAAGCGGTAAGCGCCATTTACACTGCGATTTATAGAGCATTAAATCGTCTGTGAACGTGTTTTTCTTACTAATGTTCTTATAAGTGCTCCAGTAAAGTACACCGAACGGAGAAATACCGGTAGGGTAGCTTCTGAATATATGTCCGCTCAGTTACGTACTTCACCCATATTCTGTACATAATTTGCTCCTACTAATAGTAATAATGATAAGTTTGTTATGAGAAACTTCCTTAACAATGGTCTTTGATAACTCAAACCGCGGACGAGTAATGTATTAATTATACATTATGAATCCAAGAACAGTTTCTAATATTAAATTACTTCAGTATTTGAAAGGAAGATTGAATTTTTAATTATTTATTAAATTATTTCTGACCAAATTTTACAGACAGTTATAATTTTTTATTTAAAAAAATATTTTTGATTTTTTAAAAGGAGTTACATTCGGTTACAAGTTTTGGAGTGAAAAGTAAACGTTAGTTTTTGCTTTATTATATTATAAGAGCAGAGTTAGAGTGACGTTACAGAGCTTTGAGGATCGAGGGCCGTAAAAGACACAACTGTATGGACAGAATCCGTAATATACAAGGTGTTCAGGTTATCTGAAGATATGGAAATATCTCGAGAACCAAACCGATGATTAAAAAAAGTGTGAATGAAAAATGGTCGTACCAAAGGGGGGCATCTAATGATACGAAGCTCAACCCTCACCCCCTAAAGGAGATAAAAAACCTAAATAGAAACCCCTACTTTTTATTGCAAATTCGGATTTTCCAGAAAAAATTACTCAAATTTGACCTACAATTCCAGTCAATTTGGTCACAGAAGTAATCGAAAAAAATCAAAATGGGTAAAAAATCGTTGAATAATAGGGATATCTCAAGAAACAGGCACTATATCATCAAAATAAAATTAAATGTGATTGATATGCTACTTAATGATACCAAACATGACCACCCATCCCCCACTCCCCAGGGGTGGGGAAGCGAATTATTAAAAAGTGGGGGTTCCCAGTAAAGATTTTTAGCTCTTAGAGTTTCTTATCATTAGATGTCCCCCTTAAAGAAGAACATTTTTCATTCACACTTTTTTTTTGATGCGATGTGCGATTCTCGACATATTTTTATGTCTTCAGTTAAAGTAAACATCCTGTATATATTTAAACATAATACTCAAATGAATTCTTTTCTTGTATAAATATGTAGCTTCTAAGAGTACATTGATGAATGTGCAATAGCCATAGGTTTAGTGAATAAGATCTTGAGAAGCATTTGAGAGCAATGTTTATTAAAAATCCAAATTCAATTAAACTTAGGTACATCTTATACCTATGGTAATTGTTAATATATATTAGTTTAACTTTCTTCTGAATAGAAACTTGACCCCATCCCCCAACAAATTATACATAAAAACGTTTTTGGATTGCAAAGCTCCAAAATAGAAAGGTAAACAATCTCTGCCACAGATAACAGAGCAATGTCTGGTTCGACGATTCTTCATTCTTCTGCGTTCTTCCATGAAGTCTCTCCAAGACCAATAGCTCTCAAACCAAAAAGTGCCTCTTGTTCCCTGTGGTTTTTCTAGCCTCGTTCCTCCCTTCTCTCATTTGTCTTCACGCCACCAGCCAAATCTGTTAACTGTCGTGATGATGTTGCTCCGCTTCGTCGGGGTTCGGATTACTTCCTGGAACCCTTTACATCTACTTGCACAGTATTTTATGCCGGAAAGTTCTGTCAGGAAATTATTTACATGGGGCATTCGAAGATTTTAACAGACAAACAGTTAACTTAGCAAAGCTAAATTTAATATAAATAAATAACATGAGGAAAATGCGCTATATGAATTCCCCCTGTAACGATATGCTGGGAGTATCGCAGCATGATCATCAGTATATCACAAAAATATGGGAGCTCTTCTGCATGTTTACCTATCAAGGTATTGAATGAATTAAAGAAATTATTACTACTTGAATATTTATTTTAAAAATGTTGCAGTGCATGTTTTATTTTACGTAAAATATCCTATATTATTTTGTAACATAATGAAAAATGAATCGCTTTAGCTTCTTCAAATTTCATTGTGCGTTAAGGAGAGAAGTATCCACACATCCAGGATCTTTATGCGTGTAAACAACGTCCCAGCGGCACTACAATGCTGTGATATAAGGAGTGGTATAAAAGTTGCCAGTGAGCATGAAGATGTTGGGCGATGCTACGGTACTGCACGGCCGGGACAGAGAATTGATGCTCCTCCACGCGGTTAAATTTTGAGCTGAGCTGTTCTGCCCCTAGTTTAAGTCATCGTAACGGCCCTTAAAGTAGTGGAATGCGGCGAGAGATTATGATCTGCCTCGCCGTAACTTGGCTGCCTTCGCACTTTAAAACGTGGAAAAGGCGCGATTTACGGGCGATCCGAGGAACTCCTCGCCTGTGCCATCTTTTCCCCCCTTCGGGAGGCACGGAAATGCCCTCAAAGTTACCATCATTTACCAGCTCAGCCGGCGACTTGGATCCTACTTGACCGAGATGATAAGCATCTCCAAGAATTCCCGTCGCTTAGCCGCATCTGCTTTGTCAGAAATTCAACATCTCTCGTTGTTTCATCATAATGTCCGGCTTGTTAAATCAATACGTTACAAAATCTTAAAAAGAAAATAATTATTCTTGGGTGAGGAGTCAGAATATACTACTGTAAGTGGCGTGATTGACAAAGGTATTTCTTTCTGTGATTAATGCCGTACATAGAAAACAAGAGACTATAAAACAGTATAATTGAAGAAATAAACAAATTTATCAGAATCTTAAAATTATTTAGTTAAGTTTTTGATTGAAATTATAAATAAGGGGAAAATAGTTTTCTTAAAACCTATAAATAAATATGTTACTACTAAATAAGTTGAACTGTAAATGGAATCCTACATTTATGAGTACTTTTAATTCGTGCACACTTCATTCAACATCATTCCAACAACTTAAATATTAAATTAAAAATTCAGAAACCATACTCTTGCTAAAATGATTTTATTTCCCACTTCACGTCACTAAATTTGATTAATACCATTATACAAGTCTAAGGAAGTAGAAATGCTTTTACCCGAAGCTCAAGCAGGTGCGCACTGATTTTTTAGAAGAAAGACAACAATGGAAATATTCAAATGGACCAGGGACTCGTACCCAGGGCTTCTCGATTTCCGGGTGGGTGTTGTAACCACTGAGCTAATCGGAGTTGACGTTCCAGGAATGATTCAACATCCCTCCATTCCAGTAAATCTAAGCCAGGCTCACCTACCATTTGACTAATCACATTCTTCACGCCCTAATTCTAGGAAATACATTGTGTAAATTGCTCACAGGTGCATTGAATTCCAGTCTAAGAAAGTAGAAATATTTTCACCCCAAGGCCCTGGCCCGGTCGACATTTTTCCATTCTTGTCTTTCTTTTAAAATATCTATACGCTCGTGCTTGGGCTTCCATTCTTCACGATGCCTGTAGATCCAAGAAAGAAGAAGAATCTTATACGAATATTTGATTTTAGGCAATCAAGTGAGAGGTAAAAGAAAACTGTTCACATTTCTTCATTTACACCAGTTTTATTTAATATTTACCTCATGACTATTTTCTTCTTCAGGACGGTGTATTATTCTCACCATCGCTCAATAAACCCAGTTCGTGTTTCTCTCATTTCACCTTACTCAAAGGAAGGAGTAGGCGACTTTCTCTCTCTGGATGTCAACAAAGGTCCCTTCATGACTATATATCTCGGTCAGTTTTGAGATTTTTGACGCAAGAGTTGTAGGTAGGTTGTCCCTATAGGAAGAGTCTGCCAGCTGCCGCATAAAATAGTTCAGGCATAGAGAAGGAAATGCTTCATCTCTAGAGGAACCTTACTCCTGTCATCGGAAGGGCCTGGGACAAGTACCAAGGGCCAGACCTACCTGAAATAAGGTTGTCCAGTGTTAATCCTGCACCACTTTTAAAGTTAAATGCGGATTATGTTCCTTAAATTGTAGCTCGGGAAGTATAGTTAACCTTGCTCTCCCTTCCGCATCTACCCTAATTAGTCCCTTCTCATGCCATCAAAGGAGAACAGCTACCATGTAAATTTCCCTCAGGTAGCCTATCACTAAAAAAAATTTCTTCCTCTTTACTCACTCGCTGGAGCTGCAGAAAAATAATTACAGAAACATTACCTTATCATTGTCAACAATTTTGAATACTATTTTATTTACAATACTTTACGAATAAATTATGTATCTGCGTTTATTTTAAGAAATGTGAGGCCTATTCTATAAATCGATGCCGAGACTCGTTTCAAAGAGGCTGTAATCAAAGTTGCAAATAATATGAGGATTTGCTGGTTTTTCCAACAATTGTCCTTGTACGTCTAGGTAACGATGCTCTGAAACAGTAGCACATATTTTCTCTGCCTATTTCGTCATAAATGCAGACTATTTTGTCCTAGCTTATATTCTGAAAGACAACTTATCTGCTGTGTCCGGCGTCGCCATCCTTTTTAAATCTAAGCCCCGCATCATTTCTTCACTACATCCTCGTTACTCTCGACGGGTATCTGGAAATGCTTCCGTATTGTCTGTGAATAGCATTGTTCTACGATGGCGTACGTCTTGTTACGGTAAAAGAAACGTCTCCATTCCAGCCACGGCTTGGCGGAGCAGGAGAGTCTCGAGGACCGCGTTTCTGCCTGCCGGAAGACAAGGAGCTATTTTTAGCGCCCCACTCGGCCACAGTCCAGACACCTGCTCTCACTATTATCTTCCGCATATCTCGCTTCAAGCCTTTGCTTAATTTGCAGGGGTTTGCACACTGAGATTTTCAAAATTATTACACAAGTGTTAACAAACTTCTTCTCCACGAAATCAATACGTATAATCCTCGTCAGAACAGTTCTGCGCCCCTTGCAGAAGCAAGATGGACGAATATATTTGGTTGACTCGTGCACAGGTGAAATACATAAATCAGATTGGGGAATTATTAAAACTGTGGTCCCACAGAGATCAGTATTAGGGCCATTATTATTTCTTATATATATAAATGATCTTCCTAATACCATAGATTCAACTTCTAAAGCTATCCTCTTTGCAGACGATACTAGTGTAATAGTAAAAAGTAACAAAGACACTAGAAGAGGCAACTAACAATAATTTAACTAACCTGCTAACATGGTTTAATGTGAACGGACTAACAAATAACTGTGACAAAACACATTTCATGCAATTTCACACGCATAACACAAGT
This sequence comes from Eucriotettix oculatus, assembly GCA_034510155.1. Lineage (NCBI taxonomy): Eukaryota > Metazoa > Arthropoda > Insecta > Orthoptera > Tetrigidae > Eucriotettix > Eucriotettix oculatus. Next base: position 29,156,286 of record CM067377.1, on the reverse strand, counting down.
TTACAATCTATAACACTTAAATACGACAACAAAAATGTAAATGAAACTTCCTCTGTTAAATTCTTAGGTCTCTTAGTAAATAATAAATTAAATTGGACTGATCAGATTAATCAATTACTTAAGAAACTCAGCTCAGTTACATATGCTGTAAGAGCAATGTCCACCTTCAGTGATCATATTTACATTCTGTTTTATCATATGGTATTATATTTTGGGGCAACTCAGTAGGCATAGATAAGATTTTTATTAGTCAAAAACGTGTTATTAGAGCAATATGTCAGGTTTCCTCACGAACTTCTTGCAGAACTCTGTTCAAAAAGTTAGGTATTTTCACTTTGACGTGCCAATGCATTTATTCATTGATGATATTTGTAATCACAAATAGGCACTTATTTTTGAATAATTCTGATATTCATCCCTTCAATACAAGGAACAAAAATAATCTGTACAAAAAATGCAAAACATTTTCAATTGCACAGAAAGGTGTGCATTATTCTGGGATATCCATCTTCAACAGACTGCCACATAGAATTAAGCAGTTGTCCGATAACCATAGTAATTTTAAGTCTGAATTATCCTAATTTTTGCTTAGCCACTCCTTCTATTCAGTAAAGGAATTTTTAGAAGAAATGGAGACGAGTAATTAGTTTATAATGTTGGAATCACCTTTCGATTTGGTTACAAAAAATTTTTATAAGTATATTTATCTTTTAAATAATAAAATAATGTAATAAATGTACACCCTGACTCATTCCACATCCTTCAAGCATAGCTTCTTTACAGGATCTACGGAATATGATTATTATTATTATTGTAATTGGCTACGACCTAAAATAGTTGCTAACGGGCAATTATCTTCCCAATTCGAATATTCGCTTATATCCTCGCTACAGATTTTAAAGATATACGTCATAAGTAATTGGAAAATAATATAACGTAGACTATAAATAAAAGATGGATTTTGTGGCTCTTACTTGACAATTTATGAATCTACAGTCATTAAACCGTAATTGTGAAAAAACATAAAATATGACGCTTGTTTTTGAAAGTAAACAAATCGTCCAAAGAATTAGAAAAAAAGGGAAAGCCAAAATAAGTGATAAAATAAAAACCTCATGACGTTTCTGTATTCCTAGTGGCTTTAGTCACATGATTATTTTGTCGCCTGGTATGTGCAGTGTGTAATTCTTGCGACATTTGCGTTTTCCTATCACTGGACGAAGGCAATAAGGGTTATGGAACCTGTAATGAAACCTTAACTGACTACGTTAATTAAAATAAGTGATTTATGTCTGCTCATTTATGTAGGTATTGGAAAAGTGTATAGTTTTAAGATGAGGGAGTAGAGGACAATAACTTGGGCGAGAAGAGAAAATCGCTGGCGAGTGGGAGATATCTCTGGAGGAACATAGGATTGTGATAATTGTTCTTGAACTTCAGAATGAATAGTGTAATTTGTAACTATATTGAAAATGATTCACCAATTGAACTCTTTATTGATGAACTATTAGGAGGAGTTCTCTTTGGCGTCGAAAGGAAATTCATTGATTCAACTAAGACGACGCTGTTTCATTGCTCGATTACTTTATTATTTGGCTAAGAGACAATACAATGAAAAATCATGTTTATCAACAAGTTTATATTACTTGCTTATGAAAGAATTGCCCGTTTCTACATATAAATATATAACAGTTTCGAAATTTGTGACGATTCAGTTATCTGAACACAGTGGTACCAACTATGTGCAATTAAACCCAAAATTATTTCTTCCGATACTTCTTGTTCTATTGGTAACTGTGAAATGAATTTAAAGATATATGTACATCTTCAAGGAATTTATTTAAATGTTGTTAAAAGTCTGATTATTACTTAGTATGATAATAATTTACCTATGTTTAACAGTCTCATTGTCACTTAAACCCTTATATAGATCGTGATAATTTTAAAATTTTACAAATTATTGTAACTAAAAGGAAGATTTTAGAATCTATATATTTTCACAAACGATAATGGTATGAATTACAGAAAGGAAACTGAAGATATATCTAAACACTACGCCAAAGTTTTAGATTTATAATTAAAAATTTGATGATTTGGACTTACAGTTATCAAAACATGTTCTACAAGATTCGATAAGTTGATTTGAACATTATGATTAATATTGACACTTTTGACGTTATAAGTTTTCGACATGGCTCAACCTAAGAAGATCTGGACTGATTAGAAAAATTTTTCAATGTAAATTTTGACAACTCGTGTAAGTATGTTGCCGATTGTGCTTGGTTAGCTCATGAGCAAAAAATTTATTGAACTTCTGGAACTCCAAGGTTTGATAAATTCTCTGTGTAGGCCAGCACAGCCATGTACAATCCATGAGGAAATTTAGAAATTATGTATACGAAATTGTATGAGAAAATGTACTATAGTTTTAAGACTGAAATCATGAAATAACCAAATTTGGTTTTATATTGTGATGATTTAAAAAACCCATAAAAAGTTTTGTAATGTTTAAAAAATAGCATTTGAATTTCGTAGATGACTATATCAAGGCAGAAAGCTCCTGATGAATAAATTTAAAATCAAAATATATGGTCTTTTACATTACATATCATAAAAATATTAATGGCCAAATAAGCCAGAATAAAATATTTATTAAGAAGTTGCAAATTATATATAAACAAACTCGTCATTCTGTTATTAAATTTGCGTACCTTCGTTTGTTAATTAAGAGACATCTTTGACTCCCACGAGAATATTCTTTATTGGCATGCAGACTAGAGATGTCTTTAAAATTAATAGATGAAGAAGATATCTTAATGCCAGAAGAAAACGTTGAATTTTTCATTTTCTTTGTAAATATTTTATCCTGACTCATTAATATTAATAACTTGTAGCGCAGTGGGGCCCTTCACAATGTATTCATATTTTAGAACGGTTTAAATTCATAAAATTAAATTATAATAATTAGAGAAGATGCGAAAATTCCCGGATTAGAAAGATACTAGAAAGGAACGAAGAAACGTGCCTGCTAGTTAGATGAAAAGAATTAAATATGTTTATCCATCAGGGGACAATGACCCATGGAAGTTTACCAAGATTTACCCCTTCGTTCGTTCGAAAAATTAATAACGATTGGAAAGTACAGGTCGTGTGGGATGACATTTTTCCATAGCGAAAGTGGAAAGAAGGTATCGGTCGGGGAGTGACAAGGCAGTTAAATATTTCTTGCAAGTTGGGAGGAAGAGGAGAGGATAGAAGAAATGCCACCCGTTTGGTTTTGAAGTAAATGTAATCAGTGTGAGGAAAGTTGTAAGGAAGAGTAACACAAGAAGAGAAAGAAGACCCTTTATATAATTAGTAGAAAGCAGACACAAAACTTGCATAACGAAATTCAGATATCGCAGCCAAAATTCTGCTGAGACGTGAATGACCTCGCCGTGACGGATGACTGGTTTTTCATATTTGCCCGAAAGTGTGAAATCTCCTGTTTTCCGCCTACCAAAAAACGTCCTGTGTGAGGAAAGGTCGCTCCAGCCTGCAATCTCGTTCATCCACAAGGAATTCCAGAAAGGGAGAAATCGCTTTGTAACTGCACGGGAGTAGCGGGAATAAGAGTAAAACAGGTTCGTCATAATAAGCGAGATCTCTGCTACCTGTTGTCGTCCCGCAATAATTAACCCTGATAAATGTCATATGTGAAAATACCCAAAGTCATTACTAATTTTATATTCAATTCTCCCTTAAATCTTACATTTGTTGGTAATATAATTAGTGCAGGGTACAACACGAAAATTGAGTACCAATACATAAATAAATTTAAAAACACTTAAATTTTCTTAATAATTAAATCCCACCCCCATTTTCCTGACGAGACACCTCTGACGTTGACTTTACTCTCTTGTCTTCCGGTTTCGAGGATTTTGGCTCTATCCAAACCACAAAAAATTTTATTTTGTATTCCGAAATAATTTCATTAATTGCAATTTTGCTTATTATGATCTAATAGGATAAATTTAACTTTTGTTTTCAAACGACTTTTACTTCATGCAAGTGAAGGTTACATTTGCTACGTGACTCAGAGGGCGCCTCCTTCCGTGGTGATTTAAACTGTGATTATATTGTCTTTGTAGTATGGACTATCTTTGAACTGTTTTAAATGATTGTTAAGTTCAGTTGTCGCAGAGGCGCATAGCGTGAAAGACGTGTTTATTTTGGCAAGCAGTGTATCTGAGAGTGTAGGCCTACATATAATATCATATAGTTTCCCAGAAGTAACCCAGTATCAGCATTATTTTCTTGTAACGTTTCGTATATGCGCTACAGTAAAGTGAGAAGTCACGCGAAATGACGGTGCAACTCCAAATTAGCATCGCTCCTTAAGGTGAGAGTGGCGTTTCCTTACAGACAGCGACGGTAAGTGGATGTATGAATTTCAATTCATCCTTGTTTCGTGAAGAGAGTTGGACAGAACCTTGCCATGTGCCGAGTCTTTCCCTCCATAATAGAATGGGATGATATCGACGTATAAAATGTACACGTTCACGCATCTAATTTACTCGTCATGTTTTGTATTTATTTAAGAGGAAAGTGGTTTGCTACAGGCGTTCATTTGGGAAGGTGGGGCGAGGGAGGAAACTAAACTGACGCAAACGTTTAAACCTCGCAGAGTGTAAACATGAAAAAAAAACTCGACGGCCCTGCACTAATAGCGCTTTCAACACAGCAATTATTCGCCAGCGGGGAAATATACGGATCGATTGTTGAATCTCGGAGACTTTAGGTCGATTCATAATACCATTAAAAGCCCGAGTGGTGTGGGATTTATATTCGGGCTCTAGGAATCCCAACTCTCATTTAAGGCGTAGAAACTCGAGAGCCTTGCTGAATAAAATTGTAAATGAACAGATTAATTCCAAGGAACATGGATCTTATTCAGTACGGAATAAGCGGAATATTTTACATTTCCCAACCCAATTTATCCCTCGTTACAAATTATTGTTTCTAAAATTGAGTATATAAGTTATAAGAATGTTAGAAGCCGGACGATATTCGAAAATATGCACGCAGAGAACGTATTGTACGTAATGCTAATAATTACAAATAGGAAAAATTATCTGACGTAATCCGTGAGTTGGGAGTTTACAATCGACAACTGGGGTGCGAACGTGCTAGTGGGAGAACAGTTTGTCGCCGTGATGATCGATTTCCGGAATATATCGGTCGCTCCGAAGCCGCTCCAGGCTGGCAAAACGTGTCTTTCTACGTGCCTTTGTTATTCAAATAGGACTACGTCCAATAACATGCATCCGGGGGCTAACGTCTGCCGCGTACAATAGTTTCCCCGCGAAGAAAGGAGCTCAACATATTGCGCTCCACATCTCATTACCAGCGGCGAATTTCCCAACTTATCGCCCAAGTCATATTGAAGGAAAATAAATTGGCTGGTCCCTCAACGTCGACTAACACCGTTTATTTGATCGGATTGACCTTCGGTTCCACGTGCGTGACCTGACAATTGTATACGTTTTTCGAAGACAGAGAGATAGCCTAATAATAAAAAGACTTTAATATAATTATTTCCCTCCTGATTTATCAGCCTAAAATAGACACTTTCCCAAGTATTTCTTCAATATGATTTTTCAGTTAAATTTACGTGACTTTTTAAAATAAATTAATACAACAGCAAAATTAGCAAGAAATGAAATTAAATACGATAAAGTATTGAGAATAGATAAATAAAAATAGCACGAAATATCGTTACTTACTCTAAAATTGTAAAGAAAACAAAATTTTACAAACGTGACATTTGTATTACGGTTACATGTTATGGTTTATAATCCGGTATATAAGGCAGTCAAATTATCTCATAACCTTGACAAAATTATTAACATACTTATTATCTGATAAGGTTTGAGAAGTGTAACAGAAATTACATCGGTTTTGGTTTTGTGGAAAATAGAATCTAATCTCTACCGTATAGGGACAGTATTTCTATCCTGTTCAAAACTTTTTTATTAATATTTATTTCTTAATATTCTAGTACATTTTCACACGTAAAATGATTTTACATTGCAGTCGTTTATAATTAATTGAACTCTTTCTTCAGGACAACGGCATTTATTATCGTTTCCAAGTCTTCTTCTGACTCCCCTAATATTACAATATCATCGGTAAGGTTTTTATTTTTTCTCCTTCTTACTCCACAAACATCCCTCTAATGCATATTTTACAAGACTCTCAAGTCTTAAAACAACATGCAGTATGATTCCTTTTCCATATTTCCTTTGAACTTTCTTCATCACATGTTCTGTATATAGGTTAAAAAGCATGGGCGACAGGCTACATCCTTGTTTTACTCCTTTCTTGATTTCTACTTTCTTTTCTTCATCTTCAATTCGAATTACTGCTGACTGCCTTCATAATCCTTAATAGTATTTTCTATTTCACACAGTCAAAGGCTTTTCTAAATCCACAAATGTGATTAACGTACACTTGTTTTTTCATGACCTGTCTTCTATAATTAATATACATAGTCGAAAAAATAATAAAAGTGGTATGTTATAGATACAATTAAATTATTACTAAATTTTATGTCGTTGCTTCAACGTCCAGGCTGACATGAATAACAACGATGGCAGGAATGGGAATTTTTTGCAATTTATTTATAATATTGAGTCAGATTAGTTTAATTACTTTATTTTGTTCCTAGTAATGTTAAGCGAGTTTCGAGTGTGCCATAATAATAATTTGATTCCATACATCGTGCTCAAAAGGCCGACGCCGAAACGTCGCATCCCGTTCGCGTAGAATAAAGACCTTATATTATTATGAAGATTTGTTCGATATTTATCTGCCTTCTGAATTACAGCTTTGCTTGATTATCTATTCTCTACTATATATGAATTCCTCTCGGGTTTACAACCGGGTCAAAAAGATTATCAGTGACGTTTCAGTGGCTTGCACTGTCGTCTTCTTCAGTCTGAAGACGAAGGCAGTGCAAGCCATTGAAAAGTCACTGATAATCTTTTTAACCCGACTGGAAACCCGAGAGGAATTTATACCTGTCGGTCACCGGGAAAGACCCCGTACTTTAATATTCTCTACTACTTCGTTCGATCATGTATCATCCATATATCAGTCGCCATGATGTACTCCTCGAGGTTTGTATCGCTTAGTCTATTATTCACAAATATGCAGTAAATATATATAATACATTATGAAACGACATTCCTAAAATGTGTTCGATTGAAATGTAACTCCAGGAAGCCCACAGTGTGTAACACTCTATGGAACGAGCCGTACAAGGGGATAAAGGAGATAAGGCTTTCTCTTGAAGCCCTTGATCTCCTATAATGCAACAACACACATAAACCGGTGTGAAATGACATCGTCAGATAAAGATTTTAAATTTATTTTAGAAAATAAAATCCTGGCAGAACCATAAAATGCGTTATTGTAAGACGAAATCGAAGAACAGTGTTCAAAACTTAATTTTTCTACTTATCACGATTACACGAACCATAGAAGTTGGCTTTCCCGGATTCAACGTGACGTGTTAATCATGCATCACCACGGTTCCGAAAATTTCACTGCAGAGAGAAAATTTCAGCAAATTTCTTGTGAATATTCGTAAAGGCTGTTTGAACTATATTTTAAATAAATTTTTAACACACTATACCCGTCTTAAAGTAATAGGGAATTGCAAAAAATAAAAATAGTTGTACTGTGACATGAGTTAATTTGATGTGTTTTTCAGAATATCTTACAATTTGAAAATTTGGCGTAAACACTTATTTTAAAAAACTGATTTTTTTTCCTAATTATCCTGCAGTTCAATGACTTATTTCTGCAGTGAAAAATTAATATTGGCTGTCTACCTTACACAGCGATATTCGAAAATGCCTGTGCGAGTTTTCTCTCGCAGGGATTTCTCACCTGACCGTGTTGGGAATACCTCAGTACTCACTGTTTTTTTCAAAGTTCTCACATGCCGAGGCACATGCACCTATTTTAGTAGGTGTATGTACTAGGGTCTAAGACCTTGGGCATACGATAAGAGTTGTCACTGATCCCATTGGATCTCTTGGTCAACTGCCTCCTAAAACTGGTTGAGGCACGGAGAAGGGAATGCTGCGACGCCACAGCAAACTCCTCTCGTTACAACAGTATCCAATAGGCCGACCTACCTGATGTGTGTTTTCTAGGGTTTTCTCTGTATCTGTTTACTTGCAACACCTGTTAGGATCCTTAAAATATAGCCCCGGGGCCCAAGTCATCACTTGGCTGTCTTTCTGTACCTTCACATCTCCCCTTTTCAATTCCCTTCTTTTGCTATGAAAGCGGAGTTACTTGTTTCAGGATCACCCTCAAGTAGCCTGTTTCCCCTCAAGTGGATTTGTAATCCAAAACTTGATACCTAAAATTTCAAACGGACTTCATATCTTCTTTAAATTGCATCTTGTGGTTAGTGAGGATTTGAATGAAAGAAACATTGGGCAACAGAAAGTTGCGTAAAATATTCATACTATCGAAAATTTTTATGTTTTTAAGCGTGTATGTACAACTCAATTGCGGGAAAAATCCAAATACAATTGTTCGAAATTGATTGAAGTTGGACTTATCTTGTAATTTATTTGAAATATTATTAAACTAAGAAAAATTTTCTGCTAAATAATTGGTATATCATTATTATATTGATTGAAAATTTAAATAAAATTTAAAAAGGATTTGATGGACCCACGATAGAGAACTTTTTTAAACTTTCGTCAACCCGTAAGGGGTCCACTAATCCCCGTGGATATCCCTGCTCTAAATAAATTTGTGGAGTAGTAAATGATGTTCCAAACAATCACCGTTGTGTTATAATGTTAGTAATAACCACATATAAAATGGAAGTAAAATAAAAAGTCATTGTTATTCAGTAGAAGTGTGTTTGAAAAGCGTTATTATTTGAGCATAGTGAACAGTTTGAGCGCACTGCGTGGCCTGCATTAGGCCTGTATGTTATTGTCCCGCGAGGTAACGAGTTCATCTGTAAGCGCAGTTCCTCTTTAAAGGCCCAGCCAGATCTGGCCATCACCACTCCCAACGTTTCGTGAAGATTACAGCCTGTTGTTTTATGACGTATCTTCGGGCGCTTTACGCATTCAAAGAGAAAAAGATTGCGCAACGAGTTATTAAAAATGCTGTACAGTTTCGCCAACAGTCGCGGTAGATTGAAAGAAAATTGCGAACGAAAATAGATAAAAACTAATTTAAACGAAAAACAGACAGCGTGGTTTCCTTTTGTAGACGCTGGCTAATAAAAATCACGATAATGATGGTTAGGTTTCGGACGCAATTAAGGGCCTCATGAACGTTACACGACTGCTTGTATCCTTTAGACAATAAATGACAGCATAAATTACTATTCTGGTTCTAAATTTAAATAACAGAGATAACAACGTTGTAAGATCTATAGGACACAGAGAAAAACTGTTCAAAGCTCTCTGGAAAATTTTGAAGCATGAAAATATACAATTAACTGTGATTGTATTGAGCTCAAGTTTTAATCATTTACATTTATGAAGTATTTTATTATTTAAATTTAACCAAAAAAAATTAGTCTAAAGAAATTCAAGACATATCATTGATGAAACTTTTTAGTTGTTAAATATCTGTCGGGCAGGGATCTCTGAGGAAGGGGATGGATTTGGGAGAGTGATCCCACAGAGTTTCCCACTGTAGCAACTTCAATTTCGGATACACAAATCTTTAACTCTTCTGTGACGTTTAACCAGGCTGACAATCTCTGATAGGCTGCGTCATTGAGAAGGTTGTTGTACTGTTCATCAGAGCAGCTTATCAGCTAACAGTCCAGCTGCTGGAGACGGCTAAAAAGAGCAAGAATATTGCTTCGGCGATGTCAATAAATATGTTCATGGTTCCTTCCTCCTCAAAAGCTTAAACGTAATCAACCTTATCTGGTAAGTCGGTGGCTCGTTTTCATAAATTTGATTCCGTCGTAGCTGTAACTGAAGATTATTGTGAAACGAATACAGTAGTTCAATTCTTATATCTGGCCAATGCCCCATCAATAACTGTGCGACAAGCTCCTGTCAAAATGCAATCCTATCAGGTTATTTTACTGCCAAGGAAAATATATATTATAGCTTCTGTTATTCATCTATATTATTTATCCCAATTGTCCTAAAATAAACCTTCTATACTTTTGTTTTTGTGGACGTTGATTGTAAAATAATGAAAATCCTGTTAAACTTTTATGTAGAACAGGCGACGAAGAAAGTTAAAACGGAATATGGAAAATGAATTATTTTTCAATGAGAAGAACTAAAAACTATTCGGTTTGGCGATGATATTGTAGTAATAGGAGAGTCAGAAGAATACTTGGAAACCATAATACATGGCATAAACGTGGTCCTTGGAGGAAGAGTACTACATGAAGATTAGTAGAGGGAAAATCAAGGTAATGCAGTGTTGTATCGAAAACAGTGTTATAACAAAGGGTGTTAGGGAAGGGAAAATTGAAGGAAGTTTAGGTATTCTGCTACGTGGGTAGCAAAATAACTAGTGATGGTAGAAATATAGTAGACATAAAGAGCAGGATAGGATAGGCTAGGAAGGCCATCGCAAAAAGAGAATTTCCTTACGGGTAATATAAGTATGAATATTAGGGAATGATTGCTAAAAATATGGAGTGTGGTGTTACATAGGTGCGAAATGTGGACGGTGCAGAGACGAAAAGAATGTAAGCCTTTGAAATGTGGTGCAATAGGAGAATGCTAAAAATCAGTTGGGTGGATAATCACTAAAGACGAAGTTCTAAACAGAATAGGGGAAGAGCAAAAAATGTGGAGAACGTTAACCAAGAAAAGGGATAGATTAAGAGGCCACATTTTGAGACATGAGGATGTTGTAAAATTAGCATTAGAGGGAAGTGTGTGTGGAGGCCAAGGATGGAATGCGATAAGCAGATTAGCGAGGATATGGTAGATACGTGGGAATGAAAACGCTTGCACAAGATATGCTAGAATGGAAGGTTGCATCAGACCAGTCTTAGGACTGAATACCACAACAAAATTGAAAATAATTACATATAATTAAGTTTATAGCAAAAATTTTCATTATAAAATATTAAAATCGGTTAACCGTGGGGAGTTGAGTTTGAAATAATATTTAGAATGTAATCGAAGAACCGACTGGGATATTTATTTACAGAAACATTAGCAAAATTAACATTTACCAAATTACAGAAAATTTTGGCTTTTTCACTGCGTTATCTTAAAGCTCCGGTTAAAACGTGAATGACTCTGTAGACGATAAAGATTGAGAAACCTGACAGACGTAACTGGATCACCGTAGCAGAAGTGGTTTCAGAAGACTCCAGAACGCTCTCCTCGCCATCACACTAGTTTGTTCCCTTCTGTTTCCTTCAACTGTAGATCCGCTGTGATGGTCAATCATCTCTAGACCACGAAATGCCATTGGTTGAGGCAACCATTTGGTTACAAACATTTCAGATCTTTCCCAGGTTCCTAGTTTACCTCGTGAGTGTAATTTGGGAAATCCCAGGTCAATCCAAAATGTGTCATATAGCATCCCTTTGGAGAAGACGCGGTGTCAGGTCACGCCAATCTGGCGCCTTGTCTAGATCTCACTCTTCGCTAACTTTTTTCGATTAAAGCTAATATCGTAGATTATCGGGTCACATAACAGTTAAAAGAAACGTTATTTCTTTCAAAATTAAGGTTATTAGACTGATTTGTGTTTAGAAACAATTAATTACCGCTATTTCAAATTAAAACTTAGAGAAACATAAATTTCTTGCAATTAATCTGAACGCACTACACTCGCCAAAATCGACTAATTATATTACATTACATAAAACATTTGTCTTACGACGAAGAATTTAAAGATTTATTATTGCCTTATAATTGTGAAATAGACTATTACATTAAGAAGTACAAAACTTAAGAATTGATGTAACTTTTGTCTAATTCATTTGCAAATATTCGATTTTTTTGGAACCCAATTCAATTAATTATCTCTTGGATAATTACGCTTGAGAAGCCTCCCTGAATACACAACAGAGAACAACGATGAAAGGGCATTCAAATCTTGACTTTCTCCATTAAAGGAAACTGCGTCTCGGCACAACAACGCCGAGCAAATTACCTTGAAATTATATTCCCTGAGAGCAGATTAAATGATACTTTTAATGAGATTAAGCAGTGAATTAAAACGTAAATATTTCCCTTCTTCCTTTGTCCAAAATAATCCTATATTCTAAACGTATGTTAACAAAATGCAATTATTATTTGCGATGAAAGTCATATAAATAATTTTTAATGTAAAAATTATATTTCTTCGCATTCAAATGTATTTTACTCTAATTATCATTTATTTTTTAAAGTTCTCCCATTTACTGTGATTACTTTATGAGGTAATATATTCAGGAAGAAAGTTCATAGTTAATAAAATGATATTTTTATGTATAAATGCTAATTGTTTTAATACCGAATGATTTTTCTGGCATACTATTACTAGTAACACTATTAAGTTTGAAGAATGCCGTATAATTTTCAACTATGAAGTTAATACTGTCACCCAAAGTATATACATTAAATGTTTTCTGAAGCTTTCACATAAATAGTAAGTTACGTTTTATCCATTATTGGACGTTGAAAGGAAGACGAATTATGTACGTGACATGAAACTAAGAAATAAAAATATATATTTAGATGGCATGAATGTTAGATGCGTCGTATGTGAATACGGGAAAAATGCAGTAACAGTAAATCGGAGACGAAACACATTTTAAATAACCTACCTCGATAATACGATAAATGATGAGTCGTAGTAGAATATATAATTATCACGCTTCGGGAGAAGTTGCCCGAGAGATTTCGGGATAGGCGAATCTGACGTTTTACAATATCATTATTACATTGTAGCTCTATTCATTAAAGAACTTCAATTTATTTTCTGAATCATATCTTCAACCTTAAATTTTTTCTAAGCATTTAAAATACTTCCTTAAATTGATTAATAATAAAATAAACCACATTAAATTAATTGAATAAAACATTAGTTATATCACATTAAATTACATTTATTAATAAATATGATTGATTTTGATGTTTTGAAATGTGAATGAAATACGTTTCTGAGTTTTTATTGGAATACTACTGTAAATTTCCTAAGTTAAAATTCTATATATTTATTTATAAATAAGAAATTGGCATAACTACCTAGACTGTAGAATAATTTAGTATTTATAAATAAATGGTCAAGTGATCTGTATTCATAAATATATAAGATTATTGTGTTATATTTTCTCTTGTACTATCCATAAAAATCATCTCAATTTCTTTGATTCTCTAGTTTGGCTTATTTTCTGATACTTGCTCGCCTGATACGAGTATTTGAGTAAAATTTTCTTTTTGTTCATTAATTTTTAAGTTTTATATTTATTGTCTACATGCGTTTTCATATTCTGGTACCTAAATAATTAATTATGACGTAGATTGAAATGAAGCTTGAGTTACAGACTTTTTCTTGCCGAATATCCTGTTTTACTACAATAACTCATTAATTCCTGACGACAATTATGATATATATGGTTAATTATCACCTAAAAGGTCCTTTTTACAAATTACTCTAATCTAATGTAGCGCGATAGTTGATATTTTTAAATTCTTAATATAAAGTTAGCGAGGATTGGGAACTGGAATTGGCATCATCATATCGAGTACTTATGCCGTCACTAATCCCCAGCAATGGTGTTTCTCCATGACTTGTGGAGTTTCTGTAAACACGCTAGCATGGGAACCGAGCTGCAGGGAAACAAAGAAATATTTAAATACCACGTGGTTCTCTCATCCAATGAGATTTCGTGATCTAATGAAAGTAGATCTTAAAGATCGACTTTTCGACTCTTCTTGACACGGAAGTGATTCTGTGTAAATTCTTATTCATCTCTTTGAGCTTGAAGGAGACCAAAGGGAACCGACGTTTGGTCCCGGAAGTTAGAAGGAGGTCAACTTGCGACGCTCAGGAGAGCGTCCCACGGAGAAGTTGACAGAGAAGCGTCACTACCTTTCAACCACGTACGCTTTCGGGTTTCCCAAACCTTGACACCTAGGGCGGATATCGTCCACAGTTTAAACTGAGGTTATAAAGAGATCTGATTGCTTCGCCGTACTTCCGAATTTCGTAAATATTTCCTTCATTAAGGTTTATTTAAATTAATTCTCAATTTATTTCATGTTGTTGAAGTATCCAGTAGTAAGAATGGTCACTGCAATCCCCATGCTAACCTATCTTGTGAAAACCTTTTCATTTCTACATAACTTCTACATCATCCCTAATATACTTAGTGCATTCAATCCTTGGCCCCCATATTTTGTTGTTACTCCACACACTTTCCTCTAATGTTAATTTTACAAGACCCTCATGTCTCAAAACGTGTCCTATTAATCTATCCCTTCTCTTGGTCAAAGTCCTCCATATTGTTCTCTCTTCTCCTATTCTGCGTGGAACTTCCTCGTTAGTGATTCTATCCTCCCATATGATTTTCATCATTCTTCTATAGAACCACATTTCAAGGGTTTCTATTCTATCCATTTCTCGAAGTCATATCGACCACGTTTCGCACCTATAACTACTTTTGAATTTTATTCCAAGGGAGCCAACCTTACAGCTGATGATATTTCACATATTACTTCTAGAATTAACATCAGTGTTAGACAGTAAAACATCGGTGGTAATTTGGTTGAGGCATATTATGTCTGTTATCTGGAGAATTTTGTTTTAATTTGGATAAGTACTTCATCCTCAGAAGTTAATATCTATCTTTAAATCATTCTCTAAGGCTATTTGGGTAACTGCTTTATTAAAAATTTTGCTATAATATTAACTTGTCATATTTATTTGCCTAAATTCTACAGATGTTGTTTATAATTTCATAAAGTTAACCAATTAGGCAATTTTCTTTTCCTTCCTCACTCTAGAGGAGTTTGTTTTATTAGAGGCGCGTTACGGGCGTAGGAAATATTTTCGATTTTTATAACAGTGAAGAGTGGTTCGAAAATTGTGGATCGTAGAAGTGAAAGTCGCAAGACTGAAGGTGGGAAAGCCAGTATGACCATATTGGTGGTCCTAGTTCTTTTCACCCTGAAACGTAGTTTCTAACATAAGTTATCAGACATAGTTTATTGATTATTTATTGTGCGAAGTATGGAGGGAAAAAATAGTCGACAAAGCAATAACGAAAAATGTATGTATCTAAGGGAAACGTTTTTATGGGGCCCAGTTTTATAATAATATCCAAGATTAAACGTAGTATTTCGAACCTTTATCTGTTTTTTTCTGCTAACCTCGTTTCTGGACGAGACGCAGGAAGCGAATGAAAGCCACGTGACTCCCGCTTGAATCCGTGAAGCACTCTTCTGCATTTCCGACACCTCTTCCCCTCATTCGCCACGCTCCAACAAATCCAGTAGCGACTTACAAAACTTTGTCCTTTAGCAAAGCGTAGAAAGTTGAGAACGCCTAAAGTAGCTTCGAATGTGTGTCGACAGGAGTCCAACTTTAAAAGTAGCATCCAGAAACGGAGGGACACAGAACCGTGCATGCCAATCACCATTACAGCTATTTCGTTAGGAATACAGACGCGGGACACTTATTCAGTTTTTCCTATCTCTATGACATTATAAGAAATTTTTATACAACGGAATGTTTCATAATTCTTCTACTACGAATTCGTTCGACAAGAAAAAGGTGAATTTGGTAACTTAACGAGGCAGTTTCAGTTCGTACTCTACTTAAAGGGTAAAATTAATTATATACGTAGGTTAATATTTTGATCTTCTAAGTACCACATGGGCAAGATATGATTTTTATATTAACGTCATTAATCAAATTAGAAAAGGTAGCGTGGTAAAAAATAAACTGAGGACGAATTTTAAAGTTGAAGGATCCTATTAGGTATTAACTAGAAATAGCAGCAAGACAAACTCTAAATTCCTGCATCAGGTAGGTCGCACTATGTGCAAATTGTCTCACGCCATCCGAATGGTAGGAGACGAGTTCACCGTGAGTTCGCAGCATTCCCTTCTTCATATCTCGACAAGTGTCTAAATTTCTTTTTCAGAACGGTGAGATTTTTTGCGTTACAGGCTACATGATGGTGATCCTGAAACAGGCAACTTCCCTTCAACAGGCTAGGAAGGGAATTAAAAATGACAGGATGTGGAAAGTTAGAGCAGGTAGCCAGGGGATCACTAGGGCACCCGGGTTATAGTTTAAGCATCCTACCCGGCGATTCACCTAAAAGAGATACTTGGTCTGGGTAACAGGCTACATGAGGAAGATCCTCTAATAGCCTACGGTCATTAAAATGGGGGGATGTGTAAGTCAGATAAAGGTAGCCAAGGGTTGAATAGGGCCCCTGGGCTATAGCTTTAGGATCCTACCTGGTGTTTCAAATTAAAAGATGCAGGAGTTTGCTGTAGGACTCAGCTTTCCCTTCTCCCAATCTCGACCAGTAAATACAACTCCTAAAAGAGATATCAGAATCAGAGTGAGATAGATAGCGAGAGAGAAAGAGAGAGAGAGAGAGAGAGATAGTCAGTGAGATAGAGAGAAAGAGATGAAAAGAAATATAATCTTAATTATTATTGTACAAAAACCCGACGGAGTGGGTTTGAATAATATTTTTAATTAAATTAAAGAACTTTAAAAAGTAACAACTAATTATGACTTAATTAACATGTTTAGAGAATGCTGGAGTTCCGGTCAGAAGTTTGTAATTACAAAACAAAAGTAAACGAATTTTCCTATATTATATTTTTCACACGTTCGTCCTAGCTAGGTACAGGAATATGACATGTTTGTCAACCAGGGGACTATGACCCATGAAAGTTTCTCAAGATCTAACCCTTTCTCCGTATGTACGGATCCCGCAGTCGGCAAAACTTAATGACGATTAGTGAAGACACATCACATGCCATATGTCCGTACAGAAGGGGAAAGTAGAGATTGGCCTGGAGGTGTCAAGGAGGTGAAAAAGTTAGTGTGGTTTTATAGGGCATGGAGGTCAGGAGAGGACAGAAGGAGCCGTGCTACTTGAAAGTTGAGAGGAAGAGGAAGTAGGCAGAGGAGAAAAGCAGTCAGTAGACTTTTCAAAGAAGAGAGGAGTACAAATATTGGGCGAAAGTTATAAGGAAGAAGTATTTAAGAAGAGAAAGGAAGACGTTTCAAGAAATTTTTGAAACCACAAATCTTGACACAAAATTATGAAACTCCAGCCAAAACTCTCTGATGATATGTGGAAAGCGTCGACGAGACGGAAGATCATGATCGTGTTTTCCTCATCGCTTGACTGTGCCAAAATCTCCTGTTTTCCACCTGCCGATTCATACCCTGTGTGAGGAAGGGATCGCTACAGCTTTCTGTCTACTGTCATTCTCGAATTGCCATCCCTAATATCTGCACGAGAGTCCAAGTCAACGAACGTTCAAAGAACGAAAAACTTGTTGGTCTCAATACGTGCTACTCGTTGTTGGTAATATATGTAGTAGGAATTAGTGTTATATATACATATAATTAAATTTTATAAATATGCAAAACAATTTAATTTTGCCTTCACGAAAAATTCTCGTACAAATAATATTTTCAATAATTAAGTATTATTTATATAGCCCGACTTCCATCGAACAGTATGAGGACGTTGTTACTTTAGTTCGCTATGATGTCTTTAATACCACAGATTACGTCACACGTATCTGAAACTTCAGACGGCTATACCAATTTACATCACGAACAGGAACCGCAATATATAGGTTCATTGTTATAAATATTCCAAATATTATAAGCTCTACCTTCTTGCCCTTCTTCAACTTTAGTCATTATTATTATATATATTTATTAATTCAATCTATGAAGGACATTGAGAATATTTATTCAGGTCAATTGAAACCCTGGAAAAAAGCAGGTATAGCAAAAATATCTTTAATCTCAGTAATATGTAACTTTTGCCTAGTTACATTCGCTAATTGCTAATATTATTCGTATTTTTCAACCATTCCTCATCAAATACTCGAAATTCAAGAGCTTGTTGATATACATACGGTTTCCGTTAATTGGCAAACATAAGTTCAACTTACGTTCAAACAGTCAATTATTATTCATGCATACATTTCTTCTTTCTAAAAAAAGTAATTTCTCTCCTTTTTCATAAATTACTAATAGGCATCCCATTTTCATATCAAACTAAATAATTTTCACACACAGAAAAATTTTAATCCAGCAACCACCTTACTAACTTCTCTCCAACTCCATTACGCCTCTCTTCTCTCTCTCTCTCTCTGGCCTTATAGCGATATCTACTACTTATTCTCATTTTATTTTCCCCAATTAAAGAAATATAAAGATTTCAAACGAAGACTCAAGTGGCATTTACAATCTCAGCAAGTTTCATTCAAGACTTGTTCATCTTGAACTTTACACACTACATAGTTTGTGTTAGGATAATTGGTTTTCCAATTAATAATATATTTATTTAATTAGTCCCTGATAGCCTTGCTTCATGTTTGTGTTTTGTCATTATTACGATCCTTATATATACTTCTCTCTCCACAGGATAAAAGCCGTAATAAGGTACAGATACGTGCCGGAACGTAGTTTCTTCTTTTAAAATCCTATTAAGAATAAGTCTGAAATTGGCTAAAAGTTTTATTCGTATTTTTCTGATCCTTATAATGAAACTTTTGCAACAGGTATTCGTGCTATTTGCTTAATGAGCCGTAAAATAGTTTAATGAATGATTGTTCCCGTAAGAGTATGTATCAAATATTGAACGATTTGGTCTCGTTTGAAAATTGTAAAAGATTCGAAATGACCCTTTGATTTAGAGGGTGTGTACGGACAGTCTGCACTGATAACGGCTCATTCGCCGAGTGTCTTCGAAATTGAGTTCGCAGCTTGCGGCGAGTCACCGGATATTAAGCAGTGCTCACCCAGTTTCTGAGCGCTGGGACACAACACCATAATTCACCAATCTCCGTCTGCCGCCGCAAACAGAAAAAGCAAATCGCTGCCTTAGCGTGCAACAAGGAAACTTTCACGGACACCACGATATATAAATAATACTCCCTCCGTTTTTATCGAGAACGAAATGTCTCCGGATTTAAAAGAAAATATTTGCTTGCAGAGGAAAGCTCGTAAAGGGCAATGTTCCACAGTGAATTCGAAAAATGTTCTCCATTTAACACGGAAAGGCGTGCGGAATACGAGAATCCGGTCCATTTAAGAAATGATGAACATCTTTCTTGTAAGGCATCGTATTAGAAAGAACATTTAAATTTTTAGAGAAAATAATTCTTGGATTATTTTTGGTTCAGAACACATGTTTAAATGCTTTCGTTTTGTGCTAACCCACAATTAAAACTTCAGGAAAAAAAATTTATTTTGTAAGTAGGGATGCTAAATACACATTAAATGAATAATTCTAAACGTATCAGATGGAAGAAATTATCGATTAATGATACTCCAACATTGCAGACGGTTTTAACTGAAGTTTAATTTGAAGTTCCAGAAGTGTGCAGGCTGAAGGCTAATGTTATATAGCCTACCTGGAAGGCTCGTGACAGAGATAAACGACGACGGCGAAACACTGCCCCAGGGAATCGAAGGCGTTGCGGGAGAAGAAAAATAACTGAAATCTGCGAACACGACATATTAATGAAACCGTTGGCGAATCCTGGCAGGGTAGCGGAAAGATTATTACATTAAAACTACATTTTCCTGAGCTATTTTCGCAGGAAACGATTATTTATAAAGTTTTCCCAGGTCTCACTTAGCTGATAATTTATAGAATGAAACCGTTTCGTAATTTTTCTTTTACTTTACTGATAGTGTTGTGTTATTGTTATCAAAATCTAAAAATGCGTAATTAGTTTGTTCAAGCAGCTTCCAAAGCAAATTAACCATAACACGCTGTTATTGGTTTAACGCTCGGAATCGGCGAGGTAAATGCCGATAATTCAGTGGCCTGGGATACATGAGATAATTGATACACTCAACGTGTTTATTCATATGTTTGAGGATCTACGGGTATTCAGTAGATAAAGAAACACTTCTCAGAGGATAAGAAGTATTTTAACTCTAAGTATCTAAAACAGAAGCATATAATACATTCGAAATGTAAAACAAAATGATAGCCTACATTATGAAAAAATAAACAACATGTAATACATTTCGTCAAAACTGTCTTAGACACAAATGAGACTTGGATTACGAAAAAAGCTACTCAATACAAAATTGATCGTTTAAAATAAACAATACTTGGATTAAAAGTTAAATTCAGAAATCAGTGACGATCTCAAATTGCCACTTTTATAACAACAAAAAAGTTTTATCATAACGAGAAATATTAGTTGTAGACAACCATGAAGTTTTTATTTAATTTACAAGAAATGCCCTTTAAAGAGTCCCAATTAATTAATAATTTTTAAGCAGTTAGAATGGCTGGCTGTTTTGCAGAAACTACAACCTATACGTCATAAATAATTCATTTAAACATATATATGCGCCATTGTCAGGTTAATTAAAACAATAAGGATAGGAAAGTAGATAGTTGGTGATTTACCTGAGGATCACAGATGGCAGGCGCCATGTAGGGTTTGAAGCTCTCAAATTTTCTAAGGCTCCGTCCCCTTCATCAGAAAGATAGGAATACATTTCCAGTCGTCGGCTATCAAATCACGGGAAATGTCTTCCTAACTCTTCTGAGGAATGGGACGGAGCCTCAGAAAAGTTGAGAACTTCAAACCCTACATGATGCCTGCCATCTGTGATCCTCAGGTAAGTCACCAACTTTCTCTCTTTCCTGTCCATACTAATTGTATAATATATGTGTGTGCGCTCCAAATTCAGGAACGAAATGTAGTGTAATAACTACTGTTAAATTTAAGCTTATCTGAAATTTCTTCTTACATATTGGCTGTTATACTATTTCTTAAATGGTTTATATGTCTTACAAAGAATCCCTATATAACATAAAAATCTATCCACATATCTTCCGAGTTTAGTTCAAATAATACTATAGTTTGCCAGGCTAATTGAAATAATAATTCCTATTTTGAGATATACTTTCACAATATGATCACATAAAGTTCGAGCCTCTTAATGTTGTAAACGAGATCATTAATACATCTACGCCTAATTTATTCGTTTCTTTAAATGATCCTGTTGTTAGACTCGAGTGGGCCAAAACACTGTAACAATAAAACCAACTGTGTGTGTCACGCACGTAAGATAAAAAGGCTATTATTTTATATAATTGTATTCTATGAAATCTGGAAGCAAATGAATATTAATACTGCGAAAGTTCTAGAAACCTAGGCGTATCAAGGCCGAATAAAAATGTGACTTAATTTAGATACGGTCGTAAAATTATTTTTTATATCGATTGAAGATTGTATTTCTAATATGTAAATCCACGTGTCTTCAAATCACCCTCTCAATTTATCATTTTGTTTTCTCTCATACGGAACCCTTAATTATAATTTTCGCAGTCACGCTTACTTTTGTATATTTTATCCATCCGTATTGGACAACTGACACAATATTTTCTGTGACCTTTCTTTGTCTCCGTATTAAACATACGTATCGAAAGGGCATTTATTATAACGACAAAAGGTTATTAGTTTTTAATGGAAGGTAGGAACCAATATATGGAAGTCATGCAAAGCAGTAGAAATTGAAGTACCTTTATAAATTTTTCTACTACATTTCCTTTATTTCAGATGACGATGACCTTCCGGATGGTTGTTGCTTCAGAAGACCTCCGACTAATCAACATCACCAGTATCATCCAAACGTCGATAACCGACAGCGGCTGCAGCAGCAAAACCAATATCAACAGTGCCAGAAGCGGGAAGAAAAACAGTCTGTCCACAAGACTCTGAAACCCAAGCAGAAACTGCAAACTATGGCGAAGCAGAAGACAATTGCCCGAAGAGCTTCCGTGTCTTGTGTAGTGAAGGTAATGTATACATCATTAAAGCTATAGTTAAAATTTAAGACACCTATACGGAATAAAATATAATTATCGAAACAGAATAATAGTTTGAAGATACTTCACTGAAAACTCAATAGTTAATAGTTTCCTAACAATATAATATTTGCCGATGAAAATAAAGTGTTACTTGGAAAACTTTTCCTCTTGAATATTTATTCACAAATATAAGCAGTATAACCAAGGGCGTTCGTTAAGAAGGGGTTAGAACAGAAAAACTGCGATCGGGAAAATATTTCTAGGTATTACGTCTACTAAAATTTTGGCCGGTATAATCACTGAATAGAAGAGAGTATATTCATTTTTCATACATCTTCATGAGCAAGAAAGCTTCAAGGATGTGAAAATTGAAACACATTATATTAGTTTGAATTAAAATTAATAATTTATTTGACGTATTCTTCTCCTCCTTTCTTTTTTGACTTTGTAGCCCATTCAGGGCCTTGGCCAACCGGCGGCCTGTCATCTTATATAACACATTCCGAATTTAGAGTGATATGGGCTCGGCGCATCAGTCTTCCAGCAGTCTTAATCCCAGTTTTCGTGACCATGACTGCACAAACAACCAAACCCATGTCAGGATTCGAACGCGGGCTCTCTGGGTTGTGGGGAAGCGTCGCTAGCCACTAGACAACAGAATATTGGCTATTTTACATATTATTATCTAGAACAAATCATACCTTTAAAATTTTTACAATGTAAACCAACATATAAATGATTTTCATTCTAAATTATTTCAATAATAAAGTTTACTTACAGTTCATACTAACAATTTAAGTCATTGTATTACAATTTCAATTTTATGAATACAGTTATTTCCCAAGAACTGGTTTACAAATTAAGAGTGGCTACGTACAAATTTTTTAAGGCTGCTTTTCAATACAACTTGATATCAGGAAGTTTGTTCAAAATTGATATTGTGATATATTACACCCCGTTTAGTAAACATAAAAAACTCTAATATATATTATTGTTATTTATTTAAATAAAATACGAAGAATGACCAAAAGTCAGAAATAGAAGACTTTAATTAGAATGTAAACGTTTCGTCCCTCATTTCGTTAATTAAAATATTTTAAAATTTCATGTTTTATTTTGCACCCAAGACGTGTCGACTGGAACACTAAATTTTATGATATTTTAATTAAAGAACTGAGGAGGTACGGAAAATTGAGGACGAAACGTTTTAATTCAAATTAAACTAATCTTTTCTTTGTATTCTATCTATACCAATAAATAATATTGAAGTGTCTGTCTCGAATAGGCTCCGAAACGGTCAACGGATATCAATGAAAATTTGAGGTTTTAAAAACAGGAGATTCAACTGAAATATTCATTTTTATGAATTGCAGAATATAATATATATCTTACATGCACATTCAAGTCTCCAAAAATAATGCGGGTTGCCTATAATCTTCATATCCGAAGCACTCAATCTATTGTTGAAGACGGATTCGCGCTATTATTAACCTATTGTTAGCAGAGAGCTAACTCCTGAAAAATAATAAGATTATTTGTATCGTCCATACGGTTTTATTTGTCACGTCAGGTAAATTTTAATATTTTGTAATTGCTCATTTTTATTGTATCCGAAACCAACTGCGAGTTATATAGTTTGCCGTGAAGCGATCATAAATAGATTATACAGTACTTGTTATATATTGAATTAATTCAACTTTATCAAAATTCTGTACCTGTTGTTTCGTTTCTAGGGAAAAGTAAAAAGACCTATTTCGTCGCGAACGAAGTCGCGGGCATAGCTAGTTTATAATATTATGACAGATTAATTAATTAATTTTTTAATTGAATGCATATGGGAATCAGACCTAATTTAGCATTTCAATACTTTTTACGAATAAAATTAATGAATAAAGTGCGTACGTTTATCCAATTAGCTCTGTTTAAGATGTTCTACAAGTTACTAGAAACACTTTTGGGCTAACGACTTTAACTTTTCCTGTGAATTTTCCGCTAAATACAAGTCCATACGACATTAAACAATGGAAATACTACTTAAACACTCGTTACATCATTACACGTTGACATACCTGTGAGTGCATATTTTGCCGAGCTGAGCTTGTTAATTAATATATTGACATAATATTTCCAAATATTATTATTACCTGAGCTACCCTCGTCGACTACCTTATGTATCCGTTGTATAGACATAATCAGAGACTCGCCTTCATAACCTTGAGTGAAAGCTTTTCTCGTGTTCATCAATTTTCTTACTTAACAAATAGTGTGCTCATCCTGATTATTAAACAAATGAAAATTATAGAAATTTAATTTTCCCAGAATGTTGTACACAAACTTAATCGATAGAAGTAAAGAAAAGTTTTAAATGTTTGTGGATAAATATTTTTTAACAGAACTTAGTCAATAGCGTGCTCGTCCTCTTTGTTACTTAAATGGAAAACCTAGTTATTTACTTTTAACAGTTTTCTTGATGATTTAAATGGGTCTGTAATTGCATCTAAGTGCATTCTTCCGTGCTCTGGAAGGCGTATTCAAGCAGTAAGGATATTTGTGAAACTAATTTTCCAACTTTCACAATCTCTTCGCAACGTCCGCGATCTAATGGAACAGTAAGACCGGCGCTTTCCTTCTCAAGGCCATAAATAACCAAGTTTAATTAAAATTTAGAAGATATATTGTTAAAAATATTTCTCTGTGGTCTCGCCCGTAGATTGCGATTCTCCGGAAAGCTGCAACCACCCGGCCGCTATCTTATTAGACAAAGCTCTTTGCAAAAATAAAACTGCGCCACCAAATAGTGTTAAGGAACGTCTGCGGACACTAAATAATGATTTTAGAACTTGCGGAACCATTTTCTAATTTTCTAGGAGTAATGATTTAGAATTATGCTCAAAGATATTGTCAAGTTAGAGAACGGTGGGAAAGAAATGCATTCTGTTATAGACCTTCCTTTAAATCTCACAGCAATATCTTGAAGACATATCCAATATCTAGTTGTGGAGCCAATACCACGCTTCTAGGGCGCAGATATATCGGAATATTCCCAATAATAGATATATAGTGACGCTGAAGTCTTGTTGACATAATTCAATTGCATTAAAATTGACCGCTTAGGTAATTTCATTTTATCAATAATAATTATCATTCAATAGTTTTTAATTTAGATAAACAAAAAACTTGCCCCGCATTTGAAGTTGTGCAAATAAAAGTCCTGTAACATGAAAGAGGGGGAATTTAAAAAAGAGAAATAATAATTATTAAAAAATTAATCTGAATATGATTGCTATTTAAACAATACATCCTCTTCTAAAATTTTACACATATATATATATATATATTAGGCTGATTTAAATATTGAAAAACATGATAACGTGCAAATTCAGGGAACCCACTTGGATTAATAAAATTAAATATTATGGTCATATCTGTGGAGAAAGCCAAACAAACAAGCAACAGAATTTTTTCTTATTGCGTTGATCCGGAAAACAAATCTGTTTTGTTCTGATCTCGGCGACTTATATTCTTGACCAGGTACTGGGCGATTTCTGAGAAGACTGTACGGATCAGAAAACAAAATAATATTTTCAGAGGTATTTGAAATATCATTTTGTGCTATATACAGAATATAATTATCGAACAAAAGCGCTGGAATACTGGATTGAATATTTAGAAGCATTGCTTTTGTTTGAAACATTATGTCTGTAAATATGTCTAGGTAAAAATGAACAAAATCACAGTTTTTGCAATTGATAATAATATAGGGTACCTCTATAAAAATTAGCTGCTAATTAATTCTGTAATTAATAAAATAATTGGTTGGCATTGATGAGTTTTGGGCTTACATGTAATTTTACTAATTGAAGACCAAATGTCATTTATTTTTCCAAAAAGTGAATGAGAGTAACTCATTAAGATTTTAGAAACGCTTTAGAATATTTTGTTTATTTAATATATTCATCACAAGCACCTCGTTTCAATATTGCCAGTTCTGTATGACTTACTTATTATTAAAATTTTGCCTCTCAAATTTTTTGATCTGATAGTACGTTTATTGTTCCTAATTTATTAAGGACTAATGTACTCTTAAATAATTCTTAGATAAGTTATGATTTAGTAGAGTAAGTAATGGTTTGGAATAAACTGTGTGGACCAGCTCCTTTGACAAATCAGTGCATTTATTTGATTTATTTGTAAACCGGAGTTAGAAAGTCCGGGCTACATTGTGGGATGAGACGTGTCTCATTTCAAGTTCGGAGAAAATTCAGTCATGTATATATTTCCTGCGTGTAGTGAGAACTTTAGGGTTTGTTATCGCAAAACTTACTTATGTCGTCAATATTAATATACCCGTAACTGAGCAAAAATACTAAATACCCTTGTCGTTCCCATTTTTTGAACTTTATAGATTTGTAAATGTATTCCGTATAAACCGTAACTAGGCTGAGATTATGGAAGTTATAGAGGCCGTTTTCCCCGCTCAGTAGTTAACACCCTCTAAGTACACATCCAAATAAGCTAACTTTGTCACATAGTTAATAAAGGTTGCTAGAGTTCGGGGAAAATTCAGTCATGTTTATATTTCATGCGTGTAGTGAGAACTTTGGGGTTTATTATCGCAAAATTACTAAGCTGTGAACTATTTTATAGTCCAAATACTCGTGATAGTAAAGATAATATCCATAGAAAAATACGCAATTAATGTGGTTATAAAATAGGAACAATTTTAATTTAAATCCTTATGTGAATTTGTAAGAAATTTGGGAGTTTCAAATTTTATTCTTTACTAGAGACTTCGTTCGCGCCTAAATAGTTCTTTTTATTTTACCCTAAAAACGAAACAACAGATACACACTTTTGATAAGGTTGAATTCATTGAATCTATAAAAAGTATGATATCGTCTATTTATGATCACTTCAGGGCAAACTTATAACTCGCAGTTAGTTTAGAACAGGTCCAGCTATCATACGTTTCGGAGCCAATTCCCCCTTTTGAATTCCCTCACTATGCTATTAAAGGGGTGGTTGCCGGTTTCAGGGTCACTGTCATGTAGCCTGTTAATAAAAAGAGCAACTCGCGTGGGAATTCAATTCAATATTTATATAAATATCTTCTGAAATCCTCAAGATATTGAAATGAAACATACACGAAAATTTCAATTAAAATTCCTGTTTCAATCCCTAAAATTTTCATTGAAATCCGTTAAGCCGTTTCTAAGCATAAACAGATCAAGCGTATAGTCTAGGCGCATTCACTATGGAGATTTTAGCGCACGTATAGAAAGAAACCTTCACGTAGATTTAATATATATATTTATATTATATTATTTTAATATCGTTATAATTATATTATATTTGAGTTAAATTGTCTTTTTTTAAAAAACCTCAAATTTTCAACGAAATTCGTGGAGCCATTTTGGAGAATATTCGAGACAAACATACGGACAGACAGACAATTCAATTTTATTTATTGGTATAGATACCCATAATGTATTCCCTGCTAGTAATCGCACAGTTGCGTCTAAATTCAGCCATTTATATTTCTTACTATCAAATACTTTATTCCGAACCACTGGAATTTGTTTTGTATTTTATTTTTGTTTAATATAATTCTTCATTGAGAAAAGGAATTAGTGTCTTTCCGAAGCGAGCCAGACTCATTATTTTACAAGCCTTGTACTTCCAGAAAGCCACTGGGTGGGGGTTTACTTGTTTTTCTTCTTTGACGTATTTGTTATGGTCCAAGCACGGAACCTAATTACTAAAGAAAACATTCGTTGAGAAAAACTCTCATAATAACTACCTTATTTTAGCCCAGTACATAGTCAAGGAATATTTATTCATTTAATTATTACTATTGTTTTACTGTAGTGAATTGTGCTGAACAGTAAAATACAGACTTATAAATGAAAACGACTACAGGTACTCCCTCTAATTAATTAAGGACACTGTTAATCCTTCAAGAACTAGTGGTCCAATTTCTAGTTGTGACACTAGTGTTCAGTATAGTGCTCTGGACATAAGAACAAGTGAAAAATTATAAAAATTTTGACACCCTTAATTTAAAATTACTTATTTTCTATTGTAACTAAATTAAATACTGATCTTCTGAGCGTAAGTCATAAAAAGTTCATAAAAAGAAGAAGAGGGAGCCAATGAGACAAGTGAGAGGAGAGAGAGTAACGGTGAACTGATCCATTCGGCCTGAATAATATAGTTAGAACGTTACTAGATTATTAGAGGTTTGAAATATGAGACAACTGTGTTACAAGTACGTTAATGGGAAAAAATCTATAAAATAAGTAAAGATGTATGTAGAATTCTACATATATTTCATTATAGAAAATTAAACGCATGGACATGTTGCAAAAAACGTTGGGACACATTATTAAAAACTAAGAAAAAAAATTGTGGGGGAAGTGGAACACCGTCAGATCAAAACTGCAAGGAATTATAGTACAAAACGATTTCATATAAAAGTTTGTGACGTCACAGAAGTAAATCCACCACATTCGCATTGTGATATGGTTGTTATACATTTACTTTATGATACGCTAATATATGATTAATTACCTTAGGTGATTCAAAAATACAAGAGCCTTCGGAACGACATCCGCGAAAATCAGGCGACGAACTCAAAAGCGAAGCTAAAAGGTACTTAAACCCACAAATAATAAGAGATTGCAACTGCCGGGCTTCACAGTATCTAGCTGAACGGCTGCCGCTACTGCCGTGCTATTATACCCGAAATTCTCTTATAGTGTGGGAAGACTCCGAATCAGTCTGTACGTCAATTTTACCCTCCATGTTTTTCTTCGGGTTTATGCGAACAAATGTACCCAGTTTTGTCGCAATATGTCTCGTATGTTCGTTCATTCAAATGATGTTAGATTCAATATAATTCTGGAATATTTCCTGGTGTCAACAACTAAAATCTTAGCATCTTTCCAATCAAAACAATAATTGATAATGATACATTTGTAGACTTCATATTGTTTGCCAATGTGAAGTTTCATATTGAAGTTATTTCCTTTGAAACGGGTATTAAATGCGCTTTTAGTTTGATCTATTTATCAGGCTTAGCGAATAGTACAGGTGATTTATGGACCACACCATATTTGTTTAGGTGTGATTTTTTTCATCAATAAGGAGAGTGTATTATTTGTAAATATGATGGGTGTTTGGTGTTATTTAGAAAAACTTGATATATAAAAATTTTAATATCTGTTGGGCATGGATATAAGTAACAATAGGATATTTGATTTACTTCTGTCTAATTTTAGGTGTTTATTAAAAAATATAATAGATATTAAAATTTTAATGTTTTGTTGATGGAAATTAAAGTCAAAATTAATTAATCTACGTCTACTTGAGTGGAATTTATTTCATCTCTTATTTTTTTTCTGTAACTTGGCTACTTCTTTGTCCAAGTTTTCCAAATCTTCGACTAAATAAAACTATATTACACACACACACACATATATATATATATATATATACGTCCGGCTTTCCGTCATTGTCCGCCGTTTTATTGCTTCCTACGAACCTCGAGACTACTAGTCCGTCGCCATGATATTCCATGAGGGTAGAGCTCTGGCGGTAGTAAATCGAGGTCCCCGTAACTTAGGAGGAAAGGTGGAGGGTAGCGAGCGTCTGGAGTGAGCACGACCACGAATACCCTTCCTTCTTGACGTCGGTCTGGAAAGACGGCTGCAGCCTTGGGTCCAGGATTCCCCTCGGAAAGGAGGTGCGGTGCGAGTCTGAATTTGTGATCCAGCTTTGTACAAGTTTCTCTGAACTTTTAAAGGATTCTTTTCTTTCTTTTACTCACATGAAAAAACCTTTGTTAATTATGGTTTTCGCTTATCCCTGCCCGCCACCTGGTAACCCGAGAGGTTTGAACTAAATTAAGACATAGAAAAGTTACAATATATGTGTTGTAATTCAATTAATCAATTAATCAAATAATTAAATGAAATAAATTAACGCCCTAGGTGGTAATCAAGTTTGGACTTCTAAATTTTTTGTATATTTCCATCAAAATTTTTAGCTTCTTCATTATTAATTATTACTAATTTTATTAATAATATGATATTATAATAATTTTTAAGGTAAATATTTTGTATAAATTAAGTAGTAATACCTGAAGAAGTGTGGTGTCGAAACGTCGTTTAGTCTATCTAAATCGTGTGTCTATAAAACTCTTCATTAATTAATTTCATTTAATTATATATGAATTTGTATATAATGTATTCATATTTCCTATCAGAGATATACTTAAACAATTTTAGTTCATTTAATTAATTAAAAGTAGTAGTGTTAATGTAAATTGCCATGAAATTTAAAATTTTGATAATTGTCAAATGATTTAAACAAGTATTTTTTAAAATTTATTATTAATTTAGAACATTATAATGGAAGTTTGGTTTCATGCCCTTTGACTGAACCTCAATTGGAAGCATTTCTTCTCTTTTATTAACGACATTTGAGGCCCAATTTTAGTGCAGATATTTTGTGTTGTCTTAGGAGCGAGTTGAAAGTAGTGTTAATATTATTATATACTGAATACAATGCTTACATGCCAAGAACGCCGGTAGGAATATATTAGCAATGAAGTGAAATTTACTCCCTTTGTCTTCATGTACCCTTTGTTTCAGAACTATTTTCTATTTCTCTTGGATAGGAATTCTCTTGAGGCACATAATTTTCCCCAAGGGCGTATCTTCTTCACCCGATTGAGAATAAGAACGAGGAAGGGGTGTGCAAAGTCGATCCAGAGCTTACGGGAGGATTTACCTTGTATTTGCATAGAGATGAGACGAGAAACAGTAGGAAACGTTTATGCGCGGAGTTTGCTATTCACCTTTCTATGGGTGTAATAAGACAGTGAAATGTCACGGGAAGTATCACCACAAGGAAATAAACTGAGTGGCTACCATGCCACCCGAAGTTTACGTAGAGTGGAACAAGCTTCGTAGAAGTAAACGGTGCGGTAGTACTGACTAGTCCAACTATAAGATGGAACAGCGAAGATTAAACATACCTGCAAGTCAACAATCAGTGTCGTGTAACTTATGTATTGCTCGGTTAAGTCAACTCCAAATAAAATAATAATGGAAGAGAACAGCTTCTTTCTGACTCTCTACTTTCAAAGCCCTGTTGATTACAAAATAGCTTTTCTAAAACGTCAAGCTTTATCTGAAGGCACGAACTGGGATTTCAAATCCGACGCTACGGCGCCAGACCAATACGGAAAATTCCACAGCTCAGCAAACTAAGTCATAATATACCTGAATATATTCTCCTCCCATTATAGAAATATTTATAGTAAATTATGAATTGCGCTACACTTCTAATACAGTTGTTAAATTTTTATTATAGATTTCAAGCATCAGAAATCAAAATGATATTTTTTAGGTGTTTGAAATATTATTTTCTGCTTTATACACTGTCGAAAAACCATTGAACAAAAGTGCGCCAATAATCGATTCAAATATTTAGAAACATTGATGATGTTTTAAAAAAAATATTATTTCTGAAAATTTGTAGACAGGTTTGGGGGAAAATGAACAAAATCACATTATTAATATTTGAAAATTATCTACGGCTTTTGTATAAAAAATAGCTGCTAATAAATTCTCGAACGAATAAAATAGTTGTTTCACATTGACGAGTTTGGGGCTGACATATAATTTTATTTTATTAATCATACAGTAGTGTAAGTTATTCTACCAAACTAAAATTGGAAGTAAATAACTGTACCTCGTTAAGATATATATATATATATTCTCACTTTTAAATTTTCAGAATATTTTACTTCTTTGAGATATTAATCACAAACAGCAAGTTTCAATATAGACAATGCTGTACGATTTAGTTGTTATTAAACATTTGTTTTCAAAATTCAAATAATGGGTTTGTTGTCACTTGTTTATTTGCAACTTAGGGGATCATATACTAATGTTTTTTTTTTGAGGAGAAACGACCATGAAATTAAAAATTCCCATGACATATTCACAGTTGTGGCTACCTAAGGCACGTGTGGAGGCTCCTATTGCTGGATCAATTATTTTGGCGGGGGTGCTGCTGAAATGTCCCAGACGAAATATGCATTCATAAAAATGCGTCTTATGGCCTCTAGTTGCTATATAGGTAAGCTTGCTAGCAAGTTGGTTCGTATTGTAATAAATAACGGTAATTAGTAAGGTGTTTCGTTTTGATCTAATTTTGTTTACTTCCTATTCAGTTTGAAATTAATATATAGGGGAATATTACTTGCTTTAATATATAAATGAAAAAATGTTATATAAATGAGAAAGACATTTACCCAACATTTATCCATTTAGAATATACAATGATTGAATAAACTTTTACTTCACAAAGACTGTCCTTTTTAACGGTTAATAATATATATTTAAAATATTTATATGCATTAGATATCTTGTAAAGTGTGAACATAAGATCTATTATAAGGGTTATCTTAGTGGGCCTTCTCATGGAGCAGAATACACACATACCCTACGCGGAATTGACAGTACTAGGAAATCGGCGAACCGTTACAAGCAGTGTAATTACCCTTTTCTCAGCTTAACCTGGAACTTGCCGCTGGAGTCAGAGATGATGTTCAGCCTCGCCGTTCGGTCGTTGAGAAATCAGCACCTAAGTCACCTTAGTTTTCTTTTTTTCGTCACGGAGCAATCCTTCCGCCCGTTACACAAATGTCCATGGCCAGTACAATCTCCAATCTCTTACTGCTTTATTGACTACTGCTTAATACTTAATATCCTGGACTCCAAGTTCTTATCGTAATCGTCCTAAATCCTTACAGTTTTAATGCCCAAAACTCCCAAAATCATTTTTTCCTGGGCGTTACCTTGTCCCCTCTTCATTATTTCATTTACTCGGTGGTGGACCCGATCCTGTCTAATCAAAATTATTTGTCTTCCGCCTTTGGGAACAGCCATTCAACCCATTCCACCGATGCCACAAAATCTCAAAGATTAAAAGAAATCGATTCTGCGCCAACTTGTCGAGGTTTTATTACCCTGTCTGTAATCTCCTTCTACTTCTCTCACGCCGCTAACATTTGAATTCACTCCGACAAATTTCGCATGTCTCGGTTGTGTTTTACTATTATTAGTTACTGTTATTGGGCCAAACGCGTGCATCATGTATGTAATTTCCGAGGTATAAATACCTCATCTTTATAAATAACTAAGCTAATAAACTGATTTAATTAATCAAAATCGTTTCATGACTACAGTATTTTCATATTCTTCTTTACATGAATGACTGAAGGATTGAACTGGTCGTTTACCATCCTATGGCAGACAGTAACACCAACTTCCAGAGTAATCGGGAATTTTATGTTGCCAAATAGAACTAGGTATATTTCATTATTAACCGAGACAATTTAATAGAGAACGTAGATTTTCCCGACGAAGATGCTGAATGAAGAGTTCTCGGGATTCCAGTCGGGGCATGTCCTTTGTAGTCCACAACGTTTCTATGGCTGACATCGCCATCTTCTTCACCCGACTGGAATCCCGAGAACTCTTCATCCGAGACAATTTACATTGGAAAACAAACATATAGACTATTTGTGACTACGCAACAGATTAGAAACGATTACAGAAACAGTATTTAGATTGTATTCGGTCCAGCTCCTGATTACGCCATCACGGAAGCTTTGAAAGTCGGTAAGGGAGCGACGACAAATTCAGTTTGAGCAGCTTACAGCGTCCCAGAGTAACGGTTGTTGTAAAGTGGGAGACGCGCGCTGTGCGTAATGTGCGTCTAGAATGGCTCAAAGTCTGATGAGTGGGCTTAATGCTCTTAGCTTCCACCTCCACCACAGCAAACTCGCTCTCATTGCCCACAAACTATTCAGCTAAATGCCGGACCATGAATCTCCTGAGGAATGGTGTCCGTGCTCGGTTGCAGCCGAAACCATTGTATACATAAACAGCGAATACTACGTCGTCATCTTATTTCTCTTATTATTAATAACATTAATAAAATATTAAAATACTTAACTATGTCCTTTCTGAACGATACGTATACACTGCACACGATAATGAAAACATTGTTCACATACTTAAAGTTAGGAATTATTTTAGGCATCAAGTTCTGTCATTGATGTATGCCGTTGATAGAATAAGCTTTGCTTATAAATATTGTCTTTGATGCGGAAGTCAGTTTTATCTTACTTGAGACCTTGGTACGCCTCTAAGTAATAGCTATATAAGAGTTGTGGCATTCAGCCGCAAGACTGGTCTGATGCAACCATTAATGAAAACCTATATTTCGCAAGCTTTTTCCTTTCCTCATAACTACCCCATCCTAAATCCTCTCTAGTCAGCTTATCGTATTCCATCCTTCGCATCCTTCTTCTGTTCTTATCCCACACACTTCCCTCTAATGCTAATTTTACAAGTTCCTCATGACTTAAAACGAGACCTATGAATCCATTCCTTCTCTTCGTCGTGTCTTTCCCTATTCTGCTCCCCAATAGTGATTCTATACACCCATCTGATTTTCAGCATTCGCCTACAGCACCACATTTCAACAGCTTCTATACTTTTCCTTTCCCAACTCCTACCGTTCACGTTTCGCACCCATATAACGCCACACATACAAACATTTTTACCAATGATTTCCTCATATTCGCACATATATTAACAATAAGTTAATTCCTCTTTTTTGTGAAAGTCTTCCTTGCCTGTGCTATCCTTCTCTTTATGTCTACTGTATTTCTACCATTCCTAGTTATTACGCTTACCAAGTAGCAGAATTCCTTAACCTTCGTCAAAATATCCCTTCCCAATCTAACACCCTTTGTTATTTCACTGTTTCCCATACTACACTCCATTACCTAGGTTTTTCCTCTATTACTCCTCATATTGAACTCTTTCTCCAGGACTACGTTCATGCTATTTATTATGGTTTCCAAGTCTTCTTCAGACTCCCCTAATACTGCAATACCGTCGGAAAAACGTAAGGTTTTATTTTCTCCTTGCAGTATAATTCATTTTCTATATTCCGTTTTGACTTCCTTCATCACCTGTTCTATTTATAAATCAAACAGCATGTGTGACAGACTGCATCCTTGTCTTACTCCTTTCTTGATTACGGCTTTCTTTTCTTGGTCTTCATCCCTAATTACTGCTGTCTGTCTTCTATATCGGTTATGTATTAGCCTATTTTTTCGATATTTTAGTCCAGTGTTCTTCAGAATCCTAGTTGTTATGATGCCAGTGTAGCAGAATTCTTTAACTTCCTTCAATATATCACGTGCCAACCTAACGCCCTTTTTTATTCCATTATTTCATTTCCTTCGTTTTCCCTCTTTAAATTCTCATATTGAAATCTTTCTATAGGACCTGTCTTATATAATTAGAAGGAAAGTCAATATTGCTCCTCTTGTCCCTACATTAGTCTTAAAACCAAACTGAACTTCTCCTAACTCCATTCTATTTGTCGTTCCATTCTCCTCTATACTGTTTTCGATAATATTTTTCATGCACGAGATACTAAACTAATTTTCCTGTGCTGTTCGCATCTATCAGCCCCAGTCTCCTTATTTTGTATGGTTATAATTGTATTTTTACTAAAATCTTCTGGTATTCTTTCTGTTTCGTAGATTTCCCAAACTATCCTCAACAGCAATGTTGTTGATTTTTCACCCGATGATCTGATCTACTCCATTGGAATGATATCAATTCCTGGCGTTTTAAATTTCTCAGATCTGTCAGCGCCCTGTCAAACTCTGACCTTAAAATTTTGTCCCACAACTCTTCATCATCCACCTTCTCTTGTTTATATATTACTGACTGATCTAGATTTCCACCGTGATACAACTCTTCTAGACATTCCTGCCATCTTCCTGACTTTTATTCTTTATCCATAATTGGCTTCCCATGAGACCTTATGATGCTTTTACTGATAGCTTTCCTCCCTCCGAATGTTTTCTTGATATTCCTATATGCTGCGTCTATTTTCATTTTCACCATGAAATCTTCAACCGCTTTGCATTTCTTTTGGAGCCAAGCCTCTTTGGCTGCTCTGCACTTCCATCTATCTCATTCTCAAAGCGTCTGTACTGCTCTTTACGTTTTTCATCTCTCGCGATTTTATATTTACTCCTTTCATCAATCCTTTTTATTATTTCATGTGTTATCCATACCTTCCTATTGACCTGAGCTAGAAGTCTTGTTGTTTCAGTTTTTCTAACTCCCATCTTTTTGTTTTTATTACTTTTAGTTTCTTCAATAACGATATCGAGTTTCATCGAAATCGGTTGGATCACTTCCTAGTAAAAAGTGAATAATATCAGTGAGACAATCAGAAATTTTAATGAAATATGAAACAGTGTTCACTAAATCAATTTAATTCTAAAGGATGCACAGGCAAAACTATTTTTTCTGCTTCGTCTGAATTCTTATTCCCCGTTACTTAACCATTCAAAACTTATATTTAACAATATATTTCAATTACAAAGTAGAAATTTTAAGAATGGGGAATGTTAAACAGTCCAAAGATTCCTGAAGCAGACTTATTCTCTACAAGCAAGTATTGTTCCGAGCCAAAGATATTCGCGGCGCCAGACTTCCGGCCCTCGCCATTATTCCTAGGATTACACAACATTGAACTCAACCGAGAATATATTTCAATTCCCAGTTATATCAATACCAAGGCTAGTGTATTCAATAATGTTTCTTCATCAGCGAGCATGCCGAATGGTCTCTTATGTCACGTCGGTGGAGTACTTGAGATGCGTGGACGACAGAAATAAATATAAATACAAAGTTTGCGTTCTTTTATGAAGAAAATCTAGTGCCGAGTGTCCATAAAATGCAAAGATTTACATGTAATCTTCTATTACAATTACATGAAAATATATAGAATAGTCGGAGTCTATATCTTAAAGGCACTTCAATTACTTAAATAAAACGTCAATCAGTAAGTAGTAAATCGGCCTAGAAGCTACAATAAATTTAATATATGTTTTATTAACATTTGTTTTTTAACATGACGTTTCGTTCCTCAATTTGAATCCTTATATGGTGATTATTAAGGAATCAAGAAATTTAGGAAGATGAAACTTTTTCCTTGTCTGATGCACAAGCAGAGGCCGAAATGTTTAGTGTGACGTGCAGATGAGTGTCCAAATTGAGGAACGAAAAAGTCATGTTATTAGAGTTTATTTACTACTTATTGATTCCATAGAAGTCAGATTATGTAACTAAAATGTAAATCGTCATTAACTTTAAAACTGAAATGTATTAAAGCACAATGATGAATCGTTAACTTTGAATATGAGAAAATATATTTTCTAGAAAATTATCTTTGGCTACGATTTTAAGAGAGCGAGTGTTTATTTCAATGTAAACCTATCTATATCTATGCTAATAAATAAAATGGAAGTGTCTGCACGACTGTCTTTCTGTATGTTTGTCTCTAATAGGCCCCGAAACGGCTCAACAAATTTCTATGGAATTTTCAGGGATTGAAACAGAAATTTTAACTTAAATTTTCGTGTATGTTTTATTTTGATATCTTGCAGAATTAAAAAGATATTAATATAAATTTTGATAAATCTATTTTATTGCCGCGGGAAATTCAACTGCGAGTTAGAAGTCCTCTTAGGCGTTACTATACTATTCATCGGACTTACTGTGTTATTATAAAAGCAATTTTGGCAGCAAGAGAAAGAGGTAGGGAGAGCATTCTCACTCCATTTGTTGTTGCAGACGATTTATACGTAAATAAGTTTTACTTGTCGTTTAAGGTAATTTTTAATATTTAGTTATTGCTCATTATTATAAACATTTGTCCAAGCTCTGCGCGAATGAAGTCTCTGGCATAGTTAGTATATAATAAAACAGGATGTATGTATGGTTGTCTAATCTTTATACAGATCGAAACGTGTTGATTAATTACAACAAAAAACTTGGTACACATCTTGTCAAATGTTCAAGGAAATACTCTAAGGGAGGGGGAGGTGATAATCCCAAAAACCTACCGTGGAAGGAATCATAGTTTAAAGAAAATACGAATATATTAACATTCGTAAGTTTGTGTCATCCCCGAGAACTGAAACATAGAAAATTCCGCCATTTTCAATTTAGATTAATATGGCTGCCATTTTTTTACCTAATGATATGCTCAAATTTAATCAGTTATATTCTGAAAATCAAACGACAAAGGATGACAAAAAAGGAAAAATGTGAAAGATTTTACAATTGGGTAAGATTGTGTATTTTCGCTTTATTTAGAGCCGCTTTTTAATATGACATATTTTAGGAAACCACCGAAACTCAATCAGTTGTAGTTTTTAATCATGATGATTTAATTAATTTCAATTCAAGTACGAACTCCAAAGAATTATTAACTAATACACATAATTAATAGTTTTTCTGGTTAAATGTTGTTTTATGCGGTGGACCATAATTCGACGAAGCGTTGAATATTAGTAAGTATTTAATTCGGTTTGAATCCCGAGAGCATTTTATACGTGTCTCCTGCAGTCTTACAGATGGCTTTTATCTTATTATCGTTTTAATACACGCCGAAAAAACGTGAAGTATTCTTTGAATTCTTGTTGGAGGATTTACAAGGAAAAATCATTGAATGATGAGAGGTTTTCAATGTCCAATTAGGTATGTTCCGAAATGTGGATGTAAATGTAAGAATTCACTTTTTTTAAGCAAATAATTGTAAAAAGTCTGCCCTGTCATCAAAATGTAAAATTCAAACGCTATAAGACAGTTGCTGTGAAATAATTGTCAAAGCTGATTAATTTCGAATGAACGAGGAGCCCGACGTCGTTCAGTGTTAAAATCGGAAGTTCGTAATTTATTTTAATGAACTCTATAAAGAGTATAGAATTGGACCTTGAGGCCCTCTGCCGGCTGAGTTAACATTGGCGCGCGACGTTGTGTGAGGTCAATTACCCATTCCTGGGTGTCACACAATCCAGCTTCCGCCAGCTGCAACACTCAACAGCCAGAGTCTCCTTGTGCTATTCTCTGCATTGCTTTTGTACTATTTCCCGCAGTAACAAATAAAGACAAGAAATTTCTCGAAGGTATTGTGAGGAAAGTAGAAAGTATTTATGAACGTTACAAATATCATTATCATATCAATTATATTGTAAAGGAAGATAAAATATGAGACTCTTCATAATTAACTAAAAAATAATTTTTCAATGATAATAAACGAAAATAGTATCCTTTGTGACGGAAAGACTCGATGCTAGGATATTTAATGGAATACAATCAGGAGTCACTTATAGACCTATTTGGTATATGGAGTGTGTAATGAAATAAAATGTACAAAGAATGCTGCCGGATAGCGAATAACTGGAAGTGTATATGCGATAAGTGACTGGATACACTAGTTATGATATGTATATATTTGTCTTTAGTTAGAGTCGTGTCAACTACTATGGGTATTACATCCATGCTCATGTCAGAATTCGAACCCGGGACCTCTGTGATGCGAGACAGCAGCATTAGATATTTGTATATGTGACGATGAAGGAACACTGATTACGAATAAAATTAACTAATGAGATTAATCAAACTTAATATTATAAAGAAACATACGAAAAACGGCCAAAAGTCGACAAAGGAAAAAGTTTGATTCAAAATAAGTGTGTTTCGTCCCCTAATTTCCGGACCCGTTCAGCTATTCCTACAAAAAATATATATAAATAAAAGTATGTAGTTGAATATAAATAAATAAACTTCTTACTATGTAATTACTTATAATTAAAATCTTACTGAAATTTGGTGTTACTACCGTAATACCCGGGGCGGAAATAAGGGAACGCAATGTCGAATTTATAAATAAATTTATTTTATCTAAATTTAAGTTACTAAATTATTTAAATATTACACCAAAACTTTAATGAGTAAACGAGTTAATTAATTTATATTGAATTTCCTTTAATATGGTAAAACAATGAAGGACATATTTTTTTTATTATTTGGTGTGAATATTTTTAATCTACGTTAAGTTAGCATGTATATTTAAAACATCACAGGATTGATCGGGAGAACGTAAAAATTCTAGAAAGCAATTATTATTGAAGGGAGAAACGCTTCACATAAGATCAAATTTTAATTATATAAATGTAAAAATAGATACGCGAAATTGAAAATCAAATAAGACACTGTATTAGAATGTCGTAGGTTTTCCCGAAACGTCGTGGCTAAATAGAAACCTGACCCGGGTGGAAGCCCAAGAACTATTTACTCATGACTCTGTATCATTATGATTAATTTGTGAACTTTAGTTCTTGTAATAATAACATTTTACTATCTCTTTCTTTGGCTAAAAATAAAATTTCAATTAGATTTAATTGTAAGTAACTACAACTTACACGATAATTTACATTCAACTATGTATTTGAATTATTTTTTTGTAGAAATAACTGAAGAGGTCTCGAAAATTGCGGTTGAAACGTTTATTTTTGAATTAAATTCTCCTTTTTTTGGAACAAAGATTATTTATGTGAGAAAATGAAGGTCAGTTTCGCTTTAAGATCCATTTGAGAAAGAAGCTATGATTGCACCGAGGCGTCAGCCTATCTATTTTTTAATTAGTTCCCTCTGTTTTTTAAAGTTTCCCTGTTAAATAAGGTCGTATGTCTTGTTATCAGATACTAGTATAGTATCTTTGTGTTACTCGTTTCTCAACGTGGCATTTTGGAAGGTCGTCGACGTGCCGAAGGAACTATAAATATATTTGTGTTTGTTGACTAGAATGAGCCCAACGGGACGTCCGCCTAAGTTTGAGTTAATACATTAATGCGAGAGTTTGTTGAAAAAAAGAAGTTTGTCGGGCGATAAAAGCACTCCCAGGCAAATTTATTGTCCGCAACGGTCTTTTAAATATTATGAACGTGGGGTACCGTGTTGGGAACCAAGTATTTGGTGTTAATGCTCGTCCTTGCCTGGCGAGTGAGCGGCGCTGGCTTCCAGCAGGTTGCACGAGATATGGAGAGTATAAAATTTTATGTGATTGCTATCCCAGCATCTCTGCAGTCTAATTTATCTTTACATCATTAAATTAGTGTTGCGTCATGTTGTTTCCAAAAAACAAAAATATCAGATAGTTGATTTGAGACAGTTGTGAGAAGAACGCGCACAGCAGATTCACGCTACCCGTACCACATATGACATTTAAATGTAGCTCACAGTTTCTTATAGTAATCATCGTAGTCCATGAATTGATTTCAATTGGCATTTGCACTGGTACGAATAGTGAGCAGCCATCTACCCTTTTGAACGTATGCCTCATAATGAAATGCCAAAGGTATAAATGATTGTTACATTCATTGACCTCTTCCTTACAACGAATATATATCAAAATAGAAAATAGGATAGAAAAGAAGAATGAAATTTCAAGTAAAGCTACATGATTGAAAGAAATAGTAGAAGAATATAAATTGAAGTAACTAAGAAGGCATTCAAAATCATGCCAGAGAAAAAATGTAATATTGTAATGATGA
The DNA here is from genome assembly GCA_034510155.1 of Eucriotettix oculatus. Taxonomy (NCBI): domain Eukaryota; kingdom Metazoa; phylum Arthropoda; class Insecta; order Orthoptera; family Tetrigidae; genus Eucriotettix; species Eucriotettix oculatus. Next base: position 29,114,710 of record CM067377.1, on the reverse strand, counting down.
CTACACATCCCTTATTTACATCTAAGGTAATCTGGGATTATACAGGAGACGTATTCTGAACTATTTAAATCAGAAGCATATCTTCAAGCAACTGTCCAGACAATGAACACTTTGCAATTACTTTCTCAAATTTGTCGCGATTAAATTTATGTCTGTATAATTTTATTACAAATAAGAATATATGTGGCCAAATAACATGCCTCACAAGAATGTAAGTTTTTACAATTACGACGTTTCTTCTACAAATTTGTGGACATTTTTCAAGTACAAATATCCCTCGAAACCACTGTACATTGGTTATTTATATGTATACATTATTATACCATTATATATGTACAAATATAGAAGGAAAGTTTCACTTTGGCAGTAAAAGATCGCAAAATTTAAAAGTGTCAGTTTCATCAATTTTAAGTGCATTACGTCTAGTGATTTTGACGTGAATCTTTTCTGAAATTTATGCTTGGTTTTCACGTCAATGAACGTAATAATGTTCGAAGTGATACAGACGCTTTAAGAAAATTTTCTAATTGTGTCCTCTGAAATCTGTTTCACGTGGGTCATGACACCTTCCTCAAGTTCAAGGAATCCTGGTTGAATTTCAGAAATGTTTCCCTCCTTTTCTGTTATCATATTATGAAGAACGAACAGGCTATAATTATTCGTTTTGGTTTTCTCGAGGTACCAGTACGCATTTTCGGCCGAAATGTTTGTGCGTTTACCAGATTTCAAATTCTAACACTTCGTTACAATAGTTTATTAATCCATCTGGAAAGAACGTAACGTCATGTTATAATTATTTTTTCTTATTATGTTTTATTTTATGTTTACCTGGCCGTTAACTCATTTATTTACAAACGAATCAGATAAATAGAATTATTGAGCATCATTAATGTAATTAATCATTTTTACGTATGAGAAATTAGCTGTTGATATGCAGGAATTCAACTGTTCCCAAAGTTAGTGGCTTGCTTTTTTATTTCTTCACCAATCAAACTCAAAAAATAATCGTATCGATCATCCTTATGAAAGGGAAAAATTTAGTTTCGTCCGCTCTGATTTAATTGATATAGTTTAAATTTGTTGTAGTGTTAATTGGATGTAGCTAAAACTCTCGAGCATTGTTGTCTTCTTATAAACACAAATAAAAATTAGTAACTGCTATTTCATCCTTAAACTTCATCTTCATTGATGTAATGAGGTTAAGTTTGCTTCAAACAGCTTGAGATAGTCTCTGACAGGTCGAGCGATTTTGTCAGACGACAATTTGTCTTACGACGATTTCCTTCAGTCAGCTTTTGTGTCGTCAGAAATTTTGACTCGAGGCAAAAGTATCGTCGCTTGCAGTGTGTGGCCGATCTAAGAAGTCAGACTTCGAAAGCGTATAGAATGTACACACACAAAAAATTAAATGCGAATAATCATAGTGTATAAAAAGAATAAATTTTGAAAATACCTTATAGAATTTGATGTAAATTTGTGTTGGATCATTATGAAAAACTTAGTTTTTCTTTTGACGTCTGCAATATAGTCGATATGAACTCGATGTCTGAATTTTTTTTGCTTACGTTTCTCTTGATAGGAAAGTCATTAAATTTCGTGATTAATAAAACTTGAATAATTATTGTATGCATGAAATACCAGATCTACCCTAGTAGATAGGTGATGAGGAGTTTAATAGGTGAACAGTGACAAAATAGTGATGGAGTGAAAGCAGATGCACTTTTTGACCCATATATTATACTTCACAACTACATTCAAGGGAAAGTTGCTATTGGAAGCAAATAAGCGGCAAAGTTTCTAACAAGCAAGACACAAAAGCCAAATTTGGACTTAGACCTTTTCGTTAGGGCCGTTTAACTGCCGTTGTAAAAAATTCTAATTTTTAGACTTACCGTCTTTTCTCATCCACAGGTAATAACTTACTGAGGTTTTGCGGAAGTGCAACGATTTCTTCATACGTGCCATATTAAGCTTTCCTCTTTGGTCAACTTTATAGCGGCAGTATAGCACTGCATAGTTTACGACGAGCAACAGTCTATAAAGCTGTTGTTTCGGCCTTCACTTGGGAAGCAATTAAGAAAATAGCGATTACAAGACTAAAGACCCGGGCTCTTCTACAAACACGTCCATAAATTGAAAAGGCCGAGCGCCTACCCAGCAGCGCTATTATCCAATTATCAAATTAAGTGCTATCGAATGGCGTCTGATTTATTCTGTTAAGCGGTTATTACTAAAAATAATATAGCGTCTCGGCCCGCCTCGTATGTTTTCGGGTGTAGTGGGCGTTACCCTGGACAAGTGGCCATCGACCAAGAAGCCAGCAGCGGCGGTCCGGCTCCTCCGACGATAAACATAAGAAAGAATCGGATATCTATCTGGCTCATCGGGAATAAGCTGCCTACACTCCCACGACTGCCATAACTTTATTATACATTCACCCCGATAAGTCAAAATCCTTCAAATAAAAACTTTGAATACAGTGATAGTAAATATCTCTCAAACAAATACATTACCCATGTTATTAATGTTCGTATGATTGAATGGTACGTTTCAGTCGCACAGATAGGAACCTAGAGGCTTTAAACTACACTAGACAAGAGTTAAACGACTGATGGCAATGGGATGCGGATTTAATTTAAAACTAATTTACACGACGTTCAACCTCTTAGTAATGATCTTACTTTCCAACACAAGCAGTTGCATTCTATAAAAAGTACATTAAACTTGAAATTTTTCCATTCTGAACATCTAAACAACCTATGTCTGTCATACATTGATGTCCTAGGTTTAGCCCGTGAAGGAATGTGATTAAAAGTGAATTATAGATCATTCGTACCGTCAAACAATTCATACCGGAACCCTATTATTTATTTTCAATGGTAAGAAAACTGACACTGGAAAGGTATGTCGGAAGAGAGGTTAATTATTTAACGAATAGTTGAGCCTTAAAAATAATAGTTGTATTATATCAAAGAAAAACAATTTATTTAGTGGGTTCCTGCGAACTGTTTATAATTATATATTTTTGTTAAAGGGAATGACTGTTTAAACTACAAAGGGTTTCTCCGGGTTAATTGTTGGGGTAACAACGTATAGGGGAGATTTTACGTTCGTGACGAGCCTGTTTCTTCTTATCAGCAGTTCCGGAAATTATGCATAGTAGTTTTCCATCTTCCACTCTCACACTTCCACTTTCCCTCTGTTGGCGGAAGAAGGCTCTGGACCTCGTAATGCCCGGCGATTGAGGAAAACCCAGTTTTCCTCTTTCTTCACTCCAGCACGCACTTACTAACACTTCCAATAACTTTCGATCAACACTGACTTATTAATTGTTCATTTTTATCTTCTCTCCTACTTCCTCGGCTTCCTGTTTCCTCCAACTTCCGAGCAACAGAGACTCCCTGCTTCCTCGTCCTTTTAACGGCTTGATCAAGTGTGGTTATTTTTCATGTTCTCATCTTCCAGCTGACTCTTCCTCTTCTCCAAGGGAACGTCCCTTCAGCAAAACAACCCTAATCTCTTGTAGTTGCAGGCAGACACGTCTTCCACCCGACACCCTGACGCAGAGGAATTCCGATCTCTTGCCTGTCTCCGAGTTAGAATTTACCTGATGAATTTCGATCGTTTAGAATCTAACAATGGTGAATAAAATTAGGGACAAGTCTTACTGCACTGCAATAATGAACATTGTGTAAAATGATCAAAAGTGCAATCAAGTCAAACCCGGAAAGCGAGAGGTCCTGGGATTGATTCCTGGGTCCGATCGACATTTTTCCATATATTTCTTTTTTCTATACTAATTAATTATTACTCTACATCATATAAAGTTGTTAATCATAATTCTTTAACAGTCTTCATTGTTTTGTTGGTTTCATTTAATAGTTCTCTAATTTCTATGGCTGTGCTTCCAATCTTCAAATATATTTTAGGCTAAATTTATATGCTTCTGCTACATAAATAAATCCATTTGGATATTTTTATTAGGACGTGTGCATTTCGTCTTACACCCGGAAGTATCCGATACTCTCTTTCCTAAAATGATATCAAGTATTTGACTATGACACTTAGTGTATCTTAGATATATGTTTTCTGTGTTTTATCAACATGGCTAGTATTAAGATTTTCGGTCCGTTAGTATAAAACATTTCGAGAGTAAGGAACTAATGCAGAGGATGATCGCTGATTATCCTTGTCTCTAGACTGACTGAAGAAGCCTGATCCCGTTTTTATTGCGTGAAAATAGCTGATGCTGTCATATTCGATCCAACTCGACTATATTTGAAGAATCGACCGACCTCCTCAGCCGATCTCAGCTACAGTTCTAATAACTCGACAAGCTCAGAGACTATATTGAGGAATCGCTTAAAATTTATAGGTACGTGAATGTACAGGTCTTCAGCCTTAAGTGCTTGCCAGTTGTGTTTTATTTGGGTGGGAAACAGAAACTATAAAATTTATCACAATGTTTTTATAATAATTCTCGTATAATATATATATATATATATATATATATATATATATATATATATATAAAAGACATGGTGAAAACATACGAGTGCATTAGCTTATAAATCGCTGTTACCTCGTATCCTTTCGCGATTTAGCTCGATACTTTTAATCATTTATGCGCACACTTTTCAAACGTCAATAAAACCTTGAAAATCAATTTGGAAATTTTTAAGCCATACCATACAAAATCTGTGTAAACTAAAATGATTTATGCTGGTACTGACTGTCCAGTTTTAATAATCCTTACGTATCTTTTACGTGATGAATGTTTATTACCGGTAGTTTAAATCATATGATGGTGATAAATCTCTGAGCTAATTTCTCTTATTTCAGAAAATTGTTCAATTTAAAGTCTAACTTAAGTAATGTAATTATTTTTGAAAATTTTGTAGTACTTATTTCTATGTCCCCAAAGAATCCTATTGGGATCACTAAGCTGACTGAAGAGTTTGACATTAAAAAACGAGACAAATATTTAAATAATCGTTGATTAAAATTGCAACATATTTCGGTCCTGATGTGGATTCTCATCAGGCTTATGTATTAAGACATAAATAAGAGACGGTTACACTTTAGTATATACGTTAACAGATTTTATATTTTTGAATATAAGAAAACAAATGTATGGATATTAATTATTTATTGCAGTACTATCATACTCTAATAAATGATAAAATTGGGTAGAAATTATTACAAACAAACCATTTGTCAAATAAATATAAATATTTACAATAATATTAATTTATAGAAAAGAAAATTAAGGATATTAACGATCATCATAGATTTTAATAAATTTAAACTAATTAAATGACAGAAATGTACCTTTTAGATATACGATTATAAATGTTAAATACCTAATACATCAAGTTAATGTCAATCGTGTTTAAGACATAACACTTAACTAAGCTGTCAATAATTTTTAAGACATAACACTTAACTAACCTGGATAACTCATTCTATTTATCTGTAACTGAAATTTTCTCAAATTTTTGTAAAGATAACCGAGGAGATCCCTAAAGTTGAAAAGAAACATATTAAATTTAAATTATTACATTACTGACTTTTGGCCTTTCTTTGTGTTTTGTTTATTAGAATAGTCCTAATTATTGAGAAATTTGACTTGCCATTTCTTCAACTCAGATTAAAAGACTTTAATGTAATAAAGTACACGCCGTGGTTTCTTCCTGTGCAGAACTACTACTATTGTTTAGAAAATACTTTAACTATGTTCGTTTTGTAAATTATTTCCCATTCAACGTTTTCATAACTCATAAAGAAGCGCGTTTTCTTTTTTTTGCAATTCCACTCGCGGCGTAATTAATGGAATTACCTTAAAAGCCTTGTTGCGTTAGCAAGCTGATTAATTAATGTGTTGTTAACGTGTTTAACAATTTCTGTGAAGTATGGCAATTTGTTGCAAGCAAAAAGTAATATCTTTCTTGTAGAGCAAGCGTCCGTCTCAACACAACTGGATAATAAACCTTCGTGCTTGTAAGATCTAAGCTCGTGGCCTTTTTCTTCTTTTCCTTTGTTTTTAAATAAAACTACTGAACACTGTGTGCAACCTTCAGGTACAGTATATGTTTACAGATGTTTCAAAGCTCATTTTTTAAGATTAAAACTGAGAAAAAATATCATTGTAATGATCCGAGATCATTGATCATTGATGCAATGAAAGCAATCCTTATTGGAAAACACTAAGTTTTCTTAATGAAAGTATAAATCTAGATAAAGAGAAAAAGTAAAAAAGTATTTTTCTAGTTGCATTATTCGAAACGTAAGCTAGTATATGCATAAAAAATTGTCGAATAATGTAATTACAACATTTGAGGCAAGGGGTGATATTCTGCCTTAAGTTAATTGTCAAACAACGAGTTCATACACAACACGTTTCCGTCTTAATTTAGGCTCTTTATTAATATTGAAACATCAAATTACACAATATAAAATTATCTATATAAATGAAAAATTAAATATATTTAAAAAAAGATCGTTATCATTCTCAAGATGTTCAGTACCTATGAGACAGGCTGCGGTTTGTAATATTATCTGTAATACTTCCTTCATTACGATGTAAAATTTAAGAAATAAACAGCAAACCGGCCAATCTATCAGAGAAAAGCTGTATTATTCAACGCAATTATAGGTCGCATGGAGTGTGCCGTGCGCAATAGTATTGTCTTCAGCATGCTTAGCCGTTGGAGAGCTTCTTATTGTTCTTTAAAGTAACAAGATCTTTTAACACAGCCCTTACTTGTCATCCCTAAACTTTTACGTATGAGTTTTTCAGCGTACAACCTATTTCTCAGTTGGTCACAAATTATTTATTTGCGTAAATGTTTTAAAGACTTTTACATTACGACGTTGCCCCAATAAAGGTTCCCGTTAAAGTGAGCTCCGTTCTGCCACCACTAAAAGCAGACTACTTTGACTCGTATCTTGTCTCGATGTTTCTCATGAGCTATACACGACGACGTTTCTCCCACTATAAAAAAATTTGTTTATGATGTTAAAATTTTGGATGTATGCAATTAGCGCGTATATATCTGGTTCAAATTTTGAGTTCTAAATATAAATTTTGTGCCAAGGACTGCATCCTTTGACGGTTGTAACCAAAATCTGTTTTAAGAATGATATCCACGACACACAATTTATATTTGAAGCTCTAAATTGTAACAGTATATGTGTATGCAATTGCATTCAGTGAAAACTATAACATTACGAAGACATTTAAGTACTATATTTTACCTTATGGAGTCTCCAAACAGCGATTGAAACGTAGTAATACAAATGAATTGAATAATATATTTTCCGGTATATTGACAGTTTGCGTTCGTAATATGCTTTTTAATTTTTTAAAGCGCTTCTTTGATCGTATAGTCATTCTTTGAATAATTTTTATGTATAATATTAGAAACTTTTTTATGTGTTTGCCATATATGATTGCTAAAATAAGGTTGTAGCCTTTAACGTAATTTCCGGAGCGGAAAAGATACTCGGTGCCGACGAAGAGCATGTTTTTCTCTTTTATGGGACCCCAGCACACATTTCACACCATCAGCGTAATTATTTGTTATATGCGCAATCGAATGACTCAAAATGTCCGTTTCTTCCTTCAGCAATTTAGTCTTTGCGATGATTAATAAGTTTCTCTATTCACAAGAATAGAAAAATACACAATAGAAAGCAGTTAATCAATTTAAAATTTTAATTAAAAATCCAGGAATGAACTATTTAATTCCTAGCGCATCGCATCGCAATAAAATAAAATAAATCAGTATCACAAAAATATAATGTAATTATTTAAATCGTTTAATGTGTCGCGTAAATAATATAAATTATATCTCTCGATGAACATAAAATTGATATAAAAATATTTTCCGTTCAACACATCTCTCTGATATTTTCGTCTACAACTGCAAGATTTAAATTAAAGCTCAATGATTAATTACGAGGTCTGGTAACACGTATCAATTAAGATCTAAATAATTCTTTATACGCGTGTCTTAATTTAAGGGTAAATTTATGTTATGTATAAGATTTGTATTTACTTCAGCTAATTATGGCACAGATTTGAAAGACATTTATATATAGTGGTGTTTTTATATTCATCGGGGGCTCGTTAGTGTTGTTTGCCGAGCTAGGCACTTATATATCACTGCCTTGCATAGCGAGGGTTCCCTGTTCGAGTCCCTAGAAAGGCACGGACGCCTTTGTTGTCTGTGATTGGTGGAGAGCCGCAGACTGCCAATTAAATTAGTCTGCCACAAGGCAACTGAACTCCCTCAACAGGCATTCAGGCTACTGAAGTCACTGAATACCGTAAAGACTCTTACGACAATAAGTTGGAGTGCTTTGCATCGAACCTTGGATATAACTTTATCCTTGACTCACTGGGAAGTAATGCTAATTATTTCAGAGACAAAACTATTCTTTGCTTTGGTGTTTTTCCAACTGGTATCGGAATATGTAAATTACGCTCTCAACGGAAATATTTTGGCATCATTGTTCAGAAACATCGAGCCTACGGAAAAGCATGTAACATGCTATTTTATGAATTACGTTAACTTTAATCAGAATTGTGAATAAAAGTTGAAATGTCCAAAGTGATAAATATTATGCAAATTATATAACCCCTTACTTTTTCGTCAGATTCTTGGATTGAAACTCTTTATTATACCTATACATCTTTTACCCACTCGTCTGTATTGTTGTAGTAGTATTCAGTCCTTAGGCTGGTCTGATGAAACCCATTATGCCAACCTATTCTGTGTAAACCATTTCATTTCCACGAAACTTCCCTCATCTATTCTTACAACCACACACTTCCCTGTAATGGCAATATTACATGTCTCAAAACGTGGCATATTAATCTAGCCCTTCTCTTAGTCAAAGTCCTCCTTACTGTTCTCTTATTCTGCTCATAACGTCCTGTTTAGTTACCCTACCCACCCATCTGATTTTCACCATTATTATATTGCACCACATTTCAATAGCTTCTAATCTCTGTCCACGTTTCGCACCCATATAACGCCACATAACAACCAAATGTTCCGTGTGAACCTTCTCCCCTGTCCAGTGAATGAACGTTGCTCATTAAATTGAATCTATTTTGAACACCCATAGAAGATATCTTTTCACTGTGTTTTTCCATTTTAAGTCAACAGTTGGCCCAGTCTAAAGGTAAGCACTATTTTCTTGATTGATTTATTTGTTGGAATCGGTGTAGCCCACTGGCAGTGCTTAAGATACATAAAATTAATAACAACACAATCTAAATTATGAAAGTTGTACCAGAAAATAGGAGAAACTTGGAAAATGAAATAAGATAAAAATAAACAAGAAAAATTTTGCTCTATTACCCCCATTAAATTATATATTTTTAAAGCTTTGCACCTTTTCCCTTGCACTCAATTCACTTCACTGAAATTACTAAAATATATTATAATTATTACATAAAAAGGCATAAGTTACCCTTATTACTTCTTTTCCACTTCATTTCACTCAATTTTCTTAAAACCAACCCTTTTACTGTTATTATATTAATATGAATAATCAATCTTTTTGAATTATTTCACACTCTTTGGCCTGTAGCAAACATGTTAGCAGGTACACTATTCCAGTCCCGAATTGTTCTATTTAGAAATGATAATCTTCCTATGTATTCATTGTGTTTGTAATAATAACTTGAGAGAACAATAAATTAACATATCCTTACAATTAAGTATAATTACATAAACATTACAGCCAATTAATCTGCAAATAATTATATATTTGTTTAATATATGTTATCTACGATGTTTCGTCCATTATTAAAATTATCCACTTTTACATACGTGTTATCCATTTTAAATTTACCACAAATGTTAAAAAAACGTCGTAGATGTGTTAAATAAGTATAAAATTGTTTCGTGGCAAATTTTAGAAAACTTTTATCGAATTTATTGAACCATATCTAAATACGGTTTGTTAGTAAATTGTTTTCAGTACTGAAAGTTTTTTCTAATTCACGGGAATTATTTTCGATTTGTACTTAGATGATTTTTATTAAATTTATTTGTGCTTAACATAAATACCCAACGATACCGAAATTCATGAGCAACAGAAGAGTTATTGGGGGGCGAATATTTTTTTTTTAACAGAAATTGTCTAACCTTAATGCAAAGTACTCAATCCGAGAAATTTTCGTTCCTAAGCAGGTTTAAGTGCATTGGAAGTGTTAAATTTTCTTATTCCCATAAATAATGTTTTTCGGAGATCACACAACTCTGATTTTACCCTTACATTGCAGTTCTTCTTCGAACTGTGAAACGATTTATAAGCTTCCTCTTTTCCATTTTAAACCGAAACTTAATCAGGCAAAAATATTCCTGAATAGTAATTACACCTGTATTAGGAAATAGATAAAGAAGTAGCGAATAAGCAGAGAAATTTATGTGAAACTAATTCGCATTAAATGTTTATGAATTTTTTTCTTTATTTATGTGTGAAAATAAGAATTTCAGACCTGAAAAAAGATACAAGGTTTGCAGAATGGTTCATGGTATCTGTTTCATCATCCAATTCAGTCTGGTTATTGGATGATTCTACATCTATTTGTTAGTTTTCAAGCTATTTCTTTTTTATGAGGTTGATCTCTTTTACATATGAGATGCTTTCCCCAATAGGGAACGTCTTTATGTTGGAATGCTTTGTTTTAATAATTCTTCATCGCTGATAGTTCCTTATCTGCCAATTACAACTTCAATATCTTGGTTATCCCATAGACAAGAGACGATTCCCATCCTCTGAAGAAATCGATCAGCCTTTCTACATTTTCACATTGTGTATTGTGCGACAAAGGCTTTGAGGGAAACACTCTCCTGGTATTTTTGGAATCCTCTCGGTTTCTCATTTGGATATTCTCATCTAGATCCCGAGTAAACTAATTAGTACAAGCTCCTTACTTCATGTTTTAGTAGGGTGATAAACGTTGACGGTCTCTTTAATGATCAACGAGCGACGGTAATGAATTATGTCCCTGTGTGGGCTCTAAATCACGTTGGTTATCTACAATTATACTGCCTCATTCCTATCTATTAATGGGATAATAATTTCCAGTTGGTCCTTGGTGATTGCATATCCTAGCTCCCAAGTCCCTTCAGTCATGCAGAACGATTTATTTTGAGGAATCTATACGGAAAATTAAGAAACACTTGCGTCATGAAAGTTCTCGTACTTTCCAAAACATGTCACATATTCCATAGTAGTCAGAATAATTGTACTTTAATTTTTTTTCAAGTGAAACTTGAAACATTCTTCTACAGTATTATTATTATTAGGTTTCTACATTTCATTTTTTCAGGATTCCAATTAAGCTTCTTTACACAAGGTTCCTTTCATTTGTTAATTTTCATAACACAACGTTTCTGCGGCCATTTTCTGCCGCCGTCTTCAGGCTGAAGACGGTGGCAGAAAATGGCTGCATAAACTTTGTGATGTTTAAAAAACCTGACCCGGTTGGTTAACCGTGAAGATTTCATTCTAATTATTCACCGGAAAAGTCTACGTTCAACAATTTGACTGTTTTTAATTTTCTCAACTATCATTAGCAACTAATATATATTTATGAGTTACTTTTCAATGCAACTGCTCACATATATTTTAAGTGCAGATATTTTGATTTCAAAATATAGGGAAATAATGAAGTCCGTGATATATTAAAAAATATTCATCCCTAAATAGTTAAACCATTACAATACATGAAAGGGAAACTCTCAAAGTAGTTTTAAACTTGGTGTTGGCAGACTATTTTTGAAAATCGCCGACAGGGCGCCACCATTTGACCATAGTTATGAAAATTCTGCAATTGGACTGCGGATTAGATGTGTAGCATTTCAGAAAATTATGGATAAAACGTTAGTGGCCTATCCAGCTATGTGGCAACTGTTCATTCAGGTAATCTCGTACACAATTGTGGAAATGTGGAGGACGCCATCTTGTTAGAAGCTGAAATCCCTGTTATTAGTTTCAAGCTGCTAAATTAGGCACAATTTCAGCACTTTCAACAACTAGAGTCGGTGGCGCCCTTGTCGGTGGTTTTCAACGTAAATAAACGAAACCTTGAGAATTTTTCTTCTACGAATTGGCCTATTGTTATGTTTTGCCATTTATCTATAAAAATTTTTGACACGTTTCATGGTCTTTATAATTACCCTGTATAATGTTTGAAATTTTATTTTATATTATGAAATAAGTAAATTTAGGAAATTATAATATATAATTCCAAACACTTTAAAAATTGTGAATAATAGACCATTATACGAAATAATGTTGGAACAGATTATAATAAAGGTCAAATTTAGTCACTAAGAAAAATCACGTTAGTTTTAAATTGAACATTTTTTTCAGATTGATAAAAATGTGTTGGCTTGACGCTGATGGCAGACATTTGCCGTTTTCCTGACGTCAATATTATTCTGTTCAAAATGGAACAATTTTGGAATAAAAATTGTGATTAATATAATACGTTGAAATTGTCACTAATGTCAGTCTTAGTAAATACATACAAAATTATTGCTATTAAAAAATTAATAAATAGTTGTAGCCAAGTAATGTTAAAGTGGGTGGGATTATTGGATTCTGGAGGATGACCGCGTTCAAGTTCACGGTGATTGATTTTGCGGACGTAATGAACACTAGTGACTCACATAAAAAGAAGGACATTTTATGTGTAGGGAGTGGGGCTAATAAAGTAACACATAAATTGTAAGATTTTAGGAGTGGTCGACTGGTAATGTAGAGCAATGTGTTGGGACAGACGTTTGTTGTAGTCTGGAAAGCAACAGATTTACAGATCGCATGTTGAGGACTGAAATAGAGGATGCAAGCCCCTTAATCGAGAGGGATGCTATCGACCAGCAACTAATTGCCTGAAGGACACCGCCAGGTCATAAGCCGACAAAGGTCATCCTTCAGAGGATACGTGAGTGGACCTTTGGATAACGATTTAAACATTTACTATTTATTTGTTTTACCTCCATCAATTTGAATTGTCAACGTTACTAAATACCTATCACAACCCCGAAACGTCTAAGATGGAGTTATAATAATAACGTAATATTGTCATATTATGTTACATTTAATTTAAAAGTAAATCTAATTATTTTATACACCATAGTTCACTGACGTAGCTCTCCGTGTAAACCTATCTCGCACTTATCTTTTCATCTCCACATAACTCTTGCAGTCCACATTCAGCCTGATTTGCCTAACATATTCGCGTCTTGGTATTCCTCACATGCATCCCTCTAATACGAACTTAACAAGTCGTTTTCTTACCTCAAAATGTTGCCTTACTAGAATATCCTTTCTTCTTGTCAGTATCCTCCGTATAGTTCTCTCCTCACAAAACCTAGTTAGTACTTCCTGATTAGTGGCTCAATTTCTATTATTTTTCTGCTCTGCACTGCCTGCTGCTCTGCAAAGCTCCACATAAACATTATTAAATAATTTCCTGTTCTCCAAGCTTTTATTTTTGTGATCATTTCTTTACTTTTTCTATCCGACTTTTTATATCGAATTGGCTTTTAATGTCATTCATTTACTGCCGTCAAGTCCGGACGCTAATAACACTTCCAATCGTTGACGCAACCAAACAAATCGTATAAAAGTATCATAATATGGCGTCCTTTGTATACACGCTCTTCTTTTATTACACTTTTCTTTTATTTTAATTCTCATATTGTACTCTGTTTTCAAGATGGTGCTCATGCCACTTAACAATTCTTGTAAATCTTCTGCTGACTCTGGAAAAATTATAATAATGTCTGGAAATTAAGTGTCATTGAACTTTGCCTCCTCTTTAAAACTTATCTTTAACTTCCTCAAGTGCTTGTTCAATGTACAGATTAAATAGTTTAGGCCACAGACTGCAACCCTCTCTTACTCTCTTCTTGATTGGTGCCATCTTTTCCTGTCCATCAATTCGAATTACTGGTGTCTGACTTCCGTAGATAACCCATCGCACTCTGTATTTTATTTAAAATATTTTCAAAATTCTAAGGTGTTTGTTAATTTATCCATTATTTATTTTATTGAAATGTATTGTCAAGGATAGATCAAAATAATTCTAGACAAAGAAAGAGACTGATTGGAAATATTAGTAAAGAAAGGAATAATTGTTTCTTTTAAGGTACGATAAAATTTATAATAATTTGTTCTATTCAAGAAGAGCAATAATTTGTGAAATAGTCAGGCATTCGGAGAAGTTGAATCTCGCTTCGAGTCCTAGCACTCAACAGGACTAGCTCAGTTGTAGGGAAACTGTCCGGTAAGCGGTTTGATTCCCGCGTCCGTTCAAGATTTTCTCATTCTGATCTTCTAAATATATAAATTTTAAAGTGAACAGACGTTTCGATCAGCAGTTGTGACCTTTGTCAGTACTAGAAACAGACTGAAATAATATGACCAAAGTCAGTAGCATTGAAGAGAATATCAACACATTATTACAATTAAGATTATGATAAATAAATGGTAATTATATGGGAAGTATCTTGTTTTAAATTTAAAGAAAAGATTAATTTATTCCATCACCATAATTTAAAATAAAATTTTAAATATTTGAGAGTAGCCAAATCAGCTGAAAGTTTTTGATTTTAAATTATGTCCATGCAATAATTTAATTTGTAAACATATATGGCATGATAGTTGAAGTACAGCTTGTTCAATAACCATATAATTTTTTAAATTATATTATACCTAATTGATAAATTTAAAAAAATTGTTGAATTTAACATGGATCATTCCTGAGAATAATCTTTTTATAAATAATCACTTCCTCATTTAGAATAACTGTAGTGTAAAAACGAAAGGAAAGATTTAGCTCCAAACAATGTTTAGTAATAGGATAATTTAGCATTAAATTTGTGTTCCTTAATTCTCGTTAAGAAAGATCGTTTAGTCTGACCAATATAATAATTTAGAAATATTGCAACTAATTCTATAAACAACACTATGCGAATCAAAATTGTTAAGAATATCTTTGTTTTTAACAGAGTAAGACAACGAAATGATAATATATCAGAGACATTAAGTTTTTTAAGTAACGTTCTCAACTTTATTAATAAATAATTATAATATGGTAGCACAATGAAATTGTTTGTAGTAATTTTCTGACGGACAAGATTTCACGTATTATTGTAAATGTAATTAATTATAGCATTAATAAATTTACAATAAAGTCAATAGGGTTATAAGCAGCAATTAAAAAATTTGAATACTTATTTAATGTTTTCAGTATGATTCAATACATCCGACAATAAGCAAGCTATGTCGACACATATTAAAACCCTTGCCTTTTATTATGAATTTGATTATAAGATGAAAAATTTAAACCTCTGCCAGAATAAGTAATTTATACAACGAATTAAATCATAAATTATGTTTCTGACGGAATATATAAAAAATCTGACGACAATCTGTTTCCAATTTTTAAGTAAATTTAATAGTTGCTCAGTAAATACAACTAAGTAAATTACAAATAATGGTCAGAAGGAGAAGAATTAAATTTGAAAACGTTTCGTCCCAAACTTTCAGAACTCCTTAGTTCATTCAACAAAAAATCTTGAGTCCTTCTTTACAATTTCAGAATAGAAGGGAGATAAGGAAGAATCCACTGGGAGGCCAGACATTTTATGATAATCAGTATTATATATATATATCGTTTTATAACGTCTTGCGTCTCCCGATTCCCAAGCGCCACTCCTCTCTGTCTTTCCATAAATTTTCTTCTATTCCTCTTTCTCGGATTTTCTCATTTATGCCACTAACCCAGTTCTTTCTGGGCCTGCCATGTTTCCTTCTCCCTTTCGGCTTCCATTGTAGAATTTGTTTCGGTAGTCTCGTTTCTGGCATCCTTTGTACGTGTCCAAACCAGGTCAGTTTTTTGTCTTTTATGTCATCAATTATGTTGTGTTTGAAAACCATAATTTCTCTAATTTTTGTGTTTGGTATCCTGTCCATTTTTGATCTACCTACCGCCCTCCTCCAAAAATCCATTTCGGTCGCTGTTAATTTTTTGGCCATTTGTTCTTTTAGTGGCCAGACTTCAGCGCCATACGTTATTATATTTTTTTACAATTGTATGTTATATTCTTTGTTTGTTCTGTTTCGTATTACTTTTGTCCCATAAAATGCTATTTAGCATGGTTATCGCTTTCCCAAATATTTATATTCATTGCATCGTTTTATTTGTTTTCCATTTTCAACTTCTAGGTCCTGTTGTTCTCCTCCATTACACATGTATTCAGTCTTGTTCATATTTACTTCTAATCCCCATTTTGAATAGTCTTCTATTAATTTGCGAGTCATGTAATTCATATCGTCATAGTCTTGGGCTATCAATATTTGGTCGTCTGCAAAACATAACGTGAATAAGGTGTAATCTTTTAAGGGTAGACCCATGTTTCGGCATTTTTGCTTTCATTCCTTTAGTGTGTGTTCGAGGTAGATTTTGTACAATGTGGGAGATATGCAGCATCCTTGTCTTAATCCTTTGGATGTTGTGAATCCTTTTGTGACCATGTTGTCTATCTTAATTTTTGTCTTTGATTGTTTATACAGGATCTTTAATGTTTTTATTAGTTCGATGTTAATGTTAGTTTCTTCAAAGAGACACTGTCATACGCCTTCTTTAGGTCAACAAAGAGTAGATGTAATTCTTGTTGAAAGAAAGTTTTCTTTTCAATCATTTGATTAATCGAGAATATATGATCAATTGTCGATCTGCCTGCTCTAAATCCAGCTTGCTCTTCCGCTTCCATTTGTTGGTATTCCTTTTCTATTCTTTGTCTTATTATTTTTCCGTATAATCTGCTGATTGTATTTGTTACGGCTATTCCCCTGTAATTCCCACATATACTCCTGTCGCCTTTTTAAAATAAAGGTGTTAGATATGATTCTTTCCATTCCACCAGTATCTCTTGTGCGTTTACACATTGTTTAAAGTTCCTTTGTAAATGTTCAAATAACTTTTTGCTTCCATTTTTTATTAGCTCTCCATATATATCACCGGTGCTTTTCCATTTTTTAGAGCTTTGCATTGCTTTTCCACTTCTTCAAACGTTAATCTTATCTGTGATTCTATTACTTTTATGTTACATAATTGATTATTATATATATATTCTCTACGTTCTTCTGTTAACAAGTTTTGAAAATATTGATCTCATTTCTGAGGTGCTATTGACGATATAATCAGTATTAATAAATGTAAATAAAGTATAATTTGCAACTGATACCAGTCAAGAATAGTGAAATCTTTAATGGACTACCGTATAAATGTTTAACTATTATTGAAAAGATCAGAAGAAATTCTAATTAAAAAGGAAACAAAGTCGAGAGATAAAGAAATATGTTGAAAGGAATTATATAAAATTTATATTTTATGGATAAATTAAAAAGAGTTCTTAGCCGACGATGTAGTTCATTGAAAGTGGGTGAGAAATGAAAGAAGTTACCCGCAGGGAATGTGAGACTAAATTTATGTATAACATAAGGGAAAGTTCGATGTTTCGACGTTGTTGATGTCGTGATTTAAGCAGTGAATATTGGCCGGGCCGATAGATTTCTCGTTGTCACGATGTACGAATAAACTTCGCTCGGCTCTACATCTCGATTCAACCAAAATAGAGACGAGACGGAAAATTTATTTGATAGCTTTCCCCCGCTCTGTGCAGAAATGAGGACCGCTTGGGAACATTAAGCTGATTATCTCGGCACGCGTGCGGATGCAACGCGCCTAAACGAGGCCAAACCGGTTCGGATGAACTCTGCAAGTAATAACAGTGCTCTGCTCTGCTCTGCTCCGAGCTGATGTCATAAAGCACCTCGCCGTTCATTCGCTCTCCCACTCGGTGTCAACGAGCTCCGAACCTCTGCCTACAACACTCCCTTTGCGAACACAATTCATCCTGAGACCTTCTTTTCAATAAGTAGATTGCTCAAAAATACGCAAGACTTACAAAAATGATTTTATTTTCATTTTCAATTATACCTCTGAGCTGAAATCAATGTTTTTTGAATTCATTCTCGACATTATTGCTAATAAGGTTGTCCCTAAATTGCAACATGTAACAGCCCTCCGACCGCTTCCGATTAAATATAGCACGTCTTTGATTATACAAATAATATTTATCATAATTAAGTATTATTTATACCGGATTATTATACAGATCGACAGTATCAGGAATTTGTTACGTTAGTTCACTATGATGAATTTAATCCCGCTGATGACATCACTTTTTAGAAACTTCAGTAGTCTCTACCAAGTAACTTTACGAACCGGAACCACAATACGCAGATCAATTATTATATGTATTTCAAATATTGTTTGGTCTTCAATTCAAGTTATTATTACTATAAATGGTATTAATTCACCCTATTAGTGCAATACAATTAAGAAACTTAATTCAGACCATTTGTGAAACCTGGAAACAAGGTGATAGAGCAAGGATCTCTTTATTCTCGGCAATGTGTAACCTTTCCCTAATTACATTCACACAATTATAATATTATTCAATCGTTCAAGAGCATATTAATATTTATATGATTTCAGTTAACCGGTAAACATAACTCATACTTACGTTTAAATGCATACATTTTTTCTTCTAAATAAAATGAACTTCTCACATTTTTTCTAAATTAGTAATACGTTTCACATTTAAATATCAAACAAATTTATTTCAACAAATTTCAAATATTTGAATCCCGCATAACCAATAAAATGTCTCCTTATCTTGGTAACACTCTTCGTAATCTCTCTCAAGCTGTACTTAAACTATCTTCTCTATCTCTCCTCTCTGTAACTTACGGGGACATCCCCTACTCATTCTTATTCTCTCCTCCCTAAATATAAACTATTCAAGCAAGCCCTAAAGTGGTTGCTATAAACTCCTGGTCAGATTGTCTTAGGAATTTTCCAAGTATATTATTAAAACGCAGATCATTATTATCGCCTATTCCGTCTTATTGCGGTCAGTGTAAATGGATTCTGTTGGAAAGGCAGGGGTTACAATCGAGGGAATGGATATGGAACCGTGAGGAAAATCCGGAAATACGAAGTAATAAATTCATTCCTACGGTTCATATCTGGCTCACGTCCTCGTGTCACCATCAAATTAACTGATCATGATTGAGAACTCAGCAAATGGACCTTGTTACGGATATATGAATTTGTGATTCTCGATTCGTTAACTACTCTGACAGCGTTAACGCCGCATTACCAGATTTTATGATCTCGTTATGAATGTCACGACTCATTCATGTATTTTAATTATTCCGATTACGTGATCGGCCCGTACAGTTAACTATTTATTTAAAATTGAATAAATGCAATATAACAGGAAATCTATTTCGGTACGAAATGTAATAAAATATCCAGAATTAATTTACGAATATTTATTTCTTTTTGCCTCATTTTTGTCTTTATTATTTTAATGAGAAATATTTAACGACCAATAGCAGATTTTTCTATAATTTAAAAAATGTTAATCATAATATTTTTATTTAAGTACATCGTCTCTATACACATTTGTACCATCTTCAGGCTGTGGTTCCAGTGAATGGTTTACCGTGATGTGATAAACGTTATATCACTATCAATAAACTATTATTTTAAAATATATTTCTCATTAATTTAGCTGGTGTATAGGTTCATTTCAATCACGACATAATATTGTAATTTTGTATTTTATAAATTGTATTCTATTTATTATAACGTTTATTAATATTTTTCTCCTTTACGTACCTTCGTATTTAATTAGTGGGAAAACAAATTCTCTTTGTCACCAAAACAAAAAGGACCGTTTAAGCTACTTCCAACCAAACAATTATGAATCGAAGACTAGAAAAGTTTTAAGTAATAAGTTCTCCTACTAACCCTGACTTCAGTTAGAAATAAATTGGGAAATTTTAATAATTTCAGGCATCGACTCAGAAATGAAGGGAATATAGATTAAAACATGCATTAACCACAATCAACAACACTTTCTCAAAAAACACTTAACTGTGAAGTTTCTTGACTTGATTTTCTCATAAATTACTGTAATCTCAGCTCTGCCCGTGAATCCGCATGAATTAATTAAAGAATTATTTAGTAATTGTTCTTTAATTCATGTAAATACTAAGGTTAGTTGCGATATCGGATTTTTTTATTTACAATAAAATATTAAGTATTTACGAGTTAGCTTATGAATATTAATATATTAATTTCGAGTTTTCTTCATATTTAAAAATTTAAAACTTTATTTCATAAACAGTTTCTTCTGCTCAGCCATTTTATGTGACGTGTTATATAAATTATAGTGGAAGGATGACACTGTCACTTCCATTGGTAGGAGAGAGAATGAATTGGATCCATGATACTTTAGTATGAACGAGTACGGTGCTGCTTAATTTATCATAAAATATTGTCGCTTCAGGATCGTCGTAGAGAGTGAGGCTGGAAGAAACGCTTTTTTAACCAAATTGCCTATTCACCCATAAAACAAGTAGGGTTTTATTACAAAACGTAATTACGTTCCTACGCAATTCAGAAACTTATTTTCTGGTAAAATAAAAATTTCACTTCCTTTCGTTTCTCATCAGGTAAACAGTAAAAAGAGGACTAGTCTTTTATGAATGACAACGCTGTGATACAAATTTCTTTAAAAGTTTTGCATATACTCTTTATTTGAATGCAGGTCTTTTAGGATTTTCAGTGATTTATTATATATATATATATACTAATTATTAAAATTTCTTAATTTATTATATGAACAATTACGTTGGTTAATAAGAAAAACATATGAAGAATTAACGCCTCGTATAACAGACATAAAGTAGATGTTTCGACCATCCATTGTGGTCCTTGTCAATAAACAAAATCAACTAAAAATATAAACACGAAGAGAATTGTCAACAAAATAAAATTAACCAAGACAATTCAACACATAATTTATTTAGTTTCAATGTGTTATGTTTTATATTGACAGTAAATTTGTTGTCTTTAGTATGCAACATTTCTGAAATTAATATTTTCTTAAAATTCACTTCCTTATAAAAGAAATAGTGTTAATAAAATTAAAAGAAAAATATAGTTCCAAACAGTGTAAACTTAATTCTTCATATCTTAATTTTTGTTCACCTGATACCGTCTCAAATTAGAACTGGAACGTAGTTATATCGTGTACTAATCACAATTTTAATTAATGAAAAAGTTGTATTTTTATAGCCAGGTGAGTTTCAGTATTAAAAATAACTCCCTTGTAATCCTCTGTGCAGGTCTCATACCATCACTACACACTGCAGCTGCCTTGTTTTGGGATGTGACAACGTCGCAATCATTAGGGAATGATTTATTGTTTGGTGGTTCCCATGATTCAATTATTTGTTTAATTTAGACATAATTTTCGGGTATTATTATGCTACGCGCGCCGGCTTCCAAGGGTTTCGCCCATATGTCTTCCAAATTCGTCAAATTTCTCTTAACGACTCGGAAATATAAGAAATGTATTATATTTTGTTCCACGCCAAATAATAAGGCGTTTTAAACACGAATGATTTCATTGAAAGGCGCCACCAAGTAGAGAGGTGCCCGCCTAGCGTGCTGCGTCCAACTATATTATAATTGAGACTTAGAATCTGAGTTAGAAATTTGTTGAAGAAGTGGTTGTGTGAGTGCGGTTGAATTCCAGTTATCATGTCAAAGACAGTCAGAAAGGGAATAGTTTTCTGTTAGTTACATATATTGATTATCCAACATGATAATTTCCACTGTCCAAATATATTGCATCAATTTATAGAATACATCATGGAGAATGAACAAAACTAAATAATTTTTTTCCATTTTCTGCGCTATTTTAGATAATCTTCAGAACTAAAAGCATTTAATCACATACCCGCAGGTTTCCCTGGAAAAATTCCGCGACCTCTGTGCGATCTGAATCAATTACATCTAGCGTAGGCGGTTCGATAAAAACGTAAATATCAATTTTCGTGGCAGTTTCGTAGTGTGTGTGAGAGGTGTATTTAGCTGCGAGTGTGGTTTGCGTGGTTCTTGGTACTTACGAGCCGGCCGGCGAGGTTGACTTATAGCGGCGAGTTTAGGTGGAGTATTTGTCTGGCTCAGCGCGTCCGCCATGGGAAATCTGCTGACACTCCCTTCTCACGCGAGTTACAGACCTCAGTCTCGCTCACTTGCACACTTCTCTGCCTCAGACAGTAATACACAACACTTGTTGTTCTGTGTAATTGTATAACGCCCAGTGTGAAAGCCAAATTTATTCTCTTTCTCCTTCCGTCCGTACCTTCACCACTCTGCTACCAAACAGGAACACATTATTCTGTTTCATGTTTCAAGATATTAAATTTTTCATTAGCATCCGTGATGGCAACATAAGGAGGACCTGAATCAACAAAAAATGCTTAAACAATAGAAATTACAATAATAGAATTTAATAGTTTAATAATAATCAGAGCACAAAGTTGGTCATCTACAGGGCGTGATTCCTTGTTAACGTCACCACGGTCACATTCAATATAAATATTCAGAAAATTAATAATGAAATGGAGACGTCGCACTATAATGAACGAGAGGAAAAAGAAAGTTAGGGGCAATTTAAGAATGAGCTTGTAACAACCATTCTCCACCACGTCGTGCTAAAATTATGTATAAATACCCGGGATAGCCAATCAACTTGGCGAAGTGTTACTAAACTCGTCTTCTTTGCAACAACTTTCATACCACCTATAATGGAACGTATTCCTATTATAATTGATCATTATATAATTAATGAGAATTTATACTTGATATATATAATATATATATGTGTGTGTGTGTGTGTATTAGAAGATCCTGTTGTTTCCGACCTGGCTCAGCTCTGCGTTGATATATAATTTTAGGAATTTGTAGGGCGGCAGGTATTTTTTTTCTTCATAAAAACACACAAGATGAATTTAATAGTTTAATGATAATCAGAGCACGAAGTTGGTAATCTACAGGGCGCGGCCACTCATTCATTCACCGCTAACAACACTCAATATTCGTCCGCGTAACTTAATTGAACAGTTAACGAAGACTTTAAATACTTCCCGGCGTACCACCTAAATCTCGGGTTGATTCGATAGCCGTTGATTATCACGTGGCCGTGAGGATTCGCGGACCACAGCACCTCCGTCTAAGAGTACATTCTGGCCTGGACTGTCCGTACTCTTCCGCTTACATCAGCCAAACGACAATACGTCTCCTCGACAACAATGCGTCGTGGCGCGAAACTTGGCCAACAGGTCGCAACTCGCAACGTACAATCCTCCTCGTATAGATTTTGTATATTTAACTTACTGCTGAACATCTTACGTTTATTAAAGAGTTTCCAAAACTTAATACACACAAATCATTTACACAGACTGCCATCATGCGTCACCGCAAAGAGATTACTCCCCACTTCTCTACTCTATTTTCTCCAAGCGATATCCACCAACAACTCCTCTTATTCTTATTAAGCAAATACACAATATTTTACGGACTGCATGAAAAGTGCCGTTACAAACTTAACATTAGACAATATGACACTAATGCAGAAAATCTCAAAATACGAGAATCTTTACATTTCGGAGACCAACCAATAAATGTAGACATGACTTCAAGAAATTGTAAATAAATAAAATAAATTACGTTTGTGACGCATATAAATTTTCGTTGTACATTTTATTTTAATTATTTAAATTAATTTACAATATTAAGCATTCTGTACGAAGTTTCCATTGGGAACAGATCCCCGAGATGTTCGCAAGGCACCTTTCTGGGGTAAACCCGGCAAACAAACACAGTCTACGTCTACCAGTCCTCTGTCTGAAACGGTTTTGCGACTCGGCGAAAAACCCAGGTCAGTCAAGCCCAGCTAGGTGGTTGACCCAAAATATGACTCGGAGAGGCATGGAAGGGACGCCAATCCTATAGGAGGACTTAAGGAAGATTGAAAAAGCGGGGAGACCAATGAGGATTTTAGGAAAATGCAAATTAATAAAGAAGAGTCAATAATCTCTCGCTCTGCTATGCGTATAAACACGCCATACAGCCATGAGTAAAGTAGAGTAAATTTATTGGAGTCTCTTGCTATGTTATTTCTTTCGTTAGGAAAAATAAAATACATTAAAATTAATTAATTATTAAATATTGTTATTTGGAGAATCTTTTACATTTTATAATAACAAAATTGTTTTAAGGTCGAAGTTCAGATTTATTGACGCCCACCCATTTAAATAAACACTCTCCATTATTTAATATATTTTAAAATAAAATGAAAATGAAAACTACGTCACAACTAAGATTAGATGAGTATTACGACAAATTGCGATACATTTAGGATCTACAGACTAATATTGGTTATAGACCAAATTAAAAACACCTTAGGTGTTATGAATTTTCAGATCTCTTTTCCCTTAAAGCCTCCAGCAGAAATTTCATATTAAATATTGACTAATTCTTCTAGAATACAGAATATTTTCAACCTTCTTCCTCGTTCTTGTAATTTCTATCATCTTGTAGCTTCCTTGTGTTAGACGACCTCGTAAATTTCGGTTCATTTTCTTGGACCATTGCGCATACTCTCTCCTCCAATATGCATTATAGTCCTGAGAGATAGCAGCCCTTGATATAATTGGCCTATAGATTAAAAAATAATTTGCTAATGGTAAAGAAGGAGACGAGCGACACTATTAATTGCCAAATGACCCAGAGATCAAATACGGACTTGAGCTGATCAAAGAACCTAAAAATTTTATATTCTGATTCAGGTTATAAATGTTCTAATTACTAAGTATGATTTTTCCCTATACTCGCCACATATTTATCTATAAACTGGAGTGGCGTGTGTTCGTAATTCTCTTCCTCCTAAACAGCTGGACCGATTTTGATGAATTTCTTTTTGTTGTATTTATGGAGTCTTCTGGGTGGTTTTAAGCTATAGGTGAACCCGGTAGGTGCATTTTTGTCGAGATCGAAATTTTTTGATTTTCCGGCTTAATTTTTATGTTTTGGATTTTTTTACATAAAAATATATAATCGCTAATTTTCAGCCTGACTGAATAATCTGTGGTATTTGACTTACGCATGCGCAAGTTCATTACGTTGTAGCTAGCCATTGTTTTAACATTTCGGTTTGGGATTGATGAGCTCTGAAATATTCCGTGTAATTTAATAGTGTGCATAGAGAATATATTATTTATCGATTTTACTCGACATTGAACAAATTAAGTGTATTTGAAACAAATTATTGTGTAAATATGAAAGACACATTGTTTGAATAGCGATTTAGAAACATGCCGTTCGGCGGCATTCTACCTAACCTTCCAAATTAAACATATTTTCTTCATTCATGTGTATGATTTCGATAATAAGGGACGTGGAAAGGTAAATTTTTGAAAAATGTGACGCTCTAACTGATTGCTTAATCACGTGTTGACAAAAAGATTACTGTTGAATTTAATACTGGGAGACTAAAATAAAAATTAATTACTGAAAAACTCAATTACTATCTTATGGACATTTTATTCCATGAGGTTTTATAAAACAAAACATTTCGGAAAATTAACAATAGAAAATTAACAATATTTTTGTTTTCGGTTTTCTTTAAAGTAATGAATTACTGAAAATTATTCACTCTATGATAGTGAACCTAATTTACAAACTGTGCACTTTGGGTCTCTTACGTAACTGTATTGAGATAAATTTAGGAGATAATTAGAGAATAGTAATCTTATTTTTCTATTAACAAGTACCAGAAATATTTTATTTATTCACTTCTTGTGTTGTGGTATTCAGTCATAAGACTGGTCTGATGCAACTCACCATGCTAAACTATCTTGCGCGAGCATTTTCATTTCCGCATGTCACTATATTGTTTATAATAACTTATTCGTTGCCCCAGACTTTTATTCCGTTCAAAACCTACCCCTGTAATCCCATCTATTCGCTTTTGTGCTTATCACCTTATATTCATCCGACCAAAAACTTGCCGTTCCTACATTCTAACGTCACTAATTACTACTAAATCAAATTTCAATCTTTCCACTTTCCTTTTAAAATTTTCTAATCTTCTAGCGCGGTTTAAACTTCTGACATTCCACGCTCCGATTCGTAGAACGTCACTCTGTGCCTTTCTGATAACATCCTCCCGCGCAGGCCCATCAGGAGATCCAAATGGGGGACTATTTTATCTTCGGAATATTTTCCCCGAGAGGCTGCCGTCATTATGTTATGCATTGAGCGTTGCATGTACGAGGGAGGTAATCAACAGCTGTAGTTTCCTCTTGCTTTCAGCCAAATATTATTTAGCAGCCTCTTTATATAGTAAAAAAATATAACCTCGGGTCTATTAACATCCACTCGAATTTTCATATTGAAGTATTATGAAAATTATAATGACTAAAAAATGGTAATAATAATGAACAGGAGGACGGTAAAATGTACTGGCTGCCTCAAACCAAGATGGCAAATTTAACATATTGCCAAATCTTCCCCAGATTTTTATTTAGATAGAGCTTAGTTGTAACATGAGTTAACTATAAAATTAGATCTTTACTATTATTTTAATGTGGATTCATGTGGCCATAAAGTTTTTTCGATACTCCATGTATCTGCGATAATAGTAACAAGAAGAACTCTTAAAAAGTAGGATATCACGCTTAAATTGGACAAGATTAGACCACTTATGCAACGTTTTGATCTATATGTAGTCTTTGTCAAAAATAGATTTTAATTTCCAGAACAGGTAATTTATAGCAACACCTAGACATCCTACAAGGTTGACATTTTTCACTGATGCGTAAATGAAGGACTTGACCTTATAACTTAAGTATTTAATCTTGAAATGAATTTGCCTGTAGTATATTACTAGCAAAGAAGCAACAGTCTTGACACAACAGTTTAAAAACAGTTGAAATAAAAATAACAAAGTAAAACTGTTTTGACGCTGAGGTGTCAAAGCTTTGAGTAACACGAGTTTTGAAGCTGTAAAATACTGAAATCAGTTTCGGCAGGCCGTTAGTTGCTTATAAGAAATTCATAGTCTCAGTGAAGATGCCTGTTAACCGCGCTCTAACGCTTCTTGCGTGTTTCGCCGTGAATTAATAAGAACGTGCGCCTGGAACTTAGCAACCTGTTAGTTTTACACCTCCTTCCGTGTGATGACTCCAACAGCTGTCCAATTATCTCCTGGCAAGAAACGCCATGCCATGCCATGCCACTATCGATGGCAATGGCACGTGCCAACCGTACGCTGATTCGTCAAAGTATTTTGAAAGGGGTATTATTTAAAATAAAATTTTATTTATTCTATATTCATCACTTTCAAGTTTCAATATTAATTACATTGTCTGAATGTCAGGAAAATAGGGGTAAAGGAGCATGTGAGCATTATCTGAGTTACCACTTGAAGAAATAACTTGCTACAACGTTCTGCATACCGTTGGAAATTATGCATTCAGAACCAATACACACTACTTTTTTGAAAATTATTAATAATAATTGAATAAACTCAACGTTATATCAGCCAGTAATTTAATTCATTGCCACACCAATTATTCAACGCTCTAACAAGAACCAATTGTAGTGTTACTTAAAAATGAAAAATTAGATAAAAAGCCACTAATTCTTAAAGATTAAGATTTTGGTCATTACTTTTGTTAATTAAACTATAATATAAACGCAATTGGGAGATCTCTGAAAACGTTATGACTAATTTTATTATTATAGTACGGGGATTCACAACCATATAAAATAATGCAACGCAGCATATAAATTATTATCTTATGCTTTTAAAATGAGGAAAATCAGGATAAAATAGTGTCCAATTTAAAGTAATTATATAATTTCTGTAATTTGTATTAATTTACGTCCGATGCCACATCTGTTGAAGCGTAAGAGAACTTCTGTGAAGATGTGGAGTCTGTTCTCGTCTACGGAGTAAATGACGCTTCAATATCAATGAATTATATATATATATATATATATATATATATATATATGTGTGTGTGTGTGTGTGTTTATTATATAAGAAAGGAGATGAACTTTCCATCAATCGAGAATAATATATTTTTAATACAAATAATGGCCAAACGTCAGAAGTAGCATATTTTAAATTGAATACGTTCCGTCCTACAACTTTCAGTTCATTAATTAAAATATTACAAAATTTCAATTAATCAACTGAGTAGGTCCTGAAAGTTAGCGGACGAAACGTATTCAAATTAAATTGTTATACTTTTGACCATTCTTTGTATTTTACTTAAAATAATAAGTAATTTAACCAACGGAATGGTAAGATTAAGACTGCTGGAGAATCGATACGCTGACAACGTATCAGTCTTAATTCGGAATGTGTCATAAAATCACAGTTCGCTATCGACCCTTGTAGGCCAAGACCCTCAAAGGGCTGTAGAGCCAAGGAAGACGAAGCTCATTTATAATAAATTTTTATAGAATTTTAACAATAAATAAAGGCACTAACAATATCATATGATTAATACGTATTACTCTTCAATTATATTTAACATATATTTTTAATATAACCTGATTGTTTCTTATTTATCATCTGCGTGTCGTGTGAGTTCCTATACAATTAATTCGTTTGGATTGAAATTTTGAGAAACGATACACTTTCCATCCGTAATCTAACATAGGCTAGCAGAAATAGTTTCCATGACCTTAAGATAGCCGGAATATCCAATCCCCTCATTGTAGCGTGATTATCCTTCATTTACTTGTTGTTGTATTTTTCAGTCCTTACACTGGCCTGAAAAACCCTTCATTCCAACTTATTCTGTACAAACCTTTTCATTTCTCAATTTAAGGTCACATTCCACATCCTCCCTAATCTGCGCAGCGTACTCCTTCCTTCATCTCCTAATATTGTTCTCACCCCATGCACATCCCTCTAATGCTAATTTTGTAAGACCCTCATTTCTCAAAACGTGGGCTATTAATCTATCCCTTCTCTTAGTCGAAGTCCACCATATTGCTCTCTCTTCTCTTATTCTGCTTAGAACTTCCTGGTTAGTTTTCTATCCACCAATCTGATTTTCAGCATTCTCCTAACAGTTCGCTTTCTACATCTCCTATCGTCCACGTTTCGCACCCATATAATGCCAAACTCCACACTTTTTGTAATTATTTCATAATATTCATATTTATGTTAGCCGTAAGGAAAATTACTTTTTATTTGGGAAAACCTTCTGTTCTACTCTATATGGTTACTGTATTTTTACCATCTCTACTTATTATCCTACCTAAGTAGCAGAATTCCTTAACTTCCATCAAAATATCCGTTCCTCATCTAACACCCTGCCTAATTCCCACAATTTCCCAGTTCCTTGTTTTTCCCTCCCTTAACCCTCATGTTATACTCTTCCTCCTCGATCACATTCATACCATTTATAATAGTTTCCAAGTCTTTTTATGACTCCCCTAATGCTACAATATCATCGTAAAAGCGTTGGTTTTCTCATTTCTTCTTCTCACAGTATGATTACATATTTATTATTAACTTTCTTCATCGCCTGTTTTATTTGTAAGTCAAAGAGCATGTGCGACAGACTGCATCCCTACCTACGTCTTTCTTGATTTCGGCTTTCTTTTCTCACCCTTCAACTCTGATTACTACTAACAGCCTTTTGTAGATGTTAGGGATAGCTCTTCTTTCTCGATATTTTGTTCCTGTCCCTTTAATATCCTTAGGTTATTGAAAGTATTTATTGCTCCCTTAAGGTACTGATATTATTCATTTTCGGGCTGATAACCGGACAGCGCCGAGCACCAGGCTAGTAATTAGTACATTTCAATTAATCTTCTGCCCGATTTTAGGAATCGAACCAACTTTTTATATCATAGAAATATTACTATTTACAAGACGGCAACAAATATTTTAATTTCACTTTATATCTCAATAAAAATAAATGAAAATCAATAATAGATTAATCGCAAATGCATTAATTACTTACAATTAAAAAAATTATTCAACGTTGTTGCTATCTAAATCCTTATTGTGATTATCAATTTTATACATAATAGTGTGAAGGAGTGGTTTTAAATTTTAATAAGCTTCTGAATGAAAACATTTCGTTGCTGCAAATAATTTCAGGATATTCGACTAGTGAAATTGTAGAGTAAGAAAACCATGCCTTGCTGAATAATGTGAAACAGATTACGTATTTTAAACTATTTTGATTTTAAGTGTACGTCTTAAGTATTTTTAAAAGTTTTAAAGCTTAAACAATTAGTGATATATATATATATATATATATATATATATAATTGTTTACATACGTATATAAAGCAAAAATAATAATCTGTTTCTAATAAAATTATATTTCTAGTCCTTGAAAGAATTTATTTTATAATTTAAGTGTAGATGATAATCTGCATATATAACTATTATATGTAATGGGTGTATTAACTTTAAAGTAAAGAAATGCTCGACAAGTTAATTTTAGAAGCGGCATTATTGGTCGCTTCGCTATCATTTCTTAAGAATCCGTACTTACAGTGGCCTGGAAAGAGTACTCAAGTTGAATTATTGGCACTGTAAGCATTAATGTATCGAAAAAGCTATTTTATGGAGAGATAGTTGCGCCACTAAATGGTTTTCACGTTCACAGTATCTTACATCATAAATACAAATTTAGCTGCATTTTAAAGCAGGAGGCTGACACAAAGTCTTTTTAAATGACGCTAGGATGCTACTAATGGTATTTATAAGACTATGAAGGTTTGGTAGAAACATTCACCATAGTTATTATTATTTAGTCTTACTGTTGTTGATATAACAATATTTCATTAATCAGTGTTTTGTATTTCCATTTCCATCGGCATTACAGATAGATGACACGTTTTATCCCTCACGTTTTTCTTCTGCTCCCTGCCATCTCTTTAATGACTCTTCGGACCTAAACACGGAGAAAGCATAAACGTAAATGAAATGTGTTTTACTTTCTAATTAATGCATAACGTAAAATGATATTTTCCATATACCTACTAATAGCATGTCACTTTTAAAAATAAATTGATACAACAAGTACACAATAAATAATTAGGATGGAACGGATTATACATAGACGTTGTTGAGAAATATTTTCACAAAAGGATATTTTCGTAAATTAGTGAGGCCATTTTAAGTATTCATCTCAGTATAAACATACGAATTATTATTAGCCAGGTTCCACCATATTTCTGTGTTGCGCTGAAACAGCGCTATAAAAATAAAAGCACCTTGCAAATGAGAAAAGTTACGAACTAAATTATTACGCCTCAAGTTAAGGGCGCAGTTCTCAGCAAAAAATTGCCTTCGTCTCGGACTAATAATTTTATTTAATATTTATAAAATGTTTGCCTTATTATATTATAAATAATTGCTGTGATCCTCGTTGTAGATCATATTTTTTGGTGGTGACACAATATCGAAAATTGGTATCAATTATAAAAGGAGAAAGGAAAGTCGGGGAGGAGCGGGACACTTAATGTTGAACAATTTTTGTAACATTATAGAAATGAAAAATGACTTCATAAAATATGATTCTATTAATTACCTAATCTAATATCGATATTACTTTAAACAACGAATTTAGATTTAGGTTAATTTTTAAAAGGAAATTACAAATTTCCAGTTCAGTCCCACTCCTGCTTTGTATATACAATTAGTGCATAAAATATAATTTAACTTAATTAAAAAACACCTTAACAACTTTAATATTTTCTTTCTTATAATTATTTAGCGTACGGTTGATCGATTTATCAATTCTTCTTATCGTAAAATGGTTTTTTGCAACTGCAAAGTCTTTGCTAACATTTTTCTCTTTTTCCGTTTCTTTTCTTTATTAACCTATTCTTTTTGGATACAACATATTTTAACGCAGTCTTATAAGTTGATACTGCAAGTTTTTACTTTTTTTGGCTTATATAGTAGTATTCTGTTCCACCTCGTTTTTCACCGAGACATAAAAAAAGAAGATATAAACCTTATACGTAACTTATATGCGGTTAAAGACACCTAGATTACAAATATAAACCATTAAAGAGTTGAAAACGACGAGTTTTGTGAATTACATTCTCTCTATCAAGTCAGCTGCCAGGATTTCTTCCTAATCCAGTTACATTGTTCCAACCCTATTGACTAGCCTCCAGCACTATCCAGAAAATAGAAAAACAGGCTATCCCGTTCTACCTCGCTAACCTGTTCCTACCCGACTTCTCCTACACATATTACCTACGAAATAATATTTTTAATATTAAGACTTGTCAAAGACAACGTTTTATAAAAATGCCAGCGTTCTTAAATTGTATAGTTAATTCGAAAAAATATAGAAAATAATAATTATTAAATGATAACTGCAAACTTTTAATGGTAGTGCTATTGTGTGTTGGCAACTTCATTTGCCAGGTGCCCCTCTGGGGTACAGAAGGATTTGCTCCACTTCTTATGACGCTAGCAATCGAATAATAAATGCCATAACTTCGATGATAAATTATAAAAAATATTTTCCCACATCGGTTTCAATGTTTTCGTTCATTTACAAAGAACATTGACCTATTACCTGTGTGTACCTTAGTATGACTTCAAAGGAAACCTATGTTTGCCTAAGACGGAGGAAGAAAGATATCACCTTTGGCGGAGGAAGGTGTGTAGTCCCTGAGATCTGATGGCGAATATTGTAACAAACTCATCAGATTTGAAACAAAAATATATAGAGAGACGAGTCTTAAACGGCAGAGATTGTTGGAAATATTTTGGTTAGGAAGCCTGTGGCAGTGGATATTCAATGACAATGACTTCACCAAGTGTAAAAACGTTTGATTTGTATAGTATGTCGATTTCTGTTGGTTCATTAAAAGTTGTTTAGTATATTTGTAAAAATTCATGTTCGTTTCATTGAGTTGTTAGCATAGATGTTTATTTGTTTTCAAGTGAACCCGCGTATTAAACCCGAGAAAAAAAGATTACAAATGTTCATGGAATGTATTAAATTTTTGTTTAAAGACTGATAATTAATTTATTTTGATTTCCAATATTTTTAAACATTATACCATAACCGTAAATTTAATCAAAGTTCCATATTTCGGTACATATATATTTAGAACAATTGTAATATTTTAAATATTGTAATATTTGTAGATGAATATGGCAATTTCCGAAAGCTCCTTCAGAATAAAGTTTGGAAATCAAAATTGAAAAATATTTGGTTTCATGAAGTGACTGATATAAATAAGGGACAATAATCATCATAATAGATTCAGAATCTAATTTGAGATACGTGACGTATTATGACGTCATCGCCGTTTCACATGACAACGAGTCGGGAAAACAAAGTTAAAGAAATTTTTAACTTGGGATATTTTTATTACAGTATGCATTATTTGCATTTGGATATAAAGTAAGACAATATGATACAGCTCAAGATAACTTGGAGTATGTTGAAATGGAAACTTGGTGTATATGAAATTATTTACAGAAATATATAACTATTATGTAGATAAATTAGAGCAAATTATTTGCAAGAAGAACTTTCACTTCAGCAGACCAAAGGATAAGAGGGATTACGTATATATATTTTTAGAGCCATGTTTACCGTGTGGATCCGTGATACGTAAGACATATTGTGGAAATTGACTGCGCTTTCTTACGAACTTGAGCGAGATCTCGTAATATATTGCCAACATTTATCGCACTGCAGCTTGTCCGCGTTATGTGCGGAGTTGGCGCATAAATCAAGACGCAAGTCTCAGACAACAAAAAAGAGGTACATTCGATTCTGAAAGCTATAGTTGAACATATGAATAACATAGGAATAAATCCATAGCGATACATATAGTATCCCTTAATATTCATGAGAGCAAATGAAAACATTCTCAAAACAATTTCAATTCACTTGGTGTCCTGTCCTGTTATTCACACTGAATTTTATCGTTATTATCACTATTTAGTCATTTAAAATGAGATAATTATGACTTGACATACGAGGTATGTTCAAAAAGTATCGCGAATTTGGTGTTTTTTCAAAAAGTATTTATCTTTTCATCAATATCTATTTTGTCCCTTCAAGTAATCCCCCAATGTTTCTTTCAATCCTCGAAGCACTTAGAAAAATCCTGTTCAGCTCCTTCTTCGATGCAGTCTTTATCGCCTCAATCGTGTCGTACCGTCGTCCTTTCATGGGCCTCTTCAGTTTGGGGAACAGAAAAAAGTCACAGGGGCCAAGTCTGGGGAATAAGGTGGCTGCAACATCACTAGTGTTGTTTTTGGTTAAAAATTCACGCACAACAAACGTTGATTGAGGAGTAGCGTTATCATGGTGCAGGTGCAGAAGCCAATTTTTGTTCTTCCACAAATGCGGGCGTTTTTTTCGTATTTCTTCGCGCAAATTGCGCATAACTTGCAGGTAATATTCTTTATTGACAGTACGACCCTGTTGCAAGAATTCGTGATGCACCACGTCCCTGTTATCGAAAAAAACTGTGAGCAAAACCTTCACATTCGACCGAACTTGGCGCGCTTTTTTCGATCTTGGCTCATGCGGCAGCTTCCATTGTGATGATTGAGCTTTGGTTTTCACGTCATAACCATAAACCCATGATTCGTCCCTCTGGAGCAAAGGTGGGTCGTCGCGGACCGAGTCCAACAGCTCCTTAGCAATATTAATGCGACGCTGTTTTTGGTCGAAATTGTGAAATTTTGTTGCGAATTTCGCGGCGACGTGTCTCATGCCCAAACCATTGGTCCAAATCGAATGGCACGAGTTAGTAGATATGTTTAGGTCTTCAGAAACTTCTCTAATAGTGATTCGACAATTGGCCAATAGCATTTTCTTCACTTCATCAATTTTTTCATCTGTTGTTGACGTGCTCGGGCTCTTTGTCATTCACATCTTCTCGGCCCTCTGAGAACATTTTGTACCACCGATAAACGTTTCTTTTGTTCAGGGTTGCTTCACCATACGCCACAGCCAACAATCGGAATGCGTCCGCGCACTTAATTTTGTTTTTCACGCAAAATTTGATACAGATTCTTGGTTACATTTTGTGGAATAGGCAAAAATCGAAGGCAATCCAAAACACGTCCAACTTCAATTGTTGTCAACAACTAACTTAACATTCTAAATGGTCGACCTTGTGAGCATAAGTGAGGACCACGTGTACCAACATAACACCATAAAAATATCGAAAATCGAATATACGTTGCCCGCGGAAATAAAATTCGCGATACTTTTTGAACATACCTCGTATATTTGAAGGCACGAAATTAGCTTGATTTCCAGAAGTTATACTTTCTTAGTTACTATGTTTAGTGACTTAAGAATTCTTGACCAAGTAGTGATACTATGTTGCTGCTGTAATGTTATTGCGCCTGTCATTACGCAACCCATTCAGCTTCACTGCAGGCAAGAGTGCGTCATTTAACACAATCTCCAGAGACTCCAACAGAAAGTCTTAGAACTTGATGTTCAGTTTGATTTGACTTTTGTTTCCATGAATCACATGATTTTGTGTCTCTTCGTTGATATTGAATTTTTTATTTATATTTGTTGCACGTCTAAACAAGTGCTTTCTGTTTTCTCTTTAGCTCATCACCAAATTAAATTGAAATCTTACATTTCTAATTAATTTTCAACTATAACACTATTTTAAAACGTCTGTAGTTTCATTAATATTCCTGTTCAAATATTATTTCTTCAAATTAAATCACCAATCTTTCAGGAAAAATAATAAAATATTTGTCTGTACTTGTGACATGAAAATCTGTGTCACCTACTTTCTTTACGGTGTAGGGCTACAATAAATGTATTGCAGAATGTCCACACACTCTTAGCACAGGGAAATAGCGACTCTTTCTATTTAGTCTCGTAAGTCTAACATGAACTAATAGCGGCTGTTCTCACTCACAGTCGCCGTCACACAACGCTGAACTCGCTCATTTCTCTGTCATTTATCGTCGTCCTGTGACGCATTGTCACCCCACCATCATTGTCGGCCCCTAACGTGTTGTCTGTCACCCCAACAAAACCAAAAAATTATAAGGAACAAATCATCGACAGTCTTATCCTTTCTATTTGTCTTTCAGAGAACAAAAATTGAAATTAATCACTAAAGTTTCAGGAAAAGTCGTAAAACTTTTAATTGCAGTACGAAAATGTGCCACATTTTTATAACACAGTGTAGTGGTTTAAAAAATTAATTACACATCTGATTTAGTCTGACGGATTTTTAATTTTAACACGATTTTTCAGTTCAAAACATCATTAATAAATACATGCATATAGATTTATAAAAATCAATTTAAATGACATAATCCCATCTTATTTTTCTACATTAATTTTTTAAAATAAATTTCGTCACAATTAAAGCTAAAATGGCTTCATTTAGTCACTGGTATATTTTTCCTGAATAGTTCTTACTTGGAAAAACTCAGAGCATTGGTTCCAATAGGAAATGTGACTTGCGGAAAATCTGTAGGAATAATAAATCGATACACTTCGGTTCTAACTTTCAAACTTCGCCAAACTTTTTAAAATTTATTCCGTCATTTTAATTTTCCTCCAATAATATAAAATGTTATACCCATATTCGTTGTACACGACCGATTCATCAATTTTTATAGTCGAATTTTTACATCTCTATAGGTAGTACTAAGTTATTTGGTTGTTTGCGTAGAATTTTGACATTGTCATATGCCATGTTTAGTTAGGTTTTTAAATGCAGTTTTGGATATTTTTGAGTGTCATTGAAAAACCATAGGTATGCAATTCGTCTTTCGGTGAACAGAAATAAATGATAAGAGAAATAATTTGAAAAATAAAACAAAATATATCACACAAAATAGCTTAACGTGTAAGTTACAAAGGAATACGTTTCATTTCAATATGAGAGCTAAAACTATTATTCACGTGTGTTAGCCATAGCAACACTTGGAATGTAGGGGAAGTCGGGGAATAACTGGATACTCTATTTTACTTACTGGATAGTGATGGAGGTTAATAAATAGAGATGGAACATTGTAACTGGTTAAGAAAGAAGTTCTGACAAAGTGAATGTTAATTCACTTTTTTTACGTTTTCCATCTGTGACTGAATAATTTTACTAGCATTTCGACACAAAAATCCTTGCTTTTACCAATTTAATGAAATATATTTGTAAACTGGATGTCTTTTGCTGCATATAAGTTACGTTATAATGTTTAAATTTCTTATATTAAGGCTCTGTGAATAACCTTAAACATAGATAAGCGTGCAGGGCAGAACGTGGTTTTACTGTATAAAACAAAATGTTATTTGTTCGTCAAGAACAATGGGAAAACTGGCAGACTCGTCTTATAAGAATGAATTGTAGGATACTGCAAAAAAAATAGATTAAAGAAGAAAAGAAACGGAAAAAAGAGAAAGTGTTAGTAAAGGCTATGCAGTTGCATAAAATCTCTTTGCGAAAGGAAAAATTGATATACCGATAAGTACAAAGAATAAAACAAAATAATGTTAACATTTGTTTATTAAATTGATTTTTTAATTTTTTTATTTCACTAATTGTAAATACAAAACATTCTATCCCGTTCTGCCCGGGGGATGAGGTTGAATGGGAAATTTGTAAGTTTTAAAAAAAATTATTAAAAATTTAAATTGGTTGTTTTAAGTTATATTGATAATGTATACATAATAGAATAAACTAATCTTGCATAATCTTATGAAGTGATTTTTTTCTTTTTCCTGAATTTTACAAAATTTTTAAATAATAACTGTCACTGGTAAGAAGTTTTCGGGATTTCACCTGGGTTATGTCATTTGTAAAATACAACGTTTCCAAGGCTAACTCCGCCATCGTCTTCAGTAACCTGAAGTTACTTGAAGACCATGGTGAAGTTAGCCTTCGAACCGTATTTTACAAATGACATAACCCGGGTGAAATCCCGAGAACTTCTTATTCAGTCTATCCACCGCGAAAGCCTACATTCTCTAATAACTGTCACGTTCCGCCCCGAATTCCCCGTAACTTTAGTATTCTTTGGATAATACGTCAATAATAATTTTTGTTTAATTTATTATAGTTTTAAAATTACAATATAGTTTTTTTATTTTTATAATTTCCCTATAACTGAGTAAAATATTCATTGATGTCATTGGCACATACATTTCATATTTTATAACCATTTTAAGGTAAATATTTATTTCAGATCATAAATTCATCATATTTCACAGAAAAAGGATTGAAACATTCACTTCATCAATATATTTCCTCATTCATTCTTTTATAAAAATTATTTCATTTGTATCGCTGTACATGAATTACAGTTCAGTTTAATCATATTATTTAACGAACACTTCCTTAAACTTTAGAAATGTTTTTATTACATTGCATTTTTCAGTGTTGTGTACATTGAGTGAGAATTGGCGGACAATACGTTTGTTCAAAGCTTTTACGCAGCTTAAGTAGGCTTCCCATCGGTGTCGAAAGCGAACTGTCTTCGCAAACTTCCTCGTGAGAATTCTTGGGACCAGTAAAGTTTCGCCAAGTGGGTGGAAGTTTCTACAAGGCCGTGGCTGAGGTACAATTCCCGACGACAGCGCTTCCAAAGTTTCGAAACAGTCATATTTCATTGGTTTGGAAAAGCCGGGGAGTCGCAGAGATCAGAGAAGCACAGTCGTATATCAAGTATCGGGCACAAGTAATGGATAACCACCAAACAATTAAAATTGTTCATTATATTCAAGAACTGAATATGAAATATTTGTCGATAATTTCGTATAATAATTTATCCCAATTCAGGGTAGAGTTTATGCATTTTTACGCGGGAAAACATAATGTTCATATTAAATCCGTTTATGACATTTTATTAAATTGTTAAAAAGTGTCAGTGTGGATAAATATTTATCATCTGGATCATAAGAGAAAAATATGGAGAATAGTCGTAACAAAATTATTGTATAGGCTAAAAGATTTAGCATTTTCTCACTTTCGGAGGATCCTGGAAAATATTAATATACAAAATCGTTTTTATTCTTTTTATTTATGATGGTCGTCCTTTCTGTTAATTAGTTAGATACTAATGACAATTTGGTATTTACAATATTTCATATTGGTAATGCCAAAAATTATTTCCTTGCCATATATAACAAATAGTAAATTATGAGAAACAAAACGCTGACGACATCACAGCACGTTATAAAGAGTCACGTTAAGAAAATTTCTACCCTTTCTTTCAAGGTCCAAAATCGTGGTTTTATTTGCAATCAAATAATTTAGTAAATCTAAAAATGAATAAAGTTAACAAACCTTGAAACAATATATTTTGAATATGTTTCAATGAACCAACACAATCGGCACACCATGAAAAAAGTTTTTCCCCTTAGAGAAAATGATTGTAATTTGATATTCACTTTTGTAGGCTTTGGAATTTCCATTGGTCTCTGCCGTTTAAGCTTCTCTCTTCAAATGTTTGGATTTTAAATCAGGTAAACCTCCTTACAATGTAATACGCTATCTGCGCTCCAGAGACCACACCCCTTCTCACCAAAGAAGGTATCCTTTCCAAAGATTTTTTTTGCAGTCATACATTACTCATAAATTCTACCAGATACCTTACTTTCTTTACAAAACTAAATTGTTTCCTTTTGTCATTGTAATTCAAGAATAGATTCAAAGTTTTGATTGTAGAAGAAATAGTTATCGGGTTTCCACGCAGGTAAAAGCGATTAAAATTCGATGTTTCGATGACCGTAAGCTCTGTCGTCAACATCTTGCTGGCCCGGAAGATGATGACAGAGCTTATACGGTCGTCAAAACGTGGCGTCTTGATCGTTTACCCGTATGTGTAACCGAGACGTTTTCTTCAACAACTATACCAGGGATAACCTCTGATCTTTGTATTGATTGTAGCTGACTTTGCACAGATCTCGTAATGGTCGGTTGGATCTTCACAGTAGATTTCTATGTCTCACTGTGCAATGCCCACTTCTTATTCTTCCTTCCAAGAGCTGCGTTTATTCTGAGACTCCCGTAAAATTATTTATTTAATGAAAATCATCCGTCTTACAGAGGACTTGAACCAGAATTAACAGAAATAAAAATATAGCAGCCACCTAATACAGTCTCCAAACCAAATTATTTCAATTATAAACACTGTAAC
Source organism: Eucriotettix oculatus (assembly GCA_034510155.1). Taxonomy (NCBI): domain Eukaryota; kingdom Metazoa; phylum Arthropoda; class Insecta; order Orthoptera; family Tetrigidae; genus Eucriotettix; species Eucriotettix oculatus. The sequence continues at coordinate 29,074,526 of CM067377.1, read as the reverse complement.
AATTATAAAAGCACTCAATTCGCTTTCGGATGTTTTGTTATAATATTCTTTAAATTCATTGAAAATCATTAGTCACTCATATACATGTTTCATACATTACCTAAATTAAAAAAAAATATCATATGAGAAATGCCTAATGCGAAAAACTATTCCACAATATTTCTATTTGACTTAATAGCTGTAATATTTCATTGTTTTAAAATTCAACCTAGCGTTTACCAGTTTTGGAGTTTTAACTAATAGAAAGCAATCAATTTCTCCCTTAATGGTCTACAATTTTTCATAAAAACTTGCACTACAATTCTAATTTGTGACAGAGGGGGAAATTACAAGACGGAACTCCCAACTAGTAACACTAATTTGACAGCTTAAACTGCTCCTGGCAGGCCAGAGGGAGGATTTCCCAAAGCTCTGTTTATCACGTTTAGTTGTGTTTACGAAAAACCTGTTGAAGTGAAGAAACCAGTGAAAGTATAATAATATTGTAAACACTTGTGAAACCTGTCCACGCACCAATTTGAGCTAATTAGGCGGAGTCGGGTGCCTCCATCTTGTAGCATTAAATAGAGGATTCCAAGTATCTTTTCTCGAAAACCGTTGTACAAGCAGCTCTGAAATATTGAAAACGTGTTTTTAACATTATAGCCTGTATGTAGAAACAAAACTAATAATTAAAACTATTAATTATGAAAAAATCTTTCATAAAACAGTTCTAATGTTCTAATCTAATTAGAAGGTTAAGGAATTCAGCTACTTGGGTATCATAATAACTAGGGGTGGTAGAAGTATAGTAGACATAAAGAGCACAGGCAAGGAAGGCTTTCGCAAAAATGACAAATTTATTTACTGGTAATATAAGAATAAATATTAGAAAATCATTGCTAAAATTGTTCGTATGGAGTGTGGCGTTATATGGGTGCGAAACGTGGACGGTAGGAGTTGCATAAATGAAAAGAATAGAAGCTTTTGAAATGTGGTGCTATAGGAGAATGCTAAATATCAGATGTGTAGATAGAATCACTAACGTGGAAGTTCGAAGCAGATTAGGGAAAAAGGGAACAAAATGGAGGACGTTGAATAAGAGAAGGGATAGATTTATAGGCCACGTTTGAAGACGTGAGGGTCTTGTAAAATTAGCATTAGAGCAAGTGTAAGGGAGACTAAGGATGGAGTACGCTAAGCAGATTATGGAGATAGTGGGATGTGGTAGTATTGCAAAAATGAACAGGCTTGTGCAAGATAGATTAGAATGGAGGGTTGCATCAGATCAGTCTTATGACTGAATCTCACAACAACAACGTGCTACACTTAGGAGTTATTTACGGATATAGCTTTTTAATCCATGACGTAATTATTAATTTTTAATAATTTTATTAATCAATTAAAATTTTGTATTAAAAATTAATTGTTAACGGAATCACTAGTAGCCGAAATTCATCTTATCACTCCATGACACGTATATTAATAAATACTTAACCTCTTTGGAAACCCTAACATGTTTTTATTCATAAATTGACTACATTTCGTCATATTCTTTGCACTGGTATTTCGAATTAACTATGCGTAATATAATTAGATTAATCTGAAAGAAAAAAAATTTGTTTACCTTTTTTAAACCTGCGGATATATATTAGGACAGAAACCGTCAATTATATAATACAGGTATCTAATAATTTTCGAGCCAATTTTGTTTTATTTTGGCCAATACAGTTTCAAAACTATTTTTTCTGTTTTAAATAGCTGTCTAAACTTTGTATGTTTTTTAAAAAATTCAATGGGCACGACTCCGCCATATTGGAACGTTAGAAATAATCTGACGGATTATGAATAAATTGGCTAAGAATTTGATCTGTATATTTCTACACAAAAGCTTAATAGTGATAATTGAAACTATGAATTCAGCTGCTAATTAGGATTTTGTTGGTTGTTTTTTGATTTAAATTTGCAAAAAGATTCATGAATAGTAAGAACGGTTAGAGTGGAATAAAGTAGTTAACTTAGTACTTGTGAAAACCCTATAGAAACAAAATTATTATAATGGGTCCACTAAGGTGGTTCTAGCTTTGGAACCAGTGTACCAATCGAGCCAATATTTTTCACATTATCGTAACACATGTGTGTACAAATTGTGGACATAATCTGAGGTGGTCGAGTAGAGACCTCTTCATGTGGATTGACCCAGAATTAATCTTAATTTTTAGTGAAAATCAGCAAAGTATTTACATTCGTGCAAGTTATATTTACAAATGAAAACCTGTCACGTTCGTTCTCTGCTTCAACTGTCTTCAATTGAACTGGCGGTCTTTTTGGGTAAACGTAATTATGTGTGAGTTGTCGTGCCTTTGAAAAAGGTTAATTTCCTCACGCTTTATAGAACGTAAAGCCGAGGTCCTCCTGCGTCCATCCTAATGAGTTGGCACTGCTATGCCATATTTAGACAAAAACGAATCCTCCGACTAATGTCAATTCAATGTAGAAACTGTAGCGTGTGAGATTGTAACATTTTCCCCGCTTTCTAATAGTGGCCACATACGCAGTTTATTTCGCAAATCATATTCCGTTCCATAAATCAACTAACAAGATTGAAAAGGATTTTTAAAGGGGCATTTAGTAATTAAATAACCCCTTATTAAAAAATATAAATATATCGTTAGTTAAACTTAATATTAGAAAACTTTGCCCATGGATCATGAGCACAACCTACACTATTTATTGCTATCATGACGATATTTAAGTTTAGCTCTGTCTGAAAAAAAATATTTTGACTATAGTTGAATCCACTACTTGATTAATTTAATTATATATGGAAATTTTAAAGATTAACTTCCAATTTATTTCATTTTCGGGCTTGTGTATATTGTTACATACGGAATGACAGTCCGCAGTCCACCAGTAGACCAAGGCACTGAATAGACTGCAGAGTCAAAGAGGAAGAAGAACTTTTTATGTAATTCAAAAAAATATGTCGACCTTCTGTGGTTTAGTGGCTAGCGTCGCTGCCTCACAATGGCATGGGCTTCTATGTCGCTGTGTCGTCATGGTCACGCAGACTGGGATTAAGATGGCTGGAGAAACAATACGCTGACCATGCATCACTTCAAATTCGGAATGTGTCATGTAAAATGACAGTCCACAATCGACCTGGTTGGCCAAAACCCTGAATGACAAACAGAGCCAACGAAGGAGATATCATGGCTGTTCGCGATAGTTTGCGAAATATACGAAACAGGAAGAATACCAGAAAATTTTAGTAAAAACATTATTATACCCATACCGAAGAAGGCTGGGGCTGATAAATGCGAACAGCATAGAACAATTAGTTTAGTATCCCATACATGCAAAATATTAACGAAAATAGTATATAGGAGAATGGAACGTCAAATAGAATGCGAGTTAGAAGATCAGATTGGTTTTGGAAGAATATAAGGACAAGAGAAGCTATATTGACTTTGCGATTAATTTTAGAAGACAGGATACGAAGAAACCGGCCTACGTGCATGGCATTTGTAGACTTAGAAAAAGCGTTTCATAATGTGAAATGGAACAAGCTATTAAGGATTCTGAAGAGCACTGGAATAAAATATCGAGAAAATAGGCTAATACATTACCTCTATATAAGACAGGCAGCAGTAATTAGGATAGAAGACCTCGATAAGAAAGCCGTAATCAAGAAAGGAGTAAGACAAGGATGAAGTCTGTCACCGATGTTGTTCAACTTATATATAGAACAGGTGATGAAGAAAGTTAAAACGGAATATGGAAAAGGAATCATACTGCAAGGAGAAGAAATAAAACCGTACGCTTTGCCGACAATATTGTAGTATTAGGAAAACCATAATAAATGGCATGAACGTAGTCCTGGAGAGAGTGTTCAATATGAAGATTAATAGAGGAAAAATCAAGGTAATGGATTGTAGTATGGGAAACAGTAGAATAACAAAGGGTGTTAGATTGGGAAGGGATATTTTGACGTAAGTTAAGGAATTCTGCTACTTGCAAAGCGAAATAACTAGGGACGATAGAAGTATAGTAGACATAAAGAGTAGGATAGCACAGGCAAAGAAGGCATTCACGGAAAAGAGGGTAGTATAAGTGTGAATATTAGGAAATCGTTGCTAAAAACGTTCGTATGGAGCGTAATGTTACATGGGTGCGTAACGTGAACGATAGATGTTGGGAAAGAAAAATAATAGAATCATTCGAAATGTGGTGCTATAGGAGAATGCTGAAAATCAGATTGGTGGATAGAGTAACTGACGAAGCAGTTCTAAATAGAATAGGGGAAAAGCGAACAATCTGGAGGACGTTAACTAATATAAGGGATAGATTAATAGTCCACGTATTAAAACATGATGGCCTTGTAAAATTAGCATTAGAGGGTGGTGTGTGGGGTAAGAACAGAATAGGAAGGCCGAGGGTGGAATGCGGTAACGGATTAGGGAGGATGTGAAGTGTGGTAATGAAAAGGCTTGCGCAAGATAGGACTGAAAACCACAACAACCATTATGTACGATTGTCGATGATTTTTTAACGTTCTTATTAGTTACTCGTTAATTTTTAGATACTTGTTTCTTCGTCCGAGGTAGAAAAAAATAATCCAGCTCACACATTTTTGTCAACAATTATCTGCTAAGTTTGTTCTGCTATTGGTTTCATTGATTGAATCTAGATATCCTTAATGATGATCGTGTCGTATAAATTCTTGCGGTTGAGTTGAAGACAGCGGACAAAGGGTGGAAATACTCGGAAGCCGGAGTGTTACACCAAATCAAGACTTCACCGGTTAAGAAAACTTCGCCTTCAGGATCAATTTAAATTAGTTTGGAGTTTGGTGGAAGTTTCGTTAGAAATATTAACATAGAATGGAAGGTATAATTTCGAAAAATAATTTGTTACCTTTTTAAAGAATTGCATAATAAATTATGTAATGCATTTTATTCCAATCAGGTCGAGTGTATAGATGTTCATCAACATCCCCTGGGGCTCACAATCTCAGTTATAATAGACGCTTCATTTCGGCTTGTGTAACATCAAGTAAAACGTAATCCTTAACAGTCGAAACAATAGCAACACAATAGTTAAAGAAAGCAAAGAAAGAGGAGGGATAAACAGGTGGACGGGAAAACTTTTTTTTGTCAATAGTAAGGACCTTGACAGTTTGGGAGTATTCCTAACAATTTCAGTATTTTTTTTGTGAAGGTCGTCTAGTACGACGAAACGCTTCCAGAAGTTACTTCACACATGCATCGTGAAGCCATGTCTCAAGAAAATTTATGTAAGGTGGTCGCGTTTAGTTTTTATGAGTATTTTTCCATTGTTACGAGTTGTATGATTTACGAAATTGACGATGGCAGATTTCGGAGCATCACGTGTCTGCATAAATCTCCGTTCAAAACCGCTGCAGAAGCACGTCAACTGTTGAAGAAAGCATTTGGAGACTTATGGTGTTTATGCCTCACACGCTTAAACGTTTTAAAGATGGCAAAATTGTTGATCCCAGTAGAGAACGACTGTCAATCATAATGAAGCTTGTTTAGAAAGCGATTCAGGAAATATTAAGGATTTCTTTTAAGAGACGTGACAGAGGAATTTACTTTGCGACAAACTGAACACTTTATAATTTCTCGAGAAACGGATCATCATTTGTATGAACTAATCTCTTGGATGAAAATAAAGTTAAAAGACAGATTATTTGATACAGGTAAGGGATTTCAGGTGGTATGAAAAGCTCACGTAAATTAACTTCCATGGAGTTTTGAAGAAAAGGAAACCCGGGTGGTTGGCTGTATTAACTAGCCAGTGAAACTTTCTTGAAATTGATTGCGGATTTAATTAAATGACTTATTCTTGGAACGTTTGTGTAGATCGTCGCCGAGTCCAGATTTTGCGTACATCAGTAATTTACCGAGGTACAGGGGACAACTGAATTTTGACGATAATATGTGTACAAAGATGACACAATTTTTTTTTTAAATTTTCCCGAGGCTTCTCCACAAATGTAACTCTTGAACCGCCATGAAAAACTGAATGTTTCTGTCATGTTTCTAAACATATCGCATCAGATAGTGAAACCTTAAGGTGTTCGAATAAAAAGCTGAAGAAGGTAAAAATACGTACCGAAAAACTATTCCTTTTAAATTGTATTCAGAAATAAAGTCTGAAATGGGTCATAAAATGTAAAACACTCCTTTAAAAGATACTATAAAAATTCCTCTATTGATAAATTTTATTGTGACTAAGTCATTAGACAAAAGTACAATATACCAGTTCAATACCTTTAATTTGTTTCTCTAATTCATCTTTATTACTTACAGTTTGAATTTTTGAAAAAAAATCAGTTTAAAATTATCTTGTATAAAAATTATGGCATCCAGATTATCTTGAAAACATACAATAATTTAAATATTGTTAAAAATATTAAAGATGAAACTAATAATTTCGATAAACATAATGTTATATAGCTAATTAATCGTTTATATTGCAGCTCTTGTTATACTTTACAAACGAAACGTATTAATGAGCATAAAAATAATTATAAATATAAAATACAAAATTATTCAGATTTGTCAAAGCATATATATATATATATATATTTAAATAACCATAATATTGGCAAATGGTAGAAATTTTAGATGTAGAATGCAACCTCTTTTCTAGACTGATAAGTCACATGTTCTACATCAGATCAAACAATTTGGCTGTCAATGTGATAAATGATACAAGCAATATGAGAAAATTTACGGTTCACTTCTGTTATAGACTTTATATTCTTATCTGAATTCACAAATTACGTTTTATAATTATTTGCTGCAACTGTCATTTCGGTTTTCTGCCTCTACTTTCATGCGACATGCACGCTCCATACGAACATTTTTAGCAACGATTTCCTAATATTCACACTTATACTACCCTCTTTTCCGCGAATGCCTTCATTGCCCGTGCTATCCTACTCTTTAGGTCTATTATACTTCTCCCATCCCTAGTTATTACGCTTCCCAAGTAGCAGAATTCCTTATCTTCCGTCAAAATATCCCTTCCCAATCTAACATAATTTGTTATTTCATTGTTTCCCATACTACACTTTATTAGCTTGGTTTCCTTATATTAATGCTCATATTGAACTATTATTCCAGGATCACGTTCATGATTTTTAATATGATTTCCATGTCTTCTTGACTCAACTAATACTACAATATCATCGGCAAAGTGTAAAGGTTTCATTTCTTCTTCTGGCAGTATGGTTCCTTTTCCATTTTCCGTTTTAATTTTCTTCATCGCCTGTTCTATATATAAGTTAAAGAGCATGGGCGACAGACTGCATTTTTGTCTTACTTCTTCCTTTATTTCTGCTTTCTTTTCTTGATTTTCAATTCTAATTAGTTCTGACTGTCTTCGTTATTTTAATCTTGTGCTCTTGAGTGTTGACATTATCAAAAGCTTTTTGTAAATCTACAAATGCTATGAACGTATTCCTATTTTCTCCTACCCTGTATTCCAAAATTTCCAGTGAAATCAATATTGCTTCTCTTGTCCCTACGTTATTCCTAAAATCAAAGTAATCTTCTCCTAACATGTGTTCTATTTATCGTTCCATTCTCCTATATACTATTTTCTTTAATATTTTGTATGCATGAGATACTAAACTAATTGTCATCTGCTGTTCGCATCTATCAGCCTCAGTCGTCTTCGGTATGGGTATAATTACGTTTTACTTGATGAATAGAGGATGACTTTTCCTGTTTTTTTAATTTTATTTAACTCTTAGTCAGGTTATATTGACACAGAGAATGGTTGCATTTCGGGGTGACGGGGGTTTTGTAAGTGTGACAACGTCAGTAAGTTGGTAACTGTTTAGGGGATTACTTGACTTGTGAAATCTGTTGTTGAGGCGACTTGATTGACGGACGCACTGGAGAGAACAATGGCGAGCAGGTAAGCAGGAGCGAGTGGCGTGGCGTCGAGTTGCGACGCGTCGGGTCGAGTCTGCACGTCGAGCGTGCCGTCCAGTCCAGTCCCGTCCCGTGCAGTGCCGTGCCAGACTGAAAAACCAACAGACGGGTACAGCTATAAAGCAACGTAACCGGTTAGCCCGGTAGAGCCACGCGGCGGCCGCTCGGCGAAGCAGCGGCCACTTGTTGCTCCGCGAGCGAGTGAGCGCCGTGTGCGAGTGAGTGCCTGTGTAACCATGGAGACGCGGCGAGAGCGACTCGACTCCCACTGGAAGTGACCGACGGCGACGGCGACGTCGACACCCGACCACAATGCCGGAAGCCAGCTTGCCTTCCATCTTCTCGGGCGTCCAGGTGAGTCATCTCACCTTCCAATCCGGTGGGACACTCACACACACACTCGTCATCGTAATCATCTGGCAACGAACCAAAAACAGTCACGCTCTAGGCTCAGTGGGCGACCCCAGCCACGAGAACGTGAAGTCGCATTTCCACCGTCTACCTTGACTCTAGTAACTATTATCTATTGTTTAACAAGCGATTTGCGACAATAATAAGCGAACCTGTGTTAAAATTCAAGACTCCGCTACAACAAGGAGACAGTATTTCGGGGCGTGGAGATTGCCCAGCGAGACTAACAGGACGTTTGGATTTCTCTTATATTATAAAACGTGGATTGTCCGGCTGAATAAGTGAACCATCTCTGATGTCGGAATTCATACACACAGACGATTATGATTATTACTTACAGCACTTGCTTTCTTACAACATACCAGCGTTCAAGTAAAGTGTGTTGTTAATGGCGTCTTTGAAGTAAAGAATGTGTTGGATTATAAAAAAAACCGACCAGATGATATCCTGAGTTGTAACATGCAAATCGTTGCAATGCGGAATGCATTCTCCGTGTCGGCGAGTTTACGCTTTCCACTTAGTGTTAATAATGCCGCGTGAGAATTTATGCGCAGTGAAAGTATGGAGATGATGTTCCTTAGATGTAATAATAAATCTAATAACCGCTGAAGATAGCTTTTACTCTCACAAATCTTCGCTCTACGGTAGGTAAAACATATTCTAATGCCAATAAGAAGCCAATAAAACGTTTGAAGGGCATCTGACGAGTGTCAAGAGTCCGATTTATCTCATGCAGGTTTTCTAGGGTCTGTACTAAATTACTTGTCACTGAATACCGGGTAGGATCCTTAAACTATAGTCTTGAATATTCCCTTCCTATTCCATTAAAGGGATTACCCTCGTGTAGTCTATCACCTCCCCCAGCAAAAAATTAAAATATTATTAAATTACATTTATACTTAATTTAGTCCTACTATTTGTAACAGTCCTCGAAAATAAGACAACCGTGATTTGGAATTTTCTGCCGATAAAACTTTCTGTCGAAACGATTTGAAACGTCCGAAGAAATTGAATGTTCTTGTAAGGAAATAAAATAAGAAAACGTTAATTTAAGATAAAATCAGTTTCACTTAATATTTACCTCTTGTCTCCGAATATTTTGTTTCGTGGAAAAATACATTACTCTGGCTTTGAAGTTTACCGACAATGGTAACGTAACATCATTCTTCTGTTTATTTGGGCTGGTTTCTCTGGTATCCTCCTCTCTGGTTGGCTTCTCATCTATCTCATTCTCTCTTTCTTACTCAGAAAATGGAATAACCTAAGAAACTGAATAATAAAAATAAATTATCTGAGACTAATCCACAAGTGTCACCACACTGAGTCGCATCGTCATCTGACAGTACAGCGTTCATTGTATTCTTTTTTCTTATTATGAGACACATTGCATTAAATTACGAAAATAAATGTTTACTTAGGGAACTTAACTTTTCTTGTTTGATAAATATCTTAGTAAATTTATATAGGGAAAATAAAATATTATTTACAATCCGTATTTATATTGCTATGAAAAAATATATTTATTTGCATCTGCTTGTTCAGTGGTATATTAAATCCTATAAGAAAATGGAATAAAATGGGAAATTTTCTACTCTATCGGTGGTGAATTTGTCACCCATTCGACGACTGAGCTTCGGGTGTACTTTGAAGGATTCCTAAGACATTTTCATGTAAACTATCGAGGAGATTCGTGTTGTTGGTAGGAGGAACGTGCTGGAGCCGTGAATGAGCGGGTAGAGAGGAAGTGGGTGATTCCCTGCAGGTGCAGGCAACTCCAGGCCTAGGCTAAGCAAAACAGGAGCTGACGACTTGGAGAACCAGTGGAGGGAAGCCAAGCATATCCACGAGGTTAATACGCCCTCACTACCACTCGAATCATAAACGTATCAAGGCCATGCCAAGCAGTCGTAGCAGTGCCGAGTACTTAGTAGATCGCGCAGGTGGTGGGATGATTTCATCATCGCTGGTGCTGCAGTTCCCAGATGTCTCCCTCCGCGTTATCGGAGCGGCTCTGCTGACGGCTGCATTCTCTTTGGCTTTGTGCAGCCCACGGTCAAGCCGCAAATGGATCTGTGTTTGTGCTTTGTGTCTTACCACCGGATGTTGAGTCCGATGACGTATTCATAACTTACGGTCTTATAACGCATACTGTTTAACGTACAGAATTTAGGAATCGGTGATTCATGCCACTGATCGAAGAATACTTCATTGCACAATAATTTACTAAAAAATAATTTTAAAAATATAATATTAAGATTTGTGGATCGTCGATTAAATTAAAGATTTTTTTTAAAAAAAGATGTTGTTGTGGTATTCAGTCCTAAGACTGGTCTGATGCAACCCTATGCTAACCTATTCAGCACAAGCCTTTGCCTTTCCACATAACTACTAAATCCCACATACTCCCAAATCTGCTTAGCGTATTCCATCCTTACTTCTTCTTCTGTTTTTCCCTCTAACGCTCATCTAACAACACACTCATGTCTCAAAACGAGGCCTGTTAATCTATCCTTTCTATTGGTCAAACTCCTCCAAATTATTCTCTCTTCACCTATTCTGCTAATAAATTCCTGGTTAGTGATTCTATCAACCCATCTGATTTTAAGCATTCTCCTATAGCACGACTTTTCGAAAGTTTCCATTATTTTCCTTTCTGCAAATCCTATCGTCCACATTTTGGACCCATATAGCGCCACACTCCAAACGAACATTTTTAACAATGATTTCCTAATATTCATACTTATATTAGCCGTAAGTGAATTCCTTTTTCTTGCGAAAGCCTTTCTTTCCTGTGTTATCCTACACTTCTACCATCTCTAGTTAGTTCCAAGTAGTAGAATTCCTTTACTTTCTTACCAATCTAACACCCTTTATTATTCCACTATTTCCCATACTGCACTTCTTCACCTTGGTTTTCTCTCTATTAATCTTCATGTTGTACTATTCCTCCAGGACCATGTTAAGCCATTTATTATGGTTTCCGAGTCGTTTTCTGACTTCCCTAATAAAACAATTTCAAGACAAGCCTTTGGGTTTTTATCTTTTCCTTGCATTTAGATTCCCTTTCCGTATTCCTTTTTTACTTTCATCTCCTGTTCTATATATATAAGTTAAACAGCATGCGCGATAGACTACATCCCTGTCTTATTCCTTTCTTCATTTCTGCTTTCTTGACCTTCTATTCCCATTATTGTTGACTGCCTTATGTAGAGATTATGGATAACTCAACTATCTCGATATTTTATTCCTGTCATCTTCAAAATCCTTTATAGTTTATTCCATTTTCTTAAAAAGAATTTCGTTAACATCTCACACGCAGCTTGTTTTATTCCATTTCAACGTCGACCCGCCCTTATAAACAACCCCTATACATTATTAATGTGTGCGATTTTATTTGTGAAGAATTTTTGTACTATTTTTGAGCTGAAAAAGTAGTCTCAACATAACTTTTAAGTTTAGGGTTTGATTTTAAATTTACCTGGGATGTTACGGTTATAATATGGTGGCAAGCTTTATATTGTTTGTCTAAGGATATAGATATTATTGAGTTCAGTTTTGCATCTAAAACTTAATAGGATGTCTTCAAGGAATGTTTTGTGTAATAAATAACTGATTTCAATTTTGATACAGTGATGAAAAGCGTTGGGCTTTAATGTAGCCCCAAATTTAATAAAACCAAATAATGTACATCCCACCAAAAAATGAGAAATTTATGTTTTATAGAAAAAATTATTAGATTGTCAAACATTATTAGATTGTCTACAACAAATTATAATCAAAATTAGTTTTTATAATGTACAATTAATTTTTATTTTTTGTAATGTTTCAATTAATTTGTCTTTTTAATAGTCTATGAATATGGCCGAAAGCTTCTCTACTAATTTTTAATAATATTTATAATAAAAATTAAAATATAATTTTGGTTTTTATTAAATTTTGTGACTGATTCTAAACCAAAGGTTTTTCATAATTGTACATATCGGATGTTTGAAGATGGATTGGGCATTTGAGATGTTAATTTTTATGAATTGTTTGTATCATTTGGAAATTTCGTTAGAAATGAATATATAAGATATTCATTGAACGAACAAAACCTGCAAAAGAACAGCAGACTTCTGTAGATTATTTTTAAAAAACGTCTTAATAACCTAAAATATAAAAAATTATTATCAAAGATGCAATTCACTGGGTACTATTGATATTACAGAGGTTTGTTCAGGAATGGATCACTCAGGAATTGTATGCCACTTAAAGCCATAAAATGTAACTATTTTGTCTCCCAACTAACATGGAAATTGTTCATGGAATTTGTTCAGTGGGTAGTTCATCCTAGGTTATATTTTTTTACCTTGTTTACTGCTGTAAATTGGAATCTTGCACCCTTAATACCAATAATTTATGTATGAGAATTCAGTTCTTTGTGCTAGAGAATAATAAATTATACAAATAAACAAAAAATACAGCAAATTTGTTAGCTAACAGTATTAATTAATACTTATTAAACATATTTTTCTAAAGTTCATCTGGTAAGAAGACAAAAAATTTAAAAAATAATTATAATTTGGAACACAGATTATTTCCAAAAATAAAAAGCTTGTTTTTCAATTAAGCAAAATTAATTAAATAAAAAACAGATTTACCTTTTAAACGGGTAACACACATTATAAATAAAACAATTAAATTCATTTGACTTAATAATATATATAAAAACAAAGAATGGCCAAAAGTCAGAAATAGAAGAATTTAATTTGAATTATAACGTTTCGACCCCCAACTTTTTGGTCCCGTATGTTGTAAAACACGCAATTTTGGAAAATTTTAAATTTTGCGAAATTTGAGGGCTTAACTTTTTAATTCAAATTAAATTCTTGTATTTCTGCCCTCTGGTTATTCATTATATTTTATTTAAAGATAACGTGTGTGTAAAAATGGAATATTTTACGTTTTGGACTGGGTTTTTAGAAAACTTTTATACTTACCTGAAGAATTCCACAAATAAAGACGGAACGTCTTGTTTGGTGATAAATTGGTTGTATTTTTACTTACGTTTACTTAATTGTGACAGCATTTATTTAAATAATATATATAATATAGTGGAAATGGGTGACAAACAGTTTAGAGCTAATGAAAGGTCAGCACGAGTAAACTGAAGGGACTTAAGTGAAGATAAGTTTGACTTCAGAAGAAGCGGTAGAGATGACAGAATAGAGGATACCTCCGACGGTTATCTATTAGGGGTTCATGGCTTGAGTGAGATCATTATAATAGGAGGAATAATGCTCCACTTTCGTAATAGTGGGTTAGCAGTTGAATATAATCGTGCTTTGTCGTTTTGCAGGAAAATGACTGACGCGAAAAGTGATTAGCGAGTTAACATAAGCTTTCTAAAATCTTTCAAAGTGTTCAACAGAGACGAGCCGGATGTTATCGCACGTTTATGGCTAGTATATGGGTATCATATCAAGTCTAATTTCAAAGGGACTCGTTTCTCAACAGCGTTCACGGCATACATAAATGTTTCTAACTGTGGAACGGTCATATTCAGAATTTGAAGGCAACATGTTCGGTGAATGAACAAACTTTCAGTCAATCTCGTTTTTATTTTGTCAGTCAATGTTCATCCATTACCACATCTTTAAGCAGAAGCTCAACAAACAGCTGCTCTGACATGAAGTCACCATTATCACGTAATATGTGAGTCCATTTTTGTGTAATTTCCCACACATGTCATTAATGTGAATGACCCTCATTTACCCAAGTAATTTTTACATTTCGATTAAACAGAATTAATAACTAAAACAGAATTCCCTCCCATTAGGGTCGTCCACTAGGTAGTGGGACCCTCGCTGCCTAGTGTTAGACATGACTTACAGCAAAAAACAGATAATATACCTGTGGTATTTTAAGGACTGCTACTGAAGGATAATGTGAAACGTCAAGTGGGTAGATATATTACGCTGTTGACGAGAGGAAATTAAATTAGCTTGTAAAATATCTGCCTAGTACACGGAGTTATTGATTCGTAAAAGAAAATAAATTAACTTACCGATGACTTCAAAGGACTTGAGTAACGTAAACTTTGTCCAAAACTGAGAAATTAATTTCTTTATCCATTGCGTCCGAAGAAAAACTTCTAGGATCCGAAAGTATTATTTGTTATTCGCTAATCATTATAAGTATTGCCATCAATATCGTATACATACGTTGTGAAATTTTTGACGTAGAGCTACGTAATGTTTGTTTCATCTTTTTGTTCTGAATGACCAAGATATTAATAGTTTCATATTTAGAGTAATATGTTATTTTGCTAGTTTAACGATTGATGTGTGTTTTTCTTGCGGCTCTTCGGCTTTCAATCACCTGACTAAAGCAACAAGGATTGCAGAAACGTTATTTGTTATTTAATTTCATCAGTTAGTTTTCCCCGAGTTTTGATATTTCTTCTTTAAATTAGTATAATTTTAACACACACTCTAGTTTATGTTTTAAAAATAAGTGAGTCGCAATTTCAGGGATTTTCGTTCCCGAAGGAATACGAAAAAATAAATTTAAGGGAATTTTGAGATGAATAGTACGCAAAACGGCAATTAATTTTAATTCATGTGGGTAATGACTCCTAGTATGAGATAGAAAAGGACTGTAGACAAGAACATTAAGCATTTGAAGGTGAATGTTAAATTTTAAGCCCACGTTATATGCTTAGTGAATTAAGTTAATGCAGTAAGGAAAGAAAATTTGAACAGAATTGAAGGAAGGTACACCTTTACATAAAAGTAAGACAGTTATTTTAAGTGACATTAAATGCACCAGAGTATGACCTTAGATAACCTATTGGAACAGTCGGTCAGCTGCCTCCTAAAATGGCCAAGGCATGAATAGTGCACATGGGACAAGTATCCTAGATCTCGAATTACCTGATGCATGTTTACTAGTGTTTTTGACCTACATAATTTTAGGTGAATACAATGAAGAATCCTTAACTACAGGCCATTGTCGTAGTTCATCCCTGATTTCGTAACTCTATCTTCTGCATTCCGCATTGAAATTACTTTTCTATGATATTATTGAGGTGTTATCACAACAAAGATTATTCTACTGAAGCCTGTCTCCGCGGAAAAAAAGAAATGAATGTAATTAAATTTTCTCTTTTTTTTCTTCAAATTGTGAATACAGTGTATTGGGAAAAAGTTTTGATTAATTTTCCGCTCGTTGGAATTATTATTATTGTTACAGTGACTAATGACTTTTTAAACATGAAAATAAAAACGGCGAGAATTAAGGCTGTTGCAACTTAAGTAGTGGATAGTCATTTCGGGGGAAAAAAAATATTGACAGAAGAACAAGATTAAAAAAGAATGTGGAAGAGAGAAGATTAAATGAGAAAAAAGAGGTAAGTGAATATTGTGCAAAGAGCTACACGGCAAGCAGCAAGGTATGTTAGGTGAAAATATGCTTTACAAATTTTAGTAATAAAACGTATGGAACATACTGATTTTCAAAATTAAACCGTTCAGCGAATGATTGGAGGGGAATTAACAATTGTTATCACATTGTGTCACTTCTGACAACATACTCAAACTGCAATACAGCTTCGTGGACAGTATCGTCGCGTGAAATTGGTTCGAGCTCAAGGTCAAAACGGCTCCCATTTGAAAAGAGCGATGAACGAAAATTAGTATGGAATCGATCAAGATGATCAACCCTTATATGTTTCAATAGAAAAACTCGTGTGTTATATTCAGGCAATGAAAACCGGGAAAAATGTTTGATGTGATGGAAAAGTAAAAATATACTAACAACGTCTAGAGGAATTGAGAATGCAGGGGCGTACCATTCCGCAGCGAAGGTAATAAAGAGGACTTGGTTGTAACTCAGCTCCCACAGTTAATAAAGTATTCATCAGGGTATTAACAAACAGGATAGAAAGGTCTCTGGAATTAAGCCAAGCAACTGCAACAAGCGTGATTCAGAAGGATCAGAAATTAAGAAGTCTGTACTGAGATACAGATCAGACGATTAATTACACGATTGCGCACAAAACTGAAGTTGCGCAAAAGAATAAGTGAACAATGGTAACGAGAAATGCATTGTGTCGCACGGGAATCGACTTCGTGAGAAGCAGGACGAGGTTTACAGACGCAGGGGAACCAAACTGCGAGTACAGTATAGAACAGGCAGGGATGGGGACTTCTTTGACTCGTTGAGGTTCTTATCATGAACTGCAAGTTAATGTCTGTCAAACATGTGTAGACCCAAAAATAGAGAATATTTTCCTATTAAATTTCTTATATATATTTGCAACAGCTAAGATTTGTAAAATTCAACTGTCACAGTATTAAACATTTCTTCATGGTGTGATTTGACGGCATGCAAGTTGAAGATGCACCTAGTCAGATGCTGTATCAATATCATCAGTGATGGGATAAGAGAGATTTGAATTTTGGTTCTATTTTCTTACAGTTTCCTGGACCTCTAACATCTGCAGCTGATTAGTAAACTCGACGTCTGAAAAAAAAAACCTTGTTGCGTTTATCAGGGTTGTAGGATAACATGTAGCGCCATTTATAATTGCTGATTACTTTATAAATATTTGTTCCTTCCAGTTTTTTTACGATTTTATTTTACGATCTTCTTTGGGACGTTTGATGCCTAATTCGCTATTTGTTTCATAGTGTCGCTGCAGATTGTACTCCCTTAAATACAACTATAGTTTCATAGCACAGTGAACAAACACACTTTATTGGCAAAGAAAAAGTTGTTTGTCCATTCCTCTTTAGAGACGAAACTCATAATATATTTTGCGTTATTCTAGAAGGTTAATGGTTTCACTTAGAAATTTATAGAATTACTGTCTCAAAGACAGAAAAGTGCTTTTGTGCACATGGACACAGTGGAAAATACGAGGTGAATCTTCGGTCGCACACGGGAAGCAAATCTCGCATAAGGGCGAATTTTTATGCCTTGGTGAGTCACAAGTAACATTTGCGGCGGGTCGCAAATTACCCACCACTGATGTAGAAGGAAGGCGAGAATACAAGATGACGGGATATGAACGACGAAGAAAGAGGACATTCACTGAAATAGATTAGAGCTTAGTGCATGAAGGTGTTATGTCAAAATTTTGTGTGTTAATTCAACGAGTGCAGGAAATAGTGTACGCAAGCCACTTAACAGTTGGTACTTTCTTGCATTGTTGCATTCTTGATTGTAGGTAGTAGTAACCAAGCAAAATCACATTTCCGCCTCTGGACAGAAAACTAAGGTCAAAAGGGTGAAGATGTAGCAAGCTGTTCGATGAATTTTTTAGAAAGAGCCCCAATGACGTCTAGGACTGACTATGCATGTGGCCAAAACAGAAAGTTTTATTTTACCAATATTCTGGAAGGTCACTTTGACTATATGGACCACAAGTTTCTAGATGTAGGGCATACTTATGGATGTGAACCGAGAGTTTGCTGCATTGGAAAAACAAATTCATAAATATGGCAATATTCACAACTTGATGGTGCAAATTAACGTCACAAAACTGGCAGACAAGCTCCTGATCAGGGTGTACAGTAGGAAGACTAAATGAAATCCAGTAATTTATCCAGTTTTCGGGGATTTCTTCAGAATCTGCAAAGGGGATATTCGCTTTTTGTACCAATTCTTATGAATAAATTGTGTTCTTTTATTTCTACAAATTACTTAAGACAATATAATATTTGTGAGAAAGAAAAGTGTAAATAATTATATAATTGTTGTATAACTTCCATAAGTACTATTTTCATTATAAAAATTATTTCTTATATAATCAGTTCAGTTTATATGAATAAGCAGTTTTGTTTTCAGAATGTTTTCAAAATGTTTTCCATTCTTGGACTGTGTTTTATAAAGTCTTCATAGGGTATTAGGTGTTCAGGCAGTGACATTACACCTTCTTGCATAAATTATGTTAATATCTTATAAGTTTGCGTACAGATGGTGCACCAATCTCATCAGATGACACAAAAAGATATGGATACATTAAAAACTAAAGATATTTTGGTATATATAAAATGTTCCGATCAAATTTCGAAATCCTCTAATTACTCCTTTGGTAATTTTTTGAGTTAACACCTTCTTGCAATTTGACACAATCTGAAGTTGTTAAAAAAGTTTCATAGAGTACGGAGTGCATGCTAAGTCGAACTCTAATATAAGTTAACCAAGTGTGGTGGAATAAACGTGAAAGGTTTTAGTTCAGTGGAACTAATGAAGAGATTTATTCTTAAAATTACAGCCTTTTCTAAGATAAATACAGGAGAATCAGAGCGCACAGTGGCATAGAGTAAGCGTCAGGAAGTTACACCGAGGACATTTTATATCAAGCTCGACCAATAGTATGTAATTCAGAATAGTGGGATCCCGAGGAGAAGGGATGACCAATAAGAATCATCATTTTATGTCAAGACATAGCAGGGAGTAATTCTATGTTATATGTGGAGGTAGGCGGAGTTTCAGTGATCGGAGTTCAGGAAATAGTTATTACAGTTAATAATAAAGACCTTACTGAATGAGGTGGCAAACGCACTGTTAGGAAGGCTTGGTCTAAAAGGATATACAAGTAAAAGGACTGACACTGCATTGACGTATCGCCTTCCTATTTTATAATGAAACTTACGGGTGATATTAATTTTATAATTAAATAATGGATGAGATTTTATGATAATATCAATACAACAATTTACTTTGACAAAAACAAAACCTGTTCACAATAATAATTGCAATTTTTTAATGTTTAAATCTTTGCGCCGGCACTTATTTTCACTAATAACTACACATATATATTTAAAAAAGTGATTTATATTAATTATTTAAACTTAGCAATTTATAAAACTTTCTGCGGGTCGCACTTTATGGGCCTTCTCATAGAACAGAAACTAATCCACTTGGACCTGGAAACAAATAGAAAATTACAAAGTCACAGGAATTATTTACTGTGTCGGCTTTTCAATTCTTCCAGGCTCGTTCTCCCTCCGGATCCAAGCTGCCGATCACACCATCTGGCCAATTCTCCTCTCAACGCTCTCGACCACGAATCTTTCACCAATCTGTGTCTCAATCTGCTACATCTCTCATCACTACCAATCTCAACCACCAATCTCCATCCCAAAATGTCTCCTTTAAGACTTCCTCCCCACTTATGCTAGGTGGCGGGGGTGGATATCCTCCAATCATATCCCTGGTTACACTTGGGGAAAAGCACGCCCCCGGTCGCCGAATTCTCAGACAGATTTGGAAATTCCGAAACGGCGCCGAGGAGTCTGAGCTTTATGTCCCAAGTGTCAACCGCCGTCTCCTTTATTTAATATTCAACGCCACCAAAGCCCGAGCAGCTGTATATATTCGTTACACCTTCCTGTCTGCCACTCGTACAAGAAATTCTTATTATTTATTCGTATAACCACAAAATTTTGTTAATAATATGGTACATACAGAAAGTAGTTGAATGCAAATTGACGCTGTGACACACACCCGTTTACGCAAAGTTTGATACTAAAAAATATCTTTAATCATTTCTGGGTGTGAGATTAATGCATTATGAAGTACAGAAATCTCCTATTAGAAATAAAGGATGAGTTGGTCGAGATTCAGTCGTGCGCATGTGAATGTTCCTGGCCGCCTTCAAGGTTCTTCTCGGCGTAACGCTTACTTAGTGAATAATTACAAGCACTCTAGTGAACGTAAATATTGCTACCGTGGCGCTCGGCGGAGGTTTGGCGTTAAAGAAACAGCAGGAAACAATGCAGTTTCAAGTGAGTGAGTAATACCGGTGTTTGGACCAAGGAGTTTATCAAACAGAGGAGCATCTGATTATGCTCATTCGAGTGCGAGGTCAACTGCCGAGGGTTCTTTGTGATGCAAATTGGCAGCTGAGGAGGCGTGTAATTCCTGAGGCGGACTGAGGCGCCTCTTCAGCTGTGCCGCAACAGTAATCACTTCAATTTTCGCAGTTTAAAAGACCAGAATCGCCGTTAGTTTGATCACGGTGGTCTGCTCAACAGCTGGTCAGCTTCCGAAGCAGAATACATTGAACTTGGACTATAAGTTGAGATTTGCATAGTAATGGCCCGAAAAACAATTGAGAAAAAAATATCAAAACAAAACATTATAGATGGTATATAAGCTTCATTTACATTCATTTGATCGGTTCTTACCAATAGAAATAGAATAGCATCTTATTAAGCTGTATCATGTGCGTCTCATTCTGCCATTTCTTTACCTACTGTGTTCCATTGTTTCCTTCATCTAGTCATTGAAGAGACTTTGTGACAGGTGTGTACGAATTTAATTTATTTATAAATCCAGATTATAATTTTAAATGCATTATTCGTTAAATTAGAGCGATTAATGAGATAATAATGAGTGTTAATAATGAGCAAACCTGTAGTTCTCCCCTGGCTCAGATTGGGTCGGTTCGGATATGAGATCGCTAGATGGAAGGCGTTAATAGGCGTCATTAAGACCTCGCCATAATCCAAACTTCATTCTGGTTCCGGATCCTCCTAATGCGGGATAATTAACTGCGACCCATAAGACACTGGAAGTAGATATTGCCTACTCCGCAGATCAATACTCACGAGTTTTAACTGTTTCGTGGCATATCAAGTACAGACTTATTTTTAATTCAGCATTAAAATAAACAAAAATTTGTAAATCTATATAAATAAAAAAATAGTTTCGCGTTGCAAATGGATTAGAAATGTATTGTTTTAGAAACCAGAAATTTCTGTTTCTCAGCATTTTAACTTTTCACAAAAAAGAGGTTGGACCTATTTCGCTTATAAAGAGACAGGAGAACGATTCTGACTATATCAAAGGACCGTTTGGCCATTTTACTACACAACGGCGAACGTTCCGAAACCTGACTTTAAAAATTTAGACAGAGCTTATTTCGTTTCAC
The DNA here is from genome assembly GCA_034510155.1 of Eucriotettix oculatus. NCBI lineage: Eukaryota > Metazoa > Arthropoda > Insecta > Orthoptera > Tetrigidae > Eucriotettix > Eucriotettix oculatus. The sequence goes on along the minus strand of CM067377.1, from coordinate 29,053,241 downwards.
ACGACGCGGTAACTTTGAGGATAATCAACTATCTGGAAAAATTGAAGCTTAAAGTTCAAAATGACGGGAAAACTCAATTTCAAGTATGAAATGAAAGCCAGACTTTTTAAAGGGAAGCGAACGTCTGTTGAATTATCTGGTAGACTGAGCTCAATTTACGTTTACCTAGTTTGAAAGGTAGCTTCACTCTGCAATTAAACTTGCTTCATACTAATCTCTAACAACAGTATACACATTAAGTATCATAAGCAGACATCTCACGCAGCGCTTACAGGTTTATGCCACCCTAACCAGTTAAATCATTAAGTTGGTAATACTTGCCAGTTAATTATTCCTGTAGACAGAATCAAGAAGCAAACAATAGTATTAAATAAGAAAATATTGCGAATGGAATAATGAGTGATATTTAACGTATTAAGTTAGACCAACGCGCTATCTTGTCGGTAGTAAATACCTTTCTGCAACTAAGAGGGAATTCTAAAATATCAGTTGAGCCTGGGGCGCCTCATATTTATCTTATTTAACCTTGATTAATGGGGCACAAGTAATCAATAAATAATTAACATTATTGTCAAAATATTTAAGTCAATCTTTATAGAACATGCATATAAAGAGACATGCAAATTAAAGATTTTATGAAAATAGTTATGAATTTCAATGTGATCTTGTTCATCGTTGGTCTGTACCTTATAATTAAAGAAATATTATGACGTTCCTGCTACCAAACAATTATATTGAAATTAGTGTTTTTATTTTATTAAATTTATGATTTAAAATAATGTTTCACTAAGATATGCCTATCCGAAAAATAATTTTCTTTCGAATGCTTTTGGTTTGTTTTCTTTCCAGTTGTCATCAATGCACAAAGGCTGATACCAAAAATTTATAGTGTTAATCAGGGTTTCTTTTGTCAAAGAGTTAAATGAAATAACAGTCCATCAAGTAAAGAGGAACAAACTATTAAAATTTTTGAAGATGACAGGAATAAAGTATCAAGAACAAGAGTTATTCATAACCTCTAGATGGCAGTAAACAGTAATTAGAATTGAAGGACAAGAAACGAAGCCGGAAAACAAGAAAGGAGTAAACAAGGATGCAGTATGTTGCCCATGCTCTTAAACTTATATATAGAACAGGCGATGAAGAGGTTAAAATTGAATATGGAAAGGGAATCAAAATGCAAGAAGAATAAAGAAAAATTCTAGGTTTGCTGATGATATTGTGGTATTAGGGGAGTCGAGTCAGAAGAATACTTGGAAAACATAATAAATGGCATGAACGTGATCTTGGAAGAGTACAACATGAGGATTATTAGAGGGAAAAAAAGGTAAAGGAGTGTAGTATGGGAGACGGTGGAATAACACAGTATAAGATTGGGAAGGGATATTTTGAAGTTAAGGAATACTGCTCCTTTAATAACTAGAGTACGATATCACACGCAAGAAAGGTTTTCGCAAGAAAAGATGAATTTCTATACGGCTCATATAAGTATGAATATTACGAAATCATTACTAAAAATGTTCGTATGGAGTGTGGCGTTATATACTTGCGAAACGTGGACGATAGGGTTTGTTGACAGCAAATTAATAGAATATTTCGAAATGTGGTGCTACGGAAGAATGCTGAAAATTAGATGGGTAGATAGAATCACTAAGAAGGAAGTTCTAAACGGAATAGGGGAAGAGAAAACAATATGGAGGACGTTTACCAAGAGAAGGGAGAGAAAAATGGCCACGTTTTAAGACATGTGGGTCTTGTAAAACTATGGAAGTGTGTGGGGTAATTACTGAAGAGAGAGGAAAAGGATGCCAGACGCTAAGGAGATTTGTATGGATATGGTACCTTTGTAGATATGAAGAGGCTTGCGCAGTTTATTTTAGCGTTGAGGGTTGCATTAGACCAGTGTAAGGGCTGTATACCACAACACACACACACATGTCTTCTATAAGTTTTAGAGGACAGTTAAGCAACTACCATTTGAAATAACAAGTAAAAATTGTTTACATGTTGAGAGAAATTTACTGTAAATATAATTAGCTATGGTAATTATTGCGATTAGAATCAATGTTTTTCAATATCAGTAATAAAACGTCAGCACTGACTCTTGCATTATTCTATCGGTCTCACAAGAGCAGCTCGGGGCTACTGCTGTAGTATTTCATACTCGTTTCGAATAAACGATCCGGGTTACTCGTAAAAAATAAAATCAGCCGACGCTCATTTGGCTCCCGACAAACAAGTCATGCTTGAAGTTTATGGACTCGTATATATGCTTCGCTAATTTACCTCTTGGAATAGTAGTAGTGAGATTTTATTAAGTTAATAATTATAAAAACAGTGACCTGGGACCAGTATACTTGGATTGCCCGAGGACCAATGGCGGAAGTCAGGGATATTATATAGTTGCGACACGTTGCTCGTATGAGTCATAAGGTTTCTAATTCTTAGTAACTGTCAACCACGACGCGGAGCACTAGAAACCGTAATAGGAAATCAAGTGTAACGTCATGACATTCCGAATAATGTAATGTCTTGATCAAGAATTATGCATTGAAAAGACTCAAGATATAATGTTTCAAAATAGAACTATTATCTTTATATACAAAATTACACTGTGTGTTTTCGTAATTCTTCTCCTCCTGAACGGCATCACCGATTTTGATGATTTTTTTTGCATTCATGAATCTTACTGTTGTCGCTGTTGTCGCGATTTATTTATTTATTTTTTTGACCTGCATTTAAAAAAAATATATTTTCTCGCATAAGAAACATATAATCCCAAATTTACAGTCTATCCGTTTGAATAATCCGTGTCATTACTTGGGCATGTGCAAGTACATTGCGTCGTAGCTTGGCATTGGTTTGTCATTGTGATATGTTCTGATACAATTGAGAGCACAATGAGTGAGTTATTTGTTCGACATTGAACAAATGAAGTGTGCAAATTTGAAAGGTGCGTTGTTTGAATTGCGATTTCTACACATGTTCATAACATAAATAAAACTATTTTTTCTGAGTTAATTTGTGCGAATTTGATGTTAAGAGGAGTGAAAATGATCTATATAATGGATAAATCACGTCTTGACAAAGATATTGTATTCGAATTAATACTACTGAGGGCTAATATAAATGAATTGCCGGCAACGCTGGGCACCCTGCAATTAATTACACAAAATAATTTCATATTCACTTGTTAAAGATTTTTTTTAATCTTATTGCATAAAATGTTGTCAAATATTTAAAATACAGGAGATTTTGTCGACTCATGTATGTCTTATTCCTTTCTAAATAAGTTCTATTGCTTACTATTTTGAATCCATAATTTTGTCACAGAGGCTAGAGTGAGTGTACTTACCTACCATTTGTATTTTAAAATATAAAATGGCTATAATATTGCACATCAAATACAATGCAACCATATAATTACATACTAATAAAAAATAGTCTTTTAAAATTGGTTTCTAAAAGAGAAATATTATTATTAACTGTTATATATCACAGCAAAATAGTAATTGATAATTTTATATTTCAATAAAGGACCGAACAGTTTTTAATTTTCTTGTTGAAATACAACGTAGAACGTCAAAAGTAATTTCCAATAAATATGGCAAAATAAGTATAATAATTTCACGTTAAGTGTAATTTTAACATAAAATATAATTTTACTTTAAGGTAAAACATCTGTAGATGTAATAACAAAAAATAAATGAATTTTCATTAAAGAATTGAACAAAGAAAAACTAAATATTTACTTTAGTGTTCATTTGTCTACACAGTTAAATCAAGTCTGATTAATATATGATTTTTTACCGAAACATTCTCTAGATGCATTGAGGAATAAAAATTATCTTCTTGTTTATGTCTTTTTACCTTTTTTAAATTATCTTCTGTAGAAAATTGATTACATTAGGTACTGATCAAAAATTCTCGTCGAAACGTCATGGAGAACTTTAATAAATACTGTTAAAAAATGTGATGTATTGGCTGATGTATTCATCAGGTAAATTTCGTTTATTTATAAATTTATGACATATTGAATTTTTTGGATACGTTTTGCCGGAAACAGGTACACCAAATATGTTATCTATAATTTTTGTCCACTGAAATTCAGTTGCAACTGGAATTTCATCTTCTCTTACTACAGTACTATATTGCCGGCAATTTTTTATTATGGCTCCTTATCGTTCAAATAAAATTTTCATGGTGCCGTTTTACAACTGTTAAATAGTGGTGTACTTTTTTTCATAGTACAATTTTATTTCTTTTGAATGTCTGCGCAAACAAGTAACTTTTTTTACATTCCTGACAACCGTTTCTCCTATTATTGGAAGATATACCATTAAAAATTGCTATGTTCTTCATTGAATGATTTATGTTTTGAAAGTACCTTGAACCCATTACTCTTCGATTTAATTAATATTTATTTAATTCAATTCCAATTATGACGTTTCGTCCATCTATGTGGACTTCATCAGGTAAATTTTTAGATATAAAAAAACATTACAAACAGTTGTTATTCGTCAATGTATGAAATCCACGGTACTAAATTATACATTTTGTAATGTTTTTCTTATTTAAAAATTTACCAGATAAATGGATGAAACGTCGTAATTGTAATTATATTGACTAAATAGTAATTAAATTTTCTTATGATAAATTTGGCTGTATTTTAATTATTATTGCTGTAAATATTATTCCCAATATATTTTTTTCAAGTTTTTAATAGAATAATAAATTTGTATATTCATAAATCGCAAAAAAATGTCTCGGAACTTAATTCAAACTGAATAAAGGTCAAGTAATGTATTAGAGACATTTTAAATCAAAATGGGTCTACTCAAGACTGAAGCTCGGTAGTAGCCGAGTATCCAAATATTGTTTCATTCTAAAAGTAGCTGGTGATAAATTCACTTCACTGGTTTATATCTACCATCTAGCTTCTGTGTTCTCACTGTCACTGTAAATTGGAAGGACCTCCAAACATCTGTCTCCTTTTGCTTGTGACTTTATCTACCTTGCTTACAATTCACGGGTTCGTAGCGTCACCGTCGAAACACGAGGTTTGGAAGTTGGAGAAGCGTCAGATTCTTCAGACGGAAGAGACGCTGGATAACTGGCAAAGTTAATTACATCGTATGAAAATTCAGTCACTAATTTAAAAAGGTTGTCATTTACAATTCGCGCAATATTCTCTTTGATACACCACGCCAAATTATTTGCCGATACATTGTGAAATACTATTCATTTATCCGTTTAAATTTATAGATAATAAAGACAAAGAAGCAAGATTAATAATCGCTAGATATATTAGAAAAAAAGTATGCCTTAAGAAAGCACTTTGGCAATTGTTCTTCTTGTAAGTGTTCCAGGAGAAAAGTATCCGTTTTGCTTTCTAACTTTATACCATGAATTGAATAATGATTATTCAATTTCGTGCTTCAAATATATCTTGTGCCATAATTATAGAGATTGACAAGTGAAAATTGGAGTAATTTAGGACTTGGCGTATATTAAATGACTTGTATACAGACCCCAGTTCTTTCATTAATAATTTCCTGAAGTTAAAATTATGTCAATTATGGTTATGCCATTTCGACAGTAATTTGCGGGCATTAAGCACACTTGGAAAAGAGTTTTTGTTGACATTCATAAGATAAATTGTTTATAAAATTGTTTTATAACACCTGAACGGGTTCCTAAGAAAAGGAAGGACACGTAATGATTTTTTGTTTTGGTCTAAAATGATAATTTTAATTTTTTCAAGGGATTTTTTGTATTTCAAATAACTGAATTTTAATTTAGATGATAATGATAAATAACCCTAGGTTTTAACCAGTCACTCCATTTAATGAACCAAAACTGTATATTAATTTTGATTTCAATTTTGAAGATGCTTTCGACATATGCCATAGTCATCAACACATTCCACAAAAAAATTAGAAATTATATATACACACAAAATTATTAATTAACAAATGTGGGTATGTACAGTAGATTTTAGATTAAAAACATGTTGAAACAAAATTGGTTTTTAGAATGTAAAAAATTCTATATATTTTTGTAACGTGTCAATTAATTTGTGTTTTTAAAATTGGAGATGACTACGACATATGCCAAAAGCTCCTGAAAAATTGAATACAAAAGTTGAAATCAAAATAAATATATATCGTTTTGGTTCATTAAAACCTAGGGTTACTCATCATTATCTTGTTACTTAAATTTAATTCTAAAAAACAAGTCATGTTACTAACTTATTATATAAATAATTTGGGTGAGTAATAAAAGGTATGCTCTGGCTGCACAGCCTGTTGTAATCAAAATTTCTTTTTTCTGGGGCGCACCTTTGAAATTGTATTCAAAATTTATTTATAAAATATTAATATCAATGGAGTTATTTGGGATTGTTTACAAATAATTCACAATATTCAAAGTCCGCAATGTAGTGTCCGCCGATACTGTTTGCGTATAATTTCAACCCCACTCATCTTAAGTTAACTGGCTTGTTACCGTGCTTATACCAGTATAGTTTTAATTTATTTATGGTACTGAGAGACATCACGGGGTAGTGGTGGTATTAAATTTTTCCATTATTAGACTAGAGGGCTTAATGAGGTAAAAGTTCTTGTATTGATGGTCTGGGTGCTAGTTTAATCACGAATTAACCAATAATAAAATACTTTAGCGAACAACGATTGGTGCCCAGCTCATTCATGAATATTAAAATTCACATTAACGCACATCGTTTCGTCCCCTGTTCAGGTATCTGGAATATCTGATTGGAAAAAAATTACTTTCTTTCATAAAATAAAGCGTCAGGCTTAATTGCGTTTACTGATAATAAATAACGTGGAATAGAATTAAGAGTAATGACATTTCTCAGAAAACCGTTTCCGTTCTTAATATAGAATGCCCGAAAATTTTATATTGATGTGTTATGAAAATATTTTCAGTATCAAGATTTAAGAGGGAGGAGGTTAAGCCCGGTCACGTCCCTATAATGAGCACAATGCTAGTGGAAAATTCAATCCAGCTTGCAAATGTCTAGATAGCAATCCAGTCACGAGGGTAATCGTATCGCCATCTCGGTGCTTATTACTCAGGAAAGAAGTTCCTCCTAAGCACTGTCAGTAACAAATGGAGCCCATTATGGCACACGGCGAGGCATGCAATCTGTCAAAGCCTGTAAAATGCCATGCCAAGAAATGTCAACACGATTTGAACTCGTTATTCAATAACTGATAGCGTTGGCTACTCGCCGTTTATCTGATATCTGTTAGCACTAACACCTGTATATTTACGCAGATAAAGGTGACACACGTCAGAAAGGCACATTTAATTGCCTCGGGTTTACAGCGCCCCGACAACTTAAATATATTAATTAATTATGTCTCATGTAATCAATATACTGATTGACAAAATACAGCCCTTTAACCTTGTTCCTTCATCTGGTATGAAAAATTGCTGGAGCTGGATTGACCTTGGCTTTTTCACATCCGAAGGAGAACCCTAAAAACATCAAATTTTGGCAAGAAAACAGAATTGTAAAAGAAAAACGGTAACTTGACAATAGACATAACTGAATGAAGACAGTAAAGGTATTGAAAACTTACGGAAAATTGTTTTATTAAAAATCAAAACTTACAGCATTATACGCCTACAGGTTAAAACTATAGATTACCGTTTCCAAATAATTTGACTATGTATTAGACAGACAGTAACCAAAACCACTTGAATACTATGCGAAGTCTAAAGCTTATTTCCTTACAGAATAACGAATAATGTCTTTCAAATAATGTTAGAAGGCCAACACGGCAAACAATTAAGACAATTTTGAGCACACATGTTCTTAAATAATTATTTAATATTCAGACAATAGTATTCTAACTTCAATTTGCAATAGTTAAATTCAGCATATAATTGTATTAATATTTAATTAATATCTCCCTTTGGAGACTTCATCAGGCATAAAATTTAGTAATTCATGTTCTTTACTCCCTTGACTCCCTCTGCCGAAAAGATTAGTAATCTGTTGAAGTATTTACGTAGCCTGTTAACTCCCCCCCCCCAAAAAAACCTCCCGCAACGGTTACGGCCGAAAAAACTTACGTATATTAATTATTTAAATAGTAATAAAATTATATGCTGACGTATTGCTCGTCTTTTTATTTATTGTAATTATTTATTATTTTTAAATAGGGGAGGATTCTTTCGCGGGAAGCAACAACTATTGATATCGTTGGAAAAATCCTTATGAAATGCTCGAATTTGGCCCAGTTTTAAAGGAAGTAATGCATTTAAGAATGTCTACAGGAAATTGTTTGTTAAAAGTTCAGAAAATCGGGATATTCCGTCAGCCGTTTCTAAAGAGTTAAGATCGGAGGATTCATCCATCTGTTTTTTGTGAGACTTTTTTGGGCTGGAGCTCAGGCCAGTTTGCTGCTCTCAAATTTTCCGCCGCAGGCAGTCGCGTGCCATTCCCTTTTCCTGGCAGTGTTGGCTCTTTCCGTCTATAATTGTGTATCGTTGTATTTAATGCTATTAGGGGAAGTCGGCGCGGAACGAGGACACTTATTGTTTAACAATTGTAAAATTGTGGAAAAAGAAAAAAACGCCTCGTAAAAGAATAAATCATAAGTTTGTTCCATTCCCCACTTAAACTAATATCAATATTACTTAAAACAATAAAAATATATTTTTGATGAATTTTTAAAAGAATCTTACAGAACGGGATTGGATGTTTCTGAAATACAGTTGTTGTTGTGGTATTCAGTCCTAAAACTGGTCTTATGCAACCCTCCATGCTAACTTATCTTGCGCAAGACTTTTCATTTCCAAAAAATACAGTTAATACAATAAAATAAAGTTTTGTTTAGGAAAAAACTTAAGGGCTTTTGTGTTTTATTTCTTATATTCATTTAGCAATATTAACTTTCGCAAAGAGATTTTATTGCAACTGCACAGTCTTTGCTAACATTTTTCGCATTTTTCCGTTCATTTTCTTTCTTAATATATTCATTTTGGGTACGCATCCTGTATCTCATTGTTATAAGTTGAGTCTACCAGTTTTTCCTTTTTTTATTGAGGAACGCGTTACCTTTTGCGCCGCGAACGCGAGTTTCAGTTTAAAGGTTTTTCACAAACAGATTTAAAACGTTCGTAGCTTATATGCAGTAAAATACATCTAATTTACTAATATATACTATTAAATATTTAAAATCGAAGAACTTTGCCAGTTTCCTTCTGTAGAATGCTGCAAAAATTATGAAGTCGCAGGTGTAAGACGCCAAAATAAGAGTTCATTCGCAAGGCGCAGCCAGTCGGGTGCCAGGACTTTTCCCTTGCCTATTTTCAATGTAACTCTTCTCCGGTCATTCGGAAGGGCGTGCGAAAAGTACCCAATGCTCGACCTACCTGATGCAGATTTTCTAGGGTTTTCCCTGCATCTCTTAAGGTAAAACACCGGGTAGGATCCTTAAACCACAGCCCGGGGACCCTAGTCAACCCTTGGCTACCTTGCTCTACCTTCCTCATCCCCCCTTTTCAATTCCCTTCCTATGTTATTAAAGGGGAGTTGCCTGTTTCAGGATCACCCTATGTAGCCTGTTAACCCATAAAAAATCGCTATTTACTAACCTCCAGCACTATCCAGTACAAAAAGGGTAACCTGTTCTAACCCGACATCCAATTCAGCCTCGTTTCCCCCTAAATACAAGCATCTGTAATGAAAATCAAAAATAGTATTAATAAGGCAATTATTTTTTGACTACCTTCCAATTCTATTTGTGCTTACTCCCGTTGTGAGAAAGGAGCTCGTAATCGGCGTCCGTCGTTTGTTCAGCTTTTTGTCTTATTCCTTCTACTTTCCTCATTATTTCTTCGTTCCAATTCATTGCTTCCTTTCTCTGTTATTCTGAGATTACGCTATTATAAGTAATGATAATAAATAGGAATTTATTTTTTGTATCAGATTTCCTCAGTTTTACACTCTTACTGAAATGTGTTCCAAATCTTTGCCATCAGTCTGATCAATTGGATGTTAACCATCAAATATTACTGCCACTAAGTGGTCAATCGGAAAACAAATAAAAATAAAACGCAATTTTTTTATTTTTCCATCGTTATTTTGTTGCAGTTTTCGCGTGGCACATTGACACACATTTGCGTATTGCGTGTGTGTATTCTTCATTTGCGGAGTACGCGAGACTGTCATAATAACAGCGGCCCTCCGAGGAACTACTGTAGATAAACGCTCCAATTACACCTCCGCCACAAAAAAGATGTACGCTCGCCGAAAAAAAAACCAGGCCTTGCGGCGGGCGCTACTTTATTTTCGGCTTCCATTTACACGGCTTCTCAGGCAACCGGTAACGGTAATCAGAGTACCCACTCGTAGGGACATGCATATACATGTTGGGGCCGTCCCCTTTACCCACACTTCAACTTTCCAACTCATTTCCTCCATTCCTCTGGTAATTATCCATTCAACTGTTCTCATTAATTCACAGTAGTATTTTAATGTCCTCATTCCAGGTATCAAATTACCATCCCCTTGATGGATTGTGAACCCTAGGGTTCCATTTAAAAGCCCTTCCCATATCAACTACGTTGTATCCAGCAATGCGTCCCGTCACTGCGATATCTTATATCTGCCTCCAAATATCCCATTCTAGTCCAATTTTTCTTCAATAATATGTTTCTGGTTATTTTACAGTATCAGACATCGTAGTCCGATCCTTGCACAATTTACGCCTTCACACAAACCCTCCACGTTTATAATCAGTACTCCATTAATCATAATATTAATTTTATAAAATTTAATTTCCTACCGCTACTCTACTCGAAATTAACCGTCGTTTGCAAGAGACCAATTATGTGAACAAGTTTCAAATTTTTATATTCTTGCCCAACAGAGATATTGCATCTCCAACATTCAAAAACCTCATTTTTAAAGGGCTGTAATTTATAAAGGTAACGTCAATTAGTATTTATAATTTATTTTGAGTAACTATACCATTATTTGTAAAATCACGGAAATTATTGAGTTTCACAAACTGTTTCTTCTTGGAGAAATTAGCCTACGAAAGTTTAATTTTCTTCATTTGGAATATACAACTTCCAGCTACACAGAACATATGATGTAGAGGAAAGAAAACACGAAAATTTTGAGAATTTTCGTAATTTAAATTGAATTTTATTGTTTAAATTGTAATTACAAAACATCCTATCCCAATCTGCACTGCAATAGGCCACTGAAAATCTAAATTTTTTGTTTTAGATTAAATGAATAATAGAATATTAATTTTTTTTAATTAAGTATCGGGTTATAACTTTTTCTATATATAAAACTCAACCTATTTGAAATATATGTAAATGGTTGAAGTAATATATGACGTAATACATAAATAAACAGTGCAGGATTTTACAGAAATAATTATTTATCGTTACGACGTTTCGTTAATTTTTTTAATATAATAAACAGTTTATATATATATATAAATCATTTAAAATGCAAGTCCGATTTACTTATTTCATTTTATGAAATGAAAATTACGCTTCTCATATTTTAACGCAACGATCTATATTCAAAACTATAATTGTTTAAATTTTTTGTCTACTTACCTGATGATGTCCACCAATATGGACAAATATTCGTAAATATATAAATACTGATTTTTGAGAAAATCGCCGTGTTGTGTATTTATTCATATACGTATAAATATAATACTTCAATCCTATACATATATTACAAATAATTTTAGTTTTATGTTTAGAGGAAGTCGGAATGGGACACTTGTTTACTAAACATAATTGTAACGTTATTGATTTATTGTAAATATGTTCTCGATTAATATGATATACTAAATTTTACTTACTGAATTTAATATTATATCTGACTAATTAGGCTGTTGAATTAATTACTTTTCAGCGAAGTCAGTTTAAGTAACTTTTAATGTATATGATTTAATTAAAACAATGGAGGATAGTAACGTTTTTTCGTAATTAAAGAGTATGTTAATGATATAAGAAATTGTATTATGAGGAGAAACAATAACTATATGATTGTATGTAAGAAAATAATTTCATATCGAAGTAAATGTCATAGTCGGAGTAATGCTACAGGGACGATCAATGGACGCAAGGTTTTCTGTTCATTGCATTTATTAAAAGTTTATTTAATTACACAGTATCCCACGGGACAATATCTTAGGGGCACGGTTTGCGAAGAGAGGAAAGTGAAGTCGCCTTACCTTCTCACTTTCAGCAGTATCTCTGGAACTCGTGTAGAGAGTTGCGAAGTACTGAAGGTTCGCCATTTTAGCTTATACTATGCCCAGGGCTTCGCCGTGTTAACGGGAGACACAGAGGATAAATTTCGAGCAGCTGTCTGATGATAATGAAGCGGATGTGATACGAACTGTAAACCCATTTCATGTTAAACAAACACTGCGACGTGATGGACGCTAAAATTATGTGACAAACGTTGGCGTGACGAAGACGGACGTGGGAGACAGTAAATCATTCACGTACAATTTAGAAGAGAATTTGTGTTGCGTGGTGACAGCCACGGCAAATAAGAAAAATAACAGCTGTGTGTTCACAAAAAAATGTTAAAAAACAACCTCAATCGGTGAGATTTTAAATGACGAACTCTGTTAGAAATCATGTCCATGATATATGAATTTATATGTAACTAATCTTTTCTAAGTTTTGCCACAACTTTCACCGTTTAAAAATGTTCTGTATATATAAATTTGAATTTATTATGTCATATTGCGAAGAAAAAGATAACATAACTACAAAAATCTTATTAAAGCAATCAAAGGTGAACTGAAACGACTAGATTAATTATGCCAATTGTTCTCAGAGCCATTGTAATTGTAAATTAGTGTTCATCATTTGAACTACAAGAGTATGAAACTTAACTGTGTTTCTTCGTATAATTTAGGTTGAAGTAATGTTATGTTATACAGGGATAGTTATCTGGAACAGTACAACCCAAAAGAAGTAGCAACAAATGAAGACATCTTCATAAACTTACTAAAATTCATTTCTGCAATAGGAATTTTCAATGGCGAATAAGTGAAAGTAGTCAAATGTTAACAGTTTAATCTAATTAAATGTAATTAATCATTTCTTTTGTGTTTAAAAAATGTATATATTTCAAATTCAAGTTTTATAAATGTAAATAGTATAAAAATATGCAGCTATTGTTCCCTCATAAATACCATATTTAGGCAATTTGTAATTTACTATTACAAACCTGTATTTGAATGTTGGTAATAATTCCCGGGTTGATGCGACGTTAAACATAAGTAAAAGTTAAAGTTACGTTAGAGGCATGAAATTTTTTCATAAAAGACTACGTGAGGGCATAGGAAGGGAATTAAAAAGGGGAATGTGGAAAGTAGAGTAAGGTAGCCAAGGGTTGACTAGGGCCCCGGCATATATTTTAAGAATCCTACCCTGCATTTTATCTAAAAGAGATGCAGAGAAATTCCTAGAAAATCTGCATCAGTTAGTGAGCTTGCTGTGGTGTCGCAGCCTTCCCTTCTCCGTGTCTCCACCAGTACATACAACATCAAAAAGAGATATCAACAGTCTTAGGAGACAGTTGGCCTAGTGATAAATAGGATCAGGGAACAACTCTTAGCGTATGTCTAAGGTCTTCGACCCCAATAAAAACACCTACTAAAACAGATGAAGGTGACTCGTCATGTGAGAACCTCGAAAAAACCAGTAGGAGGCATTCCCATCGTAGCCAGGTGAGCCCCGTAGTCGATCTGGCAGTCGATGACATTACAAACGTCAACGATTTGATAAGCTATGAAGTGCATGCAGGCTATTATTTGAGACTATAGGACACAGCAATAACATATTCGCAGAAAGAGGCTCTGAAGTATTCCGGTAACTAAAATTGGAACGCATAATTGGTAAATGTTATAATCACTGTGAATTTTCCATCCTATTGCCGGGAAATACTGAAGTCTAAGGGCCGTAATTTTTTTATCAGTTTCCTGATTAGATAAAAACGTTACTTTATAAAGATCACAATATCAGGATATTATATGGGAAGTTGGCTACAATTGATACTTTTAATATGAAATAAAGTAAAATCTTCAGGAATAATAGTAAGAAATTCAACTTACAGAACTTGAGAACCAACCTACAGAGTAAAATACCGGAATTACAATTAATTTTGTGGTTTAATAAAAGCAATCGTATCTAATTTTAATGATATAAGGAAAATACAACTGCCTAAATAATATTAGAGCTCCTTATAAAATGACGTTAATAATATAAGAATAAACATTTGTAACGTATTGATTGCCAATGCCGTACAGTTTTTTAATACCATTATTTTAAAAAATTCATAAAAATTGTAGACATTTACGTATTTCGTTCAGAGTGACGAAGAAAGTACACCGCTGTCAAAAAATCGGGAGTGTTGCTGTTAAAACAACGAACGTGGACGACATTGGGTTCTGATATTATATTTAAATAAATTTATCTCCCGTAGAACCTACTTTTAGACGAAAATTACTTAGTGGCTGTATGAGTTTTACAATAAATATACATTTATTGTGACGTAACACTCGCGACATACGTCTACCTAGTCCTCGTTGTCCGCCGTCGGATGCCTTCTTACAAATCTAGCGCTCTGGTGACCGAAATCCGAGATACCCCATGATGTATGAGGATAGGTGGCGTTGGCCCCTAGCAAGACAACGAACTGAGCTTCCTTCTGGATTTGGACGTTGACCTGAACTGTCGTGAGAATCCCTGGACCACTGCTGGCCTCGGAAAGAAACAGCGGTGCTTTTTGCTAGTTACAATGACTTTTTAAAAGTTTATTTTCTTCCTATTTCTTTGTTATTTGTGGTTTCGGTTTTCGTTTATTCCTGTTCCGGAGATATGAACTAAATTTACGGCAACGGAAAGGACAGTTTAATTGCATTATATGCCTGTATCAATTTTCTTCTATTTTAAAAATATTAGGCTTGGAATTCTCGACCTGATTGTTTTTTAATTGGGTATAGGAGATAAAGTGATGCTTTCTTCATTTTGTGGCAGAGTAGAGGGAGGCTTCCGCTCTCCAGAGGGTAGGTCTGATCCTAGGATTTCCGAGAGCTGCACCGAAGCGAAGTAAGGAACGTTTGAGACGTCGTTAGTCGGTGGCGCTGCTTGTCGGTCCGCTCACTTCGCCTGAGGATTGCGGCTCCCACGCGCCAGTAATTACGGCCTAAGTCGATGAACCATTTGCGGCTGCTTCGTGGCTTACCTCGCAGCCATAATAATTAACAGCTATCGGAGGTAGCCGATGTTCACGAACGGGCCCTGTAATTAACTCGTATCACATCTCTGACGTCTTGTCTGAATTAAAAATCGCGTGTGCTCGTGGTGGTGGAGCACATCAACAAACGGATGCTGAACGCCGCTCGGTTACTCTGAGAAATTCCTGCTCTACATCAGAGCCACAACTTCAGCTGCAAAATGTGAGATAGGTGTTTTCCTGGGACTTCTGGGTTTTCTCATCCCCACACTCAGTATGCGCCAGCTAAAAAGGATTTCAAAAACGAAATATTTCTTCAATGATTTACTTGAATTTAATTATAACCGCAAAAAACCTCTCATTTTTTGCATCTTATATTTTCTTATTTGTCTTCAAAAGTAAACTATTGCTCGCAAACCTATTCATTCATTTTTCTACTCAAGCAATAAAGAACTGGAGATACAACAATCTTACCAAAATTACTGCTTCAAGCTATATTTAAACTTCAGTGTTAAACCAGACACTAAAAATGT
Organism: Eucriotettix oculatus; assembly: GCA_034510155.1. Taxonomy (NCBI): domain Eukaryota; kingdom Metazoa; phylum Arthropoda; class Insecta; order Orthoptera; family Tetrigidae; genus Eucriotettix; species Eucriotettix oculatus. Next base: position 29,037,437 of record CM067377.1, on the reverse strand, counting down.
TCGAAAATCCCGATTTTTGATTAATAATTGATTGAGGGGTCTGAACGTTATATGTTAAAATAGGTAACTTTTTCTCGAAAAACGTTATAAATGTGTGCGAAAGCATAGTAGTCGGTTTACTACATTTTGAATACTGCTTACGGTTGAAAATAAACTATTAAAATTTCAGTGTTGCATGAATATAAAATATTCACCTATTTAGGAATATAAGCAATAACATACGACAACGCAATGTGTTAGACTAACGTTTTACAATTTATTTTTAATTAACTAATATTAACTCCTAGATTAACGCCTTTGGAATAATATATATATATATATATATATATATATATATATATATACAGTAGTTTATAGATTCAGAAACAAAGTCTTTCATAAGAATTACTCAAACGTAAATGAGTATTATTCATAACTGTAATATATTACAAGAATTAGAGAGACTGTTGTCACTTCAAACTTTATCAATCCGTAATCATATAAGGTAGATTCTTAAATGGAAGTAGATTATCAGTAGTAGGCTAACCATTTTTAGATAACACTCGTTATCATTTAAAGGCTAATAATAAGAATCTGTTTCCAGATATTGCTCATTAGTTATTGAAAAAAAGAGTGCATGTCGAGATAGAGAGAGGGAGGGGTGGGAGAGAGTGAGGGGGAGGGAGGTAAAGCATCCGTTTTCTTGAATGTAGTTTAAAAATTTGAAATAAAAATTGAAAAGTGGGGGAATGCTTAGAAGTGTATGCTAAATACGGAAAGTGGGCTTTAATGCTGACACAAAGAGATATCAGCTTCAGTGGTTTCTTTTGAAAACATCAAATCGAACTCTTCTATCTATTAGTCAGAATGGTTTATGTAGTTCGTAAACTCCACAAATACCCCATAAATAGAAACGTCGAATCGTTTCTAAAAATTGAATGCTAATTTCTGAACAATAATGGTACCTAATGTGATCACAAACTGGTTGGGGCATGGCGAATGAAATGCTGCATCTGCACTGAGAACACCACTCAGGTCAACGGAAGGGCGTGCGAGAAGAAATAAGGGCACGACCTACCAGATGCAAAATTTCTACGGCTTTTCCTGCATCACTTGCAGGCAAGTGCCGCGCAAGGTCCCTAAACTAAAATCCTTGGCTATTTTTCATCCTCATCCTCACCCCCTCTTTAAATTAAATGAGGGTTGCCACCACGTGGATAATTTAAAAAAATCACAACTTAATATTTAATTCATCTACTTATAACTTCCTTGGAGAAGTAAAAATCCATGTACCAGGGCCACACACTTCCTGTGTTTTCACTGTTTACATTAGTTATAACACGCAACTGCCCTCTAAAACATTGTGTTGTGTCGGGATTTTTAAATATTTTTCAAGGCTTCATAAGCGTTATGCTAAATTCTCCACTCATTAATCTGTTTGTCAAAAATAATTGACATTGCATTTTTCTTTTACTAGAGTAATTTAGTTATTTAATATTTCAGGAAGCGTAACTTTGAAAACTGTGCTAACTAGTTTAATATTCGCCCAATTCTTTTTCACACACATTGCTAATATGATCATGCATATAAAATTGTTCTGCTTTTTTCCAATTCATGTCAGAAGACGTCTTAGGCAAGGTTCAACATTAGGAATGTATCACTTGGCAATGAAGTGTGCTTAGCATCTGTTTAGTGTATCGGGGTTATTATGAGGATCTGCACGTAGATGGGACGTTCACCTGATATCTTCTGGACGGCTTACTTTGTGGTTAACCACTGGTCGATAACATAACCTGAGATCCCAGAAAACACAAAAGCCGCCAAAGTCCCTCGGGAAATATTCTTAGATGTGGCTTCATTGTTTCGTAGAAGAGACAAAAATAGTTAGAACCAGAAAAACAAAGAAAGTAATTTTTCAGTTTTGGTATTCACGGAACCCTGGAGTAGTTAATGATATTTAACATTTTATACTAGTCCTACTATCAAAAGAAATATTTTCAGTTAAAATTTGTAAAATTAATGTAATTATTATCATAATTCTAAGTAACAGATATTTTGTGTTATTGCTGAGTGGTACGCTGATTGCCTGCGGACTTTTATTGACTGTTCGTGTCCCACTGCTGCTTCACCAAAATATTATCGTAGTTTACACCTTCTCTATACCGCAACCTTAAAATTAATTACGCTTTTAATACTGGTAATATAACAACAAACAAACGAATGCTCTGAAAAATAATACGAGTCTAATGTAGAAATAATGAATGTAGAAACTATACTAACAACAAACCGTTCGCTGAGCCTTACAACAATATACAAACGGCCTTCGGCTAACAGACGTGCAAACATTTTGCGTCACAGACCCCGGACAACGATCCTTTCTGGTACGTCTAATAACAATAAATAATCATAGTGGACGTGGAAGTAATTGTTTCTTCAGCGTCTTCCATTTTATCTAATTCTTAGTGTGAAATTTTCGTGATTTTATGAAATCCCAAACATTTCAATTTAGAGAGCATTACCGGGTAATGTTGCTTATAGATGACTATTTATAAACTATTATTTGAATTATTTTCTATTTGATTTTAAATGTTTATAATTAAATTTATCCATAAACGAATGACATTTAAATTAAGATTCTATATCTACATCAGAAAAATTATTAAAATAAAGTAGCTTATATTCTAGCCGGTTCTTAACATAGTTTATAATTGAACTTTAAACTGCTAGGGTTTGAGATTGATCTAGTCATTACATTTATGTCATGGATAATTACCAGAATTAAAATGTATTCGTTATCACATCGAGTAATCGTATTAAATTCGTGTTATACTGGCTCATTCCTTAAACTATTGCCCGGTGACCCTAGTCAACCCTTGGTTACCTTGCTCTACCCTCCGCATCCCTCCTTTTCAATTCCATTCCTATGCTATTAAAGGGCAGTTGCCTGTTTCAGGATCACCCTCATATAGCCTGTTAACCAAACAAAGAAAAGTAAATTCACTTTCAAAATTAGGTGTTACGCACCGCGTCATATATTGTTTGATATTCAAATTGAGTTTATTTAAAGTCACATCAACAAAAACAGGTTATTAGCGACTGTACTTTAGAGATTTTACATTAAATTACATTATATAAATATAAATGTATCATTTAAAAATTCAAATATACATTTGTGATGTCTTGGGCAGTAGTCCATTTTGTCGAGGCTTTCAAATATTTTGTCTCTTTCCTGCAGGAATCTGCTGAATTCATGTTTTATAGTGGTATTGGTGTTGCGTTGGGAACAGAAAGAGGGTGGATCTTTTGTGATTAAGTGAAGGTGGGTAATTTTGGAGTGAGCGGTACGGATCCTTCGATAGTTATTTGCTACCTTCTATTTAAGAAGGGTTTTACTTTTATGGAGCTGAAGATGGCTGACTGTGGCTTATAATTATTGGATTTCATTTCTTTCCATTTGGTTTCCCAGTACTGGTGAAGCTTAGCTTATGTATATCCCGGACGGTATTTATTTGCTTCTGTTGTGTCGTATGCGTTATTGGTAGCGTTCTTGGCTTCAAAATCAACTATATATTAAATTTATTAATTTACAATACAACAATAAGTAAATCCACTTTAATTTATAAAGCTGAGCAATTTTTCTGATTATTTATGAACTTGAAATATTTTATAAACCAGAAACATGAGGTCTATTCTAGGGGTCGTCTTAGCGGGCCTTCTCATAGAAACAAAACTGTATACACAAGCCCTACGCAGAATTGGCAGAATGAGGAAATCGGAAAAGGTTACATACAAGGATTGTTTTTCAGTTCTGCCTGGAAATCGCCGAATTCCACCGATGTTTGGGGGAAAACGCCTTGTTTTGGCAGATTTCAAATTTCCCGGAATCTCAATGAGTTTGAAAACCCAAGTTAGAGCCAACTTGTCTAGGGTTCATTGGCCTGTCTGTAATCTTGTTCAACTACTCTCACACCGCTTACCTTTAATTTCGTATCGGCAAATTCCACATTTCGTTGTGTTTTAATGCTTACCATTACAACATACGCTGATATTTAAAAAAATCGGGGACAACATATGGATCTAAACATAATCAAACTATTAGGAGATTTATATAAATATTATTAGAAAAAATATTGTTTACTAACAATGAGGGGTGGCATGCAAACGTTCTACGTCGGCATCTATAAAACTTCATTTTAAAGATTTGCAGAGACAGTGTTGTCATATATTCTGAGATTTTAAATTAGTTCCGGGACCTTCTAATGTACTACATAGGAAGGTTTGAGAGATATTAAGTTTTTATTCAAGTATTTCAAGTATTCTCTTTGAAAACAAATATTTCAAATCTCGAGCTTTGTTACAAAAGAGAGTTTCTAACCCGTGGGGATTATTTAACGTAAACGTCTAGGGGGCTACATAATTAAATGAACCCTTATAGAGGAAGAAAAATCATTGATTTTAAAAGAATTTGAATTTTTATTACGTTTTTATTACATTTAGCCGCACTCCTTAATTAGATTGGAGGGGAAATCATAACAAAATAATGAGTGAAATGCGGATGCATTGTTAGGAAACAGAGAATCGATCATGAAATGTCACGTGAAAGCGACATTAATTTGTGACTACATTCTCAAACGAATTTGACACGCAGGTAAGCTAAAGCACTGTATTGTAATAACCGCGGTACTATTTCATGTTCATAGCCAGAGAGGTTCCATATAAGTAATACAACCGTAGGTGAGCTATTTTCACAAACTGTCAGCAATCAATTTGTTTTATCTTGAATATTTTCATGAATGTCAAATTTTTATCTTGTAATTCCTTAGATCATTTGAAATTATAATAATTAAAGGTAATTTAATAATTAATAGCAATATATACAACATGATATATCTATTGTCGTGTTGGTATGTGATGCGTGAGCTCGTTGGCAGATGCGAATTGTGTGTCACGGCGAACAGGAAAGCGACCCCAGAGAGATGAATAAATCAATCCATAGTGCAGTCCGCATGTTCCCGTAACATCGAATACAACCAGAGTGTGTTGTTCATAAAGAGGAAAATGTGCCCGGACTATCTATAGTGTGACAACACTCTCCATGTCAAGGACTGATAGCTTCTGTTAGTGATTCATCACTCCGAATAACCTGCCACGATTTCTGTTGCCAGTTGTTGTGGTTTACTTAGTTTTAATGTGTAAGGTAACGATGCAATTACACGTTCCCTGGAACTTTATCGTTGGCGTGTTTTAGGGACAAAGGGTTTTATTCGGTGGCTTAAAGCACGAAACCTCGCGTCTCTTCTGTTTGTACCTCACAATCCACTTCAGCACGAACATTGGACAGAATCAAGTTTCGTTGCATTTATTACGTACGATAATGGAGAAAACATAAAGAAATACGTTCTGACTCATGGGAAATCCGCACAAAAGAGAGGAATTTGCTAAAATTGAGCGTGGGCATGGATCAGTCGAAATTCGCTTAAATTTAAAGCCCTTTGAAAATTACGCTCGTGATTAATATAATGTGAAGTTTAAGTAATGGATGTGGAATATATTCCCTTATTTTTATATTTCCGCATATGTCGTCACATTCTGCGGGAAGGAAACTGTGGCGAAAATGAATAGCAGGGGAGAACAGGATATCCTATTTTTTACTATATAGTGCTGGAGATTCATAAATAGGTGTGGAACATTGTAACTGGTCAAGAAAGAAGTCTTGGCAACCCACTTGACCAAGTTTTGACCCCAATTTGTGAATGAACTCGGGTTTTGGCGTTTTACATCTGTGACTTACTTTACTATTTTTGCAATATTTCGACAAATGTTAATTCAAAAAACTCGTCGCTTTTACCTCCTCAATAGTATACATTCGTAAAATAGGTGTCTTTATCTGTATATAAGTAACGTATAAGGTTTAAAAATACTTGCATTCAAGCTCGGTAGAAAACATTAAACTGAGACTAACGTGCAGGGTGGAACGGAATACTATTGTAAAAGGTAAAATGTAATCTGTTTCTCAAGAACAACAGAAAAAACTGGCATACTCAATTTGTAAGAATGAGTAACATGATAATGTACCGAAAATGGATAGATTGAGAATGATCGGAAAAAGAGAAAATTTTTAGCAGAGTATACATTTGCAAAAAAATCGTTTTGCGAAAGGAAAAAATTGGTATAGTGATCAACGGCACGCCAAATAAGTATAAGGCATAAAACACAAGATGTGTTAAGATTTTTCTTAAATTAATTAAAATTTTATTCTACTCATTGTACAAAAATATTCTATCCCATTCTAGCCCGGGTGTAGGGAAGACTAAAAATTGCATTAAAAATCATCAAAAAATGAAATTCGTTGTTTTAAGTTATATTGATATTAGGTTAATAAACTAATTTTTTATACTTTTATGAAATTGTTTTCCTGTTTACATAATTTTACAAAAAATGTTAAACAATAAGTGTCCCGTTCCGCCCCGTCTTCTCCTAATTACATTTAGCTAAGCATTAAACTGTCACTCTTATTAATAAACAGTTTCTAAATTTCGACAGTGGAAATGCCAGAATGACCCCAAAAATATCATGTTATTTTTTTGTTACCAGGTGGATAGTTTAGTGTAAAGAAATTTGAGTGGTTTCGTATGTCCATACAGGAGGTGGAAATGGAGAGTAGTTTATTGGCGGACGACGTCGTATGAAGATTGCGCGCTATTGTTGTGCTTGTGTATTGAGCACGCACTTAGGAAGGCACCACGCAATGTGCCCCGTGGGTGTCATTAGCTGCGATTAATACTTTAAAGGGTGGGGTTCGTGAAGGGCTTACACGTGTCCTCGAGTAGAGCCCTTCCTCGGGGAAATCTGGTGCTATGCGTGTAAAAGCGGATTTCAATCGTCGCAAAGTCCACTGACGGATTACAGATCACTCACGTCTGTTGCATACATTTACCATAGGTATTTACATTTTTGTGTTAGTACACTTAGATACAAAACTGTACAACTTTTTTTTCATTGCCATGAGAATATGACTTCTAAATCTGTGAAACATTTACTTTCAATTTTTAATAAGTTACTTGCTGGATTGTTGCATTAAATTTCAATTCGTTGTCTATTACATTCTCGTAGTGATCTCCATTGAACGATCTTTATGGAGAGATGCACTTGTTTTGAAATCGCCGTAATATTCCATCATTAACGTTGCTTGTAGTTTTACAAGGCTTAAGGTCCGCTTAGAATAGATGTTGACAATATAAAATGTCAGTATTAAATGCATCATAATTAGACAGCGAAATAACCTATTAACGTACAAAATTAAACGCCAAACAACGTTTCTGCAATTACTTGTTGCTTTCGCCAGATGATTCAAAAACACATGATCTGCAAGAGCGATACAAAGCAGGAAAGCTACGTGGATTACAGAAACAATGTGCGGTATTTATTTTATCACTAATTAGGGTTTGATAATTCGTAACATACTTTTTTACCGTCAATAAGACGACTTCTTCTCGAAAAGGATTCATATTCGTTAGTGACTGTCAAACGGATCCGATTTTAACTTGTCCTTTATCGTCATAAATATCATTAATCTTATTAGTACGTCTGTCATTCCAATTCAACGGATAAATATATGTAGTCTAAGAAATAACGTTAACTTAGTTTCTGTAAAAACTATTTATTAATTGACAAACACAATTACCTATACATTCAATGTTGCTGTCTTTCTTTAAAGTAAAAGGCCTGCATGTGGCCCGTGGACAGGCCCTTTAATACCATAGGCAGATATTTGAGGGAGATCAGTGTTAACTATCTAGAGCCTGAATATATTTCCTGAAAAGACAGCAGCAGGAAGAACGTCCGCTTGGTCTGTTGTTAGAGGAAACTCAGCAGTGAGACGAGGTCTGAAAATCGACGTAGACATAAACACACAAAACATTCATAAAATAACGTGATTTGAACCAGGATATTTGAGTTGTCAGACAATACCACTGACCATTACATTTCATTCGGCTTGCTGAAGTAATAACGTGTCTTGCAGTAACGGCTGGTTCATATGTAATACAGAACATCAAGTAATATGGGAAGATTTTCTTGGTTTCTTAATACCCTTTTAAATAATAATGAAAAATGACATGTGCTATCCTTATTGTAGCACACGATTCATGTCTGGAGTGACAAATGCACACGCGGAGTATACCGCCCGTACAGTCTAACAATCTGATCCTTATTTGGTCTACAATATTTCTCAGCCACCTTAGGTGGGCGACATACACACTGAAATCAAAATAATTGAAAAAATTAAAAATTGAAATCTTGATACAATAGTTTACGTCTGTTCTATAATTTATTAAGGTACGAAATAAAATAACATGAATATAAACAATACTTATCTGAAAACACATTTTTTAAATAGTTATCATTACTTTTTTTCGTACATTTTGCATGGTATTTAAAAGAAATCACAGTCGTAGTTTATTTTAAAGATTTGAAACGATGCTGGCCAATTGACCTCAAAGTTAATCACTGGAGAGGACCTCATCAGGACACTTCAGAGACATCAAAATAGCTTATAGAACCTATTATTCTGATTGCTATTTGAATAAATAAATTTAAAATAATTAATAAAACTCTTAAGGGGCTGCATGTCGGACTTAAATTATACTGCGAAAACTACAGCAGGATCCTACATAAAATGCTATTATCATGTGTGGATTATTTAGAAAATTAATCTTAGTTAAATCTGTACGAAGGAAAAATGCTTTCGTGTGACAACTTGGTTTTAAAACTTGCCGCTTTTAAAAATTAGTCATTATTATATGCGGATGGAATTGGAAAAGTAATATATTACGAACCAGGTTTTCTAGGCTCCGGGGCTCCTTGGCTAACTTGCCCTTCCACATCCCCTCCTTTTTTTCAATACTCTTTCTATGTTATTCAAGTGGGCATTGTCCGTTTCAGGATCACCGTCATGGAGCCTGTTACCCAAAATAAGTGCTGTATTATTATTAATATGTTACGAAATTATCGTTGTAAAAATTATTGCAATTGTGATTTAGCACGTAACGTAAAGAACTCACGATCAGTCACTGGTGCCTAGTAAGTCTATGATTTGCTTTTCCTTATTTTTTCCATGTCTAATCCCGTCTTTTATCACCATTATTCTCTTCTGAAAATCAGTCACCCGCACAATGCCATCCCATTAAGTTTTCGTTGGTGAGTAGTTCTGGACCTTAAAATAAACTCGTTTGTGTCTTCCCAAGTTACAGCACATGGGGCTAACTTGAGAGCTAACACATGTTTTCGTCGTTCTCAGAAGACATTAGCCCACATCACACCTCCTCACTTCCATTTATTTAATGAGACACTCGAGACGTGTCACAGGTTTCGTGGGCCCATTGTCGCCGCAACAATGACTCTAATGAAAGAGGATCCAACACCTTTGTTCTTGAAGAAAGAGCACTTGCTAACTAGTTAGTATTGTCCGGTCCTCTGCGTAGTGCTGAATCCTCTATTAATTTTTTTTCGACTTTATTTGCCGTCGTAATGCAATCGAAATAAGTTTATTAGAATTTCCAAGCGACGAAATGTATTTTGCAGTCATTCTATAATGGAAAAAACTTAATGTTCTCCGGAGGAGTTTAAGAATTATGTGAATTAGTTAAGCGTCGATCTGGTGAATACATTAGTTTGCCTTTAATTAATAGTAAACTCGTCGCATCGGCAACGCAGCGTCGCGCGCATCCAATTTTTTTTAGTACATTTCCCCCATAATTTCGATAAGCATGGAGTACCGACTAATGCCATACTAGGAATAATGTGAATAATTGTGTACGGAAGCAATGTCAGCAGTGCGGAGAGTAATGAAATTGAACCGTCAGACGATGGCTCCGGGTTACTCTGCAGAGAGGCAGTGGTTCGCGACTCGGCGATGTCGTCCAACCGGTTTCCCTTCTCAATCTGAATGTGCGAGTAACGTTTTCTGGAAAATGCGTTCCCCCTTTCACTTTCGGCAAGTCATCGCCAACCTTGCCCAACGACACGCGCTTTAAACGGTCAATCGACTGCTCCAGCCCATCGTCCTATAATAATCAAACACTGAAAAAAGGATACATCGAAAGTACACTTTTAGTGATATACAATTAATATATTTTTTTCTAGGGGAATAATATCCATAGTAAAATAATAAAGTATGAAAACTAAATTAATTGTATCTTTAAGGGTCTAGAAAGTGGACTTTTAGCACAGGCCACCCATATGTTAACTCACAAGAGGAAAATTATAGCTTGAAATTATTGCATCAACGTCAATTCGACTGTTTCGTTAAGTATATTACTCATTCCACTTCCTATAGCCCTGCTCATTAATTCGATACTCGGAACATAACATTACTTTCTCTAAGGAATTGAGATTATTTTTCAAGTATGAAAAATGTTAAATATTTTATGATTTATTGATTGAAAATATTTTATAATTTTGACACTCCAGCGAATTTAATAATTATAAAATTTTCATCAATTATTAACTTAATTTTAATATATACATAATATTATTATGTACCGCCTAAAGAAACCCCAAAATTATGAATAAAACTCTTTGATTGGTTTTTTAAATATGGATAAATAAAGCAAGTAATTTCTTTCTTCCCGAAAATTGCAACAAAAAGATAAAATTTTTATTACATTTTAATTAAAGAACTGAGAAGATCCCTAAATTTGGTGGACGGAACGTTATATTATTCCATTTCTGGCATTTGGCCATTCTTTGTGATTTTTTTAAAAATATTTTATTAAAGTAAATACTAAAATAATTATATAAACCATACAGACAATTTTCCAGAAAACAGATTTATATTAATTATTCACTACTTTTTATTTATAATTTCTGGTATTACATACAACCACAAGATAGTTTTGCCATTGGTGGAAAGCTCGTCTTTATGTTTGAAAAGTTTCATTAGTCTTATATGCAATACCAAAGAATTAGTACAAGAATTTTTAGTATAATGCACATCGTACGGATGTCTTCTTACAATTAGTGTCACTAGTCACAGACATTATTATTTATCTCGGAAACTAAATACGTTATGAAAAGTAATAATAAAAAATGTTAGTGATATCAACGCCATGACACAAGTATTATTATTTTTATACAATAATAATTTGAGAATTTTACACAGTTTAAAATCCATTAATGGGTTCTGGTTTTATAATAAACTAATTTTTCTAAAAACAATATATTTTTAACTTATTTTTTAAGCCTGCTTCAAAATTATTTACTCGAAAATTCTATCGTGAAAATTTAATCCGATTTTCCTTTGTTTTCAGGTAAGAATTAGACCAACTCTAGTTGATTTTAGCTCCTTGGATCTTCAGTAAGTACATCATAGTTAATGCATGTGTGCTTATAAACGAATATCAGTTTGTTTGACGAATAAATTTGCTTGAAGATTGCATGCTATCATTTTAAGTAAGTGCCTTTTTACTGTATGTGCTGTCTTAAAATAATTTTATCGTAATTTTATTCACGATTTAATTCGCCGTTAGTTAAGCTGTGTCAAAAGTCAAACATTTTTAAATTTTCTTTGTAATTGATTTCCATTTTAAACATTGTCTATATCTAAGATTGTACTTTTGTTATCATTTCATCACTATTTTTAATATTGCTTGAGAACTTTCATTAGAACATTAGGAACTGGTCGTACAAATTATTTCTCAATTAAAAATAAAATTTTCCAATAGATTCGGATTTTTTGAAGACTATATCGTAGTGGTTAGATATTACTGAAACGATATTTACTATAGCCTATCAAAGTACCTTGAAACCGTCAGGTGAAATTCCAAGACGAGATTTTTCAATTTTGTGGGGTCGGTCCGATCCTGTGAACTGTGAACATGACTAACGTGGTATTTCCCAATGTCGCGTGGTGCGAAGGGCATACTAAGGAGGTTTCAGGAAAGGAAAAGCTTTAAACACTTCACATGTCAAATACGTGCAAGTTTAAAAATTATTAATAAATAGTAAGAAGGCCTATAAATCATAAGAATTAATAATTTACTGACATCCGTTTATTACACGACGTTTCGTACCTTAGTTTGGGACACAACTGGTGTCATATAGAAACAGGAAATTTTAACACAAGATTTTTGGCGTACATGCCATATTATGAGTTGTATATTAACTATCAAAAGAAGGAACAAAAGGTCCAATACATGAGAGTGCAAACTCAAACTTTCAGAGAAAAGGACACTGGCCCATATTAGTTCTCTAGTACCCCACAAGGTGAACAGTGGAAGGCTTCGGTCAGTCTACACACCTCATATGCAGCAGCAGTTGATGTAGCACAGCCTAGACAAGATGAAGACAACTTCTGCTGCCTATCGCCACACACTGGTTACAGGTCTTTTATACAGTAAGGCTTTCCACTGTTCAGCTTTCGTGGTGCTAAAACACCAGATGAGGTTCCAAACTAAGGGACGAAACTTCGTGCACCGAACATGCTAATAAAATTATTATTTCTTCTGACTTATAACCTTTTAAAAGATTTCTTATTTCATTTTTCAGATAATTAAGTAGTTTTTTAAAAAAATATTATTGTTTACTCTCATGCCTTTATAGGATATTAGAAAAATTTAAGCGACACCCAGTTTACAAAACTGCTCAAATTACGAAACAGCTTTGTAAATATATTTCTGATTACTGTACTGGTAGTCGCACTGCCACTTATATCTCGCTTCACGTGTGAAACTGATGGATGACAATTCGCTGAACCGCTGAAAATTTAAATACGAATGTTTATAGTAAGTGCCTAATGAATTTACGGCTAATCAAAGTATTTTTTTTCTTTAACTGGCTACATGAGAGTGATCCTGAAACAGGCAACTCCCCTTTAATTGCATAGGAAGAGAATTGAAAAGGGGAGATGCGGAAGGTAGAGCAAGGGTTGATTAGGGCTCCCGGGCTATAGTTTAAGGATCCTACCCGGTGTTTCACCTAAAGAAATGCAGGGACACCCGTAGAACACCTGCATTAGGTAGGTCGGGCATTGGGTATTATTCTCACGCCCTTCCGAATGACGAGAGACGAGTCTGCTGTGGGGTTGCAGCTGTTCTCCGTGTCTACACCAGGTATAGGAGGCAGTTGGCCGACTGATCCAATGGGATTAGTGAACAACTCTTACCGTATACCCAAGGTCTTCGACCCCAGTACATACACCTCCCAAAATAGGTGAGAACTTTGAAAAAACTAGAGAGAGTACGAGGTGTTTGCTGATGGAGCCAAGTAAGCCTCTCAGCCAATCTGGGGAAGAAATGCCTGCGTGCGAAAACTCCACAGGTACTCCTATTACAGTTCAATAAGTAGTGCAAAAAGTTAAATATGACGCTACACTCTGTTTTAGAATTTTTACTTCATTTTTAGCTATATTAAATTATTTTTTCGCTTTTGTCTGTTTTATCACTTTTCTATTAATTATATAAATATACATATTCCACCGTGTGTAAATGAAAATAGTCAATCCGTCGGTCGACAATAAGCCAGATATGTGAGATAGGAGATCTCTATTCTGTTTTCTGTTGTGCACGTCTGCAACGCTGTTGTAATTTTAGCTGGTTGCACAGTGAGAGATCCACGTCCATCAGCGAGTGGTATCGCTTGACATGACCCTCCGCAAGCGGCGGAACAATGGAGTGCGTTCGCCAAATGCACTTTTTCCGTTGCGTCCTTCGGCCTGGCTAATGGCATCACAGCACGGCCGCCATTTGCATAATGAAGCGAACCGGTCCATGCAATCGCACTGTGTGCCAAGCAATCTGCCTGAGCACACTGAGGAACTCATCTTAATGCCTAATAATCCATATCATACGTTATAGCAAAGAATAAGAAGCCCTTTATGGACGACCGTAAGTTTTATTCAACTAACAGATGCGAAAGACAGAACAGAGAATGGGCGACGGGAATCGGAGGAGCCGGGCAGATTTACTTAACGACACTGCATAATGTTTTAATCAGTAATTATGAACCCTATGCGGATTGTTCTCCGAGCAATATCCCATTTTATTTTTATTAAATGACGGTGACATATCTTCCCCTTTACTGGGACTTATTTGGGGGGACTTATTTCATACATGCAGTTGTTGGAAAACTGATAAGTAAAATATATTTTCATCGAATAAAACAGATAAGTGATAAAAATTCAATGAAATTAAAACCGACTGAAGATACTTTATTAGTCATTTTTATAATTAGTTCACCCAAGGCTGTTATTGAAATATATTACTAAATGTTAGAAGACCGTCGTTGTTGAATTTAACGCCCCACGTTGACTTAATTTTCTCTCATTTATCATATACCACTCACTGGATAGTTTAACAGTTTAGCCACACATGTATTAATCAAGGAGACCCTTATCGCCGTAAAATAAGAATTACTTGATGAAGTGCCCAACGTTGCTCAGGTTCACGTAAATCGCAAAGCAGGAATCTAATTAAACTTATGTTAATTACAGCACTTGAAGGTACACTCATTTATAGGTCTACTCCAGAGTTCTAAGTCTATTTCCAACCTATTTTGGGTTGTGTAAATGTGTTACAGAGAGGTGTTATTTTGACCCAATTTCGGTGGTCTGAGAAGAAAAAGTCGTATGGCCAAAATTGTAAGGAACTGAATTTCCAAGTCACAAAATTCAAACCAAAGTCAAGAATAATTACCCAGTGAAGGAAACAGTAATGTATGACAAGAAGATTGCTCGTCTTTTATAACGAAACACTTATTACGTACTTAAATCCATTTTACTAATGACTCAATTACGTGTCGTCATAATTTTTCTAAAATCCTCAGTTTTCGTACTGCATGGGCCTATAGCTGGAAGGATCCAATTTTTTTAATTATTGTGTTTTAGCTGAGGGAGGTAGGGGTGATGGTCTACCTTAGAAATAAAGATATCTACTAATATGTCTCGGTGAGACAAAGAGGGTAAGTCCTTATTCGTTTCTTCAAGTTGAGTGTGGACTTCACTAGAGGCGGAAAACATTTAAAAAAGTGGAAAATCGGATATTTTTTTGACATGTTCACTTTTCCACATATATATCGTCAGGATATTTTTATCACAGGCACTTCCGGAGCGGGGAGAATCTGAATAGAAATGCCAGAGGAAAGAAAATTACCTTCTTGCTGACTTGCAGACGTATTAAATGGATGAGGATGAAGAATTCAATTATTACCACGAAAATGATTTTAAAATCAACGAATTTGCCGTCATTAATTAAAAAAGAATAGTAGACATTATGTAAACTATCTTAATTAGAGGCTGGTGATGCTAAGGAATTTATTATTGGAGCTGCATCTTGAGAAAATTAGTTTGTTTCCTGAAAGTGGTTATGTATAAGTATTGAAAGCTGGATTCCAAACCATTATTGAGTTTCACTTTTCATATAAAATTTGGCCTAAACATTAAAACGCCGTGGATTGGGAACTGCGATTCGATTCCGTGATCTTTGGTTGTGCAACGACTAGACCACTTTGGAAGGATACACGTACGGTCGTTTCAACTGAAATATTTGTATCCACGGACTATGCAGTTGTTTTCTGATTTCTGAATCATCTGTGTGAAAAATAAAGTAAAGGGGCCAAAGGAATGCGCCACTTTATGGTTTAAAAGTGCTCCTACACTCACCGTCCTTCTTCATCTGGAAGGATTATATATTGGAAAGTCTGAGAAACGTAGATAAAAAAAGCAGTAATCATTGCTTACGACTGAGAAATTAATTAATAATATGAATAGGTATGCAAATTTGTTATCTCCTCAGTTCCAAAGAAAGTAGATGTATATGAATTCTCAAGCTGCGAAACATTAGCTACTTTAGGTAACGCTGGGATGATTTAATGTCCTGCCAACTTACGGCTTCTCTCATAAGCCTCTTTAAATTAATGTCACTAAAAGTTTTCGGGGAATTATTAATACTGATGATTTATTCAATATCGGAACTTTTGAAGCGTGCGCACATTGTCCACTGAAACAAATTTAAGCGAATTCAGTAAAGAGGTTATATAATTACTTGGCTGTCCTTGGACTTAAGTGCTCGTAATACACATCATGTGGGAATGACCCAGAAGGTCGTAGCGCGTAAATCTAATTACCAGGTGATTAGCACTGTAGCCATTGGCTTTCAACGAAGCGAGCGACTCCTTATTGAAGCAGTTCCTCGAATTCATCCAGCCTTGTTTGTTTATGACGTTCCGAGCCCCTTCACAGTGAGTGTTATTAGGCGAGGCGGGCTTGAGTATTGTATGCTTAATGGCGAGTCTTTCAGATAAGTTATTTGTGAGAACGCCGCTATTACAACCAGCCACGCTTCTAAAAGGCTGGGCGCACTTCCGTTTCTTTGAATTGCTTTCTCGCACGAAAAGATGCCACCAACCTGGGAAGAGACTCATCCACAAAGAATGTCACTTCTTACTTATCCACATCTCTTCTGTTCTCAGAAATAACGGCGTATCTATCAGCTATTACATGTTGGAGGAAACAGAGCATGCGTCTAAAAGTGACCGGTCAGTTTATCATCAGCTCTACCAAAATCCGACTTGCACTACTCTCATCAAAGTACGAAAGAAAAAGACTATTTTACAGTCAGTTGATGAGTGCAAACCGTGTAAAATACTGTATGATGAAGTTGATATTTTATTATTCTTAATATAAAGCTAGGGAGTATTGGAAACTCGGAATTGGCGTCAGCATGTCGAGGCCGGATGCCGTCCTTAATCTCCAGGGATGAGTTATGGGAAGGTAAAGATATGACCTGCGAATTCCGGAAAAATGGTCCCGCGAGAATCGAGGCTCACGAAGGCAACCATATATTTAAAGACCACATGGTTGCCTCAACCAATTGAGTTTAATGGTTAAAAGGCAATCGATTATTAAAGATCGATTTTGAGTCTTTTGCACGCGGCAGTGAGACAGTGTGAATTCAATCATTCTGCCCTTGGAACTTGAAGGAGACGGTTAGTAACCGACACTTGGTCCCGACGTATCTGAAGGTCAACCGACGACGCTGAAGAAGGCGTCCTACGGAGAGGCGACGCCACACTACAAAGGATGTACGCTGTCAGGTTTCTAATCGTTAGCGTTTAGGAAGGGTACCGCCCACGGTATTAATCCTGAGATTAGTAAGAGATCAGATTGTTTTGCCGAATCTCCAAAATTTGTAAATATTTCCCTCATAAATGTTTTTTCTACTTACACTACCCTTTCAATTTTATCAAACACCCTGTCCTACAATACAAAGGCTGAAGAAATATAAATTAATATGCTAGTTTTATTTTTAGACATTTGAGCTACTTTCAGACGCCGATTATTGAAAAACAAAGTTAAATTTAGTATTGAGTCAGCCACCACATTCACAAAAATTAAAACAGTCACAAAATTAAAACGAAAGTCAAGAGGTATTACCCATGGAAGAAACAGTAATGCATCACGAGATTATTACTAATGTTTTATAATAAAACGCTTCTTACTATAACGCGTATTTATTTAAATCTATTTATTAATGACTTAGTTGCGTGTAGGTATACTTCGTGAGAGTTGAACGAAAAAGTAATTAATTTATATAACTATATGAAGAATATATACAAAGAAAATGAAACAAAGAACTTGTACCTTCGAGAACTATAGTGGCTGCTCGGTAGACGATGTCATTAGAAAACAAAATTCTATTATTCAAAGCCATCATCAGGCCATATGCACATTCGGCAATGTACTATAGGGATGTGCCAGCAAATCCCACACTGGTGTAATAATGTAACCTTTAGAGCTATGGTTGCTGGTCGATGATATGTGAGTAATGAAACACCTTTAATCAAGGCTGTAGTTCTGAGATGAGTAATATTAATAGATTCAATGTTAAATTTAATCGTACATTTATAAAATTACACAAATAAACATCAAAACAGTTAATACGTGAGACACCATATTATCATTTTTCACTTAAAATTACCATTAGAGGGAAGTGTGTGGGATAGGAAGAGACGAGGAAGGCCAAGAATGGAATGCGCTAAGCAGATTGGGGAGGATGTGGGTTGTGGTAGTTATAAGGAAATGATAGGTTAGCACGGAGGGTTGCTTCAGACCAATCTGAATACCACAACAACGCCAGAAGAAATTTTATTATATATTTTTTTACCCGAAGAAAAACCTAAAGTTGTTGACGAAACGTTGCATCATCTCTAATCAAGTGGTAGCCTTACTTATTGGCTGTTTTGATGTTTATTACAATAAAACATTCATTCATACAACTTCTCCCCTTGTACAACCACTACTGCAAGACCTAAACAATTGACCTGAAAATATGGTAACAGGGGATGATCTCTGGAGTGGACATCATCAAGTTAAATAAATAGTTAATACAAGGCAGATATTAAATCGTAATTATTAATTAATATTTATATTGAAATCAAAAACTTACATGATCATATTACTAGAATTTTTGTATTATAATGTAAAGTACAGTTATTAAAAACGAATTTATTGTACAATAACCTAAGTTTACAAAATAATTCATATTAAATATCGTAGCCACATGAGCAGATATTTAATATTAGATTCATTTAAACAATTAAAGAACTACTTTACAATCCTACAAAGATTCCAATAGAAATTAATACAGACAAACAATATATCTAAACCAAATTTAGGAATAAAATCTTACAGATTAAATAACAATAATTATACAGTAAACGACAATCGACAACAATCAATTAATAAATATAAGAAAATACCATATGCTAGTAATAAATTATTTAATTAGACATGAATATTTTGAATCAACGAAATATAAAAATAATTACATCCTAAAATTATCATTTAGTCTTGTTAATTTGTTTTTACTGCATTTATTGTCCTATATTTTAGTAGATCTTCCACTACGTGAATTGAAAAACAACAAAATAACTGTTGAAATCTAGGACACGAAAAGCATGGAATACTTTATATTTCATAACTATAAATCTAAAAACAGGAGCTAAAAATGTATGGAAATGGCGCACTTAATTTTTATGAGACCAATTTTGGGATAGAAGGTGACATTGAGAAATCCAAATAGCATAGTCGGATAACGTTCGGGATTAGCTTCCAGGACTTCAATATTGAAGGATCTGAAACATCGTGGAACCACTTGGAAACATACAATAGACAATTTTATTGAAAGTCAAAAAAATTAGGAAATGAAATACACTCATAACAAAGCTGTGATTGTAATTTAAAACCGAATTAAATCATTTACAGCAATTACTTGCCACGAATGTAGAATATAAATTGAAAGCAGTAAGTATAGATTTTTCTGCAGTGAACTTAATGGAGCCGTAATGTAATTGAATCAACAAGCAACCTTGTATTGATTGGCTACAAACATGTTCGGAGCGCGATGGAAGTCTGCTACAAGATCTCAGGTTATGATGACCTTTTACTTGAACACGAATAGCTATGATGGAATGTACCGCTCTTCCAGAGTGACACCTGAGCAGTTTCGTTGTGGTCAACCGACGGCGCTTTTAGCCGCTAACAGCTCCTGCTTAAAAACAAATTATGCAATATAACACGCAAGCTGGAAGTAGTTATTAAACCGCTCTAATGAGGGTCGCGCAATATTGTTGGAGAAAAAAGTTTACTTTAAGTTATATATATTGTAATATACTTTTTAGGGTATAAAACATTAATTAATCAATAGAACAAATTATAATCAATTTTAAAATTTTTCATTTATTAATTTAAAGTGATTACATGGGCTTAATCTCAGGGGATTTTGGGTCTCTCGAGAGATGGAGTATGCAGTAGCTGAAAATAGAAAAAAAATCATTAAATATTATTTAACCAGAGCAATGAGCAAGTTTCACAGCTTTTTTAATAACTTACCCACAATTACTGGGCCTACAAACATCCACCTCACGAATGTTTCCGCGTCTCTCTGGCGTCTTGCAGGATTTTTATCGATGAAGGTAGTAGGAACCAGATCCGCAACTCATCTGCTTCCTCGTAACATCTAACGTCTCTGCCCACCTCTCACAGCATCTGATCACGTCTGGACACGTCTGCTCTCCGCCCACCTCTCACAGCATCTGCTCTCGTCCGTCCTCTCCTCAACTCGTCTGACTTCTGCTCATCTGCTCTGCCCATGTCTTTCCTCTCCTCAACTCATCTGACTTATGCTCACGTCCGTCCTCTCCTCCACTCATCTGCCTTCTGACCACGAGCCACCCATCGGCTCCCCTTTTTAAATCCTCCGACGGGAATTCCCCGCCATAGGTCTATTTCATAAAACTCCGGGGCTCCCCGCCTCAGATCCCCTACAAAATTTCGGGGTTACCCGCCCTCATTTTTTACACACGTTGGGCGGGAATCTCCCGCGGGGAATCACCATCGTTTTTTTACACACGCCCCAGGAGGTTTTCCCCTTCGGGATTTCACCCGCTTTCAGCCGAATAGACATTGTTGTTGGCCGAACTGCGCCTCATAACGCCACAATACCACAAAATCCGCGTTTTTTATCACAATATATATATATCGATATTTAAATATTTTGCGTTCCAAAATTACTCTGTATAAAATTTACCGAGTCCAATATCTATTTGTCATTATGACGCACAAAGAAATTGCGGGTCAGTAGCTGTACTATTAATTTTTAAAATTTGTAAACTTGTCTATAGATGTTGTTTTTGAACGTTAGGAATATGATTCTGAATCACACACAAATATTAAAGGCTTGGTTTGAGGTAACCGTAGTACTCAATACGAACTTTCACAAAAAGAAAACGAAAACCAGTAGTTATAAGGATTATAGAATTTCTTATAATCAAAAATTAGTAAAATTATAATATTAAAAATATATAAATTTATTGGTTTTCATCGTTCATTGCTTAGATCCTTTATATTAATTAATTTTAAGTAGTACAGTACCGTGACGTCACCAGGCTTGTGAAATCCACGTCTAAGGCAAGACAGACTTTATTTAAACTAATTGAAATAGTAGTAGTGCACTGAGATGATTTTCAAAAATAGTCAAATAGCGAACTGTTGCGCATTTTAATTAATCGTTATCGTCTGCCTGATTATTATCCGCCGTATGTTTTTAGTATTAACCGTTATTGACTTGTTACATTTCATATATAAAATGTAATAAACTGAAATTTATATCCATTTGTCCGCTTCAAAGTAATCCGCCACAGATATAATACACTTGTGTCAGAGCTTTATCCAATCCTCTGATATGCGCTTTTTGGTATCGCCTCAAGGTCTTCCCGCGATGTGGTCTTTATCTCCTCAATCATGGTAAAACGCCGTCCTTTCATGGATCTCTTCAGTTTTGGGAAAGGAAAATGTCGCAAGGGGCCAATTCCGGTGAATACGTTGGCAGAGGCGTGATTACGGTGTTGTTTTTGGCAAAAAAATCACGGACAACGATGCGTGAGGAGGTGCATTATCGTGGAACAAAAGCCATGAATTGTTTTGCCTCAAATCCGGGTGTTTTCTTAGTAATTGCTTCACGAAAACGGCGCATAACATGATGGTAACATTCCTTATTGACCGTCTTGGTAAAAACTCATGATGCACCACGCCATTGTAATCGAAGAAAACATTCAGCCAAACCTTCACCTTTGACCGAAATTGGCGTGATTTTTGCTGTCTTTGCTCTACTGGATGATTGAGCTTTGGTTTCGACGTAATAACCATACTCGTGTTTTTTTAAATTTATTTTAGGTCGCGTCAACAATAAAGTTATTAGCGTTCAACATAAATTTCATTAGCACATATGAATAGAACAATTTACATAAGGTGAAAAGTTAAATGATATTTTAATAAATATTGATATCTTTTAAAAATTGTAAAGTTCTTCTTCCGAAGATGTGATGTTTCAGGCCCATACAACCAACCCCATGATATCAGCCTTCTGTTTGTGATACTTGGGGCAGTGGAAGATGATGTGGTCCATGGCTATGTTCATCCTGCACGAGATACATTGTGGTGCAGGTTCTCTAATAAAAAGAAAGCAATGAGAAAATTTACCCTGGAAATTACTTTTCTCGCCTTTCTCGTTAGATGTCTGGGAAAGAGTAAATATTGATAATTGTTGAGGTGTCGGTGGAACGGCCCGTTGTTAGAAGATCTTCTGCTAATGTTCCAGTGGTCCAGGAATTTAGTGTTGTAAATGCTCCAAATATCTTCTATGGTGCATGTATGGTCCGATATAAAATTGTGGCTTGAGTTTGCAGCTAGATAGTCAGCTACCTCATTTCCTAAAATTTTACTGTGGGCAGGGATCCAACATACGGTATTATGATGGCTGTTATCATTAGAAAACCAAATATTGTCTCTGATATTGTTAACATTACTAAGGTAAACGTCAGTGTTTTTATCGCTTTTATAGCATTTAATGAATCACTGAATATTAATGTGTTTTAAGCAGGATTTTCCAAGCAGTGCTTAGTTGCCATCAATAGCGCGTACATCTCAGCCGTAAGAGGTGAAACATCTTTGTGGATAGCTTGAGTTTTTGATGATCCATTGGTGAACGTGGCACATCCAACTCCATTCGGCGATTTTGACGCATCAGGGAATATGACTCTTGGGTGATTGTAACGTTCAATAAGATCAAAAATTTTTGAATTCCAATCGATGTTGTGCTTTTGATTGTTGGTGAAACTGGTGAGGGATTTGTCAGTTGGGATTTCCGTGTATCACCAGGGAGGAATACATTAAAAGTAGTTAAAATCGGGAAGGGGGATGATAAAATTTAGGAAGAAGTTATTGGAAACGTATTGGTTGACTGAGTAATAAGATAAGGATTTTTTTGCGTGGGGAACTGAGGAATACTACATGGACACCCGAGGGGGGTCCGCACCCTTCGGGTAGTGTCAGACTCCTACTGACTAAACCACAAACCCGGTTCTTGGCATTGATCCATCCCGGGACCACGTGAGCATTACATCAGGACGGTGCCACCTTTTCACATGCTAAGCTAAGATAAGGATAGATCTTCGTTATGTTGCAGAACTGATGTTTTGCCACCTGTTATGACTCTTTAGACCAAATCTGGATCGTCGTTGACGTCATTCAATAACTCCTGAGCGATGCTCATGCGACGGTTTTATTGGTGAAAAGTTAGCAATTTCGGAAGAAACTGCGCTGCCACACGTTTCATGCTCAAAACACGAAAAATTGAATGGTATGAGCCTACGGACATTGCGACCTCTCAGGTAACTTCTCTATTAGTGGTTCGACGATTATCCCAAAAAAGTTTCAACCCTAGAACGTTTTCATTGGTTGTTAACGTGACAGGGCGTCTAGGGTTGGAATCGTCATTAATATCTTCTCGGTTCTCCTTGAAGAACTTGTACCACCCTTTTTTTGCTCAAAGTATACTCGCTAAACGCCACAGTCAACAATTCAAGTGCGTTGGAGCACTTAATTTCATTTTTCACACAAAATGTAATAGACTTTTTGACCCATTTTTTTTCGATTTCAAAAAATCGCGAAACACACCGAGACACGTCCAACCTATACATCTGTCAAAAACAAACTACACATGCAAAATGGCTGATCTTGGCATATTATGTTGGGAACGTGTGTACCGACATAAAATACAAAAAATTCGAGAATTTAATATAAGTAGGCAGCGAATTATTTTAACAAACCTCGAAAGAAATTTGATTCCTTTCGGTTAAATTGTAAACATTGCAAAAATTTTCAGTATATACATTATATTAAGATAGGCTATTTAAATATTTTACAGTTTGTTGACTACATAAAATTCTTTTGTAACCAATAAACGTACATAATTGACAGTTTTTTGTACTTTTTTGGTGGTCATTTCCGAGGATTGCTGGAATTCGTTTCTTAGCAATTGCACTAAAACTTCCCATTCTCAGGTGCAATTGCGAAGATATGTCATTGACATGGGTTTTAATTGCTCCGATACATAGTTAATTTGTGAATTTTTTTGGATACATTTTTTAATGAAATATGAGGGTGTCGGCTACTTGAGGGTAATTCATACGGCGGAAACTCCCCTTAAATGAAATACAAAGTAATTTGAAATGGGGAATGTAGCAAGAAGAGCAAGACAAGGAAGAGATAACCAGGTCTATGGTTTAAGGATCCTACCCTATATTTAGTTCAAAGTAATGAAGGGCAAAACAGAAATCCTGCATCTTGATACTTGCCCCACGTCGTTCTGAATGGAGAGAGGGACATTCGCTGATTGAACGTAGCATTGAACCATCATGGTTTTTGACTGGAGGAGGTATCGAGGCAGCTGGTCGACGGGTACTATTGGATCAGCGGACATCATTTACGGTATGCCCGAAGTCTGCGACATCCGGAACATACACCACTCGAAATAGGTTCATGAGCCTCGGATTGTGTGAATCTTAGAAACCAGAGAGAGCAGATACCCGTTACGGATACGCACCTTCGAGGAATAACATTAGCTTCCACAGGCTACCATATCTTGCATTTGTTAAAAAGATATAAAATAACTGAACCTGCCTGATTCAGATGTTGTAGTGTTTTCCTGCATCTCTTTCAGATGATCACCGGGTAGGATCACCCTCATGTTTCCCCTCCCCCCGCCAAAAAAACAAAACATGGCTCTTCCCTTCACATCTTCCCTTTTCAGTTCTCTTCCTAAGCTGTTACAGAGAAGTTGTCTGTTACACGTTCACCCTGATGTAGCACGTTAGCCTCCAGTAAATCGTCTGTCGAATGGAAATAATTTTATTCACGTGGGATATAAATATTGTCTTTATTTTCCACTCATATACTTCAGTTGCGTAAATATCCAGCGATTAATTTCATTGCATAAATAGTGTCAAGTATGAATAATTAATTATTTATCCATCCTTTTACCATCTTTAACAGAGCTCTTCTGAATTCACCTGAAAACTGCTTATTTATTCAATTTAATATGCATATGAATACTAAATATAGCTGAGTAAGTTATTTTTTCCAACCCTCGTAATTAGCGCACCAGATCGGTAACTGTTCCGGCCACTTGCCAATAAGCGCTATTTTTAATGTGTCACAGTCACGCAATCCAATGAATGTGGCTTGCCTTGGACAATGTTCACCGCTTGTTGCAGAAAGTGAAAGCTGGAATGCAGGTACCACGTCAACGGTAGAAATTACTGGCGAAAGTCTTTGGCAATTTCGCACACTGCAAGTCCCGAAGGTCGTTGCGAACTGAAAATTTACTCGGTTTATTTTTTGGCTGATGCATGGTTTCCATTTAATCTTTGAACCGTCTTAATGTACTTAGAAGGCGATCGTCTTCAACTAATGCCTTCGTAGAAGCTCAATTAGTTCAATTAGCAAATTTGTTCGAATCTTAATACTGAATTTACGATTCGGTGATGTGATATTGCATTTGTTAATCATGAACAAGGTACAATGTTTGGTATTATCCTATGCGTTGAATGAAGTAATACTTAAAAAATTTGACAAACTGAAAGACAAAGATTCACTTTCAACATGCTTATGATTAAATTATGCTATATCAAGCAAAACACCTTTTTTACTTTTCCTTAACTGTATCTAACGAGTGTTTTCTGTAATTGTAATTACATTCATTTTTTAATTATTTACATTAAAATATTTGAATGAGGAATCAATACTATACGAATCAAAGGTTTCCCTGACGTAGTTTCAGAGTTTTACTAGCCTCACAAAATGAGTGACGCTAAAATGTGAGATGATTAATTCACTGTAACGAATATGCATTTATAATTATCTATTTATTTCCTCAACAGGGAGGTTTCTAAGACATTTAGAGTTCGTATTCGAGGAAGTTAGTAGTGAGAGGACCCTGATTTACAGCGTTTCTCTAAAGACTTGGAACCTGCGGCGTAGCGGTGCACCTGCTTTCACGCTTTAAGGACTTTCTCTCTTGAGGTCAGGGAGCAGGATTAGTCCATTAGCTGCAAATATCCAAAATGCTTGCGCTTTCACGGTAGCAGAATAAAAATTCATCTTCAAATATATTGAACCATCATAAAGCAAAGATCATTAGTATTTGCCTCCTAATGTACAGACTGTTACAAAGAAAACTGTGGTGAAAATAACGCGTTAGCATTCCATTATATATATATATATATATATATATATATATATATATATTTGTGTTTAATAATTATTGTCTTCTTTACCGAGATAGGAACAACTTAAAGAAGCCTTTAAATATACTTCGAGTAAGTAATAGAGACTACTCCCGTAAATATTTACCAAATGTTAATAAGAGTATTTATCTGGCTACAGTAACACACTAAATAAAAATATAATCACTAACAAAAATGTTTTCCTTATAAAAATTAAATATGTTTTGTTTGAATTTTTGTGCAGGATTTTAAATTATTTTTCACGTAAATAAGTCCTAAGTTAAGCAAGAATAATAGTATTTTAAGGCATGTGTATTTCTCCTTCAATTTCAACGATTTTAAATTTCTCACTTTCCAGAACGCTTTCTTCCACTGAAGCAGCACACCTGTGCTATCGTCATTGCACCACACGATTTTTGTTTGGGATGGCAGATTCTCATTATACCGTTTCAGTACGTTAAGTCCAAAAAACTGTTCCTTCTATCTCGATCCGTGCAGTATGAAGCGGCTTTGTATTATTTTTAATATCTTACGTAATTATCGCCGTAAAACTTGTTGCAAGGGACATAACTTAAAAAATTCGCGAGCCGCCACTAGAGCCTAGTAAATGGTTTCAGAAAAAGAAGCATTTGATTTGTATTTACCTATTTTCTTATATGTAACTTCCCCCTTTATCTTCAAGACAACTAATATTTTATTGACATTACAGGATAGCCGAACTCCTTATTTGGATGCTCACAGGAAATTTATATTGTGCGATTAAAATTAATGGCCACGTGAGGTTTCCACCGGTTGCACGTGGTCGCAAGTAGACTTCGTACACAACTCACTGAAGATAGGAAAATAAACTGAAATTGTTCGACAACGCTTGTTGTCCTAACTTTCATTTAAGTACTTTTTAGCATTCTTATTGGTGGATTCTGTCATACTACTCGCGGGAAACGACAACTAAGTGCCTTATAATTTTAATCTGACTATGTCGTAGATGCTTTTCCATGCGCTATTCATGCCGATCTATTCCTTCTCCAGTTTTAACCGTTTTTGATAACATCGGGCACAGATAAAATAATTTTATGCGCCTTTTTCATATAATTTTCATCTTTCATCTGATTTATTTACTGCATACCGCTTTCCGATACAGATAGGATCAAAATAAATTTATGAACATAAGGCTAGAGACTTTTATTCTTTAATTTTACTACTACTGGAATATAATAATGTCTTCTGTACCCACTCGTCATACTGTGGTACTTTACTCATTGAATTCCATTACGTTTTTTTCAAAAATTTCTTCCTTGTTCATCCTTTTGGAGTCCATATTAGCTACATTTAAAGATAGGACACAATTCATTAGTGCAAAAGTTGAAAAGATGTTCTTTCACACAACATATGCTATTCAATCGACTAATAAAGTTACTATTATTAGGTCACTTGGAAATCATTGTCCTGTTTTGCAAAAGAATTATTAACAGATGTTAATTAAATCTAGTCAAAATTCTGCAGGCAATATTCAACATTAAAAACCCATAGAAGCGGTTTTTCTTTATTTAACATGTCACACCTAGATAGAAGAAAAATTTCCATTATATTTGTTTCTCGTTTATACTTCTACAAAACTTTCTTCGAGCTTCTCTAATAAAAGATTAATGGCTTAATGTAAAGGATGCATAGAGCCGCCAAATTTAAATTGCAAATTCTTCACAACTGATTATTATTCGAATAAATTAAAGGTAGAATTTTTTATCATATTCAAAGATTAAAATGAGCCTCGGGACTAAATGACGACCAGTACATATTTTAAATATATTGGCACGTCATTCCCCTGCGATTCGGCGTTAATTTTTTATGTCTTCGGATCAAAGTAACATGAAGTTCTTTATTTTCGCAGGAAATTTGGTCGTTTAGGAACTACTTTGCTTTACGTACAATTTTTTTCCCCAAATTCCTGCCGATTATGTACGCTATTGTTTACATGCTCCCGATAACGTTTAACACATCTATGAGACTTAATGTTTATTTATTTTCTGTCTTATTATTTACCATTGTTTCTCTATCATTCCTATATCCTTGGGCTCTGCAATGTCTTCGCCCCTTCAACGGCGTTTTTTAAAACTGTTTTGCTTACTTTTATTTAAATTTGGTTTATTATATATCTTTATATATGCAATTTCGGAGTAACTATAGTTGTAGCTATTCTCTTCCTAAACGCTTCCGCCGACACTGGTAATTTTTTCTATCAAATGAATTGGGTCACCTGGATGTCTCTCTCTTACTTGTACCTGGTAATTGAAGCTATTTTCGGGATCCAGAATTGTTTCCTTAATTTTTGCGACTCGTATATATATATATATATATATATATATATATATATATATATATATGGTTTTCTCACAAGAAAAACATTTAATTCCAAGTTTTAGCTTAAACCGTTAGAATAATCTGTAGCATTAGACTTACTCATCAATACATGCGCAAGTTCGTTGCGTCAGAGCTTGCAGTTGTTTCGAGATTTCGTTTTCGGTTTGCTGAGTTCTGATTTCCTCCATTCATTGTAATTGCGTACGATATTTATTGGTTAATTCGACATTATACAGAAGACTGACAGCAATAATTAGAATAGATCAAGAAAAGAAGGCCATAATCAAGAAATGAGTAAGACAAGGATGCAGTCTATCACCCATGCTATTTAACTTATATATATAACAGGCGATGAATAATATTAAAACGGAATATGGAAAAGGAATAATACTGTAATGAGAAGAAATAAAAACCTTACGCTTTGCCGACGACATTGTAGTATTAGGGGAATCAGAAGATGACTTGGAAACCATAATAAATGGCATGAACGGAGTCCTGTAGAAAGAGTTCAATATGAGGATTAATAAAGGTAAAACCAAGGAAAAGGAGTGTAGTTTGGGAAACAGTGGAATAACGAAGGGTGTTAAATTGGGAAGGTATATTTTAAGGAAGTTAAGGAATTCTGCTACTTGAGAAGCGTAATAACTAGGGATGATAGAAGTATAGTAGATATAAATAGTAGGATAGCACAGACAAGGAAGGCTTACACGAAAAAGAGGGATTTACTTACGGATAATATAAGTGACAATATTAGGAAATCATTGCTAAAATTGTTCGTATGGAGGGTGGCGTTATATAGGTGTGAAACTTGGACAATAGGAATTGGGAAAGGAAAGGAATAGAAGCGTTTGGAATGTGATGCTACAGGAGAATGCTGCAAATCAGATGGGTGGATAGAATCACAAACGAGGAAGTTCTAAACAGAATAGGGGAAAAGGGAACAATATGGAGGACGTTGACAAAGAGAAGGGGTACATTAATAGTCCACGTATTAAGACATGAGGGTCTTGTTAAATTGTCATTAGAGGGAAGTGTGTGGGGTAAGAACAGAAGAGGGAAGCAAATACTGGAATACGCTAAGCAGATTGTATGTGGTAGTATTGCAAAAATGAACAGGCTTGCGCAAGATAAGTTAGAAAGAGGGTTGCATCAGACTAGTCTTAGGACTGAATACCACAACAAGAAGAACAATTCGACATTGAATAAAGAAAGTTTGATTGAAATAATATTTTGTGCAAATGTGAATAACGATTTTTACACAAGCTTATTCGGCGGCATTTCATCTAACCTAATTAAAAATATTTTATTTTTTTAACGTTCGTTTGAGCAATTTCTAAGATAGGGGACGTGAAAAGGTAAGTTTTAAACAGTACGTCGATCTTTCTGATGGTTTAATCACGAGTTGATGAAGAGATTACTGCAGCGGGATAATATAAATTACTGGACAACGCCGGGCACCAAGCTAGTATATGTTTTTATAAATAAAATCTTGAACTGTATGTCATAGCGGAATTATTCAGTCATTACTAAGCACGAGCTATTACATATAGTGAAATTACAGCCGGTTGATCTGAACGGCGACTTCTTGAAGGCTGTAGCAGTATGAAGAACCCTTACAACTGTGTCTGGGTTGTCAGGTCTCTGAACTGGCCTTCCAACTCGAAACAAAGCGCCCAACCAACTACGACGTTTACATTTAGCTACGAGCAGAGACTAGACTAAAAGTTTAGCAACGTCGGAGCAGTCCTCAGACTCGACGGAGAATCACATATAGTGTTTCATGGCTCGAGATCTGTAGTAAAGCTTGTACAGTTTCCAACTGCCAATGAGAATTGATGTTTACATCATAGCTTTCTGACTTAAATATTTACAAAAAAAAAGCCCAAAGAGTCAGCATTAAATATATAACTATTTACTAACAAAAGCGACGTTCCATCTCCATTTCGAGACTTCTTCAGGCTTAGAACATAGTTTTCTGACTCATCATTTCGGCCGTAACCGTCGCTGGAGAAGGTCCAGCGCGGCACCAAATTATTCACATGTAAATTCAATAATATTTTCGATTAAGGGAGTCAATGAGTAAATAGGATTTTTTCCTAAATTTTAAGCCTGAAGAAGTCACAAAATGGAGATGAAACGTCGTTTTTTAAAAATAAATAGTTATATATTTAATGCTGACTTTTGTGGCCGTTTTTATTTATTGAGAATTGATAACTTGGCGCACGTAGTAGGAAGATAACCATTAGTCCCTTTGCAATGTTTATTATAAATTTGCTTCACAATAAAAAAATTAGAAAAGTGTAGTTACGAGTATTAAAAATAGTAGGACGTGTCGTTCCTTTCATCCGAACCTCTTAGTTAGGAATCGAAAATTATTTAAATGTAATAATAAAAAGAAACCAATAAGCATAACATAATATTAAAACAAAAAAAATTCTTTGAATTTCTAAAACGATTTATCATTGTATTTGAAGATAAACCAATGAAGAGAAAGAAGCTTCATGACATAGTTATAACTCGGCTCTAAAGTTTTCTCATTACATTTAATTTTACTTTGAACTAATTTGCCTGTTATACTAATTTATTTTCAACCATTGATGTAACTGTAAAATATAATATAATTGTGTCCTTGTAACATGAGGACAATCGGTGCATTAATTGAACTGAACAACGAGTTTACAATAAAATAGAATAGATTTCTATATGCAAGATTTCCTACGGTGAAATATTTAAGTTTTCATTTTTGCGTTCTAATATTTTAATGAGCAATGGAGAATTGAGTCCTTTACACAGTAAATTTTAAAGTTAATGAAATAAGGAAACAGAAGAAATGCATTGAACACAGATCAGGCAAAGAGGTCATGAAATTGAACTTAAGTAAAAAAAAATATGCTTGTATGGAAGAGCGCAAAACCAAGACATGAAGTGAAAAATGCCGACCGGACCCTCCCGCTTTCCGGACGGCTACTCTACCACTGAAATGACGAATTTGAATTTTCATTAATTGAAAATAAATCGAAATCACCTTTTTGAAAAATGAATATTCATATGATGAATATCATTGACGACCAATAGTTTTAATTGTAATGTTCGATTCATTGGAATCATCTATTATATATAGCAGATGGAGGGGTGGTAGTGTAATTAAAGTTAAAATAAGTGATGGTATTAGTCTCAATAAGATGGCCATTTAGCGTATAGCGAAAATACATTTTATTTTAGAAAGATTTTAATTTTTGAACATCCTACTAAATATGTAATATTAAAAATAAAAATAGATGTAACATGATCATCAAAAAATACTAATTGTTCTATTAAAGGGAAAATAGAGTCTTGAAGGTTTATGTTATTTCAAGTAGCCATTTTCTAATAAAAGATTTCTTTATATTTGAAGCTTAAATTCACTGCACTATTCTACCATATTAGGATTATGGGAAATAGTGGAACAACTACTAGGGCAGCAAAATAACTGGGTTTGCTAGAACTATAGTAGACATAAAGAGTAGGATAGCTCAGGCAATGAAGTATTTAGCAAATAGAGGATTTTACTTACAAGTAATATAAGTATGAAAATTATGAAATCATTACTAAATTGTTCGTATGGAGTTTTGCGTTATATAGGTATGAAACGTGGACGATAGAATCTGCAGAAAGGAAAAGAATAGAAGATTTCGAAATGTGATACTATAGAAGATTGCTGAAAATCAGATAGGTGGATAGAGTACCTAGCCAGGAAGTTCGAAGCAGAATAGGGAAAAAGGGCATTGAACTAGGGATAGTTTAATAGGGATAGATTAATAGGCCACATGTTGAGACACGAGGATCTTGTAAAATTAGCATTTGAGGGAAGTGTGTGGGGTAAGAACAGAAAAGGGTGGCTAAGGATGGAATACTCTAAGCAGTAGTGGTAGTTATACGAAATGAAAAGGCTTGAGCAAGATAGGTTAGCATGGAGACTTGCATCAGACCAGTCGTAGGACATCAAGAACAGAAATATTGGTAATTCCGAGAATCTATGTTCAGTTGGTGAATAACTTTGTTATCATTCCGTTGATGACTCACTATTATTAATTAAAATATAATTGTTATGGTTTGCACGTAGTTATTTTTATTGTTGATATTTTCGTAACTTTTAAGACCGAGTCGACATCTCTGCACCCCAAGGTAACCTAAGCTAGACTCACCTACAATTTTCTAATCACATCCTTCACAGCCTAATTCATAGGAATTCAGAATGGACATTTAGTAAACTGATTAAAGGAGCGTGGAATTCAAGTCAAAGAGTAAGCACAGTGATAGAGTGTCTTCCCTGAAAGCGGGAGGTCCAAGGTTCGAGTTTTGGGTCCGGGCGACATTTTTCACTTCTTATCTTTTACTTTGAACATAAGTATAAGGAAGCCATATATCTCGACTGGACTGGGATTATACCTAAATCGGCCTTAATATAATAAATAAGAATCGACGTATGGGAAAATCAATCAAAATTAGAATATGAAACAATGTGATTCATTAAAAAATGTAGCTGATCCTGTATTTGATCTATAAAATTGTGTGGAGAAATCTCCCGCCTGATGGTAAATCTACGCAGCTCAATTGCTATAGGTACCAAGAGGCAGGTTCTGGGTTCGATTCCCGGTCCAGTCAAGGTTTTCTACTTCCTGATACTTTAAATTGGTTTACCATTCACATTCACATGCGTCTCAGAGGAAAGAACGAGGGTCCAGAAGGCATCATCCGGAGGCAATGTGAAAGCGGTTTCGTAATAGTGGATTGTCGTGCAGAGTCGTATTTAATACGGTGAAAGTTTCACATTACACGGGACTGCGAACCCTCCTTAGGTTCTCAATAACTCCCCTCGAGAGATATATTATTATTGCTTCAGTGATTTGTACCGCTTTGTACTTTATGTCAACAACTAGTGAGGTCGATCCGGAAGGAAAACTATTTTGCATGTGATGGGAGTCGACTTACCGCGACGCAACCGTCGCTATGTTGACGAAACTAGAAATGCAGCAGTAGGTGTAGTGAATTTCTAACAATATCGTTGTTGAAGTATTGTTAATATTTTACATAATAATCTTCTAAAAGTTGCGCCTTGGGGTGATGCACCGCATAACTTAGAAAATCATTGGACCCTTCCCTAGACACTTGTGCCAACAATATTCAGCTGTATTTCAAATGAATGGATCAGATCTTCATTCTTCTCTAAATCCATAAATTGGCATTCTTCATGCAATTTATTACATTCCTGTTCTCCAATAATGAAAAAAATAATCCGAAGCTTTTAGGGAGGTTGTCGAACAGGTGAAATGAATAAGGGGGGATTTTAATTATTTAAGTGCAATATTAATAATAAAAAGAAAACAATTTATTTCAACCTAAACAAATTTACATCAATATTACAATATTGATATTTTCAACATCAATATTACAATATTAATATTTTCAGCCTTAACCCAGCAATTCTTTCTTAATTTATACTACATATATATTTATATAAAAATGATACAAATAAATTTCTTAAAACTAACAATTCTCTACCTCTAAGCTCAGGGTCGTATGTTATGGGCCTTCTCATAGATCAGAGTATTTCGCACACCATGCACTCAGACATGGTAGTAAAGGATATAAGCAAAACGTTACAAGGGTAAATACCGTGTCGTCGTATCGAACCTTCCAGCGTCTTCCTCCTATTTGAGTCATAATCAATCCAAATCAGAGCCGCCTTCACTATTATTCCCGATTCAGAAAGAATTTCCGTTTATCCTTGTCTCCTTGGCCTACCTGTCCGATAATGCCGATCATCTTCTCGTCTCGTATATATATATATATATATATATATATATATATATGTACTACACGCACGCACGCAAAGTGATGTATATATATATAAAATGTGAAAAAAAATCTCAGTCTGTTAATTGTATTTAATGTAAAAGAAGGACAGCAATGACTTAACATAGTTTTCCTCTCCCTTCATATTAGAGCGCCCGCTCTTTCTTCCCTTCCATATTCCGCCAATTGTGATCTCACAGCATTTTCCCTTCATCCTCCTACTCCCATTCACCCTATACCCTTCTGTATTTAGTTTTAGTTGATTAGTATTATTATTGTTAAAAAAAATATTTATAAAAAATTAGAAGAAATCTGTAACACAAATCTTGTAAAATATGAAAATAAGGCCTGTTATAGATATTCAAGAAAACAGGCTATTAGTGTAATAAATAATTAACGTCTCCACAATCTCCCTTGTCTAAACTTCAGTCATCTGTCTCGAAATCTCTCTCCAAAAATTCCTCTGCAAGCCTTTATAATACCTACTCCCCTCTTCTTTAGTTCATATCACCAAGGCGGCCGGGATGGTTATTAACCAATAATATTTATGGTTACTCTTCTCTGGGAGTCACAGTTTGCCCCTCACTTACAAAAAATTTGGGGAAAAACACCACCCAGTGCCGCCAAATCTCACCATAGCATGATGAACACCCCGAACGCGCCGTGATGTCTGATTTATTGCCCCTGTCTCCTTCCTTTTGACTCCGCATCGCCAAAGTCCGAACAGATGTGTTTGATCGTTACACAGAATACGCGCTCACGACACAAAATCAACAAATTGCCAAGATTTCCGTGACTAGTAAGTACTGAGGCTTAGTAATGTTATAATTATTTTGTCTAAGGTGAAACATTAGCTGAAAGCTGAAGGAATCCTGGAGAAGGGGGAATGTCGGTGGTCGCTCTTGGGTGAGGTCTGGCTGGGTTGTGGGCCGCGTGAAAAGGAAGAGGCCCGCACGTGCCTGGAGCCGCCACTTGTGCCGCGTCTTGAGACTCGCTGACGCGCGCAGCCTCTTTGTGCGTAGGAGCACGTGCGAGCAGCGGAAACGCGTCCACACGCGTCTTATCACAGGTCATCCTACAATATGTGCGTGCTAAGAGACCTCCGTCCTGCCTGCACCACAAGTATAAATAGGGGGAGATAAAACCAATACTAAAACAATGCCGTGGAACTGAGCAGCGTGGATACTCACACATCTATTAGGGAATGGACTAATCGAATTTTTAACCCTTTACTAGAACGTATAATGTTACTCAGATGTGGACAAGAGCGCCATTGTGTATGCTTTGCGGTACTTCAGCGCCTCGAAATTACCCCACTGCTAAAGACACCACAATTATACTTTTTTAGAAAATATATTACTATTTTAATTGCATTAACCTTTATTTTTTTGCCCGAATCATGTAACAATTATTAATCATACCTTAATATTTAAATGAAATTATTTGACCGCCGTTTGTGTTAGTGCTTTCTTTTAATGTGCGTGTGTAACTTTCTTTTTGTCTTTTCGCGTCTGTCGTGTAATTACGTATTTAGTGACTTGTGTTATTTAATTTTATAAATAATTATTTTACTCAGGGCGAGTTTAAGATGTATACATACTGAATGGAGTGTGGTGTTATATGGGTGAGAAACGTGGGCGATACGGGTCGCAGAAAAGGAAACAATAGAAGCTTTAGAAATTTGGTACTACAGAAGAATACTGAAATCTTATGGGTGGATACAGTTAATAACCAGGAAGAGGGAAAGAGACAACAATTTGGAAGCCTTTGGCCAAGAGAATGGATAGTTTAATAGGCCACGTTTTGAGACACCATGATTTTGTAAAATTAACATATAAAGCAAGTCGAATCGCTTACTCAGCGAATAAAGTTGTAGTCCCCTAGAATTCTGCAGGTAAAACCAAGCGAAGTCGTGTTTCACGAAGATTACCCCGAGAAAATATTTCTAAAACAAAAATCTATTTCATTAAATAGCACAAAATCACGGAAACTGAGCATAAAGAGGTGGTCTAATAAGCCAACTCTATGGGGAAAAAAGGCATAACGGCAGAGTTTAGGAATATGAGGCACATCCGAGACATAAGCTGCGATGTACAGAAAAATGTCCACCCACCTTTCCATTGGACATCTTTCAATTTCTTTACGAAATTATATGGTTTCTTGTCAGGTGGAATTTACTTGTTGTCAAATAACTGCATGCACCTTTGCCACAGACACCTGAACCAGAAAGTCGACTATGGAGTCTTATTTCCAAAATACGATGCATATTTTCACTGAAAATGAAGTTAAATTTGTTCTCGATCAAATAAATTTCTTTAGGACAAGATGAACTGTAATATGCAGAAATTGGCGGTTGTGGTTCTGCGATGGTAATACATAAATAAAATTTCGACCTTCATCTACTTCACTCCTCTTTTTAAATTCCTTATGTTAATAAAGGGAAGTTGTCATTTATTGGATCGCCCCCGTGTTGCCCTGAAGGTGCTTTTTTTGGGGTTAACAGGCTACATGAAGGTGATCCTGAAACAGGTAACTCCCCTTTAATAGCATAGGAAGGGAATTAAAAAGGGGGGATGTGGAAGGTAGAGCAAGGTAGCCAAGAGTTGACTAGGACCCCCGGGCTATAGTTTAAGGATCATACCTGGTTTTCCACCTAAAGAGATGCAGGGAAAGTGGCTAGAGTTGATGCCTCACAACTCCGGGGTCCCGGGTTTGAATCACCCCAATTTCGGAATGTGTTACGCCAGATGACAGTCCGCAGCCGCCTCGGTAGGTCTAGGTCCTCAAGAGGGCTGTTGAGCTATTGGAAGGAGAAGAAGAAGATGCAGGGAAAACCCTACAAAACCTGCATCAGGTAGGTCGAGCAGAAAATTTCTATTAAAAATTTTAATTAAACAACTATAGGTATCCCAAAAGTTGAATTATAATCTTTCCTTTTCTGGATTTTGATCTGTAATTGTGTTTCATTAATAATATTAAATCAGATTAAGGTCAATATTTAGTATATAACTTACAATAATATTGAAAGTAATATTGTCAGTATGCAAATATTAAATATGCAATGCATGTATTACATACAAATTACAATCATAATTTCTTACCTTGGCTTTTGAATTAAAGTTCTTATAAAGTGAGACATTTTTAATTTAATTTTGGTAGCGGCGGGATGATTACCAAAGACGTAATAATAGATGTACTGTGTGTTTTTTCTGATAATTGTAAGGATCGAGAGTTGACTGCATGCATCCATAATCAAGTTTGTGTAATTGAACATTAAAATACAGTAATAACGAGCTTAAAGTTACAATACCTAGAGAATCTTCCTCGTTCTCTTTTTCTCTCTGATGTCCTCTCGAAATTGACAGTTAATACTTTTCACATGTATACAGTTTTTATGTTTGAATAAAATTCGTTTCACCTTGACTAACAGACATTTCCTAAGATTCAATAATGATAACTTAAAAATAGTTAAAGACGTTTCTAATGCTAATTTTTGTGTTCTATAATTTATGACGAAATAAATTAACACTGGACTGCACGAAATGAAATCCACTAACAACTTCCTCGTCCGGCCACTGGGTTTTTAAAAAGTTTTTCTTTATTAAAACATACCCACCTTAGGAATGTGACATCGGATCTAGCAGTCAACTAGAACTAGATCAAGTGATAGGGCATCCGCCCGGTAAGCGGGAGGTCCCTCGTTCGATTCTCGGGCCAAGTTGAAATTTTTATATTCTAAATTGACAGAATTATTTAAATCGTACC
The DNA here is from genome assembly GCA_034510155.1 of Eucriotettix oculatus. Lineage (NCBI taxonomy): Eukaryota > Metazoa > Arthropoda > Insecta > Orthoptera > Tetrigidae > Eucriotettix > Eucriotettix oculatus. The sequence continues at coordinate 28,999,382 of CM067377.1, read as the reverse complement.
ACATTTATATAAACTACAAAACCAAAAAGAATTTATCTTTTATTATAAAATACTGCAACGATCATATAGATAATTTAGATAATGTAGATATTTGTTAAACATGATAAACAAAAAGGGCATTAAATTATAGCTTGAAAGAACTAATTTGTAATTTAAAGCAACCTTGTGGCAAAATTCAAATCTCAGTAAATATGTCAACTCAAATAATCAGAAGTCTAATTGGAATAATGCATCAATATTATATTCCATTTCCATATATATATATATATATATATATATATATATATATATATATATATCGATATTTATGTTTTAAATATTACACATCAAATACAATTGTTTCTGTAATGATATAATCGAAAAACTAAATTCAATAAATTTTATGTATGTATTCTTAAATAACCTCTTTGGTCTCACTTACGTATATTTTTGTGACATTGCTGATTCATCTCGTTTGTAGTGCAGATCTGATGAGGTTTACGGGAAACAGGAAAAACTTTGTTTTAGAAATTTTTGTTATTTTAAATATACATAAGTAATTTCCTATTTTAATTATTTACGGTTATATATTATTAAAAGATATATCGTTGTCCAGGTGAATTTCTTCCAATCATCATCATTGTAATCAGAGGTTAACAATGTCAGAGAATAATTTCATTTATCATCGAGGTGTTCCCATGTGTTAAGGAAGAGCTTGTTTTTCATGTTGGAAGACCTTAGTTGTAAAGTGAGGCCAAGTGTTTGGCTCGGGTCGAAGGTTTGAAACGATACTGTCGCCTAACTCAGTGCTTCATCCGGTTTACCCACGCACAAATTTCCAACAGCTTATGATCGTTGTTGCATCGCTTTCGTGTCTCGTTCCAAATGCTACGCGAGCGGTTTAATTGGAAATGAAGCTCGTACATCTTCGTGTAGTGTAACCATAATATTTTATCACAAGCTTTTAATATAAAGACGAGAAACACTAACTTAATCATTTATCATTCAATATTCTAGATGCAAATTCATGTCATGAAATGCAATGCCTATAAAGTCGTTGAAGCTTCATGTGAATATGTTCCTGATATAAGTCTTGTGGCTTGTTACAGTACGGGCGATATAAACCCTAGGGAATTGACTAATTTGTAACTTCATTAACTACAATCAGTTTAAATCACTTCCAGGGAGTGTAGTTGGTTTTTACGTTTTGTGAATTACTTCACAGTATGGATAATCAAAACTTTATATTCATTGCGGACGGCATCGGTGACAAGAAGAGTGAGAACGAATGTTAGGTAGAAATACTTTTTTGTAATGTTAAAAGGAAGAAAGCTAACGTATTTTTCAAAGACTTTACCCGACAAAAATGTATTCCATTTTAACCATCACACAGTCGTGGAGAAATTACGTTGACACAGTTTTAGGAAGAATTATAAATAATCAATGATTCCATATACTTAACACACATGTCAATCACATGTGGAACACAATAAATATTTTTAATCTTTATTTAAAGTTGCATTAACTACTATTGTTATTAGACACTACGATGGGGAAATCGTTCTTCTTGTAAACTGTAATACTTTCACAGTGGGAATAAATAGCATCCATGCCGATGCCAGGAGTCGAACCTGTGATGCGACGCAGCAACGCTGACCTCTACGCCACAGAAGTTAGTAGTGAAAACTTTATAGACGAAATAAAATTTATTGTCCTTTAGAAATTAATGTCTGATATTATGTCCCTATTTCGCTTGGGTCATCCATGAATAATTCGGGAAGATTATTGCAACGGACAACCAAGATGCGAAATTACGAAATAGGGTGCGTATATAAATTATTAAAATGACTTTACTTCACTTATGTGTGTTGGTGTTAAGTAAATTTCCGAAATGAAAGTTTTGGCTCCGAACTCGGCTGTTCTTATGTGGACTCACTCGTGTTGAATGGATGAAGAAGGCCTGTCTCCAAATGTCTGTGGATTTGAAGTGAATCCGTTTCTTGAAGACAGACAAATCCTTGCTCTCTCTCTAGTTTTATACTTCCCTGATTCGCCAAATTCTGCCTGATATTTTATAATTTGACTTTAACTAGCAGCTTTGGATGAGAATTTATAAAATAAATTTTGAATATTGGGGTTTCAAAATAGCCAGTGACCTGCGTCTTGTCATGTCCGATCTCTCTCTTTTCATGGCTACACGAATCTACCTTTCTCCGGGACGCAAATGTTCTTCACCAAATCAACTGTATTTTTCATCCTCCCCTATAGCAGTTGTTCCCGTTGCATCTTCCGCAATTTAAAGAAATTTTCAGAAATGAGCTTTGAAGAAAGCAGTCTGGCCAGCCGACAATAAGTCTAATTTCCAAAATGTCAAAATTTTGCACCAAAAATTAATTAATTGGCGGTATTAGAGACAATTCCAACACTACATATCATGAGCCAATTCTATTATACTAGAATTTTAACAAGATTTAAGTAGAACCCTGCTTAGGTCAGATGAAGATAATCTTCTTCAGAATCTGATCAGTAATATTTAATAAAGGGAGAAAACCAAGTCCAATTCAATAGAAATTAGGAGGCGACATAATGGCAGAAGCCAACATCTTAAAATATCTGGGAGTTACAAGTAACAAAGAATCATACAACTTCCGATAAGAGAAAAAAATGTGAAGGGCATTTCAACAAATTTTGGAAAAAAAAGTACGAAGAAGAAGAAATCTATCTCCTATAACTTACATCGATATACGACGCGGTCTCTTTGGGATTCGATAGGAAGGAACACTTTTGATAAAGTGCAAAAGTGGGCAGAGAAATTATTTTCTGTTATCAACCCAGTGCAACGAAATGATCCGTTGGGAGTCATTGCACGGCGAGAGAAATATATTACGTGGATAAAATGGAAGGTACAGAAGACTAAACGAGGATAGAACCACCAAATTACGGAAGCGAAAGCAAACACTGTTTAACACTTAACAACCGATTTAAGAATATATTGTTTCATTATGTTGGGGACTGCAATAATTTTCCTGACGAGTTAAGCGCGACATTTACTATCAGCACAAAAGTTATTAGAAAGAAGGTTGGAAGACTTCAATAAGCAAACATTAAAAATTAAAATGAAGTGTCTGTTTAATTTCAGGAAAGTTTGCCGGCACCTTTAAAGTGTTTCTTATACTACTTGCATATTTTATTACGTACTTTGCCTAACTGCGACCAGTGATAAATTCACTTTCAGATACCAGGCATTAAATGGAAATTGTTATGAGCATTTGTTTCATCTGATGCCTTGACATTTACCACGTTGCTGACTTTCATTGATTACTCACTTTCATTCCCCTTCACCTGCCTACTTAAATCGCGAACCTAGTCATAGATGATTATTAGCAAACACGCCTCAGAATGCTAATTTTACTTAAGGTAGTGGAGTTTAATTTGCAGATATTTTATGTTGATAACCTGATAACTATGTTTTTACATCGTTCGTTGATTACGCTAGTAGATTGGGAATACCGAGGCATTTATTCTAAACAGTAATGTGGAGTGGGAGGAGATGGGAAATTGTAGTACAAGGAAGGTATGGACAATTTACACTTTTTAATAAGAACTGTTAGAAGAGTAAGTCCAAAGAAATTACATATATATCATTAGCGCGTCTAATAATAGAATATGACGCAGATTGTAGAAAAAGAACTGGTATGATTCTTGGAAAAAGGGCATTGGAGTGAAAAAGTAAAGGCACTACTGTCGGATTTTCTACAAATAAGAGAAAGAACTAGGCCATATGTCTTCTTGGAAGCCTTTGCAAAGTAGAAACCAAGCAGGTAGTTCGGAATAAGATGAAATAGGACTGTACGGGAGGTCGGATCACATTTTGATAATAAAGCCCAGGTAACAAAAAACAACGAATGTTAGCAGATACTCATTCCTATATGACAATCCGAAATAAAATTTAGACTCAATCTGAACTCAATCTAATAAATATACGATATTCTAGGGAAATGCTTTGTAAAATAAATGAGATTCACAATACGTAAACAATAAACTAAATTGTATTGTATGTCTTCGTAGGTTTTCTCCTTTTCCATGTAAAATCTAATTGATTCCAATTAACACTATTATTTATATATATAAAATTCAGATGTGCGTAATTTTCTTTTCTTAAACGGCTTGACTGATTTTGATAGATTTTTTATGCGGTCAGCTGGATGGTTCCTAGCTATATTTGGACCCGGCAAGTGGAGCTTTTGTCTAGATCTAGAAATTTTATTTTAATATCTTGAACAATATTTTTATACTTAAAAAATCCCACATTTTTAGCCTAACCGTTTAAATAATACATGCGCAAGTTCATAGCGTCGTAGCTTGTCATTGTTTTGACATTTCGATTTAGGATTACAGAGGTCGTATGTACTCCGTGTATTGTAATTGCGATCACACTGAATGAATTATTTATCGATTAATTCAACATTGAAAAAATGAAGTGCATCTTCGAATAATACGTTGTGAAAATGCGATAAGTGCATTGTTTGAATTACGATTGATACACATGTTCATCCGGCGGCATTCCATCTAATGTCCTAAATGAAACATTTTATTTTCAGGGTTCATTTGTGCGATTTCATTGAAAGGGGGCGTGAGAAGGTAAATTTGCAAAAAATGGCACGATCTATCTGTTAGTTCAATCACGTGTTAACCAAGAGATAACTGTCGAATTACTACCGCAGCGCCAGGCTCCTAGCTAGTACATCTATCTAATAGCTTTTTCCAAATTTATTTTTGACTAATATAATTTTTAGTATACTTTTTATATTTGAAACACACGTCGGGCTTATTGATTTAAAATAATTATATCGGTTGTTTCTGCCAGCGGGAAAAACTGCCCATGTGAAAATGAAACAAATACAGTCTTAACAGCATTACATCTGTGTGGCCGACAAGAGACAGAAGAGTGTCCTTGGGATCATTCCTCACCTTGCAACCTTCTTATTGGCACAAAGTTGGAGCGTCTCGCTTGAATACAATTGGTTCCTTTGCATAGAGGCAACTGCTCACTAGCGACTATAAAAAGGTAGGCGTTTGAGGAAGCCATTAAGAAGGACGTGCTCTAGCATTAGTCGAGAAGTCCATTAAGGCATTTGCCTTACTGATTTACACGAAGGTAAAAGGAACAAAATGTTCATATCAGAGTGTCATCATGGCATTGTAAGAAATGAAATTCATTTGCTAATTACCGTTTTTGTTAATCTCAAAAAAAATATAAAAAGACAACACCTGTGTTTGGACTTAGTTTAAGTGAGATCTTACCAGAGAAAGTCAACGCTCAAAATAAAATCAACAGTACTACAGATAAAAACGTCAGAAATTTATCGACACCACTCCGAATCGTCCCATAGATCAGCGAGGGATAGTGACAATTATGGACATTTTATTTCTGCGCTGAGTTGGGAGACAATTTCAGTGTTACGCTACTAATTGTTGGTTTCATATTTCACAAATCAATGCTAATCGATATTTGCAATAGTACAAAATTATTCAAATTCAGAAATAAATAACCTTGTACAGGAGACTTTTATTTACCTTTCGCTTCTAGTATTTTTGTTTAGAGACCTCCTGTCATGTAGTGGCTAGCGTGGCTGCCTCGCACCACGGAGGCCCCGGGTTCGAATCCTAGCGTGGGTTTGAATGTTTGTGTTTGAGAAACCATACTGTTATGTTCATACACGTATAAAAATTCCCCCAATAGTGCACAGTCGTTAATGACCTTGCAGTTGATGCGATTATAAACAAAAAAAAAATTTAAGTTATTTTTTGGAATATTCTAAGAACGTATAAATTGTAAGTCTTGCGCAGTACGAGTCTTTGTACAGCATCTCGGGTCAAACAATGTCTATAACCTCTATACGCGTGTTACTGTATCTCACGATCCGTTAGAAACGTGACAATATAGTGCGTAGCGGTTTTCATTAATTGGACAATTGAATTCTCAATTGCATTTACTCTTAGTATTATTTATGTTGACTTAATGTTTATCCTTCAAGAATGTTTCAATATATTATGACATAATTTATGATAGTTTTTTTGTCCTTACGGAGTTGTAAATATGTTTCAATAAAATTTGTAAATTGTTCAGTTTCCTACACAAATAACTATGTCAATATATACTGAAACTTCTGGATTTAAAAACATTTTTTATAAGAATATGTGATAATTATTCTGACCCCTATATCTCATAGAACACAGAAAATCAATGACGACTAAATTAGTAAGAGTTGTAAGAAGCAATATTTATTGACTTAAGTATAACAGAACGTTTCGTTTTTCTTATCACCAGGTGTGAATAATCTATAAATTATAATTCAAGAAGGTAACAATATGAAATCGTTAATATGCTTGTATAAACATAATTAAGATATTTTGTGCTGGCACGGCTTAAGAATAATCGAAACAGTTATAATCAAACGTTTTTTTTACTTATGGTCAATTATCACATGTATTTTTAAAGTTGTTAATTAGTTGTTATTTAAACGAAACGTAATTAAAATCATTTCAGAAAATAAATGAAAAAATAACATTTATTAAAAGCATACAATAGAGAGTTAAAATTGCAGTACAAAATATTCTATACGAAATATATTTCTAGAATTATAATTTTATAGGACTATTAATTGTTTATTAATTTCAACAGTCCCTTTTAGATTAATATACTAAATTTAGTGATCTTGATGCTTGCTGCAGAAATGTAATATCGGTCAGCATCAATATCAAGTCTCCCCTATTCGCAATGTTGAGATGGCCATAAATATGCACATGCCATATCAATTGTCCAATGCAGTACGCAATATTCATTTGCTACTCATTATTAGACAATCACTCCAAACTTTGAGAAAGTATACAACTTAATGAATGCTTATAATTGAGATACAACTTTTTTTTTCTTTTCTACCAGTAGTTTAGTTTCTCATTATCGAATTTCCCCCCGACCCATGAACAATCAAATAACCCTCTGTGTGCTGTGGGACCTTTGTGAAACACCGATCTAGAGAATAATTTACAAGTTTCAATATTTACTTATTACATACATCATTACCATATTGTAAAGTACTACAAAGGGATGAGCTTCCCTAAGATTTGGAAGAAATTAAAATCTTAATGGCCTTGAAATGGGTCATTTTGATAATACAATGATGTCATAAATATTTTAATACAATCCTCGTCTTCTTCTTCTTCTTCTTTCTATGTCATTCTAGCCCGCATTAGGGCCTTTGCCTACCAGGACGACTGCGGACTGTCATACATGACACATTCCGAATATGTCGACTCTCCATCAATCTGAACCTCAGTCTCCGTGACCATGACAACACATATCCAAGCCCATGCCAGGATTCGAACCCGGGACCTGTGGGTTGTGAGGAAGCAACGCTAGCCACTGGACCACAGGAGATAGCCAGTCATATTCTTACTTCTTCAAAATCTTGCAGAATTACAAATTTGTAATTTGTTAATGTTGGCATAAATAGTTTTATACAGTCAGATTATTACTTCTTCAAAACCTTGGAGAATTACAAATATGTTTTATACATTTAAAAAAATAAATTTTCCTCTGAAAAATATGGCAATTACGCTGTAAGCTCGACTTTTCCTTATCAAATTATTAATTAGTAGTATAATATCCGTTTTGAAAAATCATTACGGGCGCTATGTTCATGTGATAAACATGTCTGAATTTTCACAGGCTTTAACTTTTCCATTTTATATAGAATAAAATGTACACCTGATTAGCTTCTTAATTTGAGAAAGTTTGCATAAAGATTATTAGTAAATATTTATCTATTGAATTACCTAATTGACTTATTTAAATATTTTAATTAGCCTTAGTTAAGTTGAAATAGATAAAAATCCTTTGTCGACAAAAACGAAACAACACCTTGCAGTATACTGAAAAATTCAGAGTAGAACGGGATACCGTATGTTTTTTTTTCTGTATAGTGGAGGTTAGTAAATAGGGATGGAACACCAATTGGTTAAGGAAGAAGTACTAGCAGCCGACTTGACCACCTTTTGAATCCACCTTATGAATGAACTCTTGTTTTTATGTCTTACATTTGCAGCATTTCGACACAAGGTAATTCACAAAATTCCTAGCTCTTAAGTTTGTGATGATATTATATATATATATTCATAAACTAGGTGTCTTTAGCTACGTACAATTTTCACATAAGGTTTAAATCTGCTAGTATTTAAGCTCAGTGAAAAACCTTAAACTGAGATGAGTGTGAAGGACGGAACGGTAAGGCGAAATGTAATGTGTTCCACAAGGAAAAAATTAAAAACTGGCAGACTCTATTTATAATAATGAGTTTCATGATTCTGTACCCAAAATGAATAGATTAAGAAAGAAACTGAAAGGAAGTAGGGAAAATTTTAGCGAAGACTGTGCAATTGCAAAAATGTCTCTATGCGAAAGGAAAAACTGATAAAGGGATCAACCATACGCTGAATTAGTATAATAAATAAAACACAAAAGATGTTAAGATATTTCTTAAATTAAATTCAATGTTATTGCTCTAACTGTATATACAAAACATCCTATTCCGTTCTGCTGTAAGGGGTGGGGCAAAACAGGAAATTTTTAAGTTTTTATTTAAAAATTCATGAAAAATATAAATTCGTTGTTTGAAGTAATATTTAAATTAGATTAAATAAGTAATGAAATAAGCTAATGGTTTATACTTATATGAAGTAATTTTTCTTTTTCAATAATTTTACAAAAATTGTTAAACATTGAGTACCGTTCCGCTCCGACTTCCCCTACTATTTTGAGAAGTTTGTCATATTAAGTTCGAATTAGTAGTAATATATATGGTCCCAGAGGAACCTTCAAGGGCCGTAACTATTCCTGGCAAGGCCTAATTGTTTTAGAATTACCTCTGTTATCGTTGTCTGAGTGTCTGGCGTTCTAAGAGATTCAAAACAAAGAAATCTCAGGGTATTTAATGTCTGGGCAAGAATCAACCAGAGAAATATTTCCCATTAAATATAACAATAAATAAATAAATATAAAATGAAACAAAAAACTGTAAGTACCTGAACTCATACTTTTATTGAATTCTTAGAGTAGAATATTCTTCTTTTTAATATTCAAATAAATTAAAGTAAAGCCGCATATACGACTTCGTACATCATCAGTTTTATTTGTGTTTCCATCCGAATAAAACAACGAAATGTTTTCAACATCGGCCGGTAACATATATTTTCAGGAACCCACTACGTTCTAATAACTATACCGAATAAACACTTAATAAATTTTAGGACAAATAGTGAAGTCCTAATAAAGTGATTCAAGTTTACGGGCCTTTGATAAGATTGCAATTTGTTTAAATTATATTAATAAATTAATGATTGATGAACTCATTTCAATTAACTCAAATGAACGTCAGTAATTAAGAGTAAATAAATGATTTACCACGGGAATAAAGTATTTAAACGAAATTATTCATTTAAATGAGAATATTTTTCAGGAATTCTAAAATAGATTCTAGGACAAAACTCACTTTCATTTGAAATATAAATTTTATTAAATTTGGAAATACTCAAATATGGATAAAATTATGAATATACTAATTCTGCGTGTATTGTTCAGATCTCCATACGACCATCTGTAATTATCTCTGGTTTTTATTTGGGATAATAACGTCTTCGGTATTATCCCGTGTCCTTTGTGTAACGGCAGCTTTAAAAGTTGCTTCTAGACTTTAAGAAAACATTAATCTCAGTCTCTCTCGGAGTTATAAATACTACTGTGCACGCCTGACAGCTCATAACTATATATACAGGCGATGATGCACCGACACACTCACAGCCGTAGCTCATAAAGCCACAAATCACCTCCGAGAATGTCAAAACTTCGTCGGCACATTTTCTCGTTGCGAACACAAAACTCTCCACTGTTTTAAATTTCCATTTTGTCCTCAGATAGGAAATAACAGCAACGTACACGTTCTTTAGACGTGACTGTCATTATTCAGACGTGACCTTAGATTTTCTTCTTCCGTTTCCTAGAGGCAATCTCCTTTCTTCCTTCATCTCAGGTTTTTCTGTTTCCTAGGCAGAGATAATCGTTCTTGACTAAGACTATAAAGTATTAAAAAATTCGATCACACCCTGGCGTACAGATCAAAAAAATATTGTGATTACAGAAATCTAAAAGTCAACTTGGACAATCAAAGCAGTTATCCACGTCTTTGGGCATGAATAATTTAATAAATCATGCAAGTCCTCGAAATACACAATTTACTTTAAACTGTAATTACTGCATAATTATTTTCCTTAACAAAATTCATATGTAAATGGCCATGTAGGCTGTAAGCTGTAATTAAAAACTAATCAAGAATTTTGAAGAATTGCATGTTTTTTTCGTTAATTTTTAAAATAATTACGTTAGAGTACTAAACACTTACTAAGGGGTATCTTAGCTTAGTTATTTAAATAATGTGACATTAAATATCAATACATTAACTATAAAGCCAATTTGTCAGAAAGAAATTGTATATTCATTGGTATATTTGTGGACTTCAGGTAAATTTTAAATGGATCTATGAGTGGATAGTTTTGCTGCTTGAAACGTTTACAGCTGAATTGTTATGACACGTCAATAAATATAATTTTAATCTTGATGGCAAATTAGCTGTATTTTTTGTTTATTATTTTAGATTAGCTTTGTGTTAGGGACAAAGCCAATAACTTTTTTCTCTCCAGGAGTATCCCGGTTAGATGACACTTTACCCTGTTACTACGCAGTTTTATAGCCCTTTTACCCTTCCATTGTATCATATACAAGACTTCTATTTGCTGTAATGCGCGTTAGTTTCGTGCAGGGCCAATAATTTAATATGGATTGGCGTGAAAACAAGCGAGAGTTAATAAGATCTGAGAGGGCTGCATTCCACCGAGCGCACGTGCTATTTTCTCCCTGAAGCGGATTAGTAACGTTGACCTGTATTTGTTGGTGTAGGCTCATCAACCTCAGGAAACAACTATAAATCATGGAAAAAAGCGCCAAGAATCCACCAAACACACCGATTCCATTGGATATCATAAACACGTGTCATACCGAAATGAAGGGTGCTAGACTTAATTTCGGAGGAGAAAATATAATCAGTGATAGTCTGTAATGAGCTGGAGTAGCCGAAGGATCAACTTTGAAGTTGTAAGCATAAATGCAAAGAGTGATGTAAGATCGAGTCCAAAGTAGTTGTACGAAAACACGTTTATCTATAGAACCACTGGACTTATGAAGAAAGGTGTCCCACGTGAAAAGACTCGTCACAGAACGTCGATTCTGAGAACATGGAGTGATGATCCTGGCAACTTCACAGATTCCTACACCTCCGCACTTTCTTTCCTCTCTCAGTTACACGGCCCGCAGTTTATCCCTGAATTTTAATGCATATTGGTGAACGAATTATTTTATTGATTCTCATTAATTATCACATACTTGAATTACATTTTAAAAATCAATTAGCTCGTTATTTCAATAATGAAACACCTATACAATATTGAAATTATTAATTAACTTATTATATATTTATATTTAATGCAGAATTTAAGAACCATATCCCTATGACTTTATAGAGTTATTGGTGGATACCCCTCGAAAATAAATTTATGACTCCACCACGATACAGTTACCCATTCTGATATTGATAAATGTTAAAGTACTGTTTGCACTGATCACATTTATGAACTTCATTGAAATCGTCCTTCACCGTTCATATACATCAAACAATTGATAGGATGAGAATGTGTCTCGAGAGCAGTGACTGCCTTTGTGTTGCATTCCAATCACACCACAGCTCGCATGCTTGCGATAACGACCACTTATGAGATGGCTGCCTTTATGGCGTGTCGTCTGCATAGCTTCTTCGTATTCTGCCAAGTTCCGGTCCGTATGAAAAATTTATAAGAAAATAACTGCTTATTAAAATTTAATTTTATTCCACCCGGTGCGTTTACGTGGCGATCTAATCTTTTCGTAGCGAAGTCTAGTGGTACGTATTATGACATCATAAACGTCTTGTATGAGTAGGCATAAAACACGAGCGATAAATTCTTCTAACAATTGACTTATAGACGTTTGCCCAAGAGAGCTGTGGAAATAACTTAACTAGGAGTAGAAATATTATAAAGAACCAATGATACGGAATCATACAGTTTTATTTCCCAGTAGTTTTATTGCCATCATAGAAATCAGTAAAATACGTACCTTGGAGTTATTGGTAGCGTATCCCTCGAAAGTATAATACAAATATATATATATATATATATATATATATATATATATATATATATGCCATTTTCGTGAATATTCACTGTCCCTTTAGCTTTGGAACAAACATATTGATGTATTGAACAAAATAGTTGCGTATGTTAGATCATAAAAATCATCAAGGAAATTCTATTGATTTTTGACTTAAAACTGTCCATACATTTCAGTTGAAACTGATCAGAAGCTTCAGCTTTATATTGAGTCAACTTGAAATTCCAATGGTTGATATCTGGTCACTTTAAAAATAAACGCTAACGATTCTGACGTTATCGATTAAAACGCAACATTCATTCAAGTAATGTGTACGTATTTAATTTCGCTTATAAGTCAATGCTTAAGGGAGTTACTTAAAAATATGAATAAATGCATAGGGGAAGTCGAGGCGGAACGGGATACCCCATTTTGTTTTACGGGATAGTCCTGGAGTTTAGTAAATAAGGGTTGAAGATTGTAACTGGTCAAGGAAGAAGTCCTTGATCAACTTTTGACTCCATCCTGTAAATGGACTCTTGTTTTTGCGTCTTACATCTGTGACTTTATAATTTTTGCAGCTTTTAGACAGAAGGTAATCCACAAACCCCTTGCTTTCAACACTTTAATGGCATATATTCGTAAACTATGTGTATTTAGCTGCATATAAGTTACGTATAAGGTTTAAACTTACACTAGCGTGTGGGGCGGAACGGGATAATACTGTATGAGGCAAACTGTTATGTGTTCAAGATAAAAACAAAAGGAAAAACCAGCAGACTCTATGATTTACAGGATGTTGCACTCAAAAAGAATAGATTAAGAAAGAAAAGGAACGGAGAAAAGAGAAAAATTTGTCAACAAAAACAATTTTACAATAACAAAATTTTGTACATTGCTACACATGTGCGTTGTTAAAACACAGTAAAAATTTCAGCTCAGTAGGAATTCATTTACAGGAATTTCAAATTTCTGTCCCTGTGTCCCTTAACGCTTCCTAACACCAATATTTTGACATTCTAGACGAAATATTTTGTGTTCTACCCTTGAGTTTTATGTCACTTATGGTATTTTGTGAGTAGTACGTTGGAAGAATGGCTTGAGTATCCGGTTCAGTTGTAATGGATTTATCGAAAAATATATTACATCAAGGAAGAACTAAATTTTTGGACAACTGTTACTCATATTCTGCCTTATATGAAAAGTTACACAAAACGTTACAAATATGTGTGGTAGTGTTCGACTGACAAGAAAACTGATGCCTTGTGACGAACAGGTCAGAAATGCAAAAAGGTTAAAAATGAAGATATATATGTACGGTACAATAAGAAAATGGCTTTGTGTGTGTGGAAGGATAAAAGATTAGTATTATCTTTGACTACTGTACTACTGTACACACTCCCTGTTTTGAAGAACAAACAAAAATTGATAAGACTGCAGGAAACTGTATAAAAACCCCAATACCGTTATATATTATAATCAGTACATTGGTGGCGTTGGACCGCATGTATAAATTCCTCCAAGGATGTTCTTCTTTACGTAAAAGCATGAAGTGGTACAAGAAGTACTTTTTGCATTCATTAGATATAGCAATCTATAATTTCCTAGTAGTGTGGAAATGCCTCCACGAAGAAAATAAGTAATTTTCAAATTAAAGGAGACATAATTCGTGGTTCATTAGAAGAAAATTGCACGCCACATAATAAACGAGGAACAACGTGTAGTCAAAGACATCCACTTCGATTTAAGTCTCGATGCTTCCCTGTAATAATACGGGAGACGCCAAAGAAAAAGTACCCAACAAAACGTTGCGTCGTGTGCAAAGAAAACGGAAAACGGAAGGAAACACGGTATTTTCGTCATAAGTATGCTACATACATAACTCCATGTTTTCGGCTATACCACGTGAAAAATATAAAAGTATTTGCATAAAATTGTATTTATTTATAATAGCTATACGAATACAATAAGTTTTAAAATATATTCGTCTAGAATGTAAAAATATATGGTTAGGAAGCGAAATATCTCGTCCAAAGTGTTAATCGGCCAGTATCGTGTCGCGAGATATCTCGTCCAGGGTATCGAAGAGGTTAATACTGCTTGAATTCTCATGAGCATGGATTCTATGAGATGTTGGTAGGAAGTACCAGGAATTTCAGACCATATTTGCTGATCTGCACTTTCCAATTCCTTTAGATTTGACGATATTGGACCCAGCTGCCTGATGGCTCGTTCGATCTCATTCCACAAATTTTAAAATCTAGTGATTGTGCAGGCCAACGAATGAAGGGCAAGTTTCCGTTCTTTGAAAAATCTGAGAACAATGCCAACTTTATGACAAAAAGCATTGTCTAGCTGGAAGTATCCATCCTTGGCAGAGTACGCCATTAATATAACAGGACGTACTTATTTTGCGATAATACTTGAATAATCGTGGGAATTCAGACGTTGTTTCGAAAGGATCAAAGGACTCATAACATGCTGCGAAAACACCCCAAACCATAATAACTTGAAGTGTTGTGGCAATGAAGTTGGGGTCCATGCTTTCGTGTTGTTTTCTCCACACTCAACACCGGTCATCTGCATGGTACATTTTAAATCGCAATTCATCTTTCGATTCATTGTGATCATTTGCGAATTGAAGACGTATGCTCTTATTCAAGGCAGACAATTGAGACTCTCGAAGAGTTCATCGGCTCTCACAGCCGATACCATAAATTTGTGGAGAACAGTTCGTTCAGAGAAGTTAGTCCTAGATTAAGATTCTCCGCTATTTGACGCACTGTTGCTCTTTTGTCTCATCTGTTGCACTGGACAACTTTGGCAAGTCTCCTTTCAGATCGAGCTTTGAGTAGCCTGTGACGACCACAAGCCTGACGCTGAGACCCTTTATTTTTTACTTCGTAGTCCACTATTGTAAACATTAATAACTGTTGCTGCCGAACACATCACAAGTCCATCTGTTTTACTGATACTGGTTCTTAAGCTTCGAGCGCCTACGATAATTCCACGTTAAAACTCAGTAAAATCACGTCTTCTGCATTTTATAGCTATCTTGCCCTGAAGCAGCAACACTGTAACGCTGTAATAATTTGGCCACTCAGTGTAAAGTACTGAGGATTAAAATTGATTTGATTTGAAAACGCTATTCTTTTGTAATGTAACTTGCACGGCAACGAGCATTTCGCAACATTCGCTCTGTTAATTCGGAATCGATGTATCGGAACCTTTTAAGCTAACGTTTATGTGTTCTGAGAGTAAGCGTAACAGTTGCAAGAGCAGCTTAACACGCTCATAAGCCGCTGTTTGCGAAGAGATTTTGCGTGGCGTCCAAACACATTCTGCCACAGCGAGCAAACATAGCGTTGTAACTGGATTTCATAAATCAAATTCTTCACCGTGCCGGACTTTGCACTGATGCAATGGCGGGGCATGCGACGCCAAGGTCGACACTTTACGACCTAACAGCATTCCATCAACAACCATAATTACGTGCACTCGTAATTACGATCCTTTATGCGTCTATGTCCGCCTTGCACTCGTAAATGCGAAATAAAAATTAACTTTCATTTTCCTTGTCCGTTTTTCATTACCTTTATTTCACGTGCCACGTCTATTAGTACGTCTCGTAAGGGCGTTGCCCATAGGCTGAGATTTATTAAAACTAGCCATCTAGGAATTGGGTCCTACACTCAAACAAATTTAAATTACAACATAGTTTTCTGACTTTAAAACTTACAATAAATAAAAATACTGCCAATAATTCAGAATATAAATTTAACACTATCAAAGTTTCGTCTCTATTTTGAGGCTTCCCCAGGGGTAAAATTTAGTAATTACCCATATTTACTTCTTGATTCATTCAGTGGAGAAGATTATTGAATGTACATGTGAAGATTTAGTGTCGCGGACCATCTCCAGCGACGGTTACGTGCAAAATCATTTTGACCGACCTTTTATATATTGAAAACAAATTTAATTTAATTTACAATACATGCATCTATATTTACAAAGACAAAATGGTTAAACTTTGCAAGACTGGAGCGGAAAACTGAATCAAATTAAAATACTTCCGTGTTTATTAAATCTTAATTCCAATATGGAAAAATCACAATTTAACAATGTTATGGCGTCTTCGTTCACGTAGACCGTGGCCTTTTTGCTGAATTTCCGTTAAGTGAATTTTTTTTTTGTTATGGCCACAATGTATCACGGGTCGTCTTATATTCTACAAACAATTGTGATCCTCCGGTAGGGTTAATTTTATTCCCCGGGGTGTTCTCGAAACAGAACCACTCGCGGTTCCTCCAAGATTACGACTTTTCTGTTTTCGCTATGGTTTTAAATTTATATAAGATTGGTGCTCCCGCACGGGAGAGCAAACTCACGTCATATATTTAGTTAGGTTTCAAAATAATCGATCCCTAGCATATTAACTGCAACGCTGAAGATCCAGTTATCCTCCAAATCATTTCGGAAATGGTAGGTGAAAACGGATTTTGTGGCAGCTCAAATTATTCCTATTACAAAATTTATTTTATTTAAAAAGAAATTTGGTAAGTAAAATCAAGGAATGCAGTTATTTAACATTAAGGATTAAATTAACATGATTTGAATTTCCAAATTAATGTGAAGGTTATTTATAATTTCGTATTCAGTGACAGTTGTCGATGTAAGAATTTGTGTATTTGTGCGACTGATTATATTTATAGCTGGAACCATACAATTTGGAAATAAAGTTAATATTAAAAAGAAAATTAGAGCTAAATTAAATTACAAAAGGGATTAAATAGATTGTTTCTTTAAGATTTCTCTAGCAGAGGGTTAAGCCACATGTAAATAAACATTCTATGAGCCATGATGACGAAAAGCTCAAGACTTAAAATAAATGTGCAGAATAATAACGAGAAACGTGATCAGAGGTAAAGACGTGAAATTGTGAATTGTATTGTATTTATTATTACTACAGGTAGGCATTTGCCCGGTGCCAGTTTGGTGATAAAATAAAATAAAAGTTCAAAGATAAATTACTCAAAATATAAAAACAATTTAAAAAATTTATAGTCATAGTTTTACAAAATTAGCATCTAATTTTCAGTTTTTCTAACTTCTTTTAAAAAACCTAGTACTCTTGCAGGCAAAGCATTGCAACCATAATTACCCTACTTAAGAAGGGATATTTGCCCATATCCGTTCTGGTTCCTTACGACATAACATAACCCTTAACTGTAGTCGATGATATAAAAAAATTACAAATGGATTAGGAACAATTAACGTCTGTGAATAAAATACATTTGAAGAATTAACGACCTGTATAACAGACTTATACAATAAATTTTGAAAATTTTTTGAACATAAAGTAGACGTTTCGACCATTTATTGTGGTCCTTGTCAATAAACTAAATCAACTGAAGATATAACACAAAGAGCATAGTAAAAGATAAAATTAACTCAGATAATTTAACAAACCATCATATGACTTATTAAGTTGTAAAGCGTCATGTTTAATATTTACAGTAAATTTGTTGCTTTCAATGTACAACATTTTTGAAAATTTATGTTTTCATAAAATTCACTTCCGTATCTACAATAGTATTAGCAAAATTAAAAGAATGCTTTTGTTTCAAACAATATCTAATATTCTGAGAGTGTTTATGTTTATACTTTATGATAAATAAAAAATTAATTGTGTCTTTTATACGAGTCGTTAACTAAACCTGCCAAATAGGATAAAGCAAGGAATAACTGTATGAAAGCATCACTATGTTATAGTTACACCAAGTGAAAATTGAAATCAGGGTTGACAGAAATATTCAATACTCTATATTATTTTCAGGATAAGTTTTACGGTAATACTAAAATAAAATAAAATAAAGCAGAAATCAGGAAAGAGGCAAGACAAGGATGCAGTCTGTCACCCATAAACATAAAACAGGCGATGAAGAAACTTAAAACAGAATATGGAACAGGAATCGTACTTCAGGGAAAATAAATAAATACCCTAGGCTTTTCCGTTGATCTTTTAGTATGAAGGAAGTCAGAAGATGACTTGGAAACCATAATAAATGGCTTGAACGAGGTCATGGAGAAAGAGTTCAATATGAGGATTAATGGAAAGAAATCCAAGTAGTATGAGAAACAGTGGAATAACAAAGGGTATAGATTGGGAAGGGATATTTTGAAGGATGTTAAGGAATCCTGCTTGTTGTGTAGTATAATAAATAGGGGTGGTAGAAATATAGAAAACATTGAGTAGGATAGCACAGGCAGGTAAGGCTTTCACAAAAAAGGAATAATTTACTTGCGGGTAACAAGTGTTAATATTAGGAAATCATTACCAAAAATGTTTGTATGGAGTGTGGGTGCGAAACGTGGAGTATAGGAGTTGCAGAAAGGAAACGAATAGAAATTTGGGGCTATAGAAGAATGCTGAAAATCAGATTGGTGGATAGAGTCTCTAACGCGGAAATTTTAAACAGAATAGGTGAAGAGTGAACAATATGGAGGATGCTGTCCAAGAGAAAGGATAGCTTAATAGACCACATTTTGAGACATAAGAATCCTGTAAAATTATTATTAGGAGGAAGTGTGTGTTGTAAGAACAGAAGAGGGAGGTTGAGGATTCAATGAGCTTAGCAGATTAGGGAGTATGTCGGATGTGGCAGTTATGCTTGCACAAGATAGGTTGCATCAGACCAGTCTCAGGACTGAATACCGCAAAAGATATATTATTATACATAAGTGGATAATTAGGATTTCATCTAGTTCAGCCTTACATTTTAAGAGTTTAAATGAACTTTTCCCTATAAGCGTGTTCTTTTTGAGTCCAGAGGGAAGTAATTATGTTGCTTGCAATTCCACTACACCTTTCTACATAAAAACATGAAACCTCAAGAAACCTAATTCTTATATCTATTAAATTTGCGATTTCCAGAAACCATTATATTGATCTTGAACCAACTCTGAGTAGAAGGATACGCTGAAATTCTTTTGATGGACCATATTTGCAATACTGTTAATTATTATAATTATTTTATATCGCTCCCATTAAAACTGTCATAGATTTTTGATTATTACATTGAAATGTCGTGTAAGCTTGAAAGGATAATATTTTAAGGATATAGATATTAGGCCATGACTTTCTTCCTTTGTTAGCTGTTATTGCATGAAGGTAACGAGCGACCCGTTCAATTGTTTTCTCCTGCAAAGTTATGGTAGCTGACCTCATTGTCAGCTAGTTGGACCTGGTCTTACAGCTCGCTCTCAATGTCATAAACCGATAAGGATCTCCACATTCTATCTTACAAGTAACGTTATTAAAGTCGAGATTTAACAGCACTGTTGCCACTATAAATCCTCCGAGATTCCATCTCATTCGTTAGCATGTTCTGTGCACTTGGCGCTCAGTTTAGTTTACATTTCGGTCGCCAGTGACGACATCTGCGTTCCGTCGAATAAATCTAAAAGAAACGGGAAGGCATAACTCTCTTGCTGACAGTTTGGACGGCGCCTCGTCTGTAATTACTTATGGAATGGTGGTGTTGAATAAATACATAATATACTTTGATTATAGTAACATTCTGAAATTATTTCTGTATAGAGTATAGATGAGTATAGAAGAATAAATATTAAGAATGTTTGATCCTGGCACAACTTATAATGTAATAAAACGTTTGATGGAACAGATTTATCTTAGAAATTGTTGTGAGAACTATCAAAGAAATTTTATTTAAAACTATGTAAGAACAAGTTAAAAGTGGTCTATATGACGAAAGATTAAGATGGGAATAAAGTTCAACGTTGATGGAATTTAAAGACCAACGATTCGAACGAGAAATACGTTTCTGATAGCACATCTTTATTGAATAATTTTACAACACATATTATCTTCTACATTTACTAATGATTTTGCAGTTATTGTATTGTTAAATGTTGTTAATTCAGAAATATTGGAAAAATTTTGATATTATACATTGCATTTTTATGAAAATGTTAAATATTATGACTGTGATTCGCTTTTGTTAACCCATGACCAAGGAACGTTACTTGCCAGTGTTTTATGTAACTCAAATATACTGATGCTACGCAATCACGGTGTCGTTATTTGCACAAATAGCATACATGAAGCAATGTTTTTTCTTTATCATTTGGAAAAAGCTTGTAAGACGCAATGTATTGCACTGAGAAGCGGGCAGGAATTGGTGACTTCTTCTCATGAACTATGCGTTAATTCAGTATCAGATCTTCTGACGTTTGTAAAAGATCTTGGTAGAAGAGATTTTGATGCATGGATCAGAAATTTGTGATACATACCTCAGGTAAATGAAGAGTTGGTATTTAACTTATGCATACAAGAAGTTAGACTTCAAATAGAGCTAGAAAGAATTTAGGTGCAAATTTTGAAAAGTATGATTAGTATACAGTGAAAAATTTTATATTTAGCATGTAGATTTTTTTGCAATAGAAAAATAGTATGATATGCTTATAATTCTGAAGTTGTTCCTTAAGCATTCTCTAGACACTGTCTTCATAAATGTACGCAATGAACCAAAATTTAACTCGCCTCAAAACTTGCGCATAAACTCACCAAAAACACTATTACTTTAGCTAATTTCTGTTAACTGTCATTTTATTATCAAGGTTTAAGTGTGTAATGCGTCTTTTATTACATTTGTATCTACGCTAACAATTTAAGTATTCACAGCCATTTTATTTTAAATTCGTGTCACAATTACAATAATTGATTAAAATGATAAATACCATTTTACAGTCACAATAAAATTTAATTTTAATGCTAAATTATATTATAATATGTCCTGTTAATCTAATTTCGTATAAAATTAATTTTTATTGTGACTGTAGAAGAACTTCATTATTTTAATCTATTTATGTACATAAATCAATCATTTGGCGTGAATGAAAAAAACAAGTAATAATTTATTAATCTTCACTCAGTGCCTGAGAAATCTACCTGCAGTGGGTTATTAAATGTCTACACGAAGTTTTTGCTCTGTTCTGTATACAGTTTTATGATTTTGAAACAATTGCGGCGTCTGATAGCTTGGCGGGAAAGAAGGCGCAGGTTATGGATGCGCACATATCAATCATCTAGATGTAGGTTCTCTGTATACCAGAGTTACGTTAATATGCTACTGCAGTCAGACTAGTAACAATCCTCAGCAAGACAAACCACTGAAGTATACTTTTTACAGAATCCTCAGGCCAGATCTCCTCGCGTGCCATAAAATGCAGTCACAACCTTCTGAACAACTCGTTTTCCCATAGAATGAACTCAATAAAATATGTGGAGCGGCCAATCTGGTCAGTATTTTATTTTATGCGCGCGTGGGATGACATAAGAGGTCCAGACCGAACATCTGATAATCTCTTAGCCTATAATTTCCTTTCCCACGCAAACTGCAGGCAGACAATTTACTACGAATTTCCCCTTTATCTATAAAATGAATTTTATATTATTCCTTTACAACAGTTTGCCTCCTTGACGACTAAAATGCTGCTGCACGTGCACAAAGAAACGGTTTGTCGGACCGGACCCCCAAGAACAGTTGTGTCAACAAGCGCGGATAAGCCACTGCGTATTACCAAAACAAAAATTATCATGATCTTCACGGGAAAGCCTTGCAGTCTCACTATTACCTCACTCCCTATGGAAATGCATAATTAAATCGATATCTTTCTTAATTAATTTCTAATATAGTTGTTTTCTATAATTACTCTCCATTTTCAAACCCTTCTTCTGATATTATAATTGGAATAAATATCTAATTATGGACCTTGGACACATTCGTCGGTAAACTTGTATTTTACTTTCCAGTAAGGTGGCATAGGTGTCAATTTCCCTTATAATTGCTGACCACATGAACAATCATCCCTTTGAACAATTCAAGTACCATCTCAAAACAATGAAGAGTTAAAGGCTATATTTGCAACAACAACAACAAAAAACACTCTCCACAGAAGAAGGTTGCTACAGTAATTAAAGGCATATTGTTCGGAATTTTCGAGTGTTTAATTATCAAAAGTAGTGGCTGGAAAATAAAAAGTTTTACAAATGATCGCTTCACAGATGCATAACCTTAATTGTGTTCAGCTTGCATTTATTATCCGGATGAGTGCAGTTTTTGATCTACATCATTAGTTTCAGGTAGCTTCATTCGGCGCTTAGCTAATTGCATTGATTTGCCCATTCAGTATGCACATGGTTGGTCCTGAGCGCTACAAAATTAAGAGCCATCGGTGGAAAGTAGCATTTGGTGTAGCGCAGTGCTCGTTAGTGCAGCAAATAGGAATTCGCAACTGAAATTACTCAACATGCCAGTCTAATTTGAAATGTATTTGATTTTCCCCCTCAAAGTGCTAAATAAACTTCTTATAAATTCATGTAACAGTACAGCCTCCCTTTTATTCCTAATTATTTGACTTTTTCGGATTGTAGTTGTGAAATAATTTTCGAAGAATAAGTTCGTATATTTCTGAATATAAAGCCACTTCATATATTATAGTAACATTTACATTTATCCGCCACCAGCGAAACCATTTAAGGAGAGTCGGATGGTCCTATACAATGTATAAGTGTTTACAGATGTGGTAAATATTATATTTTAAAGAACAGAAAATTATTCTGGTCAGCAAATTGTTTGATAAATGTTAACAATGTTGTTTGTAATTGTTTTTATTGTTTTTATGAATGCTCCTATGACGCGTGACGAATTAATAAAATAAAAATAATTAAAAAGGGTAAGATAACTTATGAGATTTCATTAAGTACACGTAAGGATTTTATTTAACAATTTCGGTAAAGAACCAGAAACACGGACAGTGCTACCAGTCAGTCAGTCAGCTCTTTGTATACACAGTTGGCCAAGGTTTAGGTAGTTGCTCTTTCATTTTATGTATTATTTACGTTGAATGCAACATATACTACAAACCCTTAAAAACGCGATTCTTGAAACATCAGGTATTGCAAACATTCCAATCTGCTGTGTTAAACCTGAGTAAACATCTAAAAACTTAATAAAAATAATGGGAAGTCACTCTCGTTTCCACAGTATGCATTCTCGCCATCTGAATAATTGTGTGCCCTTTTTGTAAAAGGTTACATGAGGGTGATCCTGAAGCAGGCGCCTCTCGTTAATAGCATAGGAAGGGTACTGAAAAGGGGAGATGTAGAAATTAGAGCAAGACCCCCGGAGTATAGGTTAAGGATCCTACCCGGTGTTACACGTAAATAGATGCAGGGAAACTCCTATAAACCTGCATCAGGTAGGGCTGTTGGATACTATTCACACGCCTTTCCGAATGATGGAAGATGAGTTTGCTGTGGGGTCGCAGCATTCCCTTCCCCTCTCTCTACAACTTTTAGGAGGCAGCTGGCCGACTGAATCAATAAGATCAGCCGACAACTCTTAACCGCATGCCCATGTCTTCGACCCCAGTACATGCACTTCGTAAAATAAATGAACGGCCTCGGCATGTGAGACCCTTAAAAAATCAAGGAAAATACGAGAAATTCCAAAAGGTGAGCCCCGCAGTTAATCTGGAGAGAGAACTCCCACAGGCAAACTCTTCGCCCTTTTTAAATGCAATATTTTGTACTGAAATAAATTTCGACTTTTATTGACTACGAAAGAAAATCGATGCACTCTGTCTGACGATTGATAATAGTACTTTCCCCAGTTTCCAAGTTGGAACATTCATTGCCGATCTTATTCAAAATACATGCAGCATAAATAATCGCGTCTAAAAGGATATAAAATTTATTAATTGAAGAATAGTTTAGATCATAAAAATACTGCAATTTGCGAGTTTCGAACTGGACAATTTATCAAGTGTTCACTGTTTTATTCTCTAACAACTGATTGTCATTATGCCTGCATGAATTGGAGGAACTGGACGACACTTTCACAAGATCAACTCTTACTGCCCAAGTATTATTTTCCATCCAAATTGTAGCAAAATATGTTGTTCTTAGAACATGTTTACGGACAATATGACTACCTAAAAGGCACACAACACTTCCACTGTAACTCAACCCACATAAGAGCTTTTTATTAATCCGCTTTATGAACATGAAATTATTAAGTGAAATGCCGCCAAGAATTCATAATTTATTGTAATTAATTGAATATGTTTGTCTAGAGGTGATTCCAGTGTTTATCTACCATATATCACCATATTCGAGATGCCCCAGATGCTTTAATGCTAAGTGTAAAATTATAATAAAACGTATCAGAGATTTTATGAATGTCACAGGAAAACGTATTTATAACAGGAATCAATCAAATATTTTCAATCAATTAATTATTTTAAATTATAAGAACACAGAAAGATTTAAAATCGTTATATAATTCCGAAGTAATAATTTGATTGAAAATAAGTATTAAGTTTACCCTAGCTACAGATTAAGGAAACATATCACTTTTTAACAAAATCTTAAAGAATTAAGAGATCAAAATTTCCAGCTATACTTATAACATTAAAAATAAAAATGAATCTCACTATCTGCAGGATATTATTTTATTATTTATTGAGATAACTTATATCTAAAGATAGTACAGCTGTTTTTTACATGACATATAGTATTTATATCTGAAGGGTATGGTTGGTTATTTTACGTATGAAGACGGCCATGATCAGAGGGAAAATTAAAACGCTGTCTAGGTTTAAGAATTGAAAGAAGCATACAGTTATGAATACTAAGAAATTGTTAAAGACAGCTTACGGTTTCGATATCAGTTATCTGCCTCTCTTCACGCTGAATACGCACGGTGACTGGCGTATCCACTGGTTCACGTCCTGCTGGTGGTTACAGAACCGGCTTCCAGCGTTGAAGTGCGTCTATGGAAACGCACGAAAGTTCACGCCTGGACATACGTTGCAGTCTTAGCTTCCGGCGTTCCTCAGTAAGATTAAAGTTACGCTGTGTTCCCGGAGAGAGAAATCTAACTTAGTAATGTCCCTAAAGGTAACGTAAAAAAGTTTTAAATAATGCCCATTCTCCGAGTTCTTCTATTGAACTTTCACTCTTATCTCTTACCTCTATCAGACAGTTTAAAAGTCTCGATTTACCCCAATCAGTCACCTTATGGGGAATTCCGATAATCTCAAGTAGAAACTTCCCCCGTAGTGTTTCGATAATGATCAAATGCAGTTGACGTCAATAATTTTATATTCAGGCCCGCAGACTAATAATACTATATGGACATTAATACTAATAAAATGCACACGCCTAAAATAAGAATTATAAATGTTACATACCACAGTTAAAATACAAATAATTAACCTCAATAGAGTCAAATTAATACAGTCATCAATACTTGTTTACTACGACTCAGTTAAATACTGTGAAATAAATAAAAGAATTTTGGACAGAAAGAAACGGCACAGTTTGCATTCGTAGATCTGTATTTCTTATATGCTAATTTAGTGACTATGTGTCGTAAGAGGCCTGATGTTATCCCTAAGCTATTTTCATATAAGTAGGGCAAATTATATTAGAATTACAATACATAAAACAAGATTTAAATTTCAAGTTTTCTTTGCAGCAGAAGATAAATGGAGTTCCAAACAATTCAATATCAATTGCCAATTGTCAGCAAGTTATTGAAACTAATAACTGAATAGTCTCGTGAAGGCTTGAATATTATTAAATCCGTGATTTATTGGTTTTTAAGCGTCATCAACAATGTGAAACATCTCTGAAATTCGCACTGCTCGATCTTCACGAACGTAGTGTTATTACTCTCCCCTATCGACTTGTATTAATGGAGTCGTTTACTAAGCTCTCAAACTCTGAGCTTCCGCATCTCCACAAACATTATCCGGTACCGTTCCATTTTCCTAATATAGGAATCGACATCTGATTACTTAGCTACATAAAATGCATTAAGAAAATGTGCTTTACTAAAACATTATGTAATATGTACGAGCATATTTTCGATTAATCAGTTCTTTCACAAAAATTGCCTCTTCCACAGTTGAATATGAAAAGACATGTCTTGGAAACTTCAACCATTTTAATGAATTAATGGAGGCATAAGAGATGTTTATTAGAATAGTTTTAACCAATCTAACCTTTATATTTAGCAAACCTGCCCAATTTATTTACTGGAAATTTATTTTCTTCCATCATACATGGTTTCCCCTTTCCTTGTATTTGACATCTTGCCAATGTCCTGTTCATTTTGTAGTAGGTACAATTTCTTTGTCTAACACGTGAAAAGTTAACTTGGAGCTTGAATCTGATCTTTGTTTAAGAGGACAGCGGGTTGTTTTTGAAAGTCAAAATTAATAGGGAGCGCTCCAGAGACTTTGTAAATCGTTATGTGGTACATTACTTTCATTTGAAAGAACTCAGCCCAATCATGATTAAAATCGAGTTAGATTATATTCTGGAGGGGATTTGCTACTTCTTTTACAACATTAAATTATAAGTGGCAGAGTTTAAACAAAGGCCGTTCGATCTGCAAAAAACAGACATCGCTGTGGTCGAGCAAATAAAGTGTCAACTCCAGAAAGGATTACGTAAATCCACAAAATGGTATTGGACGACAGTCGACTGAAAGTGCGCGATCAAGGAGTCAAGGTTTCCGCTTCAAAAAGTGATGTTCCTCACATATTGAATTAAAATTTGGAGATGAGAGAACTATGCACAAGATGGGTGACACGTTTCCGTTGTGAGGCTGTTTCAATCGTGTGCCAGCCGCCGCTTCACAGCAATAAAGACGAGTTTTTGCGTCGATTCATAATCATGGATGAAACATGGGTCCATCACTTCATGCTTGAGACGAAGGAAATGTCATAACAATTAACTGAAAGTGGAAATCGGATCCCTGTAGGCGACGACGGTGCCATTTGCTGGCAAGATCATGGAGTGAGACTCTTTAGGATCCACGTGGGATAATTTTCTTTTATCATCTTCAAAAAGAAGAAAATAGTCAACGGCGAGTATAAGACTAACTTATCGTAGCACCTAACTGATGAAATCGACCGAACGCGACGGAAAAGAAAGTGTTGTTCCATTACGACTAAATAACAACAGTTCACACATCCATCGCCAAAATCAATTGTTAAAGTCAAATTGTTTCCTCACGCTCCCTATCCGGAGGTTTAGCACCCTCGAATTATTCTCATTTTCAGACTTTCAAAAAATGTTCTGGTGGTAACTCATCAATTTCAACCCATAAAATATTGTAGATTACATCAGGAACATTCAGTGGGAAAGAGGAGTGCCCAAACTAAAAATTGAAATATGATTGACGTTTTTATTATAATTAAGATTTGAATGAGCCTCGGACTCCTCTTCAGACTCCTCAACTCTTAACCTATAAACATCGATAATATAAGGAAAAATATATTAAGTTAGTGAAAATCGTTTAAGGCGTATTTTAATGTCTCATAGTTTCACATTTTAAAAATTCGTAAAATTTGGTACTAGTATAAATTCCGTCGTGATGAGAGAAATTAAGGCAGTTTTAGATTAAGTAACAAAAATTACGAGAATCGATTTTCCTTAATTAGACAACGCAAGCATCACAAACCTGTATAATTCAAAGGTTAATTACAGGAGCACCATAAGATGTTACCTAGTTTCCACTGAAAACTGGACAATACTTTATTACCAAAAATATATTTAGCTCAATGTATTCCATGTTGGATACAAGAAACGCAATGAAGTTAATGAAACATGACTAAATTAATAAGTTTTGTCTGTCTAAGAGATCCATTTCTCTTAGGAAGGTTTAAAAATGATACTCTTATAGATTGCACCACAGAAAATTATTAGGACAGGTGTGATTACAAGGGCATGGACTCATTGGTCCAGTTCAAATTAATTAATCAAAAAATTCAATGGTTTTATGTTCATGTATCTTTTGAGG
Organism: Eucriotettix oculatus; assembly: GCA_034510155.1. Classification (NCBI taxonomy): domain Eukaryota; kingdom Metazoa; phylum Arthropoda; class Insecta; order Orthoptera; family Tetrigidae; genus Eucriotettix; species Eucriotettix oculatus. Next base: position 28,971,209 of record CM067377.1, on the reverse strand, counting down.
GAATTTGGAGAATTTTACGACCTGGTGATATGAGATAGAAAGAAACTATTTTTCTTGGTAATATAATAAGGAAATCTATTATTATTAGCATACTTTTATACGTGGATTCTTGGTACTCTCACAGGAGGCCGAGCACGGAGCTTGCAGGGCTGAAGTTAAGCCGTGATCGACTAGAGGGATCTCGGGATAGCCATTAGCTCTCCAGGAAGGACTCGACGCCCACAAAGAGATCTGCCTTTCCAGTTGGCAGATTTTTCAGCGAGTCTCTGGTCGCGCGTAAAATTGAAATGAATCGTGCGTGAACCAGATATGCCGATTGAGGTGACAGACTCGACCAATCAGCTGCACGAAATAAGAACAATGCAAAAATTTACTACTTATAAATATAATTTTTTAATTGCTTCATATTGTAATTGGACTATTGATAGCAATGTTTAAAGTTACAACAATAATATATATGATAAACTAATCACAAACGTTATTTGTATCTCTGTGTACGAAACACTAAATTGAAGTGAATATATTTTATAAATACGAGGTGTATAGTATACCTAAAGGATAAAAAACACTATTTCGAACTGTAAGGAAACATTTCAGAATGCAATTCTCATGTTTCTAGTACATTTAATTATATATAATAAAAATTATGTATGTATGTTTGTACATATTTAGAGTTGTGGAATAATTGCAGGGAGACTTTGTAAGCACACTTATAACCAATGGGAAACGTCGTAGGTGAGAAACCCCTAGCAGAAACGTGGAAGGAATTATAGTTAAAATTGTATGCAAACGCTTAAGAACTCTAACGTTTTTACGTCATACCGCCTTGGCTCACAACTAGTACAGAGAAATCGGCCATATTAAATTGGACACAATTTGGCGCCTATTTGTTTACATCGTCCTACATTCATATTTCCCATTTCTTTGCCAAGATATATAAATACGTGGAACGATTACGAAATATGAATGTTTTTTTAAGTAAATTAATTTCAATTTTTCAGTTTTACTTAGAACCATATTTTTATATGAAGTATGTTCATGGGTGCGAAATGTGGACAGTAAGAGTTACAGAAAGGGAAAGAATAGAAGCCTTTGAAATGTTGTGCTACAGGAGAATGCTGAAAATCAGATGGGTGGATGGAATCACTAACGGCGAAGTTAAAAACAGAATAGGGGAAAAGCGAACAATCTGGAGGACGTTTAGATTTAAGACATTGGGGTCTTCTAAAATTAGCATTAGAGGGAAGTGTGTTGGAGGCCAAGGATGGAGTACGCTAATAAAATTAGGGATAATGTGGGATGTGGTAGTTGTGCGGAAATGAAAAGGTTTGCGCAAGATAGGTTAGCATGGCAGGTTGCATCAGGCCAGGACTGAATACCGCACAATAATGTTAATGGAACCACGTCAGATTTCAAAAACGACTTTTACCCAGTCATATCTTTTAATACGAACTCAAGGAAATATCAAAGGGTGATAAGAAAAGCGTAGGTAAGATTTTTTATCATTTTGATTTATTAAGTTTTCGACGATTACAAAATCTGGTGGAGTGAGTATTCTTGAGAGTCTTAGATTTGGTGTGTATTTATAACTTAATGATTAATTATATAATTTAAATGGAGAATTCTTGGTAATCTGAGGTTGTGTGTGTGTCTTTTAATTGTGTTTATTTAATAATAGCTAGGTACAAAGTACCAATCATTAAATTTGATAGATTTGATAAATAATTTCAAATGATAATTGCTAGGAACTATCATACGCTACACATAATTAATATTTTTTTTGTATTGGAGTGTTGGTGGATTTCAATATTAATTCAATATATTTTTTATAAAACAGCGAACCATAATTAATACCTTAAAGTTCAAATCTTCTGTGTGCGCAAGTTTTTTTAATCATGCAATTCACAACGCTTTTTAAACAAATTGCCGCGACGCTTAATTTCGTTCTTCAGAAACACTTTTTGATTGAACGATTTATTTGATAGTGGCAGCAAGATTTATGGAAATCAAATAAAGAACAAGATTGATCCGGACATCCAGCTTGTACATCTTCATTTTAAAACGTGAAATAAAACCATGGAGCTTAGTCCACAATTGAATTAAATAGACGTTTTGTGTTAATAGGTGTATTTGACGTAGTTCTCAATCGTTGTGAATTATTTTTAATACATCAACTTTGGCAAAAAAAATTAATTTTGAGTTATCGTAAGCCTAAATGGCTTAAAATTATTGAAGATAATATATCATTTTTAACTTTCCCTTCAAAGCAACTCACAAGTCACTATAATCAATTTCAGCTAAATCAACACAAACCGCTTTCATATTCCACCATGGCAGCACAATCATCCTCCACATGTTACAACCAAGTTTCTAAATCAAACATTCACTTTATTTTGCGGTGTCATGATGCTATTGAATCGCGCTTTACGTCTGCTTCCTTTTCGTCTAGTTCATCGCATTTCATAATTAGTATGTAATTTACAAAATACAGCAGTAAATTACTTTTTCAAACTACTTTCATTCTCGATATTACCAATAAAATTATCTGCCAGGTCAAACAATAATACTCTTACTGATACTAATATTAATATTTTAGTAGAATGCTTCTGATTTACACTTGAAGTATGGTAGTAAAGTGTTTTAAAAATAACAACAGGTTAAAACAGAGATTACATATTCTAATCACCCTCATTAGTATCATAATCATATTTACAATTCAACTTCTGTTGTATTGAACATATAGGTAAGTTCACTAATTCCAACTGTTTAGTTAGTAAAGTACCAGAGAATGATACAGTAGACATTTTACTGTCGCTTAGGATTTTTTTTTGAGTTGCTGCACTCGTCTTTGATTTATTATTCTCAATCAAGAATGTATAATCAGTCATTGCGCCTGATCTGAGGAATCGCTGAAACGTCAGAACGTAAATGGCAAGTGAGTGGATGAAGAGGCGCGGTTCGTGAGCATTGCCTTGTAGAGCAGAGACACCTGGAAAGCCTCTCCCACATCCATTACGTGATTTACTGTGCCACTTGAAACGCGCGCTTAGAGTCTCTGCTGCAATCTACATAAATCAACGGACTGTTAAGTATTTCACAAATATGTTTTGAAAAACCCTTGCCAACCGCTTCTAATACGCCAATCCTTCAAGTACTATAAGAACAATCAACGTTTGTAAATAATATAAATTAATTAGAATTAATGACTCGTATAAAAAGACAACTAAAATTTTTGAGCAAAAATTTAAACTAAATAAACGTTTCGATCAACACTTGTGCTCCTTGTCAATATTTATAATATGCAAAAGTATAATATATAACAACAATATTAAACAAAAGTGTATTATAAATATTAACAAAGACCACGAATGTTGGTCAAAACGTATATTATGTAGTTTAATATATTCAGTCCATAGATTTGTCTACTTCAACTCTCCATGATAATCTATACTGCACAAGCCTTTTAATCTCTATATAGCTACCGCATCTCAATGTGCTTAGCGTATCGCATCCTTTGATTCCCTATTCTGTAATTACACAATCAATTCCCTCTAATGTTAATTTTAATAGACCCTCATGTCCTTCACACTCTTCTTTTTATCTTATTCTGTTTAAAACTTCCTGGCTAGTCATTCTATCCACCAATCTAATTTTTCAGCATAATACTGTAGTATCACATTTCAAAAGCGTCTATTCTTTCCGTTTCTGCAACTCCTATCGTCCACGTTTCGCATCCATATTAACGCCACACTGCATACGAAGTTTGTTAGTAATGATTTCCTAATTTTCATACTAACATAAGTCGTAAGTAAATTCCTCTTTATTGCGAAAGCCTTCCTTGCATGTGCTGTACTACTCTTTATGTCTACTATACTTCTAATATTTCTAGTTACTATCCTGCCCAAGTAGCAGAGTTCTTTAACGTCCTTCAAAATATCCCTCACTATTTCCCTCTGCACTACATCACCTTGGTTTTCCCTCTATTAATCCTCATGTTGAACTCTTTCTCCAAGATCACTTTAATGCCATTCATTATGCTTTCCAATACTTTTTCTGACTCCCTTAATACTACAATATATCATCGGCAAACGTAGGGTTTTTATTTCTTCTCCTTGCTTTTTGATTCCCTTTCTATATTCATTTTTAACTTTCTTCATCTCCTGTTCTGAATATAACTTAAGGATCATGGACGACGGACTGCATCATTGACTTACTCCTTTCTTGATTTCTACTTTCTTTTATTGCCCTTTAATTCTGACTGTTATCTATGTCATATTACTTACACTGAAATGTTTTTAGGAAGAACTGAAAATATCCTGAAAGTTAGTGACGAAACGCCTTATTATTAATGAAAATTCTTCTATATCTGATTTTTACAATTTTTTTTGTATTTTATTTATAATGAATACCATTATTTTGTTTAAAATTAGATTGTGTTACGGTCAACTTTGTAGACTGTTCTAACACTAAGACGAACCATTCTCCCACAAGAATTTTCTTAAAGGGGAAATAACACAATTTTATTAATACTAAAATTTACGAGAAGTCTGTTCCGGAGACGCAGCGCTTGTGCATACTGTAAAGAGTTGTCCGCTGGACCAGTCGGCCAGCTGCCTTCTAAATCTGGTGGAAACCCGCAGAACGGAATGATGCAACACCACAGCAAGCTCCTCTCCCATCATTCGGAATGGCATGAGACAAGTACCTAATAATTTTCCCTGCATCTTTTCCGCTGGCAACAATGCGTTACTTTCCTCATCCCTCCTTTTAAATTTCCTTTCTATGATATTAAAGGGGAGCTACCACTTTCTGCACCACTGAGCTTGTTATCCCACTCCGATAACCAAAAATAAATATTTTTTTCCTCTTAAACTCAACTCCTTTCAGGATCCTTACTTCGCACAACACATTCCAATAATACAAAATAAATAGAGTTCTCCCAGAAAAGAAAAAAGCAACCCAAGGATATATCACTTCAATTTTGTGCCTCGAAACAACGATTCATTTACTCTTTGGTGGACCAAAAGTACGATTCTCCCAATAGCAATTTATCATTTGAATCCATCTATTTTATATGATAGCACATTAACATTTAATCACATCGGTTGATTAAAACATTTCATAGCAACACGAAAAATCCGCTCGCCTGCCCCGAATTTATTACTCCTAAGGAGCATCATTAGCGAGAGACATTATTACTTACCGCGGAAACTAAATAAGCTATGAAAAAAATAATGAAAAATGTTACTGGAATCAACGCCATAACACAAGGATAATTATTTCCATACAATATTACGTTGAGAATTATTAATGGGTTATGTTTTTAAAATATAGTTATTTGTGTGTGAACAATATACTTTCCCTTTTAATTACTTACTCGAAATTTCTATCACAAAAAATTTAATCCAATTTTCCTTTGTTTTCAGGTAAGAATGAGACAAACTCTCGAATTGAATTTAGCACCTTGGATATTCCGTAAGTACATCATTAATCAATTAATGTATGTTTATAAACGAATATCAGTTTGACGAATGAATTTGCTTGAAAATTGTATGCTAACATTTTAAGTAAGTGCTATTTTACTGGAAAAACAATTCATGGGCTTCCAAGCGGGTCATAATAGAATTAAAACACGACGTTTCGACGGAATTCTCGCCCATCTTTATCAAGTGAACGATTTCCTACGAAAGTTCGTGTTTTAATTTTTTTTAACCCGGGTTGAAGCCCAAGAATTGTTTATTCAACAGATATACCGGTAAAAACAACGATCTCAAATATTACTGTACGTGCTTTCCAAAAATAATTTTATAGTAGTTTGAAATTTTAATCACGATTTAATTCGTCGTTAGATAAAGACGCTGAGCAGCGCCAAAACGTCCAGCATTTTTAAATTTTATTTGTGATTGTTTCGCATTCCAAAGATAACAGTAGTTTTGTTACAATTTAATCACGATTAGTAATTTATTTTGTTTTGATTTGAAGTGCTTCTTGAGAACATTCATTAAATTAGGAACCGGTCCAACAAAATATTTCTTTTCTCAATAAAATGAAATTATGTATGTAATAGTTTCGGATTTATTGGTGACAATATCGTATTCATTAGATATTATTGAAACGATATTTACTATAGTGTATGAAAATATCTTGAAAACCGTCAGGTGAATTCTAATATATATATACTGTCACAAACACAGTACAATAGCGTGGAACTTTTAACTATAAAAGGTAAAAAGGCCTATAAGAAAAGAATAATCATTAAATTTCCTGACATCCGTTCATTACCCTTCGTTTCGTCTCTTAGGTTGGGACCTCATCTGGTGTTTTATAGAGACCAGAAATTTAAAGATAAGAAATTTTGGCGTACATGTCTCACGCGCATAGGGACCAAAGTTTCTTGTTTTTTAAAACACCAGATGAGGTCCCAAACCAAAGGGACGAAACGTCGTACACTGAACCTACCAATAAATTTAATATTTCTTTTGAATTATACGATTTTTTACCATTTATTATTTTAAAACAGATAATAAAACTAATTTTTAAAAATTATTATTGATTACACTCATACCTCTTTGTAAGATTCCTAACTGCTCAAATTTTAAAATAGCTTCATAAATTTATTTCTGATGACTGTACAGTTGGTCACACTGCCACTGATATCTCGCTTCATGTGTCAAACTGATGGATGACGTAAATAACGATCCGCTGAACCGTTGAAAAATTAAGTAGGAGTATTTATAGCAAGTACCTAATAATGCTTCGGCAAATCAAATTGTGTCACTCCTTTCTTGATTTCTGTTTCTAATTACTGCAGACTGCCTTCTGTAGAGATTATGGATAACACTTCTTTCTAAATATTTTATTCCTGCCATCTTAAAAAGCGTTAATAGTGTGTTCCAGTTTATATTACCAGAGGTTTACTATACGGATCCTTAATTCCAATTGATTTGTACTATATTAAGCCCCTCGTGAACCATGAATAATTGAAGAAGAAACATTAACGTTATTCAAGTTCAAGTGCTTCCAAACAATCACTTTATTCGGCGAACAAGGGCGCAGTTGAATAAATCAGTAAGTAACAGTCTATCTCTGCAATTCAATAAATACTTTAACTAAATGCAAGGAAAAGCTTTTATTACAGAGTATTATAATTTTTAGACATATCGTTTTGGATGTTACAAACACAATGGAAAACTCACTTTTTTAAATAGTAGTATCAGCGTGCATATCATTAAAACTAGTCTTTAGAGACTAACCAATAATTTTCTTCTATAAATCTCATTTATCAAAAATATTCTCTCAGTAGACATATGGAGTCGGCAGTTTGCCGATACTGTAAATAAATAATAAATTTAGGTTATTTCATAAGCTTGAAGTTACACTTTATAACTTCACATATGGATTATTTTCCTGAAAATTTGGATGCTGTCAGCGGAAATGAGTGTAAGAGGTTTCAACATCAGAGTATCAAAGAAATAGAAAATAAGTGCCAAGGATGATGGTTGACTATTGGCGGATGGGATACCAAGGTAAATCCCATTCAGAAAATTAAAGGGAAAGTGCGAAGTGCGGCACATGAAATAAAATTGTAAGTATTTTTCAATGTATATACTTCATCATGAGGGATGGATGAAGAGGGGGAGTGGTTTGAAAAGATATGACACACCTCACAAAAATAATGAAATTAATAAAAATAAATTGATTTAGAAATACGTTAAAATATATGTATAAACCGTGATTTAGTAGCAATTTTAGTTATAAATAAACAGGGGTCAATGATTCCTATTCAGAGTGCTCAATGGTTTAGATTTATGAATGCATAGTAAGAGTCAGAAACCAATTATACGGAAAAAAGTTTGAAAACTGTTTTCAATCTTCATATTCTTGAAATTTATCAAGTTAAGCAAATTTTCGAAAACTCCTGTCGTTATTGAAAGAAAAATATGTAACTTTTGAAATATGCGTTAAATTATTTGGTTTTAAGAAAGATGACACAACCCAAATTTTGAAGTCTTGTTTTATTGATTGCAATTAACTACTTTGTATGTGGATTCATAAAAATTTACTTAAAAATATTAATGTGTGAATATTACTTCAACGAAGGGTACGAAAAAGTCAGTCTTTAATAACCTCGAGTAATTATTTCGAAAAACTTTAGCTAATAGAACGAAATAATCGTATTGACACAAAGCACTGAAGTCGTTCCCAGCAGCCGTACAAGAGCTCCTGTTGTATTATACCTTGCAGAAGACCTAAGCTTATAGCCAGTTGTAATTCTCCTTCTAATGGGTCGTTGGCTGGTGGAAACAGTCCTTTTAACACGCCTCGTCATTTGCATATTATCTACCATCAGCATTGGAGTATCTATCATGCTCCAAACTCGGATATGACGCAACACTACACTCACATAACAATGAATAGCGAGCAGAGTTACAAGGTGACGTCTTATTATTTCTCAGCAGGGTTCTTCTGCAGCTGGAAACGTGTTGCCTTGTAAACCGTTGCTCATAAATAGAGGTACGATGTGCTTCCAGCAGTCTTGAAGCACTCCCGTGCGATTACTGTCTCTGACAAATGTAAGTATCGTCCTATTCCTCAGAGGCAAAAAAGACCAGCTAAGAGTTACTGCACTTTCTTCTTCCGTCACGACAATTTTCGTTTCTCTTTTATTGTCATTGCGTTTCACATGGAATGCCAGGAATTCTAATAAACCGCCAAAATGGAAACCTCTCGGATTCATTCGCCTCAATTTTGATTTCTGGAGCAGTAAAACATTCTGTGGTACGTCGCGTTATTTTCCTCTGAAAATTATATCGTAACCTTTCTTAGTAGCAGACTACATGAGTGTGATTTTTAGGTAACATGCTACATGTTTTGTAAACATATGAAGTAAAGTAAAATAAATAACAGACTTACATTTGTAACCGGTTACTACTTAAATTGTGAGAAATTTGGTGTCGCAGACTATCTCCCGGTACAGTTTAGGCCAAAATGGTGTATTTTGATTGGGAAAAGAATCTAAACAAAGATTTTTTTTGGTTAAAAGACTACATGAGCGTGACCCTGAAACAGGCAACTCCCCTTTAATAGCATAGGAAGGGAATTTAAAACAGGGAATGTGGAAGGTAGAGCAAGATAGCCAAGGATTGACTGTCGTTTTGGAATCCTACCCGATCTTTAACCTAAAAGAAATGTAGGGAAAATCCTAGAAAATCTGCATCGGGTAGGTCGGACTTTTGGGGATTATTCTCAGACCCTTCCGAATGACGGGAGATGAGTTTGCAGCATTTTCTCCTCCTTGTCTACACCACTTTTAGGAGGCAGCGAATAACTCTTACCCTATGCCCAAGGTCGTCTATCCCAGTGCATACCCTTCCTAAAATAGATAACAGTGCTTCGGCATGTAAGAACCTTGAAACAACTAGAGAAAGTGCAAGATATCCCCAAAGGTAAGCTGCGAAGAGTAAGCTCCCACAGGAATTCCTTCTTTGGTAGTATCACATGAGTTTATTTTGTTTTGGGTTAACAGGCTACATGAGGGTGATCGTGAAACAGGCAACTCCCCTTTAATAGCATAAGAAGGGAATTGGAATGTGGGGATTCGGAAGGTAGAGCAAAGTAGCCAAGGGTTGACTAGGGCCCTCGGGCTATAGTTTAAGGATCCTACTCGGTGTTTTACGTAAAGAGATGCAGGGAAAACCCTAGAAAACCTACATCAGGTAGGTCGGGCATTGGGTACTATTCTCACGCCCTTCCGAATGACGGAAGACGAGTTTGCTATGGAGTCGCAGCATTCCCTTCTCCATGTCTCCAACAGTTTTAGGAGGCAGTTGGCCAACTGGTCCAATGGGATCAACGGACTCCTCTTGCCTTATGCCCAAGGTCTTCGATCCCAGTCACATGAGGGTGACCCGCTTCGGAGTTTATACACCCGGAATTGCTTAAACAAAGTGCGAGTTATTAGGTGTTTTCGGGAATTTTGCTAAGTAGGTTTCAGTTGATAGTGTGAATATTTTGGTTGCTTCCTTCCTGCCTTACAGGACCAAAAATGTCCTATATTAACACGTAGAATTTGCAAATGGATAAATCATAAACTGACGTAGCCTGACATACGAGAGAACTAAATTGCAGTTAAGCTTGCAATAATGCTCAATTTTAACTAACATTTGATTTATATAATGATAGTTTTTAATTAGTTATGTTTCTGACAAATGTTTAGTAAAATTACGAGTCGGACGCTCGACACGGATTGCATATATAGGCGCCGACAATGACTTTCGCGAAAAACAATTAAGGAGTATCATATATTGAATAAAAAGTTACTTATATTTGAGCGTTATTTCACGTTTAGACAGGCTATGTTATATTAAACATACAATTTCAAGCTAACCAAACTAAAGGGATTATGTTTGTCAAGTCGTATATAATACAGTTAATTTTAGTAATTAATAAATTGATAGTAGTTAACAAATATGCAAAATATTTTATGATTGATATATTACATTATATTACGACTAGGGCAGCACACACCATATTATATGTTTTGTAGATATATATATATATAACTATATATATATAAATATAACTACAAACATTATTTTACGGTAAGCAGACGAAGCGATGGTTCAAGTATCCTTCTGACTGTGCCTGTGTATTATTCTGTATATGTGTGTGCTCATTTAAGGTATTAGTAGATTTCTCGACTGGAATGAGGTACTGAATGAGCCTTGGCGATGGTTGTGATGAAATGCGGATCTCATAAAGTAGGGGTGTGGATAGGTAAATTTTCAAATATATTACGCTCTCGCTGATGGTTTAATCAAATGTTGGCAGACAGACTGTTGTGGAATGAAATCGTGTTGTGGGCTAACATAATTGTAGTAATTCTTTTAGATGGTGCTAAAAGCCACTCTCTCAATCCAATTTTGACTTGAATGTGCACCGGGAAGAGTAGGTGGAAAGATAATCTACTGGCGTTGGACGTTGACGCTGCAAATGCAACGACCAAGAATACAAAGTAATTACAGTCGGTTGTCATGAGAACCGGTATTACATGCTCATACATTTGTTGCGCCTGGCAAGTGCGATATCAGAATGTGACAATAAATATCAGCAGCACATGTTTTTCTACTGAATTATGCACACGCACAACAGTGACAGGCTTAATGGAAGGTTATTCAGATTTGAAGCCATTTGAACTGCAAGTGAATTCATTGAATTGTATGTAGATAAAATTTCATCGCGTGTTATTGAAACTTAAGAGACACGGGGACTGAAATTTGAAATTCCTGTAAATTAATTGTTACTGAGCTGAAATTTTAACTGTGTTAACAACGCATATGTGTAGCAATTTACAAAATTTTGTTTTTGTAAAACTTGATTTTAATTGAGATATTTTCAATATTTGGCGGTTTTTAAAATGTTCCTTGCGTTACGTAATGGACTATGTTTTAAATTTTTTACATGCATATGTAGGGCTGACCACTGTTATCAACTGTCAGTATTATTTGTGAAATATTACTAAGAACTTTATACGGTTACTTAAAAATTTTGCACTTTTTAGCACTTTCAGAACAAAGTACTTGAACAATTACAAAAATAATATTTGCATTTAAAGGTATTAAAATGTTGATTATGTACAAAAAGAATGAAGACAATATCTTTATATTTGTGACCATAGAAGTTTTTGGTACCAGAAATCATGAAGCTGAGAAATCACATTTTTCTTAAGACGTTAATAATTTATTAAATTAGAATCAAACATATTAATTATAATTGTCCTGAAAAAATTGTTACACCTTCCTTTTTTTGCAGTTTCTTACCTTAGTTTACTGAATATATAGGAATATTAATGAGAAAAATTTGTAAAACAGATTTTTTTATGATTTTGGCCGAAATTTCAGTCCCCGTGTCCCTTAACTGCTTCTCTTGTGATGGTAAAATAATTTAATTGAATTAAATGAATTAAGGGCCAGTTTTACATAATCAATTCCTGTTGTTCCACATGGAACATGGAGCATCAACAAAGCATCTCCATCTAGTCCTATTTAGAGCCAGCATCTTCACCTCTCCAATTAATTTTTCTTTAATAAGGATAATTTGTTAAAGTTGTGCGGGTTATTAACCAACAAAACTCGAACTTGGTTGTGGTGCTGCCACCTATAGCCTCCAAGCCTGCTGTTTTGTATTGGGGTAGTCTCAACTTAGTCTTTGAAGATCCCCCTTTACTATAAGGCAGTGGTTTCCCTATTTTTTTTAACTCCAAGAGGAAGGGTTGCCTCCTCCGTCAACTTCGCCGTACCAAAGGTATCCTTCTCCGCCTCAGTTGTTGTCAATGGCTTCAACAGAGTCCCGTTCGCCTTTTCTTTTAAGGGGTCCTGTAAGACTTTCACAGCTACCGTAGCGGCCCTGAGACACACAAGTCCTCGCTGTACTTCACCCACCACGTAGACGTGGGGTTGGATTTACTGGTAACAACAGTTTTACACAGTTCTTAATTACTAGAGAGTATAGATTTTCCCGATAAATCAATTGCATATAGAGTTATGGGGTCTACCTGAAGACGTTGGTGGAAATAGATATCGAAACGTGTTTTTTACAAGCCGTATAACCCGGGTTGAAAGCCGAGAACTCTATATTAAGTTTTTAATAAGATTGAACGACGTTTCGTCACCATCTTTTGGACTTCTTCAGGTGTTACTACAAAAATTTTACTATGTAATTACATTAAAACTTATTAAAATATAAGAATTTTAATACCATCGGTTATAACAAGTAATATAAAACTTACAAATTTGATAAAAATATGGCAAATCTGTAAACATGCAAACTTTAACGTCTGTAAGAGCAGCTTCAATCGAAATGTGAAGAGGAATACAGAGCGTAATATAGATATTTGAACCTAAATTTATAATAATTATTTATTAGAAACATCAAAAACGAGTAAATGAATTAATCTGAGAGAGGAAGTATAGTCTGTAATTAAGTTCTAGAAGCTTCAATCAGAGTATCCTATTTTTATGGGCTAGAGAATTTTTTCTGTCAGTGTCCGGAATATTTTGATCTGATGTGAAATTCAAGAAGACAGCCGGGTGTTTTACATTGTAGGTGATTATGGAAGAAAGAAATAATGGAGAGTTATGTCAGAAAGGTATGAAAATTAGCTGACGAAATTATAGTTAAATTAAGCAGTATTGTTGTACTTTATGTGTTGTCTCTATAAAATACATAACGTCTAATTTGAAATAATTGGTACTCAGCATACCCTTGAGGTAGAATAATTACCATGTAACCTGTGTTAATTCACATTGTGTTTGAGGTAAAGATGTATTTTCCGTCAGAAAAGGGGTCGCTGCCTCCTGGGCGTGCACTTTTGCAATTTGCGGAAGCCAAGAAGTGTTCTCGCGAGAGAAGGGTCTTGATAGGTGCTAATGCCTGTCGAGTAGGCGCGCCTCTGCGGCTCATTGTTCGAGGCAGATCCTATCTGCAGCCTGCGTGGCTCCCGAACAATGGCCAGACATGGCGTCCGTCTGTCCTTCCCCGTCAACTCCGCGGAGCTGCCTAATTGAGCGAAACGTTGGCAGGCCGTGCTGGGACACTTGCTCAATGCTAAAGCATAATGCAATATGTTTGTTTGATTGAAAATCATACACTGCTTCTAGAAAATGTTATCGAACCACAGATCTACAAGGTACTCTTGACACCTGAAAATTACTATAAACAGACACGTCACGTCACAAGAAAATAAATGTAACGAGACATTTGTGTGGCAAATATTTTAAATCACTACATCACACAATATCTCGTAAAACTATTAAACGCTAAATTATGATTCAATCGAATGAAACTGTTTGGATATTGCTCTTTGGTTACCTAAAGGGGCTTGTAAACGAGCAACAAAAATTTCACATTGCCGGCAATATTCCTGAAAGCTATGGTCCGGCAATATTGTCGGCAATGTGTTGGCCAAGCTATGGCCGGGCAATGTGTTGCAATATTGCGGTCACAGTGTAGCCACGACATTTCTCCCTTACACGTAGTACAGTAATAATGGAAGGAAATGAAGTTCTTATTAGCGCATCGTTACTTGTGACAATAAATTAAAGAAAATGTGAACCTGGATAGGACCATTTTTAAATAAACATGAAACAATTCACAATTTAAGCAACGAATTGATTCTTGATAATTATTTATTCAAAAACGTCACCTTCTATGTCGAAGGAATACTTTCAATATTTAATTAAAAAATAGAGCTCATAATAGGGAAAAAGGATACGGTGATGGGGAATGCAAGACCAATCCATACGAGATTGGCAATTATCCTTAAATTCTGCCCTATACAACTATTCAATTGAAATATGCGTAGTTTTAAAGGAAGGATTAAATGGATTTATTTAATTACTGGCTAGATTTCCTTACTTGCTGAATAATTCTTTTAAAAATTAAAAATTACTTTGTAATTCTTTTTTTGTTTGTTACTTTTCAATAAATGACAAATATGTAGGTTTCAACAGTTGTCAAATTTGTTGGCTATTGTTTGCCAAACATTTTTTACTTGGTATTCTCAAGCAACCCACGTCTCAAAATGATGAATTTGCGTGAACTATGTCGATATGTACAATAAATTTTAGGGTTGGACAATCCGTGATTGGAATACTGAACTATATTTATACAAAAAACGGAGAAAGAACGAGGCTAACCACATCTAATATTAATTTTTACCTCAGCTGATGGCTACAGAGACCTCTAGGTGAGTGCTGGGGACTAGTATTGCCGGACAACATTGCAAGTTTTCGATACCGGACCGAACTCACCGGCAACATTGCTAGGCAATACTGATATATTGCCGGGCAATATGTTTATAATGCCGGAAATGTTGCTGGATTTTGGTCGATATTGCTCGGTCATGATTGCCGGCCACATATTGCCGTAAAAAGTTGGTCGTTTATAAGCCCCTTAAGTAATATATCTTTGGACTTGTATAAACTCGCTGCTTACCGATATAGTAATTCATTGGAATTTTGCTAACGAACTCTACGTTAGAGAGAGCGTTTTATTCGTAACCTGGGAGGGTATCGTATCCTCCTGCTCTAAAGATCCTGGTGGAAATTTCATCGAAATTATCGTTTTCATTGATTTATCAATAGTTTAGGGTTACCATTCAATGTTATTTAAAATGTTAGAATTGTTTTTGTTTTCAATTTAAAGCTTTAAATTTTTTTTGTAAAAGTGTGATCCTTGATTAGAGTGTTCTAATTACTCTTCGCTGCCAGGCTGTCAGTTTCAGTTCGTTCATCAATGATTCCTGACCAAGCCTTCAGCAGATGTTGAGGGTCACATTAGTCTAAAATATAAAAGGGTTCCCGCAAGAACACTCGTAAAACTCAACTCCCCAAATCCTGGAAACAGAGTATTGAATGTTTTATAAATACAGGAATGGGAATCACTGTAAACCGATTCATTTGTCGAGTAAAGTCGAATCTAATATTTTTTGTGTCTAAATAAATTATTCTGGTGAATCATTTACTAATTTTATATCTAATTTATGCCCTTTTCCCGTAGTTGATTGACGAATATTATCCATTATAAAAACATTTGATTTGGGCATATGGCAAGAGTTGTCCGCTGATCCCATTGGATCAGTCGGCCAATTGCCTCCTGAAATTGGTGGAGACACGGAGAAGGGAATGCTGCGTCCCCACAGCAAACTCGTCTCCCTTCATTCGGAAGGGCGTGAGAATAGTACCCAATGCCCGCCCTACCTGATGAAGGTTTTCTAGGGTTTTCCCTGCATCTCTTTAGGTGAAACACCGGATAGGATCCTTAAACCATAGCCCGGGGGCCCTAGTTAACCCTTGGCTACCTTGCTCTACTTTCCGCATCGCCCCCTTTTCAATTCCCTTCCTATGCTATTAAAGGGGATTTGCCTGTTTCAGGATCACCCTCATGTAGCCTGTTAACCAAAAAAAACAAAAAAAAGTTAGCTGTTGTTGATGATCTCAGGCACCGCGGGAGTTTTCTCGCAGGTGCTTCACCCCAGAGTGACTGCGGGACTCACCTGGTTATGTCGGGAATGCCTCGCACTCTCTCTGTTTTATTTAAACCAAAGTTATCACATGCCGAGACACCTGCACCTATTTTAGGACCTTGGTCATATGGCAAGAGTTGCCCGCAGTTCCTATTGGATCAGTCGGCCAACTGCCTCCTGAAACTGGTGGAGACATGGAGAAGGGGATGCTGCGACCCCATAGCGAACTCGTCTCCCCACATTCGTAAGGCGTGAGAAAAGTACTAAATGCCCGACCTACCTGACGCTGGTTTTCCAGGGTTTTCCCTGCATCTCTTTAGGTGGAACACCGGGTAGGATCCTTAAACCATAGCACGGGGGCCTTAGTCAACCCTTGGCTACCTTGCTCTACCTTCCGCATCCCCCCTTTTCAATTCCCTTCCTATGCTATTACAGGGGAGTTGCTTGTTTCAGGATCACCCTCATGTAGCCTGTTAACCAAAAAAAAGTCAGCTTTTGTTGAGCTCAGTCAAGTGAAATGGATTTTGAGCAACATGCCCACCGAGCAAGTGATAAAGCCGAAGATAAGTGGTACCCGACCTAGATGGCAGGTGGCAGATACTGACTTACGTAGGTTGTTGCGCAAATCTCTGTTGAAGATCTACTCGCGTGGACAACGAATTTACCACAGATTCTGCAGAAAAACAACAACGTGTACTTTGATAAATTAGTGAAGAAACAACCACTGACCCTCTCCCCTCTCGACTTCTATGAAGCAATTATTCATTAAATGTCACTGGCTGTTTTTCTTGGCGGTCAAGCTCAAGTCCTTCGGCTTTATCTTCTCAATTGGATGATATCTGGAAAGTAACATGCCTTGACAGTCTGCACGCCTACTGACGAGGTTTAAATTGCTCGATCTTTGAAGAGCAAACCAGTTTTGTTAGCTGAGGACATTACCTCTTGAAAGCGAAGCAACGACCATTCGTTTCGCGGACAAAGCAGTCCCTGGAGGTTGCTGTGCTATCGGACCCGGAGGTGTGATTACACTGTCTATGAAGAACGGTCCAAATTTATTGGCGCGCTCGATGGCGCCCGTTAATTTCTGGCAATTGTTGTTGAACGGACCAGCTAACGGAGAGTTGTGGGCTATTCTCCAATACGAAGCCGAATAAAGCAAGATGCCGGCTCCAGGCAATTGTCACAGCCGCAATGCGGCCCGTTGTTTTGAATGTCTGCCGATAAATTATCCGGTTCAAGTTTCGTTTACGAACCAACTTCATATCGGAGCTGCCATCGATTATCTTCCTCTCTGGTTTGCTGTAATCAACTCATCCTCATTTTGAATCACCTGACGACAACGATTGCGGAAACGATGTGCTGTATTTATTGCCCCGTAATTTTCTGGTCAATTGGCAAATTGTTTATATAATTTGTCGGGATTAATGGATTAACGGATTAATCTTCAGATTTATTCGAGTTTATTATACTCATCAGGAATGGTGTTTAAGTTCCAGCCAAGTTTTCTACTGGACACTCAGTCCAGATTTTCCTTGAAAATTGCCAAACCAGCTCTTGACACCATGCAGCCTCCTATTTGCAACAATTAAACTTAAAACAGAAGGAAACCAAATGAATAACAACAACGCAGTGGTGACAACCCAATGAATAATAACACGAATGTATCCATTTTCATGTTATTACTTACATTCACTTCTTCTTAGCACAGACACATCATTAGCGCTGGGAAAACTAAGTCTCACACCCATGCATGATTCCAAAATGGAATGGAGAAGTGAAATGTTTTATAATTGTAGCGTTATGTTCGTGTTGTGGTATTCAGTCCTAAGACTGGTCTGATGAAACCCTCCATGCCATTCTATCTTGCGAAAGCCTTTTCATTTCCTTATAACTAGCACAATCCACATCCTCCCTAAACTGCTAAACTCCCTAAACTCCATTCTTGGCCTCCTCTTCTAATCTTACCCGACACTTCCCTCTAAAGCTAATTTTACAAGACCCTCGTGTGTTAAAACGTTGCCTATTATTCTATCCCTTCTCTTAGTCAGTGTCCTCCATATTTTTCGCTTTTTCCCTATTCTGTTTAGAACTTCCTCGTCGGTTGCTCTATCCACCCATCTGATTTGCAGCATTCGCCAATAGCACCACATTTCAAAAACTTCTATTCTTTTCATTTCACCAACTCCTATCGTCCACGTTTCGCACCCATATAACGCCACAGTCCATACGAACATTTTTAGCAACGATTTTCTAATATTCTCACTTATATTACCCGTATGTAAATCCCTCTTTTTCGCGAAAGCCTTCCTTGCCTGTATTATCCTATTCTTTACGTCTACTATACTTCTACCATCCATAGTTTTACGCTTCCTAAGTAGCAGAATTCCTTAACTTCCGTCCAAATATCCCTTCCCAACCTAACAGCCTTTGTTATTCCACTGTTTCCCATACTACACTCCATTACCTTGGCTTTACCTCTATTAATATTCATATTGAATTTCTCTAGGACTACTTTCATGCCATTTGTTATGGTTTTCAAGTCTTCTGACTCTCCTAATACTACAATATTGTCAGCAAAGCATAAGGTTTTTAATTCTGTATTTAATATGTGTATTTTCAAAGTTATAATAATTTTAAAAGATAGGCCGAATTAAAATAGTCAAGACAATAATATGAAAATAAAATTATTCTAAATTATTATTTTAATATACCGTTGCAAAAAAATTAACGTTACTTTGCATATAACCTAAACTGAAGTTAGTGTGATACATAATGCTCCAAAGAGCAGCGTTCCTACCAATTCTGAAAATTTATCGATTAGTTCATCAAATCGTTTCACGCAAACGACGTTGAATTTGTAGGTAGTCCTCCTTACTAATCGCTTGACCTTGTGGCTGTGCACAGTGCCGTCAAAATCGAAGAAGACAGTGACACGATTGGACACTGGTACGATTGAGCTTTAGTTTCACGTTATATCTATAAACCTATTCTTTACCACCTGTTATAACGCCTTTCAGTGGTTATGCATGGTTGTTGTCATTTAGTGACTCCTGAGCAACCTTTTTTTGTTCTAAATTTTACAATTCTGGAACAGTTTTTTTCTCATTGATATGACACTTCTCTTATTGTTATTCGGCGATCATTCAAAATAATGTCTCTCACTTTTTGACGTTTTCATGAATTGTTGATTTGCTGGAACTTATTTAACGTCTTAAAGGAAACGATGAAATTATTCGCGAATCCCTGTTTTAATCATAGAACATTAACCAAAAGCAATATTTAATATTCCTTCACTTCATAAAATTCCTATATTAAAATTTAATTCAAATTATCCGATCCGTATTTTTACGAAATTAATGACCACAGACGGAACTTTTTTTAACGGTTGACAACAGACTGAAAATCAGATATGGGGAACAATGTACAGATATTTTTAAGACGTTTACCAAAAGTAACAACGAAAAATTGGAAATTCATGTTATTTTTTTATACACACTTCGTACTTGAGTGCGATTTTTGTTTTTCTAGCCATAGTATGGCTGAAATTTTACGTTTTTAACCATTTATCTGAATGTTATTCACTACTCCTATATTATACCAATTTATAAATCTGGTAAAAGAACAGACGTCATAAACTATAGACCCATCAGTCTTACTTCAGTAGTGTGTAAGATTATGGAGCACTTATTAGCAGCCTACGTTAGATCTGAACTCGATAGAAAAGGGTGGTTTTTTAATGGTCAGCATGGATTTCGGGAAGGGTACTCGTGCGAAAGTCAAATGATAAATCTATTTCAGGAGTTAGCAGATGAAGTAGATAATGGGGGTAGAATAGATGGGGTTATCATAGACTTCGCTAAGGCATTTGATGTAGTACCTCACGATATCCTATTGGATAAATTAAATAAAACAGGTATAGATAAAAGAGTGATACTATGGGTAGAAAAATTCTTAAGCGACAGATCGCAAAAAGTCAAAATCGGGGAACAATTTTCGGATTCAGGCGCTGTAACATCGGGAGTTCCCCAAGGCTCTGTAATCGGCCCCTTACTGTTTTTAATATTCATTAATGACTTACCGAATTACTTGAAGTCAGGGGTAAGGCTTTTCGCTGACGACTGTATCATATACAGAAAGGTAACAAACGAGGAAGACACTTTATTATTACAAGAAGATCTAGATAAAGTTAATAGCTGGGCTCTGGAAAATAAAATGAAAATTAATGGAAAGAAAAGCAGCTCAATCTCGTTTACTAAACGCACCTTGTTAAATGAGACAGAATATAGAATAGGTGGGGAACAAATTCCAAGGGTAACGAGCTGCAAATATCTGGGGATATTTTTCAACAATAGACTTGGGTGGGAGGAACAAGTGAATTTCACGGCCCGAAAAGCGTGGAATTCCTTACATTTCATTATGAGGAACTTAAAAAAGGGAAGTTCAAAAACAAAGGAGGTGGCATACTTATCTCTAGTTAGACCAATTTTGGAATATGGGGCGGCTTGTTGGGATCCTTATAGAATTAATCAAATAGAATCATTAGAGAAAGTTCAGAAAAGGGCTGCTAATTTTGTGCAAGTAGGGCCAGGTCATAGGAAGGAAAAAGTAAAACAGCTAGGTTGGGAGGTCTTGTCAGAAAGGAGGGAGAAAGCAAGACTGCATTTGCTATTCAAAGCTTATACGGGGCAAAAACCATGGATTGGAATTAGCTACAAAATGCAAAAGCCCAGTTATATAGGTAGATGGGATCACCAATTCAAAGTGAAATATAGAAAACAAAAAACAGATGTTGGCAAATTCTCATTCCTAAATAGGACTATCAACGACTGGAATAATTTACCTGTGGGGGTGTTTGGAGGAAATCCTCTTCAAGAAAATAAATTTAGGTCAAATCTGAAAAAACGTGTGAAGTGAAGTGGATATTTATTTAATATAAATGTGTTTCCGAATATAAAAAAGTGAAGTGAAGTGTTTCTCTTTTCTCTTTCAGGGCATCCACGGAACATGTTTATCTTTCTTTAGTTTATAATTATGTATATTTAATTATGTATCTGCCACCGGGCTTGCGCCCAATTGTAGATTATTTGCAAATACAATACAATACAATTTACTTCTCAGACCATGGAAAACTCTCATCTAGTTTTAAAGTCCCATCTATTTAAGTGGCTCTATGAAATTAATCGTACGATATTTTCGTTTGTCCTAATAACTTAATTCGAGTTTCAAGCTTGTTTCCTTATAGAATGATGCCACCACAATCTCAGGCCTGGCTAGTGGGGGAAACCGAAAATTGGCTCGTCTGGGAAACCTTTTCAGCAACTCTGTCCGTCGGTCGGCACAGCCTTTGTGTGAATGTTGGCATGATTGTAAACTGGTTCCAAGAGCGCGCGTCTTCCCCATGCTCAACGTTGTTCCAGGGATGTCTCTGTGGTTGACGTAATTCGCAATACGAGTATGTCTGCATGTTAATGCTTCGTCATTCACGGCGCCCTCGCTTATATGTAGGGGTTCTGCTCTCTCTCTCTCTCTCTCCCACCCCCTTCTCTATCTATCTATCTCTCTCTCTCACTTCCACTCTCCCACCCCTTCTCTCTCTGACTCGCTTTCTAGAAACCACTTAACACTTTTCGTATTGCACATGTAATAAATTGCTTCATAAAGCGCCTTCTCGCTATGAATCTCTCTTTTCAAATATATAATTGCTATTAATAATTATGTAAGGTGTAATGTTTTTAATAAGAGCAAATTCTTTTCCTCATTCATCGCTGAACTTCGCCGTTGTTTGGACCAAATATAACTTTTGATAAGAAACATTTTATTCTGGTTTCTAAATGTTTTATTACATTTTATACAGTCTGCTTCTTCGCACTATTATAGAAACGTACCATTGTTAGCTCAATCATTAGATTCCAACACAAATAAATGCCAACGGTGTATATTATTGTTAGGATACGGCTGCGGGGTGTTTCTTCGGTACATAGAAGTCATTGTTTCGTAGTTTTCTTCATTTATGATTTTTAGTTACTTCTCGATGCAGTCTTGCAAGATTATCCTTTCACCTACGCTTGAAGAAATTTTGCTTACCTTCCAATACCACTTAGAGAGAAAAGTAAATCTGCCACACTGAACTTTATTTTCTATCTTTTTAAAATTGCGGCTGATATAACGTAACCCCAAAATTATTTACTAGTCCTGAGTTATTTTTTCTGCAAAGCGAACCAAATTACCCATCGAAGGGGTTGAATTGATGTTTCCAGTTTGATATTGTTAAAAAACCATCCAATGGCTCTAAACAAAAAATAAACTTTTATGTAAATTGGTCCTACCGTTTTCGTGTCAAAAGTGAATGAAACGCCGCAGACAGACCGGAATTTAGATAATAACGGTTTTGGATTGGAGTCTCTTATAAACGAAACGTAAAGATAAACTATGTCGACCTCCTGTGGTGTAGTGGCTAGCGTTGCTGCCTCACAACGCAGAGGTCCCGGGTTCCAATTCTGGCATGGGCTTGGATGTTTGTATCGTCATGGTCACGAAAACCGGGATTAAGACTGTTGGAGGACCGATACGCTGACCACGTGTCACTCCAAATTCGGAATGAGTCATGCAATATGACAGTCCGAAGTCGACTCGGTAGGCCCTCAATGGGCTGTAGAGCCAAGGAGGGAAGTAAAGATAAATTATAATATCCGTTTCTAAAGTATGAACATAAATATTATTTTATTTTTATTAATTACTAGCTAGATGCCCGGCGATACCCGGGATATTAATGCTTAAATAAAGCAAACATTTTACATATAGCGAACGTCGTCGTCGCCGGCGCCGCACGCATACACGCAGGCTAGGTTAGGGTATAATGTCTCCTGTTCAGCGGTTCATTACGGTACGACGGATACAAATAGTATCGCGGGAAACACCGTAAAAGTAACTGACCCCGAAAAGTATTTATTCGATTGAAGTACCTGCGATTTTGCATATTTAAGCATTTCCGTCCCCCTATATTCTCCATGGGTGGTAGCTGTGCCATACCCCGACAGTGCTTATTTCCGGATAGCAAAAAACATGTGTAAAATTTGGTTGAAATTGATACACGCGTTTAGATTTGTATGTGAAACATACATACACACAAACACAAACAAATACGAAATTTGTGCTTAAAAATATACAAAAATAATTATCTATGGAGTGCCGCACGCTGCACCATATAAAAGTGACGCGTTGGGCCGCTCACATTCAATTTTATTTTAAGATTAAGACGAATGATATAGGGAATATTGTAGGTGATACACAGTAAATATGTTTCGACGCGCCTTCGTGAGTCTACCAATTATCATACTACAGCTACTTATTTTTTTTATATATTATGGTAGTCTGTCTTCCCCAACATTTTCTCTCTTTCTCTTACGGTAATCAATAATGTCACAATTTCAGGTTAAATAGTATTTTAATAAAATTTTATTTGTGATAGCATTAGTTACTCCTTCTGCGCTTACATTCTTGCATTTTTATAGACAATATACATTTAAAGTAATTATTTATTTTTCAGTTTGAAGATTGCCATATATTACATTTTTAAGAATTCCTTAAATGTGTGTACTACTCGATTTGCGAAACGATTAAAAAAATATATTTTTTCTCATCTTTCCTGTGAATGACAATCAAAATACTCGGTTTTTTATAATCCATTATTTATTATATATATAGTATATTCTTCGCTAGAATTTCAAGGTCGCTATTTTTGGAAAGTTTAGGATTAGATGTTAAGTCCGGCAAGTAAGTAGGTTAGTTGCAGAGCATTCTGCTTAATCATCAACCATCCATCTATATGGCCATGAAACCTTTATAAATGTTCGTGACATTTCAATGGAGAAATCTAAGGAAATATCTTATGAATGATTAATGAAATATTGTCATTTACTTTGTTCGTTACTTGATACTGATGTTACAAGTAGACATGTGCATTGAGGATGTGGGGTTTCACAATCGCCATGTTCTCGTTACCATTCGTTGTACGAACTGGGAAATTACGTGCTCAGTCTGGTGAAAAGCAATATTCACGTGTTCTTTCCGCACCACAGATGAAAGCGAGATAAAGGAGCCGATTAGCGAAGACTGCGAAATTGCTTTCTGTTTGCGGTTGGGCTGCGATCGATACCACGTGAAAACCATTGCATGTGAAAGGTTGACACACATTCCATAACATCACAGTAGCAGAATAGGCCCACAAAAGGCAGCCACAACAGAATTCGCACATTGTACGAGGGGAAAGATTGTGTCTGACAGGCCTCGGTAGTACAGTGGAGACCTCGGAATACATTACAACCCACAACTGAATGGAGCCAATAAAATGGAAAAGAAGGCAGCAAAACGGTTCGCAGAAATTCTTCCCGTCAAACAAGCCGAGGCACGTCTTTTATCAACGTCAATCTGTATGGTGAAATTGGATTGCTTCTTGATTCTTCCCTTTTCTTATCTACCGCGACTTCCACAGCTCTTGTACGTCTGCGGGCCTTTCAATTTATTTTATTAATAGACTTCTTTATTTTGAAGATTTTTTATGTCCCATCTCTGTTAAATTTCTTTATCGAATTTCGCGTTATTCGCCTTCAAAATTCACAATTTATATTCTGCAAATTACAAGATACCTGAACGAAACAATAATGGTTAACAAAAGACTTTCTTAATGTCATGAAACGAGCCATTTCAAACCGACATATACACATTTAGGTTAATTTAGTAAAATAAATTACGACTGGTTTGCGCGGTAAGAAGAAAACTCTCGACTTAATTCACACAATTACAGTACCTGGGAATAAATTTATATTTCAATTGAGTAAAAAAGTGCTTTAAATTTAAATTTGATTGGAGGCCTTAAATAAACCTCTGTTTTAAATTTGAATCTAATTTTAATCGGAAGATGCTATTTTGCTCAATTAATTCTCTGTAAATTATCATTTTCATAAATTAAGTACTTAAATTATAAATATATATATAAGTCTAAAAATAAAATAATCATCTAGTAGCGGGCTCGAATCCCAGCATAGGCACGGATATTTGTGTTCGTAAGGGTAACGAAAACTGAGGTTAAGACTGAAGGAAATTCGATGCACTGACCAGTGACACTCCAAAGTCGGTGTGTGCCATGGACAGTCCGCAGTCGCAAACACACAAATCAAAAACTTAAATATTTGTTTAGGCTGACAGGCTTCACGAGTGTGATTAACTTCGCTATATAGCAGTAAGACTAGGTAATATTGTCAAAATATATAAATATAACTATGAGCTAAATATACATACACAGGAAAACAGATTATCCGTCTACCTATAAATGTATCTAAAGATATAAGAGAAAGAAATGTACAAATTGAAAAGAGAAACATAAATGCATTTAATAATAATGATAGTATATTGATCTAATTTCACTTAAAGTAAATCAGCAAAGATCAGAGATAAAATAAAATTTATAAAGAAAAATTTAGTTCACCAGGACGTTGCGTTCATTTCATTGAAAGTCTTCCTTCCACGTATTTTAATTATTTACTATAAATAAATGCAAGAGATTTTAATTATTACTCCTGAAGAGGAGTCAATGAAAGAAACGAAACGCCGTGATGTTCATTAAATTTAAGTAGCTGGGTTCCCTGCTTTGTCTGAGTATTCATTTATTTTTCCTCTCGTTAACATTGAACGAGAACAGTTTACATGCCTCTTAAAGGCCGGCCTGAATTGCAATTTAACCGGCCTATTTGAATGTCACAATCAGACTCAGCGACTCACATTACACCGGTTTTAACAGCAAATTCGATGGTTTTCTTGTTGTTTTGATGAGACGCATTTTCAGTCTCACCCCTATGAATCCTCCCCTCCCATGCTTAAAGGGGTTGAGATTATGCATAAATAGCATCGGGAAAACAGTAATTTTTCAACCCCTTAACCCCACCCCTATGGATAGTAGCCGTGTCTTACCCTGACAGTCCTAATTTCCAAGTAGCAAAGAACGTGTATGTAAATTTTCGTTGCTCCACGTGTTTATATTTCTATGCTGAACAAACATTCATATATACATACGAAATTCAAGCTTGCTTTAACACAAACAATGAATTTCATTCATAAGAGTAAGGTAGTTGACCAACATAGTTGGTATGTTTAGCATGAAATAACTTGTAAATTTAATGAACGTTTCATTTATGTACTAAATAAATGTACAAAAATTATTTTTAAGTCGAGAGCCCCTCGGACGCCGTGATATAATTACGATTTTCTGGGTCGTTTACGATCAATTTTATTTTGAGTTTGTGCTTATGAACGCGTGTTAGTGCTTTTTAGTGAGCATTTTGGGTTTTCAGTTATTTTAAACTATCTCTTGTTTATTCTAGTTACGTATTTAAGGAATTAATTGTATCTTAACTTATTTTTGCCCTATAATTATTTGTTATTTCATGTAATGTATGAATTATCCTATTACCTCGACCGAGAAACTATGGGAATAACAAATAATCTAATTAACCCAAAATATAAATCTGTAGTTACCATTGAGCATTTTTATGATTATTTTTTACTAATTATGACGCACTGGCCAATAAAATGCTATACTAAATATCAGACTGCTATTGATATTCTTTCTTATGAAATATTACTTTGTACTGTA
The DNA here is from genome assembly GCA_034510155.1 of Eucriotettix oculatus. Taxonomy (NCBI): domain Eukaryota; kingdom Metazoa; phylum Arthropoda; class Insecta; order Orthoptera; family Tetrigidae; genus Eucriotettix; species Eucriotettix oculatus. Next base: position 28,944,537 of record CM067377.1, on the reverse strand, counting down.
CAAATTCGGTTTGAACGAGCTCCTTTCTCGGCACAGTTCTTGCCATCTGGCGGATAATCTGCAGTGTATATAGTTCGGAGCTACTCGCTTGGGGAGAGGCTTTTTGGCCGTCACTCTGCCTCCCCGTCAAGTGGGGTATTTATCTATGTAATACGGACCGCGAGTACCCAACGCTTGCTGATTACTAGCGTTGCCGTTCGCCACTGCGCGTTGAATCCAGCTTCTGAGACCTACGAAAGTGGAGCCTGCAGGCGTCCCGTTTCCGCTTCCCGTAGTATGGTGAAACAGAGCTGTCAGGTATTTATTTTCTTCATTTCCTTTCATAACCAATTGTTTGGACTATCTGTTTTCTCAAATCAAGCCTTAAATTCTTTATTGTAATAAACTTTTTAAACGTATGTACGGTTTTTATATTTATTGAGAACAACGGTGAGAAATTCCAGCTCCCTCCCATGAAATATCGAGCGTGGAAAGATCCTGGCGTATCACCTTCTATTGTTACATTCTAAAAGGAGCCCAGAACAATTACTTCGTATCAGCATGTATTCTGAACTAAAGATTTTGTTTTTAATTTTATTATTTATTGATTATAATTAAAAACCCGACGCTTTGACTACGACATTGTAGTATAGGGGAGTCCGAAGAAGCCTTGGAAACCATAATAATTGGCATTATCGCGGTCCTGGAGGAAGAGTACTACATGAGAATTAATGCAGGGATAATCAAGGTAATGGAATGAATTATGGGAAACAGTGGAACAAAAAAGGGGATTAGATTGGGAAGGGATATTTTGATGTTAAGCAATCCTGCTTCTTGTGCAGCATAATAACTACTGGTGGAAGAAGTTTAGTAGACATTGTGTAAGATACCACAGGCAGGTAAGGTTTCGCAAAAAATGAGGAATTTACTTACGAGTAACAAGTGTGAATATTAGGAAATATTACTAAAAATGTTTGTACGGAGTGTGACGTTATATGGGTGCGAAACGTGGACGGTAGGAGTTGCAGAAAGGAAAAGAATAGAAGCCTTTGAAATATGGTGCTACAGAAGAATACTGAAAATCGTATGGGTGGATAGAATCACTAACGAGGGAGTTCTAAACAGAATAGGGGAAAAGCGAACAATATGGAGGACGTTGACTAAGAGAAGGGATAGATTAATGGGTCCCGTTTTAAGACATGAAGCTCTAGCAAAATTAGTATTAGAGGAAAGTGCGTGGCGTAAAGAAGAGAAGAGGGAGGCCAAGAATGGAATACGCTAAGATAATTAGGGAGGGTGGGAGATGTGGTAATTATGCGGTGACGCAAAGGCTTGCGCCGAATTCGTTGCATCAGACCAGTCCTAGGACTGAATTCCACGATAAAATTGATTATTAATTACCTTTATATAATTATATATTTAGAAGAAGAAGATTGTTCCCGACGCACTACTGATATGGAATGCAATTTAGAGTACAGAAAGTTGGGACGTCCTAGTTTTAGGTATTGGAGACAATTTTATCAACATTGTCACACAACCACTTTAATACAAAGCAGTAAAATCTTATCCTTCGGAATAATTTACTCAATAGCAACGTATGCAGACGTGATCGAATTTTAAATAATACCCATGTCCCTATAACCGTGTGGTCACCTACTCGCATAATGTATGAAATTGTGATTAATATATTTGGTATTCATCTGATAAGGTGTTATTATGACGAGATATATGTTATTAGTAATTGCCTGCCTGCTAGATGTGTTGGAGGATTAGTTTGTATATGACGTAGCGCTAAGAGTGAAGTGTAGATACAAGCTCGTAGGTACCAAGTTGTGAGCGGCTTCTGGCCTGCAGACTGACAGCCAGTTAGTTGCTCATTTGGATGGAAATAGCATTCACCATGGAAATGAAGCGGCAGGACTTCAGTCCATTGCGCAAACGAGTCTGAACCTTGCTTCGGAAATAGGTCGCGATTTGCATTCCGCACAAATACTCCTGCTGCATTCCTACGATTCCGCGACCTACGACGGCTACTGCCACATGCAGATTGTAACCGTTGATTTCAAGGCATACGAGCAAAATATGACGTTTCATATCGGCTTTGTAAACATTCAGTGGTCTAAAGCTTGGAATGAAATTACTCCAATTCACCACACATTTTAATTACAGAAAACAAACGCAACAGCTTAAATTTTTTCCATCTGCCTGCCTAACTATCAGAGTCTTCAAATTATGTTATTAACAATATTGTTAACAATATTCTCCTAATCCACGAAAATACTGTTCTTCGTCATTCGTCGTTAAAATCAGTATATAGACTGATATGATGCAACTCTCAATGCTAATCTATCCCGCGCTAATCATTTAATCTCCTCAAATCTATCATAATACTTATTGATTTGCCTGACATATTCTAAGTTTGGTCTTTCTGTTGCACCCCCCCTACCTCCCAACTTCCTTCTTATGCTAAGTTAATAGGTCCTTCTTACCTCAAAATATGGCCTTTTAGTCTGTCTCTTCTCTAATTAACTGTCTATTATAATGATCTCGCTTCACATTTCTATTCTTTTCCGTTCTATTCTGCTGAATATCCAAGTTTCCGTCCATACAATGCCATTAGATTTAAGCAAATTTTATTTCTTTGACCTATACAACCTTTTATATTAACTGTGCTTGTTGTTGTGGTATTGAGTCCTATAACTGGTCTGATGCAACCCTCCGCGCTAACCTATTCTTCGCAAGCCTTTACATTATACATAACTAACATACTCCACAATCTGCTTAGCAACTTTCCATTCTTGGCCTCCCTCTTCCACACACTTCCCTCTAATGATAATTTTACAAGACCCTCATGACTCTAAACTTTGCCCATTCATCTATCCCTTCTCTTGGTCAAATTCCTCTATATTGTTCTCTCTTCTCTTATTCTGCTTAGAACTTTGTGGTTAGTAACTCTATCCACCCATCTGATTATACCATCAATTACAGTTATTTTACTTCACAAATACTAAAATTCATCTACTTCTGTCAAAATATCATTTCCTAATCAGACATCCAATCAATAAAAGAATATAGCCCTTATTTGTGTAAAAAATAATTAATATTTAGTTCTTCGGGTAAATTTTTAGAAAACTTAAAATTTTTTAAGAAAACTTAAAAATATACCAGAAGAAGCCCCCAAAGTATGAAGAAACGTCGTAAATATATTAATGACAATCTTGCTTAAACGTGGGTTCTATTCTTTATTCTTAATGTTAGACAATAGAGTTTTTAATTTTCTGACCGGATATTCTTCTTTTCACTACACTTTATTACTTCACTTGTGTTTCTTGTTAATACTCATATTGTACTCGGCTTTCAAGATGGTGATCTTGCCATTTAACAAGACTTCCAAATATTCTTGTTACTGATAAATTTTGGTAGCGTCATAAAACCTCACAGCTTTATTTTCTTTTCCTTCAATTATAAGTCGTTTTTCAAATTACTCTTTAATATCCTTCATTATTTTTTATCTGTTCAGATTAAAAAGTATAGGCCACAGACTGCAACATTGTCTTAGTCGCTTCTTGATTGTTACCTTCTTTACACGTCCACCAATTAAAATTACTGCTGTGTGACTTCTGTAAAACATAGCATATAACCCGAGTGCTCTGTGATGCGAGTCTGTGACGCTAGCCACTGGACCACAGAGGCGACCATATCGATTCTTACAACCAAATCATTCTTTCCACAACTGACTACATGAAAAGATTAACAATAAAACATTGTTAGTAAATATTTATTAATAATTTTGTTTGAATAAATATGAACCCATTTAAGATTTCTGACCAAGACTTTTGAATACTTATAACAGTGCGGATTTAAGTTAGAGGAATTTCCCGGTGAATGGGAATTATAAATTTGTGTAGTTGTAGCAGTGGTATGTGGGGCTGAATATGTTGACGAAATTATAGATGAGTGTATAAGAACGGAATTGACAGTGGACAATCTTTAAAAATAATAATAAATCTCCTTAAATACGAACTGAGGTAACTATTTAAACACATTACATGAAGCCTATTATTTCAGAAATTTAACATTTCATACATTATTAATTAAAATGTCCGCAATGTGCTTTTAGAATGTGTTTACTTTTAAAATAATTTAAAATTTTCCGTTGAGTTATTTGAGAAATGTGCAGGTCTCCATTTCGCCAGAGTATAATTTTATAGATTCCACGAATTTGAATATAAATTCCACATGATGCTACGCTTACACTCAATTCTTTTATGCCGCAGGGCTTAGGAACGAAGGCTTTGTGTGAAACTCATTTTCACGTGACCTCGTGATCTTACGGCACTCGTGTAACATCGCGTTGTCCTTTCGTGCTTCCAGCCATTGCTGGGACACGATAACGATTAATATCTTATTAAACAGTAATTAATTCAATAATTATGAAAATTTACGTATACGTCTGTTATAAAACAGTTAAATTAGATATAACTAGACATACAAAATATATTTATTAAAGGCATAAAAGAATTTAACTAGTTACCTATATAAATTAGGGAATGTAAGACTATAAATAAATTTAAGGATAGTTTATTTAAATATTTCAGTTTATGAAATGTAAACAACTGTAGTAGTGAGTATCATTTCTTTGCTAGATAAATTATTTATTATTATCATTATCGACATGATACAATGAGGAAGCAGATCGATTTAAAGTTTACGTTATGCATTTTTACAATCAGTAGTCAAAAAGGTTTGATATGTATCATCTTTTACGTTACAGGATCAATATAGTAAGGTTATGAAAATTTTACATTGCAGTTACGTGTTTAAGTTGACAGATTACGTGCTTGAAAATAATAAAGAATAATAATCAATGAATCTGTATTTCACAGGAAAATTACTAAATGAAAGCTGAAATAACTTACGACAGTAGTAATAAATATAAAAAATAAATATAAAATTGTTTTCTGACAAATTGGTAAAATGTTTGATGTAATACTTTCAGGGGTAAGAAGGTTTATGAATGGGGAAAAAACATTTGTGAAGCGCTTTAGAATATTTACTTTAAATGTATGTTTTGTTTCGTTTCATTTAATATATGATAATCATATATAGCGCTTTAATTATTTTTGATTTAGTATAAATGAATGTTTAAAAGTGTCCACGTTAAAATTAAGGACTCTTTCTTAACAAAAAATATAAAATACAGCAAATTCTCAGCAAGCAATTTGATATTTATTTAATACATATAGGATTAAGTCCTCAAATATGAACGAAACGACGCAGATGTACTGAAAAAATATAAAATTGGTTGCTGAAAAATTGGCTACATTGATTTTTATTTATAGGTAGTTGTCATATTATTTATTTATTTCTTATATGACTGATTCATTATTTCGTGGAAAAAACTGCCACTGGGATCTTTCACATTAGTAGTACGTTCCAAAAAATTTTGTAAATAATTATTGTTTTAATTTGATCATACAGGTAAAGATTAAATACATCTGACTCATGGATATTTTTTCTAGCCAAGATTGAACGTTTGATTATAAGATCTCACGTGCTAAATACGGTAAAGATATTTTTTTGAAAAATATGAAAGGAAGAAAAAACAGGAGTGCTTAAATTTTAAATATTAAAATGATGAACTTCCGTTTTTTACATAATTAAACCGAATAAATTTATTCGAGTAATTCAGTTGTAAAATATTTCTGATCCGAACTGAAGAAAATCTTTGTGCCTGTTTGATAAAAAAGTTTTTCATTCTAAACTGTATTTAAATCGATAAATAACTCGAAGTTAGTCATTATTTTTTCGTAGCGGTACTAAACTGTAAACCATAGAAAGAAATAATGCTACTTTCACTAGAAGCCAGAAGGTAATTTAGAACATTAATTTTCAAAAATTATAATTTGAAATGGAGTTGTTTTTAACTTATATATATATATATATATATATATATATATATAGAACAGGCGATGTTTTAATGAATATGGAAATGGAATGATAATAAAAAGGGGAATAAATAAAACCCATAAGGTTGACTGATAATATTGTGGTATTAGAAATATAGTAGACATAAAGAGTAGGATAGCTGAGGCAAGGAAGTATTTCGCAAAAAAGAGGAGTTTACTTACAGGTAATATAAGTATGAAATTTAGGAAATCAGTACTGAAATTGTTCGTATGGAGTGTTTCGTTATATGGGTAAGAAACGTGGACGATAGGAGTTGCAGAAGGGAAAAGAATAGAAGCTTTCGAAATGTGGTGCTATAGAAGAATGCTGAAAATAAGATGGGTGGACAGAGTAACGAGCCAGGAAGTTCTAAGTAGAATAGGGAAAGAGAAAGCAACTTGGAGAACTTTGAACTAGAGAATGGATAGATTAATAGGCCACGTTTTAGAAAATGAGGGTCTTGCAAAATTAGCATTAGAGGGAAATGTGTGGGGTAAGAACAGAATAGGATAGAATGCGCCAAGGGGATGTAATACCTACGTAGAAATGAAAAGGTTTGCGTAGAATAGGCCAGTATCGAAGGTTGCATCAAGTTATTCTTAGAACTGAATTCCACAACAACAGTTGTTTGGTAAAAACAATTACTTCTTAGGAATCTACACTTTTCCTCTGAAGTTGCTTAGACTTATGATATTGCGTCGACACGCTTTAAAGCTTGTCCAAAACTTGTTTCAGGTTAGAAATTTTTTCGCTGAATTCCTTCAGACTACAGTGTCAACGTAAACATTGTCATTAGTCTCACGACTGGAAAAAATTCAAATAACTGTCAACGAGCACTTTAATATATATATATATGGTTTTATGTATTCGTCAAAAGTAACGCTGTTTTATTAAAATAACAAACGCATTCCAGAATAAAACAGGCAGAAAAACTAATTAATGATTTCAAAAAGTTAAAATCAGGAATTATTATATTTGAAAGATTGCTTAGAAAACAATTCTGCTCATAATTAAACTCGTAATGTGTTGCGTGTTATTTGGGATTATGGGAATTTTTGAAAATATTCAAAGTTAACCTTTTAATTCCACTTTGTTTCTGTTCGACTAAGGTTAGCAATAAACAGACTAGGTGGAGGGACGGGAAATTCCCATAAGGTTTGCAATTCGCTTTGGAAAATCGGAACACAAATGTTGTTTCTTGAGAACTACTTAAATAAATATGTAAATACCAAATTAAGACATTTCCAAAGTCAAATTTTAATGAGTTACAATAACATAGACGAAATATCAAAATGTAATGGTTATTTTAATTTCGTATAAGTTGCTAATGACTACTTTGTTGATGCGACTATAAATAAATTAAATTAAATATATATATATATATATATATATATATATACGAGAAAAATCTAGCTGGACGTATCGATGCAACTTTGTGCCTAGAATTTTAAAGATGAAGTCATCTCAGCCATAATTCACGTGTCAAGTATGTATAATATTTGAGATGATATCGAGAATTATATTCAAACGTTGACTGAACAATTCCGATAGACAAAACAATAGTTTCAAGGAATCGGTGAGTAGAATAGATAAAAAGTTCAAAAATGAGTACAAAGAATATTTTTTTATGTCTGAATATATATGAAATATATTCTACATTATAACAATTATATATTAATGCTGTAATTAATGCAATTTGTTTCATATTGAACTTTTACATACAGCTGAAGATGGAACTAAGATATTACGAAATATTATAGGGTGGCTCAAGAGCTGTAATATGAAACATGTAAATGATAAATGAATTAAACTGTTGATGGAAATTACGCATAAGTTTTATTGAATCGATAAACGGAAGGAAAATTTAACGAGTTAACGATTTATCATACGAATACAAATATTAAATATATTATATTTCTAGTCAATTAAATAACGACCGTTTTTAAATATAATTAAACGGAATGAATTTACGACTAATTTCAGACAAAATATTTATTCCATTAAGTCGACGTTTAGTCACCGTATTTGGGAGTTTGTTAGGAAATTTCAACAAGTATTATTTTTTATAATTTTATGTGAAAATGAAGCCAAACGTATAACAATACAACTGGCCTTACCAGAAAACTTTCATTCTGTTCATCAAAATTGAAGGTTTGAAAGTTTTACTCGAGGAAGCCCCAAATATGGTGAGGAAACGTTGATATATACTGTAATCAGTCATCAATTTATTCAAATTAATTATATTGCTACACTGGACTATAAAAGTAGCGCTATATAGGAAAAATGAGTTCATCTATGACTTCTTAATTGACTACTTTTTGTATTTCAAATTTTGAGTATGTTTGACTTGCCGCATTTTTTTAAAGTAGCAGGAATTTGACTGACCCCTGTAGAATATAATCACAGGTAGAGAGGAAGACCGCACAACGTATGGTGGAAAGAAAGTAGCGTAATGATTCTTCCTCTGTCTCCAGTGACCGGTTTAAAAAGCTGCGAGCTGAGGTAGTAATTAAATCAGCTATTAAATGAACTACCCGGGTCAAGCACCTAGCCTGGCCAAATTGCGACTACATGACTTGGTTATTCGGTTATGATGAATGAGTCGCTGACCTTGCGGACCTACCCGTAGTTCAGCCAATGCCCGTGGCGCAGCAGCACTGCGCTTTTCGCTCACCACGTAGTGTCAGCTGCAGCCGTTTAGCGGCAGCACAAGACGTTTTACGTTTCGGCGGTAATTTAGAATAATCCCGTATCGTCGCCGTTGAGACTTCGCGCGAGTGATTACGATTTCATTAGTAACATTTATATAATAAATAACAAATTTAGATGAAAATTTAAATCCTATAGTTAAAAGGTATTGCCATACGTTACTTATTCAATTACATCCCCAAGTAGACAGACTAGAGCCATTTAAAAAAAACACAATTTACTCTTACTACGCTGTTCGTGTATAATGGAGTAGTAGATTTTACGATGTATAATCACAAAATGGCATGAACGTAGTCCTGGAGAAGAGTTCAATATGTGGATTAATATAGGGAAAACCAAAGTAATGGAATGTATTATGGGAAACAGTGGAATAACAAAGGATGTTAGATAGGGAAGGGATATTTTGACGGAAGTTAAGGAATTCTGCTACTTGGAAGCGTAATAACTAGGGATGGTAGAAGTATAGTAGACATAAAAGTAGGATAGCACAGGAAAGGAAGGTTTTACTTACTCCATATTTGTATGGAGCATGGCGTTATATAGGTTGCGCAACGTGGACGATAGGAGTTGGAGAAAGGAAGAGAATAGAAGACTTTGAAATATGGTGCTATAGGCTAATGCTGAAAATCAGATGGGTGGATAGAATCACAACGAAGAAGTTCTTAACAGAATAGGGGAAAAGCGAACAATATGGAGGACGTTGACTAAGAGAAGGGATAGATTAATAGGCCACGTTTTAACACACGAGGGTCTTTTATAAATAGCATTAGAGGGAAGTGTGTGGGGTAATAACAGTAGAGGGAGGCCAAGGATGGAATACGCTAAGCAGATTAGGGAGAATGTTGGGTGTGATAGTTATAAGGAAATGAAAAGGCTCAGGAAATTGGTTAGCATGGAGGGTTGTATCAAACCAGTCTTAGGACTGAATACCACAACAAGAACAATCACAAAATCAGAGGCTAACAGTTGTGTGCATTTACTCAAAATATTAATTTTAGGTTTTCTACATTCTTACACAGAATTTTGAGTTAATGTAGTGAAGGAAAGTGTACAGGTCTAGAGTGAAACTATAGACAGTAGTTGTACAAACGTAACGAGTTCATAAGGTGATGCCACAACACAATTTTGAACTAAATTTCTTGAATCTTCAATTTAAATTAATCATCTAGTGACGAATTAGGACATAATAAGGTAACATTACATATTTACATACAGATATAAATTATTCACAATTATGAAAACGAGAAATAAAGATAACAAACACTATTTATAAAAATATGCATGTAAAATAAATATGAGAACAATAATACACAAGCAAGAAGAAATAAAATTGGCTGATAAACAAAAAAATCAAACGAGAAATATAAGGAAGAAGTATAGTAAAAATGGAAAAACATCTGACAATTATTATATTAATATAAATGAATGGTATTGAGTCACAAAACTATTTATTGTATTTATTACCAAAAATGTTACCACTTTGCGTCTTACTCTGGGACCGCGGCGGGTTTAACAATTTTAATAATAATGACAAAATCTAGTACTTAATTGTTTCTTGTCAAAATTACTAATGGAATAATGGAATGTAAAAATTATTAACATGACCGTCTCTGAAGAAGTTCCAGAATAGTCGAAAGCTCCCGAAATTATTTATAATGTCATATGTTTCCTATGTTAAGGAAAAAAGTATTAATATATTATAAAAAATATAAAGGGTTTTTAATTTAATGTGGATAAGCTAATAAATATTCATACGGATAAGGCAGAAAAATTATACATCACGTGAAATCTGAGTGCATTTAGTCTATATGTTATTATCGTTAGAAACCGAAGAATATCAATTTGGTGGTATTTATTTCTTGCCTAGGTTACCATGTTTGATAAAACTATTTTCATCCCATTTTATTTTGTGATGGCAGAATTATTATCTTAATTAATTGTCTGCATTTCCTCACCTTTATTTCTAATAATTTTATTTTCGATTAACGAAACCCAATTATTACAGGAGTAATTAAAAGCGACGCAGGATATAAAAACATTGGATGCAAATATCATGCTGCTAAAATATACGGGATTAAGCGTCCAAAATAACTACCAGATGTCTCTGGTAGTCTTATCGGATTTTAAAGGTGCTTCTCCGGGCGGCCGCTAGATGGGAGTCTCTGAACGATTAAGAAATTTTGTCTGCGAAATACAAGACAATTTACTGAGAAATGTGTCCAACACTTCTGTTTTTCGATGTGTAACACATAATTATATATATATATATATATATATATATATCAGTGTATGTGATAAACTACTATTATTACCATTAACTGCACAAATTATAGGGCAGGCTTAGAGGTTCATAATTATTTTAAAACTTCACTGATTTTAAAATTTTGTAATCTTTATATGTTAAGTGTTGTCCATACGAATTTAAGCTTCCTGAGGTATAGCCAAAATCTTCGCTCATACATTTTAAGCCTCAGAGGGTGGAGGAAGTCTTTTCAATTGTAACGTTCTGGATGGAAAACACAGACGGAAATTAATAAGAGAATATTTAAACTCTAAGTTTCATTAATGTTATCTATGAAATATCAGTTACATATAGAGGAACTATTGATGTAGACTATCTAGTCAAAAAGCCATTGGATAAACTGTTACAAAATTTATCGGAAAATCAAGGAGAATGGGAAACTGAAACTATTTGAAAACCAGCCTCGACCGAATTAGTACAGATATTTAGATAACGTGTAGTAATCTAATAAAAACCCTTTAATTATATCTGATTAGTGATTTACAATTTTTCGTGGATCTGAAAGTAAAAGCCTATGCATTATCACAGTCCTGTGTCAACGACAATGCTAAGACCTCCAACAAAACTCCTGCTGAAACTATAAATGGAGTCAGAATGTTCTCTCGCTCTCATTCTGCCAAAATTACGCTCATAATAATACAATAATTTGTGGCTTCAATTTGTCGACGACAACAACCTGACGACGAACACACGTTCTGAAGAAGTTTTAATTAGAAATTATATATATATATATATTTAATTTCTTATTAAAACTTCTTCAGAACGTCTGTTTGTCGTCACGTTATATATATATATATACATAAATACACACACGCACATATATATATATAAACACTGACGTCTTACCTGAAGTGGACACATGTCAGTCACCATGTAGGGTTTCAGATTCTTGAATTTTCGGAGGCACCGTCCTCATCAACATGGTTGGGGAGAGATCGACGGCTGACGGCTGTAGAATTCAGGTAATCCACCAGTTCTCTGTCTCTCGTAATTGTTTTAATAATCTGAGTTGAAAGCTTTTGAATTTGTAAATAGACGAACACTTAAAAATAAGGTGAAAAAAATTTCCTTTTTGGACGTTGTGGTAAATTAATTATTTCTATTCATTTGTTACATAAATTCCTTGCTTCTCTACAAAATAAAAACGTACTTAGACGAGAAAAGATCAATTTAGCAGTAGTTGGCCAATTAGAAGAGCAGAGAAAGATATATAATTTTAAAAATAGATTTCTCTGCTGAAAATAACTAGTATTATTTAGAAAAAAATCTCCTAGTCGTTACAATAGCAATAGAAAAAATGTATTTGACAAAACATTTCAGTGTCCAATAGGCTAAGCTAAAATATATTTTTTCTGAAATAAAATAAGATTCAATGAACTAATTGGACAGATTAAGGTATAGGAATAACTGTGTTCATGTTGTATTGAGTGAAGACAAACCGGATCACATATTTTAAAATTACTGGGAAGGAGATGGCTAGTTTGATACTTGGAATAGGAACCGTCTGAATAAAAACACTCTATCTAAAGGAATTTGAGTCGGTTATTCATAATTGTTTTTAACGGTAAATTGGATACACCACAAAATGTTGCTGATATGAACTATAATAAACATTCTATTTAAAGACATATGCTTATGTTGAGCATATCAGCATGGTAAGTTCATGCTGGTGATACTCGGCTGCGACTTACGCTAGGCCCTTTGCGTTCAGCAATATTATACAGCCGACTTGTTTTGGGAATTGTGGTTGCTCCAGATAGCTCAGCTGAATGCTAATGAAGATTTCGAATTAAGCTGCATGTAGCTTTCGTCAATGAATGTTAGAGCTTATTACATTGCACCCAACAGAGAGCTTCTAATTTCTATAGACATGCACTCGCGTATTCGACTTCAGTTCTGTTCAGTACTATCGCGTATTATCGAAAACTTAACGTACACCGTTAACGAAAAGGTGGATAGGATGAAATAAACATGAAAAATCTACCAAACTATTGGCTGATATAATATTTACTCGCGATGTGTATAAAAGGTAAATAAACTATTAATCCTATACCCCAGATTAAAACACATGTACTTTCTCGTAAATTTTTATTTAATTTTAATAGTTAAAGACTCTTTTACTTAAAGCTCTAGTTATCTTAATAGTCTCCAATAGAGTTGAAGCAAAAAATTTAAATATGTAATTTAAAGAATGATTTGATGAACATATTTAAAAAATGTATGACGTATAAAATTGGTATTAATTATTTCATAGAGGATAAAATATTAAATTAAATATTTTACACGAAACGGCATATGTATAACCTTTCTTTCCTTTTCCTGCCAGATGATTTTTGTTTATTTATTTCCTTTCTCCTTATGGGGAAATTAATAAAACCCCGACATTGCTTTACTGCTTAGTGTGGTTTTATTTTTATCTACTATATATATAATTTAATTCTATTAAGCCCATTGCTTTATTTAAAAACTACTCATTTTTATTTGCTAACTTTGGTAGTTAGTATCATTCTCCAAGTTCTTTTAGACTAGGGAATAGTTTCCTTACTGACTTCTTAAATTAATAAAACCAGAACTTCAGTCTGAATTGTTTATTCGTTAATTATAAAACAGGGGCTTTCGACTTAAGTGTGATATTTGTTTATTAAAACAAAACAATTAGCTTAGCATAAAAAATGGAACCTATAACCAATACTCACGATAATAAAAAAACATACCTATTATATAAAAGTCATACGTTACATATATAGAACGTGAAAGACGAATATGACACCAGATAAAAGCTCCTGTTTTATAATTAAAACGAATAAATAAGTGATACTGAAGTTACTGTTTTTTTTAATTTAACAAATTTGAAAATTCTCATCAATATGTTTCATATAATTATTATACTCCTCACTGATTTTTTTTAGGTAACAGGCTACATGAGAGTGATCCTGAAATACGCAACTCCCGTTTAATAACATAGGAAGGAAATTGAAAAAAGGCCGTGTAGCATGTAGAGCAAGATAGTCAAGGGATGAATAGGGCCCCCGGGCTGTAGTTTAAGGTATTTCACCTTAAGAGGTGCAAGGAAAACCCTAGAAAACACGAATCAGGTGGGTCGGGCTATTCAGTATTATTCTCACGCCCTTCTGAACGACGGGAGATGAGTGTGCTGTGGGGTCGCAGCATTCCTTTATCAGCGTCTGCACAAGTTTTAGGAGGCAGTTGGCCGACTGATTCAATGGGATCAGCGGACAACTCTTACGATATGCCCAAGATCTTCAACCCCAGTACATACACCTCATAGAATAGATGAAGGTGCCTCGAAATGTGAGAACTTTGAAAAAAACAAACAGAGAGGCATTCCCAATGGAGTCAGTCAATCTGGGGGGAAATGCTTGGGAGAAAAGACTCCCACAGGTATTCTCGTCCTTACTGACTTTACTGGTTTATGGAACAAGGCGGTTAATCTTTTTATTTTATCTGCGACTGAATTCAAATTTGCTACATCGTGGAGCCCTTTTATCCTTGTCCATATGAGTATATCATGAGCGTCTATCATCATTGTGTGACGTGCAGTGGTTTAATTTGGGTTCTCTTTCATATTTTACTTTCGAATTCAATGTCGCTACGTATCTGTTAGAGTTTTTGTGCGCAACATCCTGATAATTTGACTTCCTCAGCCATGTTTATACTAAAGCTACATTTATTTTAAATGTAGATGGGACCAGAACGCCCCGTTGAAATCCTCTGCGGAACGGAATGGAACCCTTTTGTCTTCTGTTACTCCCCTACATAATATTAAAGGATGCAAAAATACAATACCATTTTCCTTAATTTTCGTAATAATATTCAGTACATTTTAATAAATATGAAAATATAGTTTTTCCAAAATAGTGAAAGTAGCGACGAATTTCTTTAATTTAAATTTTCTGGTGTACTAAGTAAATTAGTTGTGATTAGAATTATCAGTAACAGAATAATAAATAAAAGCTCTTTACAAATGTTAAATATACATCTTTGACCGTATGAAGTTAGAACGACAATAACAATTTGAAATTAAGCAGGGTTAGAAAAACTGACGTGTGAGTGATATAGGCAGAAACGATGGATTAACAAATTCTTGATGATAATAGGATATCGTCAACGAATATTAATACTATAAGAAACTAGTAAATAAGTTTCTACGATTATATTCTTTGGCGAAAAAATAACATTTATAATTGAAATTGTTCTATTAATTGTTATGGTAGTGATTCTCTTCGCAATTCATTATAAATGTTGTTTGCACTTGTGTAACCGTTCTCATTTGAACATTTCCAACTGACTCCAAATTTAGTCATTGTATGGTTATGTCAATGTTTTGTCCACACAGCTAATCCTATCTCCTGTTATTGGAAGGACGTGGGACAAGCACAAAGAGTCAGACATACTTGACGCAGGTTTCTCGTTTTGTTTTTGTATCAAATTTAGGAGATTGCAGGGTCGATTCCGACAGCCTTGACCAACCCTTGGCTATATTATACCCCTTCCTTACCATAGTTGAAAATGAAACTTCCCACAACACGGATTACCATTAAATTCCTTGTATATGAAAAAGGGAATAAATGCACTCAAACGAATATCTGTTTCTTTCTATTTCGCAAAACTAAAATTAAATTAATAGAGGGGCATTTAGTTATATGTTTATAATATGAAATTTGTTTAGTAATACTAATCGTTGATTACCCGAAATTTTCCCCTGATTATCACAGAAAATAAAATTATTTCTAATGACTTCTTCCAGTTCGACGTCAGTTCCACGCAATTTTTGTGGACAAAGTAATTCAGTTTCATGTGTAAAATGGAGAGTGATTTCCTAACAAGACGTATGCATCCTACCTTTGGTCTATAAACCAGGTCTTGTTGTAAATTTCTGTTATACAACAAATAACGTTTAGACCAATGTCAGATCTAAGCACAGTCAATTCATTCCTTCTCTCGTTGATTTGCTTAAGCCTTCAGTAATTTATAAACAGGAACATTTCTTTCGTTCATCTTATTATAAAGGCGCCTCCTTAATCGTCATAACTCTTTTAATGCCGCCCCTGTTCAAGCCTTTGCCTGCTCTTTGACGCCATCCGTAGACAGCCTTGTTTACAGGACACGGAAATAATGAAACTAATGAAGCGCGATTAAATCGGGACGCACGAGATGTAATTGACGGCCTAACGTCGTTAGCTTTCCTTGTCACTGTTATTAAGGCGCCCTCAGGCGACGCTGATAAACTCCAGCATCTGCGGAATGTACAAAGATTTGCAGCCACTTCTCAGAATTCTCAACTATCTGCCTATCTCAGACCTTGCTACATCTGTCGCGTGGTAGCGCAGCTGTACCGTGGATCATCCAAACGTACTCTCATTAATGCCCAAAACATATCATAAAACGGATAACATAGTTTGCTCGAATATTCTCAACTGCACACTTTCCACATTCGCAGAACAACTAACGGAAAAGCAACCTAAATTCCTGACCAACTATTAAATATTTAAAAGAATATGAATCATCAAACCTGGTAGATTTAAGTTTGATGCCGTGAGATATCGCTTTTAACTAGAACATCGGTCTTGCATATTAGTATCCATTAGTTTATAAGTTCAAGCAAATTAATACCAATGTACGAGTCAATTTTTATCTTATGTATAGAACAGGCTATGAAGAATGACAAAAAGGAATATGGAATGGGCATCAAACTGCAAGGAGAAGAATGATATAATGGATAATAAGAAACCCCTTTATCGATCATAGTTTTGAGAAAGTATTTTATTGCAAAAGTGGTAGCTTCGGCAGTTTATACTGCCATATTCATCCTAATACAGAGAACACTATACTGGCTACAACTCAATACTTAAAAAGTTTTAATATAAATATGAGATATAAGCTTTTTAAAGTCAAAATAAAATAATTATCAAGATTACACCCTAATAAAAAAATTATGAATATAATTTATAAAATGTTATTACCACTATATATTAGTAATAAACTAAAATAAATAATGTATGTTAATCACACACTATCGTCGAGCCTTGCTTATACTTATGTTCCCCGCCAGTTTTAACCAGACAACGTGTTAAGCAATACAAATATTTTAAAAGTTAACGTACTTTGTACGGATAATAGTGTTAAAATTGAATTATTTTTAAGTACAAGGTATGTAAAAGATTTTATTTATTCTTTTTTAAAAAGCTTATATCTCTTATATATAGGGGTTTCTTAGTACCCACTATATCAACATTTAAACGGTCAAACAACCCAGCGCAAGGAAGAGAATAAAAAAATCTAAGATTTGCAGATGATACTGTGGTATTAATGGAGTCAGAAGAAGACTTGAAAACTATCATAAATGTCATGAACGTGATCCTAGAGGAAGAGAACAACGTGAGGATAAATACAAGGAAAGCCAAGGTAATAGTGTGTAGTATGAGAATAACGAAGGGTGTTATATTGGGTAGGCAAATTTTTAAGTAAGTTAAGGAATTCTGCTACTTGGCAAGCGTAATAACTAAAGAGTAGGATATCACAGGCAAGGAAGGCTTTCGCGGAAAAGAGGAATTTACTTACGGGTAATATAAGTGTGAATACACTTGCGAAAAATGTTCGTATGGAGTGTGGTGTTCTATGGGTGCTAATGTGGACGATAGGAGTTGCAGAATAGAGGAGAATAGAAGTTGTTGCTGTACAAGGATGAGTTGGGTGGATAGAGTAACTAACGAGGACATTCTTAGCAGAATAATAGAGGAAAGAACAATATGGAGGACTTTGACCAAGATAAGGGATAGATTAATAGGCCACGTTTTGAGACGTGAGGGTCTTGTAAAATTAGCGTTAGAGTAAAGGGTGTGGGGTAAGAACAGAAGAGGGAAACACAGGATGGAATACGCTAAGTAGATTACGGAGGATGTCGGATGTGGGTGGTATGAAGAAATGAAAAGGCTTGCTCCGAATAGGACGAATAAAGTGTTGCATCAGACCACTCTAAGGAGTGAGTACAACAACAAGCAGATTATTCTGCTTACTGTAGATGTAACGCAGCAAACAACTTAAAATTTCAATTTTGAAATTTAACAGTTTGTAAAAATGATAGTGAAATACATTGAAGTGTGATTAATAATTTAAACCGTTTGTAAAAATGATAGTGAAATGTATTGAAGTGTGATTAATAATTTTAATAAGAAGACCTGTGTATCGGTTATTTAAAATTACCCTTTAAATATATATGTTTCGTTACGCACAAAAATAAAATCCTAGCAAATTAAGAGTTAAAAATTATATTTTACTGTTCTGTAAGACAGGACACGAGTAATGTCTGCAGATAGAAGCAAGGGATTGCTCCTTGCCGACAGATCTGCTCCAAGACAAAGAGAATCTAGGAAAGTTTCCACCACGAAATTGGATTCCAGCCAAATAATGTGTTGATTAGAAAGCGCGGCTCCCTCTGGCCCGCCTCTCACAGATATATTGCAGGGCTCGCACAAGATTCCGCAAATGATATTGTGTTCCCAGTCCGTAATACGCGATATTAATTTCTTTCAAAGGAAAAAGGCATCGATTACTTTCGTGATATATTTATTATCGAAGGGTCGGAGAATGAGTAATTAAACATCCAGGCGAAGCAATATTTTATAACATGTTTCAGTTCGTACCATTGTGGAAAATTTAGACATTTATTGAAATCCAATTTGTACAACTCCTCATCACGGATATGCAGGAGACCAGATTTGATCCGTACAGACTGACGAAATGTTTCCCCTAGTAGGCTGACATGTTCTGAGACAAAAAAAGGCCGTACGAATTTTGTTCTGATTTTAGTTTGTCACGGGAAAAGTAAATATAGTCATTGAATACGAGGAAGTTTGAAGCTACAGTCGCGTAATAACAAAGATAGATAGATAAATTTATTAGTTCTGTTAGTCCTCAGATGAGGAAATAGGACAAGTCAAATTGATATAAAAACATGAGATAGATATACATAAATATAGTAAATACTAACAGTCATAAACATTAATGATATACAATAATTAACTTAACTACAAAAAACCTTGCTCTACCTTCCGCATCCCCCCTTTTCAATTCCCTTCCTATGCTATTAAAGGGGAGTTGCCTGTTTCAGGATCACCCTCAAGTAGCCTGTTAACCCAAAAAATATATATTTCATGAAACAAGAAAACTTAGAATTTATACGAAAATAATTAAATAAGAGTTATTAATTTCACTTGTAACACTGCACATCACTTCTTCTCCTGAAGAACACATGTCGTAGTTGAGGGCAATGACTGGACATCTCGTGCGGTCCACATGAAATAAACAATTTTGAAGTATTAGTGGCATAAATGTACAATACGGTTTTATATTGCAGTCCATAGAATCAGTATTTTCTAGGGAACTAAAGAGCGTTAGGTTAAGGCCGATTTATAAATTCATTGACAGAGTAATACGCACCTTTAATTAGAAAAATTAGAAAAAGACATGTAATGATCACCAGAGCTTTACTGAAAATACGAGAGACATTCAATAATTAATGAGATAAATTGATATATAAGAAAACCTGTGTTGTTTTACAAAACAAACTTTTGCTACACCTCGATATAATCCCCACAAATATTAATACAATTCTCACTAACGTGGACTATTTTTTTATAACATGTGTTGATGCAAACAAGTTCTTGTCAGTATTCCACAATTTCTTTGATCTCCGCGTTGTTGCTAAACGTTTCTGGAATCTAGTTCCGAATGCTGAACCCAAGTTTCATCGCCCATTAAATTACCGTTTAAAAAAGACTTACCTTCCGCTTTGTAGTTTTCTTTCAAGTCTGCACACACTCTGAGTCTTCTTTCGTGGTGTTGTTTCGTTAAGTCTTTCGTGACCACTTGTCCTTGTTTGCTGTACGTAAGCATGTTACTAATAACTTAATGAAAAGCGATAACACTCGCCGCAATATTTTTTTATAGATGCTGAACAGTAACACGTAGGTCTCCACGAAAAAAATCGTGAATGTGTGTTTCAGGCGAATAGTTCCATGGATTAACTGGTCGGCCAGGACGTTGCGCGTCAGTCACTGAGTTTCGACTGTTTCACACAGTTATAAATATTTCTGATGTTTCAGAAAAATTTCCCTCGATACATGGTTTGAGCTGATTCTTCGCCTTCAGAAAGCAAAAACCAGATTATTGGACGTTGTTCAACTAGTACGCAAAATTCCGGCGGGCACGCCATCGTTAAATGAATTTTGATGTTAAAATATATAAGTGAAAATACGGTCAATAGGTCATCAAATAATTAAATTAGTATTTCATTAATACAAATACAATGTTTCATCCAACATTGCGAAATTCTTGAGGTAACTATACATCAGTAAATATATAAAACCAAAATTAATTTCAAATAATTTAACAAATTTTGTGTATTAATTTTGATTTTATATATTTTTTGGTGCATAGTTGCATTAGTTAAAATATTTTAACATATTATTGTGCATTCCAAATTGTATAATTTCTTTTTGGAAGAAGTCGACAAAGTTGGATGAAAGTTTGTATTAGTATTAATTAAATAGTAATTACCATATTTGGTGACTTATTGGCTGTATTTTTATTTATCTATTATAAACTTATAGTCAAAAAGATATGTTTGAATTTTGAGGTTATATTAAAAACAATTTTTATACCTCAGGTGTTCTCAGGTCATCCCAGTAATGCCAACCTGAAGTCATGACAGTACCAAACATCTCCTTCAATACGTCTATGCCTACATCAGTTTGTGTATTTAATTATTGTAAGTCCGTCGTATTAATGGAATAAAATTATGTAAATGGAAGACGAAATGAATAGTTTTACTTTACAAATACTGAAATCAAAACCAAATATCAGGTTCAAATTGTGGGCGTTTTGGTGAAAAGAATTATGCTCATCAGTAAAGGTATCAACATATTTGTTTATATCACCACTACGTTACCAAAACATAAAAACCGTTTGACCAGGTGGTTCCGGACAACGGTGACTCGCAGAAACATCAAAAATAAACAGACATCAGTAGGTTGTCGATTGTCGAAATTTGTTGTACTATAACTTGAAATTTCGACGAAAGTGGGTCTATAACATTTACTGGTTCAGGAGGATGTCATCAATTTCCAAAGAAATTTAAAGCAGAACTGATAGGTGAGATTAATAATAAAGCATTTCTTCCTTTCTAAAATTGAAAATTTTAAATGACACCCTTGGACAGAGATTCTTCATTCGTCTCGAAACGATAGTTCTCGGCATGCTGATGTCGGGCTAGACAAAGATAGGAATATCTACGTAAAAGAGATATCTAAGGCCCAAATTAAATACATTAATATTTAATTTTGGCGTTTTATAATCGATCAAATTCCGTTAGGGATTGTTTTAATACAGTATTTGTTGACGTTTGATGTAGTTATTAGGCCAATCAGTGGTAGATTCTTTGGAGGCGGCGGGATAATGCTGAGGATTTGGTAGTATTGTATCGCGGAAGTCTTTGCTCTCGGCTGATCACAGCAGCTTGGAGGCCCGAGGCTGTAATGGCCCCCGGCTGCGCACTGCCTGATTAATTAGACGCTGTCTAGCTGCCGTCAGCCAGTCGGGTCCTTAGAGACCTGCCAAGAATACTCCAAGACGGCAACCATCACAAAGACGGCGCTGTAATCACTCGCTAGATGCAAATGCATTATCTATGAAGCCGTCCATCGAAGCGAGTGCCGGAGGAAATTGTTTACGTACGTGGGTGAACGCTACTCGCGACTTCAACTACGGCAACTTGTGGCGCACTCGGTGTATTTAAATCTAATCACCCGTAAAGGTAACTATTCCGATAAATGATTCAATACTGATCAGAGATTTTCCGTTTTGGGTAGTCGGGGCGGAAAGGGACACTTATTGTTTAACAATTTTTGTAAAATTATGGAAAAATGAAAATGACTTCATAAAAGTGTAAAACTTTAGTTAATTCGACTAATTAATCTAAAATCAATATAGCCTAAGAAAGTGGAAATACTTCTAGCTAATTTTATAAGAAAGACAAGAATGGAAAAATGTCAACCGAACCAGAGACTAAACAAGGACCTCCCGATATCCAGCCGGGCGCTGATTAGCAACTGAGCTAATCCGAGTCGTGAATTGTTACGTTTACGGGAATAGAGAGATGTTGAATCGGTCCTTGGACGCCGACTTGGATTAGCTCAGTTGCTAATCAGCGCCCGGCTGGATATCGGGAGGTCCTGGTTCCAGTGCGTAATCCGGTTGACGTTTTTCCGTTCTTGGCTTTCTTCTAAATATCAATATAACTTAAAACCACAAATTTATATTTTTTATGAATTTTTAAAACAAACTTACAAATTTCCCGTCTTGCTCCCTTCCCCCCACCTCCCTGGAGTAGAACGGTTTAGAATGCTTTTTTATATACAATTAATGCAATAAAATTTAATTTAATATAAGAAAATTTTTAACACCCCTTGTTGTATTCCTTATACGTATTTAGCGTACGGTTGATCGCTTTATCAATTTTTCCTGTAGTAAAACGATTTTTTGTACTACACAGTCTGTGCCAATATTTTCCCCTTTCTCCGTTCCTTTTCTTTCTTAATCTATTCTTTTTGAGTGCAACAACCTGTAAATCATTGAATCTGTTTTTCTGTTTTTTGAAGAACACACAACATTTTGCCTTGTACAGTAGTATCCCGTTCCGCCCCACACGCTAGTCTCAGTTTAAATTTTATTTTACCGAACCTTAATACAAGTAGATTTAAACCTTATACGTAACTTATATGCAGCTAAAGACACATAGTTTACAAATATATACCATTAAAAAGTTGAAAGCGAGGAGTTTTGAGAATTACTTTCTATCGAAATGCTGCAAAAATGCTGAAGTCACGGATGTAAGACGCCAAAACAAGAGTTCATTCACAAGGTGGGGTTAAAACTATGTCAAATTGGTTGCCAGTTCTTCTTCTTTGTCTAGTTACAATATGTCACCCCTATTTACTAACATTCAGCTCTATCCAGTAAAATTAATAGGATATCTAATTCTACCCCGCTATCCCGTTCTACCCTGATTTCCCCTACCACTTGTCAGGTAACCTCATCCTGGGAAAAGATGAATAAAATAAAATAATAAAATGAGACTGAAGCACAACAGCTTAAATGAAGTCTACAATTGTCTGGTGCCTTTAACGATGTGAAAATATTTGAATTCATTGGAATTGGTGCCGCGCTGGACCTTCTGCAGTGACGGTTACATTTCTTTTTTATTTGGGGGGGGGGTGTTAACAGGCTACATGAGGGTGATCCTGAAACAGGCAACTCCCCTTTAATAGCATAGGAAGGGAATTGGAAAGGGGGATACGGAAGGTAGAGCAAGGTAGCCAAGGATTTACTAGGGCCCCCGTGCTATACATTTCGGTTAAATTCTTCACATGTAAATTAAATAATCTTTTCGACTGAGAGAGTCAAGGAGTAAATAGGATGTTTTGCTAAATTGTAAGCCTGGAGAAGTCTCAAAATGGAGATGGAACGTCGCTCTTGTTAATAAGTAGTTATATATTTAATGCTGAATTTTTTGGTAGTTTTTTGAGAAGTCTCAAAATGGAGATGAAACGTCGCTTCAGTTAATAAATAGTTATATATTTAATGCTGACTTTTTCGAGTGGTTTTTATTAATTGTAAATATTAAGTCAGAAAACTATGATGAAATATTCATTCATCAACGTAAAAATATAAAGATAAACCTTTTTAAATGTTTAAAAGACTTGTCATTGATTTGATTAAATGAAAATGTTACACTTCAACTTAGACAAGTTTTCATTATACTATATATTTTTATTTGTGATGAGCCAATTATTCTAAAATCGATCTTCCTACTATTGTACAACATTTTGCAGTGAACATTAAATGAATTATTGGTGACTTTATGCTATCTAATTAAAGTGAAGAAGCTGTTAGGTTTACACCTGTATTAATCCTGACAGGAGCATGAATGTATCCGAAGTTCTTTGATAAGTTGAAGGACCCGTAAAAACATGAACGCTACTTATACGCCGGCGTTTAATTGTGAACGACAGAACTCGAGTCTGCCTTCCCAGTTGCTAAAGGAAATTCAAGCAGTCCCTTTCCATGCGAAGAGCTGCAGCTGGAAATATCAAATCGCCGCCACGAATAATTTACGCTCAGGGACTCCGAACTTCAAAGTACGGTGCCTTGAGTTAGCTTCCTCTGACGCTTTAATTCAGCTACTGCCGCTCAAATTCGGACCTAATCCAATATTTCAAGCGAAGCTCTCGACATGAGGACAAGTATCAACAGTTTCGAGTGGGTGGGATTCAAATAAGGGCGGGGCGCTTCATTATTTTATACAGATGTTTCGTATTTCTCATAACAAAATTTATGCGAATGTCAAATAATCTCTTATTTTCTTTTTTTAAAATAAAATAAGATCCTGTTCATCATTAAAATGAGACGTTTGCTATGAGATAATATATGTACAATATTTTCTCTGCTAATCTGTACTGTTATACTCATACGTATTAAGTAGTATATGTTTTTAGAACAGTCTTGTCCTTCACCTTTATTGAATTAATCTACTTTACATTGTATAGCTTAGGACATTTTATCTGACTGTTATTAAAATTGGAAACGACTCATAATTTCTTTATACTGGATTTATTCTTCGAATATTTAATAAATTAAAGCCTTTATTGAGTTCTTAAAGTACTAAAATATTTAAAACATTTTTCTTACTCAATTAAGTTTATTGCAACAGGAGCATCCCTATAATCAAATGAAACAATTTGACAACACGCATGCATGGAAAAATGTCTTATACATAAAGGTTACACGTTTTCTGATATTTACCTGTGTAATATAAGGCTTACGTATAATATAACGCATTACTTCTGCTCTGACTGTGTCATTACTGTTTACTATTGTACATCTAAGCTAGCGTTCGTCAGGCAGAACTAACGCCAATAGCCGCCAATGTTGTAACTAAAGTATCGTACATTATTTTTATAATTGAACTGTTGCTCCTTAGACTTATTTTACTTGCTTTGTTTTACATAATAAAATTTAACAATTTAATTATATTTTAACGTTTTTTTACATCATTTACTTATCCTTATATATGATTTAATTGATTTACTTTATATATCTTTCTTTAAGTACAGTTTATAAGTTTTGTCGTACTAATTAATTATTATATTTCTAATTATAATTTGCTTAATTTTTTATAATTCTTCTTATTACGCATCTATTTATATAAAATTCTTTGAGCAATTATAATTTCATTACATTTTACTTCATAATGTTTTTACACATTAATACAAGTTTTTCGCTTAATCTTATTTCAATTATGTATTTATTAAATCATATCTACTAAATTTGAGTGCACTTCTCCCACCTCATTTCTCGTTTAAATTTGAACATAAATTAAATTAATTTCACAAAACAAACCATACATTATATTTATGGAATGTTAAGACACTTCGTGCCAGACAGCTATTACTTCCAATCGGTGGGATTAATTATTTTGTCATCGACGTCTTTTACACATCACATCGAATCGTCACAAAAAATAATAATTTATGGGCAGGCATTTGAGAGCTCCTAAGCTATACGAGTAAAATGTGAAATAGCTACAGTAAAGGTCAAACTTGGACTTACAATAATCATTATAAGTTAATTTTATCATACTTTATTAAAAATATAGGTGTGAAATTGCCAAGTTATCCAGAAATATTTTAATTTTATATTTGGTGAACAGTAAGATTATTGACTTCAAAAATCGTGAAGAGTCCTCTATAAGGAGTGTAACCAGTTCATTCTCCAATCAAAATACTATAGTTTAAAATATGATACATAAAGCAGTCAAGTTATCTCATCAGTGGAATAATATATTACATCTTGAAATAAATTGTTAATATCATCTTGTGAATTATTATACGTTAATTTCATTTACAAATGTATCAAAATTAGATGGATTATGATTATCTAATAAATTTAGAAATGTCTAGTGAACTTTCATAAATACACCTTTCTTTGAAAACATTCTGAATAAATAGACTTGTTTTACAGTTATTCTATTCTCGTTTTATTTTAAGCGTTCCAATAATTTAAACTTTAATTATTTTATTTGATTAAGATAAAATTAAAATGGTTGAAAAATATAATGTTGCATACAAAATTAATCATTTATATTTTAAAGCTTGTTACATCGGTGAAACGAAACGCTGTTTAAGACTCGTATAAGAAACATAAAGGTAATTTGGAATTGAACATTTAAAATCACTCAGTCGCGTTGAAACATATAGCCATTAATTTGTTTGATAAAATTTTAGTTGATGAATGTAATATTATTCTAGATTCATTTTATTGCTTATCCGTATAATATCTGGGACTACAACATCCTGTATTAAAATATTTTGCAGTTAAATACGCTTGACGACTGAAATATACTAACTTATCTATAGAACAATGTATAGCATAACTGCATACCGATAGTTTAAAATGAAGTTGTTACTTCATTGGATTCGTACGATACACTGTGTATGGACTAGCCTTCCGTTTATAAAAATGCTTGATACATTAAAATGTAAGTTTTTTTTAAAAAAAATAAAATTTTTAGTATCGAAGCGCTGCTGATACAAATTTTAACTTGATGTGAATAAATTTAAAATAAAAATTACATCCGTAAAAATATGTACTTTTCGATATTCTGATACGAATAATTTTATTAATATATATAGCCATTGTTAACTGCTTCTGAGTACCAATTCTCATGTCATTTTAACACACAAAAATTAAGTAAAATTCTGGCCAAGGATGTAGACAAAAAAATTACAAAATTAATTACCCATATATTTATAATTAATATTTCTTCTATCCCTGGACTTCATAAGTTGAGCAGAAGTTGATTGAAAATAGAATTTTATTGACTCTTAATTAGTGTGTGACTGTTCTATTGATATAGTTACATAAATATGTATGTACACTTTATTATAAGAGCTGAACTATTTTATAACACGCATTTTTGTTATAGGATCATAAGTGACACGAGGAATGAGGAAGGGTTAACAACATCTTATTACTGTCAAAATTTATGAAAAAAATAATAATGATAATGGAACCTATTGTGGTGTAGTGCACCTAAGATGTCCCACGTTCGAATCCTGGCTAATGAAACACAGTCACTAATGACATTAAGCAGTTTTGTGCGACTATAAATAAAAATTTAAGAAATAAAATAATGCTAAATACTACCTTTAGCGGACAATTTGAATTAATAAATATTATAATATTTTCATAATCGGATGTCTTAAGGACTCATTTTGTGAAGTAAGCCATGTATTTAACGGAAGAATAGTTTCCTATACTGTATGAGGGAACTTTCGGCAAAGACAGTTGGTTGTTTAGCGTGTAGTTTCTCACAATCCATAAATGTGTTCATATTTTGATAGCATCTTAGTTCGCCACGTCGCAGCCCGTATATTAAACCAGAACTTCGATCATGTTATTGCGATTTCGGCGGCAGTTTTATGGCGTAGGGGAAGCTCGAGCACAAAGTTGCACACATTAAAGCAAGCGCCTCAACCCTCCTAAAGTATCATTTTTAAGATAAGTGCTTCGCTCTGTTCGCAATTGGACTGCGTACTTCTCCGCCGCGGACAGCGATTCCCTCTTCCCTTTATTCCTCAACTTCAGTTTTCCAGAGTTTCAAGTGAATAACTTTTCTTTGTGCCTTCCGAACCAAAACAACTGCTATCTATTTCTGCGCCTGCGCCAAAGTTTCAATTTTTTCTGTGCATAATATTTTACGACGAGTGATCTTGTGCATCTGTCTTTTCCAGCTAACTCATTTTACATTATTTAGGCTGCAATAAAATTGTTTCGTAGGTTACTGAATGAAATAACATAATTTATTTTGATTCTTGACGTGAACGCTATGCGTAAAACCGTGACCGCAAACCGAATTAAAATCCGAAAATTTTTTATCAATGCCTGTTGAAAGGTAATTGCAAAACGAAGGCTTCAAATTAGAGTGGCAGGTCATTTTTATAATCTAAAACAGCCACTCGAAAATCAAATTGTTCTGGCAAAACACATGAAACAACCATAATTGGGATAGTGTAAAGATCTTAGATAAAGAGAAGACTCACTATACACATTTTGTGAGTGAAATGTTGCATATTTTGCTATTATAATTATAATTAATGTAAAAGAAATGACAAACAACATTTAAATTATATTTATAATTTAAAATAATACACTATTCTATTTTTGAGTATTTGATTCTTGTATGCTACAAATTTAGCATAAAAATAGAGAATGTGCTGGAAATTTTGACCAAGGAAGTTAACAGAGGGCGTATAAAGTTATTTTTTGAATAAAATTTGGACCATATATAATATTGTTTCTTTAATAATATAAGTAATCACACAATAATTGATTTATTTATTTGATAGGGATGTATTTTGTTTTTTATAATATTTTCAAATCATTTTAGATAATGCTTGAAGAGATCCTTAATTAAAGGGAAGAAACGTTGCGTCAATTTTTAACTTGCGTATTATACGTCACTCTTACAAACTGTCATTTTGTATGAATTTGAATTTAATTAAGTGTTTTAATTATATTTGAAAGAGTAATAATCTCCTTCAGTCGGACTTTTACGTAATTTAAGGAGAAGATCTTTCAATTTAGATCTTTCAATTTTGTCGCATTAGTTTTAAGAAGGTTACATTCTATATACCCTAAAAGGAAGTTCAACCTCCAGCGAGTGGAAGAGTTTGAATTTTTCACAGTATATTCATTATTAATTACACTATGTAATTGTTTATTTTCAATTATTTGATACATCCCACAAAAATATAAAAAAGTACCATGATATAAAGCAATTTAGTCAATTCATCAATGTAATTGAAGAAATGGCTTCTTTTCTGATTTTGCCATGTTTTACATATTGTATGGTTTATTTTATTTTTTTAAAAAAGATGGCTATTATTAATAAAACATAGTAACAAAGTTCCGATTAATTTTTTTTGAAGTCCTTCAGACTGAAGATGTGGTGAATAATCCCAGGAAATCATACCATTTTGTCAATAAAGCTAAACATATGCAAAGCTAATTAATTTTCTATCATACGATCTTCACACTAAACATTTTTTTCTCCTTCTTCGGCTCTACCGCCCATTTTGAGGGCCTGAGCTTACCGGATCGACTGCGGACTGTCATTTTGCATGAAACATTCCGATTTTGGAGTGACATGTGGTCAGTGTATCGATTCTTAAGCAGCCTTAATGCCAGTCTCCGTGAGCATGACGACACAAGCATCCAAGGCCATGTCAAGATTCGAACCCGCGACTCCTGGATTCTGATGCAGAGACGCTAACCACTGGACCCGCAGAAGGTCGGCAAAAATTTTCTAACATTCTTGCAAGTGTATCAAGATGCAATCTCTAAATCTACGAATTTTAGATCTTCGTGTGACAGATTTTACTGTCAAATTTTCAATTTGAAACTTCACGAAATGTAATTTTCTCACTGTACCACGTGTCGCGTCGATTAAGCATCTAAAGCCATAAATCATTAACGTGTCCTTTTCGCTGCATGTTGAACCTGAAATTTTTAAGAATAAGATGAAAAGTTTTTGTTTCACATAGTAGGAAAAGTGCTGTACATTTTAGTTGACTTCAAAACAAAAAAATTGGCTTAGAGAAAAACTAAAAAATGATAGAAATATTTTATTCCATTCTCTTTTACGGTAAGCCTTGACTTCGGTACACTAATCATCGATAGAATTGTTATTGGCACTAGTTGGTACTAGTTCCGCAAGACATCCTGACGACATCTTGCAGTCATGTTTTGATTTCATCTTCTTGTTACCCAATTTATATTAAGAAATATATACTTCATTCATTTACCGGAATAATCTAAATGGAAATTTATATTAGTTGTAGAATATTTAGTTTCTTAGATTATGAACACGCACGTACATAATCTGTGACATTAATAATAATTCAGGTTTTTTTTATGTTTTAGGGCATAGATACGTTTGTTCTTATGATTATATTTAATATATAATTGTTTTTTGGCGCCTTATATTTTCTGCTACAGATATTCCATTCCATTGAGGTGGTAGGAAGGCGTAGGTATTTAGCTTGGCGTTGGTGAAAGATGTGCTGACTTTGTTACTATACGAGCAGCACTTAGTCTCTGCGTCTCGTGTGCAGATAGCGACGTAGGAACCTTGTTACGCACGAGCTCGTTATATTTACACTCGAGTGTGATATATGTGCTGACAAGATAGGGCTTTACGCCATGGACCGTGGCCATTTAACGGGGAGAACAATTCTTTATTATCTTCGCTACGAAGATCTCGTCAAATGCCACGTAATTAAACGTAAAAGATAATTAATTTGTTCTCCGGAAGGTTATTATTGTGAAGTCGCATTGAATAGAACTAAAAGTGGCCATGATGTTCAGAAGTTGAACGTATACATAGAGTTGTCCTCATCCTCCTCAACCAGGCTTTCGTCGCTCAATAGATGTTATCAGAACCTGCGTATTCTGAGATTTTTATTTCTCGACCAAGTTTAAAAAAGAAATCCTTCATCTGCGGCGGAAATTTTACCCTGTGACGCCATCAAAAATGTTTCGTTTGATAATCATGTTTCTGACATTAAATTAATAAATAAAAATACGGCCAAATATGTCAGTAAATAATTTAATTAATATAAATAAAACGTTTCATCCAACTTTGTGAGCTTCTTTGGGGAACAAGACACAAAAATCAATATTAGTTTTGAATACATAAATGTTTTGTAAACATATGAAGTAAAGTAAAATAAATAACAGACTTACATTTGTAACCGGTTACTACTTACATTGTGAGAAATTTGGTGTCGCGGACTATCTCCCGGTACACTTTAGGCCAAAATGGTGTATTTTGACAATGGGAAAAGAATCTATACAAAGATTTTTTTGGTTAAAAGACTACATGAGCGTGATCCTGAAACAGGCAACTCCTCTTTAATAGCATAGGAAGGCAATAGAAAAGGGGGATGCGAAAGGTTGAGCAAGGTAGCCAAGGGTTGATTAGGGCCCCCGGGCTATAGTTTAAGGATCCTCCCCAGTGTTTCACCTAAAGTGATCCAAGGGAAACCCTAGAAAATCTGCATCAGGTAGGTCGGGCATTTGATACTATTCTCACGCCCTTCCAGTTTTAGGAGGCAGTTGGCCCACTGATCAAATGGGATCAGTGGACAACTCTTGCCTTATGCCCAAGGCCTACGACCCCAGTACATAAACCTCCCAAAATAGATGAAGAAATTATGAGTCATTTCCAATTTTAATGACAGTCAGCTGGAAAGTCCTAAGCTATACAAAGTAAAATAGACTAATTCAATAAAGGTGAAGGACAAACTGTTCTAAAGTCATATACTACTTAATATGTATGAGTATAACAGTACAGATTAGCAGAGAAAATATTTTACATATATTACCTCATAACAAACGTCTCGTTTTAATGATAAACAGGATCTTATTTTATTTTAAAAAAAGAAAATAAGAGAGATTATTTGACATTCGCATAAATTTTTTTATGAGTAATACGAAACATCTGTAGAACTTTGATAAACCCTAGAGAGAGTTCGAGGCATTCCCGTCATAGATGAGGTGAGGCCGCAGTCACTGAGGAGGGGGGGGAAGGAGGTTCTTGCGAGAAAACTCCCACAGGCACCTCACCAGAAGGGTTAACTAGGGCCCCCATCCGGGGGTATTGTTTTCTTACATTAAGTACATGAAGGTTACCCCTGATAGGTAATATTTCAATCATAATTCTTGAGATGCAACTAGTTTCTTCATCTAAAATGTCTACATTTTCTCAATCGAAATTATGATTGTTAAGATAAATGTGTTAGGGCACAACTGTGTAATTTTGAATACCTTATTTAACGTAGCTTTTATGTCAGTCTTAATGATCTTTTATTTTGTCCGATACTATGTAATATATATGCATTACTATAGAAACAATAATTTTGTCTTGAATATTTGAAAGAAATTTAAATTAATTGTACATTCGAAAACAACACCGATACGATAATTATGAAACAAGTCAATTAATTTAATTTGATTGTTAACAATATAAGGTAAAATTATTCAGTTCATTTTTCTGCTACTAATCTGTTTTACAGATAAATTTTATTCAACCTAATATGTTTATTCATGAAATTAATGTTAGTCACTTCCCTTAAATATTTCAGTGGGGTTTGTGATGTGACAACTTGATAGCCTTATCTTATCTACTGGGTGAAAAATACGTAATTTGGAACTAATCCAGAATATACTATTTCTGATACCAATTGGTAATAAATTTGTTATTTAAAAAGTCATTATAACATCATGGATATTAATAATAATATTTTATCAACTGAATGGAGTGTAGTATGGGAAACAAATGGAATAACATAAAGAGTAGGATAGCACAGGCAAGGAAGACTTTTGCAAGAAAAGAGGGATTTACTTACGTATTTGAATATTAGGAAATATTTACTAAAAATCTTCATATGGGTGTGAAACGTGGACGGTCGGAGTTTCAGAAAGGAAAATAATAGAATCCTTTGAAATGTGGTGCTATAGGTGAATGCTGAATATTCGATGGGTGGATGGAGTAACTAACCAGGAAGTTATAAACAGAATACGAGAAGAGAGAACAATATGGAGGAAGTTTACCAAGAGAATGAATAGATTAATATACGAAGGTTTAAGACATGAGGGTCTTGTATAATTAGCATTAGGACATTAGGAAGAATGTAGGATGTGGTAGTTCTGAAGAATAGATTAGCATGGAGGGTTGCATCAGACCTTATTGCTTCAACTGAAAATCTCTCTATTGTTTATAATATAATGCACTATATGTTGGACAAACAAAAATAACATTATAAATTTTAAATAGTAACAGATCGATTGATACTGTAAAAGTAAGTAGCGTTATCAGACTTGTCTAGCTATATTTGTTTAAATTATCATATCTTCCCATAGTATAGAACTGTTATCTTAAATGCGAAGTCGATGTTACCTGTGCCAAGTGTTGAACGGTTTGTTTTTCCGTGTCCATAATATTTACCATTTGTTAGTAATAAGATAATTTAACATGTTAAAAATTTTGATGTTAACCAATGCGTTTAGCATAGTTTTTATAAATCGATATGTAAGTAGTCACGTTTTGTAATGTCTGAATTGCAATTATCATTAGAATGAATGCACACGTAGGTTTCTTATTTAATAAATTTAATCTTTAAGCCGGTGTGGAAACTTTAGAGGAGAAGCTCCGTGTCGGCCAGGAATCCGCCCTCGGCCAACGGAAATATTTCAGCGTTTACGCTCCCCCAACCACCACTCCTGTCTCTCTCTCTCTCATCTGCAGATAGCTGTGAGAAGACGTCCATTTGCAGCTCTTAATTAAATTTGTCCTGGCGGGGAAATTGGTGGCTAGAGGGGCGCGGGTGGCTTTCATCTCATAACGTGCGGCTTGGGAGTCTTTAGCCTCGCTGACAATTGCTCTCGTTTTGCCTTTGAAGACTAAGGAAGATGTATTCAAGACTGATGTTAATTACTGAAAGATTCTTCCGACTGACGCTGGGATTCATTCCTCAGGGCTCTACGTTCTCAGCGAGAGAAGGATCCGGGAAAAACTTTCCATTTTATCTCGAGGTGCGCGGCTGACAAAACTTTGGTGGGATACGCAACGTCTCATCCATGATGGATACGAGATATATACATATATAATTGCGCTGGTCAAGGAAACGCTAAATTTGGTAGCATAGCCATGAAATTCTATAATTTATAAGAAATTTTGGGAGCATCACTTAATTAATTTGTGGGATTTTACACATGAAAAAGAATTTATGAGAATTGGATAATAATACTATTTGAAGTACTATAAATCGTAATAAATTAATAATCTGACAGTTAACTAATACTAAATAAACAATACAGCCAATTATTCAGCAACAATTTTATATTTATTTAATACATCTACGCAGCAAAATTAACCGCTCTTAGTTACATGTTATTTATTTAAAATTTATCTGATTTCCAGAAAATATAGAAAAACATAGTACATGAATTAAGTAAATAAATTTTTTTGACAAATTTGTATTATTGTTTATTTAACTATAAATCTTCAAAAAAAAGTATGTTCATCTCGTATCCGTTTGTATAGTTTTATTAGATTTCTTTTTCTGGTGGGTTGTAGTGGCTCACCTTCGAAGGCTTTTCGAAAGCTTACGAACATTCTTTAACCCATTACAGGCCGAAAACCGTCAATTTCACTCAAGATATTTTAAAAAGGAAGGTTTCTGATTTAATAAAAGCATTTTACAATATGAAAGCGAGCCATTTTAACAACCACATAAATTTCTAATCATAACGCCATGTACTCAAAGAAAAATATATCTTTCACGTCAATAATTTAACAAGCATTCAGAAATATTTTCACCCTTTAAAGAACAGGAAGTTTTTTCTCTTTATTAAGGTATCGGAATCAGGGTGTATTTTGAACTCATCTTAAGGTAATAGGATTATTTTTCCCTTGCATAAGGTGCATGGCGGTGCTATTTACTTCTTTGACGCAGCACGTGTATTTTTGAGCCTTCTTAGGGTATGAGAAGATTTTTAACTTCTTTTACTGAGAATATTTATCTTTCTATAATTAAAACGGTAGTTTTTAATGTGTTAGGGTCACGTGTTAATGTAATGCACCAGGGAAATTCTTGACGCGGTTTAGGTAATGCTCGCTTAAATTGAAGTTCACCCCAAATAAACAAAGGTCGATGTAATTGCTCCAGATGTGTAACGGTCTGAATGAAAGTTAAATTATGTGTTGATCAAAAAAATTATTACGGAATCAATTTATTTTCGGACTCATATGAATAAATACCTGGGCAACGTGACCTAGCTGCAATGAAATGATATCTTGTCCGATTATTACAAATATATTACTTAGATAAATTTGTATAGTTGCCATTATATACTATTGGAAACAGCAAACGTATTCAAAGTCATTGGAATTTGAAAAAAAAATTGAAATATCGACAAATAAGATCCATAAAGTCCAGTTTGGTAGGTAGATAAAATGTTTATTATACCATAGCATGTAGGAAGCTTTCCGCCTCTTATACCATAGCCGTTTCTGCACCTGGCCTAGGACGAAAGCTTCTCAATAATTTTACGACGCGATTTAATAAACCTAGCAATGTAGACTTTTTTGTATTGAAGATCTTCAATCGTTCTTCTGAAATAATTAAATCAAGAAATATTGATAAATATTTTGAAATCTCATTCATGTTATATGCTGTATTAGTAGCCTAATTATTAATAATTAAGTGATGTTTGTTTCAGTACATGGGCTCCTTTCCTGTTTCGGGGCAGGATCACTCCAGCAGGGCTGAGTTCATGCGGTCTCAACTTTTGAAAATGCGGGTAAGTCCCCTTTACAATTATTATTAGTTAGAATTGAGTACGAACAAATATTTAGTAACCTGGGCTCCAGTTGCATCGCGTAAATGTGACACGAGGAGCATAAAATGCTACGACTCCTCGGATTTGCTGTGCCATCGATTATACTTAAGTTTATGTTAGTTGAGCGCCAGGTAATTTTAATTGAAAATTACCAAAATTAATTTGAAGAACAACAATTTTATTATTGAGCAATGAGCTCAAGATAATCGAGAGGGCGTGGTCAGCAATTAAATGCGCCGTGGGAAAACGTAAATCAATGTGGCTTCTCACTTCCATTTATTTTGGTTGCTGGTTCGAGACCTGACACCACCTTCTAGAGCCGTGACCCGTCGCGAATTCACACTACGAAACTTACGCTATCAGGGCTGGCCGTCGAATAGCTAAGATTATTATCGCGCCCTTGCACTGTTCTCTTTGTAGCGCGGTATTGGACAATGTCGGCTTATTTAAAAGGAGTCGCCAACAATCCATTCTCGGGGCGGCCAGACTGCCTTTAACCTCCGAGCCGTTTTTTTCTTGGTTTTTGGGCTAACAGGCTACATGTGGGTGATCCTAAAACAGGCAACTCCCTTTTAATAGCATAAGAAGGGAATTAAAAAGGGGGGGTGCGGAAGGTAGAGCAAGGTAGCCAAGGGTTAACTAGGGCCCCCGGGCTAAGGTTAAAGGATCCTACCCGGTGTTTCACCTGAAGATATGCAGGGAAAACCCTAGAAGACATGCATTAGGTAGGTCGGGCATTGGGTACTATTCTCACACCCTTCCGAAGGACGGGAGACGAGTTTGCTGTGGGGTCGCAGCATTCCCTTCTGCATGTCTCCATCAGTTTTACGAGGCAGTTGACTGACTGATCCAATGGGATCAGCGGACAATTCTTTCCATATGCCAAAGGTCTTCGACCCCAGTACATGTACCTCCTAAAATAGGTGGTGTCTGGGCATGTGAGAACTTTTATAAAATAACAGAGAGAGTACGAGGCATTCCCGACATAATCAGTTGAGTCCCGCAATCACTCTGAAGTGGAGCGCCTGCGAGAAAACTCCCACAGGCACTCTTATCATCAACCTCCGAGCCGTAACTTCATGTTACATATATATATATATATATATATATATATATAAAGTAATAAATTGACAAGTTTACAAAAATTTCTATGTGTTTCAGAACGATTGCGTCACTTGGAATTTAAAGGTGTGTTTGTTCCATTTAACGTTTCAATTTGTTTTTCTTTCATCGGAAACGGTTACTATAAGTTCCCTTTTATAGAACCGAGCGTAAATAACTTCGCACGTAAAATTTTAACGATAACGCTGAATTATATTGTTGGATGACGAGCGTCAGTGAAGGATATTTGGCCATCAATTCTACAACTTAAGGCGTTAATAAGTTTACACATTTGAATAATTACCCATCGTTCATCTGAATAAGAAATTATTGAATTATTTTCTAAATTAAAAATATTTGGCTTTTAGAACTTCAAGCAATATTATTTTTGTCATTTGACTGGCATGGCAAATACAACCTTAAATTGAACAAAATTACGCCATAAATTAAAAGCGTTTTTGTTTCATTAAATAACATTACAAATAATACAAGTTATTCAGATGATCGTCTGTACATTAATGTTATTTAAAAATTATATATATATATATATATATATATATATATATGTTTGACTTATATTTGATTAGCGTGTCGTGTTTTGCTTGAAGAGTTATTCGGCATTTTTATCTCCTCGAAAATCACGACGTAGTAACTAATTCTGCTGCGAGTATTTGAGACTTTTTCAATCATGTAAATCAATTGACGAGGAAGAAATAATTCAGGAAGCAGTTCCACGTAAAGCGAACTCGACGATACTCTCCAAGAAAGGGTTTTCATTACTCTCTTCGCAAAAAAAGACGAATCTCCTTGGCCGAACGCCGTTCCTGCTGAATACATTTCTGTTGATGAATGTTCAGGAGAGAGGAAGGAGAATTTGATGAAAGTCTTCTGAGCAATTTACTTCTTGTAGCTTTTTCTTGGGGATGCTTGGCTGTTAACAAAACCAAACATTGTACAGATTTAAACGCAATGTTTGAATCACGAACTTTAACCAGACAATATGCGGCTCAAGGAAGTGTAATTAGGAAGCGCTTTCTCAGAAATAATAACGGAGTACGTCTTTACTTTAAAAGAAAGCCAATGTAATTCGTTATTTGCCAACGTAGAAAATGATAATCTTTAATATACGTTTTTGATAAATTATTTGTTTGAGAAATGCGATTATATTTAACCTCTCAAACCCTCATGCTTAGTGTCAGAAACGATCAATAACTTGAACAAGTGTAAACACATAGAGAAAACTGTAGTGAACGCGTTAAATACAACAACATTATTAATATAAATTATATGACCATTTTAAGGACATTAATAATTGTTTCATTCTACAGAACTACGTTTCAGGATGTTTGTGTTATTTCTCTGAAGACAGAACTTTGTTATTCCACTGTTTCCCGTACTACATACCATTACCTTGGTTTTTCTTCTATTAATCCTCATATTGTTCTCTTTTTCTAAAACCACGTCCATGCCACTTATTATGGTTTTTCCAAGCTTTCTTCTGACTCCTCTTATACTACCATATCATCAGAAAACCTTACGGCTTTCATTTCTTCTCCTTTCAGTTTGATTCCCTTTCCATATTCCTTTTTAACATTCTTCATTACAATTCACATTAAATGTATTATTAACACATCAATCGAAGTCATTTTAAGAACGATGTAATTCTTTTCAATTTGCTCAAGTAAACTTATGTTAATGATGTTGAAAGGAACAATGAAGTATAAACAATTGTAATATTGAATATCAAATCATAAATTCTGAGCAGTTTTTCGCTTTGACAATAAATGATATCAATCAAAGAGCAGTTATGAAGAAACTGTAATTTTTTCTTTAAGAATAAACATTTATATAAAAATATTTATAATTTATTAACTGTTATATAAAAAGTTTAAAAATAATGATTTGTAAATATAATTTCGAGTATTTATGTTTTACTGGTGGAATATTCCCGTTATTGATTGCCTGTCCCTTTTATGAATAACCCTGCTGATGGAACGATTTGAACTGCTAATAATTCAATTATTTGACAATCGAACAACACTATAAAGGAACAATGTAAACTAAATGGAGACAAGAAGCGACTTTTGTGACTCGATAGTAAACGCCAAACAACGCCCACATTGTTGTCAGGTAA
Organism: Eucriotettix oculatus; assembly: GCA_034510155.1. Classification (NCBI taxonomy): domain Eukaryota; kingdom Metazoa; phylum Arthropoda; class Insecta; order Orthoptera; family Tetrigidae; genus Eucriotettix; species Eucriotettix oculatus. Next base: position 28,905,820 of record CM067377.1, on the reverse strand, counting down.
ACGTACCAGAAATTAAAACCCCAGGGCTTCTTTTTGTTATGGGAGTAATGTGCCGCGTACGGAAAAATCACCGAAATGGAAGTTATGGTTTTTGTTGAGTGCTTGTTCCGTTAGTTCACGTTCTGAGGCTTCTCTTTGTTGTAAGTTCTGTTTGCGTTTATTTATTCGAATGAAAACCTTTCTCCTCAGATTCCCGCACACGAGGATACGGTCTGTCAGAAGTGGGAATAAACGAGTTTTTTTTGCGTTTGTTTATCGGTCCGCATATTTTGCTGTGTTGGTTCGTAGAGGGGAAGACCGCTTTGTAGTTTAATTACGCAGAAGTCAAGTATCAGTTAATGTAAATACACAAGTAAAAAGCTCTTTATGAGTAATGTTAGCTCATTATATTCCTTGCTCCCGAAAAACAGTACCAATATACTTAATTTCATACAGTTATTATGACACATATGAGTTTTTCCTTCTTTAAACGGCACTATAGTTTACAAGTTGGTAAAGTGTAGTCTCCATAGTAAATATTTCATATTATAAGTAAAATATCAAGAATGGTCAATAGTCAAAAATTAATATATTTCGTCCCAAAATTTTGGGGAGCTCATCAGTTCATTTTACAAAACATTTATTTAATTAAACATTTCTACTTTCTTGAAATTAAATGATTGTAAATTAAAAAATTCGGTGACGACTGTAGAAGTTTTGTGATTTGCTTCATTGGCATTGTTTTCGCTCATTTCAGCCATGGACGTTTCGTTAGCAACACGAAATTTTATGATATTTTCCTAGTAATTACACACAATATACCAAGTTAGTTTCTTTCTTTCTACTCCACCATGTGTACGTATTTAAAAATATATTTTCATTCAAACTTAATTCTTCTATATCCGTTTTTTTTGGTTAACAGGCTACATGAGGGTGATCCTGAAACAGGCAACTCCCCTTTAATAGCATAGGAAGGGAATTGAAAAGGGGGGATGCGGAAGGTAGAGCAATGTAGCCAAGGGTTGACTAGGGCCCCCGGGCTATGGTTTAAGGATCCTACCCGGTGTTTCACCTAAAGAGATGCAGGGAAAACCCTAGAAGACATGCATTAGGCAGGTTGGGCATTGGGTACTATTCTCACACCCTTCCGAAGGACGGGAGACGAGTTTGCTGTGGGGTCGCAGCATTCCCTTCTGCATGTCTCCATCAGTTTTACGAGACAGTTGGCCGACTGATCCAATGGGATCAGCGGACAATTCTTTCCATATGCCAAAGGTCTTCGAGCCCAGTACATGTACCTCCTAAAATAGGTGGTGTCTGGGCATGTGAGAACTTTTATAAAATAACAGAGAGAGTACGAGGCATTCCCGACATAATCAGGTGTGTCCCGCAATCACTCTGGGCTGAAGCGCCTGCGAGAAAACTCCCGCAGCGCCCTCCCCTCTTTTCTATATCCGTGTTTTGGCCATTATTTAAATTTTATTAATAACTAAGTATGCCTGCGACTTTATTCGCGCGGAAATGGATCTCGTTGTTTTAACCTAGAAACGAAAGTACGGTATCATTTATTTATGATCGCTTCACGGCAAACCATATAACTCGCAGTTGCTTTTGAACAGGTCCCGCTTTCACACGTTTACATCATTAGATGGAGTGAGAATGCTTGTCCTCCCTCTTTCTCTCTCATGCTGCCAAAATTACGATTACAATACACAGTAAGTGGTGAGAATGGCATAAGAACACCTAATAGGACTTTTAACTCGAAGTTCTGAACTCTGAAAGATACATAAATGAAACATACACGAAGATTTAAGTTAAAATTCCCATTTTAATCCCTGAAAGGTTCAATGAAAGCCGGTAAGCTGTTAAGCATAAACAGATCAAGACTTTTCGAGATTCAAACGCTTGTTTGGCAAGAAACCTTCCCGTAGAATTAATATTCATATTATATTAATATGATTATTCTACTGAAATTTCCACAAATATTAAAGTTTTATTTTCAGTATTTAAACCCTCAAATTTTCATTGAAATCCCCTGAGCCGTTTCGGAGCCTATTCGAGACAAATATACGGACAGATAGTCTGTCAGACAATTTTATTTATTGGTGTAAATACTGAGTTAGATAAATTTAATTACTGTAATTATATTTGATATTATATTTTTAAAAAATTAATTGTGTATTATATATTTATCATCAATTGGTTTTATAAAATGTGTTACAGGCCTAAGTTGGCAATTCACATTAATACTTTTAATGAGTAATTTTGAAAGTTGGAATATTCATTTTCAAGAGTCAACGAATGTAAAACTCATTCTTAGGGTGAAAGGCTACATGAGGGTAGCCCCCGACCCGTAGGTTAAGGATACTACCCGGTATTAGTTGCATCAGGTAGGTTGGGTTCTTTGATGCTAGTCTCACGCCTTTCTTATTCACGGGAGAGGCATTTTCTGAGGGATGGTGGTATAATTCCCATCGTCCTACCTCGACAAGCTTTTGAAAAGTAACAGTTCTTAAATAATCATTATTTATAAGATCTCAACAAGACCGGGAATGGAATGCAGGAGCTTCCGACGCTAGACCGGGTCGACGGCAGGAACCTATGCGAGATCGCTCTACCCTTGCTTGCCCGAACCTCAGGCTCACCTTCAATTTATTAATCACACCCTTCAGAACCTGTTTGTAGGAAGTCAGTGAAGAATGGGCATTGTTTTAAATTGTTCAGACGTTGTTCATTTCGGGCTCGATTTCCAGACCATTTTGATGTCCTAAATTCAGTTTCATAGCCTCCAACAAATAAGCTTCAATTGGACGTAATTACTTGATTTTTTACTTGAAATTTATTATTTTGAAATTAGGAAACGTTGATTCGTAGATAGTAAAAGTTATTGTCGGCAGTAATAAATTTATTAAAACAGCGTTCAAATTTAGCCCAATTTTAAGGGAAGTTAAATTCAATAATAATAAATGGATCTCTTTTTTTGCTAAAGTAAAGAAACTACGACAGTTTTAGTGCGTTAAGATCGGAGAAATAATTTTTTAATATCAAAAAGTCATTTTTCTGCCAATAAGTTTATTAAATGAATAAATAAAAATACGGCCAAATATGTCAGCAAATAAATAGAATTAGAATTTATTTAATATAAATCATCCAACTTTGTAGACTTCTTCAGGTAAATTTTTTAATTGAGGAACTAAATACGTTACGGTTAATTTGGTGTCGCTATCCATATTCCGCGACGGTTAGGTAATTAAATACTAATTATATTTATTTTCTGAATTATTTGGTTGTATTTTTGTTCATTAATTTTTTAATATGTTATGTAAATTTTTGGACCTGAAGTTGGACCCGTTTTGATGACAAATTTTGATATGTATATAGTTTAGAATTTCTGAGAAGGAAATTAGACAGTTATCATTAGTTACTAGTATTAATAGTTGGCAGATTTATGTTTTGGGAAACAAATAAAGAATTTTTATCATGTAGCATATTTATTGATTACAATTTTCCGGTACAATGGAAAGGATAATTTGAATAATCCGTTTCTAATGTGTTCAAGGTAGGTGAATCGAATACAAGTGTTTGTTTATTCTATTCCTATAATTTGCGATCCCATTTTCGTATTTGGAAATAAAAGCTGGTGAAAATTAGGTTTTATGTACCACTATAATTATTTTTTCTTTGGTAAACAGGTTACAAGAGGGCGAATAAAAATCTAGAATAAGTATATTCATTTTTGGAAAACAACCTTTGGAGTTTTTTTGGTATGTTCCATTTACTACTCGGAATAAGAGATTCGAATCCGGTCATAAGATCCCCAATGGAATATAAGTAGTACCTCTCGGTATAACTGATGAGACCCTAGAAATCTCATTAAACCTCCCTCACCCTTCCTAAAACCACTTATTTAATATTGCTCAGAGAACTAAATCAGTGGCAGAGAATACAGAACTGAGAACGCTTGTAGTTGTTAGTATTATTTCACCCATTTTACAGGTAAATGCCTAAATTTTTCTTAAATATTAAGTCGTGAAACAGGGTTGTACATAACGGACGGTTGTGAATAAAGCCATTTGAAATCATTCGGCGATAGTTTGTATTTGAGCAGCAGGTCGGGGTGAGGATTGTGGTATTCTTAAGTGGGTGCTGGCAGTTTTCGACCTTGCGATTGCTGTTGACCTCGATGGGGTCTGTGGCTTTGCGGCCCAAGTCGCTTGTTTGTAGCGGCTGCTCAAATTGCCCGCCCTGCTCTTCAAACTTTGCTCGTCCAAGATACACTTGTGTTGGCGCTAATGAGATTTCCTCCCACGAGCACGCCCATTATTAAAACTTGCCGCCGCTGACGACGACGCCCACGTTTAGGGGTTGCCCTTATTAAAATCTACATACGTCAAAACTAAATTTTACAGAAGTGGGCTACCTGTATCCTTAGTGTGTCAGGCTGTCATTGTTTACTACGACGATAGATTAAAAATTTCTATTATTTACTCCATGGAACATTACTGTCTCTGATGCGACATAAACAATTCCATTATCCCCCAAAACCCTCCTAAGAACTTCAGTCCGTACTGGAAAATACCTAAAATGTTTTTATATATTTCGTCGTGAAACAGAGTTCTACACTACTGACGACTGTGAATAAAGCATATGTATTGATGCACTTAGTTTCGATGGCGTTCTCTGCCATCATTGTCAGGAAGATTGCGGTTACAATTAGTTATTATAATTCAATCATAACTTATACTGCGATACTCCTCACCCTCCATTAATGATTGTCTGCTCCGTTCATGTGTAAAAGATTAAAAGGAAACATATATGTATATATTAACTAGACATCGTTTATTAAAGTAAATACGATGTTGAGGAAAATTAAGAAAAATATAAAGTTATAAACACTATTCCAATTATCGGATTTTAAATAAACAGAAAAAATGAATCGACCAACCTAATAACACTGAAATACATTTTAATAAAATAATAATTATAACATTAGTTTTAAACTGTATATGAGTTTATGTGTACCAGTTTAGAATAATAGAAATATGAAAAGAAGATATATGGCTCAAGCTACACTTAAAGAGAAAGAATGTTTATCCATTACCTCTACAGAAAGCAGTCGGCAGTAATTGAAGATCAAGAAAAGAATGCAGAAAACAAGAAAGGAGTTAGACAAGGCTGCAGTCTTTCGCCCATGATGATTAGCTTGTATATGGAACAGGCGATGAAGAATGTTAAAGCGGAAGATGCAAGGAGAAGAAATTAAAACCCTAAGATGTGCCGATGATATTGTAGTATAAGGGGAGAAGAAGAATACTTGGAACCCATAATAAATGGGAATAACATGGTCTTAGAGAAAGAGTTCAACATAAGAATTAATAGAGAGAAAACAAAGCGAATGGAGTGTAGTATGGGAAACAGTGGAATAACAAAAGATGTTAGATAGGGAAGAGATATTTTGAAGGAAGTTACGGAATTCTGCTACTTGGGAAGCATAATAACTAGGGATGGTAGAAGTATAGTAGACATAAAGAGTAGGATAGCACAGGCAAGGAAGGCCTTTGGGAAAAATGAAGAATATACTTAGGAGTAATATAAGTGTGTTATGGGAAATCGGTGCTAAAAATGTTCTTATGGAGTGTGGCGTTATATGGGTCGGAAATGTGGACGGTAGGCGTTGCAGAAATGAAAAGAATAGAAGCCTTTGAAATGTGGCGCTATAGGAGAATACTGTAAATCAGATAGGAAGATAAAGTGACTAACCATGAAGTTCTAAGAAGAATAGGGGAAGAGAGAATAATATAGAGGACTGACCAAGAGAATGGATAGATTTATAGGACACGTTTTTAGACATGCGGGTCTTGAAAAATTAGTATTGGACATAAGTGTGTGGGGTAAAGACAGAAGAGGAATAACAAGGGTGTAATACGCTAAGCAGGTTAGGGAGGATGTGAGATGTTGTGATTATGCGTAAATTAAAAGGCTTGCTCAAGATTTGTTAGCATGGAGGGTTTCATCAGACCAGTCTTAGGACTGAATAACACAACAACAATCTTCACAGATTGTAAACTTGTTTATTGTAAAATATGAAACACGCCTGTATATATAGAATGCAGTAATTCCGTATCTAAGAAATACGTGAGTGCAAACGTTTTTAAGCACATTGCGCGCAAGGAGCAGTTTTATATTTGGTATAGTTAAAGTTCATATGGTGAAAGAGGACAGAAGGATGAAATTTAAGTATAATCTGTGTTATAAGTACATTAAATTAAATAAAAGATTTATTGTTTACGTTCTTATTGAATGTCAAAACTGGTTAAACAGTAACACTCAGTAGAGATACAACGCAAGTATTACAAATATATTAAACTAAATTAAATAAAACGTGTATCCATTGTATATTTATGTTTTAAATATTACTGAAATACAGCCTGCTCATTATTTATTGTTGACAGATTAAAAACATTGAAAACATTCAGATATTCGCACTTACTTTCGTTGTGCCTCAACATTATAAATTGACTGGTATATTTATTCGCGTACGCATTATAATAAGCCAATGTAAAATTTAATAGTTTAAATAGTGTAGAAAATTATGAAATTATTTTGAGAGATTCATTTAATGCTCACTTAATGTCACTTAAAAAGCTTTTAATACTATCGATTGTGGATTGATGGATTTACACTGTACGGTTTCTAATAAAGTTTAAACTTTAAAATTTAATGAATTACATTTAATTTTTGACCAACCACAGAAATTCTACTATCAATTGTTTATACCAAAGATCATAAATACGAATCTGCAAAGGAAATTTGCGTTTCGTTATTAATAGGAAAATATATCAATGGATGCATAAGCTCTTTGTAAATGACAGGAACTAACGTAACACTGTACGTGAAATAAAAGTATTACACGAATTATGGTAAGATAATTGGTTAGATTATCTACGTACACTTTATACTTTTTAATTTCAATTTGAAATAAATTTGCTTATTTTAATTACGTTGGTACACTTGATGGTGAAATAATTAGCTTTTGCTAATAAATAGTTACATATTTAATGCTGACGTTTTTGGCCGTTTTTATTTATTGTAAATATTAAGTCAGAAAACTATTATGTAAATGTCAGAAGGTTATGATAACCACAAAAACAAAGTGTTTTAGGTTATAGAATACTTTAAAGACTTGAGGTCTATACTTGGTAAATAATAATATTATACTTGGACTATGGGCATGTTTGAACCTGAAGAGGTATAGCTAATTTTATTAATTGGTTCTATTTTTTTATGAAAATATATTTCTGACTAATTTTGCTGGTCCAGTAATATTTTTTCCAATGAAAATGTATAGTTATAATTATAAAACTTGAGGTAATATATATAATTATAACAAACTGGGAAGAAAGGTAGCATAAAATCACGATTATATTCCATTGATCACCCACTGCAGCACAGTTAAACCTCTATAGTAGTGCTAGCTCGAATATACAAATCAAATTACAACACAGGTAAAAGCATATGTTATAGCATAGCCGGTAGCCAGAACAATGGGGAGAATGGATTACGAATCACATAAACCGATTTCAAATATAAATATCTATTGTGCGGAAAGAAATATTTCCTGCCTGAGAATTCTTGAACAGTAGGATCACTCTTGCTTCTCGGGACTTAGAAGAACGAAATGCTTTGGAACTCAATATTTACAATTCCCGTTAAATAACGAATTTATGGATTATAAAGTACGTTTTTAAAGCTGAATTTTCGAATCAGGGTCCAACAAAAGTGGGCGGCAATACTGCGATTGTATTGAAATCGACCGTCAAATACCACGCAATTTTGATCTTCGAGAAGATCCAAGTTGTCGTTTATCAGAATTCCAACCCTGATGAGGTTGTGCGCGTTACTAAATTAACGCTAGGAAGTGAATGATTCAGAAGAACGAAGCTAGAGATTTGTAATGACTTACGCAAAATTGCTAGCGCTGTTTCGACGTCACAATCTCGTTTAATGCCACCAACGTAAAACTCCATATTTTGTGTTGAATAATTAGTGAGACCACTATTTTGTATCTCCCGATTCGAAAGCCTCTGTCGACATTAGCAAGGCAGCACGCCAGCCGAAATCCATCCATTTCAATTAACCACGTCTGCTTTCCCAACATTCAATTTTTTAAAACACTTAAGTAATGAATGGGTCGGAGTTTCCGTTTTCAATCCCACATTCATCAGTGACAACATGCCTCGTCCACAGAAAAAAAACATAAATATCTACTTAATAATTATGCAGATAATGACTAACATCAGAGACGCAATCCATATTAATGTAATTTAAGTATCAAGAGTGTCTATAAAATTCTGTTACCGCTTTTTGCTAAAAAGAAAATAATGTATATTATTAAATTACAGTGAAACATGCAGTAGTTAATTTATTTCATACACCTTGCCCCTATCTTCGTTTATTTCTCTAAATGGCTACTCACTCTGAACAGGAACATCTCACTACTAAATACGAGTCCCCAACAATGTTTTATCTGATTATTAAACATCTTGGATAACTGTGTGACACATTTAACATATATCTAAGGTAAAATATATATATGGAAAACTAATTACTTGGATTATTTTATGGGGTACCACGTGGTAGTACTACCACAAATTTAGAGAAACAATTCAGTCAGAATTAAAATTTAAAAATCATACATTTAATCAAAAAATTAATAAAACAAAAGATCTGAGCTAAATTAAAATAAAATAATATAGCAGACTACTCCAACGTGAGATTCTACCCCTAGGTTACCGTGTTTCGGTATGAAAACTCGAAAGGAAATGACTAAGGAATTAATAAAACTATTGTCGCAAGAACTCCAGGAAAGAAACCTTCAACGGCTTATCAGAACAGGATTTCTGCGACAGGACTGAAGTGAAATCAGGTTCATTCTACCACTTCTAAATCCAACTGCTTCTCTCTTTGTCTTACCCAATCCTTGCTCCGTCAATTCTAAACCAAAAGTGTCCTTCTGCCTCCTGTGCCAATTTTTTCCCTCGCTGTTCTCCCTCTCCTTATGCTAACAGGTCCCCATACTTGGTGGAAAACTGATCTCAGAATAACCATCCAAAACTATTTCCCAATTTCTGTATTGGTTGGTGGAGAAGTTTTCCCCCCTGTGGCTAGATACTAGCCCTTTCGGGAAACTGTTTACCTGTGGGATATTCTTGGCTGAAAGGTAATTTCATGAATCACTTACCTTTGCCTTCCGATGTTTTAAAAGACGTACATTTATCGCGGTAATTTACGTTAAATTTGAATTACAATACGAAATAAAATAATAATTAAATAAACTGAGAGAAGTGCGCTATAAGTATTTTGTAAATCGCTTAAGGTTGTCATAAAATAGAGTTAGTTGTAATCGCTATTGCAGTTTAAAATATCAAGGTTAAATCTGTAATATACCGATAGTTAACATTTATAGAGTATGCGTCATATGCAGATGGATGTTGATGTAACAGACGATAACGATGATGAAATTTGAGTGTAAGTAGTTCAACTAAATTAAACTATACATACACAAAAATACATTTGTGTCAGTCTATTGCGATTCAGAAAAAAACAAAAATTGTAGAAGCATTTATGACACATATTAGTTGGTATCGACAAATCACTAGAGATTTCCGCTAAGAATAAAAATGTGCTTAGTATTCAGATTGTAAATATTAAATGGCCATGTCACGTTTTCTTCTAACTGTAATTCTGATATTCTTGTTAGAGGTAACTGTCTAGTTGTAGTAAATACTATATACGAAGTAATTATAACGTTGCTATAAATGTGATAAATAATCAAAATTATTTTAAAGTAGCATTTAAAGATACATAGGTTTCAACTCACTTAACAATTACAGTTGCACATGAAAATTACTTAATATCTTAGATAAGGAGTTACAAGCTAACGGTACACACGAGTTACATTTTCCTCATACATTTACCGTTTCTAAAAAACCACTTTGAGTATATAATTCAGTATAATTTTTTAATCCAAAATTCATGCTATTCTCTCCAAGTTAGCTTTAAAGGCATTATTTTCCGTTATTAGTTTTTCTGTTTTCGGTTCGTTAATTTTAATTCTTTCTAACTGTTCAACTTTTTAATATATATTCTTTTATGTTTTTTCCTTTTTTCATTTTGTATTACTTTTTCACCTTTTCTTGCCATCTCATGGAAGATCTGTCATTATTATAAATCGTTTATTTGCTACATACAAATGAAAAATAAGGTTAGTTTCGTACGAAAAACTTTGCTTCTATCGTGTGTACTTTTGGCGAAGCATATCAATAAGTGATTTCCCTACCCAAGTTATGTGCGGGGGAGTAGAACACAGATAAGGGAGAGATTACATTGTCGGGGGACGTCAAAAGCCCATCCAAGTAATCACTTTGAGAGAACAATTTCGCCGTTTGTGTTTGTATTGTTCTCATCTGTCAAAAAGCTTTTGTCCGCCGCGACCATATATCAATGGCTGAGTGGTTAAGTTCCCCTTTTATTGCTGAGTTCAATGTGACAGGCTCTCACCCCACGATGAATCGCCCAAGTTCGAGGAGTTGTAATTGCTTGCCAGTGCCGTACGACTATTCTCAGTTTCACATCTGCTCTCCGCATCTGCGAATCTGCCTCGACCACCAAACTCGTAATTTCAGTGAAACTTGGTCCAACTTACGTGGGCCGACGTTAAGGGAATAAAGTTCAAGTTTACCGACAACTATGAAAGGTTATTCATATCAGTCACATTCAGGATCGATGGATAACTTTAACATTTATTTAAACTTGCCGTAAACTTCAGTAAATAAAATACCATTACAAATGTTCCTATTGAAATCTCTGACATATTGAATTTTACAATAAAGCAGTAGGCCATAATTTTAAGCATTTGCATTTTCAAGTAATTATGCTATTTAAATCAGCTTAAAGTTAAAAAATAAGTAGAATTATTCACAACTTCTTTTAAAACAATAGTGACCGTTACTATCTTTCCTACTCTTTAATATAGCATTAGAAAAAGTGATGAAGATTGTCGAACTGGATATCAGAGGAATGATAATACTTAAATCAGTACTGATAATAGCATTTTCATCTGATGTAATAATAGAAAGACGGGAGAAAACAATAAATTCTTATTTAAGGTTTAGCAGGGTTAAAGTTAACTACAGTTAAACAAATTTCGTGGAAACCTATAGCTATATACATATTGCAATGAATGATGTAAATAAGGAAAAAGTAAATAAATTCAAATAATTGGGAACCATAACCACTAATGATATTAACAATTCTGCAGGAAAAAATAAGTGGTTTTAACTTTACGTAACTGGAAATAGTATCGGAAATGGTGGGAATAAATTAATTTTGTTTTATGATTGAAAATTTGACCATAATTATTATTCACATTATTCTTACGGAGCCGGATTTCTTATAATTAATAATATTTCCACACAACAAATAATTTAAAAGATGTAATTAGTTAACAACTAACATTTAGTGCTATAAATTTTTAGTGTAGGGTTGTATTAAGGGTCTTCTCTTTTCTAACTCGAAATCGGAGAGAGGAAACTGGAAGAAAGTTACAAACAGAGCGATTTAAGTCAATATCGACTTCTGCGTTCTTTGAAGCTCGCCGCTGGACATCGGATGTTACTATGGTAGAAAGTCATAAAGATTCCTGTGGACTTCCTAGTAGGAAATCAGCAGCTTACTCAATAAACCTTCTCAAACGCCGCCGAGAACAATAGCATTCCACCCTTGATCATCCAAGTCAAGACCACGTATCAAATCAAAAGCAGTCTATTACTCCGGCTCTCAGCCTCCAATCCTGATTCTGGCTCTCCCTGTCTCCCTCTTCAATCACAATCTATCCGTGCAAGCCACCAAAATGCCATTTTTTGAAAACTTTTCCCTACTTTAGAATATTATTTCCATCGGTGGGAGGGACAAATTCTTCCGTAATGGTGAGAATCTGGTAGGATCATTACCCCCACCTTCCACCGACATTTTGGAAATTATAAGGCAGAGCCTACAGCAAAGATCTACCGGAATTTCCCTGATTCAGAAATCCCGGATCAGAGCCTAGATTTATTACCCTGTCTTACAATCTTTTTCAACTTCCCTCAAGTCAATTTATTTGAGTTCGTACCGCTACATTTCATATTATGAGTTTTTTTTATCGTTACAAATTCAATGCAACAAAAGGAATTACACCCTAAGTTAATGATATCTAAAAAGGTAATAAGATAGATTGAAATAGTAAAATACTCAATATTAGTAAGACTTGTAATCTTATATTGGAAAACCAACGTAATGGAGTGTAGTACGGGAAACAGTGGAATAAAAACGGGTGTTAGATTGGGATCAGATATTGGGACGAAAGTTAAGGAATTCTGTTTCTTGGGAAGCGTAATAACTAGGGATGGTAGAAGTGTAGTAGACATAAAGAGCAGGATAGCACAGGCAAGGAAGGCTTTCGCGAAAAAGAGGGATTTACTTACGGGTAATATAAGTGTGAATATGTTCGTATGGCGTTATATGGGTGCAAAACGTGGACAATCGCAGTTGCAGAATGGGAAAAGAATAGAAGGCTTTGAAATTTGGTGCTATAGGAGAATGCTGAAAATCAGATAGGTTAACTAACGAGAAAGTTCTAAACAGATTATGGGAAGAGAGAACAATAAAGAGGACGTTGACGATTAGAAGGGATAGATTAATAGGCCACATTTTAAAACATGAGGATATTCTCAAATTAGCATTAGAGGGAAGTATATGGGGTAAAAACAGAAGAGGCTGTAATACGCTAAGCAACTCCGCCTTATGATTGCTTATAAGTAGTTCATAGCTATCATCTAATTTACTAAAAATGGGTTGACCATTTACAACCTATTTCAAACTACAATTTCAGCGCAAACTGAACTGTCTGGTCTAAATGAAGCCCACAGAAAAGGAAGAAGGGAAATATGGGTGCATAGGAACGCAAACCCAACTTCAAATTATTTCCTCCCTCTTCTGTTCTTACTCTACACATTTCCCTCCAATGATAATTTCACGACCCTCATATATCAAAACGTGGGCGATTAATCGATTCCTTGTCTTTTTCAACGTCCTCCAAATTCCTCTTATGGGCTTATTTGTAAATAATAATGAAAAAGAGAGCATCTAAATTTGTAAACGTTTGTTAACTACAAACTTTGTATTTTAATTTGTTTATGAGCAGGGTACAGGGCCCATAATCTTTTCCCTGAATTATGTGGCAATATTTAACTATAAAGCATAAAGTTTTTTAAAAAAATTAATTGGAGTGGAATAGATAAAATTTAAAACAAATTTATTCTATGTCAAATTTTCTTACGACATGTCTTCCAAGTATACGTCAACACTTACATAAATGAAATCATAATGATTATAAAAAAGTTGCAAATAACGAGCTCATCAACTTGCTTAGTTCTTCGTCCCATCTGAACAGACGTCCGCCTTCGTGTGTGTGATATTCCCTTGCGTACAGTTTCAGTACTTTCTTGGCCCCTACATCATCCGAGCCTTTTTGCGACTTTTTTCAGAACCAACGCCTTTATGCGTCCCCCTGCGTCTGTCACATTTGTCACGATTTTTGTGCAATCAATCCTTTCACGAACTGCTACTTTGATTGCTAACATACTTCATTCTGCGTTCCCTTGTGTGACGTGTTCTGCGCGTACTATCATTAACTTGAGTTTTCAAGTCTCCTTTATAGTAAAATTATTTACAGCATGTGATGGTTCTGTAATAGTGACATATTATGGTAAAATCTGTATTTGTGATAAGTATTTTAAATTACACATTAATGGAGGTTGTTGAAGTCCTATCGAATCGGAATTGTTTATTTCAAGGAGTATTTTTTCAGTTTAGTTTATTTACAAGTGCATAGCCGACTTTGGAATGGGAATGAGAATCTTGTGCACGACTCTTAGTCTTTGATTTCTCTAAGGTGTGTACTATTGGTAGTTTTCTATTACTTTGCCACGTTACAAATCTTCAGTTATACATTTTTATTATTTAGACTTAATACTGTTCATAAGTTATGCGCTCTACCTATAACATGATAAGCCATCAACTATATCAATATTAATGGTCGTAATGGGTGCTATAGTGAAGTGCAGAAGCGAAATACTGCACATCGCAATTCGACACGACTATTTCTCTTCGTGGAACATTGGACTCCTGTCGAATAAGAATTCTGCATTTTAAGGAATATTTTCTCAGTTTACTTTTCCCGGTTATGTCGACTAATAAGTATCTCTTCCCATTAATTATAGTACTTATTAACACAGGGATTGAACGTTTACAGCTATAGGTAGATTGGTTTGAATTCCCGAGATAAAATTCGTGACCAAGTTTTGACTGTTTCTATACCAATAAATGAAATTTAAGTGTCTGTCTATCTGTCCCTATGTTTGTATGTTTGTCTCGAATAGATTCCGAAATGGCTCAACGGATTTCAATGAAAGTTTGATGAGTTAGAAAAGGCAATTTAACTTACATACTAGTGCTTGTTTTATTTCAATGATGGTATTAACATATAATATATTAATTCTACGTGAAGGTTTTTTCTATACGTGCTTTAAAATCTCGAAATTGAATGCGGGTAGCCTATACTCTTGATCTGTTTATGCTTAGAAACAGCTTAACGGAAATAATGAAAATTTCAGGGATTGAAACAGTAATTATAACTAAAATTTTCGTGTATTTTACATCTTGAAGAGTTCAAAAAATCTTTTTTATAAATATTTATTAATCCATTGAATTTACACTCAAATTGATCTTTCTTTTTTTGGGGGGGATTACAAGCTACACGATGATGATCTTGAAACAGGCAACTCTCCTGTAATAGCATAGGAAGGGAATTGAAAAGGGGGGTGAGGGTGGAAGGTAGAGAAAGTTAGCCAAGGGTTGACTAGGGCCCGGGCTATGGTTTAAGGATCCTACCCGATGTTTCACCTAAGAGTTGCAGGGAAAACCCTAGAAAACCTGTATCAGGTAGGTCGGGCATTGGGTACTACTCTCACGGCCTTCCGAATAACGGAAGACGAGTTTGCTTTGGGGTCACATCATTCCCTTCTCCGTGTCTCCACCAGTTTAGGAGGCAGCTGGCCGACTGATCCATGGAATCAGCAGACAACTCTTGCCATATGCCTAAGGTCTTCGACCTCCTAAAACAGGTGAAGGTGTCTCGGCATGTGAGAACTTTAATAAAAAAACCCAGAGGCATTCCCGACATAATCATGTGGGCCCCGCCTGCGAAAAACTTTCACAGTCCGCCTTCCTCATTGATCATTCTCGCTCCAAAACGTATGATATCGGTACCTGTTCTAAACCAATTGCGAGTTAGAAGGTTTGCCCTGAAGCGATAAATTCAGCTTTATCAAAATTCTGTACCTGTTGTTTCCTTTTTAGGGCAAAATGGAGAGAACTATTTTGGCTCGAACGAAGTTGCGGGGGTTAGCTAGTATTTAATAAAATCAATAAAGCAACGTTTTAATACCTATTTTTACTGTCAGAATTATTGACTGATTTATTTCGAGTAGTCTACCTCTGGAACTTATTATGACTATAATTTTATATATTCATATAATAGTATTTATTTGGGCAATTTAACTGTTAGAAATACAATACCTGCTTTATATATATTTATTTATTTATATATAAATATTAATTCGTGAGGGTGAAACTTTGTGCCTCTTTTTAGGCACATTGCGCGCAGGGAGGAATTTAGAATTTGATATAGTTAAAAATCGTATTGGGAAAGAATGCCGAACGATAATATTTATGCTTAATATGTGTTATAAATAAATAAATTCAAATCAAAAGCATTCATTGTTTACTTCTTACTGAATATCAAACACGTCTCAGAGTCTCTAGTCAAAGAGTCTCTCTGAGTAGAGACATTGTAGAGTATTACTAATGCCTTAAATTAAACAAAACGTACATACATTGTATAAATATGGTACATATGTGCTGTATATATTAGCTAAATACAGCTTGCTTATTATTTATTATTAATAGTTTTTAAAAAAGTGAGGACGTTTAGATGCCGCGTCATTTGACTTGTATATTATTCGCGTACGTATAGTAATGAATGGCGAATTAATTTTGCAGGTACATTTAATTGCGCACTGAATGTCGGTCCAAGAATTTTGAGTACTTTTGTTTGTGAATTGATGGATTTAGAATGCAGGTTATGCTATAAAATTCAAGCTAAAAAAATATGAATTACTATGGAATTTTGATCAACCACTGGAATAATAGTAATATTAAATAAGCCAAAAGTAACACAGAAGATCATTTGGTATTCTGTGTTCTTGTCGTAACTGGAAAGGTCGTAGGTTAGACTCATCTAACGATCAGCTTGTAATTATAAAACACAACGACATGCGGAATTTGGTGGTACGGAATCAAAGGCATGCGCCGTGAGGCAAGATGCAGGAGTAGTAAAACCCCTACACGACGGTGCGACTGGGGGTTTTCCCAAGTATCTTAAAATTTGGTGGCATCGGATGATGGTTTGTTTCCCTCAAAACTTCCTTAGAGTGGGACAAAGGGATCCTCTTACTGAGGACAGATAATTTTATTGGACAGTACATGTCCCCGTCAGCGACGGAACATGAAATAATGAAGTGGAGAGAAAGTACTAAAACATAAAAAATGTTTTCGGAATTTAGCACACGCAGACTGGGTCATTATGATTGGGACATTAGGATTTGACGTTAAGAGTCAGGATGAGTAAAAAGGACTTTAAGAAAGGTAACGAGTGGAATTTAGGAGTGGATATTAAGTGTCGATGAAGATTGTGCTCCTGCCCGGGGCCTCTAAGTGCTCCTCATTTTTCAACGCGGAAGTACGGTGGGTCCAGCAACAAGTCCAGGCCAAGCTGAGAGCAAAATGTAATGACTCTGTCTGTAACCTTTTGCCGATTTCCTGGTACTGCAAATTCTGAGTACGATTTGTGTTAGTAATACTGCTTTATGGGAAGGACTGTCAAGACGACCCTTACTTTAGAACTAGAGTATTTAGTTTATAAGATATTAAGTATGTATAAATATTGTAAACTAGTGTTAATCATCAAACAATACCGGTTTTTAACTTTGAAGTTATCCAATTAGTTTATATTGTCATAAATGAATGTAAAATTTACTATAAATCACATTTTTATGATAAGTTTTCAATTTAAAATAATAGAGCCGCCCACGTCTTATATTCACTACAAGATTTTATTGAACAAACAAATTTTTCGATGCTGTTGTACTTGGACCTATATGGCGTTGGCAACCCGAAGGTAAAGGCTCAATGATTGCTGCAGACAGCCTGTTTGCGATTCTATAAGTTTTTTTAACTTTATTAATGAAGGTCGCATCGACTGCCTGGTCATTAGCGACCACAGCGACAATTAATTCCATAGTTTTATTTACAAATGGGAGCTTGTCTGTGCGACTCTTCTTGCAGTGGTCATTTCTTAAAATAAAAAAGGTCTACTTGGTGTGTATAATGAAAGACAGATGACGAGTGTATGGCGTGTGGATCCGTGGTATGCCAATTTCGTGGATGGGGTGATTCGGAGAGGATTGCAGAAGGCCGCTAAGAGAATTTCCCCCTCGAGGAGGACTGATTGTGCAGCCTTTGCAAGTAGCACGGGAAGACTGCAGTTAATCAGACCAACTGTGGCGAACCTCCTCCCTGGGAAGGGCGCCAGACGCCAAGCAATCACGTTGTTGTGGAGGATTACAACTCGTCCCGACAATGTGCTGATTTCTGGCTCCGGAA
Source organism: Eucriotettix oculatus (assembly GCA_034510155.1). Lineage (NCBI taxonomy): Eukaryota > Metazoa > Arthropoda > Insecta > Orthoptera > Tetrigidae > Eucriotettix > Eucriotettix oculatus. The sequence goes on along the minus strand of CM067377.1, from coordinate 28,888,018 downwards.
ACTAATAGCACATTGACGACCCTTACAATGTCGCCCTTAATAATCACGCGGTCGGCAACAAGGGCGGGACTCGGGAATCAATTCAGAGGTACTTCACAAAGCTCCTGCAAACGACGCGGCCTCCAAACCCAATTATCACGTCGTGTCGTAATCAGAAGCCGCCCTAATGTTGGAGACACGAAACTGCTATTTACAATTACAAATTGAAAGTTTTCTTATACACGTCGAATATCACATTAATAGTGATTTTTTAAATTGAAACCACAATTATTAACAACTGATTGATTATCTTTCAACGCAACAAAGCTAATGATTTGAAATGATTCTGTTAGCATCTGACTGCTCGTAATTCTCTCGACGCGACTAAGATTCTCAACGGTCCAATGACGTGGCGATGAAGTCAAAGTGTTTCTTGTCCTCATTAAGACGCCAGGAGTTTATGAAGCTTACCGGGATTATACGACAGCATCAGTCTATGACAACATTTACCTTTGCTATAAACATTTTAATATGCAAGAAGGTCAGAAATGAATTGTCAGTGTAATGTGCTGCCATTAGAAATTTTTTATTTTCATTTATTTGTTCTGTTACGTCTCAAAAAGAAAACAGAACACGTCTAGGAATACAGAAAAAATTATGACAGCAGGTGAGTTCTATTGAACAGGTGCTACAAATTCAGGGTTATAAATATGGATGGAAATATTCATACTAATTGTTTTTCAAACACTCAAAAAAATTAACGTCAAATAACACCACAAAGATCTGCTATAAAGTGGAAGTATCTCTGACGTCATAATAAATTCCTTTCGTCGAAATACTGTACGTGAAAAGAAAGAAATAAAGTAGAGCAATTCCCTAAAGAGAAATTTCTTCATTTTTACCCAATTATTAAGGATTTAACAAAAAAAATTAAACTAAGGCTACGTTAATTTTATAGCGCAGAGGAATATTACACATTTAATATACAATATTTCAATAATTAGACGAAAATGTATTTCCAGCATTTGTCCAGGCCGCGGTGTCATTTAAATTCGTGCATATGAACAAAGCTGGAGTCAGCTACCAGGAGACGATGACTCTGGAAACTTCCCCAGAGTCAACCCCTTCCAACGACCTCCCGTAGATTGTGATCATGTAGTTTCAACGCGATTGGCGTAGACACATCACGTGGAGTGGTTTTTAACACGAAATGAGGTGACAGGGAGACCAGCCGGGAAGTAGCAGTTAAAATTTGAATTAGAAATTAAATGTATTGTAAAATTAAATTATAATTTTTTTCATATTAATTATTGCCCCCTGATCTACAGGGCAATACCCTCTAATAGTATATGAACAGAATTTGAAAGTAGCGATGCGGAAGGGAAAGCAATGTAGCCAAGGATTGACTACGGCCCCCGGCGTATAGTTTAAGGTTCCAACGCGGCTTTCGCCTAAGATTATTGTAGATAAAGCATAGAAAATCTTCATAAGGTTGTTTGGGCTCTTGGTGCTTGATCTACATGCAACCCATAACGGGATGAAAATTTTCTTTAGGGATGCAGCATTTTTTCTCCATACCCCGACCAGTTGAGGATTTGCTGACAAACATGCATTAACAAAAGAAGAGTTTTCCTCTGAATTTTTACTGAAGAAACAGCATAATATTCAAGACATATTTACAAAACCTTACAAATATTTTTAAGTTTTCTTGTTTTCATAATACTATTGCAAAAATAATTATGTACTCTAGTAAAGAATATGTTTCTATGAGGCAATGGCGATGATTTTCTCTCCAATTCTGCGATTTATGTGCATTCGCACAAGTAACTGTAATATTTGTCTTATACAAGTATTACACAAGGTAAAAACAATACGTTCTACAATCGCCCATTCGTCCTTTGTTCGCACTTTTTAATCAAATGCTCTTTACAGTTTATTGAAAAATTTTTTAAAAAAATTTCTGTGAATATTAAAAGAATACTGGACAATGGAAGCAAGATGTGTTTTGGAAAACGCTTAGTGTGAATACAATTTCAAAACATTTTAAATGGCGTACTAAAGCTGAAAATTAAAAGTTAGTTTAACGTAGCGGCATTTAATCGATTGTAAAAAAATTAAAGTTAATATTTCACGTGAAAAAACCATAATACAAGTGTAGAAATACCTAAAGAGTAGAATATTACCATTTTTCCAACAACAAAAAAAATACTTCTACTTTATATAAATAGAAAATAAAAGGTACGCGTGGGATTACAGAATATTTATTCATATTATCTGAAAATATTTAAGTTTTAATGTATAAATCTTATAATACTTTGATTGTCAAGTAAAGTAATGAATTTTATATTATAATGATAATGTTTGTTTTTTGTCCTGGGATCTGCATAATTTTATCATTGATTAATTCAATTCGGAATATAGCGATGGAGTCGCAGAGAATGTGTAAAATAATTCCATCATTATTTTGAGTTTCAAGAGGTGAAATATATACATTCCTTTTTATTAAGCAAAAGAGTGTTAACAATTAATCGAAAGTTTTAATCGGATTTGAAATTAATCAATGAGGGGCAAGTACCTAGGTTGAAGTACGTTTATTTTATTTTTGATACAAGCTTAGGTTACTTGAATGAACGGATGTCGAATCGCTCCTTAGGACGTCGACTCGAACTAGCTGAGTGGTATGGCATTCGCTCGGAAAGCGAGAGATCTGCTAGATTCGAGTTCTCGGCCCGATCGGGATTTTTCCATTCTTGTCTTCTAATTGATGTTTTTATTTTACTTAGTTGACTTAGAAATTAATAATGCATTAAGGAGAGTATTGCAGTTGAATAAAAGTAAATAAATCTCATTTTTTATGTAGAGGAAAGAATACAATTTACAGCAGGACAGACCATTCATATATTTATTTATCTATTTATTACCGATGGTAATGGAGTCAGCACGCCCGAGTCCCTAGTATAATTATCTATTATTATTATTATTTATTTATTTTCGACTGCTTTGGGCAATATCGATGGTACTGACTGCATACAAATATGCCAAATATTTCTCAATAAAATTGTGGATATTTCTTTAATTTATTTATATTTATGAATTAAAGACTTGATGATATTTTCTTTCCGTAGAAGGCTGCTGATCTATTTTCAAACTGAAAACCCACCTGTTCTAAGCATTACATTTTTTTTTCCTGGAAACCATCGCTTGTAGTAACGCTTAAACATTGTTTTTGATATAATAAATTATAGAAGCAATTACGATAGTAACACTAAAAGAAAAATAATGCGAACTGTTCATATTATTCGTATAAACGTCATAAACATTATACTATGCAGTCGAAATAGGAACCAACGTTGTTTCCGCTTTTGCATTTACGTTCCCATCATCCCATTCATTATCCACTATCATTTCCGATGGACTAAATTTTGAATCCATAAATTTCGTATTCGGACGCTATGAAGTTCCTTTTAAGTATTCGTAACGTGTTTCGATACCATTTGGGACCATTAAAAACGTATGTTAATGTTGCATGTGCTGAGATTTACGTCCCCGATACAGTGATGCGCCGAGTTTCGAAATATTAACGCCATTGCGGAAACGATATTTCATCCAGAGATTGGCGGGTGCTAAATATTTATCAACAACGCTGAATATTGTACGGAGCTGTGGCGTTCAGTACAAACATGAATTATGGATATCCGGCCCATCTCAAGGCTGCCAAAGGAGCATTTTGAATGGCTCATCTCCGAAACATGGCTTACGTGTCCCTGCTCCACTGTTATTGAATGCAAATGGAGTGGCCGGCCATACTCAATTCAATATATTACCCTAGCAGTGTTTCAGAAACAGTAAGCTTTTATCAGGAAATGTACACCGAAAGTCTTACATATTTCCTCAGATATTTAAGACGTTCATTCGTGTAAATAATCATTGACATAGTTTGAAGCATTTCATTATTATTTTTAATTGACGCCTAAGGATGACGAATTTAGGAATGTTTACAAACATAAAATACGTCTAAGAGCGTAATACTCCAATCATTTACCAGTTATTAAATTTATTAATACTAATAAAGTAAATTTTCAGTGTAATTTTATTTCTATTTTTATAATTTTTTTTAGAAAACACAGGTTGATTTTAGATAATTTAACACGACAAATAGTATTATATTCTAAAAATAAATTTACCTTGACGTTATAATTCGGCATTTGCGCATCGTTTTCGCGGCTCTGACGCTTTTCTCCACCTAACGAAACCTACAAGGCTAGAAGAAACGTTCTGATCAACACTATTTATTTTTGTAATTTGCACACTTTAAAACACAGACGTCTATAATTTAAGTTTTAATTTTATTTACTTCTTTATAATTAATTTTCTTATTATACCTTCCCCAAGTTTCGTGTTTCACATTCATTCAAATTTCTACACGAAACTTTTCATCAAATTCGTTTTTAACAAAAGTCATTGTGAATTTTTGCTTACTTTATATAATAATCTGAGATATTTAATTAAGTAATAATGTCAATAATCGTAATCCTCGTCATATGTTTCTGCATCATAATATATTACTATTATTATCTATTGTAATTAGCAATGATAAGGAATTCGTAAGTTACTCTTATAGAACATTATTAGTAATAATCAATTTATTTCAATAGTTGACGGAAAATATAAATGGAAAAAATGTACAACCTGACTCATTCCACATAATTGAAACTTAGCTTCTCTACATGCTCTACGGAATATGGCATTACTATTATTAGCTGTAAAAAAGTGAAATATTACTATCCCAATTGTAACAATTTCAATAACAAGGGTAGCTGTTTTTCAAATGTTATTTTTTTGACATTAAGTAACTCTATCTATATACAAAAAATGAACGACTGTACCAAATTTGATAATTCTTTTTCGTTGTCAGGACAAGTTTTTATAAAAGAAATTTTTTAAAAAATCGTTCAGAAAAGTTTCAAAATCTCATAATATGAAAAAAAAATTACGGAAACGCTGCTTATATCCGCACATTTGAATCTGCAAGTGAAAGCGGGTTGCCTATACTCTTGATACGGCTCAAGGGATTTTAATGAAAGTTTCAGGTATTAAACAGGAATTCTAAGTTAAAGTTTCATATATGTTTCATTTCGATATCTTACAGAGTTCAGAAGATATTAATGTAAATATTTATAAATCCATTATTGCCATGCTAAAGGCGGCGTAAGAATCAACTGCGAGTTAAATGTCCATTTATGCGTTACTATTCCATTCACTCCACTTCCTGTGTTATTATAAGCGTGATTTTGGCAGCATGAGAGAGAGGTAGATAGATAGTTAGATAGAATGAGGGAGGGCGAGCAATATCACTCCACGCTTCCACCGCCTCAAAAGAAACACCCAATTGACCTCATCCTTCCCCCTGATCATTCAGGCACACCCTAACCCACCTTACCATCATGTCCGCAGACCACATCCTCATATATCCTCCAAAAATCAGTTCACTGCCTGTCAACCCTCACTCACCCACGTCGTATGCCTCTCAGGTACTTACAAAATACATAAATAAACCAAACCTATTCTGCTAAAGTAGGTTAATCAATGGATTAACCAACCCCACATGCCAACATGTTAATTATATGCATTATTTTAATCTTGTATTGACTATTTAATGTATATACTGTAACATTATTGTAACCAACTGAAAATCAATTCGATAAAAGTTTTTATATAAATAAATAAATATAAAATATTTGAAATATAAATAAAAATATTTTTTAGATTAGGCGTCGATAGAAAAAATCTTTTTAAACGAAAAAGTTGACTGCAGCAGTTAACTGTGTGATCTTTACAACGAATATTTTAGTAAATAACGTTTAATCCCTACTTTTGAACTTTTTCAATATTATATCCTTTCCAAATTACGTTAGACTAAACGCTGGTGTTTATTTATATTTAAAATTTAAAGCATGGTTAATATTGATTTTTATAACCGTTGGAGAGGTCCTGAAAAATAACGGACGAGACGTTATGCTTCTTATGGCTTGATTGGGTATCAACAACCTTTTGAGTTTGTTAAAATTCCCATCATGCTTAAAAGTTGAAATTATTAGCATAATTGTATAGCATCTTATTCATACGTCCTGTTGTTTTTTTAATTTCATCTATTGGTCTGTCGTTTGGCAATTTTAATATGTATATTTAACTTTTCCCTACGTAATATTGTTATCTATTGCAAAGCAAATGTACATTATGTCAAAATGAACTGGTATATTATATTAATTTAACTAGTTGATGTAATGGTTCATTTAAATTGTGAAATTTTAATGGTGCTGTGTGACTGACTGATGTAGCGTACAAGCTTCCAGTTCTTAGTTTCATGGAACCCCAGTTGTCACATGTAAAGAAGAACGTGACACCTAGGACTCCCCCAGTGAAGAATTTTGCCTCCGACATTTGTTTGCGGACACGAGTCGTGTTTGGAGTGAGTGGCTTGTTCACGCTAGGGCAGTCACCAGAAATGATCCGTGGAGGCGTCTCTTCTTTCCGGTCCACTGACGACGTCGCAAACAAAGGAGGATACGCCGCGGCGTGGAGGCGGCGCACGCCAATCTATTACGTACAACAAGCAGCTACACAGAGAAAAACACGCCTATTTTATATTAAGGACAACCTTTTGAAATATTTCTTCGGTATGTTCAAGAATGAACCCGGTTCTTATTTCGTATCCCTGCTGTATAATTATAAAAATATAACTGCAATGATAAGGCTAGGATACGAGAATTAATACAATGTCAGTAGTGTTAAAGTTATGGCACAGAAAATTGAAATAAAATGAAACAAATTAAATTATGGTTTCCTTTAAGATAAAGCTTAATTACAAATTTCGTCTGACCGTTAAAGCTTTAAACTTGTTCTTCTATCCAAAACACTCAGCTACTACGTTAAGTTCACACAAACAGAACACATTTATTGTACTGTGAATTAAAAAAAATTATACTATCGTCCCTCTCCACAATATAAAGTCACGTCTTATGAAGTACCTAATTACGGTATTGTGTGTCAACCGGAAATTTCCAGCTGCGAGACCCGATTTATTGGCGTCACTTTCGGGTAAATAAATGGCACAACCTGATTCCTTCCTTCCTGAAACCTCAGAGAGTCCCGATTCCATCCCGTTATGTTGGTGAAGTCTGCACCACTCTATAACAACAAAAATCACAAAAAAATATAATAACACTCCCAAATCCATAAATTTAACTTGAAGTTTTTAAAAGGTGACTTTATTCTCACTAACGCATTTTCGCTGCTTCCTGATAAAAGAGTTGACACTTACAGGGAAATCGAGGCGGAACGGGATAGTGGGGTAGAACAGGATACCCTAATTTTAGGATAGTGCTGGAGTATAGTAAATGGGGAAGGGGGGAGGGATGGAACATTGTAACTGGTCAAGTCTTGGAAGCCGACTTGACCAAGTTCTGACTTTACCTTGTGAATGAACTCTTGTTTTGGCGTCTTACATCTGTGACTTTATAATTTTTGCAGCTTTTAGACAGAAGTTCTTGCTTTTAGCTCTTTAATGGTATATATATATATTAAAGTAGGTGTCTGTAGCTGCATATAAGTTTCGTATAAGGTTTAAATCTACTTCTATTAAACCTTAGCCTGAGACTAGTGTGCGGGGCGGAACGGGATACTACTGTATAAGACAAATTGTTGTGTTCCTCATGAAAAGAAGGAAAAACTTGCAGACTCATTTTATATGAATGCTGAACCGAAAACAATTGATTAAGAAAGAAAAGGAACGGAAAAGGGGAAAAATGTTATCAAAGACTGTGCGATTACAAATAAAATTTCTTTGTGAAAAGAAATTGGACAAAGCGAAAAAAAACGCAAAATCAAAAGGCGTAAAGATTTTTCTTAAACTAAATTTTGTTGTATTAATTGTAATTAAAAAATATCCTGTCCTATTATGTCCCGGGGGGTGGGGCAGAACGGGAAATTTTAAGTTTCATTTTAACAATTAATACAAATCTAAATTCTTAGTTTTACGTTATATTGACATTATCTTAAATAGGTAATAGAATAAATTAATGTTTTATACTTGTATGTAGTCATTTTTCTTTTTCCATAATTTTACAAAAATTGTTTAACTATAAGTTTCTTGTTTCGCCCCGACTACCCCTATAGAAGTCTCCATGTTACGTAAAAAGAGTAACGAAATAAATCTACAACACTATAACAGATTCAATATTGATTTTCTTCGGTTATTCGATTGCCAGAGTAAATCAGTGAAGCGAACCAGAGAGAAGGTTATCAGAGAAGAAAACCAAGCAAACAAGTTAGGTTTACCGAGAGGAAGGGAGAGTGTGACGAAGGAAATCGTCTAGGAGGATAGCAGAGAAACAAACAAGAGAGAAGGATATCAGAGAGTATACCAAACAAACAAGTTGGGTTTATTCCCGTGAAAGTGACGCAGCGAAACATCTAGAACGGTAGCAGAGTAAACAAGAAATTGAATAAATTATTCAACGTTTCGAACAGCAAGAAAACTCTGTTCGTTATAAGGTGATGCGCAGTACGACTCTGTAGAATGAGTCTGACGTAGACGTACAAAATTCGGCCTTCTGGAGAAGCATGTAGCACCCCAAGGCCGATTTAGTACGGGAAGTGTATGTCGTCATCATTGTACGAACGCTCGTAATACGCATCCTTGGTAACGGAGTTTCCTTACTGTTCGAAACGTTGGAGTAATTTCTCTAATTTATTTCTTACTCTGCAACCCTTTTAGATGTTTCACTACGTCACTTTACCTTAAAATCTTGTATCCAAATTATAAAACATAGTTTTCAATCAGGACGGGTGGCCATGGCGATTGGAGCAGGAATGATCAATTAACAAATAATTTACGAATAAAAAGCACAGACAGACAATTATTCAGAATATTACTATCGAACACATATACGGCTGGGTTATAGCATAAATTGCGACAAATTACCTCAAGTAAACAACATAAAATATGTTATCATTTTATGTTTACATTTAGGGTGGAAAGAACAAATTAATTCTGCGACAAGAAGAAAGAGGGAATCATTATAATTTTGTAATTAGTATTTATTACAAACGGGGAGCGTTAAAGCCACCTTATAAATCTCTGGTTCGTCCTATACTAGAGTATGGTGCAGGTTTTTGCAATTCTTATAGGAAATGCCACGTAGAAGATATAGATAAAATGCTGATGGGCGTGTAAAAATTTGTGACAGTGGGACCAGGTCAGGACGTAATAAAGTAGAGAAATAATATAGATTTGCAGAATGTTTTGATTCATACGATAATCATAGCGTGCATGGACATAGAGAATAAGCTAAAGAACCAAACTTATATGTAGAGAAATTTAAATTCAAAGCGAGACCGCCAAGAAGGAAGTTATCAATTTTTTTCTTAAACAGAGCGATAAGCGATTGTAACAATTTACCTACAATAAGTGCGTTTAAAAATAAGCTACATATTTTCTTAAAGTGACGTGAATCAGGTGTTGCAAATATGGACAGATTTTAAGCTAAATTTCTTGGAACTTATTTGTGTATTTCAAAATTGTATATTGTTTGTTTTTAATAGTTTTATGTACTCTATGTCTTACTGTCATCGGGATTTATGACATTAGAAAATTTATTCATCACTTGTAACGAAACCCTCTTTCGACGTATTCTAGTTCTTGCGAACTCTCGGGTTGCCACATGTAGGACACGGATATGTGAGAACAAGTTGAATATCAAAAATTAATAAAAGTTTATCCCCTTGAACAAAAAGAAACTTTTACAGTAACCCGTCGTCGTGCGGAACAAAGCCCTGGATCCAGCTTCGATCCCACAAGCTGGATCCGGGAATCCTGTCGACCGTTCACATAGTTGTCCAAATTAAGAAGGAAGCCTTCTCGTCCTCGTGCTCATCCCTCACGCTCGCTACCCCCCCTCCCCACCTTCCCACCATCGACACACGGTACCTGGCCGCCAGAGCGTTACACCCCATGAAATATCTAATAGACGGGCCAAAGGATACGAGGTACGAAAGAAGACAGAATACGGCGGATATTGAAGGCCAGGCGAACGTGTGACGCGAGTGTCATTGCACAATATTATTCATCCCAATTATACAAATGAATTCCAACATTTCTTTCCCAATTTTGTGACTTCTTCATCCGTTTTAGCCAGAAATGAACGCATCTTATATTTGGGCCTATAATTGTTATCGGGAAAATGTATAATTGCCTGAAAAAAATTGCGTTTTCTTTACTTACTTGAAGTATTTCAGAAATTGTGAACGAAACGTTGTAACCCTTCTATAGAATGTGTTTAATAAAATACTGCTTTTCTGACGAATTGGCTACTTTGGAGGTTATTATAAACGTCAAAATAACCTAAACTTTGTATAATTAATTGAGTCGAATTATCAGACTGCTTTAATAATTATTTAACGGCAGGTCCAGGGGAAAAAAGTTCACTACGGAGAACCTTTTCCTCATTCAATGTAAATTACTCGGTGGTATCCCGTTGCCTCCCGCAGGTTGATGATGGACCCTCGCAGTGCTCTACCATGCGAGCGTTACTGCGGGAGCTCTGAACTGGGCTTGGTGATTATGAAAATGCATTAGTCATCACACAACATCAGTGTTTGGTCCAGGATTCGAACCCGGGACCTCTGTATTGTGAGACAGCGACGCTAGTCATTGGCCACAGGAGGTCGGCATTTTCAGATATAAGATAATAAGCTCACTACAGAAGACTCAGGCATACTTACCTCTTATGTTCTATTCAGGAAGTTATAGACTTTAAAAATATCCATTGGCTCTTCTTTTCTACGATTGAAGTATCAAAGTTATAGCACACACTATATTTGAATAACCGAACTTATATATATTCCATCCTGATACTTAAATTTAATTTCGTAGCCTTTATGGCTGGGCCTTGTTGAAAGAATTTCTTATTTCCTTGAATTTAAAACAATTTTTACATGTAACCCAAAGGGTTGAAATTCATATAGATTATTCAGTGAAACTCAAAAGGCAAAATTTAAATTGTATTTTCAACTTAAAATGGTAAAACAGAAGTAATTACTTTTCTTGAGAAAATAATAGGAATCAAATGGAACTCTTTGGATTACTTGGCTTCTTCTACCCTTAACCTTCTATATATTAACGGAGTGTAACTACTTACCTTATCTTAATTATACATTCTCTTTTTTGGGTGCTAAAACACACTGAGGGCCTGGGATTATCGAGCCGACAGTGGACTGTCATCTTGAATGACACATTCTGAATTTGGACTGATACCTGGTCAGCGTATCGAATTATACATTCTTTATATACTTAAAATAACTTCCCTCTTCACTAAAATTTTGTATCTTCACTTAATTTCGTTTCAGAACAATTAACTTTAACTTTCTTAACGTAATTTTTAGTAGCTGAAAAATAATTATTCAAACCGGAAATGACATTGGTGGAATAGAAAGGATCAATTTGGTTGAGGACTTGAGATCTTAGATTATTTTCCTTTGTTTTAAAAAATACCACGGAACTATTATCAAGATGGTGTTGCACAGTATTGATTCAAAGTTTGTAAGTTTACAAAAAATACTCTCATTAAACACAAATTGTCCGTTTGAGGTCAATTATTTATTAAAAATATGTAGTTAATCTTATACAAATTTCCAGAAAGGTATATCTGAAGTTGTTTATGCAATAACTCTCAAAATTTTAACTGTTTGGCTGTATGTTCTAATCTTCACATGTTGTTGTTGTGGAATTCCGTCATGTGATGCAACCCGCCTTTCTAACCTATCCTACGCAAGCCTTTTCATTTCATCACTACTAGCACAAGCACAGGCGTATTCTATCCTTGGTCTTCCTCTTCTAATGCTAATTTTACAAGATCATGTCTCAAAAAGTGGCCTATTAATCAGTCCCTTCTCTTGGTCAACGTCCTCCATATTGTTCGCATTTCCATTATTCTGTTTAGAACTTTCTCGTTACTTATTCTATCCACCCATTTGATTTTCAGCATTTACCTATAGCACTACATTTCAAAGGCTTCTATTATTTTCCTTTCCCCAACTCCTATCGTCTACGTTTCGTACCCATATAACGCCACGCTCCATACGAACAATTTAACGATTTCATAATACTCACATTTATTTTACCCGTAAGTAAATCCCTCTTTTTCGCGAAAGCCTTCCATGCCTGTACTATCCTACTCTTTATGTCTAATATAGTTCTACCATCCCTAGTTTTTACGCTTCCCAAGTAACAGAATTCCTTAAAGGAGACGCTGTCTGAAATTTGCAATTCCTTTAAATGAACTGCTACTGGGTTGAAATTATAACTGTGTATTACAAACACACATGTGTAGCAATGTACAAAATTTTGTTTTTGTAAACTTGTTTTAGTTGAGATATTTAGAAAATTATTTTCAATATTTGGTAGTTCCTTGCGTTACGTACATGAATATATTTTACATATATATCTAGGGCTGACCGTTGTTATCAATTTTCAGTATTATTTTAAAAATGGAATAAAACTGTGGGGAGAAAATATATTTTTTACTAAGAGCTTCGTACGGTTACTTAAAAATTAGCACTTTTCAGGGTTTTGAAATTTTTTTCCACCTAAACTACTTGAACAATTAAAAACATAAAACAGCTGTTTGAGGGTATTAGCTTATAGATTGTGTGCAAAAAGAATAAAGACAATATCTTTATAACTGTGACGCATAGAAGGTTTTTGCTACCAAGCTGAGAAAAACAGTTTTCTGAGAAAAATACTAACTTATTAAATTTGAACCAATCATATTAATTAAAATTATCCTGTAGCATGTGCTACACTTTCCTTCATTAGTTTGGAAACTTATTTTTTCAGTTTACGTAATTTATGGGCATATTAAAAATAAAAATTTAGAATTTTTTTTTATGATCGGTTCACATTTCAGTCCCCGTGTCCCTTAACGTCCGTCAAAATATCCCTTTCCAATCAAACACCCTTTGTTATTCCACTATTTCCCAAACTACACTTCATTACCTTGGTTTTCCCTCTATTAATCCCCATATTAAACCCTTTACCAGGACTACGTTCATGCCATTTATTATGGTTTCCAAGTCCCTTAATACTACAAAGCTTTACATAAACTAAGCAATTAAAGCACTTATGATTCCTTGTGGATGAATAGTTGTGATTGTAGGAATTAAATGTTCAATAGCAATATCTTAGAAGAAACGGACTATCTGAAAAACAGTCTTGTATGTTTTATGAAAAAAGGTATCTGTTGAATGAAGTATCACTGTTTGAAATTGATTTAACCAACCGCGAAGACTGAATTTTTATCGCCTCGCTTGGACGTACTTATTTACAGTTAATTTCGTGATGGAGCTCTTCAGTTGACTCGCGTCTCTGGTAACCAGGAAAAGGGCAAATATTTGAACCACAATTCCTGCTTACCATTGAAGACAAGATGGCGGCCACATTTAATGCATTACTCCAGAGCAAAGCGATGAAATTTACTTAAGGCCGTGACGGGTCTTTCAAACGGTGCCGTTATTAAGGCCGGCGCAGGAGGAGAAGAGAATAAACCAACATTTTTAACGAGAGGAGCGGCTCGTTAGACTGATTGCCTCACGAATATTGCGTATGTGATACGTAGTGAGCGCCGTGCGTAATTAAAATTTTGCACGCTTTCAAGTGCAGCAACAACAGCCTCGGGACTTCAATTGTGAGAGTGAAGCCCAAGGATCGCTGCTATTTACTCAATGAAAACAGTTCCGGCAAAAAAATAAAATAATTTCAAGTAAACGCTAGAATAAACAATAATAATCATGACTCCTAAATAAATTCATTAACGATGCTCTAAATAACTCTTGAGTTTATAATATCCACTATATGTTACTTATTTATTTAGTAAATAAATTGTTATATAACACAACTGGTTATTGCGAACCAGTAAAAGATTAAGTGTAAGTGTATGATGACAAATGTGCATGAAGTACGAATAACAAGTAAAGGAATTGAGATCAAACAACTGATCTATGAACAATTTAATGGGATATTAAAAGTCCACAATAATCGCAGTAGTAAAAAGAAGCCAGTCCCCTTTAAAAGTAGAGAACTAAATGGGTCAAGGTATAAATCTGTTTTCAGGGCAAGCAAAAGGAAGATCCTTGTATAAAAAAAGTGTCTGAAGACTATTTCTGACCACTACAAAACTTTTATTGAAATTAGGGCATTAAATTTTTAATATTTGTGTCGCGGACCATACAAAATTTGAATTTGGTTGTTACTCTTACGAGTATAATCTGTAATGACGTGTAACATATAGGAACAGCAGTGAGTACTTCTTGGAATATGGAGTTTGTTCAGCGTTCTCGGACAAAGATTGCTGTTGGTTTATGCAAAATGGTTGCCCTGTTATCTTTATCGTTGCCGTGCGTTTAATTTTGGTTTGCATATTAAAACGCCAGTGACATGCGAAAGCTTCTGCCATGTATCTTCAATTAAGGGATTTGCAGATTAATTTTCAAATAAATACGTGAGGTCTTAAATTGGTTTATTTTGATTTAGTCTGCTAATAAGATAATACTAATTTGAATTCATCAAACACCTGAAGACAGTAATCGTTTACTTTAATTAAAATTAAACTAATTCATAATAGCAAATTAAATGAGAAAATAAACGGCCTGTTTATAACAGGCTTGATATAATTAATTAATTACATTAAAACACAATACGCATCCTTTTCATACTAAAATGTTTACAGTTCTTTTAAAATTATGTTTTATAATATTCTCAAAAATTTTTATGAACTTATATTAGTAACGTCTAAAATAATAATTATTTAGTTTTTAATATCATAAGAACAATTATAAAATGTAGCTCTATTTCAGTCATACTGCAGTAGGAAAATTAACATAATTGCTCTGTTCAAACAAAGAAGAATTTCTGTTGCCGTACAAAATCAAAGAACCTTTTAAGTTATTAAAAGTATGTAGATACCGCTCAGAGAAAATTAATGACCCCTAGTCGATCAATGAATCATTTCGAATAAATTGTTGCACACTTAAGAACAGACCCAAATAAATGTTTTCAATGTGGAAGAGAGGAAGAAGAAAAATAATATTAAAACGGTATGAATTAAATAAGATCATATAATATATAAATAAAGGAATTAAATAAATCTGACTTGTTATTAAAGGAACACAAAGAATGGCCGAAGGTCATAAATTGAATAATTATTTGAATTGAAAAAGTTTCGCCCCGCAACTTTTGGGACCTCCTCAGTTCTATAATTAAAATATTACAGAAATTTCTTGTTGCTGCTGCAACGTCCGGGACCGTAAAATCACAAATAATGGCTGAAAGTTAGAAATGGAATAATTCGGTCCCTGACGTTGCAGCAGCAATGCTAAATTTTATGATATATTTTTGTTAAAGAATTGAGGAGTCTCGAACGTTAGACGACGAAACGTTTCCAAATGAAATCAAGTTTTCCATTTCTGATATTGTTTTTTTTTATTATTTATAATAGGTCTATATAAAACGATCGCAAAAAATTTTAGCGTCTCAAAATAAAAAGTATTGCACCTGAAACGACCACAATTCATTTTCAACATATTGTGTATCCGTAGTATAAAGACGGCACGCACTACCGTGACTTATGATAAAGATAAATGGCGAAAAAGGGGAAATTATAAATGAATCGTTTTTTTGTTGTATTATGATATTGCCTTTATAACAGGATGAAATAAAAATGCACTGAAATTCACTATTAATATTATACTTAACTTTAAAGGCACACCTACGTTCATTAATGTATATATATATATATATATATATATATACATTACACAAAAAGCAAAAATAAATAAATAAAATGAATTGACTATAGACACTTAACACATAAAAGTGCTGTAAGAATACACAATTAAAAAATTAACACTTGAATAAGAGAAATGTGCTGCGAACGAGTATAAATGTCGGCAGGGGACAAAGTTTCCTCACTGCTCGCTTCCTAGATCCGGACTCTGTCCTTAGCGTGGCTACCCTCACCAGTCCGTCACTGCCAGCGTGTACCTGAGTCACATGCGCCAACTGCCACTTCAGAGGAGGAAGATGATCATCCTTCAACAGAACCAAATCTCAGACCTCTAGATTCGGACTTTTTGATGCCATCTAGCCCGCTGCTAGAGGGTCGATACGTATTCTTTAGACCATCTGCTGCACAAGCTGCCATCTAGATACCCTGTTGGTTGGTAATTTTGTCAATCTACAGTAACAGGATTAGTGAGCACATCCACAATCAAGAAATGCCCTAGAGTCAACGGTGAAATATCATTTGGATCTGAAGACAACGGTGTGAGCGGTCGACTGTTGAGGCAAGCCTCTACCTGTGTAAGAAATGTGTATGTTTCTTCATACGTAAGAGATGTGTTTCCTAAAATTCTCTTTATTTTCCCATTTACTGACTGAACAGCTGCTTCCCATAATCCTCCAAAATTTGGTGATTTGTCAGGAATGAAACTCCATTGTATGTTATCCGCGTACGCGTAATCACGTCGTGATGTTCGTTTGTATTAAGAAATTTATGTAGTTCTTGTAGCTCTCGTTTGGCACCAACACGAGTAGTCGCGTTATCAGAGAAAATGTTCTGACATTTTCTTCTCCTTGCAACGAAACGACGAAGAGCTGCAAGGAACGATTCAGCACTGACAAGTTCCAAACGGACGGCCTTAGTGTCAAAACACACAAATGCCGCAATATATGCCTTTAATCGTGTAGTTCTACGACGGTTACTGGGTTAGATGTAAACTGGACCACCATAAACAATACCTATGTGAAGAAACGGACGACTTGGTAGTAATCTCTGTACCGGCAAATTTCCCATCTGTTGTTCAGCAGATTTTGGCTTGGCCTTAAAACAAGTAATACACTGGTTCAGGATGTGTTTGGCTGCTCGTCGTCCAGAAAGAGGCCAATATTGCAGGCGAACATTGGAAAGGAGTAATTGTGGGGGAGCGTGCAATAATCGTAGATGCTCATGTTTCATCATCAACTTAGTGAAGTGATAATTTCCTGGCAATACTATTGGATGTCGTTGATCGAAAGATAAATTTGCAGGAGACAACCTTCCTCCTACACGTATGACGTTGTATTTGTCCATAAAAGGATTCAGAGTCTTCAGTTTGCTTTGTAAGCTCACTTCTTTACCATGTTGGAGACATTTTAATTCCGGACTAAACGTTTCCGCTTGTTATTCTGACACAACATCGTACAGCTCCTTGTAATTCCGCTGTACTAAGTAGTCCTCTTGAACGTTCTTCGACCCGTAGTTTGCAGTTATGTTTGAAGCGAAGGCAATATACAATGACATGTGTAAGCCTCACAAAAGTTGAGATTCCAAGTATTATTTGATTAGGCTCCATGCACGCGAATGAAGTGACAACATTACGTTTTTCTGGCAAGTCAATCGGAATATCAATGCTAGCCGGCTCCTTAATTGCGATCATTAATTGTTGCGAACCCTTACACCATCTTTCACAATACAAAATTTCGGGTGGAAATAATCCTCTTGAAAATATATCAGCCGCATTGAGAGAACTTGGAACATGTTTCCACGTGTATTCACTCATGAATTCTTGAATTTATGCAACACGATTTGCGAAAAATGTTTGCCATTGGGATGACAGAGATATCAGCCAACACAAAACAATGGTGGAATCAGTCCACAAATATATTTTTTGTGTAGACGCTGTCAACGAAGACACAACCTTTTGAGTAAGTCTTGACAATAATAGAGCCGCAGAAAACTCTGGTCGTGGTATTGACTGTCTTTTAAAGGGAGCTACTCTCGAATTTGAACAAATTAGCCTTGATCGCAAACAGTTATTTGAATCAAGAGACACCACATACAGACAGGCACCGTATGGAGTCTCTGACGCATTGCAAAAACCACGTATTTCTGACTGAGCATTTATACAAATATTTCGTTTAATTTTCAAACTACTGATCGAAGGCAGACCTTGAATGAACTTGCTCCAAGTAGTTTGCATATTCAGTGGCAATGACTCATCCCAACTCAGTCCAGCTTGCCACCATTTTTGTAGAAATACCTTAACCGTCACAATAATAGGACCCAATAGCCCCAACGGATCAAAAATCTTCGATATGCTTGAAAGCACTATTCGTTTCGTAAATGTTTGGTGCGGATTGAGCGGCTGTACCATGAAATGAAACACGTCTTGAGAAGGATTCCATAGGAATTGTCAGGTTCAGTTACTTCAAAGTCAATTGCCCTATTGTCAGATGGAATATGTTCCAACAGAGTGGAATCATTGCTGCACCATTTGCGTAATTTGAAGTCACCCATTTGAAGAAGTTCTGGAACTTGTTTTATTAAGATTTGTGCTGCTTGTCATTTGTGCCAGTTAAAATATCGTCAGCATAAAAGTTGTTCATCACCACTCGTGAGGCTAATGGATAGTTCCTTTCCTCTTCAGCTGCTAGTTGTTTAGTAATTGTTAAGAAGCACTGTAGTGAATTACGAACGACTGTTTTAACATCAGCTCTACCAGTTACCATACAACCCAATGTTGTCTTTTGAAGCAAAGATGAGTTCTAAATGTTGAATTGCCCAACACAAAATAGTTTATAAAAGATTTCGGCCCCTAGTAACAGGTCGATTTTTTTAGTGTCTGACAACTGAATATTTGGAGGCAACTTCAAAGTTGAAATATCTACAGGAATGACTAGTAACTGACCTGTTACTTTTTGCAGAACCATAAAATCTATTTCAACTTAGAATGCATTGTATAGGGATTGTATTTTAGCAGTAATGGAGAAACATGAAGTTGTTTCTGAAGAAACTAACCGGTAAAGACAGATGAACAGCGACTTTTCGGAAGACGTAATACTTGGGCAAAATGAGATGTGATGAATGATGACTGACTGGCTGAGTCCAACAAAGCTCTGCAACGATGAGGCGTACCATATTTATCAAATATCCATACTACTGCCGTAGACAGCATAACCTGACTTGTATTCTTGCCTTTGCATATAAATGTAGAAGTATTGCTTGTAGAGCATGTTAGATCTTGGGAATTAACATTAGTATTATTTATTTTAGGACGTTTATCAAAATGTAAAAGAGAATTATGCCTAGCCTTGCACTGTTTGCAGCAACCAGACTTGCAAGTAAGTGTCTGATGCCCAGGCTTCAAGCAATTGAAACACAATCCCAACTTCCGTATTATTTCCGATCACTGTTTCACTGCTTTAGACACATTCTTCGCATTGGAAAATCGCATGATTACTGGAACATAATTTACATTCCATTGATGTAGTTACATATGATGACTGAGATGTCTTTCCTGTTCGTAGCACAGTAAGTAAGTGCTTTAACAACTTTACATTGATCTACTGCATGCAAAACTTGACAACGCTGCTCTAAGAATGCAAAAAGTTCGTCAGCGCTTGCAATCTCATTTGTCTTAAGCGTTTTTTCCAATTCCTTTAATGTGATGGAATCCATTTTACTTGTTATTAAGTAAATGAGTATCGGATCCCAATGTTCAATTTTTTCCCTACGGTTGTTAAGGCACGGGTGTGTTTTCTTGACTCGTCTAACAATGGTGTCAAACAATGTGCAGATTCTCGTTCTATCTTCTGCATTTCAAACAATGATTTTATGTTTGGAGACGATACATTTTTTTATTTTCAAATCTGTTTTTAATAAGTTGCCAAGCCGTATGGTAGTTTGAATCGGACATGTCTAGAGATTTTATTACATTTGATGCGTCTCCAGAAAGGGTTGAACGTAAATAATGAAACTTTTGTATATTGCTTAGTAGTCTATTTTCGTGAATTAGCAATGGAAATGTGTCACGAAATGATAATCAGTCGTCATAGTTTCCCTTAAACACTGGTGGTTCTATTACTGGAAGTCTAATTCCAGACGTAGTTAATGTCTCATTGTTGCTCATCGCTGAATATTGTGGGCCACGTGACGAGTTGCCATAAGTTTTCCACTCGAGAGACAAATTCAAAATATTCGTTTTTGAACATTTCACGAGCGGTCCCATCATGATCTTCAATCATTTCCAATTCTGATTGGAATTCTTCGAATTCCTCAAAAATAGGCTTGAACTTTTCGAACCTAGCCTTGAGTTGTACGAAATCAGGAGCAGTTCTAAACGTGTCTAAATACTTTTGATTTAATTTGCCCACGTTTACCGGTAAGCGCTTTCACGTTCGCCACCATGTTAAAATGTGTAAATTATGAATGGACAAGAAACAACGTTGAAATTAACTGAAATAATTGGAGAAGCGATTGGGAACGTGCTCGCGTACCTGAATCCAATTCTTCGTAGACTGGATGTTGGAGTTACCGACGAATAATGAGGATTCCGTTCGGTGTTAACTTGCACGCTTTCACAAACTGTCTGCACAAATCCGACGTGGAGGACCAATGTTTTTTTGTTGTATTATGATATTACCTTTATAACAGGATGAAATAAAAATGCACTGAAATTCACTATTAATATTATCTTTAACTATAAAAGCACACCTAGAACATTTGGTCACTCCAGATGCTCGTAGGCACAGGTCACAAACCCAACTGACTCACACAAAGCAACGCCCCTTGCATCCAAAGATCTGTAAGTCACTCAAGAGTACCAATTCATAACAAAAAAAACACTAAACGTCAACAATCGTCGTAATGTATGTACGCGCATTACTACCCTAACGAATGCACCAAACTGGATAATTTTTTTGTCGTGTTTGTTTTTTTCAGGAAAAGCTTTATATAAAATAAATTTTTCAAAAGCTCTCACGGAAAAGTTTGAAAATCTCATAATATAAAACAGTTCTATGCGTTTGAATCTCAAAATTTAATACGGTTTGCCTATAATCTTGATTTGTTATTCCTCCAAACGGCTCTACGGATTCCAATGAAAATTTCAGGGGATTGATCAGGAATTTTAACTTAAAATTTCAAGTATGTTTCATTTTGATATATTGCAGAGTTAATGATATATTAATGTAAATATTTATAAATCCATGGAATTCCCGCGCAAAAGGCGCCGTAAAAATAAACTGCTTGTTAAAAATCCTATTAGACGTTCCTATACCTTTCATCCCACTTACTGTGTTATTATAAGCGTAATTTTGGCTGCATGATAGAGAGGGAGAGAGGGGGCCGAGCAATATCACTCCATCTATTGTTGTAATCATGAGAAAGCGGGACTTGCTCAAAATCAACTGCGGCATATAAGGTCTGGACTGGACAGACGTGTTCGTACAGTATGTATAGATTGACGTTCATTCGTATTTAATTGCCGTTTCTTCTGAAACAGCAAACCTTAGTGTTCTTTTGTGCGTTTAGAGGTTTATCGTCATGTAATTTATTGTTGGTTATAAGAAAATTCAAATAGTGAGGCGTCAAAATTTCGGTTGGCGTACGTGTAACGCAAGTCGAGTTCTCAATCTTCGAGAAAATGATACCGAAGCGTTTGGGGGCAAACAGAATGAGAATTTCTCAAGTGAAATTAACCACGACTCCGGAGAAAACCATACTGTAGGGTTCTGGCGTGAGACTACGAAATAGACGGTCAAACATTACAATTTAACGTTTGGCGTATAGCTTCCGAACTTCTTCCCTTGTGGGAGGGGTGGTTTTGGTGGTAATAAAAGCTCATATTTGAGTCTGAAAAGAATTCCTTAGTTCAATTACTTTTATTGAGTTTTCACCGACAAAATTTGTGTATAATTTCAACCTCTTGCAGCATGTAAGGGATAAGGATGTCAATAAATCACATGAAATTAAAAAGGAAATTTTCATCTTTGGGGTTGCAACTGGTGTGAAAGGATTCGCGGTGTTACATTACGATCATTAATATGCGATTTACGTAAAAATTCATCCCTAAAGTGGGGAAGAAATTTTATTCTGTCAGAGTACTGAAAATATTTTAGTCCTGTTATTGTATCGGGAGTATTTTTGATTGTCGACATACTGGGACTGTATTTGAGGTTCATATTGCAACGTTTTCAATTCGGATTTAGTCAGGTGTTGACCAAGAATTAAATAATGTACCTGGATAATATAAATAAATACCCGGGGAACTCCGGGTCTCCAGCTAGTTTAGTTATAAAACTGGAAGGTGTTAGAGGAGAAGTCAATAAAAAAATTATAAGGAACATCAAGTATAATTGTTTCTCATTTTTTAAGTATGAAAATAATGAGTACCTATTAAAATAAATGTTGCCAAGCTTACTGTTTATTAAATTAATATAATTTAAATAGTAGTTCTTAATTTTATCATCGATATATTTATTATGTTGTCACTTTTATGAAGGATCGTGAGATACAGTAACACACACACGTAGAGGTTATAGAAGTTTTAAGACCAAAGGATCGTACTGAGTAAGACTGACTCCGTTTCCGAATCCAGTACAATTTATACATACCAGGAATATTCACGAAACAGAACATTCACGAAGGAGAAAATACTAGAGGTAAAAGGTAAACAAATAAAATGCATGTATCGAGTAGGGAACGAAACCGCGTCCAAATTAGTGTAGTCCAGCTCGATACACATCGGCCACCACTGCCAGTTTTCTAGTGTGGCAATATATTTCAACTTTGTGTAAAATACTGTTTTTCAAATCGATTTTAGACATCGTGTTACCCTGAGATTTCGTAAATTAGACAAAAAAAATGGTTTAACATTATGTGATTGGATTATGACAGGAATTCAAGGCAAAACATCGATAGGATAACCGAAAATATATTTTCTGTCACATAACGTTATCGAAAGTACAATAATTCAAAAGTTTAGTGTTTCCTCCCATAAATAAACTTTTTCCTTTGAAATCACAAATTTTTTACTCTAAATTCGTTTCGTGCCGTTATCCTGATTACTAATTTGTCAATAGTTCTTCTGGTAACCGAATTTAGGGATTTATCTAGCAGCGTCGGAGTAATAATTTTTCCTTGGCTAAGCATGCACTGATAAAAGATTAAATTGTCGCATGCAGACAATTTTTGCAGTGGAAAACCCGGCGCTCCGCTTTATTCGGAAATAGCAAGGGCGCTTTCCAGCATCACAGCTGCACAATAGCGGCGGGATTCGCCCGGAAGGATTAAAAACACATTCATTACGTCCGGCGCCTGGATTTAGGCGGCGCCAGGCTTTGGGTCCGAATGTATCACTATCCCGGCCTGTTTACATGCGAGCTTTCATTGTTTCCCACTTCAATTAATCATATATCACCGCCATTGTTTACTCGCGCCTATTAAATATTTCCACGTGTGCGATGAATATGGGGCCCGGTACGGAATGGAATTTCATATGTTTGCATTCGGAAATTTATTCCTGCTAGGTCCTTAATGAACATACAACTAAGCTGAAGAGGATCTTCTGACTTTCAACAACGAATCGCGCGGTAATTCTACGGAAATTAAATTGTGCGTGTGCATACGTATTCGTATATATTATAACCGTTCCTGGAATTGAATAGGGACATAAATTAACTGGTGGAGACACAACGAAAATTGTTATAAGGAAGACGGACTCTTCTAGGATTAATTAGACTTTTCAGATGAAAGGACAAACAAATGTCCGTAATTTTCGAAGAATTAACACCTCCACGTCCTTAGTGTCCAACTCCTCATCTCCTTAATCTCCAAAATTCGTTTCTGCTAGAGTTTTAATAATTATTTTCCATTGCCTTATTTTGTATTTCGTCAGTGGTTGGTATCGATATTATCCAATCAAAATTATGTCTGTCCTCTTCGGGAGGAGCCGTTTGCCCCCCCTCACCGACGATTTTGGGGAAAAGCACCAACATCCATACCACCCGATGTCACTTAATTTAACGGAATACGGGAAAAATCCTAGGAGCACCATTATGTCTGACTTTTACTTCCCCTGTCTGTAAACCTCACGTAGCTTACCTTTGATTCCCTACCACCAAATTACGAGTAGATGTGTTTTAACGCGTGAACATCCAAAAACACGTCATTTTTTTAAAAAAAATATATTATAGTATTAGTAATTGGATCTAGTATTTTATCTACATGTTCCATGAAATATTTTTAGTGGTATTAAAATTAGTTTTTGTAAGGAAGGTCATATTTTTTGAAATAATAATTATTTTATTTAATGACATGATCTCATCAACAATTAGTCACTAAACGTCACTGACTCTAAAGGTCGAGAAATGCTGTATTAAGAAATAATGAAAAACCTTATTAAAATAAATTTTCTATTTCTAAGAATACCAATTAGAACTGCAATAAAAAGTGTAGAGTGATTTCTTTAGAATACTCAAAAGTTGAAAACATGTTTCTTACACCTTTATTTCTGTTGCCCTTTTTAAAATACAGTCTCGTAGTTACATCGTGTAATTTACGATGTGATTTTTTTAAAAAAGGAGTACATAAATAATAGAGTTAAAACTAATAATCAAAATAATATTGTCCTTTAGTTTTGGATTGAAAATATTTTCATGTAGTCGATGGCTGGTTATATAAAAGTATCTTTAAATGATTTTATTTGAGCTGAATTTTACTTTTTTTACTTGGTATTTACAATTCGAATATTTATAAACAATAATATATTTTGTACTAATTTTTCGTAGATTGGTGTACGTGATTAAACTATTGTTATAATTGTAGGTAACTGATACATAATTCATAGTTCACATAATATAAATTAGCACGCTCGAAATCTTTGATTCATGCTTTAATTTTTTGTTATAAAAGTGAAGCATAAGTTTATAACAGTGGTTTCTATAAATTTAGAGAATAATTGACCATATATTAACCGTTTGTTTTCATATTCTGTTCACTTTAGATTATGTATTGGACACAACTGAATTTATCTGGTACTTGAACTCACTGGTCTTTTCTTACACATGATTTGCAATTCTGGATTAGAATATGTTTATGTACAAAACATCAGTATTGGGGTAATAAAAAGCATCGCATAATATGTAATTATTATGAATTTTTTCACGGATTCTATAGGTACATTTTGGATTTATTTATACCTGGTAAGTTGATATACGGAGGAGAGTAGTTTCAGCATGATGGTTGCCGAAAGACTTTAATTACCTCATTATAATTTGCTGTCTTATTAATTAGGGAATAAAATGGTATTTCTCAATGAAATAAAGTAAAAAAATTACAAAATTTAATGATTTGTTGAATTTTTGGAGGCCCATTTCGAATGAAGAACTTGTCTGTTTATTTCGGCTTTGGTTGGTAGCTTGTATTAATGTATGTAAAAGCCTGTTAAAATTGGCACGGGCATTTGGGAGCACACTTGTTGAGCACGAGTTATAGATGTAAATGCTGGTGGCGCGCACAGATGCCTGTAATTAGCGAGGGCGCATGCGCAGTGCGGGGGCGGGAAGGCCACGTGGGGGCGCCGTCAGCTGGCAGTCCACGGGCGGCGACGCTGCTCTCAACAGGTAGGCAAGCCAGCAATCACGTAGCGAACAACCACAAACTATGCAACAAGTCTACAACGCCACTGAAATATTATTAGTTCTGCAGCACTTACGAAATAATTCTAAGACGAGTCCCAAAAAGTGATAAGTAAAACCCGTTAATTAATGGATGATGTTTCAACTACATCTGATTTTAATATTAAAGTGATTTTATTTAAGTTATGCAATATATTTTCATATAAACATCCGTACCTAAATTTATATACTTTAACTCATTTATAGTATTTTATCACCGTTGCTGAAATTATCTGTTACAGAATAAAAAATAAGATTACGGCATAATGTTACTGAATAATTTTAGATTTATGAATATTCTTAAATTACTTGCCAATTTCCTTTAAAAGTTTGTTTAACAGTTGTTTGAGCCTAACTTGTATAATTTTATAAGCGATTGTCATTTATGAAATAGTTTTTTTTAAGTTTTTCGTACTATACCCGCAAACGTGGCATTTAATTGCAGTAAGAATTAACAGCGTCAGTAAATACGTATTTTCTTCTCGAATGGCCATATCTATTAGTGATGTATGTCGTTATTATCCCCATCTTTTAATAAAATCAGGCACTTTTACTTTATACGCAATGACTAAAATAATATCTGTGTTTGTTTGAGTCGTTCGTTCTGTTTTATTTTTGGATAAAGTGATCTAAAAGGCTTATAAATACAAGGTAATTCCACACTTAGAACTTTATAAAGTGGAATTAATTTTTCTTCATGTCAGTGGCTTTAAAATGTCCTGATATAAATTACGTACGTCGTTTGCGGAGCTTAGAATCCGTTCACTAATTTCAGGCACGAGTTCAGACTAGTACCATATTTCATTAATCTTTGTTGGTACGAGTGGAATCGGTATTACAAATTTTTATGTTTTAATTGAGCTGATATCGATTTATAAGAAATTACTCTTTACCTGAATTAATATTTTTCGTGTTGTCGTATCCAGTCCAAAGACTGGTCTGATGCAATCCTCCATGCTAACCTGCAAGCCTTTTTATTTGTACGTAGCTACCACATCCCGCGTCGTCCGTATTCCATCCTTGGCATCCCTATTCTGTTCTTACCCCACACACTTCCCTCTAATGCTAATTTTACAGGATCCTCAAGCTTTTTCGTAGTAAAGTTAAGCGAATTGACCTCAATTGCTCTGTGATTCAAGAAACGTTTGGTAAAAAAAATGTTCGAATAATGCTGACGTACTTCGATGTTATGTAGAAGGTCAGTTACTAAAATGTGTTTCGTTGTAAGACTACAAAATGTCTGCAATTAAATTCTTTTCCTTTTCGTGATACGCACACAGATATTGAAGCGTGTGATGAAATTTAATTATTTTTTCTTCTTAGCTTTCAAAGTGCCAAAAAAAGATTAAATTGGTTTTGGAGTAATAACTTTTTACATTGTACCAGAATATTCCTTATAACTAATAGCTTCGGTACCATGATTTTTTGGTGCTTCTGTGTTGAAATAGAAGTTATCTCGCTATACCATGTCGTTTGTTTATTCGCCATCTTCAAACGTTATATGTAAATAATTAAAATTTATATCATTAAATAAGTTAAAACAGACCCTTTTTCAGTATCTATTTTATTTAAATATTGAACTATACTGCGTTTCGTCTCGTCCTTCGGCTGGAGGAGTCGTGGAATAAGGTTCCATGAATAGGAATGAAACGTAGTAAATTTCAATATTTAAATAAAATAAACACTGACAAAGAGGATGTTTTAACTCATGTAATGTAAAATTTATATCGTTCAAGATATTTTTTGTTAAATTCCGTTTTGTGTATAAACTTTTTGTCTTGCGATTATTAGTTTTAAACAGTAGTTGTTACAGTATAAATAAAATTAAAATAATGTATATAATTCACATGTAAACACGAAGGTAGGCTAGTTCATTGATTAGCCTACTTTAGCAGATAGGTTGGGTTTTTGTTCTGCGCGTGTATCTGAGGGTATACAATGTGTATGAAGATTGACAGGCCGGTGTCTTGGCTATTGGATGATATATAAGGTTGTGGTCTGCTGGTGTGATGGTAAGGTGAGTTAGGATGTGTCTAAACGTTCTGGGGGAAGAATGAGGTCGTTTAGGAGTTTTTTTTGTAGCCGACGGAAGTGGAACGGTAGGAGAGGATTGTCATGGAGTTGTTGTATCGTGAGGTTAGTGTGGTTGAAGGCGCTTTTAATTATGAAGGTTATGGATTTGGTTATTCCGGAGTTTACTTTGGGATATTAGATGTCATGATGTTTGATGGAATTTCTGAGGTACCAGGGAGAGAGCTTGTAATGACTCTCAGGATTGTTTTCTTTTGTTTGAATTTTGGTTGTTTCCCAGGTGGGTTGTATTGTGAAGAGGTATGAAAGGCGTTTTGGGCTGATGGTAAGAGGAACTTTTCTGTTACTGAGGGGATATAGAGTTCTGAATTTATGGTTTATTTTGTAGAAATGAAGATCAATATGAGGTTTCTACGAGAATTTTGAATCGTAGATTATTCCTAGATAGATTGTTTCTGTTTTTATAGGAATTAATGAATTGCTTAGAGGTGGATTTGTGGAGGAGAGATTTTTAATATCTGCTTGAATTTAAATACTGAGACGAAAAGAAGCAAGCCCAAATTCTCTGCGTCTCCTTTACGCCTGATTCAAGTTTCCAGTATTTTAAGCACCGCGCTCTGATTCGCGTAAAAGTCGAGAACCCGTGACGCCGTAATTGTTTCTGTGAAGTTGAAAGGCACCGCGTATGTCCCAGTCCGCGGTGCTAGTTCTGTATTATCCAAATCTCTCTGTTAACAGAATGCAATACATCTCCTGGAAGTGGTATTCGTTACCCTTATAGTTTGATTCCTGCTCACCTTTTCTTTCAACCTCGTAATCGGTTCTGTAAAAAATAATTTTATGATGACTATACTTTCCTTAGACACAATCTAATTACAAGTCTCCTCCAGTCTACACTCTATGGAATGGAAATAAATTACGCCTGTATTTCTCCATATTAACTGCTCTAATTCTGTTTTAATTTTTTTTCATCAAAATTAGAAAAAATTATATATAATTCGGAATACTATTTTCAACTATCTATGCCAGAGACTTTGTTCACGCGGAAATAGCTATTTTTATTTTGCCATTAAAAACGAAAGTACGGTATCATTTATTTATGATCACTTCATCGTAACCTTATAATATTCAATAGGTCCCCATTCGAATTCCCTTCTTATGTTATTAAATGGGAGTTGCCTGTTTCAGGATCACCCACATGTAGCCTGTTAACCCAGAAGAAAAATAAATGGAATTTAATACTCGCCCTCCTTCTCTTTCTCTCATGCTGCCAAAACTACGCTTATAACAACCATGTAAGTGAGATTAATGGTTTTATAAATATATAAATTAAATCTTCTAAACTCGGTGAGATATCGAAATGAAATATACACATAAATCTAAGTTAAAATTCCTGTTTCAATCCCTGAAAATTTCATTGAAATCCGTTTAGGCGTTACGGAACATAACCAGACCAAGTTTATAGGCAACCCTTATCGGCGATGTACGTAAGTCAAGAAACATTCCCGCAAAATTAATATTATATTAATATTTTTATTGAAATGAAACATACGAATATTTAAGTCAAATTTTCTGTTGTTCAACTCTCAATTTTTCATTGAAATCCGTTAGCCTATTGGAGACAAACATACGGACAGACAGGTAGGCAGAGGCTTCAATTATATTTATTAGTATAGATACAGTTGGTGTTTCATTTCACAAGCTCTCCGATAACCTGAGAGAAAAGAAGTTTTTGGATTGAGCATCAGGTCACGTTCCCACTGCTCTTTTCACCTGTTGTAAAGTTACGAGGAGGCAGGATCGTTACATTTTTTTACATTTATTTTGCTCACGATATTCGGGCTGAACGCATTTCATCTTACTGAAATTGATTGATCATCTTCAGTGTTCAATCGTTTCTGTCAGAACTTATTTGCAAGCTTAGAAATCAGTTTATAAAATTTAAAACAACGTAAATACAAAAGTAAATTACTTTTTAATTTCCACGCCTCAATAGTTTCATTCAATTCTCTAAGGCAAGGAAAATTGATATATTTGGCCAATTTTCTCTTATTAATATCCATACTCACACTCCCTTGTATATTTGGTTTTAAGTCAAATAACATCCATATGATGTCAGCAGCCAATAATTATAATAATCCTGCTTCAATAAAATTTATTTAATAGAGAACATAGGTTTTCCCGGTGTACTTGTTGAATGAAGTGTTCTTCGGATTCCGCTCAAGTATCGACGCTTGTTTGCCGCAACGTTTTGTTGGCTGTCATCGCCATCTTCTTTAGGTGACAACCATAATTAAAAATTACATTTGCCACATCCGCATAGTAGATGCATATTAACAGGATATTTTCTTCGTTGACTACATTTTTTAAGACTTTAATAACTGACAAATTTAATAATAACTTAACGTGAACAAAAATTTTGCTGCTTCGAGATAGTAAAGGGATATCAATAAATATTTCCTTCGATGACTAAATGTTTTCTTAGAGCCATCTTTATCGTAGCTGTAATATAAAATTTCACAAGCGACAGGTAAAAAGTTCAAAAGAAATTATTTTCCATTTCATTACGATATTAAAACAATAAAAATGTTATTACGTGCCTTTTATTTTATTTTTTGTATAGATTTGTTACTAGGAGTATTTATTTTTAAATTGATGCAGGATATGTTTTATGGCTTTTTATTTTGTTTCCAAAGAAATTTCATCATGTATATTAAAATAATTTATAAGTAATAATATTTTAACAAAAACGATCCTTAGTCAATTATTAAAATTTAGAAACGGGGATTTTAAAAAACAACATTACAATCATAAATATACATAATGTATGCCAATATAAATGCTTATTTGCAAAATGACGTACTAAAAGAACATAATCATGTATATTAAAAATAAATAAACTGAAACTGATAATCTTGAAGAAAAATATTTAATGTTATTGTAAATTTTCTAATTCAGAAAATAAAATTGTAAAATTCAATCCTATTTCTTAAAATTTTGGGTCACTAAGGATTAAGGGCTTCTAGGTGAATGTTATGTGATATCAGCTCTCGGGCTTGTAGCCGAGTAGATTTGACGTAGAGCGATGTAATTTGCTCTCTTTCATTATCTTCACCCCATGATGATGGCACAGCAAGCCGTCGAAACATCGCTCTATGTCAATTCTACTCGGTTAGAAGTACAAGATCTATTTACACAATCTTGAGTTACTGTCGGTGCGGACAAAAATCCAATTTTTTTAATGATTTATATTATATATACTATATTTGTAAATGGATTTTAACTTAGCTCCAAATAATATGTATGAATGGATTTGTATTTATTAAAGTGATGTGTTATATTTCAGTGATATTTCAAAGTCAATTTAATCTATTTGCATTATCATAATCAAAGATCAAAATAAACGTATTTAATATTAGTTGTATAATGACCGTCTTTACTAATTTGAGGTTAACATACTTTTCTTTTATAATTACCCTTTAGTCAATTATACGAAAAGTATTGGTCCGTAGAGTAAAATTTTTAGATTCAACCTTCTGTACGTTTATCCTCACAGTTTTTTTTATGAGGCGTGTGTAAAAGAAAGTTATCGCAGAACAAACGGCTGAGTGAGAACAAATTACTTTACGAGGGCCGAAACTTTTCAATATACGGACGAATTCCAGATTGACCACCATCTCTGTGTTCCTGCAAATGAAACCGCGGAATCCGTATTATTGGAATAGCGAAGTATCCCATAAAAGTTCCGTGATTTACCGATGTAATGTCCTATAAATTTCATAACAGCGAGACGCAGTCACCGATCGAATTCCAATGCAGAACTATAAAATTCCTCTCAATGTGAATGATGTGTGGAGCTACGTTCCGACAGAAAATGTGCTCTAAGTATCCCTAATTAATCATTAAAACTCGTATCCAGTTTTCACTTCACTTCCTATTCGGTGTTAAGGGTATATTTTTTGTATAGTTGTATCAAATATTTTAGACTGGATACTTCGATTTATTACTTGTCTCATCTACTTATATACAGTGTTTAATTTATGTTAAAATTCATTACGTATAAATTTACACTCCAAGAATAACGCGACGTATACCTTAATTGCTATTAATACTTTTATTATTAATACACCTGACTGCCTTTCATTTAGAAATATTTAATTAATTTTGTTTACAAGTATGCTACTGAGTATTTATCATAATAATAAGGGTAATGTGATTATCTCAACTAAATTAGTAATGTCTATTTTCAACGGATTTTATGCAATTGTAAAAAATAAATATAAATGTTTATATATATATATATCCGTAATTATGAAGATATATTAAATAAATCAAAAGGGTACACTCCGATATTTAGTAATCAATGAAAATATATAAAATGTATTTTTCATGTAGTAATATCAATAGTGTTTTTTTACTGTAAGATTTTCAATGTTTAACCTATTTTATTACTGTGAATGAGGGTCCTATTTGAATACAGATCAACATTTTTTTTGGTAGAAGAGAAAGTTTATAAAGGACAAAGTCTTAGCTTTTATCTTTTGATCGAAGGCGAAAACGTCTCCCAAGCTCTGAAGCACGTGACTTAATTCCTGCATTCTTCCTCTTCTAAACACTTCTTCAGTTTACCATTCTTTGTAGTTCCTCGTTTCTTTCTCATTACTCTTTTATGAACGCACTTCAGTCAAAAGACTCCTTTTTTCGCTCACAACGGATGAAGTTCATAGTTGTGTTAGAGAACATTCAAATTCCTTTGATAAGGACTCTTGTAAGGCAGACAACATTAAAATTGTTAATTGAGAAAACCTCCTCCAGTTTCCACGTTAATAGAAAGATTAGTTATGCAGAAGAAGACACTGCTTGCTGCCGAAACGTTGCTGTTCAGGACGGTAACTCGGATAGAGAGAGAGACCCGAGAAGCTTTTAGTAATTATATTCACTGGAGAAGCCTTACGACTTTAAATTGAAAGTTATTGTATGGTTAAATAAATAAACAATACGGATAAATTGTCAGAAAATATTAACTGAATTTTTTCACATAATTACGACGTTTCTTACGTATTTTTGAACTTCAAAAAGTAAATTTTTAAATGAATGTGGAAAATGAGGACTGCATCAAGTGACTGTTACGTCCTAAATGTCGTTAATTAAATATTCATAACAATGAAATTTTGCTGACAATTTTTCTGTATTTTTTATTTATTATAATTAAATGTCTAAATTGATTTATTGCATTGTACGGTTTATTTTTCATTAATAATCCATTATTATTTATTTAATATACGCATTTATCTATATATTATATTGGTAATACATTTAATTTAATTGAATTACAAATAATGCTCAATAAATTTGAATGTTTATGTAATTATAAATCCAAACAAAGTAGACCTTTCTTAAAATAAAGTAATTGTATCTCACATTCTTACATGAACTGAATTCTTTAGTCTTTTCTTTTACTTCATAAATGACGCTAGAACTAAAATATACAGATTTTATTTTACATGACATTTTTTAGGAATATAATTAATCGAGGGATTAATTGACAATATATACCTCAGTAAAAAATTTACAACAATTTAAATTTAGTCGGAATTCGTTACAAATTAGGCGTGAATGAAATTATTTTATTGCTGTTTACATAATGTTATAACTAAGAGTAAAATATTTAACAGAATTGCTTCAACCTAATGCACATCAAACAGATTGACAGTAGACAGAATGTTCACCAACTTAGAGAAAATAGTTTATTTGAAAGTAGATTCAGCTCATCAGTCGTAAATAAAGTAAAGTACCATAGTAAATTATACATATATATGAATTCACGTCATGTCGAAAAAATTACTGAGTTGTTATAAAAATATTCTTTAGAATCTCTTTGCATATGATGGAAAGGAAACTATAATGTGAATTATATATGTCTAATAAAAACCTGAGGTCTTATTAATGTTATTTTAAATCGTATTAGTTTTATATTGAGAGATAAAAAAAGAATGTTAACTTAGAATATATTTCGGAACAGAAAATACATTCATCCGTCTGAATAGAAAGTAGCACTTCTTGCTGCCTTTTACAAGAACAGAACCTTGGAATGAGAAACTTTGTCCTCTGTTGTTTACTTACATTAAATATTTACCCAGTACTAGATGAAGGTAAATTTAGAAATCTGAGTATTTTAATGCAAGCACAAGAAGTAATATTAAGGACATTTGATAAAAAGTTACAAATATTTTATGAGAGGTTCGGTTATCTTTTTATTTATTCGTGAGACACGATTGAAATATTCTTTGAATTTTTCATTACTTAATGTAAAAATAAATAAAATCGAGAGAAATTTTTTAGTTGGACTACTTTAATTATAGAAGACAAATCTAAAAATATTGGGAAACACTTATGCAAAGTGAAGGAAAGTGAACTTACCCTAATTTTATGAACCTTATTGAGTGGGATTCAATTTTACGTTTTCTTTTCATTATTATTCACAATTTGAAATAAAACCAAATTAATTTAAAATTATTTTGCGCAATTTTTCCGAAACTCGTGTAGGATATTTATTGTCAGATAATTGTTTGTCCGCCGGCTTTTATATGCTTGAAAGCCCAATGACTCATGCGCCACTTTTTCTGTATGCGTTGATGATTTTACAATGAATTTACTAGAGCCTTGTTAACATAAATATCCACATGTCATCCGGTCTCTGCTCCAAAAATTTTAAGATTCACGAGAACCGTGATCATAATTGATTGATGAATTTACTTTTCCTGTCGAAAATTTTCGATTTAAAATATGCGATTATATTCAATTCCTAACCCTCAGCAACTTAATCTATCATCGAATTTTAATTTGTCAAATAACTTTGGTTTACTATAATCGTACCTTGAGAGAAAATGTTTCTTTGGATTAAAAGCAGATTATTGACTTGTGTAAGGAATACAGCTACATTATCATTTTGTTCGTTAGTATATTTGTTGTTCTTATCATGGGTCGTGTTTTAAGATATATATTATATAGTTCCGTATATATTTCCCTCATAAATTACTTTATTTCTCACATAATATATATTTTGATGGGAAAATAATTAAAAAGAGACAGTTTAATTAATAAAATATAAAGAATGGTCAAAAGTTAGAGATGGAAGAATTTTAAGTTTTTAAGCGTTTCGTCCTCTTCTTTCGGGACTTCAGGTCATTAATTTAAATTTTATTAATGTTTCGTGTATGCTACCACAACAATCGGGGCCAAAAATATTGGTAAAAAGTATAACTAAATTTAAATGAAATTAGCACTGTAAAACTCCAAAATTTGACACAACATTAAATGTTAAATTAGGCCAAGCATCAATGAATTACAAGTTTTTCAATTTTTCAATTCTGACTTTAACATTTTATATTTAATATTACTTCTGATTAATTTAGTTACAAATTACAAATCAAATTTTTATATTAACAGGACGTTTTGTCCTTACATTTAATTTATTAATACGCCAGGAGGTTGTTATGTAAATCCAAACAAAACGTTGCTTTCATTTTATTTTTGTCCCCTTCAGGTATAAATTAATTAAGTATAAGGATGGAATACCGTATATGAGTAACAAATTTGAATGAATAATTTTTAATTATTTTCTTCAACAGTTAATTCTATTTTTTACTTTTAACGTTAAGTTTAAATTGTATTATTATTTTTTATTAAATTGTTATATTAAAGCAATTTTTTGATTATGAATTATGAGTATACTCTGTACTATTGCTAATTTTAAGTGAGTCTTCTGCGTTCCATCATAGTTCGTTATTTAATCGTATTTATCTTGATGCTATAAATTGATTGAAGATGTTGTACCTTATTCTAATTTTTTAGTGCCAAAATTTAATGTTATAGGCTAACATAAACATGTAATGATTTGTAATTTCAGTTGTGTTTCGTAAGCAGAGAGATAAAGAAACGTAAAAGAATATAAATATTTCATTGATGGAACTTTTTTGGTCTATTGTCGTATTTTAAATATTAGAGACATACTTAGCTTTTATAATTCTTCGAATATATTAATGCTTAGCGTTTAATTTAAATTGGATTGTCGGTGAGTATAACAAATTCGTATCTGCATGGGAAGTATTTTTTATCTGTTTAATATTTTGTAGTCCTGTAAAAGGGCTTAACGAACTTGGGCTGAGACGTCATTGTTGCTACTAGTGATGATGACAGTTCGACGTCGCTGTTTCCCTACATCAGGGCGGCGCTACTGACGGGGCACTTTCACTTTCTGAACACATTACCACTCTCCTCGTTGGATCGGAGCAATCCTTAACTGAGAATCGATGTCCGCGGTTCGATCTGTCTGCTGCGGCTACCGGAAGCCATTAGACTGCAACAAACGGCGTCGCGTGGGCCGTAATCCTCCCTCTCAGGTCACACCCGCGTCAAACTCATCCTCACTAAGCTTCTTAAAAACTTTTCAAATGTTGCGCAAAATATTTCTTATCAATAAGGACCTTCACTGCATCTCTCATGAAGCGATTTTAGTAAATATTAATTTTCCAAACCTTCATGAAACTTTCATTTGGTTAATTTATGTATAGCTTATAGTACCACTGAAATGTAATTATGTTTTCCTCTTTTTTACGGTAACGATTTTTTAACCTCTCTTAAAGTTCATTGTCTAATGCATTGGCAATTTATCAAACGTTTTGATCCCACCCAAAATCCTACATATTCCGTTCTTCTAATTCTAAATTATTGCACACGATGCAATATTTAACTATTACAGCTTATTTGATTGTAGATCTCCTCCCACAAAATTTATTCATTAAAGTTCTGTTTGTGCCACAAAGAAATAAAACTTTTTACTATTCTTTTGTGCTTATTATAAAAATTTATGTTTATTAATATACACTATATAAAAGTTTCTGATTACGAGTTCTGTTCTTGTAAAAAGGCAGCAAGAAGAACTACTTTCTATTCAGATGTATGAATTTATTTTCTCTTCCGAAAAATCTTATTTAAAATAACAAATAAGACCTCAGGTTTTTTATTAGACATAAATAATTTACTTTATAGTTTCAAAGAGATTCTGGAGAATATTTTTTATAACAACTAAGTAATTTTTTCAGCTTGGCCTGAATTCATATATATATGCATAATTTAGTATGGTATTTTGATTTATTTACGTCTGATGAACTGAATCTACTTTCAAATAAACTATTTTCCCTGAGTTGGTGAACGTTAAGTCTACTGTCAATCTCTTTGGTGTGCATTAGGTTTAAGCAATTGTTAAATATTTTGCTCTTAGTTATAACACTATAACAACAGTAAAATAATTTCATTCACGCCTAATTTGTAACAAATTATGACTGAATTTAAATTGTTGTAAATTTTTTACTGAGGTATATATATTTAATTAATCCCACGATCCTCATATTTCAATGCAATTTTTATACTCAGTCTCACATATACACTATGATTCTTAACTGAAATCAATAAAACGTGTTGTACTATTTAAAATAAATAATTATTTGATAAAAATGAAAATTTATTTACTTAACATTCATGAATAATAATAGAATCCTTTTTCCCTTTTTTGTTGATTAGCACTAAATATTGTATATAATTATTTACAATCATTGAATAGTTTATAAACTCGTAGAAACATAAATGCAGACACAACCCGACGTGGAATTGGCAGTACTAATAACGACAGTCTTTCAGCTAAACCTGGAACTCGCCACTCGGGTCAGAGATGATGTACTGGACCAACCGAACGTCCTTGTCCATTTGATTTTCTTCTTTGCCGCCACGGACAAGAGCAAGTATTCCGTCCGTTATCCAAATTTTCAGCCAGTTGCAATCTCCAATCTTTTACTTTCCAACTTATTACTCTGTAATGACTACTGCT
Source organism: Eucriotettix oculatus (assembly GCA_034510155.1). Taxonomy (NCBI): domain Eukaryota; kingdom Metazoa; phylum Arthropoda; class Insecta; order Orthoptera; family Tetrigidae; genus Eucriotettix; species Eucriotettix oculatus. Next base: position 28,850,573 of record CM067377.1, on the reverse strand, counting down.
TGATAGTCAATGTCCAAAATTTTCAGTGTCCGAAAATCAATGTTTCTTTGGTTTTTAATCCCTTGTCCTCACCGAATTATTTAATTTCCTTCGGTGCGGGGACCCAATTAAACTTACATCTTCCGTCTTTGGGAGTAGCCATTCATCCGACACAACCGATGTTTTGGGGAAACCACTATGTCTCGCCCGATTCCAAGTTTCCCGGAATATCAATAAGTTCAGAAACCCCAGACCGGCACCAAATTGTCTAGGTTTTATTACCCAGTCTGAAACCTTTTTCAATTTCTCTCACGCCAAATTGCTTTGATTTTGTACCACCTAATTAGTAATGTTTTACCATTACAAACTTTGGTTCAAAATTACTTATTTTTAATTTTAAATCACATTAAACTTATTGCCTTGTCTTGCATTTTAAATAAGGAATTATAATCAACTATAGATTGGTATTTTATTTACAAAGTGTCGATTGTTTCTGTTCCTTATTTATAATATTGAGAAATTTCACTATTGCGCTCATAATTCGGTTATGCAGTAATAAAAAATATATATTTCGGTAGTGTAGTTGAAAATTTCTTTAATTAATAGAGGAATATATTGTATTTTCCGGCTTATATAATAATATCAACCCAGTGGTCCCGCGTTTGAATCCTGGCATGTTTGTGTCGTCATGACCGTGAAGACCGGGATTAAGACTGTTGGAGGATCGATACGCTGGCCACGTGTCACTCCAAACTCGGAATGTGTCATGCAAGATGACTCAGTAGGCCCAGGCTTTCCATGGGCTGTAGAACCATGGAGAAAGAAAGAAAAATATAATAATATATTACTTAAATACTACTCTTAAATTCAGAAGTTGTTTTATTTTATTTCATAAACGTACCTCTTGACCTTGTTTTCTTTTTATTACTGTCATTATTTTCCTTTAGATTTTGTAGTATCTCTGTGTTTCTTATCAAACGTAATTTTCATAATAAAACGAATTAATGATGGTATTAAAATATTTAAAAAAATTAAAAACAACATCTTTTGGCAATATTGCCAAGTTTTTACAATGTCTCCAATTATTAATTCAGAAAATCCTAATAAATTTGTTTTCCTGGTCGTTTATCAGGGCCTGACCTCTCAGTTCACTTTTTTTTCAAGAATTAAAAATTTAATTTGAACGATTTATGATATTTATGCTTCTGTATTAGTTTCATTACTAGAATTGCGATTGATAGATGATCATCGGCGGTATAATAGAGAAACAACATAAGTAATTTGTAATTTGTAGCAGCAGATTATTTTTGCATGAAAGACGTGGATGTTAACAGGAACTTTGTTCCTTAATCTATTAAACTTCTATCAGTAAATCGGAAATAATTATTTTTATAAGTCAAAATTAAAAATAGCTGATACAGCTATAACGTGGATACTACATTTACGGAGATTAGGTGCGATGGAATTAAAGATAAAATAAATGCACAAACGTTACTGAAATTCTTGTCGCTTTCGTCAGATTTTGGAAAATCGAATGTGACGCAGAAACCAGGTGACGGTCTCGAAAGAATAGCGCTCTGTATCACTTTATTTAATCTCGTTATTGGATTCCTGAATGTTTGCTTGTTATTTTTCACCTAATATAGATGCTATTAATTTTTGATGAATATTTGGTTGATTTAAATCATTAGATGAGAACAATTAACCAATGAATTAACTTTAAGGGAACTCAAAATCATGAATTCTGATGTTATTTTTTACTATAGGCGAATATAGCGTTGTATTTTTCTTTGAATTATTACACGTACTAACTACGTTGTCTATTTTTTTGGCACCCCAAAGTTGACTGTTTCTTAGGTCTACACCTAAACATGTAAATTAAGTAGTTTATAAGAAATTATGAGACAGTAAATAATTACATTTTCAAGATTTTAACTATTTTTATGGAGTCTGCCTTAAATTTTAGTCTGTTTAAATGACTTAAGTCTCCTCGGAAGCAGAAAACGGTATATCCTTAATGAGAAATGACGAGATTGCCAGCGACACAGAACTGTGCTGTTTCCTTATTAGGTGGCAGGAAGTTCTCCCCACCGGATGTGTATGGATACACTCCGCAGCTTCACAAAGGACACAATACGCACCCTCTCTCCCATGCTTTTGTGTAAGGCTCCCCCTTAACGTCTCTTTTCTTTATAAATTTTGCACATGTTTTTCTATTTTTCTAACTACCAAATTAGCTTCTATGTTGGTCATTAATCTTAAATGATTAAGATTTAAATCTTGTTTTTTTTGTATATATATTTAAGTTTTTCTATTTTCGTCGTTTTATTCCTTTTACGTTATTATAATTCATTTTAAAATTACGGCAGACTTATTACGTTTTGCGACTACTAGATTGCGCATAAATGAGTGACTTCTCGTAGAACTTTTAGTTCATTTTCTTGACTCTTTACTCACATCCATCATTAATTGATTCCTACGTAACTTGAAATGTATGATTTCAACTCTTTGTTCACTACAGTAATGGCATTTATTGTAATCCCCTCAATTTTTTAAAACAGATTTCCTGTTTTAAATTGCCACATGGGACACTGACAGGTTCATTTTTTAAAGCGCTCTTCTCCCGCCCCTGGTGTAAGTCGCTTTCACCCCTCCGTACTTTAGAGTGCATGTCCTTTGCAACGATACTTTAAGGATAAATATATATTTAAATATTTCCGTTTACCACTTTACTGGTCTATTTCGTGTGATTTTCAAACTAAGATTCGTCGTATTCATCGCTGATCATTTTTAATAAATAATTTTAAATTATTTGTGCCGACCTCCTGTGGTGTAGTGGCTAGCGTTGCTGCCTCACAATTCAGGGGTTCTGGGTTCGAATCCTGGATGTTTGTGTCGTCATGGTCGCGAGGACCGGGATTAAGGCTGATGGGGAATTGATACACTCACCCCAAATTCGGAACGTGTCACTCCAGATGGCAGTCCGCAGCCGCCTCGGTAGGCCTAGGCCCTCAAGAGGGCTTTTGAGCCATTGGAAGAAGAAGAACAACTTATTTGTAACGTGAGGTTTTTAGAAATCAGAAATGAAAATAGTGTAGATAAACGTAATATTGAATCGATATTAATAATTAACTTATTTGAGAGAGATTAATAATTTTCGAAAAAATATTTTCATTAATGTTTAATTGAGGACAAAAACAAACAAAAATTAATTGAACAAACACGAAAATAATTTAATACAGCTATACACTTTTCGGCCTTGATGTGAACCCTCAATGTTTGTCATTTTAGCTTCAATTTAACATTAATTTAAACTTACAGACATTAATAATTATTTTATAAATATATTTTGTTCTGCCGGTGAATTGAAATCTTAATCAACTAATGGTAGCACGTGCATTTCTCAAGTCTTTTACCCTAGTTTCGTACTTTTTTCGCACCAACTCTACTTTTGTCCAGTTTCTTTACCCGGAAACATGTGATTGGTTAATTATTAATGTTTTAGCGTGAGGTTGGAATGCTATTTTAATTGTTGTGGACGTGACTTGTATTGATCTGTCTCTCCTTGACATGTTTACTCTGCGCTCCTCCAACCGTCTCCAGGGCAACAGCCACCTGCTCTCGTTTGAAATTATCCAGCTCTAGACGAATACGGAAAGTCTGCTCACAGAGTATCGAATATCAGTTCGCATATGGAGGAAACTTTGAAACTCGACCGGTGTTCTTCCATATACATGTATTCTTCTGGATTCTTTGAATACTGTCACACAATGTAGGACACTTACAATTTATCCTGTTGCGTAGGAAATTTGAATTATTTGTAAGAATACCTGTCATTTAATTAAAGTATTCTTTTGACAGGTTTTTTCAAATCGCAATCCTCACAATCTGTACTGATTTATATATGTAATTGGTTTCATATGTCTTCCTCAAGTTGACCAGAAAACAAAACAAATGGATCCTCATTGCTGAATAGTCTAGCAATGTTCATCAAAGGTGAAATGCATAAGTGTAGTGTTGAATTCAGGATTTGTCCAATAGTAATACACAATATGGCATCAGAATCGGCCATTAATTAAATAAGAATTAACGACCTGTATGACAGAAAACTATGAATTTTTTTATCATGAATTTAAAAAATAAAATAAATTAGTCAACAGTTCAGGACCTTTTCAATATTTATAACATACAGAAGTAATAAGAACAAATAATACAGACCAAAGAATAACCAAAAGATGAAACTAACAAAGGTAATTCAATAACCCATCATATTTAATTAATAATTAAATAAATTACTATTAAATAATTCGTCATGTTTAATCGAGATTCAAATCAATTATATGATGGATTATTGAATTGTCTTTGTTTGTTTCATCTTTTGGTTATTTGTATTAAATTTCAATTAAATAAATTATATGGTGGATTATTAAATTTGTAATGGTAAAATACAACTAAATACGGAATTTGGCGGTACACAGTCACAGGTAGTTGGCTTACAAAATTGAAGAAGATTGCATACAGTGTAATAAACTTAGATAATTTTGAGCCGGGCAGGGTTTTCTAAAATCATTGAGAATCCGTTACACCTGGTGGTGCTGCGACTTTGTATGTTTCCCTAAACAGAGGCGGGGTGTGGGGAATGGCTCCACCCAAAGCCTAAAGGAAAATACATTTGTTTGGAGAGGATAGTGTCAGCGCCACCGAAGCAAATTAAATACTGGAGTATCAAAAGTAACGTTAAATGGACGCAAATAGATGTCGATGCATTTAGCATGAAGACATTAAAAATTTGGTATTAAGCATTAAAAATCGAGTTGGACATTGACGATTGGAATGGGCTTTATGAGTATGTGATTCATGCAGGGGGAGGAGGGAGGGAGAGAGAATATTATATTAAAAGGAAGAATAAGAGACTATTTCAATATTTTGAGTGATCGTAATTTTAATAATCCAGGGCTGAATACTCTTGATCGTGGCGACGGATAAGAAGATTAAATAGGCAAGGTGATCATTTTCAACAAGGAAGTCGAGAGGGAACCGGTACAAGATCTGAGGTCGAGCGGCGAGTTGCAGCGTCGTGTTTCAGGTAAAGCAGAAGGCGGTGTAGGGTTTTGTCATTAAATATGCTTCTATGAGAAGACCCTTCAATGCGACCCGTGAATAAATATTATGTTTTTAAAAGGTAGTTTGTAAGAAATTTAGTGTTCGTAAATATTGTGTAAATCATAAGATTTCGTAAATTAAATTCGACTGTAATATTGTGTATTGTCAATTAATAAATGGAAATTTAATGCATTTACAACTCTATATATAATTTTCATTATTTAAATCGGTATATTTCCACATATTCTTTTCAAATTGTTATTGTTTGTTTCATATTTAGTTTATTGTTTGATGTGTATTATCTTTGTTATTAATGCTTTAGTGTGTTATAAATGTTGCTCGTAATGTCTACTTAGTTAAAGTTAAAAAATCTTATTCATAACTTTTATAGTTGTCTGTTATACGGGTAGTTTATTCGTATTTAACTAATGTTCTTTACAGACTGCAATTGTTCTTATATATAGTCGTCCATTGAATTTCGAAGCAGTTTTCTTATGTAGAGAGGGAAACTTACTCAACTGTTTTTATTTCATTTACAGCAGATGAGTGATTTTTCATTCAATTTCTTTATTTTGAGGTTAGTTGCGTGGAAAACGGAACTTTAAGAGACTAATAGATCAGTTATTACTGTTCATCAACAATTCATGATACACAAACAAATTCGTTTATACTTAGTTTGGGAACATTGAAACAGTTATTTGGAATATTTCTGAAGTTTCTTACCACATAAGTTGTTATTTCCTAGTTTGTAAAGCGAAAAAGCAATTTTCGTAATAAAGAAGTAAAAATAAGAAATTGTAGATGATGTCTCTTCAGTTGTAGTATCGAGAAGATAATGATTACTCCGATCAACCTTCGAAAGACTTTGCATTAATCAATGGTTAGGCGTTTGAAACCAGGAGCGCAATATTGTGTATATAAGCGCCAGTTTCAGAACTTCCCTGAGTGATAGACGACTACCTATGGCGGCTAAAATGGTCTGAGAAAGAACGCAAAAACATCTCTGCAATGTCTTGAGAGAAAGCGACTATTCAGGTCTTAACTTTTTGACGAAATAGACCCAATCCAGTAGACGTTATGAAATTTATTATTTCCCATAAAAGTAAAAAAAATTGCTAACGCTGCCCATAACTATTTCTACAGGCGAAAGACATTTTCTGATACAAAAATAGTGATTAATAATTTAAGAACCACGTCTACTCAAAACCATCTTAAGTGAGCCATGTTTTCCAATGAATATAATTTGAGTATTTATTTAGGTTTACGTTTTATATATTAATTAATTAGTTTCTTTTCTTGTTTCATATGAATAGGAATAGAAGTTACTAGTTTTCTTATGTGAGTTAATTAATTGTCGTTAGAGCATTAAAAATGCATTTTATTTTAAAGAAAGGTATTTTCTGTAAAATATTTTTACTATTAGTGTCTTATAAATAAATTAATTAAATTAATTTGAGTAAATATTATAAATAAAATACACAGAAGGGCCAAAAGTCAGAAATAGAATACTGTAATTTTAATTAAAACGTTTCGTACCCAACGTTCATTAATGAAAAGATGATAATTTTTTGTTTTCATAATATTTTCATTAATGAACTGAAAAGGCACAGAAAGTTGGGGAGGAAATGTTTTAATTCAAATTAAAGTATTCTATTTCTGATTTATGGCCATTCTGCGTATTTTATTATTGTCTTCATTCAATTATTTACTTTGTAGTTAAGATGCTTGTTTTATAATTGCTTCTTAAATCATTTTGGAAGCTATGGGGTGGTATTGTACCAGTTTACCTATGATGGTGTTGAGGAGGAGAGAGAGGGGGAGGGGGTGCGGGCAAAGACACTAGGGCCCACCCAGCCAGTGTACTTTCTGGAAGGATGAGAAAATTATCGTGTAGATGTCGTTTGTGGAAAGTCGTGCGGATTCAGGCACTAGCACACGAATTGTTTTAAATAAAAAGGGTATGTAAAGTGTAATTCAAATTTATACGGAAGGCCTCTTTCGGTGAGAATATCCAGAGGAAAAAAGCCCAATGACGTCACAAGCACTCACCGCAGCAATTTCAATTCTTTGCCAAATCGCGGGAAAATGGCCGCAGTTCCAAGTGGAACACACGAGCAGAAGCACCGCATAAATAACACATAAAGAACGAAGTCTATAAAGGAAAGTGGAGAAAGTAATTTCCGCAACAGGTCGTGCGAGGGAGGCATTGTGCGTGAGGCAGATTGCGCGTGCACGACTCCATTGTCACGCGTCATGCTTCTTCTGTTCCAGCGCCGCCTGTTTGCGTCCTTATTGTTTTAGTTTGTATAGGCAGGGTGGTTTTGTCTATCTATCCACAAATAGCTTTATTTTGTCTCCATTGTTGGTCAACGAATGCTGCACGACAATAACTGGAACCCTGCAGTCGGAGCGTGAAGGAGGGAAACGGATTCGACGAGTGTTAAAGTTTCAGTGCCACTGCGAAACGCACTCCCGAATTTAGCGAATGTAGACTCTTGCATTGTTCTGTTCTAGCACGAGCAATTATGAAAGTTTAATATCCACGTATATTCTTTGAATTATTGAAACTCAAACACAAAAAAATTCTAATATTCTAATCCGCAAAATGTAGAAAGTAATTCCCTATTCTCGCATCGTAAGTTGGTCTTTCTGTATTATTGGAACGAAGTGTGTGTTAATGATGAACCATTGTGGGGTAGCAATATTTCCATAAAATTTAGTATTTAGTTGTGACCACATGTAGTACCTTGCGCAGAATTCGAGAACTCTAAAACTAGAAACGTACTTAAATGAATAAGTGAGGTTTATTTATATTTAATGAGGAATTTTATATGAATGGTTCGAATAAATTAATTTTACATTTTACAATTGACATTTACAACATTTATTGCAAAATTTATTCTTTTTATCTTTTTAGGATTGAAGTATTTAATTAACGTGTAGTTCAATTAGATATTCATCAATGATCGTTCTAATTTTGGATCTTCCCATGGAAGACGATTAAAATAGTGAAATTTCTACCTCATAATTGGCAGTAAGAGGAAATTGGAAGAAAATTACAATAAGAGGAATTTCTGACAATACCTGTTTCTGTGTCGTCTGAGGATTTCCGCTAGTCCCCAGATCTCGCTGTTGTAGAATCTCATAAAGATTCCTCTGGACTTCCGGGTATAAAATGAGCACGTTACACATTAAGTCATCTAAAACGCTGGCGAGACCAAGAGCAGTATCATCCAAGTCAGGACAAATCGAAAACTGTATATCATTCCTGCATTCGACCTCCATTGTCACTCTCTATCTCGCACCTGATTCTTTTTAATCATAATCTCCAATGAATATCTGTATATGTCTCATCCTTAATTACAATTGCCTTCTAAAATCCCATCAACGTCATTATTTCAAAAGTTTTCTCCACTTCACTAGATTTGCTCCCCAAGGACAAGTATCTACATCGAGATCTGAGAGGCGTATTCACCCTACCTACTATAGATAGTTGGGAAATTATAAGGCATGGCCAACAACAATCATATTGTCGTTACAATATTAAATTGTGAAAGTATGGATAGTATGAATTGAGCGCGCACCAAGTTTTCTCTTCTACATAACTGTACTGGAAGAACTAAGTTTATATGTGTTTGTTACTCATAGACGTTGTCTTCATAAAACACTCATGACAGGATTGAATTTCAGATAAATAATTGAACACTTAGATTATATTAATTTAATTCCATCGGCAACTTCTTGGGAGACGTACAAGACAGGCAGAACAACGTTGGATGTACTAAGTGTGAATGATACTAGGAAAGTTTCAGCTATAACTTCCACCAGCAATTGCTCATTACAATATTGTTTTTATTCGAAAATAAATTTTCGCATATGGAGGAAAATTAACTAGAGTACTTTGGTTGTTTGTAATGTGACTGTTTAATGCGTTTGTAATTATTTTAAGAGCATATAATGACTTTCCGGTTGGCTTTGAAAGCGATTAGCTTGTAAGATTTTTGTTTGTCTTGGCCTGGACTGAGTCTTGTGAGGATCCTCCTTAGGTCCTGGCTTGCTACCCTCGCTGTTTCACCGCAGCTCTGCAAGGGAGCTTGCCTGTTGAATGTTGAGAGTCCTCAGGTCTGAAAGATGCGAGGGGTGTCCAGTGGGTCAATAAAGAGCTACCCGTATGTAATTACACTCGTCTTGAGAGAGCGTGTGTGCTCTGCTCTCGACAAGGCCAGCTCAGCCATCACGTTGTTCACTTCCCATCGAAATGTTTCAGGACATCCAGAAAGACAACTGAGCCCTTCTCTTTTATCTTCCTTGGATGACTGAATCCTGAGGGGGAGAAAACGTGGAGTACGTAACTCATATCTCTTCCATCTTTTAGATTGCCTTCAAAAATTTCAAATGAAAACTTATTTTTAGTATGTTATGTAAATAGATTTAACAACCAATTAGAAATACTTCAATTTGTTGGCTTAATGAACTTTCTTCTCTTCAATGAATCTAACGCTTCTGCCTTTCAACTGCTGTTCTCCAATTAAGAAAGCTTTTGTCGATGACTTTAGGTTTGTTTCTCTTTGGGTAAAATTTCTTACCGTTATGATAGTAATTTTTTCCCCTTATTTATATCAGTCACTTCCGAAAACCAAAAGTATATTTCAATTTTGATTCCCAAACTTTATTCGGAAGAAGCTTTCGTCAATTGCCATATTCTTATACAAAATAAATTACAATATTTAAAATATTACAATTTATGTATATATATAATACATAAATATGGAAATTTGTTTAAAACTATGGTTAATTTTTAAAAGTATAAGACATACCTTCATGTATATATGTATTAAAATTGTAATGTTTCAAATATTGTAATTTATTTTGTAGATGAATTGCCAAAAGCTTCATCCGAATAGAGTTTGGAAATCAAAATTGAAATATACTTTTGGGTTTCGGAAGTGACATATAAATAAGGGAAGAAATTATTATCATACTAAATTAATTGTCAGTCTTTAAACAAAAATTTAATAAAGTCCTTGAAGAAATTATTTCTTACCGATTTGTAAGTTACATTACTTTGTTTACTTACAACATGTAAAGGGACACTGGAGATATAAATGCTCTGCATTTGTGTCTACTTATTTCCGAGTAAAAATATACGGGGAATTACAATTTACGAACTTTTGGCTATAAAATCATAACATATAGTATCATAACAAGGAAAAAATTATTTCTATTAAGGAGCTTCATCCTTTTTCAATCTAGTTCTAGACCATTGTTGGTCAACCTGCAAAATGTTAAGAACAGTTAGAAAACCTTGAATTAGTTGTTCCGAATTTCTCACGTCCCCAAACAAATTTATTTAAAATTTTGTTATATATGTCTATCATACAAAAGTACTTTTCCTTCTCTAGCACTGGGGTTGAAGTATAAAATAATATATAAAATGGAACATGCTTAACTGGATTTTTTCATGCCTAATTGGACCATGAAAATATTACCAATTTATTTTATAAAATAATCTCGGTTAATAAACCGGGTAAATTCGTTTTTTAAATTCAACGTTCCGACGAAATTCAGCACCGCCCTCATTAGGTGCACGGTGTCGAGACGATTTTTCTCTTTATATGGACTTTGCAGGTGCCATCCAATGAGATTGCCGAAGTGCAGTTAATTTTAACATTTTCGCCTTGACACTATGCGACATATACCGAAACGTTGTGTTTAAACTATGAATTTACCCGGTAGAATAACCGAGAATCTTTTGCAAAATCAATACATCGGGGAAGAATTCGTTATTTGGTTACCAATTTATGATGAAAAATAGTAACATGAAGTTACGGCTCTGTCCCTAACAGTAGCTAAGCCGCTCGTAACTAGGTTGTTGGCGGCTTGTTAGAAAGATACCGACAGAAGAAGTATTGTTGAGAAAGCGCGTCACGAGTCCGAAACAAGTCCAAGTGCAATGAAATCTTAAACGGTCCTCGACGAATCATGAGATGTCGCGACTTTAAGGGTATTTGTCGGAATTAAAATAGGCCAACCGAATAAAGGTAATGAGACGCCACCACGGATTACTGATTTGTAATTTGATTAGTCCGTGGTGAAGTGCGGCGGAGAACGGATGTTTAAATCATACGCCCTGAAGTATTGCTCGAATAAGTGGACAGTTGGTTTAAAATAAAACTCATTTGGTGATTTTCCTTTGTAAAATTACCTGGCACCCGATTAATATGAGTAAGCAAATGGTTGAAGTCGGAGCAGAGCCGAGAAAAGGAACAGTGCCACAGCCTAATTGTTACAATATATATTGTAACAGTCCGGCTGTGCAACTGTTCCTTTTCTCTAATGGTGGAGTGGATTAGTATGCTTTGAGTAATTTATGATGATCAATTTGTGCAATATTGTTAATGTCTTTTATAAAATATTTATTAACCGATTGTTTTATTTTTAGGGTACTTCAAGGACCAAACCCGTTCTGCTTGTGATATCGCTGGCAGGAATTAAAGTATGCACTCCGGACGGAAAGGTAAGTGATAGGTCAATGTTATGGAAAGTAGTAAGCAGTTATATTTTAGAAATAATTTCGTAGGTATTACTCAGTTTACAGTTCTATAAATATTTATTTATTCTTGTGAAATTTCCTTCAAGGAAAAAACGTTTCTTTGATATAGCTGAAGCAACTTTTAAAACGCTAGGAAGTTTACATAAACTCCGTCAGAAAGGAGAGAAACGTCTATTAAACATTCAGAAGCCGCAATATTAATATTTTATTATACACATACTCTCGTAATATTTTTGGCAAGAAATTCATCAAGCAATCTACTCGAACAGCTTTTAACTGTTTACATTTATTTTCATTTGACGTATATAATTGCCCAAAGTCATTCAGTTCGACAATATCATTTTGCTTTGTGTAATTTTTTCCTGAAAATTTTCGACTTTTCTGGACAAGCAGGTTTTAAATGTAAATGATAAGAAAATAAATTTTAACAGCACACTCATAGTGTAAGTTAACTGAGAAAGTTAACACAGCAGATATTAATTTAGTAATAAGATAATAAGTGAAGATAGAGATTATTTTATTATTTACAGTAGTTACATGTGGATTGATAAAAAAACATAAAATGTCTTCTAAAATTTTAAAAACTTAAAGTATTAGAAATGAAACGTTGATAATATTAGGTTTTATACCTCTAAAGAAATTTAAAGGTGAAGTCAGATTGAAGATTATTTGAAATATATTCATTATAATATTATGACAATTATATTAAAGAAATTATCTACAAGTTTTACAGACTTTTTTTTTCATTTAGATTGTAGGTCGTTTTGTTACTACATTTGGAAATTATTAAGGTATTTCTTCAAAAATTATACAAAATATTTTCATTAATATTTATTAAAATATGAGAAATATGAATAAAAACAAATAATATAGGACTTACAAGTTTCAATATTTGATGAGAAATTGCCAATTGTATAACGCATCCGAAAGTGACCGCCTCAAAGGGCAGTTTCAACCGAAATATGATACAGGAACACAGAGCGACAGTTAAAACAATTAAAACTAAGGATGTTTTAAAGTGGGAAGTTAAAAAAGTTTAACAAACATTACAATATCACAAAATGAGATATAACAATAAATGTAACTGACTGCTTCATTATTTCAGTGTGAAGTAGTTACATGGGGATGAAGTAAAAAACAACATAAAAAATCGAAAATTTAAAAAATTGAAGAATAGAAATAATCAATTTTTAATTTTTTTTAGAAAAATATAATAGTGAAAATATTAAAAGTTAAAAAAAGACACAAATAATACTCAATTTTAAAGTATCACTAAGAAAATTTAGTGTGTTAACAGTTGTTTCTATAAATAAAATTTCAGATACATTTCGTTTAAATAAATTTTTTTCAAAATATAAAATTTCAACTTTTTTCCAATGAAATTCATTAACATTTAGATTATATGCTGTTATTAATATTATGATATTTTAATAATTTATAATGTAAATATTTTGTGTAATTTTTCTAGTAACTTGTGAAAAAGTGGTGACGATCCGTCGTTCATTCTAATTAAAAACTGACTGTAAAACTTGGCATTAATTTATTTCTTTTACTTATTTAAATGTCAGACGTTTATTGGTTTACTATTTATGAAAGTTATATTGGAGCTGTGTTGCGAATTTAAATTTAATCGAAAAACAAATGAGTAACTAACCAGGAAGTTCTAAGCAGAAGACGAGAAGAGAAGACAATATGGAGGTTTTTATAGGACAGATTATTAGACCATGTTTTGAGACATGGGGGTATTGTAAAATTAGCTTTAGAGGAAAGTGTGGGGGGAGGGGGGAGACGAGAAGACGGAAGGCCAAGGATGGAATACGTTAAGCAGTTCAGTTTTGATCTGGGTTGTGGTAGCTATGAAGAAATCAAAAGGCTTGCGCAGAATGTGTTAGCATGGAGGTTTACATGACACCAGTCTCTAGGACTGAGTACTACAACTCCAACGAAACTTTAATGTGGTGTTTTGTCGTATTTACAGAGCGTCTTGATGGCGCACGCCCTCCGCCGCGTGTCGTACGCCACGTGTGATCCTTCTCAACACCAGTTCAGCTTCCTCGCCAGAGAACCTCGGGCCCACTGCAGCCTCCAGTGCTGCCATTCCTTCCTGGCTAAGAATCAGCAGCAAGTAAGTGGCTCCAGTCAAGAAAAACCGCCAAAGATCCTTCATTTTGTATATTATAATGCAGAAAATAAAAAATATTTATAACAACGGAACGATGGTAATGAAAGAATAAGCTTCCATATTGTTAATATTTGCACCAGCGTTTATAATAATTTATTTATATCGAATAGAATTTATGTATTACATGTACTTCTGTTTGGCGGTTATAATTTTTGATAGAGTTTGTCATATTTGTAGACACTGATAATATACCGAATTTAAAGTGCGACGTTGAAGGGCCTTGATAAATGCACCATGAAACTATAGCAGAAAGCCAAATCAATATAAATTGTCTTTTCCAAAGATAAAAAAAATCAGATATTAGGTGCCAAGACGATGATCATAGATATGATTTAGTGACTCTCTCGCGTTGAAAATTTAACGTACAATTGACATTAATTTGAATGTTATTTATTTTAGAGATTAATCTGGCATAATAAATCAGTTCAAGGTCAAGGATGTTAATACTCATGATTAAAATACTGCATATAGCTGGTAATAATGGAATTTTTTACTACGGTAATTTGTAATTGTTCCTGGGGTTCTGAATCCTATTTTTAAGCACTCGAATACAGTGTCCACTATAAATAGAATTTTAATCTATTCTATATACTACAACACGGATGTAGAAAATACCTTTAAGCTTCTTACCATTCTTAACATAGAAAGATAAATAGTCTATAAGACAATGTCATTATGAAAAAGGTGAAGTAAGTTGGAGACATTTATAGGTTAGCTTTGAAGTGTAGAACTGCTATCCTGAATTTAGGGAGCTTGGTTTGAGATGAATGGAATAGCTTCTCGCCTTTTATATTGAGTTGAAAAAAGGAATGTGGACAGAAATTGGGTAATAGGATATATATGACAATGGTAGTCTTGTAGTATGACTAAAAAAAGATACAAACCCCTTTCCTTAGTACAGGAAGAGAGTATATCACCTTTGGCTAGGTGGTTTGTCGTCTCTGGACATCTGGTGGAAGATATAAAAGCGGAGTTTTCGATTTTCAGTGGATTATAAAAGGAGAGAGACGATTGTGAAGCTTGTGACAATGAGTTCTGGGAACGTATCGCTTCACCACGAGTAAAAGCATTAGATTCCTAAATTTTGTCAACTGTATTGGACAATTTAAATTTGGTTAATATATTTTGTGAAAAATTATGTAGTATTGCAATTTAAATGGTTGCATGTTAAACCAGGTATTAACACTGAGAAAAATTAGAAGTTGTATTTCTGATACGGGACGTATTATGACGTCATCGGCGGTTTCGAGCCGGAAATAAGGATATAATACGTAAACTAGTAATATAGCTGGGATATGTACAAAAATATTAGTCTGTAAAAGAGAAATGGGGTTTTAAATTGGTATTTCTTTCTCGGCAAGACTGTATATTATAAACTTTGAAGATTTGTGGGATGATTCCAATAATGTGTGACGCATCCATAACAAAATGATTTTCGGTACCATTAGTAATTAATTTAAATTTGTTGATTGTGAAGGTAACTTCTAAGAAATCAATAGAATAAAGGACTTCATTTTCGACTACAAATTTTAATCTATTAACTACACAGACTATATTATCTACTTCAGAATCAGAAATGGTACATAAAATGTCGTCAACGTACCTAAATTAGAAAATAGGATCAAAACTGAGTACAAAGATCACGCATAACTATATCTGGAAAAGCGGTGACAAGTAGTGTTTTGGTGAGAGAATGCTCTTGTAAAGCTGAAATATTTCAGTTTTAAAATTATATTGGATAAAATAATAATATCTTTGAGAGGGGTGCATGTATTAAGATTAAAAAGGCGACACTGTGAATTAAAGCTAGTTATGACTAAATCATTTCTTATAGTCTTTACTAATGAGAAAACATGAAGAGAGATGATTATGTGATTAAGGGGGACTCTCAAGTATTTAATCTACCTAAGTAATCGAGTTCAGATTTTAACAAAGTAAATTAACTTGCTCGCGCCCTTCTGATGTAGTTTCATGGTAGGCTTGAGAGATCCATCAATTGCTGGAGGAAACTTTGTAAGTTAAATTCACCATGTTGTCAATGCCTGTAAAAGTGCCCAATTACAGTTGGGGAACGTGCAGCCTTATGCAAGCTTAGTCAGTTTCTTGTGCGGCCTTCATAAAGGCTAGTACAGTAATACCACGATTTTCGTCGATAATCCATGAAGAAATTCACTGGGAGAACTGCCGAAGTAGACGCTTCTGAATAGCTCCGAGAAGTATGTGATTGATTACAATTAATTTTCATTAGCTGTACCGATCTTCGAAGAAATATAAAAAAGATGACCCCAACGGAACTACAAATGCGGTTATTTTAGTTAGGAGTAGGTATATAAAATCACTTTTTGAAGTTAAATATGATTCTACATCAATCTGGAAAGATGCTGTTTATTATCCATGCCTATGCACGACGTTTACTTTTGTGCTGCGTAGCGCTCAGGATTAAAAATGATACTAGTTTAAGAACGTTCATATACAGGATCAATTTAGGCTGCGTGTTACGAAGGTTGATCCAAATATTCAATTACTTTCAAGCAGGAAACAAATGCTAATATCTCAGTAAATTAAATTTTCCAAATTGGTTTTAAAATTATTTTATTTTTATGTAATGCATTTGTTTACGATAGCTTTTAATTTATTTTTATTTCCAAATTTATTTAAATATGTAGATTTTATTAAACAAATAATTAAAGATTAATATTATCAAAAGTTATTATATTTGAAGAAATTACAAAAAATTTATATTGGAACTTTTTATTTCATATAAAAAAATCAATTAATGTTTCTTGGATTATATCTATACAATATAATTCATTGATAAAACCATAACAAATTCTCAATAGTCGCATTTATAGGTGTTCTCATACAGCCTCATTTATTTTTGCCTACATTAAATATGGCCTAAAATGGCGAAATGGTTACCCAATAATTACATTGAATGAAAGTTGATATTCGGAATTTGATATAAATATCAATGATGAAATAATAAGTTCTTATTTATTTTCCTTGTAATGCTAGAAGGGTGTAATTGTTAACCTTTTATATTATACCTGTTTGCCAGGCCGAGGAGCTGCACGCGGCTGTGGGGGATGCGTTCCGGGCTGCCTACGTCGCGCAGCTACAGGGCCAAACGGACGTGACGTCACAGCAGCAACAGGTGCTAGTGACACTCATTTTAACTAGTCTACAACTTCGTAAAATCATAAGTGACTGATCAAGGTAACCACTTACAAGCAAAGGATATAGGAATATTAGGAAGTGGACATCGAAGCTCCAAATCGATTTAAGAATTTATGAATCAACTATGTATTAGTCCTTCTCATTAGGTTTCCCAGTTCATATCATTATAAAGAAAATATTTTTTTATTACAACATGAACAATGACTAACAATAATACGTTGAAACGTTCAGCAGAAACTGTACGAAATTATTTTGTAGTTCTATAATGAAGAGTTGGATAGCCAGAAATAGAATTCATTAGTCATTTTGGAGGAATTTATTTTACGTCATTCTTTGTGATGCTCGGAAATTAATTGTGTCGCAACTGATTTCGTATATTAAACTGCACCTGTAATTTGTCTTGCAGGCTGATATGGAGGCGGCGCAACGTCTGCGGGCGACGCTGCCCCCACGGTCAATGCCGCCCCTGACGGACGACTCCCCCAGCAGTGACGAGAGCAACTCCCCCACGGAGCTCAACTCGTACCGCCGCCTCGCCGACAAACCACCTCTCGTCAAGCGGCTCACGTGCCTCGCAAACAACCACAACCAAGCGGAGGAGAGTCGCCCCCTTCTCGACAGAGGCGCCAAGACCAAGCTGGGGGCTCCCCCGTCTGAGGACATCATTGAGACCAGCTTTAGCAGGTAACCAGCACAATAAATGGTGATTTTAATTTTCTTTTAAATCAACGTAATTTATTATAGTGGACGTTTAGCATTTCTAATAATTTTTATATACAGTGTTTATATTTTGATACAACGAAAGTAGTTTTTTTGGGGGTTAACAGGTTACATGAGGGTGATCCTGAAACAGGCAACTATCCTTTAATAGCATAGGAAGGGAATTGAAAGGGGGGATGCGGAAGGTAGAGCAAGGTAGCCAGTATAAGAAGAAACATTTTTATTCACTACAGAATTTTTTTAACCACGAGAAAATAGTTAAATATAACTAAAAAGTTATCAATAGTTATACAATATAATGATACAGTCAGGCTCAGACTGATGAGGGTAGAAATACGTACAGGAAACTTGTAGT
Source organism: Eucriotettix oculatus (assembly GCA_034510155.1). NCBI lineage: Eukaryota > Metazoa > Arthropoda > Insecta > Orthoptera > Tetrigidae > Eucriotettix > Eucriotettix oculatus. Next base: position 28,832,504 of record CM067377.1, on the reverse strand, counting down.
GTTGTTAGACGGTGATTGAATAATTTGAATTGAAAAAATAACTAGCTGGTTGTCTGGCAACGTCCAGAATAAGAATACTTGAATATGACAAACATTTAAATTAAGTTATGATACTTTTTGTTTCCCGTGAACGTCGTCGTCGAGGCCACCGCCGCACACAAACACGTAGGCTACGTAAGGGTATAATGTATCCTGTTCTGTATGTCATTAGCGTAAGACAGATACAAATAGAGTGGTGGGAAACACCGTTACAGTAATTGACCCCGAAAAGGCTTATTCGGCCAATTTTACGTATTCAAAAATTTCGACGCCCCTATTGTTGGGAGCTGTGTCATCTCAACAGGGCTGAGTCGCAGAGAACATGTGTTCAAAATCTCTTTGAAATTTCTCCACGCGTTTAGATGCGGAACATACATACACACAAACACATGTACGAAATATACATAAACAATGAATTTCATTAATAAGAATAAGCTAGTTCATTCATCTGTTTGGTCTGTTTAGCGTGAAATAATTTTTAATTTTAATGAACGTTCTATTTAGGTAACAATATATTTTGAGTACTTGAAAAATATACAAAAATGTATCTCTCGAGTGCTTCAACACACTATGCGTCGCATGAAACCAACTCGTTGAGCCGTTCACACCTTGCTCTATCTTCCACATTTCCTCTTCTCAATTCCTTTCTAATGCTGTTAAGGGGGAGTTTCCTTCTTCAGGATCGCCCTTATGTAGCCTGCTATCCACCAAACCGTTCACAGTCAATTTGTATTTTGTTTAAGATTAAGATAAATAGTGTTGCTGAATGGTTAAAGCGTTTTTAGACATATGGAAATGGTTTTGAAGATTTAAACGTCTAGTTGTGTGTAAATGTTGGCCATTAGTACGATAATTTTCGAAATTATCATGAGAGTGACACACCAACAGATATGACGTCTATATTAACTAATTTCTATTAAGACCTCAATGAATGGATGTGTTATATAATTTATCGGTTTTTATAGAGACTGAGTAGCATTAAATTTAATACGAAACAGAATGAATTTCACTGAATAACAGTACGCTAGGTGTTAAAATTACAAAATTTATTGGATACCGATAATTTTAGTACCGTTTGAAAACTTAGCTGTATCTATCAATAGGATTGACTTTAAATAATCGATTCTATTAATAAATCATAAGATTAAAATTACTAACATTAAACAACGGCCGACTTCATCCCTGAATACGTAGTAAATCGTGATTGCCCTTGAATTAATAAGTAACCGGTAGTTGTCTCTTAAATTAATCTTTCCTATTCATTTATCTTCACGAATTAATAACTGTATTGTATTTATTATTACTACAGGTGGTCATTTGCCCGGTGAAAGTATTGTTAAAATTAAAGTACAAAAAATGAAATTGTTGATAAATTAAAAGAGAAAAGATAAATTACAGAAAAAAAATTAAAAATACAATTTTAAAATATTTCACGTCCTTTTTTATTAACAAAACAAGCACCTAACTTTTCAGTGTTTCTAACGTCTTTTTGAAAACATTAGTATTCTTAGGGAAAGCCTTAGTGCCCTTGCAGGCAAAGCATTCGAATCCCTTATCACCCTATTTGAGAAGGAATATTTGCCCACATCCGTTCTTTGGGTCCTTTCCTTTATTTTGTAATTATGGTTGTTTTTAGAGAAAAATTTAGGGATACTTAGCCGCTCCCGTATTTCTGAGCAGGCCGGTTCGTCCGTGTAAGCTGTGTAGAGTGCCCCAAGTCTAGCCTTTTTCTCCGATCACCGAGTGGTTCCCATTTAGTTTCGCCCCCACACAAAACCCCAGCCCGTTTCTGAATTTTATCATTAATGTACTCCGCTCTGTAAGGATCCTAATTTGCTGTCCCGTATTCTATCATAGGTCTAACTAGAGAAGTGTAAGCAGCTGCCTTGGTTTAGCGCTACTAAGTTTACGTGTTCGCCCCAGTTTAATTTATTATTAAAAGTTACACCTAGCTATTTACACGTTTCAACAAGCGGCACTTTTTCGTTTCCTATTTTATATTTCCCGGATGTGACCATTTTATTTTTAGTAAAAATAATTGTTTTACTCTTAGATGGATTTGTTTTCATCTTATTAATTTCTGTCCATTGATATATCTTATCTAAATTTGCTTGAAGAGCGATTTCATCACCTATATTTTGTAAAATATGCAGTCGTACGCAAACAATTTAATTTTAGAATCTATTCCCGTCGACAGGTCATTCACAAAAGCAAGAACGTTATTAGCCCGATTACACTTCCCTGCGATACACCGGATGTATTTTTTTAGGATCGTATAGTTCTTCATTTACCCGAACTCCTAAGTAGAAGATTGTTCAAAAATTCCCTATTCCATTCAATTAAGCGATTATCTATTCCCGATTCTTTACGTTTAGCTACATCGAAAGCCTTGGAGAAATCTATAACTACTGCGTCTATTCCTCCTCCATCATCGACAATGTCAGCAAGATCCTGACACACCGTTGATAATAGGCTGTCGCGTGAATATCCTTGTCTAAATCCCTGTTGTCCGGGATATATTCATCCCCTCTCTTCCCATTGTTCCCTCAAATGATCAACTATCAAGCGTTCTAATTGTTTGCACACTACCCACGTAAGACTCACCGACCTGTACACCGATTTTTACATTGGAATACTGTCGCGATTTTCCAGTCGGATGGAACATCAGTATTGGTGATCGAAATTTAAAATAGTCGTTTTATGTATGTAACCATGGCTTCTCCTCATAATTTAATCTCTTCAACAGAAAGTCTTTTTGCCGAAAACTGTTCCAAAGTATTTTGAAAATCTGTCTGCCTTTTCTTTATCTTGTGTAATAATATTGTTTTTATCGTCCCTTAGGGGTGGTCATTACTCCCCCTCCCCTTTTTTTACTCCTAATGTACTTATAGAAAGCTCCCCAACCATTTATATTAGTATTAAGAAGATATTTTAAGTAATTTTCTTCTGCAATAATCTTTTCCGCAATTAATTCTGTATTAAGTTTCTTATTTTCGTCATTTTGCTTTTGATGGTATGTAATTTCTTATCTTTTCTTTTAAGTGATCTGATTTTGCAATAATAGTATCCGGGGTCAGCATATCTAGTATCTCATTTACAAAGGATACCATATGTAACAGACGGGTGAAAAAAAACTGATTTTATATTCGTTTTCTAATGTATTCGTAGGAAAGCGAAACATTTACCTGGAATGTATTTAAGTTTTATTTTCTGAGAGTGTCATTCCTCGTTCCGAATCTGTGACTTCTAAATACCCTTAGTTATTTTGCTTATCTTAGAAACAAGTTTGAACAATGTCACTTCCAGTTCTTACAATTTTTTGAAGTACTGAAATTCATTTGAAATTGGATTGTATATTGCCTCCAGCCCCACGCAGCCAGCGACGCCGCCTCCGACGCCCGAGAAGCAGGTGACGCCGCGACACGTGACACAGCTGAGCGGCAGCAGCTCAGGGTCGCAGTCGTTGCCCGACGGCCCCACGCCGCCCCCGCTGCCGGAGCGTCTCGACAGCCTGGGGCGGCGTCTCGAAGGAGAGCAGCTGGGGACGGCGCCCTGGTTCCAAGCGGGGATACCCAGGTAAACAGACATGTCAACCACAAACTAGAACATAGTCATACGCGGTAAATATTAAAATAATGTATATTGAAGCTGTTTTTCATTTTATTCACTATTGTGAACTTCCTTCATTTGGACATTTTAAATCACAATTTTGACAGTATTTGTGACTGACAGCTCCTGATAATAGTCATATTTTATTACAATTCTTATTTATTACTGCTATTTCTTATTATATTGAAATTTTAAATAAAGAATGATAATTACTTAGTCGCAATAATAGTTTGAACAAACTGAATTATAGTACGACGACGGGAGGAAGTGAGAAACGAGACAGGATACGAAATTATTAAGTTTATTCGGGTACTACATCGTCTGAGTAAGAAGGAAAGGAAGATAGATGAGAAGTGAACCAAACAGAAGAACAGCAAATAAGAAAACCAACCAAACAAGTTAGGTTTACCGAGAGAAAGAGTGACAAAGAAAATCGTCTAGAAAGATATCAGAGAAACAAGCAAAAGAGAAGGATATCAGAGTGGAAAACAAACCAGCAAATTGGGATTATCCCTGTGTAAGTGACGCAGTGAAACGTATAGAAGGATAGCAGAGTAAGAAATGAATTAGAGAAATTACTCCAACGAATTCGAGCGGCAAGGAAACTCTGTTCGTTATCAGGGAGATGGATCAGTTGCGCAATTAGAGAGTCCTTTCTGGTTCCCTTATCAACTATCTTTTTCTCTTTTTTAGTCGGGTACTGAAATACTCGAACAAACTGAATAATTGTACTACCTCTCCATTGTCAATAAACTACAAAACCAGGGAAATTACTAGTAGTTGTGGAGAATGACATTAGGCTTGCCACAACCAGAGCAGATATTGAAAATTGAAAAATGAAAAAGGACATTCCTTAACGAGCTAGACTCGCAAGGAAGACATAGAGACGTTTGTAATTCAGTCCCAATTAATTGGAGCTTATTCTATTCCCTTTCAATATTCAGTAGAATTATATTTTTAATTTTATCTTTCAGTTCCAATAATTTTTTTATCTATTTTATTTCACGAAATGTCTATTTTAGAACCAACGAGATTTCGTTGCACCGAGAGCCATTTAATTCATTCAATGATATGATGAAAAAAGTCTGTAGTCATATTCAATACCTCTCAGGATTGAGTCAGCAGTTTCCTATCTCTAACATTTCAGAGAAATCGCCTTAGAGGTCCTGGGTCGAGAACCAGAGGGCGCGTTCATGGTACGAGAGAGCACGAGCAAGCCTGGATGCTTTGCACTGTCGTTGCGCGTACCCAGGGACTTCCAGCCTTCGGGAATCGCACACTATCTTATTCTCAGGACTACCAAGGGCTTCAAAATTAAGGTAGGCTCACATAGTCAGTCAAAGCCTACTTTATAAATGATTATACCTTTTACAATCAACAGACTTACACATAATTATGTTTCTTTTATGTATTATATTATTTTTCTCTGTGTTACTTCTATTAAATTAACGACAAATACAAAATATTTAGACCTCAAATGAGGGTTTCATTGGGTAAATATTAAACGGCTAATAAGGAAGCATAATTAAGTGATAAAAAAATACCACACAAGGGAAATTATTGTTACTTTCGTCAGTTGTGCTCTAGCGATGTTCATGTACTGGTTGAAAGTAGCAAAGATTGCAGAAAATTTACTTGATTTATTTATTGACCACTTGGTAGGCTAAAGTATTCAGAATTAAGAAAAAATGTCACAAAGATAAAAAGCTTAAATTGGTTTTCAAATATGTTTCGGAAGTAATTTTCAGGCTTCTAATCTAGTAAAAGTTTGTTAACACAAGCAAGTGACCACATAATGGATATTCCCATAATTCTTTCTACAATACAGTACCGGCTGGAAACTACTTTTCTTTACTGATTCGCTTGAATAAGTATTTGACTTCAATTATTTTTGGAATGAAACCATAAATATTTTAATTAACTCTCCGGTGGTTGCGCTGTGTTAATTTACCGCAACTTTTAGTTTTCTATGAACAAGCTAGATAGCATAATTTACCAAATTCCAAAAATAGACACTATTCCTCTTTCGCATTAAACAGCGCCATTTTATTCACTCGAATCAAGCTTATTACTCTTTCTAAAGAAATTTTAATCCTTTTTAAAAAATTACTGGTATATCGCCAATCACGAACATTAGATTCACATAGAGTAAAAATACATATTAATACGATTCTAACTCTTTTTGCGATAGTTGCGAAATGGAAGTAGACCAGACTTTCCAGTCATTAATATTCTCATTCTCTTTATAATTGTTTATAAGGTTTTAGTTAAATAAAATATTTAATGTTAATGTGGTAAAATAAAATGAAACCTGTAAAATTATGGGGAAATCTTGAAAAATATGAGATTGCAACAGTTGCGTACGTTTAAAATGATTGACCACCTGAGGATTGAAATATTAACTATTTCCTAAAATTTTGTTATTAATGTAATCGGGATTAATTTCATGGTGTCAAGTTGTGGTCTGTCCTAACCACGTAATCTCTGATCTACTAATTTGTAATATTGTAATGTACACAATTAAATACTAAAAATGTACAAAGGCAATGTGAAAACGTTTCGTCCCACAACTTTAGGGACCTCCTCAGGTCTGTCTCCAATAAATATTTAATTGAATATACATAGTTGAATTTTTTATTTATAAAGGTCACATCGACTGCCCGGTCATTAGCGACAAATTTTAACAATTATTTATTTAAATATTATTTAAAATTATGATAAAATACTGTTAATGTGCATTTTTCTGTTCCTTAACCACTAACTAATTATTTGTCTTCATTACATTTGATTTTTTAATTAAAAACCCAAAACACAATAAATTTAATTTAAATAAAAAATTGTCAGGGGCCCTCAAAATTTAATGTCTTTTTGATATTTATAGGAGTTCAAGATGGATTTTTAATTATAGTTGCCGTTGCATAGCAACATGAAAGTTTGTAATAATTTAATTGTAAGTACCTGCAACATATCAGGGTTATTTATTTATTTGTATTCAAGTATGTATATTAATTAAATAATTTTTTGTAGAAATAACAGAGGACGTCTCAAAACTTATGGGACGAATAGAATTATTCCACTTTGGCCAGTCATCACTTTATTTATATTATTGAAGACTAATTATTTTATTGGGAATTGTAACTTATACGTCGAAATCCGAATTCGTTAATTATACTCTATTGCATTTTACTTCAGAATTATAGAAGTTACTGAATAAAAGTTCATGTTTGCTAGAAAATAAAAATCCTTCTACCGTTTCTATCAGAACTTGATATAAAGTGGTTAAAATTACTAACATCAAAAGCAAATTTACTTTTATATTATTGAGGATCTGGGTTAAGTAAATTTTTGGGAAAAACAAGATTGAAAACTTGCATTTTAATAATCACAACATGCTGACAAATAATGATTCTTGGCCATGAAAATGTGGTGTTTGTCACTTTATAATTTATTCTTATGTAAACAATTAATTATTTAAAATTCCAGTAACTAGAAACCATACTCTTTATTTTTTAATTTGTATTTTACTTAAAGACAATAGTTATAATACATTAATTAGACCATAAATTTCAACCTGAAATAAAGTAACTATCTGTCAGTTCTTACACTGGTCCGCACAAGCCTTTTCATTTCTACGTAACTAACAAATCTCACTTCGTCCCTAAACTCTTAGCGTATTCCCTCCTTGGCCTCCCTCTTCTGACGTGTATGTATTGTTCCCACCCGCAGGGCTTCACGAAGGAGTTTCCGTCGCTGACGGCGCTGATCACCCACCACTCGGTGATGCCGGAGCTGTTGCCTTGTCCTCTGTCGTTGAGTCGCTACAACCCCAGCTTCGCCAAGTCCGACTCGAGCAAAGACTTCGCCGACGTCGACTCCGACCCGGACTACAACACGCTGTCCGACTTCCGCAAGATGCTGGGCGACCTCAGCCTCTAAACCATGTGATATGAAATGTGATACGTCAGGTCATTGCCGTGGAAAGGGACACTAGTCAGAAATGGAACGCTTCAATATAGTTTAAAGAAAGATAAACTCTTATCGAATAGTGAAAGTTATTTGTGCCTCGAAGACAAACGCACGGCATTCACGGCGTTTCGAATAATGTAAGTATTAAATTAGTTCAATCCAATATACAAACACTGATATAGATATAGCACAATATTCCAGACAAAGTATAAAAGAAAAGATACATATATTTATAAAAGAATAGATATTTTAAAACACTGGCGTATTTAAATGTGAAAAAATTCATATTTAAAGATTATAAAAATAATAAGACTAATCAAAGCGAAACTAAGTAATTAAACTAGCTAAACAATATTTATTTTAAGTACGTTAGTGAACGAAATTCTGCTTTATACTGTCTAGTTCTTGACGGCTTTCACACAAGATGTCTTACCTTTTCCATCACCATGTCTGGCAACGTATTTTTCAAAATTTTCCTGCATTGTCCTGAACAATGATTAATGTCTTGAAGAAACAATTCAATTTAGTTTTAGTCGAATTAGGTGTGAGGCCATTACAGTCAGCTGCTTTATAATACAACAGTGCTTAAGATTATTACGAAATCGATTATTTTCCCTATATTTCACAGTAACGATTAGTCTAATAGTCGAATTCTTGAAACTGAGCATTTGTTAATGTAATTTATCGGGAAAAAATCCATTTCTTAAACACCACAAACATAAATACAGGGTGGTCCGCTAGTTTCAATTTTATGTGACTGGTAAGTGTTTAAAGATAGAAACTTACAACAAACTCTGTATGTAAGGAAAACTCGTCACTTGATTTTGATATTCACATCATCAATTCTCTATATGAGCTCTGACGATGTCAAGACGATCACAAAGTATATTGGAGTATGTCCTTTGAAATGCTTTGATTGGCTCCTTTGAGTCTACCTGTAGCTGCTATTGAGGCACACGCTCAAAATGAAAAAAATAATAAAAATTAAAAAGCAATCAGGAAGGGAAGTGTTATTAATAATAGTTTGTTTATTTCAGAATGACAGCTATATAAGCGACACTGCAACGCAATTTAGAATCGATGAGTGTTATATATCTGCCACTAAGTGTATAATTATTTACAGCACTGAACTCATTCGCACATCGTTACGAAATATGCATATTAATAGAATAACGCATGCCAATTATCTACAATGCAGTCCATTTACGTAAGGTATAATTAATAATTTTACGGAACTAGTACATTCCATTAGTACCTTTGCTATGTTGAAACATAAAATAATCGTTGTCACATTACTTTCAAATTATCGAACAATTTTAATAGATAAATAAGTCAGAATAAATATTTAATTAATAAACTATAGCATCTTTATATGTAGTTTATTGTAGTTGTTTTTTTATTAATATTTTACTCTCCCTAGCTTGGCCACGATGAATGTGATACTGTCTGAATTTTTTCAATGCAGTAGTTCAAGTTAAGCTTCTGACACTAGAAATTCACAGAACTACGCGTTTGTGATTATAAATTAAAATTGAAATCACTTTGATTCTGTCTCTTCGGGATGGTGGAATTAAATATCTTGGTCTCTATGTTCTCAACAATACTTGACGGCGCCGATTGCTAAAGTGGATGTAAATAGAAGGCATTGATGGAGTTATGGTTGATTTAGTACGTTACCGACACCGGCACTCGTGGGTTGAACTGGTTGGAACCCTTGAAGAGCTAGCTTCTAGAATTCGTTGGAATGCTACATCCGAAATTCTCAACAAATAATTCTTCTAGATCATTCTTCCAAGTAACTAAACTTTCCCGCTCAACAATTCTCAACAACTCTCCGCAGCTAACTTGCAACATTCTCCAAAACTCTTCAACAACTAACTCTTCATCTCCTCGACAACTCCTCAACTTAGCTTCTCAACCTTTCTCATTAACCTTGAAACCTATGATTTCCCCTTTCCGATTCATATTTTTGCCAATGGGAAAAATTGTTACATTTTCTAGTTCGCAGATCCGGGTTTCACACGTCTGCCCGAAAGTAGCGAAATGACACGCCCCAGTGGTTACTGCACTTTCTGTGGGAAACTCTCAGACGTGACAAAATATTGAGACCTAGGATTATTACCCAACACAAATATTTATGGCATTGCAAGCCAGCGGTTTCCCAATCCCTCAAAGGCCTTCGCTTCAATAGACGTTTTGAGAATAACTGAGAAAGTCAAGGACCCCGAATATTCTCAATTTGGAAATTAATTAGTTGAAATTTATTTAATTAAAATGAAAATAACCCCTCTAATAATTTAGAAAACATGTGTACACTGCAATATAGATTAAGTGGATTGTGACGTGGTTCACTCACATAGAACGGTTTCTCCTATTAAAAACCTCCTCCGTACTAAGAAACAGAACACAAGTTCTTACATGAGCAAAACATTACATCTGTTACACGTTGGCACCTTTTTTATTTGAAGATTATGTTAAATATTTGCTTGATATAAATTGAGAAAATCCTACCTATTCTTTCATGGAATATGGTCACGCTGTTTTTTTTTAACAGTGCCTAGATGTGGTTATGTATAGAATGCTTTGTGATTAGTTATGAAACTTTAACACTGAAACACATTCTGAGGGTAGTTAAACTTAACGTACATGAACAGAAAAAGTATATGTGTAATAAAGCAAGTGTCTTGCAAGTTGTCACTGTTTAAATAAGACTAGTCTCTCAAGGAACATAGAAGACTGATGATCATTATTAATTTTAAGGTATCAAATGACGTTTGCACGACGGGTTTGCCGAACTCTTATTTGCTTGCTCATATAAAAATAATCGGAATCAATCAAAAGGGAATTAAACTGCCAAAAATTCAGATAATATTTAAATAAAATATGGTCAAAACAAGAACCACGGCATCATCACTTGTGTTCTCTTAATTACGTTGAATGATAATGGACGCCAGCGTTTGTTTTTCCTAGGTTAATAATATCCGATGAGTATTTCTATCTGAGTTGTTACCATAGGAAAGGAATATTCAATCATTTCCACTCGAGATATGTATAAATGCTGTATTTTTTCAGGAATGGTACCGGAGTAATGCCCTCTCCGTCCACGTAGGCGGCGCCAGGCGACGCGACGCAGTGTTTCCACCCCAAGTGCCATAAGCAACGGACTTCACGAGATCCGAGGATACAGATTGTAGTGTTCTAGTCAGAGAGATTGGAGAGCTACTTACAACCAGAAATGCTTAATATATTTAACACTATTCTAGTAATGTATCATGTAATGTAAATTTAAGTATAGTTCTAGTCAAGAACTGATGTATTTAACGCATTGTTGATCCATGCAATAAAACATTCCTATTAAGTGTTTCCTCGAGTGTACATTCCTCTAATTATTTTACGATGATGAAGACACAGGCTTTATAAAGCACACGTTCGTATATTTTATAAAAGAAAAAAACATGTTAAACTTTTAAAATTTAGAAAAAGAGCATGAATTTAATTTACAAACCAAATGTATATCATTTGAAAGATGATAATAAAAATGTAAAAATACGTTTATATGATAAAATGGTCTATAAAAAGATGAAAGTGGACCTATTACAGCCATAAAGCTACGTTGATCACCTGTTCATTGAAAGGAAGCTCTCGTCAAGATAAAATTAGTGAAAAAAATGTAATGCAGAGTATCAGTAGATAAATAACCAAATTAAAAACATAACACGATGAAATTGCAAATTAATATTTTATTACCCGATAGGTAACATAACGTAACTTATCAATTCTGTGAGACCATATTGTAGTGCCGGTTTGGCTAAAAGTTCCGAAACCGCTCAACGGATTTCAAAGGATATTGTAGGGACTAAAACGAAAATTTAAACTTAAATTGTCTTGTATTCGATATAATGCAGTGTTAAAAAGATATGAATCCTCCGTTGGTTATAAATATTGACAAGGACCACAATTGATAATCGAAATGTCTATAGATTAAGTTTAAAGTTCTAAGTTGTAAATATCTGATATACGGGTCGTCAATATTAATTTATACGTTATTCTAAGACGTTTATTCTTCTTATAATTATGAATATAAATATTTGTAAATCCGTTTAATTGCCGTGACAAAGCCGAACCTGTTTAAAGCCAACTGTGTCGCTCTATTTAAGATTTAGGCTCATTTGTTGCTTATTTTCAGGCGAAAAAGATCTTACCCTAAATTATGCACTCACATGTCAAGCCTGTCAAAGGAGATAGTTAAATTGCTGTTAAACGTGAAATAATGCTCAAGTTTAACTTACATTGTATAAGTCATACTGCAGTTTAATTACATAAAGACTCAGGCCCCACACACTAAATTTTATTTTTCGTAGATATTAGGATGCACACGTTATATCACAGTAATTAGACCGAAGAGATGGTTCAAGTATGTTCTTGTAGATATAATTTATTGTTTCAGTCTATTTAAGCGTTTGTAAGTGCCGCATACAAATCTAAACATGTGGAAAATTTGACCAAATTTTGTACAGTAGTTTCTTGAGACCCGGAAGCAAGCAAGAACTGTAGAGCTTGAGAGTGGGGGTGGAGAGTACGAAAATATGTCATTAAATGTCAGATATATCTTCGAATAAATATTTTTCTTGGTTATTGATATTGATAATGTCCCTTCTCCCCTCTCTCAATATTGTAATGTTTTCTAGAGTTTTATTACATTACTGTGCTTATTTAAGGTGCCAGGAGATTTTTTGATTCTATTAAGGTATTGGGTCATCGCGATGTTTATAATGAAATTTAGATCACTTAATGTAACACTTTTGCTCATGTCAAATAGAATCCTTTAGCTGGTTATTGTAGCTTAATTCCTTGTAATCGTCAGGGGTCCAGCTAGTATGCAGTATCCTTTTTACTAAATATCATTGTCATTATTTTAAAACGAAAGGAATGTACCAAATTAAACAGTATGAGTTCGGAGTATCTCTGGTGTGGTCTTTGGCTAGCGTTGGTAGCAGAAGCTCTCTTCGAAGATAGAAGAACTTTAAAGCTCCTACCCAAAGCAACGAGCATTGATACATGACAGAGGGTATGTAAGTGTTATACTCTGATATTTCTGTTACAGGTTATAAAACATCACCTCGCCTCACAATTAAAAAAAACACTCGAACCGTAGTCCAATAGTGAGCATTGTCCTAATATCAAGAATATAGAATTAAATTGTTCGGGAATAAAGAATCTATAGTGTTCAACTTAGAAGTACTTCAAGCACATCTAATATTGAAATACTGGAACGTTTCTATCAAAAGTGCCCCGAATGATCACCAAAGCTCCATGGTACGTCCGTAATTTTATTAACCAAAGGGGCTTAATCAATAAATCTGTCAAAGTAGTAGTCAGCTACTCCAGCGCTAAGTACCTCAATATTCTTGAGAAACATCCAAATTCTCTAGTCATCAGCCCATTGGACAACATAGGCTGTGACGAATGCACTAATAAAAATGGAGGAGAAAATACGGGAAAAGGGACTAATGTCAGCAACACTGTAGAAGGTTTTTAGGGCGGTTAAAGTCCCCCACTACCCCAAGAGAATAGATTGCCGCAGGGTGAAATATTCGCAAAGGGTTTTGAAACTAAAGGCGCTAGAAAGCGGAATGAATTCTAAGGTAGCTTTTGTAACCTGTCTGGCAAACCAGCAGTAAGGGTTTTTATCCTTCTGGGCCGGAAAGCCGAAAATGAGCATAATTAATAATATGCATAGAAATTAACCCATGCAGGCATAAAAAAAGTGAAAACAAAACACAAATGTTGAATGAACCTTGCAAAACTTAGTGGACACATGCAAAGTAAATTGGAAATAAATGGCTCAAGGAAAAACAGATGTTGTTGTAGTATTCAGTGCTTAGATTGTATTGATGCAACCCTCCATTCTAATATATTCTGTGAAATTCTTCATTTCTACATAGCTACCACATCCTACGTCCTTCCTACGTGCCTAGCCTATTCCATTCGTCTCCTACCTCTTGTTTTCTTCCATTACACACTTCCCTCTAATGCTAATTTTACAATACCCTCATGTCTCAAAAAGTGGCCTATTAATCTACCCTTCTATTGGTCAAAATCCTCTATATTGTTCACTTTTCCGCTAGTCTATAGCATCACATTTCAAAGGCTTCTATTCTTTTCCTTCGTGCAACTCCTACTGTCCACGTTTCTATCCCATATAACGCCACATTCCATACAATTTTTTTTTAGCAACGATATCTTAATATTCACACTTATATTACACTTAAGTAAATCCCTCTCATTCGTGAAAACCTTACTTGCCTGTGCTATCCTACTCTTTATGCCTACTACACCTCTACCACCCCTAGTTATTATACTGCCCAAGTAGCAGAATTTCTTAACTTCCTCCAAATATTCCTTCTCCATCTAACACCCTTTGTTATTACACTGTCTCCCATACTACAGTCCATTACCATGGTTTTCCTTATATGAATCCTCATATTAACTCTTCCTCCAGGACCACGATCATGCCATTTATTATGGTCTCCAAGTCTTATTCGGACTTCCTTAATACTACAATATCATCTGCAAACCCTAGGGTTTTTGTTTCTTCCCCTTGCAGTATGATTTACTTCCCATTTCCATTTTTAACTTTTTTCATCACCTGTTTCATATATATGTATTTTTAAGTTAAACAGCATGCGTGACAGACTTCATCCTCGTCTTACTCCATTCTTCATTTCTGCTTTCCTTTCATTATCTTTGATTCTAATTACTGTTGACTGCCTTCTGTAGAGGTTATGCCACTGTAGTGTTGAAAATATAGAAAAAATAATTTTTTTCCGCAAATTTCAATTTTAATCTATTAATTACTTAAAATGAAAAGTTACCTCTCTGATATTTGTTCGTTATATTCGATTTCGTTTACGTTGTATGGCATACTTAAAATAAATTGTAATATACTTTGGCTAAAACTCAGGACTTAGTTAATGAGGCTCTTTTTGAAGGAATTATAAACAAAAAGGAGTGAAATTGGTCTGCATTTTAATTTATTGACATAATATATTTAATCTTTTAACATTTAGTAACATTTTATTTGATACAATTAATGTGTTGCTAATAATATCTCAAATAATTAATAAAGTGGTTAATTACTTATTTTCATGCAGGTTATTCCAATAATAATATACAGAGTGATATATAAATAAACGTCGGCAATTTAAAATTAATACTACTACAAACTTACGAGTCATACAACATGTAACTTTTAAATGCAGAATTATTTCAGCCCAATTGCTTCTTGTCAGATGTCATCCAACAATACTTAAATTTTTCAGAAATTGTATTTTACAGAACAGAATCCAATTTCAGGTCTTAAATTTTGCCACAACGTCCATTAAAACTTTTTCATGACACCTAACTCAAGCCAAATAAAAATGTGATTTACGGTTATTTGTCTTATTTCTGTAGCGTTTTACTTAAAGTGAAGTTACTGATTTGGTAATGAATATATTTCATAACCATTTTAAAAAGCACCCAGTCATATTGAATGTTAAATATATTTGGAAACTTCTGACTTTGTCTTTATTAATAATTAAAATAAGTAGTAATTATTATAATATAATACTATTTTTTTATATTTAAGGTTTCCAATCCAGTTCAGTTTTCGTGCCATCAGCACTTCTTAAATTTTACTTGTGGATGACAGATTTTCCCATTATTAATAGTTATTATTTCAATTCCACAATTATAAGCTCTCTCATCCTTACAAATTTTCAAATACTCCGCCGTCCAAAAAACTAAGCACTTGAAAGTAAATTATATGAGATATTTTAAATATTAATTTGATCAATTAAAAAAATATATTGGAATGAAAATAGAAATTTATCATGATAATATTTGGCCACATTTCATTACATTTCTTTGTGTAGGTGTTTATAATAAGATAATATACGTCTTTAAATGACAATTTTGAGGTTTATTTAAATTTTTAATAATCTAAATTAGAACAATCATTGTTTTGTATGAGATTTTAAAATTTTAACTTAAAAAATTGTATGAAATGAAAACGGCCAATTTTTTTATATTTATAAATTCCAAATTGTAACATATAACTCAGAACTAATTTATTGTAATATTATGTTTGTAGTAAGCCCGAAGAAGTCTCAAAATGGAGATTAAACGTCGCTTTTGCTAATAAATAGTAATATATTTCATGCTGACTTTTTTGGCCATTTTTATTTAGTGTAAAAATTTAAGTCAGAAAATTTTAGGTTTTGGTTTTCCTATAAAATCATTTAATTTTTGATCAAGACGTTGATTACGACTTTTAGCCGTCAGCTATTTGAATAAGTTAATTTTTAATTAATGCTTGAGGAAAATGTAGTTTAGAACAATCAAAGTTTGGAAAGAAATATGAATTATATGAGTATATTCTAACCGATGACAATATAAAACCCGCGTTTTCACAAATAAAATTTTCCTGTGCAGCTTTATCTACACTAATTAATATCCCGGAATACTAAACTGATCTGAATGTGGGAAGCTGAAGAAGAATGAAGTGGAAGGTGTGTGACCAATAGAATCATGCAGGAGGGTAGTTTGGAGAACCGCCTACGCGTGTCGGCATAATGAAAAGGTGATTGCAAGAACGGGCCAGGGCTGGGATATGAGCGGGCTTGTGTACTCAGTGGCCCTGTATTGGCGGCCCCGGGCGAGCACCGACAAGTTAATATCGGCCGTTCTTCCAGCCCTGCCTGTGTTTGCGTTCTCTGCCGCCACATAAAACATTATTTACGACTGCTGCTCTGGTGTTCGCAAAGCCGCGATTAACAATATCCTCGAGCATCCGCGGAATAGAAATCGGCCCAGAGCTCCTCCTTATTTCTCGGCCGCCGCAGACTGTGCAAAGAGACTGCAGGAAACCCTTTTCCATCTCCCCCACCCCCACTACACGTGTCAAATAGCAACACACTTAAAGAAGAAGTCCTCTAAACATTATCCACGAAATGATGACGATTTACGTGTTCATGTTGCCAAATTAAATGTCTGAGCTATTTGAAACATCTTAAAAAATTTATAGTCTTGTTTCCCATTTTAATTGCTTTCATAAATTTTACTTTAAATTACTCGACTGATAATTTATGGAATATAGGTTATACTATTTTATGTAATTAAAATTCCCATCCAATAGTGGTGATTTTTTTCCCTTTCAATTGAAGAGTGTGTTAATTTACTGGGAGATTCGATGGCAGGTTAGACAACATTAAGACTTTTTGCTTCGACATAATTGTTCGAAAAATAACTGTAAATAACTTACCAAAAACTTAAAATACTTTCTTCTTTTCTAATAAACAAATCCAAATTGGCCGTTAGTGGCCCAGTGCGACATATTTATATGACTGTGTGCACATTACTCGAGAGATAAACGTTTTTGTATTCTAACGTAGTTTTCCGGATTTAAGTTTACAATAAATAAAATGGCGGCAAATAAGTCAGCATATAAATTTATTACTATTTAATTAACATAAATACGACGTTTCGTCATTCTGTTGAACTTCCTCAGGTATAAAAAATTGAAATTAATGTCATTTACTTCTTTACTCCCTCAGCCGAAAAGGTTAAATGTTTTGACGTATTTATGTGTGAAGAATTTGGTGTCGCAGGAAATTTAGTCTACCATCTCCTGCGATACAATTCTTTTTTGGGTAAACGGGCTACATGAGGCAACTCCCCTTTAATAGGATAGGAAGATAACTGAAAAGGGGGAATGCCGAAGGCAGAGCAAGGTAGCTAAGGGTTGACTACGGCCCCCGGGCTATGGTTTAAGGATCCTACCTGGTGTTTCACCTAAACACATGCTGGGAAAACCCTAGAAAACCTGCATCAGGTGGATACATTGGGTACTATTCTCACGCCCTTCCAAACGACGGGATACGAGTATGCTGTGGGGTCGCAGCATTTCCTTCTCCGTATCTCCACCAGTTTTAGGAGGCAGTTCTCCGACTGATCCAATGCCATATGGCCAAGATATTCGACCGCAGTACATATACCTCCTAAAATAGGTGGTGTCTCTGTCTGTGAGAACATTATTTACGTTACTTAAATAGTAATAAATTTATATGCTGACTTATTAGCCTTCTATTTATTTACTGTAAGCTTTTCTGTTTATCTTTATTAAATAAAATGTTAATTAAATTTAAAACTTATTTAGCACTAAACAAACCAAATGGATGGACTAACTGTCTTATTCTTATAAACAATTTTAATTGTTTATATATAAAACGAACTCAAATTTCGTACGTACGAAAGTTCCTCATACAAATATAAACGCATATAGCAATTTCAACCAAATATTGTAATCGTGGTCTTTGTGACATAAAAATTAGTATATTCGGTTTAAGACACTGCTATCACCGGTAGGGGTGGGGATGGAGGAAGCTGTAATTTTTACATATACCAAATTGGCTGATATTTCCGTCCAATAAATATTTTTCTGGGTCAATTACTTTGACAGTGTTTCTATCAACACTATTTTTGTAAAATCTGAATGCATTTCAGCATGGGAGTGGAGAGATCATAGGGATGTAAGTGGACAGATTAAAAACTATCGAGTTTGATGTCAAAACCGTTGGAATGGAAGTTACTGAGTTCGATTCTGACGTTCAACGTGCAACGTAACCTATACTTCAGTCCCAGAGTGCTACGAACGGAGGAGGTGACGGAGGGAGATGGACGACAATAACACAAAATCATATAAAGGTTCCTAACGATTTCGGTGCAATGTAACTGGCAACAAACTAGTTTACAGTACAATCAGGTACCCATGTCTTTAAAATAAGTCACAATTTATTAAATAATTACTGTCCGTACATAAATTAATGCCCTTACAAATTTTATATTATAAAATTTGTTGGTTTAGCAACACAAAATATTTGTCTAAATAATTAAGAACGAAAATATACTGAAAATAATAAAGAAATTATAAAAGGAAAATATAACAATATCTTATGCGTGCAATTTTACCAGTCACAGTCAGTCATTAAAATTTTCAATTTCTTTGATGAACATATTCTCAAACACAACATTTTAAAGAACATTTTACATTGCAATGAATACATTAGGCAGCTTATTTTTATAAAACTCTGTCTTTGTATTACACGCTGCCCAAGGGTTACCATTAGGAAAGGCTTAGATAGTACTTGGGGAACATGTGCTAAATGTAATATGTATCACAAGTTTAAAGTTTGTGACAAATGAAGGGTAATGAAGTTGTGACAATTGTTACCATACATCGGCGTCCATCTTCTCATCGATTAGTGTTTGAATTCTTTTAATCAAATTAATTACTGACGTAATTGGGATAAAGACACATTTAAAATAAGAAGGAGCGATTTTTAAATACCTAAAATAAATTCTAACTTTGGAGGGTATTGACTATGATTCGAGACTAAAATACATTAAAAACCTTTCTAAAATTTCTACCTTTCATGAGGTTTTTTCATACACTAGATTGAAGACAACTTAAAACTATTTTACTTTGTCTTTATCATGTGGAAAACATCTTCATACAGGTCTAAACGTAAAAAAATTATCAATATATTTTACTCTGTTATAAACATTAATGGTTATACAATATAACATCAGATGTTATATGCATAATAAATTATCTGCGTTCTGAGGTGATATGAAAATAAAAAATTATAACAAAATATCGTTGGAATTTTTGAACTACTCTAATTAGTTTGTGTAATATTTAAGTAACTAATTTATTAATTCATTGATATATTTTCATTACAATTTTAATCCAAAAAGAATATTAATCTCTAAAAGTTCAGAATGGAAAAATGGCAAAAGAACTCACTAGCTTATACAAATACAAATGTTTAAGAATAAATTTTAAAAGTAAAATATTCTACAAATACAACGGTTTTATAAACAATACAAGCAGATTTGTAAAAAAATGGAAGACATGATTAATTAGTATGTTCTTTTTTAAATAAATAACAAATTTGTCCCTCTATCAACTAAAGCCGATTAATAAATATTGTTGATTTATGCTGTAAGAATTGAATATTGCTACCGTCCAACATAAATAAATTTAAGAATTACTTTATTAAATTTATAATATAATACCTGTCTCTTAATTTAAATCATCATTCTGTGATTTCTTGTTGCAGCGAGCACTCAGCGGTTATAAAAATCTATGAAGGTAGAGCAATCAATTTATATTTTATTTTTAGCTATTTTAATGTGAAATTTGTTGTTACTTCTATTTTTACGCAACTCATTAGAAGCGGATAGAATTCAATAACAACTTCGTAGTCCTAGAATGTAATTCGAAACTTCAAAATGTCAAAAATTGAAGCTATGTCCAAATTAAATATGTTTGGGAAAAGAGCAGAACAAAGGGCATTCGCTCATTGTGGTCCAGTATTATAATGGCCGATGCTGTGCATTACATTACAATGAAAAGTTTCGGGCGGCGAACGAAATGTGCTGAGTGATGTGGAAACCGAAACCGCACGGCACAGATTAATATGGCCCGTTATTACATTGCAATAAAATAAATTAAACCATGGAAACAGTTTTCTGTATTGGCTCATGCTACTTATTATGCTCATATTATACACATTGCAGGCGAGTGCTTTTTCCATTTTTGGTAATTATGACTTTCTTGTAGAAATTATTATTGCACTTTACCTGAGAATTTACGAACATAATTATGTTAACACATCTCGTAGTAAGATCCAAGCACCGTGACATGAAATCAGTTTCTTTTGTGGGTTAACAGGCAACATGAGGGTGATCCTGAAAGAGGCAACTTCCCTTTAATAGCATCAGAGGGTAAACGGGGAAATATTGAATGTAAACACTCAGAATCACAAGAGAGAAAAACATTTAAAACAAAGTGAGAAGAAATTGTTCTATTGAAGTTCAGATAAAGAGTTGTTGTTATTGTATTCGGTCCTAGGACTGGTCTGATGCAACACGTATGCTAATGTATCTTGCCTTTTTATTTACGCATAACTAGCACATCCCACATCCTCCCTAATCTGCTTAACTAATTCCATCCTTGCATCCCTCTTCTGTTCTTACCCCACACTTCCTACTAATGCTACTTTTACAATACCTTCATGTATTGAAACGTGGCCTATTAATCTATCTCTTCTCTTGGTCAAAGTCCTCCTTATTGTTCGCTCTTCCCCAATTCTGTTTATAAATTCCTCGTTAATGATTGTATCCTCTCATCTGATTTTCAGCATTTTCCTATAGCACCACATTTCGAACACTTTTGAAACGACGTCGCCTCCGACGAACCGCAGGATCGTCGAAAAAGCCCGTATCTCAGTCAGAAATTCATTTTCGAACTGAAATTTTGGATATGTTCATGTAAGGCTTCAGAGGAAAAAATGTTTAAATTTTATCGAAATCGGAAATGGTCGCGCGGGGACCCCTTGGTCACTTGATATGGAATGACCCTAAAGTGAGGTTGTGAGAATGTGTTTAATAAGTAATAGGTGGGTCGAGTTTGGGCTCACAAGGATGGAGTGATGCCGAATCGGTGGTCGGGACGTTGTCTCGGACTAGCTCAGTGGGAAAGCACCTTCCCTGTAAGGGGAGGTCCTGGATTCGAGTCGCTCGACTCGTCGATATACTTCTATTACGATCCTCTCAAGAAATTTAAATTTCTTTTGCAGATAACTTGTTTCTCACGCATATTTACATTCACAACGACATTCCTCTAGACGTTGGAAAAACTTTCTTGAGTTATTGTTACATTATTCTATTAAATGGAGCGTTTTACTCCCTACAGGAGTTCCTTGGTAGTTGAAATTAATGTTTCTGCAAAGTGTTGATAAAATTTCCCGTTACACGAGTTAAAAACTTTCTGTACAGTATGTTTTCTGTTCTTTTGTTTGCTTGTTTCATGTATTGCCTGGCCCTACTATCGAGAGTCAGATTCCTCGTTGTGCAGCTCCAATAAGTGAAATTTCCATCGGCTATGAGAGTGTTAATGCTTCTCAGTGTGTGTTTGTGGTCTCAAGTATGCGCCTCGCCTCGTTTTTACAATGATTTTATACTATATTTTGTTTATTATAATTATTGATGTTTTGTAGTAAATTATGTTATTTTATTTTGGTCTTATAATTATTCGTTTCTTGATGTATTTAATGACGTGTTGTATTTCTATTTCCTCGACCGAGGACTGATGGAAACATTAATAAATAAATCTGGAACCTGAAGTGGATAAAGTTAATGTCTGGTGGGCATAAATGTGCTTTAAAAGGTATCATAAAATCGCCCCTGATCAATAGTTACAAAACGTGATTGCTGTTCAACACAAAAATATTTTCAGTGTAAGAGAATGCTTGTAGAAATGCACCGAGTTTTTTAAAAAAAATTAAGAGTAAATTTGGCATTGTTCTTAGACTTTTTTAATCGAGTTAATTTACTTTTGGTCTTCTATCGTATTTCACCCATCGGCATCACAGTGCACGAGGTGAAGCCAGTTTAGAATAATTCGCGAATTGGTAATGTAAGTATTCTTTTCAATTATTTTGAAATTTAAAACAGTATTTGTTTCAACAAATAATGAAAAATCTGTTTCATTTGATGCGTAATGTATAGCTCGACTGGAACAAGTACAGCTAAAACTTGTTATGTTGTGCACCATCTTGATTTTGGACCTATCCCCAGCGTCTGTTCCTTGATGACTTATGCCGTTAACGATCTCTCTAGCGAAAAGTGTCTGAAAATATCAACAGTGGGATGCGCAGAAAGCCGCAGATGCCGAGGGGAGATAGGCCTTGCTCTTATCACGAGTTGAGAGAGAAGTTACTCCGGGGGAGAAGCGAAAAGAATTACAGTGGGGGTTGTTTACTCGGCAGTAGGCGTCACCAAGGCAACAAGACCACCTGCTCGCGTTTCAAATTATCTGGCACTCGCTGCTCCAGGTGAAATAACAATGCTACGGCAGCCAATTTGCAGGCGACACTGCGCGGGCGGAGGCGAAACCCGAGCGCGGTCTTAACAAGGCGTCGCGCATTACAAATAAATTCTAAATAACACGAGGGCTCTCCAACTTAATACGTGACTGCTCCGTGCGTTTCTTTAAAAGAACAGTTAACGGTTTACACTTGCACTATAGTCATCTATTTCGGTCATCACAAAAGACTTGTTCTAAGCATAATAGGGGAAGAGAGAACAATTTGGAGGAATTTGACTAAGACAAGGGGTAGATTAATAGGCCACCAGTTATAGATATGGGGGTCTTGTAAAAATAGCATTAGAGGGAAATATGTGCGGTGAATAACAGATTAGAGACGGTGTGGAATATGGTAGCTGTGTAGGAATGAAAAGGCTTGCGTAAAATACGTTAGCATGGATAGTTACATAGACCAGTCTCAGAACTCATTGCGACCTCAACTTCAACACAAAAGACTTGTCATGTTGCATCACCAACAACCTCAACGTTGCAAGTGTTAATAGAGGATCATATTAGAAGGCTGACATTAACCTGTTACTTTAGATAATGACTGCCTGTGGAGTCTTCCTCTTGCTGATATTTCTTCCCAGATTGATTGCGGGGATGCCTCGTTCTCTCTGGGTTTTTTTCATGGTTCTCACATGATGAGGTACCTTCACCTATTTTAGGGTGTTGAAGAACTTGTGCATACGGTAACAGTTGTCCGATGATGCAATTGGATCAGTTTTCCAACTGCCTCCTAAACCTGGTTAAGACAAGGAGAAGGGAATGCTGCGACCTTAGAGCAAACTCATCTTCCGTCATTCGTAAGGGCGTGAGAATAGCATCCAATAGTTCGAACAAGCTGATGACGATTTTCTGAGGTTTCCCCTGCATCTATTTTAGGCGAATCACTATGTAGGAACCTTAACCTATAACCTGGAGACTCTAGTCAACCCTTGGCTACCTTGCCCTACCTTCCACATCCCCTCTGTCAATTCGCTTCCTACGCTATTAAAGGGGAGTTGCCTCTTTCAGCATCACCGACATGTTTACCAAAAAATCTTAATTATTGGTTAAAATCAGAAGAATTATTAAATTTACTGATATCAGTGCATTACAAGTCTTTTTGCCCCTTCGTTTGGGACCTCAGCTGGTATTCAAAACCGACAGATAATGTAAATAATTATTTTAAATAAATAATCCACCCAATTTGTCAGCAAACAATGCTAATAATTATTTAAGACATCTGCAACGTTTATTGCATATTTGTGGACTTAATAGAGTAAGTAGAAAAATTTTAGAAAAACAATTATAATGTTTATACAGCATATTTTCGGAAAATATATTTACAATACTGTTTTCGATTAATTATAAAAATAAGTAAAACAGACGAACTCAAAAAACTAATGCTTCTATGTTAATCATATGAATTTAGTCTGTAAATTATCAATAACCGTCACCATTTAACCTCATGCCTATTTTATAGGATATCGTTACTAAAAATGGAGTGTGACGTGCGTAACGTTGGTGGTAGGAACCGAAGAAAGGAAAATAATAGAAGCTTCTAAAATGGGATGCTATAGCAGAAGAATGCTGAAAATCAAAAGGGTAGATAGATTAACGAAAAAGGAAGTTCTAACCAGTTCAAGGGAATAGAGAGCAATATGGAGGGCTTTGAATGAGAAAAGGAATAGATTAATAGGTCACGTTTAGATACATGTGGGTCTTGTAAAGTTAACATTAGAGGGAGTGTGTTGGGTAAAAATTGAAGAGGCACGCTAAGGATGGAATCCGCTAAGCAGTTTACTAAAGGACTAAATACCACAACAGAAAAAATCTATTTTATGTATGTGAAATTCAATTTAATAGGAAAAAACTGAAGTACTTTGAGTGATACAATTTACGTGACACAACTGTGGAGTTACTGCAAATCAAGTTCTGTTTCAGGAAGCGTGCAGAGCTCTGTAATTGCCATCAATTAGTTTTCAGAGCATATATATTTCCTTTACCTGAATTGGTGACTGGTTCGTTGCGGCCGCCGTCTCTCAGTTATTATATGATTCGAATGTAGGGTGGTTCACAGACAAAGCTAATAAACATTAGAATAGCCTTGCATTCATATTAGTTGATTGAACACAATATTTATGTGGCATAATTATAAATAAAATGTACCAAGTACAACAAAATTCTGATTTTGATGCATTCAAAAATACACGATGAAAATAAAATATTTATTAGAGACGTAAGTTGATAAAATGTAACATAATATAATAGGATAATATTTGAATAATGAAGTATCTACCAAAAAAAGTACCTAAAATGTTAAGAATAATATTAAAACATTCAGTTTTCAGTACAATTTGTGCGTAGGGTTGACTGCTTAGCAGTCACAGATTTCTATGAATAAAGAATTCCTTTCCGCTGAATAAGTAATATCATTGACCTGTTTTCGTTAATGCTACAACTTAAAAAATAAATTGTCCGTTATTTCATTCATCAATGTGCTTTGAATATTACCCAAACACTGTAATTATCTTCGTATAATTCATTAGTTTGTTTTATCTTTTGTCGCTGAAAATATGTGCTATAATTGTAATGATTCTGAAGATACTCATTAATTTTTTCGCATAATTCTTTCATACATCATGGAGTAATTAATATTTCTTGCAATTACATCACTCCGCAATTTTACTCATTAGAGGTCCATATTTACTTATATACTTTTATATCTTTATCATTTTCAATTCAATAATATAAACGAAATCTTTAATGTAGTAACAGAAATTTTTTCATACACAAGTATTGAAATTCTCAAATTACACGTATTATGTGATTTATAATTTTACTTTAAATTTATTGGACACTAGCTGTTTAAATGATGCTGGAAATTAATTGCATTCTGCAATTTTATTGAAATATAAGAATCAATTGTAATTGGTATTTCAATGCGGTTGAAAATTAAAAACACGAAACGTTTTTATTAAAAATGAAAATGGAATAATTAAATTTATGAAAAAGAATTGCACGAACTGGTTCCTTAATAATATTTCCTTTAATTTTGTAATCCTTTCAGACCTTCCCTAGAAATTTATTCCTAACATTCACGATAAAGTCATTATCATTTGCGTTAGTCTTCCGTAATTATGTTGTTACTTCAACCTCTGCTGGAATAAAAGCAACCGTGGCCTGCAGAGGAGATAGGCTATCTTGATCTCCTCCGAGAAGGCAACGCAATTACAGGGGCTACATCTGCTTCTCTCCACAAGACTTTTCGCAAACCTTTCTTGTGTTTAAGAACGTAATTCAATAATTTACATATTTACGTAAACTAATATTGTGAGGAAAGTTGTTTTATTTTAGGTTGTTGGGGATTCATTTTTTAATTTACGGTATGCATGGAAGGTTAAGTTATATAGTATTTCCTTAAAACAGGCAATTTAAAAGTTTAGAAAATTTATTTTATTAACAAATCTTTCCCGTAATATAAATTGATATTCTTCTTCTTTGGCTCTACAGCTCATTTAGGGTATTGATTCCTACAGGAATCGAAATTTGGAATGATATTTGTTCAGCGTCTCCAGCAGTCTTAATCCGGGTCTTTGTGACCAACATAAATTGATATTACACAGACAAAATTACTATAATTGCTGTTACTACCATTCAATAGGATACGGCTTGTTGCAAGTTGGCACCATTTTGTACGTGTGAATGCTGCGACGCGGCTGCAGAGCTCAGTTGATGTGCAACGTTTTGAGGTTATCTTGCAGTATATTATATACTCTGTTCTGAAACGGTTGACACCAATGATCGGTGACATGCGTAATCTATTCAAAAGAGGACAAATAGTTCGTGCGTGGTTAGCGGGAGCATCTGTGACGAAAACGTCTCAACTGTTTAACGTTTCACGAGTGACAGTTTCCACTGTAATGACAGCATTTGCAAAACATAGTAAAAATCATCAGTGGGTGAAATCCGAAGCTGACAGAGACAGATGAACATTAAAAAAGATTGTGAGCAGACAACATAAAACTTCCGCAGCCAAAGTGACTGTATATCTCAACACTTACTTGAGCAATGTTGTTTCGGCAAAAACAACGAGGCGGGAGCTTCACCAAGTAACATTCATGGAGGGGCTCCAATTTTGAAACCCTTCATAACGGAAGCCAACCCAAAGCTGCGAAAGAAGTGGTACCACGATCATAAAACTTGGACACTAGATGACGAAAGAATGTGGTATGATCCGGTGAACAATCTTTTACATTTTTTCCTGCAAATGCCCGGGATTGTGTGTGGAGAACACCAAAATAAACCTACGATACGGTCTGCCTGCTTTCTAAAACCAGCACGAGGGTGACTATGTCGAGGTATTCAGCTAGACCGATCATTACCATTACTGATCGGATTAATGCAAATGAATATCTCGATATCCTGAACAGTGAAGTGCTTACTATGACTGACATATTGCTGACAGACACTGCCATAATCCGAGATGCGCCCATACATAAAGCCAAAAAAGTTCAGGTGTGGTTTGTAGAGCATCAGAATGTCATCAAACATCTGCCTTGCCAGCACAATTGCCAGACCTCAATATCATTAAGCCCTTATGAGGAGTTTTAGAGCGGAGAGTGAGGAGCAATTCCCTCCTGCAACATCAATTCGGCAATTGGCGGATGTTTTGCTAAAAGAGCGGGAGGACATTCCGTTGGAAACTATTCAGATACTTAACGAATCTATTCCGCGACGAATTGCAGTAAATAGTGGTCCAACTCCCTTTTAATCAATAAATATTGTGTAAAAACAGATGCTCATATTATTTTTCCCAATGAATGTATGATTTGGTTATGTCCATTGAGTAATGAGACTTTTTAGATCTAAAAATTTGAAGACTAAAAGAATTTACATTGGAAAGTATAACTATATTAAACAGAAGATATTCAACAATCCGGAAGGTAGAACAAGGTAGACAAGGTTTGACTACCTATAGGTTTGGAATCGGACAGTGATGTTGACGAATTCAGCTATTATGACGATGAATAAAAGTAAAAACAAAAAAATTGAAAATAACAATATTTACAAACACGAATATTCAATAATTATTCATATAATAAGCATACGTGTATGCTTTTGAGGTAGTGTATTTTAGTTTTTTTTACGAGTGTCTGACTAAAGAAACACACATGCAACGGGGTAAGCAACTGAAACTTTTTCTTGCTGTATTCAGCGGGATGACCAATATTCCCGGAAAACAGCCAGGAAGAGCGGCGGAGAAAGGTCGGAGCAGGCCAGTGGGCAGGGTTGTCGTCCTACTTTACTCTTCCGCTCAAATAAACCTTTCTTTTCTCCTTACACTTTTTAAAAAATCGTACAAAGTTTGGAGCGTTCCAACATCAATGAAAATTATATTTTATATCTATGACTTTCAACCACTACAAGAAAAGCTTTGTCCCACTCTTCTTCGATGAGCTGAGCTTGAGTTAGTAGAGGTCCGCTAATTAATTAACTTAAAAAACGTAAGAAACACAGATGTTTCAAACTTTGCGGAGGGGTGTGAAATGGTTCGTACTGTCTTCTATTAAATTTTCAGACCATTTGAAGCAATAGTTTGAAATGTGTGAGTTGTTTAATTCTAGGTATGTGGAAAAAAAGACAAAAAACCGTGACGTTTTTCAATTTTCGCCAGAGGACATGTATAATATGCATTAAAACAATTTCATTTACATATCATAAAATGGCATTCTGCGTAAAGTAAGACCTTTTAAAATAATGTAGATAATTCCGAACGGTTTCAAACTCAGAAATCTACTATTTGACGAAGAAAGCAATTTTTATTGCCTGAAGCAGGCAACTCCCCTTTAAAAGCATGGGAAGGGAATTGAAAGAGGGGTGTGTAATGTACAGCAATGTAGCCAAGGGATTACTAGGGCCCAGGGCTATAGTTTAAGGTGTTTTGCCAAAGAAGATGCAGGGAAAACCCTAGAAATCCTGCATCACGTAGGTCTGGCTGTTTGATACTATTCACACGCCCTTCCGAATGACGAGAGACGAGTTTGCTGCGGGTTCACATATTCCATTCCCCTTGTCTGCACCAGGAGTCAGTTTGCCGACTGATCCAATGGGATGAGAGAACAACTCTTACCGATCGCCCAAGGTTTTCGACCCTAATTCATACACCTCCCAAAATAGGTGAATGTTCCTCGCCTTGTGAGAACTTTGAAAAAGAAAAATAGAAAGACTATGAGGCATCCCCAACACAGTAAGGTCATCTGCGCAGTCACTCTGAGGAGAAATAGCTGGTACGGAAAATTCCCACAGGCATCTCTCCTCTTGGCGACAGTAATTTTTTTTGGGTTAACAGGCAACTCCCCTTTAATAGCATAGGAAGGGAATTGACAAAGGGGGATGCGAAGGTAGACCAAGGTAGCCAAGGGTTAACTAGAACCCCCGGGCTGTGGTTTAAGTATCCTACCCGGTGTTTCACTTAGAGAGATGCAGGGAAAACCCTAGAAAAACTGCATCAGGTAGGTCGGGCATTGGGTACTATTCTTACGTCCTTCCGAATGACGGGAGACGAGTTTGCTGTGGGGTCGCAACATTCCCTTCTCCATGTCTTCATCAGTTTCAGGAGGCAGTTGGTCGACTGATCCAA
Source organism: Eucriotettix oculatus (assembly GCA_034510155.1). Lineage (NCBI taxonomy): Eukaryota > Metazoa > Arthropoda > Insecta > Orthoptera > Tetrigidae > Eucriotettix > Eucriotettix oculatus. The sequence continues at coordinate 28,803,288 of CM067377.1, read as the reverse complement.
TGAGATCAGCGGACAACTCTTGCTATATGGGGAAGGTCTTCGGCCCCCTGTACATATACCTCCTAAAAATAGGTGAAGGTGTCTCGGCATGTCAGAACTTTGAAAAAATCCCAGAATGTACGAGGCATTCCCAACATTATCAGGTGAACCCAGCAGTCACTTTGGGGTGAAGAAACTGCGAGAAAACTCCCGCAGCGCCTGTCTTGTGTCACAGGCTACATGACTCCCGGGCTATAGTTTAAGGATGCTGCCCGGTGATTCACCTAAAAGAGACGACGGGGAAACTGTAAAATATGTATTATGTAGATTGGGCTATTGGTTACTATTCTCACGCCCTTCCGATTGACGTAAGATATGGGGTCGCAGCATTCCATTCTCCATTACTTCACCAGTTAACTGTAACTACGCAATTAAATTTCAAAATTATTGCTTTTTGAATTAACAAAAGTATTTCTCATTCTTAATGGTTTGTATACTACAGTTTTATCATGATCAACGATCCATCATCTCTTTAATTTATAACAATTGTAAATAATTATTAGTGTGTTCTTAACTAGATGATTGAGGGTTAAATGCTTTAGGAAGCTATCTATTGAAATTTAAATTGAAAGAACTGGAGGCTGCTTCAAACAGTTAATAATTTTTTTTAATTATTTATGGATTAATATAGATAAGTCGGAATGTTTCAAATATTTGTGATTTGTTCTAGGGTTGTCAATATTTTTTACCACAGAGCAGTTTACAAAGTGCGTAGCAAACTGTTTTATGTCTGTCAAGTCTGTTACAATAATTATTCTTGCCCTGACAATATATTCCTCTCCTTCGTAAAGGCTCCATCTAAGAGAGAGAGGGAGGGAGTGGCATACGTGGTTGTAAATTCCGAGTAATGACTAGTATCATAGTACATGCTGATGGCGGTAGTGCAATTGCAGTCATCGCCATCGAATCACAATGCTTCTGTCAGATGCTTGCCATTCAGGAAAGCCGTCCTTTCATTATTAAATAGGGAGAGAGATCTCCTGGGATGCGCTTCCACTTTCTCTCTGCTAAAATACATTCATAGTGGCTGGTCCGTTGCCTTGTGTTGGGAATTTCTGGCGTATTCTTAACTGCGGTTTAATTTGTGAATTGCTCTGAATGAGAGATCCTCCTCGGAACGAGCGGGCTACCAAGCTATATCCATTATTCCTTCCTCATTGTCAGACAAATTGCCTTCCGCATTCCGAATTCTATTCATGATAGCGTATTCAACTTCTTCAGTTCAATAGGGACGGACCTGTGCAAGGCATCATTCACAACCAACATTGATATTTCATGAGCTTGAATCACAAATCGTTATAAATATTTAATTTATTAACGGAATAAGAAATTCAGGAATTGCTGCAGTTCAATGGAAAACCTTGAGGATTACTGACATTGGACTAGTGCCCGAATTAATATTGAAAATAAACTGAAGAAATACGACGGAAGTTATTTTATTTGAGATTATAGGCGCATAAATATTGCCCATGATACATCCAGATGCTAGATTTACACTAACGACCTACTAATATACGATGGTTTCGTTTTAATTAACCTCAGCGCTTAATCCACGGAATAGAAACTGAAGAAATTATATATGCTGATAAAACAAATATGTACGGTTTTTAAGGTTTCACTACTTTAAAATAATGTTTTTTTTTTAAAAAAAATCCCTTTAGTGATTTAAAATATACTACGATTGAATAAATTTTACTTCACAGACAAAACCTTTTTTTAACGATTAAAAATATATATTTTACACTATTTACACACATTATATTTCTTATAAACTAACGGAAAGTCTTAGCGGGCTTTCTCATGGAGCAGAATACTCAAATCTGACGTAGAATTTGCATTATGAGGAAATCAGCACAAGTTAGAAGCAGTGTAATTACCCTTTGTGAGCTTAACCAGGAACTTGAAGCTAGAGCCAGAGATGGTGTTTGGTCTCGCCTCTCGTGACAACCGATTTTCCTCGTTGAACAATGAGCATCTTTCTCATTTAGTTTTCTTCTTTTTTGCCACGGAAAATAGCAAGCCGTCCGCCCGTTATTTAAATGTTCCTGGCTAGTATAATCTTCAATCTCTTTCTGATTTAATGACCACTGTTTAATGATTAATATCCTGAACTCCACGTGTCTAGTATACTAATGCTCAATGTGCCAATTTCGTAGGCTCAAATGTTCAATATTCCAAATTGTTTGACCACGAAAATTTTTTTTAATACCTTGACCAAACTTCATTATTTCATTTCCGTCGGTGGTGTTGTCCGATCCGATCCAATCAAAATTATTTATCTGTCGTCTCTAGGACGAGCCATTCATCCCACTACACCAACGTTTTGGGGAGAACACCCTGCCCGATCGCAACCCTATGTTGCTGAATCTCAAAGACTTTAGAAAACCCCATGCCGTTCCAACCTGTCCAGATTTTATTAGCCTATCTGTAACCTGCTTCAACTTCTCTTAAGCCGTTTGCCTTTGATTTCGTATAGCCAATTCCGCATGTAGTTGTGTTTTCCGTTACACTGTAGTGTTATAGTATCCTTCCAAAATAAAGTACAACTATCGTTACTTGTTGTTATGACGATATTACAACGAAGTGATCCGTCATACGTCCTCCATTAGAACAACGATCTATTGCACTGGATGCACACAAAAATATGATATTTAAGGTACTCATGTAAAGGCATACTTCGTGAAGCGGGCTAATTGAAATGGTCATGAGAAAGTCGTACAATTATTTTGCATATGTTCGTAAAATTTACGTTCCACGTTTTTATAAGGCGGCAATAAGTTAATTTTATCGCTGTAAACAAACACTATTGCAAAATAAGTAAATATATGATTTACAAAATAAATAAAGGAATTAAATTAATATGATTTAACGTAATAAATAAAATACAAATAATGGTCAAAAAATGGGATAATTTAATTAAAAACATTTCATCCGCCAAATTTTGGGACCTCCTCGGCTAATTAATTAAAATATTACAAAATTTCATGTTGCTGCTGCATGCAACGAGCGGAACTAAAATTTTGCGAACAAAACGGTTTCTAATGAAATTATTCCATTTCTGGCTTTTGGCAATTATTTTCATTTTAATTAACAATATTAGATGAATAAAATTACAAAGTACCTCAGAAATAAAATTTTATTAAAATTAAAAGTAAAACAGGGAAACAATGAGTTTGTATTCTATGAAACCTTTTGACGTGCAAGTATTTAAATAAAAATATAAAGTCAACGTGATATTTATAATTATTCTGTATTAAAGTTTGTGGTAGAATACAATACAATTTATTTAATGAATCTTAAGAAAGGAAAAAAGTAAAACAACGAAAAATTGGAGATCATTGATTTGATTTAATTTAATTTATTAATTTCATTACCCCTCTACTGTGGAATAAGACTAATCGAAAAAAATTGCTACAGGTCACACGAAAAGGACACAAAAAACGGCAGTACGTAGCATAACACATCAAAGAATACATTAATACAAAAATCAAAAATAAAATATAATAAATAATGTAAGAAAGTAAAAGACAAATGAGAAACATTATAAAATATATAATTTGTATATAAAATGTAATAATCAGAATACAATATGGATTATAATTTTACATAAGTGTTTTCAATATTTCTATCACTGCAGTTAAAATTACCTGTAAACTCGTAAATTTTCATATATTTCAATTAGTCAAGTTAGTTAATTTTTTATCTTAAAATTTCTACATTTATAATAGAAAGTATTTTTATTCGAATCCATGGATTAAAGTAGATGATAATGTAGATATTCCAAAGAAAAGATCAAGACGTCGTTTACCTACTATTGAAATAGGATAAATAATGAGTTCTGCTTAGGGAATTATGGATAATAATTTGTCTTTCTGCGAGGGTGATTCAAATGTGTCTTAATTTAAATTATTTTAAAATTTATTTACAATTATGTAAATTAATTGTAATTGTGAGCTAGTGTACCTTAATTACTAAACTAAATTATTTTTATCCATATCCAGGGCACTTACAATTTTCTGGAAGAACACAATAACAGAAACGCTGGACTTAGTTAAAAATATTATATTTTAAGAATTTTTAATAAGAAAAGATAGATAGGAATTAAGAATTAAACAATCAGGATAAGTAAGTTATTTAATTTTACACTTCCCATAAAAGTAAGAATATAGAACAAAGTCGACTAATGTAATTTCAACGGAGAACTAATAAAACTACGGAAGTGTTCACGTGAGCAGAATTTAAAATCGCAATCGTGCCATCGAATTTTATTCCCGATTTAGAATACTTCTTAGTTTACTTAACCTTTCTCCCCGACGAGGGTCCCACGCCCCACACGGGAGCAAATTGATTGTTACGGGGGTCTATTTTAATGAGGTCGTCTAGAAACGCCATCCGCCTGATATGATTAGCCTAGTACAAAATGAAAATCTTTTGGTATCTTAATTATAATTAGGCGTTCGTTAAGTGTTGTATTTTTGTATAGCCACAGTTAAGAGTTTCGAGCAATATAATCTACAATTTACTCGGAGTGTATTGTTTACTTTGCGCAAAGAAGGAATGTATTGAACGATTGCTATGGCATATGCATACCTATGGCCATCTCACCATTACCGTCAAACGGGAAACTTGAGACTGCAGCTCACTAATATAATCTCTCTGCAGCAAGAATAGAGCACAATTGGCTCACTAAATTTAGAACAATACTCCAGAAATGACATAACATTTTGTGTTTAAATTAGTAAATAGTTAAATAAGTCACAGTAAATATAAAATATTATAGAAGATTATTTTGTATAAACAATTTTGTGCCTGAATTTATTCTGTATATTTATATGGAATTAAAGATCAAGAAAAGAAAGCAGAAAGGATTAAGACAAGGATGCAGTCATTCTCCCGTGTTTTTTAACCTATATATAGAACAGGCGATGAAGAAAGTTAAAACGGAGTATGGAAAAGGAATAATATTGCCGAGAGAAGAAGAAATAAAAACCCTGTGATTTGCCGATGATATTGTAGTATTGAGGGATTCAGAAAAATACATGGAAAACCAAAATAAATAGTATGAACGCAAAACCAAGGTAATGGAGTGTGGTATGGGATACAGTGGAATAACAAAGGGTGTTAGATTTGGGGAGGGGATATTTTCAAAGAAAGGTAAGGAATTCTGCTACTTGGGTAGCATAATTACTAGGGTTGTTAAAATTATAGTAGACATAATGAGTGGGATAACACAAGAAAGACACATTTTGCGAATAAATACTAACGAGGAAGTTCTAAGCATAGCTTAATAGGGTAAGAGCGAACAATATGGAGGACGTTGACCAAGAGATGGATAGATTAATAGGTTACGTATTGAGACATGAGGGTATTGAAAATTTAGCTATAGAGGGAAGTTTCTAGGGGGAAGAACAGAAGTGGAGGCGAAGAATGGATTACGCTAAGTAGATTAGGGAGTACTTTTGATGTGGTAGTTGTGCACTAATGAAAAGGCTTGCGCAAGGTTGGTGAGCACGGAGGATTGGATCAGAATAGTCTTCGGACGGAATACCACAACTAAAACATTATATGTCTTGAAAAATTACTTATTGTTTTTATTTTAATAATCTTATAGTGTTTGGTTCCTGAATAATATTTAATTAGGTCTTATTTAGGGAATATTTAAAATTTTTAGTAAAAATAAACTAATTTAAACTGTAACCTAATTCCGTTTCACGTTTGTGGTATTAAATCCTACTTGTTTTTAAGTTGTTTCAAACCGTGTTAGTAATAGTTTTATTTGCCCCTTCAGCCTTATAGAAACACATATTAATAAGAGTGTAAGGAGGCGTTGTTCTTGGGACTCGGAAGACCTAATTGGCCTTCTGCCTGCCTACAGGTGCTCGGTTGCCAGGGAGACACGCGAAGCTCAGCAAACAACTCCCCCAGAGGATAATGAATTTTTCATTAGACGAACGCGAAGATAAAGCGTCGGACAGGAACTTTCCTCGTTAATTATGACAACGAAATATTCATAAATCAGTATTGACAAATGAAATTTCCATACATTGTTCTCGGAATTTACAGTCATGACAGAGGCTCGAAAAAATAAAAACTACAAACTTTCTGGAAATAAGTGAACCGTTCTGTGGCAAAAAGTCGGCTAATGTTTGAAATATGTAGCCTTATTTATTTTAAAAGAGATGGGATCAATGCCGAGACGCAAGATCATTAGCTTGCATTTTAAGTGCGAGCCAATTTGTAATCAATCAAAACTCTCACTTAAAATTTATACTAAACCTTGTGTATTAATAGTAAACTATATAATTATAATACATGAATTTAATGTTTTATAAATAACCCGATTCAGAGTGTCGAAAAGCAAGTAATAGGGAACATAAAATTTTGTTAATTCCAAGTATATTTATTAATTTGTATTGTATATATATATATATATATATATGTCCCTATAGTTGCAGGACGAAACGTCTTTAAATTAAATTATTCCATTTCTGACTTTTGCCATTCTTTACGTTCTATTTTTAAAATATTTATAGATTTTAATAGCTTCGATAATTATTTATTTGATTAGATATCCTAGTTAAATTAATAGAATATATAATGTTAAAAAATTTGTTTCTTGTTAGACAGAGAACCAATATTCCATTTACAAAAATAAATTATCTGACATAAATAATTGAAATAAAGACAAACTTTTAGTAAATATAATTACAATTACGATGTTTCTTCTGTCTTTGTAGACTTCATCAGAAATATTTAAGTGAAAAATATTACACAATTTTCACAGTTTTGTGTAATTTTTTTCTTTCTAAAAATTTACCTGATGAAATCCACATTGTTTTCTGACAAATTTTGCTGTATTTCAATAATTGTGTTCGATTTAGTATAATAATACACCAATCGTCTGGATCTCCATGTTAGATCTAATAATTGCATTTTCTAATTTTTGTTCTAAATTTAAGGAATTGTCCGAAAAGAATGATGTTTGATCCAGCGCGGCGAAGGCGACGTCTGAATTTGGGATACGTACCCATGTGTAAAACATGGAACTAGCAGCGGGGTTGCAAATTCCAGCCGTGTAAGCGGAACTCCTAATCGTTTCCCATTGGGATATGAGAAACCAGAAATTCAATTAAGGATGCAGCTTTGCGTGGATCCAAACCTAAATGCAAATAAGAGCGTCTAACTGGGCCGTCAACCGCCGACGCTATATATCAATGGAACGCAACGCGCATTTACACCTTAATATTTTCAAAGATATTATCAATAATAATAAAAATACTATCAATAATAATAAAAATATTATCAACGAAGACAGGTGAAAGTCTGTAAAGTGTATTACGATTTTTATGATTACTTAATCTCTATAAAAGAATTTTTCTGAGATTAGAAATTGGTTCAATGTTTTAAAAGGACAGTTTCTAAATCACGCAATTTTTTATTATAAACTAGATCTACAGTCCAATGATGAGAAATGTAAAATACTCCGCATATCATGTATACATTCACAGAAGAGTGTCACGTCACACGTTACATACGTCGACGGAGATAATATGTGTCATTAAGACACATGTTACGGCGATTTTATATAAAATCAAGAAATACTTTCTTTGAAGTTTATGTAAATTTTACAGGTGTGAGCGCCACAATATTTGACTGTTTGTTTACATAAAATTTTAATTATTTATTTGAGGTATGCTATTGAAATGTTCCGGAAATTAAGTTACATGTGTGTGCGAAAACACTTGGCTACCTTGTTCTGCCATCCACATCCATCCTTTCCAATTCCCTTCCTATGCTATTGAAGTGACGTTGCCTGTTTCAGGGTCACTTCTCATGCAGCCTTTTACAAAAAAGAAGAAGCATTTACATAGAGAAATGTGAAGATATGTGTGAGTTTCTCTCGCAGGTATTGATCATCAGAAGGATGATGCGTGCTTACTTACCTTTGAAGATACATCCTTCTTTGTCTCTAATTTCAAGGTCTTACACGTCCAGGCACCTTGATCTGTTTTAGGAGTATATGCACTGCCGTCGAAGACCTTGCGCTTACGGTAAGAGTTGTCCGTTTATCCAATTGGATCAGTCAGCCAGCTGCCTCCTGAAACTGGTGGAGACGCGGAGAAAGGAATACCGGGACCCCCATTGCAAACTCATCCCCCTTCATTCGGAAGGGTATGAGAATAGTATTCAAAAGCCCGACCTACCTGATGCAGGTTCTCTTAGAGTTTCCTTACATCTCATTTAGGTTAATCGCTGGAGGCCGCAGTCAGTCCTTAAATATCTTGGTCTACCTTCCACGTCACCTCTATTAAAATGCCGTCCTATGCTATTAAAGTGAAGTTGCCTGTTTCTGGGTTTCCCTCGTGTAGCCTGTTATCCCCCAAATAAATCGAATTCTTGGCTTTTATTTACATATAAACGGTATATGAACATTATATTTACTAAAATTAATTTGAACAGTAGAGTAAACTACAGGGACAGTTCTGAGTATATGCATCCATTTTATGAGCTAAAAAGTATTTTTTTAAAGAAAATATTATTACAAACATGTATTTTCATTCAAAATACAGTAATCAAATCAATTAGAGTTATGAGGAATTCCACAAGTTTAAATCTATATAATAGGTGAAGAAATCAACTTTTAATTTAACATACCTGGGAAGGCGTTCACCAGATCAAAGTCCTGCAACTTCTGAACCAAAGCAAAAGGAGCTCTAATATTTTACATTTCATTTTGTGTCTAGGGTTACCCTCTTGATGATTGTTTTTTTAGAACTAGTTACCGTTCTATAATACAACAACGCAAATGTTTCTTCCAAATGAAATCAATTAAATATGTGTACTCGTAAAATATAAAACACAGATTCTTCATATGTGTTGTTGTGGTATTCAGTCCTAAGACTGGTCTGATGCCACTGCTGCTACCCTCTATACTAATCTATTTTGCGCAAGTATTTTCAGTTACGCATAACTCTCTTATCCTCCCTAATCTACTTAGCGTTTTCCATCCTTGGCCTCGCTCTTTTGTTATTACCCCACACACTTCCCTCTAATGATAATTTTACAAGACCCTCATGTATCTAAACGTGGCCTATTAATCTATGCATTCTCTTGGTCAACGTCCTTCATATTGTTCGCTCCTTCCCATATTCTGTTTAGAATTTCCTCGTTAGTGATTCTAAGCATTCTCCTATAGCACCGCATTTCAAAGGCTTATATTCTTTTCGTTTTCGCAACTCCTACCGTTCACGATTAGCACCCATATAATGTCGAACTGCATACGAACATTTTAGCAATGATTTCCTAATATTCACACATATATAACCCGTAGGTTATTTCCTCTTTTTTGCAAAAACCTTCCTTGTCTGTGCTATCCTACTATTTATGTCTACTATACTTCTACCATCCCTAGTTATTATGCTGCCCAAGTAACAAGAATTCCTTAACTTCCTTCTGCTTCTTATATCAGAAGTCATTATTAGACTGGCAATGAAGCGTTTTTGAAAACAAAGTAACATTATTTAAGATCTGTTCTTTCGATACAGTTGTTAACAAGCAATTCCCCTTCGGCAGGAATTTTTTTAATCGTTTTCTGGAGCCAAGGAATACTCAGCAATGTTTCAAGAGGCATATTCTTCGTAGACGATTTCATACGGACGCTTTAGACACACCCAAGAATCCGAATCGAATAACAAGACGGAATGATGAGCAGGAATAAGGCTGTATTTACATTGTTTTGGTGTCCACATCTGCAGGGCGAGCGCAGTGAGGTTCCGTACCACGCGTTCCGAGGTCATAAACGTGGGGCATATAGGACCGCTTCGTGTTTATGGCTTGCCCGATGAATTATTCAGCACGGGAGGTTAGTTAACGAGGGCCGAATTGTCATAGCTCTTCCGCGTCGTGCAGCATCCAACACTATCTTCCCCGCTGACTGTAATTAAATAAGTTCATATTAAAACGCACGTTTATTAAATGAACTTTAGCGTAGTCTGCTACGTTCACCGGAGGCAATTTATTACACGCTAACTACTTCATTTTAATTTCTCTAACACATCATTTGATAATTCACTATGACCACTCAAGTAGTTAAAAAAAATTCGTTACGTTGCGACGCATGTATAAATTCATTTTCCAGAAGTTTTAATCCCAGACTCCGTGACCATGACGACGCAAACATCCAATCCATGATAGGATTCGAACCCAGGACCTCTGTGGTTTTAGTCAGCGATGCCAGACCATAGGGGATCCTATTCTAGTTAGTATATTTAATTAGTAAGTAAGGTGTTACTAAAAATAATTTGTTATCAAATCATTAAATACTTCAAAGACTAACAATGATATTTATAAAGTACTAGTTGGGTACCCGGCGAAACACGGGAAAAATATTGTTTTTCGCGAACGTCATCTTCGTCGCCGCACGCACACACACACACAGACGGCATAATGTATCCTGTTGTAAGTTTGTCTCTTTTCTGGCCTCAGGGGGAGAATGATGAAACTCAAAAGTTAAGTAAAGAGACATATTCATGTTTATAAAAAAAATTAAAATTGAGTTTCAGCGGCCCTAGTCTTTATATAATAATTCTGCAATGTGACTTGTAAAACATTTTCCATATTTATGTAATTAAAAAGTATCGTTACCTAAGATCATATAGTTATTAAGGGTAAAATAATATTTTATTTAAGTAATCATCTTTTTTAATTGATTTCTGATAGAGTTACATCGAATAAGTGACTTAGTTTCTGAAAAATCCGTCTCGGGCGCCAGAATCGTAATTCATAATCATTTACAGCGTGAATTATACAATATTCTGACGTATCATTAACCAATTGAAAATTATAATTACTTAAATCAACTTTTGGTTAAACTTTGACATTATTTCATGCTAAAAACAATCTAATACTCTCGATTAGTAGGTTGCGCGAGGGCATAATGCCTCCATTTACAAGTTCTATATTGTTTAGGGTAGAAAGGAGGGATAGAAAGACCGTACTCCTCAATTTAAACTAAAAGATCAAGCAAACAATAACAAAATTATGATTCATAATATTTCCACTAAAATACATCGGAAGAAGGTCATGAATTTGATCCCGAAAATTAATAGTTGGTAAACAATATATTAAAACGTTGATATTTAAGGGACTTAGAAAAAATAATTCGAATAATGGTACCTTTAAATGAAGGTATAATCATCATCCATTATTTTCTAACTAATTGTACAATTTTTAATTGATGATTGTAATTTTATTTTAAAAAGTATAACAAATATAAAATACAGTTAGACAGCAAAAACATTTTTAGTTAATATAGTTATGACGTTACGCCCATGTTTGTGGACTTAATCAGGCAACTAAAATTGTGAAAATTTCTTGTTGAGTTACCCGATTAAGTCCACATATGTGGATGAAACATCGTAACTATATACAATAAGTTTAATTAATTTTTGTTGAATAATTGGATTTTTTTTATTTATTGTATGTAATTGTTAGCCTATTGATTTATTAAAAATGTCAATTATTTTTATAATGGTTTACTCTTTATTGTCTTTTAAAACATTTTATAAGAAGAATATTTATTTTTACTATTCAATATGCTATTTTTATAAAAGAAGAGAAATTTTTACATAAACTATTATTTTAAATATCATAGTCATTGTTCTTTAAACCACTTATGACCAAAATTTTGTTTTTGTTATAAATGCTTATTTTAGAAACGACGTTTATTTATTTGAATAAAATATTTTATAATATCTGAGGAAGTCATTTAATTTATCTATATGTTATTAAATTCTATTTCTATAGTTATCGCATACGTGAGTTACTTAGGGAAATTATATAGCCTGCGCTCATTTACGTTGGAATGTTACAGAAACTAGACCGCAATCATGGCGCTCGTAATTGTTTTCTTTTTTACTATGGCGATGCACGAAGCGTAATATATCAATAAACTCAAGGGTTGTTATTGTTATTACCGTGCCACACGTAGGTTATTCAAGTAACCTGTACATTGACTTTCTCATTGTTACAGTAAATTCTCTACTTGGTACGAACTTCGTAGAGTGGTCTATTGCAATAGTAATTCAGAATAAACACATTATTTAATGTACCCAGTGACGTAATCTTAATACAAATTTAAACTAAGAAAGACAAATCAGTGTTCCAAAAATGTTCCATTTTCGGTTTGATTTTATGTTCAGGTTATAGAAAAGTGTCAACACAGACTACTACTTAAATTAAAATAAAGAAAAAGACGGCCAATAATTCAGCAAATAATTTAATTACTATTTAATTTATACAAGTACAACGTTTCATCCAACTTTGCGGTATATTTATAAATGCGTGAACCATGACACCAAATGCCTCTAATTTAAATAGTTTATACATTCAATAATTTGTCTGAGCAAGCCCACAAAATTTGATGAAACGTTTTACTTGTATTAATTAAATTATTTGCTGACTGTCTGGCCGTCTTTTTATTTATTTTAAGTTTAAAGTCAGACAAATAATATTTGTATTACTTGAATTATTACCGTAAAAAATTTAATTTTCTAACTGTCCTCTGTAAAATTATATAATTTTTTCAGCAAAGATCGTCAACTTATTTTAGGAACTCTACGCATGTTACCCAATACTATAACATCTCATATGAGTTATTCAGAGAAGGTTTTCCTAAATTTACAGTTAATTTAGTTAAACCTTCAGTTTATTAATGTTTACAAAATTTTAACAGAAATGTAAAATCTGAATAAAATTTATTATACAGTAATTTGTATTATAAATTATGTATAATTGTATATCTTTAAATACTATAACTTAAAAAGAATGTGAATTTTCATCTCCGAAATTATAAGGCAGCTTTCCTTTGCCTAAATAGTTACTTACTTTAATCCCAAAATTGCATTTAAAATTACACCTGATTAGGTTCTAAATTGGTGGAACGCAAAGTATATTGATTACTGTGTATCAATAGTTTATTATTAAATCTATTTATGAAGAATCGGATGATCGGTTAATTGATTTTTAAAAACTGTAAGATATTGCATATATTAAAATATTACGAACGGTGTTGCTGTAACGATTTTTAATACTTTTCGTATTAAGGTTTTGTAAAATTTATTATACGGGTACTCATTTAAGTATTTGATATAAAATAAAAAATATATTATAATATAAAAAGTATGGTCCTTTCGGAGGATTTTGGGTCGTGCAACTTGGACTCCACTCAGAGTACTCTGTTTGCCATTAGGGAAGTTGTCATTCAAACCATTCTCATTACTCTTCAGTATTAGAAAACGGAACCAGAAGTCGAATGAGTGTTGTAGCAGTCAGTACTTAGACTGGTCTGATGCAACCAACCCTCTTCTGATCATACCCCACACACTTCCCTCTAATGCTAATTTGACAAGACCTTCATGTCTCTAAACTTGGCCTGTTAACCTAGCCCTTTTCTTGGCCAAAGTCCTTCAAATTGTTTTCTCTTCTGTTATTCTGCTTATAACCTCTTCTTGGTTAGTTACTCTAAAGAATTTATCAAAGAGGAAAATTATATTTGGTAAGATAAATTAGAAATGCTGTTAAGAGAATAACATTTAGGATTATTGTGCACATAGAGAACGTTACGGTTTATACTTCATCAGTGTGAAATACAAATAAGCAATGGCAGAAAGTACACTATGACGTTAAAAATTTTTTAGATCGAGGAATAATCATTGTATATATATAATAATTTGTTGTCCAATATTAATCGTGGAATAAATGATTTTCGAGTTGAGTGAAGTGCACGAGGTGTTGCATGCAAGTGCTCTCTGTATGTGCCTGTAAAAACCCGCTGACGCAGCAGCTACACGTAAATCCAAGGCTGCCAGCTGATAGCGGCTTTGGCACGTCAGCACTCTGGCAACTACCCTCCACCTCCCAAATGAAATGCTTTATTTCTACGGGATGAGGAAGGCGACGAGGGTGTAACACATTCAAATTACGAATAAATAAACATTAACATACAGAGTAATTATTAATGATATATAAATATATTTGAAGAGTAATTTCAAAGTAAAGCTGTTGTCAATTTATAGCTGTTATTATATTTCTACTTAAATAAAATTTATGGGAGTCAGAATACGACTTGGAAACCATAATAAATTGCATGAACGTGGTAATAGAGAAAGAGTTCAATATGAAAATTAATAGAGGGAAAACCAAGGCAATGGAGTATAGTTTGGGAAACAGTGGAAAAATAAAGATTGGGAAGGCATATTTTGACGGAAGTTAGGACTTCTGCTACTTGGGAAGCGTAATAACTAGGGATGTTAAAAGTATAGTAGACATAACGAGTTGGATATCACAGGCTAGAAGACTTTCGCGAAAAAGACGCATTTACTTACGGGTAATATAAGTGTGAATATTATGAACCCGTTGTTAAAAATGTTCGTATGGAGCGTGGCGTTATATGGATGCGCAACGAGGACGAAAATCAAAGGTTTGCGTAAAATAGGTTAGCATGGAGGGCTGCATCAGAAAAAGTCCCCCACTGAGAACGTAACGTGTTGTGAAAATTTTGTCCGTTATTTTATTAATTTTTTCCTGACTTGCACTCAACAAATTTATTTTTTAAACAATTCATAAATACGTACAGCCATTTGTTATGGTCCTGTAGTTTTGTCTATCACCCGAAGACGGACAACAGCCAGGGTCGCTTTGGTAGTCCAACATTAAGCTAAGTGAAAGCGTCTCAGATAAAACGAGACTCCATGTAAAACGGTAATGGATGTTTCTTTGCGGACAGTATAGTAATATAACATGAATTTTGTCCGTGAAATCTCGTGAAAAAATATGCATACATAAATGAGGAAGATGGTTTTGAAGAAGTGGCAGCGGAAAATCAGTGGTTGGAGTGACGCCGATGGACCAAGGTAGCAAAGATGTCGGATTAAAAGCAGTATGCCTGCAAAGTATTGGGTCTGTATTTTCCCTGAGTTGAAGATGATTGAATATCTCACAGTCTACGATAAACCCTCCCGATCATTATCGCTGGCGGGACATAGTGAGCAGGACGGCGACGCTGGTAAGAGACATCCAAAATTATTATCAAGTTGTCGGAACCAGTAGATTTTGTTTCTAATACACTTTCCTGTCTGCTACTTGGCCCACCTTAAAGAAGGACTATCTCATGATACCACTTAAATGAAATTTAATACCACTGATTTAATTTTGATTTTTATGAAAATAATAATGATTGTATGAACGTAGACTTTCCCGGTGAATAATACGGATGAAATCTTCACGGTTAGCAATCAGGGCCAGGCTTCAGGCTGGTTAACAGTGAAGATTTCATCCGAATAATAATTGTAGTTAATTTAACCATAAATAAATTGAAAATTGCTTTTTCTTCAACATTTTATTTAATTTTTAATTAGTTTCTCAGGTTCATTATACAATAATGCATATTCACATTATTTATCAACTAGTCATACCCGTGACTTCGTTCGCGAGGAAATAGATCTTTTTATTTTGCTCTAAAAACAAAAGTACGGTATCATTCATTTTTGATCACTTCACGGCAAACCTCATAACTCACAGTTGGATTTGAACAGGCCCCGCTTTCACACGTTTACAACAATAGATGGAGTGAGAACGCTCAGCCTCTCTCTCTCTCTCTCTGTCTACCTCTATCTCTCATGCAGCCAAAATTAAGCTTATAATAACACAGTAATTGGTATAGAAACGCCTAATAGGACTTTTAACTCGCATTGATTTTCACGATTTTTCGCGGCAATTCAATGGATTTATAAATATTTACATTGATATCTTCTGAAGTGAGTAAGATATCGAATTGAAATATACACAAAAATTTTAGTTGAAATTCCTGTTTCAATACCTGAAATTTTCATTGAAATGCGTTAGGCCGTTTCAGAGCATAACAGATCAAGAATGTAGGCAACTCGAATTCACTTTTTGGAGATTCAAAAGCACGTTTGCCAAGAAACTTTTTCCATATAATAGTATTTTTATTTATATTATATTATGCCATTATAGAAATGAAATACGGGCGAATATTAAAGCTAAATTTCCTGTTGTTAAACCCTCGATTTTTCATTGAAATCCGTTGAGACAGTCAGTCAGATAGACAGACACTTCAATTTTATTTATAGGTATAGATTATTAACATTTGTATGTAACAATATTATCGCGCGCTTTCTTATATTTCTTTAGGAAATCCCTGGTGGTAACAGGTGTACTTAAATTATGTTTTATGAAGCTTATATCTACCAGAATGTAGGTAATAGATAACATGAACATTATAAAAATTTTGAAGAGAACCCTACAATTTTGTTTCTACTAACATATTTTTCGCATTGCTTGATTCAGTAGCTCCAAAATTTCTAAAGAGGGGGAAGAAAGTCCGCTATTAAGTTCCGATATCGAATTCACTTTAAAATGAGTTACCATATATTCATTAATCAAATATAATCAAAACAGGTTTGAATTGTGTAAATATTTTTACGTGTTATAAAGGTATTTACGGTTAGTCCATTTTTTAATTTCAGTTTCTTACATCATTGTAGATATTTGCAGACATTTCTCTTTCATTCGGATTCCTATCCATTGATTATTGTCCTTTTCGTTTCTAATTTCTTTGTCTTCAGCATGTAATCGATTTAGGATATTTCTGTGAAAGTATATACATAAAGGTAATTGAAACAGGATAACTTTTGGGAATAGTTTAGATTCATCTGGTTTTAATATTTTGCGTTTCGAATCGCGGAAACATGTTCTGAAGGCAAGGTTTTCTGAGAGTTACGCACTCCAGCTGTGCATGATTAAGGGTAGGTTTACGCGTCGCTGCCCCAATGCTCAGAGGAGCGGCACTTGTTCCCGAAGTGGTCGGATATAAAACGACGCCGACAGTTAGACCTGCAAGGAATGCGTTAGCTACCCTTTCCGGAGCGAGTGCAATTGAATTAGCAGTCCCCACACGCTCCGAGTTCACTGACAATTAGAGACGACGGCGTCACCGCAGTCCACTCTCCGAAATCACTCTCCAACTGCGACTACAATCCCAACAGCTTAATCGCATCGCTCACCTAACAAATCCCCCGGGAGCTGCAAAAGCAGTTGTCACTCGATGAATCCCGATTCAAATTGCAGACAGCGCCACTTCTCATTTTTAACCACGTTGCGGTGATTGTCAATATATCAACACAAAAAAAAATGAAAACAGAATGAAGAACAAAGATAAAATCTTCACTGAGGGAGAAATTATTTACCTCATGTAAATTAATCTTGCATTACTTTATCAATATTAATGCGGATTGAATAAATAAATATAACAGTCAGAAAGGGATTAATAATTGACAAGATTAATAAAATATATCAGTACATTTCGTCCCTAATTTGGGGCTTGGAAGCCAGAACATATTTTAAAATTTCATTCAAATTTATTTTACATAATATTAGAAAAAAATTGTAACTTCATCATTAAATATCTTAATATATAATTCAATTGTTACGATAGGTGAGAGGTGACTGTGTTAGTTTTCTCTTCCCCCCTGACATATCTGCGGGGTTCACCTCACTATGTTGGGAATGCCTCGTACTTTCTGGGATTTTTTCGAAGTTCTCACATGCCGACACACCTTCACCTATTTTGGGGAGGTTTATGTACTGGGGTCGAAGATCTTGGGCATAAGGTAAGAGTTGTCTGCTGATTCCATTGGAACAGTCGGCCAACTGCCTCCTAAATCTAGTGAAGACACGGAGAAGGGAATGCTGCGACCCCACAGAAAACTCTTCTCCCGTTATTGGGAAGAAAAGTACCCAATGCCTAACCTACCTGATACAGGTTTTCTAGGGGTTTCCCTGCACCTATTTAGGTGAAACACCGGGTAGGATCCTTAAACTATAGCCAGGGGGCCCTAGTCAACCTTTGGCTACCTTGCTCTACCTTCCGCATTGCCCCTTTCCAATTCCGTTCCTGCGATATTAAAGGGCAGTTGCCTGTTTCAGGATCTCCCTCATGTAGCCTCTTAGCCCAAAAAAATTGTTTTAAGATATTTCAACATATTTGAAGAAATTATACACTACAGCACCAATGAATCATTAGGCAATATTATTCCATTTATTTTTTCCATATTAGAAACAAACTAATGACATTAATAACAACGTTATTTAATAAACCTTTTCTGTATTTGGCCATGATCAATAATTATTTTAATACAGGACATAGCGTTTTTAACAAGTAAAATAGATATGAATGCATAGAATCTGGTAAAAATCGAGGAATTTCGTTGTGTCGGAAAAAAATTCGAAGTCTAAATGGTAAAGAAAATAAAAACACACTATACATCACAAAAAATTAATTTCCAAATAATTTACACTAATCAATTTTAAAATATGTGTACAAAGTTTTTATATTATTATTTTTATTCATAGTCGCATCAAAAAAGTAATCATTAGCGACATAATTTTAAAATTACAATTGCCAATACATGTTTATCTTTAAATTAATATATTTAGTTTTATATTCTTTTCTAGAATTCTCAAGATTTAGAAAAAAAGAATATGGTGGTATCTGATAATAACTTCTACTACTTTTCAGAAACGTTTTAGTAAAAAAGGTTTATAAATGTTTATAATAAAATATGGATAAGTGAACAACTTTTCTTGAAGCCATAAAGAAAATGAAATTAGTTTTTAAAGTTGAAATTAAAGAAAAGCATGAAAAGAGTTTATAATAAAAAATTATTTGGCAACTAATGATGAAGATTAGAAAGCAATCTTTGACAATTATGCTTAGGAAAAAAAACTATTCAAGTTATATAGTTTTAAGCGAAAGTAACTACGTGATGTATTGGTGAACACCGTAAATTTAGAAATAGAAACATGACAACTTTAATTTTGATCAAATCAGTTTAAAAAAGGAGACACTCATAGTATGACATATAAATTTATTCGGATGATTGTTATATATATTTATATATATATATATAATATAGTAATATAAAGCTACGACTCTGTCCCTAATGGCCTTAAATCACTCGAGACTGTATTGTTGGCGGCCACGTGTTAGGCTCACCGGAAATTATTGAGGCTGCGCTACGAGCGCGGAACAGTGCATCAGAGAAGTCGAAAGGGCACGATAGCGTAAGGGTGGAATTGGATATGTGAGAAGTCGCAAACACAGGTTGAGATGTCGGGTTTCGAACACGCTAGCCGAATAAAGCCTGATTAGTGGTTGCAATTTGATATTTCATGGCGAGGCGCGGTAAAAATAGAGGTTAAAATTATATCTATGGTCACGCCCTGAGAGATTTTGTTAATCTTATTGCTCGAATAAATAGACAGCTGTTTTAAAATAACCCTCTTTTGGTGAGTCTTCTTGGTAAAATTGCTGGCGCCTTCTAAAAAGGATTCTAACTTGTTAATCGATGAACTGAGCTAGCGCCGCAGCGGAACGACTGAAGGATAGAGCCCGCGTGTTGTTACATCTATATGTATTGCGTGTAAGTGTTTGATTAACTAACGAATGTACGAAAATGAGGATTTCGAAGAATTGCATCAAATTAATCGGGTAGATTACACTGTTAGGGTGAACGATGATTGTAATGGTAAATTGATACACACGAAGTCTAAAATAAACTTTTCCACACATTTTATTTGAAATGACGCCGAAATTATTTTAATGTTGCAAAAATGAATTATTTTTTGAGCTATTAACATCGAAATTTTCTAATATTTCAATATTTATAATAATCGTGTTGTGGATAAATATTTAATTAGAAAACCTGCGTAATACTCAGATTCGGAACGTACGTTTGTGATTTATTTTTGGGTGAGGAGGAAATCATAATTTATTTAAAAACAATTTATGTATGTTCGGAATATGTTCATTGTTTTGAAAAAATATTATTTCTGTCCATGCTGTATTCATTCCACATAATAATAGCCACCAAAACTGCCCTTCACAAATTTATAAAGTTAAATACTCTAGTAAATAAGAATAAAACATGTAGTACTTTGAAAAAAAGTTTTTAATCGCCTCAAATACACTGTCATTAGCGACTGTGCACGATTAGGGTAAGTTATATGCATGTAGGAGATCGATGGAATATTTTTTCAATGCTATATTTCACATTGTTGTGCACAATTACTGTCACGTGGATTTAATAGGAATTTTAAGGTTTTTAAATGTTATGCCAACGTCGCCGTGGGTTAAAATCAACAGTTTCGACGCGTTATTTACGGTGTGAAAAGAATGTCACTTCCACCGCCCCCCCAACCCTTCCATCGTTATTCCCCTGCAGCTTAAATTTGATTTATCCATTGACACAGGGTTAACTCACAGCACCAACAATGAGCCCTTCCCTCCCACGGAGGGGCGTCCACATTGTAACCACTAATGATTAAATCTTCTACTCCGATATTAATAACGTCCAGAATATCTCAACGGAACACAAGACGCCATTCTCCGCTGCAGACGACGCAAAGCGGAACGAATAGAATGAAGCAATCCATGGAGCCCAGAACAAGGGGCTCTAAGAAAGAAATTTTAATTACTAGCCTTACACGTGTAACACTAAATGAACATTAGTGATTAGCAGGTGTCTAGAAGTCCTAGTAACGCACGAAACACGAGACTCTAGTTTATTAATAAAAAGAGACAAATATAGAACTGTAAGAGAATAACTATATTTAGCAATTCTGTATAATTGTTTTGGCTTTTTGATATCAGTTCTAATGGGTTTATAAGTAAACTAGTTGGTGCCCAGCATTGCCCAAAAATGAATTTACATTAGCACGCTGCAATATTTAATTAGACAGTATTCTCTTTGTCAACGCATTATTAAACCTTCAGATAGATCGTCAAGATGTGTTAAAATTGACCTTGTTATGCCCCCTATTATCGAAATCGCATAAATAAACGCATAAAATAAAATATTTTATTTAGGAAGTTAGTTGGAATGCCGTCGAATCTGTATTTGTATGTGTATTCAAACAATGCAACTTTCAAATTTGCACAAAACACTATTTCAAATACACTTTATTTGTTCACTGTCGATTTTATTAATAAGTAATACTCGCAGAGTTCAGGGAATTGAAATACACGGAATAAATCAGGACTCAGCTATCCTAAGTCGAAATGTCTAAAGCAATGTCAAGCTACGACGTAATGAAATTGCACATGTATTTGATGCCTACGCCAAATGACACAGATTATTCAAACGGTCAGCCTGAAAATGTTTGTGTGTGTTTTTTAGAGAAATCTATAAAAATATTTTAAAATTTTGACGGAAACTTTAAAAATTATTTTTTGGATCTCGACAACAACGTGACCTACCGATCCTACTATAGCTAAGTACAATCCAAGTGACCCCAAAATCGGTCAATCTGTTAAGAAGGGGAAGAATTACGGACATCCACGCACCGGAAATATATATATATATATATATATATATATATGAGTCAGGAAATGACATTGTCATGTTCATTAAAACAATTAATGGGGAAAGGACAGAGAGATAGAAAGAAGATGACTTACCTGAGGTTCATAGATGGTAGACACCTTGTGAGGTTTAGAGAACTTGAATTTTCGGAGTCACCGCCCCCTTCATCAGAAAGTTCGGAAGACATTTCCAGTGAACGGCTAGCCGCCGACTGATGCCGACTTTATGATGAAGGGGGCGGTGCCTCCGAAAATTCAAGTTCTCTAAACCTCAGAAGGTGTCTACCATCTATGAACCTCAGGTAAGTCATCTTCTTTCTATCTCTCTGTCCTTTCCCCATTAATTGTTATATATATGTATATATATATATATATAAGCTAAAATGTCCGGCGTTGTTCGGGCTCACGTAAATAATAAAGAAGGAAATAAATAAATGATAAGTATATTACTCTACATTCCTTTTTTGAGGGTACATCACATTCACAATTCTACTCGTGATGGATCACTTTTATATGTTTTTCAAGAATCTAAAATCATAGGTTGTGTAAATGGTAAAATAAATACGATACTGTCATATAATTAAACGTGCGTATTATATAAAATTGTTGATTTATTAATTACTGAGTGTTTCCAGGTAATTATCAAACGTAGTAAAGAATATGCATGGAAAGCGTGGACGTTCGAAACGGCAACATGTCAGTGACATTATCGTGCAAGTAATTTCGATTAGGAATTCCTTGGCCGAGTTTCTTTTAATGTTTGTGGGCGTTATTGTGTTGGACGCAGGCCATTACGAGGGTTTGAACGCAGTAATGAAGAGCCGCGGCCCCAGAACCCGGGGACAGACGCAGGCAGCAGCAGCGTGATGAGTTCTATTCACGCTGGGCTGGAATTAGCTCATGAGGGAGCTCAGAGACCGCTGAGTCGCAAAAAAATTCGCATTTCCATCAGCACTATGCCAATACCAATTGACTTTTACGCGACTCTGGAACCAGAAACAGGTATCCCATGAAAGGTGCCCGAGACGTGTAACAAGCCTTGCGGAACACTCAAATACGATCACGTCTCTCTGCCCATTAATCACTGGCCAAGTCTGCAATGAACCCGACTCCGTAGTATAAGACGACAAAATACAATTTCTATTCTTCAATACGTGATTAATCCACATTTTAAAAATATATTTATTTTAGTTTCTAATATTAAAAAAGTTAGTAATAGTAAATCAATTAATGTCTGTTATTCAATTAATTAACGACCGTTTTTACGTACACGTTTTCAAATTGAGATTAAACGACGTTTCGTCACCCCATTAGGCACTTTTCAACTGTTATATCTTAATGAAAAGGCGCCCTCGGTCTGGCTTCACCGCCTACGTATCGATTGAAACTGCACTTGGAGGCCGTAAAGGTTGGATTTTTTCACATTTAGTATAGACAATATATTTAATGGAAACGAGATATTACTGGAGGAGTGATATAGGAAAATAAAAATAATAAAAAACAAATAGCAAAATAAGGGAGGAAGGAATTAAAGAGTCGATAGTAGCAGTGATATAAGAAAATAAAAATAATAAAAAACAAATAAAATAAGGGTGGAAGGAGGAAAAGAATCGATAGTAGATGACACTAATTTAAAACAGCTTATATGGTTTGGTCAAGTGAAACAAATGTTCGAAAATACTATACCAAAGCAGATATCGTTACAAACGCCACGTGGAAAACATAAATGAGGCAGACCGAGATGAAGTTGGCCAAAGAAGTTAAGGAAAGAGTAATACCTGATGATATCTGTCTGAATATAGACGAGTGAAGGTTAGGCTTCGGTAAACGGCGTAGAAAGTTCTAAACTGATATATATATATATATATAATCATTTCATGAAATTTTAACACCTGAAGAGGTCCGAAATAATGTGACGAAACGTCATTAAATATAACTTATCAAAAGTGTTTGTAAAACTGGGTTTAGTTTATTTCATTTAAAAATTGATAATAATTACATCTGATATTTTAAACTCATATACACATTCGCATAATAGCAGTGAAGAACAGGATGAAATTGAAAAATGTTTATTCATAATTTCCAACAAAATGTTTACATATCACTTCCGTCCACTTATATATAAAATAGTTAGCATTCAAAAACTAGACTGATTCTGTAATTTTGTTTACTCATCTCATCAGTAATATAACTTCACTTGTGTTTTGATTTGGAAGAAAGCCTGAAGAGTTCACGAAAATATGCCGAAACGTTGTTATTAATTAAATTTAAATAAGAACGTCTGTGAAAGGTCATTATTATACGGTAAATTCGACAACATTCCCATACGTATGAAAACAGACCCATAAACCGGTATTTTATGATTGTAAAGCAGCTGAGTGGATCTTTTCCTGAATTTGCAGATGCATTAAAATCGCTTCACATGAGAGTAAAATGTGTTGCACGGTATTGTTGTGAAGAAGGTTTTAAGCAGCAGGGATTTCTGGAGTGGCTCCGCTGGAAGCAAAGACGTAATATATTGGTCAGAGACGGAGCGCGTAGACGGGAACTCATATTTCCCTACGGATTTCTCTGTAATCATATCAGTATCGTAAAGTAGGCTATAGGAACCTGGTAACACGACGTAAGCCGCTTATGGACCGCCAGGGCGAGCGTTGTTCCGGAAATCTCCAGCACCAACAAGTACATCTCAGCATCCTTCATTCTAGAAATATTTATTCCACGTGTTGACTCTTACGTTCGCGTCGTTTCACTTAAATCGAAACATTAAAACTTTTATACATAAACTGGGGAGCTTTACAGGACGGATTATGGAAAACGTATTTTGAACTGTGAAAATCAAATAGGACAGTACTTTTTCGGTTACGCATTTCCTTTTCCATACATTTATTTTGAAAATGCGCAGATTTTAAATTACCTATTTAGATGGATTTAATCTTTATGGAATGTTTCATATTAAGACACAAATTTATGATTTATTTTCAATTCGGCTTTTAACACTTTTAACCACAAGTCTGTGATATTTTAATTTATTCAACATTTTATTTACATTCCTATGTATGCAATAAGTATCTAGAAGATATATACCATTTTAAAACGCAGCCTTAGCGTATCTGAGATATTAAATTTCAACGCAATTATACAATAAATTATATAATTTTTTGTAAAACTGGGAACTTGAGCGTGCAAGCAACAGTAATCAAATTTAAAACCCATCATTATCTCCAAAACAATCTAATTCAAATACAAATTAATTTTTTTAGACAACAGAATGTTTCTAATTTTAATAATTATATATTCTTCTTCATCAGACCTCCATTACCATTTCGGTAATTTCAATGTTTTTATGATATTATTTGTTACTCAGTAAATCAGCTAACGGAAATTATCACAAATTTTCAAATACAATATACAGCTTTTAACAGTATTTTTTTAAGTTCTCTGCTACTACGACGTTTCGTCCATATTTTTGGTACATACAAACAACAATTTAAAAGAAAACAAATATAAATTTGAACACACACAATACCGTTTAGCGATATAATATAGCAAATTTAATTATAGTTTAAAAATAATATAGACTTACATTTTGAATTGTTATAATTACATAAATAAAAAGAGAATTTTGCTTTCTGGACTGCATCTATGGAAATGTTATTTAACCACGTGTGGCATCAAATTTCTACAACGAAATTGAAGGTAAAGAATAAAAATATACCAACATGAAATCAATGTAATATGAGCCTAACGTAGATTTTGTTGAAATTATAATTATTATATTATTTTTTTTGCATTTCAATTAATATTTTTTAATAGCTTTGGCTAAGGTCACATCAGCTGTGTGGTTATTAGCGTCCGAAACGTTTAGGTGTTACAAATGTGAAAATTGAGCTTCAACAAACATTATAATACATCATAACAATTAATTGTCTTTAGGAACTTGATAATTGTTTGTTGGTACTCCGGTGAGTGGCTAATGGGGTTTGGGTTCTCTTCTCCCAGGATACGGCCAGAAGCTCCGTGGTAATATTTTTTGAAGATATCGCTAATTTGAGAGGAACCATTTGTAAAAATGTGGGAGTCCGTTAATTTAGGGTGGCGAAATCGTACTATAAAAAGGACCACTTAATCTCTTCTGGATATTTTTTGCAGGTGGATGGCGAGTAATTTGTTAATTGATTTGCGGATTAACCTTGAAATTAGTTTTTTTACTGTCAGAAAACTTTTCCTCCTAGTTATTTCTAAATGATTTCTAAAACTCCATCGATTTAATTCACATCATAGTAGTCTGATTTCTCTTTAAAATCCGTATAAATCACCCCCTCAATACGTTCCTTCAAATTGAATAATATTTTTAGAGGCATTATAAAGCAACGAATCTTTTTGTGAATGGGAGTTAATTAATTTAAGTATAGAATGAAAAGTAGTAAATTTTATTTAAGATAGTAGTGGGAGACGGTGAATTGTTGAGCTCGCTAACATCTACAAAAGTCATTGCATCTGCATGGCATTCTCTTATGATACAGTTCTATCATCTTCGAAGGATTTTTTTTTTAATTTAGTACCTTATGTAACAGCAGCTAGTCAACATTAATTGCAACAGTCGTGTTCTTTCTCATAGTACTTGCACCAGAGCAAGTGGTAATGCTTGTATTTTTAAATCAGAAATTTGTCTATCATACTATATTCATATTTTAAGTAATATAACTATTCTGAGGTTAGTAAATTTGAAAATCTTAAATTTATTTTTTTGTTAACCTAACAGATAAACTGGATTTTGATTCTCCTTTGCTTTCGTTCAGCCCATTTTTTTTATTATCGATTCTCTTTTAGTGGTAGTGGCATTCTAATAATTAGTTTATTATTTATAAATGATATATTGCAACATGAAAATGGGTCCCAGCTCGTGAGGCAGGTAAGCTGGCGCAGACAAATTGTTATCGGCACGTCGTCAGCCATTTGACATAATTTACTTATTGCTGTGTACCGCTTTGCAAGTGGGAGTTGTTCGGGTCACAGACAAGTTGCAATTCAAACGGAAATGAGAAATCGACCGTTATATTATCTAAATTTTGAGTCCCTTGTGAGTAACAATGAGAGGAAGTTGGAAAAAAAGCAGGGTACTCAGACAAATTGAAGTTATGAGTAATGAATTTAATCTCATTGATCAAAAATAAATTCTTTTAAAAACTACTTTGGTGATTTTCTTTTGTAAAGTTACCTGGGGCCCACGTATTGATATATTGATAAATAAGTAATAACGACGACAAGAAAGCTGAACAGCCGTAAAAAGTATAATGTTACGTAACATTTCGCCTCCGTCAAATGGGTATATGTTACAGTGCATAGAGTATATTTATTCATTATTTTCATTCATCATCATGACAGGGATTCAGCTTATTTGAATAGTGTTCTAATATATCTAATTGTTGTTGAAAATTCAGTAACGATCATGTAAATAGTTTCAAATTTGATTCAGGTTAATTATCTGTGAACAAGTAGTACATATAGTTCATACGTATTCTTTTCCCAGTAAAAATTCATAGAAATGTGAAATTTCTAGGTCTACTCACAAGATTGATTAAGCTGTACCCTTTCCAGAAGATCGTTTCTGAAAAAGGAGAAAAAGCATTTACATACAAAGAGCCTTTCTTCCCTTGCGATTTTATTATTCTTTCAGTATATCTTACCACGCGTTTGGAGTCAACATATTTCTCTCCGGCGTCACGGAAGGGCTCGATTTGGTGTCGCTGGATACCGAGGATGTTATAGTGACAAAGGAAGGGTGGCGAGTTTACGACATGGATATACCGGATTAATAACATCTGTAACTATCGTTAGTAAAAACTTCACTTATTATAAAAGTGATAGTATTTTTAGATGGCTGTCGTTAACTCTTAATATTGACTACTAGGAACCAAAATCAAATATATATATATATATATATATATGTAGCAGATCGGTCATTTCCCCGTTCAGCTCAGCTCTTCCTCGATATTGGAATTTATAACTTTCAGGGCGCCAGATTTTTTGTTCATAAAAACACCAAAAGATCAATTTAATAGTTTAATTTCAATCAGAGCTCGAAGTTGTTACTATACAGGGCGTGTTCACTCATTCATTCTCCGCTAACAACTTTCAAAACGTCAAAGTAACTTATTGAACACTTAACGAAGATTTCAAATACTTCCCAGCGAATCACCACCTAAATCTTGGGTTGATTCGATAGCCGTTGATTACCACGTGGCCGCGAGGATTCGCCACCCACAGCACCTCCGTTTAAGAGCACATTCTGGCCTGCACTGCCCGTGCGCTTCCGCTTACATCAGCCAAACGGTAATACTAGATCAAATAAATTTCTGAATATCTCTTAATAAAGCATAATCATTTCCCACACGATCAGAGGCTAATATAAGAATTTGAATTCACTTTTTTGCTTTAAAGTAACTTGTTTACTTTTAATTTTTGTTTATAGTCGCATCAATTGCAAGGTCATTGGCGACTATGCACGATTAGAGGAACTTATATGAATGTAGGGGTATCCTAGTATGGTTTCTCAGACAACACAAACGTCATATCCATAATTGAAATGGGACAAACACTTAAAGAAAGATTCTCCTTAAAATGTTATGACTGTTTTAAGCATGCTATTAGAAGAAATAAATTATATTCAGTAATCTAAAGTTCTTATAATATGGGAATATTATTTTATTAATATGCTAAAATTTTATTCAATCAAAATACGTTTACGTCAAATTTGCCTGATTATTACATTTTTCTTTTCAATGTGTTCTATTTGTATATTATTAAAATATGCATTCTCACAAATATGCTTCGTTTATTCTTTTATTCGACCAATTATTTTTAACTTTTATTTTATTAAAAAATATATTTCAGACAATCCTGTTTGATTTATTCATTTATAAATTTAAGAGGTAATAAATAAAGTAATATTTATTCGGAAGACAAATTCATTTCGAGAAATATGTATTATTCCATTGTTTATTATCTTTTATCGCAATTTACGGTAAGAAAGGAAATGTTAAAAAAATTGACCGTGTGATTTAATGTACTCAATTCATCTGTCATCGATTTGTGTTCTATTTAATAGGAAAGATATTATGCGAATCTAATCCAGCTAAAGTAAAGTGAGTTCATCTTTTTTCCCAAGACATATGTCTGTCAACCTAGAGAACTCTTCAGTTTTAATTAATTCATTTGTCTCTCCAGCAAATAATGCCCCAAACTGGGAAGCTAATGAGTGAAATAGGAGGACCTGAATTACAGTTGATCTGAGAATTGGAAGCTTAGGGGTTGTAATTACTGAGAGCCATTCATGTCGGCGTAACTTCAGGATGGGGCCAATCACAAGACTGGACGGGATCCTGCCTCAAAAGGAGCCTTCACAGGCAGATACTACTACTGCAAGGGGACTTATTAATTCCAATTAAATGCATTATAGCGGTCTCGGAGGAAGATTACATCGCTCGGACACGAATAGCCTCAGACATTATTAATTGGCACTTCCTCGTAAGCTAACAATCATAGATCATTAAATTAATTTCAAAAGTTGGTATAGGAATACCAAATAACCGTCATCTTAGTAAATCTCTTTTGCTTTAAACAAGTGACTGACAGGTATACAGGAACGAAAATTGAAATAAATTCGGATGGTAAAATAATAATTATATCAAAGCATGTTCAATACACTATGATGAATACGTTATTGTTACAAAAAAATTCTGACTACCATTTCTGGTGTTCTAGCGAAAAGTGAAACAAACAGCAATGAAAACAAATTACTTTATCGAAATAAGTAAATACGAATTTCAAATTCTTACTCGCGTAATATTTCAAATTACTTTCCTGTAAATTCTGCGTTTAAAATATAATACATTTAACTAAATTTATTAAACAATTTTTGCAGCGACGTCAAAGAGGAAATAGTCCTTAATACGAATATACACAGAAATTATATATTTTTGAGGGTAGTATTTCCTGAGTTTTAGAAAGAATGTAAGGACAAGGAAAGAAATACTGACACTGCATCTAATTTGAGAAGGTAGGGAAAAAAATCAGGTCTACGTTCATGGAATTTGCAAATTTAAAAATACCTTTGATAACGTAAACCGGAAGACACTATTAAGGCCTATGAAGGTGACAGGAGAAAATGT
Source organism: Eucriotettix oculatus (assembly GCA_034510155.1). NCBI lineage: Eukaryota > Metazoa > Arthropoda > Insecta > Orthoptera > Tetrigidae > Eucriotettix > Eucriotettix oculatus. The sequence goes on along the minus strand of CM067377.1, from coordinate 28,773,633 downwards.
CGAAATTGAAGGGTTATCCATAACCTCTACAGAAAAAAGTCATCACTAATTAGATATATAGAAAAGACGAAGAAGAAAGTTGGAAAGAGTATGGAAAGGGAAACGAACTGCAATGATGATAAACAAAATCCAATATGATTTGCTAATAATATTGTGTTATTAGGGGAATCAGAAGAAGATTTGGAAGCCATAATAAATGGCATGTACGGAGTCCTGGAGAAATGATGATTAATAGAGGGTAAACCAAGGTAATGGAGTGTAGTTTGGGAAACAGTGGAATAACAAAGGGTGTTAGATGGGGAAGGGATATTTAAAGGAAGTTAAGTAATTCTGCTACTTGGGAAGCATAATTACTAGGGATGGTAGAAGTATAGTAGACATAAAGAGTAGTATATAACAGGCAAGTAAGGCTTTCGCGAAAAAGAGGAATTTACTTATGGGTAATATAAATGTGAATATTAGGAAATTGTTGCTAAAAATGTTCGTATGGAGCGTGGCGTAATATGGATGCGAAACATGGACGATAGGAGCTCCGGAAAGGAAAAGAATAGAAGCCTTTGAAATGTGGTGCTATAGGCGAATGCTGAAAATCAGATGAGTGGATATAATCACAAACGAGGAAGTTTTAAACAGAATAGGGGACAAGCGAAAAATATGGAGGACGTTGACCAAGAGAAGGGATAAATTATTGGGCCACGTTTTAAGGCACGAGGGGTTTGTAAAATTAGCATTAGAGAGTAGTGTGTGGGGTAATAACAGAATAGGGAGGCAAGGATGTTATACACTAAACAGATTAGGGAGGATGTGGGTCGTGCTAGTAATGAGGAAATGAAAAGGTTATCATGGAAGAAAATCGTTGCTAAAAATGTTCGTATGGAGCATGGCGTTATATGGGTGTGAAACGTGAACGATAGGAGTTAGGGAAAAGAAAAGAATTGAAGCCTTTGAAATGTGGTGCAATAGGCGAATGCTGAAAATCAGATGTGTGGATAGAGTCACAAACGAAGAAGTTCTAATCAGAATAGGGGAAAAGCGAACAATATGGAGGTTGACTATGAGAAGGGATAGATTAATAGGCCACGTTTTAAGACACGATGGTCTTGTAAAATTAGCATTAGAGGAAAGTGTGTGAGTAAGAACAGAAGAGGGAGGCCAAAGATGGAATACATTAAGCCGATTAGGGGAGATGTTGGGTGCATGGAGGGTTGCATCAGGACAGTCTATGGACTGAATACCACAACAATAATGAGAGCGAATCGTGAGCGGTAGCCTTTGAAATGTGGTGCTATAGGAGCAGTCTGAGAATAAGATGAGTTGATAGATCCTGTAACGAAGAAGTGTTATGGAGAATAAGAGAAGAGAGAACAATAATGAGTATATTGACCAAGAAAAGTGATAAATTAAGAGGCCATATTTTTAGACATGGGGGTCTTGTAAAAATAGCATTAGAATGGGTTAAGAACAGAAGTGGTAGAGGAAGATTGGAATACGGTAAGTGGATTAGGGAGGATGTGGATTGTGGTGTTTATGTAGAAATGCTTGTGTAGAATAGGTTAGCTGGAGAGCTGATATTGACCAGTTTAAGTACTGATTACAACAACGAGGATTTATTTATTTAACAATTATAATAATAAAATAAGTCATTCAATTAAACATTTTGTAAAACTGAGTTAATGTAGTTTCTTTTACAGTAGAAATTACGGATATTAAATTAGATGCTAATATATTAACAGCTTTGATGTTTAATTAAAAAACTATTTGTGGAGTCTGTGACCCTTCTGCTAATGAATCTGACATGCTAGGTTTATTTCTTATATGAATCGAACAGAACAAAATTAATCACATTAACTTTACTTCAATTTAAAATATTCAATTCATGCACAATTCGGCACAGGTTTAAAAAAATTAAGTCTCGTCATTATGTATATTTGTGATTAATATTTATGTTTACAGATAAATATTGAAATTGGTTCTGAGATTGGAAGCAAAGCGTTTAAATGATGAAGCCGTTCATTGATCTGGGGTTTTAACTTCGTTTGATTCCCTTCTTCATTTCCGTCTCTTACTCTTTACCTAATGATGGCAATAGAGACCCTTTTCTGAAGATTGTTTTATAGATCTTGGCAGTAAAACTGGGAATCTGAGCTCCCTAATGACCTGACAAAAGATAAATTATATCTTCCGCTCGAATCACATTAAAATTCCCATTCCAGAAGCGGCAAAGGCAATTTAATAACCAGGATACTCTTATTCTCAGCTAAAAGGGAAACATTTGAAAGTTGTGAGAAAGTTATTTATATGAGTCTCCTTCAAATAAATCCCTTGGTTTAATTTATGGCAAGATAGCTGGAGGACCTTGTAAGCATTTTGCAATCTTAGATTGACTTGTTATCTTCTGCTTGTTTTTATAAAGAGACGAACGAGATATTTTACATTACCAGTACCAATTAGATGAAATAGTGCAAATCCCTGTCTTTGTGTTGAGTTACTTTGTCGATCTGAAGTGCCTTTCAATAAACTACGGAGTTATACCTGTGGAGAAACATCGACATTTAGGAGCTTTTTATTAATATCCTACATTTCTTTGATCCACTACTTCATTATAAATGAATAAATAAATAAATGGGTTCCGAACGGGTAATTACTTATTAAAACAGTGTTCTATAGCGTCGTTGTCAGGAATTATGAGGACATGTTTTAATTAGTTGCTATCTTTGTCACAAGTTACGGCAATTCACACGACGACGATGATGAAGCTCTGTTTGTATGAAATCAAATTCTAGTCAGTTGAAAACCCTGGATTATTTATTAATAATAATTTACACCAGGGAAATGTCCTAGATATATATGGTATATATTGAATTGTATAGACAACTTTAAATTTACAAACTCTGACTGAGTGAACAGATTATTAAAATTTTATGTTTTCAATCGGTTAAAAAATTCAAATTTTACCTTTGGAAAATTTAATCAGTTTCCTTTTATTCTATTGTAGATTAATCAAGTCATATTGGCGGCGAATCAGTAGTGCTGCAGTATTATTGAGAGTTAAGTGTGTGAACAATCAATTGAGTGAGGTGTTGCAGAGTCGACGCCTGATACTCTACTAGCGAAAGAATCTATATTCCTCCTTTATTTTACCATATGTGATACCTGCTTGTACGAGTAAGCAATTGAGAGGAGTCGTACTGAGAACTGTATTACCGAACCTCCTAATTCCTATTTGCAAGTTGAGGAACGGGGTTCAGCAAAGACCGTATTGTTGTCTACATAAATGAATTCTAAGTGTATAATACATACAGTTATCCAAACAAAACAATCCTACACTATCTAAGGATATTCGTAAACATTGATGCATGGCATTTTCGAGCCGATTTCTTTTTTTCATATTTTGACACCCCATGTGTTTTGAAGAAAATAAATTTGATAGATGGTATGGAGATATACACGATTCTAAACACTAATCTGTGGTAGGGCTGTTTCGTAAGCCTATTATTACACGCTAACCAATAATGGATTAATTGTTAGTAAAAACCACAATACATCAAATATATCCGCGAAGTTTAATAAAATTTTCCAAAACATAATTTATAAATTATGTTTATTTCCCCAAATATTGCATTCCACAGAGCCTAAAGTTTAACGCAAGATTTCGCAGAATTTTACCTGCCATGCAGATCTCTTGAAATGCTTTTTAAATAAATATTTACTTTGAAGTTAAGATTTTATGTATATTATATTATTTATTTACATTTTATATTTATATTATTTTGTTTAGTTGTGATTATCCGCCGACGGTTGTGAAATACGTAGAAAAATTGAAAGTAAGTCTGACGAAATGTGTTTCTGGTAAATATTTTGTATAAAATAAATTCATGATGTGGAGAATAACTAAGAATGAGAGCTGTAAAGTGCCAAATATTACTATGTAATTGGTATATATCCGAACAGTGAACCGAACTGTTATCTCCGACAATGTCAATAACAAAGTCTGGAAGTTGTGCATGTAGGAAAAATATCTGTTAATAAATATTTCGTGAGTTCATTATTAAAACAATGCACGACGAGACAATAAAAAAAGTACTGGTGCCAGGGGAATAATTTCGATATCGTAATCTTGGACGTGAATATGAGAATATCTTTAAAAGATGAGGAAGGCTAATAATTTATACTATATAAAATTTAATACTATGGCAGAGTGTTTTGAAAAATAGAATAAAAAGGATAAAAGGCTGACGTTTATAACAGGGTCATGCATATGAAGTATGCAATCTTATTTGACTTTTTCATCCCAAATATTTTATTTGTATCCTGTGATGGAATCCCACGTTATTTAGTGGCTGGTCTATGCGATGCGACTCTGGCAGGTTGGTCCTACTCGGGCTGCTGCGTCGTGATGGTCATCTGTAGAGGCTCTCCCTGCACGAGCAGCATCCACTTGCCGCTGATATTAAATTCTGGGCCTCCCTCGTAAGCGCTCATGAGAGCAACTTGCATAACTTTGCGATCCCAACAAGCTCGACTGTTTGCCAGCGTCCAGACCTGGCAAGCAAGCCGGAGCAACTTGCGTATTACGCGTACAGGTCAAGTGACTTGTCATATAATCCTCCAAAAAGGGGGCTTGCACTTCATTTTTACTGATGGAGGATTCTCATTACGCAATATTCTTTGAAATTCTAAATTGTACCAAGAGGAAAATATTTAAACGATTAAACACTATAGTTTTTCTTTGAAATTTCATCACTTCAACATCTATTTTCATCTACTAATAGTTGAGAAAAGTCACATAAATAGCTTCATGTTTTATTAGGGTTTTTATGGAGTCACGACTAAGAGCTATCGACTAGTATAGAATTTGGTGCCGCCTCTATGCGAATAGAGAAGAAATAGAAAACTTCTATGAGCAACTAGATATCACCTTAGACAGATTTATATCACCAACCTAATAATTGGTGACTTTAATAGCAAAATGGGCCCCCGTAGTAATACAGACAAAAGCCCAGTCGGGCCACACGGCTTTGGAACAAGAAGTAGAAGAGGGGAACGATTAGTTCAATTCGCTGAAAAACACAAATTGAAAATAACCAACACATTCTTCAGGAAACATCAGAACCTAAGATGGACCTGCGCGCACCAGCTAAACGAAATAGATTACATCCTAACTGACAAACTAAACATAATAAAAAATATCCACGTAATATCAGTGAGCACCGATCCGTAATAACGAGACAAACACTTGAAACAAGAAAATCAATAAGAAAAGCGAAGGGGAAAGTCCATGGGGGGAAACAATGGATATTATGAACAAAGAATCAGTCAGGCGTCCCCTTAACCACTAGAAAAGAAAATCAGCAACGGAATTCTACAAAACAATATATACAAGCTCCCCACAAAACAAAGTCACAAATAGCGACCCTGGCGATCTAGAGCAGGTCACCACCGAAGACATACCCGCTATAATATGCAGTGAGCTTAATGAACTTAAGAATGGAAAGACTCCGGGCGAAGATAATATATAAAATGAGCTCTTAAAAGAAGCTGCAGATCATCACAGAAGTATTATACAAACGGAGATCATTACAGACCATTGGAAAATAAACACGATCATACTGCTTCACAAAAAAGGTACGAAGATTGACTTGAACAACTATAGACCTATAAGCCTGATGTCAAACTTATATAAACTGTTCACAAAAATACTAACAAGGCGAATAACAAAAACACTTGACGAGAATCAACCCTCAGAACAGGCTCTCAGAGTAAAAGAGAGAACCACTCTGTAAGTATGCCTGAGGAAAGTGCAGAGGAAGATCCTTGGCATTTCTCTGAAAGATAGAGTATCAAACATCTTTAATACATAGGATGTCAGGAACAACAGGCGTTGCTCAACAGGCTACAAAGACCAAATTGAAATGTGGAGGGCACGTTGCGAGGCTACAAGACTAAAGATGGACGTTACAAGCTGCCACATGGGACCCCTACATAGGCAAGAGACTCCCAGGAAGACCAAGACGCAAGTGGACGGACCTATTAAAAAACAAGCAGGAGGACAATGGATCAGAATAGCCAGAGACAGAAATAAGTGGAAAGAACTAGAACTACAAGTAAGTTACAGTGTATAAATCGTGTAATGTACTAATAAGACATCTTACGCGGATTATCTCACAGCGTGAGTCTACTAAAAGCTACCCCTACTTTTAGGAGGACTTTGCCCTGAATGGGACAACATAGGCTATTTTCATTCATTCTATGCGAATAGTGATGCGCAACATACCGTTTACCTGATTGCAAATATCACGTCAATATCGTCGGCCACTCAGCAGTGTTAGGATCGATACAGAATTAATTTTATTAAACTTCATGAGCTCCAAAAAGAACACTAGGACGCTACCCTGTGACATTCGCCTCAAAAATAAATTCCTCAAATTCGGACTCCTTAAATCAGTACAACACATAATCTAACATATGGAATATGACTATAAATTCTTTAGCATGCTTCCTTATTGCATACATACACCCACACCCTGTCGAGTTATTAATTCAAGTTGTTATTGTAGTGGTATTCAGTCCTAAGACAGGTTTAATGCAGCCCTCCATGCTAACCTACCTTGCGCAAGCCTTTTCATTTTTCATAACTAGCACACTCAACATCCTTCTTAATCAACTTAACGTATTCCTCCCTATTCTGTTATTACCGCACACACTTCCTTCTAATGATAATTTTACAAGACCCTCGTGTTTTAAAACGTGGTCTATTAATCTATCCCTTCTCTTAGTCAACGTCCTCCAAATTGTTCGCTTTTCCCCTATTCTGCTTATAACTTCCTCGTTTGTGATTCTATCACCAAACTGATTTTCAGCATTCGCCTTTAGCACCACATTTCAAAGGCTTCTATTATTTTCCTTCCCCCAACTCCTATCGTCCACGTTTCAAACCCATATAACGCCACGCTATATACGAACGTTTTTAGAAACGATTTCCTAATATTCACATTTATATTACCCGCAAGTTAATCCCTATTTTCCGCGAAAGCCTTTCTTACCTGTGCTTTCCTACTCTTTATGTCTACTATACTTCTACCATCCCTAGTTATTATGCTTCTTAAGTAGCAGCATTCCTTAACTTCCGTCAAAATATCCCTTCCTAATCTTTATTATTCCTCTGTTTCCCATACTACACTCCATTACCTTGGTTTTCCCTCTATTAATCCTCATATTAAACTCTTTCTCCAGAAATACGTTCATGCCATTTATTATGGTTTCCAAGTCTTTTTCTGACTCTCCTAATACTACAGTATCGTCGGCAAAGCGTAAGGTTTTTATTTCTTCTCCATGAAGTATGATTCCGTTTCCATAATCCGTTTTCACTTTCTTCATCGCCTGTTTTATATATAAGTTAAACAGCATGGGCGGCAGACTGCATCGTTGTTCTACACCTTTCTTGATTTCTGCTTTCGTTTCTTGGTCTTCTATTGTAATTAATGCTGCCTATCTTCTGTAGAGATTATGTATAAGCCTCCTCTCTCGATATTTTATTCTAGTAGTCTTCAAAATCCTTAATATCGTGTTTCAGTCTATATTATCAAACGCTTTTTCTAAATCTACAAATGCCATGAATGTAGGTCGGTTTTCTTATATCCTGTCTTCTAATATTAATCGCAAAGTCAATATAGCTTCTCCTGTCTCTATATTCTTCCTAAAACCTAACTGATCTTCTTATAACTCGCATTCTATTTGACGTTCCATTCTCCTATAAACTATTTTCGTTAATATTTTTCATTCATAAGATACTAAACTAATTGTTCTGTGTGTTCACATCAGCTTTCTTCGGTATGGGTATAATTATGTTTTTACTAAAATCTTCTGGGATACTTCCTGTTTTGTATATTTTGCAAACTATCCCGAACAGCCATGATACTGCTTCCTCACCCGATGCTCTTATCAACTCTGCTGAAATGTTATCAATTTTTGGAGCTTCACCATAACTCAGGTCTTTCAGCGCCCTATCAAACTCTGACCTTAAAATTCTGTCCCCCAACTCTTCGTCATCCACCTCCTCTTCTTCTTCCATTACTGATTGATCTAGACTTACACCATGATACAGCTCTTCTAGATATTCCTTCCACCTTTCTGCTTTTTTCTTTATCCACATATGGCTTCCCATCCGCTCTCCTGATGTTAATTCAATTTCTACTCGTTATGCGGATGACGCCATTCTCGCAGTCCCCTTAGTGACGCTGTCCCGCGATACAAATGGCTTGCCGCTATTTTATTGCTTTGGTTCCTCATGCAGTACTTGTGATGCTAAAATCGTAAAGCGTGTGATGAAACTAATCCACACACATGTGACATAATTCTTAGCAACTGGTGCACTTAATCGTTGATCAAAATAAAAATTGATCCTCAGCATTTATTATCTATATTTTCGAATTTAGTATGATAAAGGGAATAACCATATATATGTTATAACTTTTTTCTTCTTCAAGTTACTATCTACATTTCAGGGACTAATAAAATATATCATTTTATAAAGTTATTACTTGTAATGTAAGCATTCCAAAATTAGAGCCAAAAACCAACTCTCGGCACTTCTAAGATAATTGAAATGTGGTCGAAATCAACGCGTTGTTGAGTTATATTTGAACAATCCATTAAGTTTAAATTCTGTTTTTACTGAGTATTTCCCAAAAAAATATATGTAAAATATTATTTTACATAAAATCGTTAATTTACGTACATTACAAAAACCATAAGATTTTAACTTATAATGACAGAATATAACATAATGTGTGTATTTATGTCGTAAATTTTATTTAAATAGTTTGTTTCAGAATTTTCATTTAAGTGTTTTGGAACAAATATAGACATCACACTCATCAATCTAGGAAAAATTCGTATTTCATCTAAATTTTTTACTGTTCCAACAGATTAGTGAATATGGATGTATGTGTGTTTGGTGCTGAGTGTTTGACTGTTAATTTAAAATTATTTTTGTTCATTCATGCGCGATTTCTTTGTTTGTATATATAAGTATTTAAAACAGCATTGTATTTTTCAAGATTATTACCGTCATATTTAGTTTATTAAATGATTTAAATATGATTACAACGTCATAATTATTAAATATATCCTTTAATTTGTGTCGATATAATGTATATTGATGTTTAAGTACACAGTAAAAGTTTAATGTAATGAGGAAACTTTATTTATTAATATACTGTAAGTATTTTGTATGACAATACATTCACATTAAATAATACAATAGACAAATAAATATTTGAAAAAATGTTAATTAAATAATTGACATTTTAAGTACTTTTAAATTACGTTTTTATTCACATCAATACATCTAAAAATCTCCAAGTGTTATTTTCTGAAATAAATAAATATGTATGAGAAATTATACAGAAACTTTTCTGTTTTAGTAAGCAATAAATGAGAAGTAGTTATAAACACATATGGTTACAATGTTAAAATTAAATAACTTGACAAAGTTTCTTTTGAGTAACAGGGTACAGGATGATGATCCTGAAACAGGCAACTCCACTTTAATAGCATAGAAATGGAATTGAAAAGGTGGGATGTGGAATTTTACATATGAGTGAAAATTAGTCGCATTTTTGTTATAAATATTATATATATATATATGTATATATAAATTATATTCTGGCATTTTCTGAAGCTTGTACTAGGAATTTATTTACTGATATTATTTTTCTTGGAGAATTATTTTTTTCAAACGTTAAATAGTATACAAGAATTCATAAATTTTTTGTGGAAGTTTTCTATGGTGAAAGGAAATACGAAGGAAATAAATACGAGCTCAAATCTCACAAATAACGGGAACATTACGTGTACGTTGCAGAAGAGAGCATTCGGGATGTAAAAAAATCTAGCTTCTTAAACGAGCTGAGCTAGCGCTTGCTGTTTCTTGAAGGCAATTAACTTGCTGATATTGGTTGAGCAAATTTGCATGAATATTACGCCGCAGGGCGCGCGGTTTGCCTGATTGAAAGAGGCAATTATCGTGCTGTGCTTAGGAGGCTGTGGCTCCTGGTAATTAACATAGGTGCCGAAAGTCCTAACCCCAACGGCTCTAATCGACTGAAGTCTATGCATCGCAGATGACGCGATTAATCTACAATGTCAAACTTATTAGATTGCATGAAAAATCAGAAGTAAGCTCACAAAGACGACGAGTAAATTTTATTCATAGGGTATGGGTTACATCAGGCATGCAGAACTATTGGAGTAATGTAGAATATCCTGACAATGAATTTTAAAAATTTCATACACATTGTTTTACTAAAACATTGTTTGTGCTGTATTTAAGATTTTCTGTACAACAATATAAAAGATAAACTCCCTTGGATAGGGATCAGTTATCGGATTATCTTAATTCAAAAATTTATGTTCCACATCAATTCCTTTGTATAACTCTTACTGTGGTTCTGCGAGATTAGTTAAGAAATTATGTCAAAATTAATAAAGAGTATGAGTTCACTTAAAACATTCTTTGATTTAAACTCCTTCAATAATTGTTTGAAATAACAAAGATCTAGTTCAATTATTTATATTTCATTTTATGACAAATTAATAGCTCAATTATTGTTGGTGAATTAAGAGATAAAATGTAAAATATTTTTATTTATACCTGAATAATTTGAAGTCAGTGCAAGAGTCATAGTTTATATATATATATATATATATATATATATATATGTCAGAAAACATTATTACATTTATGATGTTTCTTCCATACTTATTGACTTGCTCAGGTAATTAGACAAATGTTTTATAAAAAATTATAACTGAATAGAGAATATTTTGTATACCAAAATGACTATAAATTTATTTAATAGTTCACAAAATTATAGAACAGAATTACATGAAAATTCTCAGATCGAGAATAAAAATTTCATAAATCAATAATTTGTCACTATCTTCAATTATAAGTAAAATATCCAACCAATATTTTGGCAAACAAAATTAATATTTATTTAAGACATTTACTACGTTTCGTCCATACCTTTTGACTTTTTCAGGAAACTTAGCAAAAACTTTGATAAACAATTATGAATAATTAAATAATGTCAGTTTATAGATTATTTCCATAACAATTTAAATTAATCAATATCTATATTTTTATATGGGACCTTTTTAATAAAACCAAGTATGTTATATAAAAATTCATGGAGTAAGTGTGCAAAATAATTTTTATAATAATTTTCTTCATTGAGAAAATACATGTAGCCATACTTCTCTGTTAATATCTTCCACTTACAGATTTTTCCACGTTTTCTGCCAGTCTTGTAATTGTTTCTTACTTAGTTGGAAACATAAGACCACCGGTAAATTATATAACTCCAAATTCTAATAAATAATTGTTATAAATTGTTTAAAATATTATGTGATTATATCTTTTGAATAGTATGTATATATTGCACAATTCACTGCCAAAAATATTTACTAAGTTGAAGTAACTGACGGTGAAACAACGTGATAGTCTTCTGATTCTTACTTAGGATTTGAACTTTGTCAGAAAATGTGCCTTTTGTAAGAAGATTATGAAACTTGGAACAATACGCATCCTGTAATTACTGTGACATTTCCTTCGCCAACTTGAATAATTTTCATTTGAGCATTGTTCCCACTCGGCTTAAGAAGAACCTTTTGCTGAATGATTTCGGAGATAAATATGGAAGGTCGTGTGCTTGAAGAGATTATAAGCACGATGATACTCTAAGGTATACTAAGTTCATTGCTAACATTAACTTACTTTATATTCTTTATAATTGTATTAGTCTGAACATTAAGTGATAGTATTTGTGTGTAATGACAAAAACAGACGTGTGGATAACTTCGTTTTATAATATTTTAATTAAATTAAGGTATGTGTGATGTGAGATGAATTTTCGGCGTCACGTGACGCATGACAAATATTGGTTACTGAATTATCATATGTTATTGAAACATAAGATTGAAAAATAACAGAAAGAAGCATTAAAATGATACATACTTTGGCTCCAATGAACTCCAGATAAAATAATCATAACTCGGCCAATTTTTCTAGCTTAAAAGTTTTGTCCTACCGTTTGGTATTTTATGTCTTTTATGAAATTACTAAACGTCATAATGACAAATGTTAGTTCTTGTACGCTTATAGCTAATTTTTATAAGTCAAGAAATATTGAAAAATAATTTTTATACGCTTTCATGTATTAGTTTTGATAAACATATCGCAGTGCTTCCAATTTTTTATTTACTTTTTTCTTCTTGAATAATTTTCCCATATTTCTTTTAAATTCTTATCCATTTTCGATTCTCGTCCATTAGTTTTTCAATAGTATATGTTTCTACAAATAAAATTATTTTTATAATAGAATTCAGTTTGTAGGAATTACTAAACACTGATTGGAACAAAATCGTTCTTTTAATTTTCATAAAATTATTTTTTTAAATGAGAAAGTGAATGTTTAAAAATAGATTGATTTCAGATATGTTTTGTATTAAAACAACAAATCTACTGTCAATATTAAACATGGCAGTTTACAATTTAATGAATTCTGTGATGATATATTATATTGTCTTAGTAAATTTTATCTTTTGGATATGCTCTTAGAGTTATATGTTTAGTTGCTTTAGTTTATTGATAAGAACAATAATGGATGGTCGAAACGTCTAGTTTATGTTGTAAATTTTTATCAAAATTTTGTGTATAAATTTGGAATACGGTTCGTACTGAAAAAGTAATATGTAAAATTGTGCAATATTAGGCCTTGGCACAGAACAATGAATTTTATAGATAATAATTAACCGAGGTACTTTCCAGTTTGGAATGAATATAAAAGTTTCAAATTTTGAAGAAATCTCATTTCATAACTTTCAATTAGGCTTTACGTTTAATATTGTTAATTATAGTAAAAACTGCAACTATTAAAAACACTTTAGCTGTGAAAAAAAGGTTTCAGTGCACTTTTATGTTTTCTGAATTAGGCGTTAAATATTCTCAATAATGCAGAATTTCGTATAATGGGAAGTTCTCCACGTTCTATTCACTGGTACCTTAAATAGTACTATCACAGGAAAAGAGTTTCTCGTCTTCTTTACTGTGTCATATTGAAACCTTGTCACTAACAACTCTCTCTGGTTTAATCATTCTGATCACTATTTGAACTTTTTGATTCAATAGTCCTACTATGTTCTGACGGTGCAGCCAGAAATTTTATTTCACAGTGCTCAACTGTTTCTGACTAAGGTTTCTGGATAGCGCGCGTGCCTTTTCCAGTCGATCAGGAACTGGGGAATGTGAGAACGTAGCTTTTATACGCAGATGCGACCTGGCCGTGCGATGTCCACGTTGATTCAATTACAGCCCTCGGTCTGGGCGACAATCAATCACCCGAGTCACTCCAATCCATCACTCGATGCGAGGACCGGCCTGATCACGTCTTGCACACGCACTTTCCCCATCCCACTTCTGGCCCGGACAACCTTTGTCTCCCTGCAACCTAACGACGCCATGGTACGGAGAGTGCGATCGGAGGGGCACTAGATCCCTCTGAAGGTGAATGAAACACTGATAAACTAAACAAACAAGAATATGTGTAAGTGAATCCTTGAAATAATTTTAATGTTTGTGTTTGTATGTTATAGGCAGCTATATAATGTTAAGGAGAAAGTTCTACAAAATTTTGTACTCATGCTTGCTACAACATAGAAACTCTTGTACTACTACTAGCAGCAGAAGTGACATTATTTTATATGTCGATCCTAGCAACTAATTAATATTTCCGGGCGTATTGAATTGCTAATTTTTCTCTCGATGTTGATTCAGTCCTTCTCGGAATGGGAAAAGAGCAGTCATTTGGCGTTACGAAAAATGCAGAATCAACTTATTTATATTGATTTAGAATCCTGCGCTATGAAACTATCTGAGTTTAATTATGACATTAAACATGCCGGTGAAGTTGTACTTCAGTCCCTATAAGTTGGTTCAATGGGGGTAAAGTCTATTGCGGTGGAGGTGGAAGGGATGGAATTTTAAAGTCAATTTAAAATTTCATTTATTGCCGTCGAATAAAACGTTTTCTGTCATAAAAACGGAGGAGGCGTGAAGAGGTAAAAGTAATTGCAAATTTGATACTGGTTTAAACACTTCAATTAAAGATTAGTGTAGAATCAATTTTCAGGGTGAATATAAGTAAGTAACCGTGAAACGCAAGCAGTATGTTAGGTATTAAAGAAATTATTTTCTCATAGGAAAGGCCGGTGTACACCCAGTCCAAATAAAAAAAGAATTTCATTAATACTCTACACACAGCTGATGTTATTCCATTTCAACTTTTCATCATCGACCCACCCTCATTAAAAAACCCTGTATATAAAATTCCTGTTTCCCCTGTTCGTAATTCTTCTCATAAATAGGTTGTCAGATTTGAATGATTTCGTGGCTATTTTTATGGGCCTACCTGGATTGTAAGATATGCAAAAAATTTATTTTTATTTAAACATACAAATTTTTGAAAATATTTTATTTTGGATTTCTTGTTGAAGAACATTTTACCCTGTATTTAGCCTTATTGTTTGAATAATCTGTGGCAATTAACATGTGCAAGTTCATTGCGCCGTAGCTATTCTTTGTTTGACATTTCGATTTCTGGTTTCTGAGTTCTGATATATTTTGTGTTTTGTAATTTCGTGCATTCTGAGCTAATTAATATTCAATCAATTCGATTTTGAAGTGTATTTGAAATAATATATTGTGTAGATGTGAAAGGTGCATTGCTTTCATTACAAATTCTACACATGTTTATTCGGCGGCATTCAGTCTAACCTCCGAAACAAAATAATTTTTTTAGCGTTCATTTGTTCATTTCGATTATCTGGGTCGGGAAAAGGTCCATTTTTCGGCTAATATGAATGAATGAATTACCAGTCATCGCAGGACTCCCAACTAGTATTAAATAAATCCCCTCGTCAACTTCTATAATGGACTTCTAATGTCACAAAATTTTTCTGTTCAATTAAAACCTATCAGATTTTCAAAACAGTCTTCGTTATAGACATTGTTATTTTCCTGTTTCTTTTTATTACCTTAACCTATAGAAACAAATGAACAGTCCATAGATAGAAACAAATATTTATTTTTTTGTCACAATGCTAAAAGAAGAAGTTTCAGACATGTCCAATTCATCTGTAGAACGAAAAATATATTTGTTGTTGCATCAACTTCAAGGTCATTAGCGACTGTGCACGATTAGTGAAACTCGTATACATGTATGGGGATCAAAGTATGGTTTCTAAACAACACAAACATCCGAACCCGGGACCTGTGTGGTGCGAGGCAGCAACGCTAACCACTAGGAGGTCGGAAAAACATCTTGGATGCAATATATTTTGGTTTTTACAGTTAGTTCATACTCTTAAATTTAAATTTAACATAATTATGTGTTAGCATTATACACCAGTACAACTGGATTAGTCACACCGTATACTATCCACCTTATGCAAACTTTTAAATAACATGAAACAGACGGCATTATGCACTCTGCCATTTATTTAGAGACACACCCTGTGAGTGCTTCTGTAACTATAATTAATACAACTGTAATTATTCCCGAACACTTAAAGAAACTATTTACAAGGTTATTTAGCGACGTCACATTACGTTATTTAAAATATTATTTATTAAGTTTTTATAAACACTGGCGTTCTCTTCGATACACTACCAGCCCCTTGTTTATCATTCATGAAAACATACATTCCTTCTAATTATTAGTTTTTATTAAAGTATCCTCAATTTATAAAATTATAACGGCCTCCTATTCTATTTTATGCATATTTTCGACCGCATGTTTCATTAAAACAAGACTTTATTTTAGTTCATCTTTTTATTCGACTTATGATTATGTATTCTGTGTTTTAATATCATCGGAGTGTGGCCACTTTTACGGTTCAGACATTTAACTTGAAGACAAATTTATAAACCAAAGCTAAGATTTTTAATCATTAGAACGTAATAGAATATTTATCAATCGAGTGAGAAAATTTTATGAATTTGTTATTGTGCTTTTTAATTTTTATGTTCTTTTAAATTGTTTGCTTTTTACACCATAATAAAATTGTAAAGTTGTTTAAAGCTTTTAAGTTACAGGTAATTGTTTTAGGTTGAATGCGCATCATACAAACTGTTATAGATTGTAGTGGAGTGAGTGGTGACGTCACAGTTTTGTATCTCTCTAAATACGAGCAGGAATTGAAAAAGAAATTTATGGGTATCGGAATCATGATGAGTATCTACAAAGGGAAAATAAGACGAGATTCATACAGTTCCATTACATATATGTCACTCTGTTAATGATACTTTCTAAAATCGTTCATAGAATCATAGGATAAATGATATTAGTAGCTCGTTCATTAATCTACCGGGCTAATACAAATAAATACCCTGGGCACCTAGATATTTTCTGTGAAAATGCGTAAATTTACCTACGCTCCCGCCTACATCATAAATGAAAAACTTCGTTAATTGTCAACAATGTTAGCTAATAAAATTGAATAATAATAGTTGGGCTAGAGAATTTCAAAACATAGTCAGTCATTCAGTTATCTCACGATTGTTCTTATCACTAAAATGAAATTAAAATTTGTATTTATTTCTAATTCACCGACGAATAATAAGATTTTACTGTCACTAATGACTTTTTTGTTTATAAGACTATAAATAAATTAATAAAAAAAGATTTTATTGGTAATTATGTTCGCACTGTTATTTTATTTTAATAAATATGTTACGAGAGAAAAACGCTTATTGAAACATGGCATACTTTCGGAAATGTTCTAATTTTTTAGTATTTCATTTTACGGCGACTTTAGTGTTGCACCTATTACTTACCACCCATCTCCATTATTCTACCACTCTCCATGAACATCCTGTTTGTTAATGACGAGTGATATTAGAAACGGTCTGCATGATATCATACAGCGATCGCACACGTGGACTACTTTATATTGCATTTCATAGCGGAAGCAGATAGAAATCATTATTGCTCCTCGTCATTGGACGACGTCCACGCAGAATATAAGCGGGACAATTGTATACGCCAGTGCTAAAATACTGTCATGGAGAAATACTCGCTCGTTTTTGCAGCCAGCTTCTTCATTCACTCCTCGTTGACTTTCAATTTATTTCAGGTACCATTGGTTAACTTGTTGGTATTTGTATTTGTCTTTGTGTTTCTAAATAAGTTAAATACGTGACAACTTTAGCTAACAACAAAACGTTTTGTTGGCAATTATGATTTGTAAATTTTAAATAACAAACGAGGATAATTGATATCAAACGCAAAACTCTCGTTAATAGTCAGTTGTGTTTAGAAAAATTAATTTTTGTAATACAATAATGGCAGTTCGGCCATAATTGTCGCAGGACTCTAAATTATCCACTCATAAATACATGTAGTCCATCTGAAAAATTACTTTATGAAGTCCACAAATATGGTCGAAACGTCGTAGAGGTATTAAATAAATATACAATTGTTTGTTATCAAATTGACTATTTTTGTAGCCCAAGACGGTGCACGTGGATAAAATGGAAATGTGTGAAGGTGCCGAAAACTTAAATATCACAATGAGGAACATGGTTATTTCACAAGTTCAGCGTAACGTTTACGCTGTCAACGGTAACCTGGAATTCCACTCACAAATTCAGGAACCTTGGACAGTAAGTTTAAATTTCTGTGAGTTCTATTACCACTAAAGCGCACCGGTGAGATGGTCAAAAGAAGCCAACAAATAATTTTTTTTCAGTTGATTTATTTATAGTTTTACAAATGAATTTTAGTAGTCTCATACATTAATGTAAACACAAAATTCAGATATTTTCTATAAATATTTGGACACATTATGTGTCATAATTTCATTTTTTATTGGCTATTAAATATAATTATAAGAAGTTACTAATTTCAGTTCGAGACCAAACGTTAATTGTCCTTATACGTTCTACTAACCTAATACTCTTACTCAATAATCCTGATGAGTTATTTATCAAATTGTCTTTGATAGTATCATCTTTGATTTGCACTTTCTCTGTTCTTATTACTACTGTTTGTTATAATTATTGACCAAGACCGAAATACTCGGTCAAAGCATCTATTTAGTATTAAGGTTTAAATTATTGTTTAAATTATTTTGTAATTGCTACATGGGTCGTTCATTTTTATTTAATTTATAAAAGAATTGACCTTAACAATCCATGGAACTTCACTGAAATAAACGAGTAGAACAGCAAAATTAAACAAAAATAAATATTAAAAAATTAGAACATTATTATAAAAATAAAACAGTGTATCGTTCCCTCATTTGGAACCTTTTCAGTTGCAAATGCTTATTTTTATTAAGCTAAAAATTTAAATAAAATAAGATTTTAGAAAGAAAGAATATCAAAATAACATTTATTAAAATTAGACCAAATTACAATTTTTTTGTTAGAAATACTAATAATAAATAGATTTATATTCTTCATCCTTAATTGAAAACGTACCATAAAACCTAATTAATTTGTTTGATGAATATGTTATTAGATCAGTTTCTTACAACTGTTTATAATTAGTCAAAAATATCGAGGCCAAGTAATTTCAATAAAACATTGTTATAAAAAATTAATTGTTTACATTGGAAACGATGTTACATCGGCCAAACGATACAGCCTTTAAACTCTTCAACTTATGAATTTTAAATACAATGCTCATAATTATTCAACTGGGTCCAAACATACTTATAAATTCTTCATGAATTGAATCGTGAAAATGTATCAATTTTAAATAAATAAAGTAAATATCATTCAAGGTTGATGATCCAAAATTTTGTACAATTGCAGATGTGACGAATTTATGATTCCGAATTATTTTAGTTCTTTTTAATAATTGAATGTGTGGAACGTTTCCCCGTTTTAAGTAACATCTAATCGATTTTCGTTTCAATATGTGTAATAGGCCCAGAACTTTTTCCATTTCAAATGATTGAATTAAAATTTTAATAATGTTCCGTAAATTTTCAAACAATTGTTCTTTCTTCTTACTTTTTTTATTAATATGTATTTTTTATGTTATGTAAATTTAGTTTTAATTTGACTGTTGTATTAATATTTTGTTACATTAGCCATTAAATAAGTAACCATTTCTGCCACACTCATCTCGTTTAAAAGTAGAAAATTTTTCGGTTTGAGGGTTTACCCAACGTCTCTCAGGATTTAATTGGAGAGGAAATACGCCAATCAGGCTAATACTGGTTCTGCATTAAGGTATGTAAAGGGTCATTATAATCATATTCCCCCTATCAGTTAAATATGGACTGATGTTCACCGCCAAACAGAAGGGATTTGCGTTTTTCCACTTTTTATCGGACTGTTGAAAGACTAGGGATATTTAACATGTGGAATAATATTTTATAATAATATTTCACATGTATTACTCATATTCATTTAATGACTAATGTAATATTTTTTCAAGTGATAATGATGCAATCTTAAAACTGTTTACTACTTTCATGTTTGCATTAACGTTTACTTTGAAAATGTGATGTGAAATATTTCAAAGACCCTTTAGAATACTATAATTGTAACTCCATGGAGAACAAGTTTTAATTTTTCATTTATTGATTTAAAATTGTTTATTAGCAAAGTAATGCAATAAAGAAGTAGCTGAATTTTTTAAATTTTTATTTTAAACATATTTACTCCTTAAAGGAGTTGAAGTTACTGTAATAATAACTAACTTTGAGACATATTACATTCATTGAGATCAGGTAATGGCGACCTATCACTAAGATTTGCGTGGTGTAACGTGTCAAGATAGTTATAGATAAAGCAAAGGACGAGAAAATTTTTCGTCTCGAGGTTTAGCATAGTGTGTCACTTTTCCGCAGTAGAAAGACTTCAGTCGTGTAACTACTACGTCACCAAAAATAAATTAATTATTTTGTCACTTAATTTCACTACCTTCCGTAAAACAGTTTAGCAGTACACCAAATTTAATAATAAATGTTGTAATTATGGATTTTATTAAATTTTGTGAATTTGTATTACAATATTTCTTCATAAATTTCTTACACATTATGACAAAAAACATTCCACGTGGTATAAATTTTTAAGAACTATAACAAGAAGTTGGATTTTTTCAGTTTTCTCAATTGTTGTTAGCTTTTTGTTATATTATTTCAATTCATATTTTGCATATGAAAATGCGAGTGAAATTTCTCTAACAACCCTGAACAAGTATTAATTTTCTAGTCGTTTTTATGGTTTTCCTACTGACTCGATGGCAACGTTTTAATTCCAGATGGTGGTAAAAATCCGACGGTGTTCTTCTCCTCAAAATCCAAAAACGTGTGAGAAATTTAGAGATTTTACTTTCACCAATTTGTGTGAGAAAGTGAGAGAAGAAGATCAAATGTGGAGCGAATTTCTGAGGTCCATCAATATGAATCAGAGTTGTCCTATTTTACCAGTAAGTGTAAAACTATTGTGAATTTGATAGAATCCTGCATATATATACATTATAAAGTAAACTGTAAAAAGCCTTGGTCCTTCTTCTATATCCATTGATCAGGAGTCATAAAACCTGTCTTTATGTTTAATACTTCAAATGTAATATTATCTAAGTAAAACCTCCATTGAATTTGGAAATTATTTCACGCTAAACAGAGAAAAGAGACTTTCTTATAAAGTATTCAAATTTGTATGATTTGTAGACAAATTTTATTCCGTTAACCGAATTAACCAAATTTTTACTCCCGATTCTTACGACTCGTAAACAAACACAATACTGACAGTAGTGAATGGAAGTTAAATACCTTAAAACATTTAAAATCGACGGAAATTTTTCTCGTGGTGTCGGTGAGATTGTTACTGCCTCTCCCGAAGTTGCATGCGCCAAATTCCACCCCATTCGTCATGGGAGTTGAACATTCATAGTTCTGCATTACATTAAACTAATGTGAAAACAACTTAGATTGGTGTCAGGGCGAGAGATATGAGAGTCGCTGAGTTTTATTTTGACAATCGGCATGCCGGTTAAGGTGTACTTCAATCTACAAGAGAGAGTTTAAAATGGGGCAAAACAAAGTTCCGCGTACAGTATTTTACTTTAGGAGGAATTTAGGCCATATTTTGTACAGATGTTCCTTGCGAATATGGAACAAACACGATTTGTGTAACTTGTGTCGTTTTAATCATGTATAAACCAAGAGATTATTTCCAAATTAAATACTGTGCCCGGACAACATATACCATATACCATGTAGTATAAAATATACCTCTGCACATAGATTTCACTATTCGCATGCTATAATTTTAAATGTTTGATGTGAAGATTGTAGCTTTTATTTTTTCTCCAATGGAGTTGTTAGTGATTAGAAGAAATAAAATGAACATAAAATTTTAAGTAATATTTAAACTTCATGATTATTTCAACCCTTATTCCTTGTATTATCTCCATATACATGTTTCGAAGCGCAATTATGTAACCAAATTACTTAATTTAGTAATTTAATAAGTGGCTTTGATACAGTCATTGCCATTTTCATAACGGTTAATCTGCTGTCAGAATGTTATTTGGAGTATTTGTTTGTTCATTCCAGGCGGATTATCCGATCGTCAACGTCCGCGTGGGCACTGGATTTCTGCAATACCTTCCAGTTTCAAAGGCATTCTTTCGATTGGAAATTACTAACTACGTCAACGAAAATTTGGTATTCTGTCTAAATGCAGAAATGAATATATTACCCGCTGGGAAGAGAAGCCCATGACCAATTATCTCTGTTATTCTATAGAAACATTTACCATTAATTAGCAATGTTACAGATTATGTTGGAATTATATAGCTTTAATTTTATAATTTACACATTTTTTATCATAATGACAATAAATAATATGATTTTTTAAAAGACACAAATTAAAATATTAATTTTAGCTTGAAATACAAAAATTATTATGTATTCTATTAAAAATAACTCAAAGAAAATGATTGAAAATCAGTGTTTAAAACCCTGTTGTTGTAGGGGTAATCAGGCCTAACACTGGTCTGATGAAACCCTCCATGCTAACCTATCCTACACAAGCCTTTTCATTTATATATAGCTACTACACCCTACATCCACCTTAATATGCTTAGAAAATTCCATCCTTCTGTTATTCCCCCACACATTTTCCTCTAATGCTAATTTTACAAAACCTTCTTGTATCAAAACGTGGCCTATTAATCTATCCCTTCTCTTGGCAACGTCCACCAAATTGCTCTCTCTTCCCCTATCTCCTTAGAACTTCCTGGTTAGTTACTCTATCCTTTAATCTGATTTTCAGCATTCTCCTCTAGCATTGCATTTCGAAAGCTTCTATTATTTTTGGGTCTGCAACTCCTACGGTCCACGTTTCACACCCATATAACACCACACTCCATACGAACATTTTTAAAACCCTAGGAACTATTAAAACAAGATAATAGTATCTACCAAAGCTATCATTAAGTAAACGAGAAAAATTACGTCTTAGTAAAACAAATACAAAACATTATCACTAATAAAAGTTTGAATGATTGTAAAATCCTGATTATAATTAAGGATCTCATTTCGTCATTTGACGTCGTTTGGAGAAAACTATTAAATATATATTAATAGTTAATTGATCTAAATGATAAAGAGGTCAAGTGCACATAAAAACAATTTGGTTATAACCATTGCTAATATAATTGTGACTATAACTTAATTAGTTTTCAGGCACAAATAAACTTCTCGCATAATCAACAATCTTGAACGTTTGAATTTTGTAAAAGAAACGTCTTCAGAACATTTTAAGAATTTATAATTTTCATGACAATTCTGAGTCCAGTGTCCTCATTGACTGAATAAAAAATTATAGCTCAATATTAAAGACCATTCCAATAACGGAGTGTGCTAATTTCTTTCTCTGGACCATTTTTTAACTTATTGTATACAAAATGGTTTGTTAGTAAATGGACATTAAAAGACATTCCTCTGAATGTACTACTTAAATTTTTTTACCGCTATTTCACCTCGAGTTGGTATTGAAAGTGGGATAGTACCCAAAATTGTACTCATCATTTTATAAAATGTTATTAAACAGTGCTCATTCTTTTATTTTTACGTGAACTGTATAAAGTTGTATAACTTATTCGATTTAATAACTTATTCAGGTAATGAAAGAAATGAAATTTTGCGTAATATATTCAATTTTAAGTTTTATTATTAGTTCGAAAGACATTCCTAAAATGTTAATTATATTCGTCTAATTATTAATAAGATTTTAGCAAATTTAGAAAACGAGAAATATTTTTCCTAATTAACTTCAATAATATTAAATTTCACCATGAAATTACGAGCGCATTGATTTGGATGCCCAGAAACAATGGAAGAGGCTCCAGGGAAATTTTCTACAAAATCTTTGCTCCAATACAAACGACATTATTTCGGTGTATTAGTTTTGGAAATTTGCGCCCAATGTTAGGACAAATACACGCAAAGATTAAATTCGTATAACGACTGGGCTAGCGCCATAGTAGGTAATTGGATTAGACCGGGTCACGATATCCACTTGTTTTCCCAGCGGCGCCGTCCCGTAATTGCCAGCCGTGTTTGCGGCAGAATGAAACACAAACACGCGTGCGGCTTCGGCCGCCGATAAGCGAGTTAGTCCCGACGCGCCGAAAACACTTGTTGAACGCGCTCTCGTGCATCTGCTGCAAAAACTCTGCCTCGCACGATTCTATTTGCCACGAACTGCTGGGCCACACAAAAGAAAACGGGCATGTCTGTGGTAAAATTAATATGTTTTATTTCTTTTCGAATGTTTGTATAGTAGAGTGCCTGTTTAATTTTATTGAATTTATTAACCTGAATGATTTTATTCATGCTTGGAATGCATCAAGAAACGGGCAGAAATGAACGGAATTTACGAAGGGAGCGAACTTAAGTTAGTTTTAGTTGTTTTCCTCGATTCCTGGTTCTAGCGATTGGCCAAAATAGTCTCATGACCGTGTTTGAGTAGGGAAAAACACCCGAATACGGGCGTTGTTGAAAAAGATTTGTGGTGAGTCATTGAGAGTTAGAAATAGGGGAATGAGGTTGAGACAGGGAAGAAGAAACAGCCGTTCAGAACCCAACGCTACCGACTCCAAAAAGTTCCAGAGTCCGCCATCAACATCGAGAATCGTCTCCACACGACGCAGGCTGAAAAAGTTGTATCGTCATACGAGTAACTGGTTTATACGCCTATCTTCCGTTCACATGAGTGCCACAATATCCTATCAATCGGCTTACCTATGTTCCCTGTGTGTGGGTGGGTGTGGGTGTGGGTGAGAGAGAGAGAGAGATAACTCCTATTAAATTTATGGTAGAGTCTGTTCGAATGCCTATATTATTTTAAAGCTTGTGTATAAAAGGAAAGTCGGAGTGATTAAACAATGCATTAAAAGTAAATATAAATTATTTTAACTATAAATCAGCATTTCATTCCATTTTTTCAATTTAGTTGATATACCTTCCAAGTATAACAATATTAATTGTAATTAAAGGAGGTGAAATTTACAAAACGTTAGTTATTATTTACTTTAAATTGCAGACCATTTGGTTTACGTTGGGAAACAGTCATCATTATTCTTAGCAGACTGCAATTAGAGCTTAATACGCTCTAGATAATAATAATAAGCGAATTTACTGTGGATCTACAACTGCATCTACACCAACCTACGCTTTTGTGAACTCCTCCTCGTATTATTACTTATTTTCAGTACCGTTGTGCAGTGACAGCGGTGCCATCGATTCACACAACACGTTGATCAAATATTAGCTTCTTTTCTCAACACCATTATGCCATATTATGTTGCGTAATTAGTATAGTTCTTAAGATGCAAACGTTGTTTATTGTTAAACGATTAAAATGTTGACGTGTTTGAATACTTTATCAAATGGATAGATTTTTGAGGACAGTGCCAGAATCGTAGAATGCGACTGCATTTTTCGCACCATATTCCTCAGAACCAAAGTTGAATTGTGAGGGAACATAATTTTTTTATTTGAAAAATAGTAATTAATTTATTTTGTCAATAAGTGTAAACCCAGTATATAGTAGGGAAACAAGATAAAAATATTGTAAGATAAGGCAATATAAGAAATAAAATTTTAAAGAGGTCAAATTAAACTATACTTTAGGAGCAAAATGTCTCTAAATTAATAAATCAACAATAGGTATTTGTAAATGATGGAAAACATGTTTGAAACATTCGATTTAAATCGACATGAGATGGATTAACAAAAGTATTTATTTTCTCTAAGCTAATTTACACTATATTTGAAAAGAGACAGAGGAGGATTGGGTTGACAGAGTAGCTCAATATGAAAAGCAAACTATTTAAAAATAGTCCAGGGTTCGATTCCCGGTTTCATACAGCTTTTTCAAACCCGCTTAATTAATTCAAGTTTTTAGATTAATATTACCAAGACTAGGGTCGATAGCTCATGCAAATTAAAATTCAAGATACAACAGAGAGTTTATGAAAGTCAATAAAATACTTTTATAAAAAATTACAATCAGTTTTTTTGAAATATTAACGATTGTCACTAAGTCGTTGGAATAAAATTCTAACAAACTACAAGTTCTAATGTTTTTATAATATCAATATAACATTTTTTTCCATTCTTATCTTCCAAATTTTGTTTCATTGGTCGTTGGCTGAGCTTCTCCTTGAACTATAAAATTGTTCTTAAGAAACTTTACTTATAAGGCAATTCGAAGCAAAAGCATCACATGTTGGTTTTCGTATGGAGTTGGTCGTTTGAATCCGCAAATTGACTTTAAAAATGGACGTGAAAAACTATACATAAATTTATTAACCCCTATTAAATACAGAACTGAATTTTAATTTGCATCTAGGCAGTACAACTCCGGGATCATTTTTTTGTCAACCTAAAAAGGTTATTTGTATATATGTAAAAGATGCAACAAAAGGCATAAGTACATCCTACGTCAAACGTTAGAGTGAATTACTAGCTAATACACTCAGTAGAGGTGGAATGAAAGCATTTATTAGGGAAGTCAGTCTTTTTATTCATAACATTTTTGCTAGGAAAACTCCTTAAGCTTCTGCAATTGTTAATCTGGATTTAATTAACAAACGTATCTCTATATTATTATTATTATTATTAACGGCCGCATGAGACGTAAAAATAGTTTAAATGCATTCAGTAGTTAAAAATGTTTAATCAACTTAAAAAATATCTACATTTTGATGTGATAGTGTATTAAAATTCAAAATTATAAAAGTAATGAAAATTAAATATTAATACAATGTAATATTTAGTTCGATGACGGAATTAACGAATTGGATACTTAATTTTCAAATAAAAAAATTCTCAACGCTTCAAAATACAAGAAAACAAATAGATTTTAATATTGACGAGCAGTTTTTGAACTGTATGCAAACGTGTGTGACATAAATGTTACAAAACATGTAGAGTTGAAATTATATTTTAATGGACAGTTGTTAGTTTCAAAATGGGTTTAATATGTAAAAGCAGTTAAGATGTAATTTAATTTTAATAATGAGTGGTAATACTGTAGCAACCGCAGCATTCACGTCAACGCAAATACATCTGGAAGAGATAAAGTAGCATGGACCGTGATCAAAACAGAATCACAACACACTAACCCATCTCCACTGTTGAAAAACAGTCCCCGTCCCCTATCTGTGATCAGTGTCTCACCCGATCAACTTAAATTGCATCATGGAATCGTGCAACAAACATAGTTGAGATGTAAATCAAATGTTGGACAAACACAGCGTCAACTCGATCATCCCCTCTTCAGCATGCCAAAAAAGAACTATTGTGGTCATAAAAAAAATAAACCTCTATGCCTAAGTATAGAACTACCTCAACTACTACTTAAGGATTGTATTTATGTATAATATGAATTTTACGCTCAAGACCCATCTGTTAATGCGACCATAAAAACGGATGCCTTACCATATCCAATGTGTGACACTTTTTCATTGTAATTGCTAGTCCCTTTCAAACTTTTGACATTAACACATTCCAGGCTTAATATATTCAGGTAATTTCATGTAATTCATGGCAGAGTACGCCATCGAAACGTCGTGACTTAAACTCCATTTGACCCGGGTGGAAACCCAAGAATTGTTTATTCAGAATATACACCGAGAAAACCTTCGATCTTTGATCAATAATTTTGTATTATTATCTCTACAATTAAATATAAATTACTGATTTATCCAACTTCAGGATTGAAAAATAATATAGTTGAATTTGTGTTTGTCCGTTAGTTCTTACTAAATTCTCATTTCTACTGATTTTAATACTTAATTTGTATATTTTTACATTTGAAATTTCTACAAAATCACTTCAATACGTAGAAACTTTAGTTTAATTTAGTTTTAAAATTCTCCTAGTTACTGTCATAAACTAAAGGTATTCTAATGTGAAATCAACGACACAGTTTATATAATTAATCTTATCCTGTCTTATCTTAATTATTTTTACTGGGGTAACAGGCTACATGAGGGTGATCCTGAAGCAGGCAACTCCCCTTTAATAGCATAGAAAGGGACTTGAAAAGGGGGGATGTGGAAGGTAGAGCAAGGTAGCCCAGGGCTGACTATGGCCCCCAGGCTATAATGTAAGGATCCAACCCGGTGTTTCACCTAAAGGTGATGTCTTATCATAAAATAAGGCGTCATTTTTATATGGAGGAGAGAGTGCGCTGCACTCGAGAGATAAACATTTTAGTGTTCTATTTAAGTACTTCAAAAATATTGTAACGTAAATAAAATACTTATTATATTTACAAGTTATTTTGCAGTAAACAGATGGATCAACTACCACATTATTATAAATGAAACACATTGTTTATTTGCATAAAGAGCTCAAATTTCGTACGTTCGTGTCTATGTGTGTTCCGAATGCAAATGTGGACACGTGGAGCATTTAGAACCAAATTTTGCAGACATGTTCTTTTGCTACGGGGTCAGATACGGCTTACACTCATAGGGAGTGGACGGAAATTTTAAATAAATGGAAAATCGATCAATATTTCCAGGGTTAATTACTTTTACGGTGTTTACCGCGACACTGTTTGTATAATCATGCAGAATACACTATGCCCTTACGTAGTCTGTGTAAATACTTGCGGCGGCGGTGACGACGACGTTCGCGAGAAAGAAAAAGCATCATAAGTTAAGTAAAATGTTTGTTGTATTTAAGGAATAATATCCCTGATATCACCGGACACCCATATATTCTTATTTAGGGAAATTTTAATTTTCAATTGGAATTTATTATTGTGATTTTTAAGGAAAGTATAATATTTTGCGGCTTTCATTTGACTTTCTATTTATTATCGTATCTCTAGGTCTAATTTTCAATTTAGTCTACACTCAGATAACGGAGATATTATAAATATCTATGAGACCTGTATTATCATTTGATGCAGCAGTTCAAAAATTTAAGAAAATTAGCCTATTTGATAACTTATCTATTTAATTATTGATATCAGACCCAAATCTTCAATTTATGAAGTTGCAGTTTCATCAGCTCTTTATCGAGTTCAGCCCAAATCATTTGTGTTGTATCTTTCCTATTAGCTTTTCGTACAGTCTTACAATACCTTTAGGTGATTTTCGACTCGATTATTAAGGAATCGATTTTATAAGAACTATTTGTACGCTTCATATCACCTATTTTATCTCTTATATTTTCACTTTTAAGGATCGTACTTCTGTAATCACCGATTCAAAATGAGAATATTCCGTATATATCTCCTAAATGCAATCCTTGCACAAAATGTTAATCTTAATTGACTCACAAAGGCTCAACACATTAAAGTAGAAATCAATTGAAAATTAAGCTAAAAACGATATTCCTTTGGTCTGACATGTAACTAACGTTTATATAAGATACATGAAGTTTTGGTGGCGTTTCCAATGTAAAATTTTAACGAGATGAAACATGGTGGCGTATTTTTGGCTCGCTTCTGATTAATTGCAGCTCGACGAGGCGAACCGCAGATTTGAATGTAGGGTCGCGATCCCCTCTACAACCGACGAAGACCAAATGTCTTGTTTTCAGAGCAGCCATTAGGATCTTCCCCTTACAAATGCTCCTAGCCTTAATGTGAGGGTTTAATGCGATTCTTCCTCCGTTTCTCCCGGAGCTTTCAGCGAGTTTTCACGTCACTTCAGCCATCGTTCGAAATTAGTCTTCCTATTGTAGCTCTGGTCCGTGTAAGGGCGCATTAGCCATCACATACCTCAGGTATGGGAATTTCAAAACACAAAAAATGAGGGTAACATTTAACATACAATTTTATGCGTCGTACCAGTATATTAAATATAAATTACTACTTTATTTGACTTCAGAATTGAAAAATATTATGAATGGATTTCTGTTACCTTGTTAGTGCTGACTGACTTCTCATTTTAAGATTACAATAAACAAAATCCAGTTTCATGTATGAATATTTTCCGTTAATTCTTCTTCTTTAATTGTTCGGCTGCTGAGAAAGTTAACAACACCAATGCGTGTGTATTTCCACAATTTGAAATAGTAAAATACGTGAAAATATAAATATGTATAGGACTGTACCCATTCCTGCAGAACAAAAGGTAAATGATTTTATCTCCAATCATCTCCAACGTTCTGCTCAAAATATATATTTACAATTTATAGAAAATATTTATTCATTTTTCTTATTTAACTTTGGTTACGATATTTGGAGAGAGGGGAGTATCATTTGTGGTTCGTTTCAGTGAATAATAAATGTCTCTGTTTATGAAAACTCCGAAACGTTTCGTCCACCACCTTTCGGTTCCTCCACAGTTCATTACACAAAAGAATTATATAATTAAATATGTAAACACATGGAATATTTGAAATATGAGGTTGCCATTGTTTTTACTCATTTCAACCCCGAACGTTGCAGCATGACTGAAAAGGAAGCATATCTTTCCGAGGAAGAAAAGAGAAAAGAGATCACTTTTGGGGGAGTTTTCGTCTTTGGACATCAGATGGTGGTTATTATAACGAAGCTTACCTTATTTTGAAACAAAAAAAATGGAGAAAAAGACGAGTTTTAAACTTCTGAGAATGAGGAAATACTTTGGTTGGGAAGCCAATAACAGGTTAAAAACGTTTGATTTGTATATCGTGTCGATTGTGATGGCTCATTCAAACTAGTTTTCATATATTTTTGATAATTTATTGGTATCATAGTTGTATATTTGCTTGCAAGTGAAACTACGTGATAAACCTGAGAAAAAGATTAGAATTTTTATTTCGGATACGTGACGGATTGTAACGATGTGCCGTTAACACAGAGGTCATTTACCTGTGTGGTTAGACGCATTCTTTAAGACGTCTGCAATTCAGACTGTTCAACACGGTAGCGTGGGAGAAATTATGACAATGCGTATATGTCAGCTGTCGGAGCATTGACTTATCTCACAAACGTTTTAAAAAGCCTCGCACTCTAGTTTTCCTCGGAGTCGATTACGTACAACTTACCAGAAGGGTATGTCAGTTCCCCGTTAGAGTTCTTATCTAATCCTCTTCCTTTCCTGCTTCCTTTACAGTGTTTATTAATGGCTGTGGTAATATACATATCTAAACTGAATATCTGTGTTTAACTGACAAATACTGCGACCTTTAGATTCTTACCTGAAAAGACTCAGGCGAATACATCTACACTACCAAAACTATTCTAAACGTTCCATGCACCTTTATACTCCTATGATATGACTTATTTCTCACTTTCCTTTCATGTTTCATATCATCTTCAATAGCAAAGTCAAGGCCAGACTCTGCACACTGAAATCTTAGTAAAGGATCCCTACCTTTTCTTGTTAGAGGCTCCCTGAGGACCTATAACCTCAGGTGAACACGTGACAGTATTATGACGTCATCGACGTTTTGTTTATAATCACATCATTTTAGGGATGGTAACAGACTACGTGAGAGTGATCTTGAAACAGGCAACACCTTTTAATATCATAGGAAGGGCATTGAAATGGGGGGGGGGGTTGTAGAAGGTAATGCAAGGTAGCGAAGGGTTGACTAGGTCTCACGGTGTATAGATTAAGGATCCTACCCGGTGATTCAACTAAAGAGATGCAGGGAAAACCCTAGAAAATAAGCATCAGGTACGTAGAGCTGTTGGATACTATTCTCACGCCCTTCCGAATGACGAGAGACCGAGTTTTCTGTTATGTCGCAGCATTCTTCACCGTGTCTCTACAAATTTTAAGAGGCAGTTGTCCGACTGATCCAATGGGATTAGTAGACACCTCTTACCGTATGTCCAAGATCTTCGACCCCAGTACATGCGCCTCCTAAAATAGATGAAGGTACCTCGGCATGAGTGGATATTGAAAAAACCAGAGAGAGAGTTCGTGGCATTCCCAACATAGTCAGGGAGCCCCACAGTCACTTTGGGGAGAAAAGCCTGCGAGAGAAAACTTCCACAGGCATGTCTCGTAGCATATAATCGCATCTTTTTTCATCTTTTATTATTTTGGTTAACAAGTTACATCGAGCCGGACATAAGGTTACAATAAATAAACTAGTAATAAAGTTGCGAGACATAAAAATTATTACAAGCAGAAACATGAAATTTTCCAATATTTTAATTGTAACTACAACCTACCAAGTTTATTAATTTATATTCAACTATATATATTTAATTATATAATCATTTGTAGAATTAACTAAGGAAGTTTTTTCCGTTATTTTTATTTTATTTATGACGTTCGAAGTTATTCAAATTGTGGCTGCATGAAAACATAATTTCCGGATCAGGGATACTGCACTTTTAAGTTGATGTCATCCTTGATTTAGATTACGAATGAATTGAATTTACGTATTTTAACAAACTTGTGACAGGTTGAAAATTCCATGACAGAACACCATCAGCAAATCTCTTTTTCTGATTATAAGTCCTATTACAAGCACCACAGAAAATACCTCCAGTATCAAAATTCAAACAACCTGTGGCATCAAACATTTCATCAATTATAAATATTCATTAATTCAAAAATTGTTATATTTTAGAATTATAACCTAAGTTTGAACAGTCTGGTACCGTGGATATCACTGATTGTTAACTGACCTCGTTGCTTTTATATTATCTTTGCATTTAAGTTCGCCTTAGCTTTGTATCAGAGTTCGTCCCCTGGTTTGTGCAGTGTTTCTTTCTTGCGATTTTGATCACCTGCAAGTATTACATTCCTTAATAATGTCTGTTATTGGATATTGATTTGCCTTAATAACAAACGTTACCTGTATGTATTATGTCGATTTAGCTGTAAAAACTTCGTACGAAATCATCACCAACTGAATGCCTTGAGTGTTTAGTTGAATCCAATTCCTTGTAAGTTACGTCGGAACAATTAGTTTAGCGCTAGGAATATAAAGCTGTTCCTTTGAGCGTGGTTTAACCTTTACGACTGTTCCTAGAAATAACGAGCCCGCCAGCAGACGTGGTGCCGGGAATCTGGCAAAGTTTCCCCCAGAGGGATTTGTAAGTCTAATGGTTTCCTTGGCTCGCTGTTTTCCACGACAACGCCTCAGTGACTCACTCCTAACGCATATTTACGTCGTGGTTAGACTCGATGTGACAACCGCAACTCGCAGGCGCCGAACTTGGCGTCGCTGACAGACACCTTCTTCTTCCTACCTTGGACACCTTAAAGGTTGGCTTCTTCTCATTTCTTTTAACATCACACAAAGAACTTAATCACTCTAATGTCACCATAGCCCTCCTCAACAGCAATCCACCTCCTCCTCCACACAATCGCGGACTCAAACGAATCTACCAATCGGCTACATCCTTCCACACTCTCACGCCGGTGTAGCCTAACAATAATTTCTCTCTCAGCTCGCACCTCATTCTCCTCTTTTCAAATAACTATTCCTTTATTTCTCTTCGTCTCATTCACCCTATGACCCCAAACTCGATTAATATTTATCGCCATCAATAAGTCAATCAAATATTATTAACTTCAATTACATAATTATGTTTATAGCTCTGTCGTGTCTCTCGCTTTTAAATTGATTGTCATGGACTTTACGATTGATTCAAGTAAACATATAAATTTGTTATTCAGCGAATAAATACCTTTACACCTTGCGATAATAACTGTACCATCTTCGGATAAAAATTTTCGCATAAAAGAAGCAAAAGAAAACCAAAGAACTTCCCAAAGTTGCATTAAATGGCATGTGTTCAACGGCCATTCTTGTTTAGACCTTACTACATGTTCTTTCTTATTTTTAGAATAAATACATGTCAAGTGTTACAGCAGTAGTTGATTGAAAATGCCGGAAATAATCTGTTTGTGCATTTCTGTTTCTATAGTTATATACTATATTTTTAATTTTTCACGGTTGCGGCCATTGTTGTTGCAGTATGATTTTTTTTGCGTTTCCATGTATCAATAATTTTTTACTAATCTGGGTTGTCCTATAATTTTTAAATAAACTTCCTTGTGCCCAGATATATTTACCCTACAAATGAAATATCTTTTTACATATTTAATAATCTTTTAATGGACTGTTCTTAAGGGAATTGTTCATTTGCAATCGGTAAATATGTGTTACGCAGAGCTCGGACGAGAATAATAATAGGTTTCTAAATAGAGTTTTTGTTGTAGCCTGGAATGTGCTAAACACAATCAATTTTATTTGAAAATGGTAGGACAAGCGACTGCTGCATCACTAATAAAATAATAGATACTTTAAACAACAATCAGAAAGACAGCATGCACCATGAACCATAACTGGCAGACATTTTTTAAGCCGCACGAAATGAATTTTTTATTAAACTATCTTTGAACTACCAAAACAAAAGGGAATAGTCAAACAAAATATGATTTTTTTTCTGATTTGTCCAAGCAACGAATTACAATATTTCTTTACCGATTTCTACGAATGGAACCTTTTAACAAAAATTTACTCTAATTATTATACTTAGTCTTGCTGAATTTCAAAATACGTACATTCATTACTTTTATTGTGATTAAAAATAAAAATAATTTACAAAAAAAATCATATGTTCACCGTATTACTGACACTGAAGTAAAATAAACTTCGATATATAGTACAAAGGAAGAAATTATTAAGGGAGTAAATTATAGGGGAACGATTGTTTTTTTACCAGCTTGTCGACAATTTCCAGTTGAGAAATGAGTTTGTTATGTGTGCTATTAATCATGTCGTGAGGTTTATGCAATACATTTCTCCATATTCCATATCCTGTAGTTATGGCTTTATTGAATGATCCGAAGAACACGTTAATTTACATCAGCAGCACTTTTGAAACGACGTACTCAGTTCTTTTCTAATTATTCTTTGTTCATTACATCTGAATTCCTTTCTTTGTCTCGTTCTGTTTAAGTACCATAATCTTAATTCTCACTCAATGATTCTCATTTAAGTGTATTATGAAATAAAAAAGGGCAAATAGTAAGCCTTTAAAGGTTCCTGGAATGCAAAACACTGTTTCACAATTGCAAGAAAATGAACAAATCGATTGATAAATTCCGGAAGAGAATAAGGGTCTTTCTTTACATGTTTGTTGAACTGTTTAATACTGCTCAAATTTTACGTGTCTTCTGATGTTTTTGTTGTGGTTCTCATTCCTAAGACTAACCTGAAGGAACCATCCATGCTAACCTATTCTGCGCAAGCCTTTCTCCGGCCTATGTTCACGGCATTTGTAGATTTAGAAAAAGCGTTTGATAATGTGAACTGGAACAAACTATTAAGGATTTTTAAGAGCATTGGAATAAAATGTCGGGAAAGGAGGTTAATACATAACCTCTACAGAAGACAGGCAGCATTAATTACTATAGAAGATCAAGAAAAGGAAGCCGTAATCAAGAAAGGAGTAAGACAAGGATTCAGTCTGTCGCCCATGCCGTTTAACTTATATATTGAACAGGTGATGAAGAATATTAAAGCGGAATATGGAAAAGAAATCATACTGCAAGGGAATAAATAAAACCGTTACGCATTACCGATGATATTATAATATTAGGGGAATCAGAAGAAGACTTTTAAAACCATAATAAATGGCATGAACATAGTCCTGGATGAAGAGTTCAATATGAGGATTAACAGAGGGAAAACCAAAGTAATGGAAAGTAATATGATAAACAGTGGAATAACATAGGGTGTTAGATTCGGAAGGGATGTTTTGAAGGAAATTACGGAATTCTGCTACTTGGAAAGCGTAATAACTAGGGATGGTAGAAGTATAATAGACATAAAGAGTAGGATAGCACAGGCAAGGTAGCTTTCATGAAAAATAAAAATTTACTCACGGTTAATATAAGAGTGAATATTAGGAAATCGTTGCTAAAAATGTTCTTATGGAGCGTGGCGTTATATGGGTGCGAAACGTGGACGATAGGAGCTCCGAAAATTTTAAAAAAAGGAAGCCTTTGAAATTAGGTGCTATGTGCGAATGCAGAAAATCAGATGGGTGGATAGAGTAAGTAACGAGGACTTTCTAAACAGAATAGGGGAAAAGCGAAGAATATGGATGACGTTGACCAAGAGAAGGAATAGACTAATAGGCCACGTTTTAAGGAATGAGGGTCTTGTAAAATTAGCATTAGAGGGAAGTGTGTGGGGTAAGAACAAGAGAGGGAGCCCACGGATAAAATACGCTAAGCAGATTAGGGAGGATTTGGGTTGTGTTAGTTATGAGGAAATGAAAATGGTTGCGCAAGATAGATAACATGGAGGGTTGCATCAGACCAGTCTTAGGACTGAATACCACAACAACATAACGCCACACTCCGTACGGACATTCCTAGTAATTTTTTCTTAATATTCATACGTATAATAACCGTAAGAAAAAAATTATCTAGACTATACTGTCGTATTCTTTATGTCTACTATATGCCTGGCATCCCTATTAGCATAGTCCCTCTGTTAATCTTATGTTGTACTCATCCTCCAGTACCCCGTTCATGCCATTTTTTCTGACAGACTGTAATAAAATTTTATTGCAAAACAATATACTTGGTCATGCTATTATTATAAATAAAAAACTTGCAATTTATTATAGATAAGATGTGTGTGTGAGTGAGATAGAGAGAGAGGATGGGGGAGGGGGAGAGAGGGGGGAGAAAGAGAGGGTGGAGAGAGATGTGTTTTGGAGTAGTAGATCTTTGTTTGGGTTTGATTACTGGAGGCAATAGAATTTCTGGAAAATGTGAATATTGAATGCATTTAATTCTGATTTACGAATTAGGTTGCGTGTTATCTCGAAGCCACGATATTGATTTAACGATGTAGTAAATGGAATATCAAGAAGTCACTAGGTTTATTGTAGCTTGCCGGGAGGTCTAGGCTCAACGGTTATTTTCTGAATGTATTTTTTACGTTGAATAAAAGCAAGCCAAATTTATTTAACAAGTGATTTGAACGAGGAATAACTTATTTATTTGTTTCTACCCCGAGTGGAAACCTATTTATGCAACAGATCACATTATCGTGACGCAATCCCTGACTGTGGTGGGCGTACTTAGTCAGTGACGTCCGGAAAACTTTACGCTTTTATCAATTGAGAAGAAATAGTATTACAAAAGTGATGTTCAACTGAATGACATGAATAAGAATTAAGGGGTTATTTCAAAGATGACGTCCAACTTAGGGGCGAAGCAAATCGAGTATTAAAAAATGGCACCCGGGAAGCGGAAGAGCCATATTTCGAAGTGACACCAAACGTGAGGCGTAATCATAGACATATTTTATTTATTTCATAGTTTTATGAATTTGTTTTGATTGAAGTCAGATTTATGTTTATTAAATGTTCATAGAATTTGCAAAATAGGCTCCTTTATTGTTATTTTACTGTTAGTATAATTTTGAAATTTACTGTCAATAGTATGGTGAGACTTGTTCTCAGTTGTGATGCATTCCATTTTACATCCTGGCTACATGAGACATGTTGGGTCAATTCTTTGTCGTGGCCTGCTTCTCCTTATATACGATAAATTCGGTCAGGGCAACCACCACCAGGGTTCTGAATGATCCATATGATGCGTTATCGTGAAGCTTACTCATGACGCGGTCCAAAATTATTGCCCATTTGTAACGATTGATGTAATTACGATGTCGGTAAAAAGATATAAGAAGGTCGTGATTTGCGACGTGAGACACGGTTCATCGGCCAGGACCACACATCATCGACAAACCTCTAGGTCACAGGGGCTGTTTGCTTAAGTAATATATTCGTATAACCTATGAGCCAAGCCCTCGGTCATAACGGCGTCGTCCGTGCGCTATGACAGGGTCGTAACAGTGAATCACCTCGAGCGTTGTCCTGCATGAACGCGGTGAATACTGCAGCAGCACTTGCAACCAGCAACAGTCCAAGAATATCACCAGAAATACGAAGAAATAGAAAATTCTCTCAAAATGCACAAAACGATTATAATTCCATATAAAAATTAAAACCAAATTTAATATTACAGTTGACGCTTGTAATCAGTACAAAACTAAATTTTAAATATTAAAGAAACTTATATTGTTGTAGTAATCAGTCCTTAGACTGGCCTAATGCAACCCTCAATGCTAGCCTTTTCTGTGCATTTCTACATAACTACCACATCCCACATATTCCCTATTCTACTTAACGTATTCCATCCCTCCTACTTCTATTCTTACCCAACACACTTCCCTGTAATGCTAATTTTCTAGAACCTCATATCTCAAATCGTGGCCTATTAATTTATCCCATCCCTTGGTCAAAGTCCTCTCTTTTCTAATTCAGTTTAGAACTTCCTGGTTAGTTATTGTATCAACCAAACTCATTTTCAGCATGTTTGATATATTTCTCTCCATTCCGGTCTAATTTCTCAATAACGTATCTTCTAAGTTAAATGCTTACCTTACCTCTTAGTAACCGTTCTATTTTTTAAAATTTACACTTCTATTGCGAAATGAAAACAAGTATACTTGTTTCTATTAATCATGTTATCAACATATGTGTTATTATTCTTATATTATTCATTTTTTCTGCCTTATATTAAATGAGTAATGGTCCATAACCTTTCAAAATATTGCAAAGTTATGAAATATATATAAACTTAATATTTATTAGGTTAATTAAAATTCGAATAATCATAGTTTAATTTCAATCACATCAAAAAAGTACAACATTCAGAAGATTTGTTAAATTAAACTCTTTTCGAATTATTTATGTATATGTAACATCTGATGAAGTTCCAAAGTCGAACGTTGTGCGTCAGATTTGTTTTCATACATTTTCTGTAAATGTAATTATTAAATATCCACTTCATGACTTATTTATAAATAAGTTTATTTCTATCCATCAAAAATAATTTTAGGCTTTTACTGACGAGTCCACGTAACAATCCACAATTATCATACAAATGGTTCGTTTGTAATGTAAAACGGCATTTCGTCACTTCAGGACATATTCATCTTAAAACATCTTGTACATATGATTGACACTGATTTGTAACCTCAAGGATACAGCTCGGAGTCGATCAAATATGTAATAAGTAAAAAAGGGACGAAAGATACTTTAAATTAAAGACCAACTATTTGTGAAATTGTGGATTGTTAAGTAGAATGGTTAGTAAAGACCGGAAATATTTCAATTCTCTGATAACTATACCATTAGGAATTTATTTTGTCATGCAATATTACTTTCAAACTTTGATAACCCATATCTTAATTAAAATAGTTTTTATGTGCACGATGCAACAACACTCGAAGTGATACCTTTCAGTAGCACTCTATCTATATTTTTAATAAAATATGTAACTTCCGGAACTATATTTTCCTTTTTAGATCACAAAAGCTGCTTGATGTAGCTTAGTTATATTTAATTGGTAATTAATTTTAATTGTCGGGCAATGTCGCGTTGGCTACGATTGGATGGAGCTCCTCTTTTCTGCAGTAACTCGACGTGAGTAATGGAGTCAGTTTTACATACAAACGTCTTCGCCAGGAAGTGAAGCGTGCCGGAAATCCATTACACTTACAAATCACCTCTCCCAAGAAAATGGGCATGTGAGGAAGACAAGATAGGCGGGGAAACAGGGTATTAAGCAAGGAATTGATTCCTTTTGTTACTAACTCAGTGTCAGATGTAGCGATTATAAATAATGAGACTCAGAGAATCGCTTCTCAAACGATAGAAAGATGGCTTCTATATCTTAAAGGGAATCACTTCTCTTTTAAGAAGGCTATCCTCTATATCCAATGGCGCACATTAAAGAATATTGAAAATGTTTTATAGCACGACATTTGTACTATATAACCTTATCAACTAGCATGACCAATGAAATATAAATAAAGACACTTTATGTGATAATATTCTAAATATTATCTGAGTTCCTTGTTATGTGAAAACGAGTTGGAGTACTTTAAATTCAAACATTTAATTACTGACTCTTGTTAAGACGTTTCAAAAAATCATGTGTCGATTATAACAAATTAAAAAGTGAGGTACGGTTGGTGATATTTGAGGAAAATTTCAGTTTGTCGTTTAACTCATCCATATAGAAGAAGGCTAGTTAACTTTTGTCAATTATCAGATATATCTAATTTTTATAACTTCTCAGAGGAGGCTGACAAGAAGAAAGAATTATTTTAATTGATAGTTAAGTAAATATATACTTTCTTGAAAATTTAGTTATTTCTACAGTTTTACCTGATTTGACGTCAGTCACTAATACTAGTTTTCAGTATAATTATTCCAGAATACATTAAACTAGAAACTATTATCAAATTATGAACCCTTCATAATTTGCATTATTTCTTGCAACACACTATTAATATACGTAAATGCAACTAAATTTATTTATTTCGTAAAGGGATTATTTGTCACACAAATACGCGTAAAAAGTTATGTTTCTTACTTCGTTTAATAAATATAAAAATAGAGTGGAATTAGTTTTTTGAGTTATAAATAAACCACAATTAAGTAGATAGTTATATTTTAATAAACAGAATAAGAAACCAAAGAATGTAACATTTGTTGAATAATATTATAACAATGTGTTACTATTTCTCTCAGTTTATCATGGGATACAGAAAACCAGTAATACTGGTAATTTATATAGAATTTCTATGAGAAAAATGAAATATTTGAGTTAATTTACTGAAATAAATAAAAGTTTTAATAATAAACATTCAGTAGCTAGCAGTAAAATTACGTTGCAGTCATTTATGTACCAAAATATAAAACATGCAGACACTCATTTTTATAGAATATAAGGGATTGATTAAGAAGGTTTTGATGAAAACTACAGGTATATAATTTTACGTAACTTCTTATTAACTGGTTGTTTATATTTATTATTATTGACATTAGTCCTCGGTTGAGAAAACAGAATTCGTCATACATTACATCAAGTAAGACAACATATAATGGTAAAGTAAGACAATTAACTAACAAATGGTCACGTAAATTGGGATTAAGACTGCTGGAAAATCGATACGCTGATCACGAGTGACTCCAAATTCAGAAAGTTCCACGGGAAATGACAGTCCGCTGTCGACCCGCTAGGCCAAGGCCCTCAATGGGCTGAGGAGCCAAGGACGAAGAATAAGAATAATAATTAACTAAACAAATACTGAAATGTATATCATATTAAACAAGACACAGTATAAAATAACTAAAACACCACGAGAACACTAAAAAGCACAAACGCACACTGAGAAGCACAAGCATAGAAAAATTGAAATTTCACTTCTTGGAGCTGGACGACGAGGAATCACACTTATCGTAAGTAGCTCCAGATAATACGTGAAAAGAAACGAAAGAACGTATTAATGTTATGCAATAGAAACTATTACACAGAATAACATTAAAAAAATTTAAAGTAAAATTAATTATAATTATTATGGAAAAGATCAAGAAACTGCTGTTCCGAGTAAAATTTAATAGAATATTTATACCGTTATCACGAAATTTATGTAATTATGATTGTCCTTAATATTTGGAAGAAGGCTGCTAAGGATGTACGTAACACGGAAGATCATTTATGCATATAAATAAAGTGAAGGTCGAAGAAATAAACACCGCGTATTACAACCTCCAACCGGATTAATGAAGCTGTCCATCTTTAGTTTCAATATAGTTGTGGAATAATATACCCACGTTCCCTATTTGTAACTTCATCGAGTGTTATTTTAATCCAGCACACACTCTAACTTGAAATTCCGCTTGGACTCGTAATATAGGATACAGGGCGTGGTTATTTTACTGGTGGGGCTACGTAGGGATTATGATTTTCATGGGGTGCAAAAAGAGAATTAATTCTACAGCATAACTAATAACACATTACATGTAATCTTTTATTCCCTATATTTATTTCCCAATTGTTTTATATAAATTAACCATAATTAATTTTTTACTCGTACACGCACCAATAGCAAGGTTATTAGCGACTGTGCATGATTATACAAATGTAGGTGTATTATACATAGTATGGTTCTCAAACAACAGAAGCGTATAAACCCACGCCGGGTTTCGAAAACGGAACCTCTGTGGTGCGAGTCAACGACGCTAGCCTCTAGACCACAGGAGGTCGGCTAAAACATTTTATGTGACCATTTTTGACAAAGAAAAATGAAATTTTGCAATTGTCCTATTCAACTAAGACTAAGTATTTTAAAATGATCTAATATTTCATTGAACGTGTCCTAATATAAGAAGAAATTAAATTATTAATGTTTCATATATGTTTATTTGTTGTGGTATTCAGTCCTAAGACTGATCTGAAGCAACCATCCATGCTAACCTTTTCATTTCCTCATTACTAGCACGACCCACATCCTCCCTAATCTGTTTAGTGTATAGCATCCCTGCCTCCCTCTTCTGTTCTTACCCCACACACTTCCCTCTAATGCTAATTTTACAAAACCCTCGTGCCTTAAAACGTGGCCTATTAATTAATCCCTTCTCTTGGTCAACGTCCTCCATATTGTTCGCTTTTCCCCTTTTCTGTTTAGGACTTCCTCGTTACTTACTCTATCCAACCATCTGATTTTCACCATTCGCCTATAGAACCACATTTTAAAGGCTTCTATTCTTTTCCTTTCCGGAGCTCCTATCGTCCACGTTTCGTATCCATATAACACCATGCTCCACACCAACATTTTTAGCAACAATGTCCTATTATTCACATTTATATTACCCATAAGTAAATTCCTCTTTTTCGCGAAAGCCTTCCTTCCCTGTGCTACCCTACTCTTTCTGTCTACTATACTTCTACCATCCCTAGTTATTATGCTTCCCAAGTAGCAGAATTACTTAACTTCCTTCAAATATCCCTTCCCCACCCAACACGCTTTGTTATTCCACTGTTTCCCAAACTACACTCCATTACCTTGGTTTACACTCTATTAGTCATCATTTCTCCAGGACTCCGTTCATGCCATTTATTATGGCTTCCAAGTCTTCTTCTGATTTCCCTAATAGTACAATATCGTCAGCAAAACGTAAGGCTTTTATTTCTTCTCCTTGCAGTATGATTCATTTATGTAGTGAATAATAAATGTAACATCAGCGGAATAATTTTATATTTCTGTATAGTCTAAAGATGGTATAGATTAACACTAAATCATGAAAATTTTTAAAACTAAATAAAATTTCTGAATCTCTTTTGCTATAATTAATTCCAGAAACGCTACCAAAATTTTTTAAATCGCTTGCTGACGTTAGGAACTTCTATATTATATATATTATATTCGTTCTTTGACAAATTCTGACAATTATTACTCCAGATCTTGAACAACGTATTAATACTTACCATTCGTGAGAACGTGTTATTGTCATTCCACTAAATAATATTTCATCTCCGTAAAGTGGAAAGTAAGTGATGACAATACAGAGTAAAGATGGCTCGCCATCCAAGTTTTCTGTCTGCAGGCGCATGAATATTGCAAGGGAGATACGTCGGTTATTGTGTTGCAGAGGTCGCCGGAGGGCCGCAATCAAATACGTCGACGGCAATGCTGTTTTGTGGGCCGTAAGAACAGATGCATTACGCTCGCATTCCATTAGCATTCTGACACAGCAAAAACCAGGCGATTTCATTGTCTGCACATGATTTATGCATGTGCCAACAGCCATGTAATTCATAAGGATAAACACGTATCACGATTCAAATTGCTACACGCCAAAATTTACCCGTTATAGGCACCAATGAAACACCTCTATTTCTGTAGTGTTCTGCTGATACTCGTGATCCAATAAAAACTACATCAAACATTTACAATATTTGTTAATATTTTGAAGGCGATAAGTGCACTGCAGGGTTATTTATTATACTTGATAAAATCTAGTCATGTCAGTGACCTACAAATTAACAAACTGCGTTGCCTGGTAACCTGTGATGGTCACTCGATAAAGAATCTCTCTGCCTGCGATCAAACACGCCAGAGCACCTTAACTACGAGATTTTTTCGGAATTATTATTACTTATTTAACCGAGAATGCTGCATAGGATGTTTATGACTAGATCACATAAATCTGCATACTCATTAATTACAGACATTATTGGCAGCAGTCTTTCATGAAATTCAGTCGTATTATTGGGTCACCTGACAGCAAGCGTAAAGACTCTTAGGGACACATTTTTCATTTAAAGAACGACTTTTGATTGCTTTAATTAAGTGATCACTCTTGAATGACAATTTATTTGTTACTTGTTGTTGTGGTATTCAGTCCTAAGACTGGTCTGATGCAACCCTCCATACTAACCTATCTTGCGCAAACCTTTACATTTCCTCATAACTAGCGCATTCTATCCTTGGGCTCCCTTTTCTGTTCTTACCCCACACACTTCCCTCTAATGCTAATTTTTTAAGACCCTCGTGTCTTAAAACGTGGCCTATTAATCTATCACCTCTCTTTGTCAACGTCCTCCATATTATTCGCTTTTCCCCTATTTTGTTTAAAACTTCCTCGTTACTTACTCTATCCACCCAACTGATTTTCACCATTCGCCTATAGCACCATATTTCAAAGGTTTCTGTTCTTTTCCTTTCCCCAACTCCTATCGTCCACGTTTCGTATCCATATAACGCCACACTCCGTACCAAAATTTTTGGCAAAGATTTCCTAATTTTCACACTTATATTACCCGTAAGT
This sequence comes from Eucriotettix oculatus, assembly GCA_034510155.1. Lineage (NCBI taxonomy): Eukaryota > Metazoa > Arthropoda > Insecta > Orthoptera > Tetrigidae > Eucriotettix > Eucriotettix oculatus. The sequence goes on along the minus strand of CM067377.1, from coordinate 28,729,409 downwards.
ACATTCCTCTTTTTCGCGAATGTCTTCCTTGCCTGTGCTTTCCAGCGTGTCTACTATACTTCTACCATCCCTAGTTATTACGCTTTTTAATCTAACACCCTTTTATTATTCCACTGTTTCCCAAACTACACTCTATTACCTTGGTTTTACCTCTATTAATACTCATATTGAACTATTTCTTCAGGACTTCAAGCTACTTCATAGCAGAACGAAGAGCATTACCATTCTTCCAGACTACGAATAAGATAAACTAGCCTAAAATTTGTTCTCATATCTCAAATATTTTCAACTTAGAAATTATTCAAGTTTCATCTCTAATTAGAGTGTTGTGGAAACTTCTACCACGGCCAATCGAGCAGCGATATTCCTTGTGAAGGGAGAGCCGACGCTGTTCGAGGGACGGCTGATGTATTATCTTCAGGGGTACTTCGCTGGCGACACCAGCCTTAACATTCTCGGACACTGCACCTTTAAACCGTGAGAAAGGTTTCGAATTTTCGTTACTCAACAAATATTAAGTTGTGAGGAATGTGATAAGTGAATTGTAGGTGAGCCCAGCTTAGGCAACAGCAGTGGTGGGTTGTGGAATCGGACATAGGACGTCGATTCGGACAAGCTCATTGGTAGAGTCCCCACCCAGAAATTGGGTGGTCCTGGGTTCGAGTCCTTGGACTGGCTGACATTTTTCGTTCTTGTATTCTTAAGTAAGGTTTAAGGGCTTTGAATAATCCTTACTGAGCTTATCTCAACCTGGATGTTCAACTGATCTATTTACCAGGCCCATGCCAACGGACAAATATGCAAAATCACACATCAACGTCAGGCTATCTGTATTAGGAAACGTTCGGTGCCAGACATTATTTTACGAGATAGGAATTAATTAAACCTAAATGAGTTTCACTTTGATGCCTCGCAATATTTTGAAATTATATATGACAAATTTTCTAGTGAGCGAGTTATAAAAGTAACAATAGGGTCCTGGGTGTTGTTATAAAAACAAATTCAGATGATTTGTTTTCATTCACACAAATTACTGATAAACTATTATGTGATTTATTTTGGTATGTTTATTTTACTCTTTTAATTTTAATCTTTACCAAAAAATAAAATTGAAGTGTCTGTCGACGTTTGTCCCAAATTGGCTCCAAAACCTCAACGGATATCAATGAAAATTTGGGGCTTTAAAACGGGAATTTTAACTTATATTTTCATGTATGTTTCATTTCAGGTTTCAGAAGATATTAATGTAAATATTTGTAAATCCATTGAATTGCTGCGCGAAAGCAGGACCAGTACAAATCCAACTGCTACTTATAAGACTTCTTAGGCGTTCCTATACCATTGACCTGAAATTTTAATGCTTAGCGTTGATCATTACAGAGAACTTTTCTGTCAATATTTAGAAAATTTGTCCCTTCCTTCCACCCATTTCGGTCAAAAAAGATGCTACTCTAAAGACTTATAGAACTAGCCCGCAAGTGTCAGGCCTGTGAAATGAGATAATAAAATTTCTGCTAAGCGTGAAATGACGTTTAATGCACAATCCAGATTTTTTATATAAAGTCGCAGGTGACACACACTTAATTTTGTTTTATTGTGGGCTAATATAAATACGGCGCCAAATTATTTTCTACCGATCCGTTGACAACATTACTGTGGGGTAGGGGGAGGGGTGTGCATCTTTCGCAGTATGATAAGATAGATAAGATAAGATTTATTGGATCCATTAGTCCTCTATTGAGGAAATAGGACAAGTCAAAGAATATGTTACATATCACACTAAGAATACGAATATAAGAAACAAAATATGGATACAACATATGAGTATAGAAAACTATGTATACAATGATAAATAAAATAAAACAAAGCAAAGCAAACAAAATATGAATACAACATATCAAGAATATGAATACAAACAATAAGAGAGATAGTAAAAGAAACTATGTATACAATGATAGACAAATAAAAGAAAGCATACATAACATATACAAAAGATATAATTTCTGGATAAACAATGTCAATTTGGAACACTATATCGGTATAATAGATCCACGCACTTCACACGCATAAACACTTTGAAACAAACGTGTGTAGATGTGTGTAGATCCGTGGGAAATCAGGCTCCAGCAGATCTCGTCAATTTAGGTCATGAAACAAAGAAGAAAAGACCGTTAATATCCACCTGATATTGTTTGCATATGATGAACGCTGATTCAGCACTTTTGCAAAAATAGACTTTAATTACTTTCAGACCGATTGATAAATTCAGGAATAGAATAATAAACTCCTTGAGCAGGAGATTCTTGCATGCTTTGGTGAACTGATTATAACAGTTTAATTTTTTTATGTTGTCCGAAAAGCTGTTGTAGAGTTTTATTCCGGAGCAGTGGATACTGTTCTAGTAAAGGTGAGAGAGGCGAGCATAATCACTTCATCTATTGTTGCAGCTGGAGTTCTGACTGGAGGTCGCTAAATTGTTGTTGAGACAGCATTGTTATTAAAGAGCTGTCACTTATGTTCGCTTTTAGTTTCAATTTCACGCAAATTTGTAAATCACTAATCAGATACATTTAATGGTTTTATAATATTTAGATTGTTACACGTAAACTAAAGTTGGAGATTAATATTGTTATCATTTACCCTTTTGTTCTGAAAGTTTTAATTTGTAAATTTTGTTTAATTCTTGTAACATTATATTTGGCGTATCCTACTTCATCGACCGAGGACTAATGAATTGAATAAATTGAATAAATCTTAAGATGCGTTCTACTAGGATCTAGGGCGGTTTCCGGGGACAAAGCCGAGAAAACACATCGCAGCCGGGGACAGGTTTGAAACCGGAGACTGATCCCGGAAAACGAGGCGGATGGTCTCCCTAATATAATATAACTCACTGGCATCGTCGGGCACCCAGATAGTTACAAATAAAATGTTTTTTCTTTTGTTTCTAGAAATGAGTTCGAATAATTTTTCTACACTCTGCAAAAATTCAACATGTTTTTTATCAGTATTACATTGTATATTAATTTTATGTACTAGAGTAAAGGTTGAGGTTTGTTCACGTATTTAATTCGTTACAAACGTGACGTTTTTACACAAGGGAAATCTGTTATTTGAATCTGGTTTGTAGTAAATTAATATGTAAGAGATTAAAATAGTTTCAAAAACGTCCGCAGTTTTCAGTTTCGAGCAGTACTAAATTACATAAATCACGTGAGAACAGATAGAGCTGGTGGTGTATGACAGAACGTGAGATAAAAATGCGTCGCTTCTATCTTTGGCATAGCATTAATTTCCTCCTCATGGGCATTACTTCGTGTAAACGTTTGACGCCGAGCTGTTTTTATTCCGTATGGTGGCACAACTGTCAGTTTCCAGTAAAATTGCATCCAGCGACAGGCAGAATCAATTTCCGGAGTTTCATATTTTGTGGAGTGGTAGGAGGGCCTACAAAGGGAACGAATGGCCAGTTGTGATTGATTTTAAGGCTTAGCTGTTATTAAGGTTGTCAATCATATTTTCCTCGGCTTAATTCATCATTCCATTTGCGAGGCACCCAAATGTTTCGCTTTCAAATGACACGACGACGGAAATACGATTTGCGCAATATTTACTGTTCTAAATATCCTGATCAGTCAAAATCCAGGATCACAGATGACGATAATATGTATATATCAATTTCATGGGTAATGTAAGAGAATTCCGAATAGCTTTTAATAACATCTCTGTTCAAGAGACGCGAGACGAACGTAAAGCTGAAGGCAGCTCATTGCATTAAAGGCAATTTAATCTGTAATATATAAATTATGTTAAACGTGTAAATAAGAGACTTTTTTGTATAATTTATAAGTTAAATCACAGAAAGAGCGCAATAGAATGAGAAAACGTCAAATATTGCAGAAACGTTTCATAATGTTATTTTGTCACTTAAATGTGGCTTTGACAAGTGTATACAGGAAAATAAAAGGACTTCCATAGACAGGACTGGTGATAAGAAAGTAAGAATTATTTGGTACTAAGGGAAATGGTTCTTCTTCTTCTTTGGTTCTACAGCCCATTGAGGACCTGGGCCTACCAGGTCAACTGCGGGTTGTCATCTTGCATGACACATTAAGGGTAAGGGTTAACACTTGACACAAACAGTGCATTCGTTGATTATGGGGGTAGCTCAATCAGTAACGCCAAGTCTACATAGGCCAGAACTTGAGAGCATAGTTTACTTTCCTGTTTTTCTTTGTACTTTCTATTTTTATTTTATGTTTTATTTTTGTATTAGTGTTGTCTTATGATATTTATTGTTGTTTTTTATTCTTTTCGTGTGATAATAGAATTCTTTAGACTTCTCCTACTTCTTCAGTAGAGGACTACTGAAATCTATAAATCAAATAAAATAAAATGAGAGTCAATACTCGACTCTATCAGATATGGGTAAAATTCATCATAGAGAAAGATTCTGAAAAACATTTTACACCCTAATGGGCAATACAAAGGAAACTGCAGACTGTTTTTGGAAATTATGTCAATCACGGCCGTGACGAAACCGCACGAAACTCAATTTTTGAATCTTCATTATTAGAACATGAAGCAAATAGGAAGCTTTTGAGTTTTATTCCCGCAGAACGATTTTCACTAAATAAATAAACATCTTTTTTTCGGAGAAAACTTCTATTTATTTTCCAAAAAATTGAACAAAAATGTTTGCTAAAATCTGCAGTGGAAATTTTATTCGGTTCTGTAACATTTATAACTTTACAACGAATAATGAAAAGAGTTCGTCACTTGCCTGCCAGATCAATGATATTTATCTTGGGAAACTCTTAAAGTGTTTTGGCGTGAAATGGCTTAGTTTAGGTTTTAAGTAAGTTCTAAGATGGAATTTTTATATGAGACGTTAAAGAAAAATGCAAACAACTCTTCTTCTTCATTGGCTCTGCATACTATTGAGGCCCTTGGTCTACCGGGTAGACTGCGGACTTATGTGACACATTCCGAGTGATACGTGGTCAGCGTATCGATTTTCCAGCAGATAAAATCCCTGCCTCCCTGCCCATGACGGCACAAACATTGAAGCCAAAGACAGGATTCGAACCCGGTTCTAAGGCAGCGACGCTACACGCTAGACCACAGGAAGTTTGGCAATTCCAACAATTACCTCGTTTTAAAAATCTATACATAACTTCATTAACATATATTCCGCAATCTCAGGGTTCTTTTCCTGAAATATATATGCACAAATTTGATATTAGCTATTAATTCTCCACGATTTTATTTCACAAATTAAATAACACTTGATTATTAAAGGAAAACAAACCAAATATCAAAACACTTCTCTTGCAACCAGCAACTTTTACTTTACCGTTGGCAAGGAAGTTTGTCACACAGCAAACGAAAACGAAGTGACACCAAATGTAAACAAATAAATATCAAATAAATGAATATGACTCCAACTACACAACAGAACCGTACACATAATGGTAAAACTTTGCCTATTTTTAATTCTTCTAATAATATTGTAAAGAACACAATGAAAAAAATATTGACTATTTTGAGATCCGGTCATCTTTATATTAAAAAAATCTGGTTGTACGTCTGGGAAAATCATCTCGTATAGATATGCAGTGATTTAGTGACAAACTTTGCAAGTCTGAGTAATGGTTGCTTCATATGGGTTCCAAAGTCTTAGTTTCTCTATATTTTAGTTCCTAATCAGCCCTTTCCATGGATAAAATTAATTTTCGACGATATGCAGCAGCTCCTGGCTCCTGTCGTCCAGTGTTATTCGCTGAAGGAGATAGTATTTTTCATAATTACGCGTTGTTCACGGATCATGCCCGTCTTTATTAACTGTGTAGGCCAACTCTAAATTCACGAATAATTTAACTTAATATAGCCACATGCAGATATTTTTTTATTAAAGCTAACGTCGGGTCGACTAATATGTCATTGCCGATGATACAAATTTCTAATACAATATTACATAGTAAACCTCAAACAACTTACGACAATAAAACTGATACATTGAATTAAATCATATTGAAAATATTTGTGTTCTTAAGGACATTTATAACATTGATTATTTCTTCTTGATATTCATTTTATAATTTGAGATGAATTCTACATGGTGTGCAATATTTATTGCAGTTCAAAATAATGTTTCCTTTAATCTTTTGTACGTTGCAGGTGTCTTATCTAGGTGGCTCCTCTCTAGAAAATAAATAATCTTGTGTGACCTTAGTACGTAAGGTTCCAATACGAGGGTTTTAGGAAATAAGGATGTACTAGATTGATTTTGCATATAACGATGGGACCGGTGTTTCCTTTCCTCTGTTATTCATCTATTCGGTGTCAGCTTGTTTTCTAATATGTACTCTAATGTATTTCTTGTTTAAACTATAAACGTCTTCGTTTTCTTCCCTCATGACTGTTGATATTTTACATTTTCGTGTGCGATATCATTGCCTCTGATGCCTTTATACGATTGTATCCACATAAGAACAATATTCTTGTTGGCCTGAAGAATATTATTTCTAATATTGTTTAACATTTGTTGTTCATAACTGTCTTTTATCAATTCTAGCGTTGCTAGTGCTTCTTAAAATATGCAAAATTTCTCGTCTTTGTTTAAGCCAGTATTATGTTGCTATTTCTATTGATTTAGTTTCCCCTGTTGTTATAGATGTGTTGGGGTTAGTTTTACATGTTATTTACTTTTCTTTTCCGGTAATAACCGTCATTACTGTCCCACTATGCTAATTTTCAGCATCAGTTTATATTTCTTTAGTCCTGCCATAAATCCTAATAGTTGATATACTACCTTCAGCAATCTTTGATTATTTAGTTTATCTTTTGTATATTGCATCAGTTGCATATCTATTTTAATTTTCTTTAAATTCTATGGGGGTGTTTAGCTATTGAATTATAATTTATTTATATTATAGAATGTTATTTCCTCGTATATTTTTATAAAGTTGTCTTAATGTATGTTTTTGATTATGAGTTTGGTATTTTGGAGTCGTTTTTACTATAATATCATGAATTATCTTTCTATTTCTTTTTATTTACTATTAACGACATTTTACTTCTTTTTTCAAGCCACCATTCATCAGTTTCCGTTAATAGTCTACAAAACTAATGTTGATTCTAATTTACAACAGAAGGATTTCAATATCTAACTACACCCGAAATCTAAACGTTTAGTACAAAGCAATATTATTACTGTTAGAAAATTATTCATTGTAAACCTTTATAGATAACAATGAGCGTATAACTTATATTGTCTGATACGTTTGGTAGTAGCTGGATCAACAAAGACGTTAATCATAGATGTAAACATCGTAGAGCCATGCAGTCAGCTAGCTGGCTTCCTATCAGCTAGGATCTTGTGGAAATTCCTCCGCAGGAGGAAAGGGGAATGAGATTACCAAACAGCAGCTGCTGAATATTCAGGAACTGCTTCATCACTTCTAAACGTCACTTTAATTACGCAATTTAATTAACTTAACCTCCCAAGAAAACAGATTGCATTACAAACGGAAACATTTGCAACTTTAATTTCCCCACTCCAACGAATTGAATTGAAAGATCCCTCGGTATTTCAACAAAGTTTTAACCTGATGAATTTCTCTATAACTTTTGTGAAACTTGGTTCATTTTTCCCTCTTGAGTCGTTTCGCGTGTAACTAAATAAAAAGCGTAACATTTACGTTTTGAGTCGGGAATAAATCAACAGAAGAATGTTTACTTAAAACAATGGATCCAATTTTTAAAGGACTGCATAAAGTTTTGCCGCTTAAAAATTAAACTGAGTAAAACGTTTTCTCTAAGATAAAGCACACATAAAGACTTTTCTTTTTCGTTGAAGTTATAGCTATGGAGTTTTCTATAAATAAAGTTAAGTACTTCAATGCGATTTATAATTGCCCGTCATACTGATCATGGTTCCGTGCAGTTCTTGTTCAATTTGATTCTTTGCATACGGTTTAGTAATTATTAAATTATATTTTACAAATATATTGCGACCGTCGCCGACTTTGGAGAAAAATAACCTGTGTCAAGTTTTTATAAGAGGGCGAGTAGAGTCTTTGGTTGGGGGAAGAGAGAGATAGCTGGTGATTTAGTTATTGTGAAAGTTTGTATCTGATGATCATGAAAAGTATTATGTTCATTAAATAATACGTTAATTAAATATTATTTGTTGAAATTAGTTAATTGAAAGTGCAATTATTGAATCTCATCAGATCGTAGAAATGCGAGCCAGAAAGATATCTACCGTGAGTATAGCAAGGTTATAATTTGGATGAATATAAATAAAGTTCCAAGCCTATTTTAAGGTTCAAATATTTGAGTAGATCACCTTCGTTAACGATGAAATATCTCGCATGAAAGGTTTACGAATCTGAAAGTTTTTGGATACTAAATTGTTACATTAGACTTATCGGGTTTGCCACATTACCCTGACTAAACAACGAACGAGACGATCGCTCAACAAATTATTGCTATATTTTCGGAAAAATATTAATATTTAAGTAAAACATAAAATACGCGGTTAAGAAATACCTTATATGAAGCCAAATTTATATAATTAACGGATTCTGAAAGACAGCTACTTGGCACGTGCAGTTGGTACGACTCAGAATTAGTAAAAAGCTCGTCTGACGTCACCGTTGACGAATAAAGGAGTAACCAAAGTTAAATTTTGTACATGGGCAACTGCAAAAAGCGTGGGCTTAACGGTGGTAACCGAGATAGTATATTATGAGTTATACAGTCGCTTGATGATTATTAAATTATATATATATAAATTATATCACAGCACACGTTTAAAGATTTTAAAAGGTAGAAGGGTACAATGTATATTTATCTTACAACATTTGTTATACATAACAAAAGAAACTCTTTTCTACTTTTATTTAACAAATTGTTCATGGCCTTTTGGAAGGGTTATTATTTATGTATTTAAATGGTACCACGAAAAGCAAGCAATCAAGAGTAGGCAAAAAAACTCATATGAAAACAAATTTGCATTTAAATTAATTAATTACAGGTCGTGTATATTTTGAGAATGAACTTCAAAAATTTATTACCATTTCTATGAAGTATTTAACTTAGTTTTCAACGGGAAGTCTCTCATTGTGACATTCAAATAAAATGTAATGAAACTCAGTTGCTTAACTATAAATTAGGACGACAGACAACAGCAGAAAAGTTTAGACCAATATTTTTTTTTCAGAAATCTTGTAATTTCTATTTCAAATTTATTATTATATTAGCCCAGTAGAAAATGATATTATTTATATGCGTACAAACGTGTCTGTCATCGATTTATTTTAAGTAGAGAATTTGTAACTATTATTTAATGTTGTTGTATTCAGTCATAAAACCTCCATGACAACCTATTCTGTGCATAACTACCACATCCTCCCTAATCTCTTTAGCGTATTCCATACTTGGCCTCCCTCTTTTGTACTAACTCTACACAGTTCCCTGTGTTGGTAATTTTACAAGAACTCATGCCTCAAAACGTGTCCCTTGGACACAGTCCTCCGTATTGTTATCTTTTCACTTATTCTACTTAGAACTTACTGATTAGTTACTCTATCCAGCCCTTCACGACTCGCACCCAAATAAAGTCACTCTCTATACCTATGTTAGGCAAAAGTAAATTCCTTTCTTGCCTGAACTGTTATACTCTTTACGTCTACTGTACTTCTACCATCCCTCGTTATTATGCTTGCCAAGTAGCAGAATTCCTTCAAAATATCCCATCTCAATCGAACACCCTGTTTCCCATACTAAACTCCATTACCTTGGTTTTTCTTTTATTCATCTCCAAGACCATGTTTGTGCCAATTATTATGTTTTTCAAGTCTTCTTTTGATGCCATTAATGCTACAATATCATCGGCAAACCTTAGGGTTTTTATTTGTTCTCTTTGAAGTATGATTCCGTTTCCGTATTCTATTCTATTGTATTATATTAATTAATTGAAATAAATATTTTACTCACATTCCGTATATTAATTTTATATTAAAATTTTTTTGTCTAAATTTAAATAAATTATTTTTATTTCCAACTTACAAAATTATAAAAATATTAATTTTAATTGCATTCGTAACATGTAGCTTTTACAAAAATTATTGGTCGAGTAAAGTTACATAATGTGATCATTATGTTAAATAGCAGTATTGTAGAATCTCTCAAATATTTATTCAGTTCTCGTGAATTCGCTCAGTTTGATGGCACAGGTCCATGTTTAGTGTTCAAGGGTAAAAATATTTGAATTTAGCGCAGCTCCTAATTGGCAATTTCCGAGAACAACGGCATATATAGATGTCGGGTGTCGCTGTGCCAGAGTCGATCCCATTTTACATTGTACGGTGATTACAAACAATGAAAGTAGTCGTTAATTGATTGCACACATGCGATAGTCGTCCAGTTTGACATCACTGAATAGACTGACGTTGTGTGTTCCGCCGCAATCGAAAAATTCACTCACAGACTTCTCTATACACCAAATCCGCTCTCTGCTTCTGGTGTTCTAAATCGCTCGATGATGGCACGTAATTCACTACCAACACCCATTATAATTTTCGTAGAGGCAATAAAAATGAATTTTTATTAAATTAAGAAATCACTGTCTATTACAACAAAATGCAGTTTATTTGCATCTGGAGACTAATATAATTGCTCTGCTGTAGTTTAAAGATAATAATACGAAAACGTACAACAATATATGTGCATCAATCAGTCAGGAAAATTTTTATTTGAATATGTGAACAGCTTCCATACTCCCCGTTTCACGGGCAAGCATAACTCCTAGGGCATTAAGCTTGTGAAGCGTTATATCTAATTACTGGCGCTAATATATGGCGAGTACCTTTATATTAAAATTATTTTATTCTGAATAATTACCTATAAGTTCACGGAACCTCAACCACATTATATATGTTAATTTACAGTGAAAGGCAAGAGACGCACGTTCTAAATACTAATCAGCCGTTATGAAGTACCTACGAAATAAACAATGTTCAGTATAATATTAACAATACATTAAATTTCTATTGTATAAACTGCATAAATTATGTATGGTTTTCCAATAAGGGTGTATCGATGATGAAATGGAATAAAACAGGCTGTGTGACGAATTAATAAAATTATTTATTTTATTTGACAGACCAATGAATGCCCTTACAATCGAAAAATAATTTTATTAATACCTGACACACAAATTTTTTTATTCCATTTCAACATCGACTCGCTATTATTGAAAAACTCATTACATATTAACGTCATTATCTGCTGTGTTGGGAAATTTAATATTATTTAGTATTTTATTTAGTTGCATTATATGCCATGTAAGTCACGATGTAACAACATTTGACGCAAGTATAATAGTAAAGCTATTATTCCTCAGAAATAAGTAGTGAAATTTCTCTGTCGTGATTTTCTTTCACTTAATAATACTGAATATTTTTCGAAAACAATTTTAAGTTTGTTTAGTAAAAATTTATTAATGTTTCTTAAAAAGTATTGATAGAAAAAAATGTTTGTTTAAGCTTAAATTTAGCGTACTAAATGACTCAAATACAGATTTGCTTGAAGAAACATTCTAAATATTTGTTAACATTTGTATTATCTAAGTTTTAACTTTTCTACACAGGGTGTTTCAAAATTCCATTTGCATACATCTACGCATTTTAGAGGGGACTTAATACAGTAGATAAAGTTTCTATAAGGTATGTAGTGTATGAAAATGTAACGTTTTGATGAAAAATATGCTATAATGTAGAAGTGAATTGAAATCACGGTACGCAAGCAAAATGAAGTACGGGGTACTATCGATATCGTTTATCTTGGGTTTACAATAAGTTTGCCAACGTGTATTTTAACATCCTGTACTTTGTCACCCAGTACTGTTCAATGGCTGAATGACAAAAGCAGAACCGATTGTTTGCGTAGCGTAAAACGGACCTTTATAATTGGTTCATTCTCACAACTGATTTCGGGAAATAGATTCGTTGTAAAAACTTAACCTATTAAGTCCCACCATTAGTTAATAGATGTCTGTAATAGGAATTCTGAGTCAGCCTTTATAAATTCATTGAACTGTCTTATTTAAAACTAAATATCGCTAAATAATTTCAACAGTATTTTTGTATGGATGGTATGAATATTTTGTAAATTGAAATCAAAAAAATAAAAGACTATATTTACTGTTGAATTTTTAGAATTGAATACAACAATAAAATGAGTCAAAAAGGGAAAAAGTATTTCTAACGACTTTGTTATTGAAGCAGACTCTACTACTTCTTTACCAAAATTATTTTATTTATAAAGAACTAAGAAGTCAAATGAATAGAGTTCAAAAGAATAGTTTGAGATAAAATTTGAACTAAAACTTGCAAAAGTACAGCAGTGTGGATGAAAGTGTCCCATTTAAAGCACACGTAATACACAACTTAAAAACATTCTAATTTTGTTTGTAACATTCTAGCGTTAGAAACAAGTTATAAAATTGGATGAACTTTTTGATTTTTAAAATAATATTATTAATTTACAGAATATTTTCCAAACTATGGCAGTAGTACATAATTTCATTTCATGACTTACAAATCAAATTAACGTTCAAACTAGAAGCATAAAATTTTCACAATTATTTTGACTTGATAGGCGGGAATAAATACGTAGCAGTAACAAAAGTGATTCTTAACGGCAGTGCAAAGGGTAACCGTGGAGAATGGCGGCCATAACTCTTCTTTTATAACGGAGGGGCCGCGCCGTCATCGCTTCTGCCCAATTTGTCCCGCGCCATAAACATAATAACTTCGCCGCCACATATGCCCTCCCCTCTACGATACCTCACACTATCGCTCCTTCAAATTTTACGCATGAATTACAAATATCACAATTTATGCGTAACAGTCGACTAAAGATTACAAAAATTGTTCCCCTTTACACTCCATGAAAATCTTTTTTTAATAATTTAAGAGAAATATTTAATTTTCAAAAATCCACGCTTCCCCTCAATTAATACAAATTGTTAATAGAAATTATGCTTTGAAATAAGAATTAAAATATTTAAATGATATGTCTAACCATCAAATGTTGACTAACCACATTAAACTATTAATAGTTTCTTCATTTACATTAAATGGCTGTATTTTGTAAAAATAATAAAATTAAATTAAATGAAGAACCCTTGCTTGCAATCACCTTAAAAGTTATTTTTAATGTCAATTACAATAAAATGTTTCAGTTAAAGTGGAAGCTTTAGGTAGAGTTCTGCCACAGTCATACAGAAAATAAATAACTTATTTTACTGTATGTATGTACATAGCAGAAAATGAAATATATTTTTATATTTTGTGACAAAGATTAAATTATTTTTAATACCTTTATAAATAGTTTATTTAATGCATTACACATGGGTATAAAGATTAATAATTAATAAAGCCTTGTGACAAAATACATAAAATATATTTAATTTTATGCTATATATATATATATATATATATATATATCGGAGTAATGTAAGTTCGCGGCATTCTAGATGACTGTGGTAGAACTCTTCTGAAACCTTCCGATTTAATCGACACTTTTTTTTGGGTTAACAGACTACATGAGGGTGACCCTGAAACAGGGAACTCCCCTTTAATAGGATAGGAAGGGGGGAATAGAAAAGGGGTGATGCGGAAGGTAGAGCAAGGTAGCCAAGGATTAACTAGGGTCCTCGGGCTATGATTTAAGGATCCTACCCGGTATTTCACCTAAAGATATGCAGGGAAAACCATAGAAAACCTGCATCAGGTAGTTCGGGCATTGGGTACTATTCTCACGTACTCCCGAATGACGGGAGACCAGTTTTCTGTGGTATCGCAGCATTCCCTTCTCCGTGTCTCAACCAGTTTCAGGAGGCAGTTGGCCGACTGATCCAATGGCCAATTGCCTCCTAAAAGTGGTTGAGACGCAAACTGGTCTTCCACCATTCTGAAGGGCTTGAGAATAGTACCCATTGCCCGAACTACCTAATGCAGTTTTTCTAGGGTTTTCCCTACATCGCTAGGTGAAACACCGGATAGGATCCTTAAACTATAGCAGGGGGCCATAGTTAACCCTTGGCTACCTTGCTCTACCTTCCGCATCCCCCCTTTTCAGTTCTCTTCCTATTCTATTAAAGGGGAGTTGACTGTTTCAGGATCACCTCAAGTAGCCTATTTACCTAAAAAACCTTTTGAATTCTCTTGATATGCCAGTAAAGGGGAGTTGCCTCTTTGAGGATCAAATCGTGCAGCAATTCAATGGTTTTATAAATATTTACATAAATATTTTCTGATCTCTTCAAGATATCGCAATAAAATATACACGAACATTTTTGTTAAAATTTCTTTTTCAATCTCTCAAATTTTCGTTGAAATCCGTTGAGCTATTTTGGAGCATATTTGAGACAAACATATGGACAGACAGACAGTCGGACAGATAGACAGATACTTCAATTTTATTTATTGGTATAGTCTACTACTTTCTAACTTTAAGGTAGTCGGAAACCCCTATTTTTCAAGTTAAAGCAGTAGTTTATACACCGTTATGGTAGGAGAAGTCGGGGCAAAACGGGTTAGCGGTGTAGAACTGAATACCCTATTTTTTACTTGATAGTACTATAATTTACTAAATAGCGGTGGAACATTGTAACTAGACAAAGAAGAAGTCCTGGACAAGTTCTGACTGCACCTTGTGAATGAACTCTTGTTTTGGCGTCTTACATCGGTAAATTTATAATTTTTTCGGCAATTCGTCAGAAGGTCATTCACAAAACTTCTTTAATTTTAACTGTTTACTGGTATATATATTCATAAACTAGGTGTCTTTAGGTGTATTTAGTCTCGGTAAAAAAGCTTAAACTGAGACTAGCGTGCGGTGCGGAACGGGATACTACTGTATAAGGCGAAATGTTATGTGTTCTTCACGAAAGAAAGGAAAAACTGCAGACTCACCTTATACGAATAAGTAAAAGGATGATGTACCCGAAAGTAATAGATAGAATAAAAGGAACTGAAAACTGGGTTCAATGTTAACAAAGACTCTGCAGTTGCAAATGAAATATATCTCAGCGAAAGGAATAATTGATAAACAGAATACAAACACCAAAGGTGTCAAGATTTTTCTTACATTAAATTTTGTTGTATTAATTATAACATCCTGTCTCGTTTAGCCCCGGGGATGGAGCAGAACGGGAAATTTGTAAGTTTCATTTCAAAAATTCATAAAAAATCCAAATACAATTTTTAAGTTATATTTATGTTATATTATGTAGGTAATTTAAGAAAATAATGTTTTATACATTTTTGGAGTCATTTATTTTTCCATAATTTTACAAAAATTCTTAAACCATAAGTGTCCATTTCCGCCCCAACTTCTCCTACAGCTTAGTTTTAACCTTATGCTATTTGTATTCTAGGAGAATAGATGATGTATTATAAATATTATTTTAATTCTTAATACATTTATCAAGATTTGATTTAACGAAAAATTTAATAAATTTCTTAAAAATATGACTAATACTTTAAATAAATTTTTCTGCTTCAAAACATGAGGTAAATAAAAGCTGAGAAATGTTCAGTGGCGTATGTATAAAAGTTTCCAATATACGAATACTTATTTTAACTTTGGCAGGAAAGGGCCTTCGAGGTCCCTTAAAAATCTGATATAGAAGTTCAAATGAAACAAAAAGTCACGAAATAGATGAAGTTACATTAAAGTTATCTTTGTAATGCATTTCGAAAAGCACATGTGCACGTTCATATTCTCTTAAATGATTAAAGTTACCTCTATTCGTAAAATTAGAAACATACATTACTCTAGTATTACACATAATTACATAAAATGTCAAAAAAATTGTAGTTAATTTAAATGAAAATTTTTGAGATATATGATGAACATATTTAAATGCAAATAATAGTACATCATTTTTATTATTCATTTTTAAAATTCCACGACATTGTACAGTTATCATCAGAGAAATAGTATAAAATTTAATTTATTTATTAGGTAGTTATGCCTGTAATACTGACTTCAAGATTGAACCTAACCACTATTAAATAATCATATGCAGTTCATTTTTAAGAACTAAATATCTAAGACTATTATTTGATTTTCATATTTAAAAAACGTATAATATATTAATTATATTCACTTACAAAATTTATAAATATAATACGCAAAAATGAACTTAAAATTTTAAAATAATTTAACGTTTGTTACGTGCTATTAGTTAATTATACGTATGAATCTTGTTTTCTAATTTGTATTTAGGTTCTACTTTGCATTCATTTAATCGCGGACAAAACAGTCATACATAACAAGTAATCTTAATGCGATAAACGTACTTAAATAATTAGTTTCTCTTTTAATTTTCACCAGAATAGATACCAAAAAAGGAACGATACACAATGTTATTTACTTAATTCCAAAATTTTATTTTATGGAACTTTTTTTTATTAATTTATTTTACTTCGCATCAAGTGGACGGTTATATAGAACATTATTCGTGATTAATTTGGCTGTTATGTTCCTTTTATTAATAATATATATATATATATATATATATATATATAAATGTTGTAGTTAACATTCGTTCTTTAATCCATTCATCAAATAGAATAAGACTGTCGAATAGAATTCGGATATATATATATATATATATATTTAGCTTGCTGTATTTTATACAATACGTTTCATAAAGGAACAATAACGCATTAAAGATAATAACAAATAAAACCATTTTGAAAGTATTTTAATACAAATATTTTAAAATTATCATTTACAACATTAAATGTTTTCTTCGTGCCTACATACCATTACGTATTTTCTTAATATTTATAAATAAATACTTTGATATGCACTTTCGATTTAAGTTTTAATAAGTACACAACATTCTAAAATGTTAACTTAAGTACGTTGAATTCTGTGTTGACGAGTGTGGATTACAAACATTATTATTTTTCTCTTATATTAAGAAATATCTTACTTATAATTGAATAAACGACAACTATGAAGGTAAACCGGAAAATAAGACCCGCCAGTTAATCCGACTAACGGAAATAATTACCGCTTTTTGCAGAAGTTGTTGACAATCTCTTTATTGGTGTCTTCTACAAGACAAAGAAAACTTTTGCTCTGGTTTCACAGCTATAAAGCACTAAATTCCAAAATTGAATTCACCGTGATCCTTTACGATAGTCAATATTTTATGTTACGGGAAAATATTTTTTCTCACATGTTATTTACAATTTGATACATTTATTTAGTTAATTATTATTACTCATTCATGAGTTTATTAAATCCACAAATATTAACGTTATAGACGCATCAATTTTATTTAAACGCAGTCAAAAGAATTTTTTTTTGATATTTATATCTGGCCATAACCGACAAAAATTAATAAAACAAAACCAACATTAATTTAAGACAACTACATGCTTCGGACCTGACCTGGAGGTAAGTGGAGTTATTATTTTATGTTTTTGGGATTATTTAAATATTAATCTTAACTTATTGACGTTAATAACTTTTTAAGTATCTTCAGGTATTAGTATTACTTGTAAAATTAGTATTTGAGGGAAGTTTTTGGGGGAATAACAGAAGATGGAGGCCAATGATGGAATACGCTAAGCAGATTATGAAGGATGTCGGATGCTGTCGTTACAGGATATAAAAAGGATTGCACAATATAGGTTTAGCATGGAGAGTTGCATCAGACCAGTCTTAGGAATGAATACCACAACAACAACTGTATTACTTTATTTCAGTAATTCGTTAGACAGACTATTTTAAGATTTGTACCAATTAAAATATAAAAACCGTTTAAAAATAAAGTAATTTAATTCATTTGACCTAATATTATTTATGAAATACAAAGAATGGCATAAAGTCAGAAGTAGAAAAATTTAATTTAAAACGTTACGTTTCAGTTCATTCTACAAAAAATTATATAATTAAATATACACAGTTAAACGTAAATAAATTAATACAGTTGGTATGTATAGGTAATTACAATGAACTATTACAAATTTTCATGTTGCTGCTGCAACGTCCAGGGCCAAAAGGTGCGAAAACAATTAAATAATTTTTTAACAAAGATCGCAGGTTTTGCCGGTGTATTTGTAGCATTAGGAACCGGGTGAGAGCAGGCATTGGCCACGAAGTTTCGATGACGTTCACTGTTATCGTTATCAAGTGACTTATCAAGTTATAAATAAGTTTTTGTTTGAATGAATTGAGGCTGTCTCGAAATTTAGGGGGGGGCGAAACGTTTTCAAATTAAAAGTTTTCCTACTTCATGCCTTTGACGATTCTTTGCATTTTATTGACGTAAACGTTTCACTGAGACAGGCACGTCAGTACCCAAAATTTACCTTTTTAGTATTTCTGACTGCTTCACAACGGTAACAACTCTTAGGATTATTCAATTGTAGATTAAGATGTGGTTGAAGTTGGATGCATCTTGAGACTCTCTTTTTTAATATCTACTAAAATGTGTTTCAGGATAGATAAGCGGCGCGTAGTTGTTTTTTCGATACAGAGCCGTTGTGCATAAGCGATGAGCTATTTGTTATTCGCCCGAAATCTCATTACACGAGGGCCGCGCCCTTCGCGCCTCAGATTACTTTGTTGACGACCGGCCCCAGTATTAGCAACATATCATCAATCTTCATTAAATTTATTTCTTTCCACTTTTCCTCCACTAACGACCTGGAAAAAAACACGTTGATGCTGCGTTTTATATCCTTCTTTGCTAAGAAAATAAATTAAGTAGTAAGACCTTCTCACTGCTGCGAGTGACTTAAATGTAAACCTTTTTAAACCTCTGAAAATCGTGGGACTTGATATTCAGTATAAGCGGAATTTCCGCTGACCCGGCTTTTTTACAGCCACGCTTGCGTTACGATATTTCAATCAGATAAATGAAATAAATGGCATGTGAAACTCCATACCCGTGAATGACGGAAAATTTCGCTACTATGGTAAACAATAAAAATACCCAGAGTTTGATTTAGTCACGTACAACCATCAATTACCGTCGATATCTCGTTATTGCTCATTCAACACCTTCATTGACTTTTTGCTACTGAATATAATCTCAAACGTACTAAATAACACAACACTGTCATTGAAATGTATAAATTCCTATTTGTAAAGGGTTTTAAGTCAGTTGATGCTCGTAATATATTAAATTCTGATAGTTCTTTTAAACTTAACTATGACATGCAAAGAATATCACATTAAACATATTTTTGATCGTTGTAATAGTAATAGATTTTTAGAGGTTTAAAAGGAAGAAAATGAGATGGGTGGATACAATCACTAAAGAGGATTTTGTAAGAAGAGTAGGGAAAGAGCGAAAAAGACGGAGAGAGAGATTAATAAGGCACGTTTTGAGACATGAGGGGACGAAAGCAAGTGTGTGGGGTGAAGAACAGAAAAGGGAGGAAAAGGATGGAATACGCTAAGAAAATTAGGGAGGATGTGAAATGTGGTAGTTATCGTAAATGAAAAGTCTTGCGCAAGATAGGTTAGCATGGAGGGTTGCATCAGACCAGTCTTAGGACAGAATACCACAACAACAACATAGCGTGTATATCATTCTACTCAGATGGTTTCTGATACTGTTGATTTTTATAACTTTATTGTGATTCTCCGTTAGTAATATCATACCTACATTACTTATTCATTAAACAATAACTCATTTTCTGCGCGCTTTGAAATATTTATTTTTCATCAATATCAAAAAATAAATGTACATTTATTTTACGTATTCAGCTGTATACATATTTATTTAATTTGGTATGGATTTGTTAACAGTTTTTTTCTTCACTTTCTCCTTATTTTTCCTTGGCTCTGCGGCCCAATCGGTGCCTTGGCCTGCCAAGTCCACTACGGACTACATGACAAATTCCGAATTTGGAATAATAAGCGATCGATTCTCCAGCAGTATTAATCCCAGTCTCCGAGACCAAGACGGCACAAACGTCATAGCCCAAGCCAGGATTTGAACCCTGGACCTCTGTGTTGTCAGGTAGCGGCGCTAGCCACTAGATCGCTGTTTCAGTTTCTATGTAAAGCTTATTTTGCTAATAATTTTTCTTACAATCTTTATCTCTAATACTTCTTTATTAACAAATATATAACAGATTATAATTAAATAAATATATAAAACAGCCAATTTAGTCAAATTTAAATAGGAAACCAGAAATTAAGAAAGGTGTATTACAGGGATGCTGTACGTCTCCCATGCTGTTTAACTTATATATAGAACATGCGATGATGAAAGCTAAAATGGATTATGGAAAAGGAATCATACCGCAAGGAGAATAAATAAAAAGCCTACGCTTTGTGGATGATATTGTAGTATTAGGATAGTCAGAATAAGACTTTGAAGCCATAATAAATGACATGACCGTGGTCCTCGATAAAGAGTTCAATATAAGGATAAATTGAGGTAAAGCCAAGGTAATGGAGTGTAGTATTGGAAGCAGTGGAATAACAAAGGGCGTTAGATTGGGAAGGGATATTTTGACTGAAGTTAAGGAATTCTGCTACTTAGGAAGCATATTTACTAGGGATGGTAGAAATATAGTAGGCATAAATATTATGATAGCACAGACAATTTACTTAGGGGTAATGTAAGTGTAAATATTAGGAAATCGTTGCCAAAAATGTTAGTATGGAATGTGGCGTCATATTGGAGAGAAACGTGGACAATATGAGTTGCACGAAGGAAAAGAATAGAAGCCTTTGAAATGTGGTGCTATACGAGAACGCTGAAAATCATATGGGCGGATAGAATCACTAACGAGGAATTTCTAAACAGAATAGGGGAAGAGCGGACAATACGAAGGAAGTTCACTAATTAATAAAGATTAATAGGCCACGTTTTAAGATATGCGGGTCTGGTAAAATTAGCATTAGAGGGGAAGTGTATGGAGTGAGAACAGGAGAGGGAGGCTGAGGCTGGAATACGCTAAGGAGATTAGGGAGTATATTAAGTGGAAATGAAAAGGCTTGTGCACGATAATTTATCATGAAGGGTTGCATCATACCAATCTTGGGACTGAATAAACCAACAATTACATATTGAAATATATATTTTTAAACCGTGGTGAAACCAGCACAACGTGTCATTCCATCTTTGGACCATTTCAGGTGGAAGATTTTTTCTTTTTTCGTTGAGGTATTACAGGCGTGTCAACAAGCGGTCTAGGCGGCTACTAAATTAAGGGGCTCTCAAATTTGCATAGATATTACAAACATCAGTTATGAAGTTGTAAGAATGAAACTCTTTGAGCAGTGAAAACATTGGTATGTTTCTTCAAGGAGACCAGCTTATTCTATGAATTTCCGTAAACTGTGAACCGGCGCTGGAGAAAATAAAAATAGCGTCTGGAGTGATTTGTCAGCGTGGACCTTCTGATTGTTTAAATAAGGATATGCAGCACCGGTAGGGTCACTCGAAGCAGAGAAGCTGGGGAGACGTAGAAAAAAGAAAGGATTGTCATTGGTTGGAATGGAAGGATCAAGTCTTACCACAACGACCTACTGTCTTCTGTGGAGGGAAGAAAGGAGAAAGGTGGCAAGGAAGCGAGGAATGTAGTGCTCGTTGGCAGTTGGACGTAGGAGAAAGTCTGGAGATGAGAAACATGAATACATAAGTAAGGTCTGATCTAAGGCAGGAAGAATAATTTAGGAAGAGAAAAGGAGTTGTTAGTTCGATAAATTATGCTGTAAAACACAAATCAGAAAAAAAGAAGACTTTCACTATTTACGAAGGAAAACGCCAACTCGCACAGGAAATGGTCAGATCTCATATAAAATGCTTTGCCTGGATCTAAAAAACGTCGCCATAACTGAGGATGGGTTTTCATCAACACTAATCGCAAAGAAAACCAATGACCTTGTGGAGCGCGTTCTATAAATTTGTAGATGGGGAAGAATGAATTTAAGTTTTTTAATTAATACGGGATAAAAAAAATTATAAGTTTTAAATTTTAACACATGCTGATTTATTAAATTAGATATTTAAGGGGATCCTCGCTCACTACATCCGGAGCATGATTGAATCTTTAACTCAGGGAAAGCTAAACGCTCAGTGGGTATAAATCGAATATGGGGGGGGGGAGCAAACACTTTATATACAAACGACCAGAGGCGAGAAACAATAAGGTGGGTACATCACCACGGTGTTGTGAGGATCCCCGACGTCCTTGCTGGCTGATGGCTGCTGGGTGTCGTCTCCCAAGCGTCGGAGGTATGCTGGGCGTCGCTTTCTTTCCCCGATGGGCTGCTCGTCGACTCGATACTTCAGGTTTCGTAGTTTCTGATGATTTATCTTCAAAGATGGACGGATGGTTAGATCAGATTTTACGTCCAGTGAAACTGGCGTAACTATTTAAATTATTCAATGTTGTTTTCTAAAATGCCTCCAAAAATGTTTCTCTAAACTGCTCTTAGTGCACCCTGGTTTTGTTCTTCTCGCCCCGCCCAAACTCTTTTGATGGGCGTGCACTTTCTATTTCCTCTATATGGAGGGTAGGATTCCGGAAATTGTTATTTCGGCAAGTGTCCTTCATAATCTTGGTCACTGCATAACAAATTGTTGTTATGAAGTCACTTGCCTCTATTGTTCCGGCTTTCGGGGAATCGGGATACATAGCAGGTAGCAAGCAGGTCCAGGCGTCAGGTCAATTTTTACTTTTCCCACGGCCGACCAGATGGATTGCTGGTAAATAACATCTGTTGCCCATGTCTTCCGCAGGACAGCCTTGACGCTATATCGTCCAATAATATTCACCGAACCTTAATGTTTCCGTTTTCTGGCCGAGAAGATGACTGTAATTCGTTATTTAATTAACCTATCGTGTTCATTCATGTTTCCGACTTCGTCCTGCTTAGATCTAAATACTTATGTACATTAAAATAATAAATAAAAAAATACAATTTAATTAATATTATGTGGTACAGTCAATCGTGTACCACAACCTGCATCTGGTAGAGGATTACGCCGTCCGTGGGACGGAAGCAGTGTCTCATAGTTCATCGTAAGAACGTCTGAAACAGCCGCTCCAGTTTTTCAGGCAAAAGCGCCTCCCTTACCTGAAACGAGAAGGATCCAGGAAACCGAAGAAAATGACCAAGTTCGTTCCGGCAGCATGTAAAAGAGACTTTTGGCACCTGATTGTTATCCCCACAAAGTAATTAACACTGAAAAGTCCCGTGTAACTAATACCCTGAACTAAGCCGTTGTTTTTTTTAATACTTAATTATCCGTAATTTTCAATTTTTCTTTGCAATTAGACAGTACAGGACCAAGTGGGAATTTAATTAGCACATATAATTATAAAATTTGAAATTAAATTTTGTTTGTATGCAATTAAAATATAACCCTTTATACTTCTAGAGATAAGTGATCTTTTTGTAACACTTCATTTCTTTATAGAAGATTCCTTCTATTTTTCATCTTCTTTGTTCCATCCTTCCGTCAGGATGTTGATTCGCCCCATCATTCCGCCTTTTCTTTAACATGTGAGGTGGAACATTCAGTGTGGTGTTTAAGTTGATCTTGACCTCTTCAACTAGAAAGTTGGGTTTTATAAACGTAGAAAAACCCCCAATCACATGGATAGAAGAATACCTAATGTAATGGAAGCCTTGGTAACCTGTGGTCCGGTTTTCGGTTTGGTTCTTGAAGTCATTTATATGTGGTGTGAAGTTCTCCATTAATCTCATATGATTGTTTTCGTCTTATTTAATCAATTTAGGCTCCATTTTTCAGGGAATAAATTGTGTTAATGATCTCTATGAACTTTTTTGGGTGGAAGATTGATTATAATTTGCTAAGTTCAGTGGATTCTATTGCGTTGATAATGAGAGGTTTCACTAAATAAGATGAAATAAGGCGGTTGACTATTTTTGTTCAAATTTTGTTCGTGGTGGTTACATCTTCAATAGGCACTTGTGGCTGAGTCGAAGGTCGTGATTTTGTTTCCTTGATCGGATGGTCCAAACGTGTCGCCTCAACTTTTGAGAAGTAAGTGTGACCCAGTTCGTCCGTTTTTCGTGAGAAAAGAGGTGAAGAGGGCCTTTCTTTGGACGATTAGATGGATAGAGTTAGTGTCCATAATAGGTAGCGGAGGATTATTCCGTGTATCAACATAGTTGAAATCGGCGCTTCTAGCTGTGGTTACTTTTGTCGTATGATACAGTCCTTTGTCTTATTACATAGGTAACAGATATCTCTTTCTTTTGCAAGGAATGTACGAGTGCTGGTGTTTTCATGGGAGATGAGAAAGGATTCCAGGAAAATCTGGCTGTATGTTGGGTCCATGATAATTTATCTTCGGAAGATTATAAAATATCCGAGGTGTTGACCCTAATGACCATGATTTTAGAGGATGGGTCGATGTTCAATACACTAAACTCTCTTATTATGAGGTTATTATTGGAGGTTATCACTATTATGTGTTTGATTATCAATGACCAATGTTAATAATTGGTTATGGTTAAGGACTTTGCTCTCATCGTAATGAGTTCAACGTTTACCTTTGAACTAAAAAACAACACAATTCTCAGCTTTGAGATCTTAGAGATAAATATAGTATTCCTGGGGAGCACGTAAATTGCTATTGTCTACATTTACTCATCTGTAGTGACGTTTTGTACAGCATCCATGATTATCGCCTGGTACTTGTCTGAGAGTGGTTTTGTTGAAGTTGCTCCTGCTTAGGTTATTTCTTCTGAGATCATGACGATTGTAAAGCTAGGGTTCAGATTAACACACACCATAGTCGTCGGTGGGGCCGGTTCACTCTCCGACAGCTAACATAAACACACTCGATGGATAAAAAACAAGCGAACGACGCGGAGGTGAAACAACAATTTCACTAAACACTTATATGTATTAAAATTTGTAATTTAACCATTGACAAAAATAATATATTATAGAAATTTATATATATATATATATATATATATACAAAACTGCTTAGATTCCAACGTTTGTTACGTCGGCCAAAACGAATCTCTCATTAATAATTCGAAATGTTAACACGAAAAAAAATTCAACATTCAAGGTTATTCAGTCGTTTTAAAATATATTTCTTTAAACAACTATCCTTTTTATTTTAACAAAACGTAAAAGTTTTGTTGCATAATATAAATATTAATTATAATGAGCGAATTTTTCGCATTACATATAATAATTCAGCTATTAATGTTAAAGGTTGATACTAATTATTTTGAAAATAATAAACATATCTACGTATGATTTCTTGATATAAATTAATGTTATCATTCAATAACGAAATAATTATAATATTAATCTCAAACTTCAACAATAAGCTTAACAGATACGGGTACTGTTTAAATTTAATGAGGTACATTAATAGAAATTAAAGAAACGACCATCAACAGACAAGATTTTATTACTTAAACCGACGTTTCGAAACCTATTTGTACCCTCTTCGAGGTTAATTAATTTTTTTTAAAGAAATTGAATTAACAAATGAAATGCAGGGGTTAACAAATTGTTCAGTGTCTATGTACCACGTTGTGCCTCGGGAGAAATAGCCTGTGTTAGTGTGTAAGCTACTTGTTTACCCCTGAATTTAATTTGTCAATTTACTTTTTTATTTGAAATAGTACTTTTAACCTTGAAGAGGGTACTAATAGATACCGAAACGTCGGTTTGTGTAATAAAAAATTGCATGTTATAGGTCGTGTCATTAATTTCTCTTAATATGAAACATCTATTGAGATATATTTTAAGTAATATAGTTCATATATTTTCAAATATTGTCATTGTTAATATCAAGTGTGTGAACCTGCTTTCTTCAGATTTTTTATATTTGTTATTTTGCAGTTCAAAAGAAGGAACGATATCTTGTGCTGTTTCCACTGCGTTTAAAAAATTATTTATATAGAGTTTAATTCTGACTAACTTGGCTGTGCTACTCATTTATAACGAATTATCTCTTGTACAATTTTTATTGTAAATATTTGGATACAATTACAAACCAAAATCATTTAATTGATCCACAAATTGACATCAAGAGTACCGTTGTGTTTGATATTTCGTCGAATAAAATTCATAATGAACAGCCACTTTGGTCTTAATTAGACTATTTATACAGAAGTACTCAAATGTTTCCAGTGTATTGGCCTCATATATGGATAACGATTGCCATAATCCTCTAATAAATATTCATGACATGAAACTGCATATTCATTGTTAAACTAAAGTATTTTATGACGCTTGCCCCTGATTCGCATAGAGATATTACTGAACCCAAAATATATAATGCAATACTCGCTGTAAACATGACGTGAGGAGAGTCTCTGTAAAAGAAAAGTGTCTATTCGGAAATGCTCTGTTTTTACGTAACTTTTGCTTCCGTCGCATCTATCCAAGAGAGAAATCTTCTGGCCGATGAGATTTTTTTCAATGCTGTCAGACCACGTCGTGCACTGTCGAGAGATTCTGCATTGTGTCGCGGGAGATGGATCTTCCGGATAGTGGGACATCGCTGGGATGATGGACGACGCGTGACAAGAAAACATTATGTCTAACTGAAGAGAGAAAGATCTTGATTGTTTCCACCATTCAAAGGTTCAGCGCTGTTGATTGTTTTATATCGTCCGGTTTGAAATGACTACGGATATTTTAGGAAAAGTAAAGGTGTTAAAATTATAAATGGCAGAAACACTGCAGACCGTTACTTGACTGCATTTTACTTTCACCATCTTAAACTTTCTTAGGAATTCGGAAAGCAATCGTTATTTATTTTTTCTCAGAATTATAAAAAAATATCATTTCCCATATTCAAGTTAGAAATAATTTTCACATTTCAGCCCTATACGTGTTATTATAAAACTATTGCTTCTTTCTCAACACTATATTTTATATTTGAGTCTATAAATAATATATCACATACGTAATTTCATTAAGGTCTATAAAACAAAGTACAAATAAAAAACGTACTTAACGTTAGTTATTTCCCCTAATTTATTCGTAACTAAGAAATTATATAATCGCATTTTCGACACTAGTAATTATTGTAATTACAAAACATAAAATATGTGTTGTGGTGGTAATCCTAAGACTGGTCTGATGCAATTAACTATGATAATCTACTATGCACAAGCCTTTTCATTTCGACGTAGCTACCACATCCCACATCCTCCCTAAATCCCATAACCTCCCGCTTCTGTTCTTACCCTGCCAACTTCCCTCTTATGATAATTTTACAATACCCTCATGTCTCCAAATGTGGCCTATTAAATTATTCTCTCTTCCCCTATTCTGCTTATAACTTCCTGGTTAGTTACCCTATCCACCCATCTGATTTTCATAATTCTCCTATAGCACCACACTTCGGAAGTTTCTATTCTTTTTCTGTTTGCATCCCCTACCGTCCACGTTTCGCACTCATATAATGCAACATTCTTCAGCAAGACTTTTAATAGTAATTTCCTAATACTCATTATATTAACCGTAAATAAATTCCTCTTTTTAACGAAAACCTTCCTTGCCAGTGCTATCCTACTCTATTGTTTACTACAGTTCTAACATCACTAGTCGATATGTAGCCCAATAAGCAGAGTTCCTAACATCTTTGAAAATATCCCTTCCCAATCTAACACTCTTTGTTATTCCACTATTTCCCATACTACACTGCATCACCTTGGGTTTTCATCTATTACTTCTCATATTGTTCTCCTTCTCCAGGATCACGTTAATGCGATTAATTATTTTCCAAGTCTTCTTCTGACTTTCCGAATACCACAATATCACCAGAAATGCTTAGGGTTTTTATTTCTTTTCCTTGAATTTTGATTCTCTTTTCATATTATTTTTCACCTTTCTTCATCGCCTGTTCTATATATAAGCTAAAGAGCATGGGCTACATAATCCATCCTTTCATTAATACTTTCTTGATTTCTGCTTTCTTTTCTTCCCTTCAATTCTTATTGCTGCTGGCTGCCATCTGTAGATGTTATGAATTATTCTTCTTTTACGGAATTATAAATGTCTTCTCTAGTGATAGTAATAATATTAATAATAGTATAGACAAAGTAGAATAAAGCTTAGAACAAAGAAACGCAGATACAATTTTTCTCACATGAACAATTTTTTAATTTAGTTTCATAATTTTGAATAATATATCAGAATGTTTTGCGTTCCATATTTACCTCAGTTTCTCAAGAGGGAAAGGAAATAATAAATGGCAATTCAGTCTTTAGAATAATGAAAATATTTATAAATACAATAATGTGTATGATGCAGATCTCCTGACAAGTGCTGACATGAAATGAAGGGATCCTTTGCATCTTTTGGAGTTGTAGAATCTGGTCTTTATTTTTCGCCGCAAACTCGTGATCAGCTGACATGACGCCCCCTTCGTCACTAAGTCGTGAAGCAGCTAGTGTGCCAGGTTATTAGCCCTGTTGTTAGCACACATTCACGAAGTTTTAAAGAATATACTCAGCCATCAAGCCAATGACATACGGTTGAATTATTAGCAAGAAAACGAGAATTCCTTACTAATGGGATTAAGACGAACAATATAATTCAATGACTTTGAAGACTAATCTGTTCAAATAGATTTAGAACAGCTGTTCATTTATCTTGAAAATAATCTTCTTAATGTCATCATTGGTTTGAATTTTGTATTTCATTTTGTTAAAAAATTGTAATTTAACGAGTGTTAATTTGATAAATAGTAATTAATGTGTTTTATGAATTATTAAATATTTCATTTATTTTGTAATCATTAAAATTTCAAGTACAAAATATATACATTTTATACGTATAATGCAATTACGGCGTGCAGAGATCTACGCCACCTGCGCTATATATTTTTCTGCATACAGACAAAGAAAATATAGAGATCGTTTTATCATGGACAACGTAACATCTTAGTAATAAAAGGGATTATTTTATTTACAATCTCTAAAATGATTTAGCCTACTAGGTGAAACCAATAAGGGCAAATGTTCTTCAGTTGCACAGTGATGTATATTATTCTCAGTGGTTAAACAATGTCGATTAAGGTAAGAATAATTTTTTATTTTACTTCGACTGTTCATGAAGAATTAAAGATCATTGTTCGTTATTTCTATTGTTATTTTTGTCACTTATGTTAAGGTTTATTACTGGAAGCGGAAAATACCTACTGTTTCATACATGTCTCAGAGTAAAATTTATCTTTACCAGACATTTTTCATTTTATTTCTTTAATTTAGTTTATTTATTTGTTTTACGGCGGCCATTAACGGCTCTCAGTTTAGGTATTTTACTGTTGATAATTTACATTCTGTCATTTTCCATATAACTTCTTAAGTACAACTAAATAGATTATTTTTAATTTGGTAGACCAAGAGACTTTTGGTTTCTTCCGATGATGGGCGGCAGAAGTCCTGCTTTGAGAAAATAACTATCGTGGATATTCTGAAGAGGTTTTGAATATCAGACAGACAATATTGGTCATGAAAACAATGCTGCTGACGCAGAATATTTATACTTAAATCTGAGATAGTTTGTTTTTGTAAGTATTTTATTGTTACCTATAAGTATTAATGACCGCCTCTGTGGTCTAGAGGCTAGTGCTACGGTCTCGCTCTGCAGAGGTCCCGGGTTCGGTTCCTGGCAAAGTAGACGTAGAATAAGGTGTTTTGTGTGAATTTACGATCCCTGACTTATAAGTTACACGATTTGTATTTGGACCAGGAAATAAGTAACGTATTTATAAAGACGCTAATAACCTCGATGTTGGTGCGACTATAAATAGAATTAATTTTTTTAAAAAAACATTGATATGAGCACATTTAGTATTTTTCGATAAACTTGACAACGATGGCGGGTAACTGTATCCGTGTCGTTATTAAATTAACTTTAGGATGTTGTGATATTCCACTTTTCACGAACAAACATTAGGTATTGACGTGGTCGGTGCTGAAGGAAACACTACTTACTTTCGCAGCTGTTCTCAGTCGACCTGCTTTACTCATTAGAATCTGTACTTTGGGTACTATCAGAACTATTTGTAGGTGTAATAGGAACCTCCAATGTCTGTCCACAGGAAAGCCGAAATTTTCGTCATTAATAAACAAGTCGTTGGCAGACAATGTATGTGGTAAATTATTCGTATTTGAAGATAAAATTTGTTTTTATCTGGCAAAGAATGAATTATAAGTTCTGTAAGTAAACTTAATTTTTATATTTTAATTTTATAGAATGAAATGCGACGTGAATCCATTTAGTTGCTTGATCCTCCCACATCAGTTCGGTATGTGAACTGTATTTTTCTTTATTTTCGAGCCTCGATAATCAGTATGTGAGGGACGAGATCGTCAGGGTCGTATTGCAGCATTCTTCACTCAGGCTCCATCTCACATTCAGAAGGGCCTGTCACTGCTGCTAATGGCACCTCCATGTCGGAGTCCATTAGCTCCAGCGCCTCTCATGGCCAAGAGAGCAGCGAACGCACGCGCAAAGAAGCCAAATGTAGAGTCGTTTCGCAGACTCGAGCTGCTCCGAGGACTGCTTATAATAAAATCTTGAATAATAACTCCACAACGTAAAATTCACATGTGAAATGGAACGAGGGTGCGGCGTGACGCTGGTAACAGTATCTATCGCTCATTATCCAGTCTGTGCTTTTAAGGGTGAACCTGAAGCTTACACTGCACAAGAGTCTTCCAAGCTCAGGAATATGCAGACTATTACCAAACCTTTAATCTATATCTAAACCGTTTAGAATACAATTTTACATGAAATTGTCAAAGTCTGTAAGGATAATTTTGAATAAAATTATCTCTGATATTTAATGCGAAATTAATTCGAAATTTTAAACAGTATTAGTTACGAGTTACCACATAGGACTCATCACCATTTATTGGTATTTGAATTACTTGCTTGTTGCCCGGCGATCCAAATTCAAAATTACTTTAACTTTAAATATATCTGACTCGTTGTTATGAGAAACAAAACGCTGGTGACGTCATGATGCGACAAAATGTCACGTGAACAAATATTATATTCTTTTTATTTGCAACCAAATAATCTACTACTGTAATAAATGAATAATGTTTACATAAATTTAAAAAAAAATACATTAACCAATTGTCCAATACAGTCGACGAAAATAGGTACCACCCGCGGTGAAGTGATATTTACCCATTATTCATTGTTATATGTTTCACAATAATATTTAAGTGACTGGATTACAATTATCAATCGTGTCTCTCCTTATATTATCATTTCAAAATCAGAAAACTTCATTTCTACGTCCTCCACTAAACGTCCAGAGACGAAACGCCTCTCACCAATGGTTGATATCCTTTCTTCCTCGTACATTGGCAAATATGTTCATTTTTTTCTTTATAGTCAAAAAGCACCATGTAATTCATTAAATTAGCCTACTGCAGTATTTAATTCGATAGAAATGTCTTGATAATACTTTAGAAACGCCTAAGGGAAACTTTAAAACAATTTTTAACTCGCAGAGTTGGGAATGTACGGACGTCAGGATTTGCTTCGTACTAACTCATGTATTTGACATGTTTTCTTGAATTTTAAACAGAAAAATTTGACTGTTTGTCAAACATCTCTATTTATACATAATAACCAAATTACAGTAGTCCCCCTAAGAATTTAATATTAACAGCAACATGACCTTCCGACGATATTCACCACCATGAATTTGCAAACCTATAAATGATATGAAATTCATATAAAATTTGTTTTCATAAATTTTAACACAACAGTCTTTACGGTGAAACACATAAAAATGTTCAGTAAATAGTCTGTACGGCAACTCATGTTTGGCGGGAGTCATCATCAAGAAACTGCAAAATTTCAATTCTTGTAACGGGATATTGTTTTCCGTCAATCGCCAAAGTATTTGATCCTTATAAATTTATTATTTAAAAACTCTAATTCAGATTTCATTTTTTTAATGTGGTATCCAGTCCTTACACTGGTCTGATGCAACATACTAACGTATCCTCTGCAAGCCTTTTCATTTCTACATAGCTGCCATATCCTACATAATCATCTGTAATCTGATTTGCGCATTCCATTCTTCCCTCCCTCTTCTGTCGTTAGCCCACACACTTCCATCAAATTCTAATTTAACAAGATCTGCATGTCTCAAAACGTGGCCTATTAATCTATCCCGCTACTTTGTCAAAGTCCTCCAAATTGTTCTCTCTTTCTCTATTCTGCTTAGAACTTCCTGGTTAGTGACTCTATCCACTCATCTGATTTTCAATTTTCCTATGTAGCAGTACAAGTTTTGCATCCATATAACGCCACACTCTAAACGAACATTTTTAGTAATGATTTCCTAATATTCATATATTCAGCCGTGATATTAAATGTAATGTGCATTTATTATTTGAACCCAAGTTTTTTTATATCATTATACATATTAAATCTTCATTTATTTGTTTTACTTATTTATTTTGACGATCCCTACAGAAATTTCCAAACGCTAATATTAAATAAAAAATTAATAAGTAAATTGGACGGAAATAATTTTATAGTTCTGGTCGTAATCGTCACTGGACGAAGTCAAATTGCACTTCTAATCTATTTTTTCAATTTTATTTATAACGATTCAAAATTTAATTCATATTAAGTGCCCTAAAGAAGTCTCAAAACAGAGGACGAAACGTCGTATTACAAAACTTTAGTCCGTCAACCAGTTTGTCAAAACTTTAAATCTATTTAATGTTTTGTGAAAAACAACTTTAAGAGATATATAACATCTATGTAGATAGAAAAACTACGTTTTATTGCAGTTTAGCTATTAGGCCATGAAACTGAATTTTAGAAAATCATAATTATTTGAGACTTAAAAGTTTTTAGTCAAGTAATAAATCTGTTTTAAGTTTATAATATGTGATATTTATTTACATTGCAGCGGGAGATATTTACGACCAGGCGTGTAATAAATAAACTACAATAACAGTTTGAAGCTTATATTTCTAATTCCAAAAATGTAGTTTGGAGCTGAAATTATTTATCCCAATACAATACGTTGTAGGGCGGATATTAATTATTGATAAATATATTTGTGTAATTTTTATATAATCTCAAATACGTACGTATTCGTTATTTCCTGTAATATAACTTGGCTCGAGACTATTGATTTAATCAAATTTAGTAAAACAAACTTAAATAAAACAATATAACGAGTTTATAAAGGGAAAACGTTAAAAAAATTGGTAAATGTCTGATAAAAATTTCCGTACCTAAAGTATGAATTATTTATATTTTTCCAGGAAGAGTGGAGTAGTTAATCTGCACGATCTCAGAATCTGAGACATTCGTAGGCAGAGCGGATTCCATTTTCGTAGAAAATGTGATATTCCATTAGTGACACGTCTTCGATGTGTACACAGGAGCTTCCTCCCCACGTCGCTCCTGTTATCTGCGCCGCGAGCGTCCCATTTCCGAAATGTCGCGAACCAATATTCTACAAACGTTTCGCTTCTGCCACGCCTAACCTTGGTGACAGTTGCTTTCCAATAATTTCATTATTCTCCCGGAATTTTGAAATAAATGTGATAACATGTTTCATTTTTAAGTTGATCATTTCAGCAACAGTCAACCAATAAAGTTGTAGTAAAAAAAAATATTCAACAGGTTCTCAGCTCTCACGTAAAACATCAAATTATTTCCCAATTTTGGACATGAACAATTTAAAAATAAATTACTTCACATCTATTTCAGTCAATATAAAGTTATTCGAATTAACAAAGACATACATAAAACATAGGCATAATTAAATTTGAAAATTACTTCTTTGAAATGCGAGAAAAATTAAACGATAGCTTAATTACTGTAACTTTTTTATATTTTAAATCTGAAACTCAATCTATTTAAGTAATTTACCAAAAGATGTAATCAGTCTAAAAATGGCGCTGCCGTCTTATTCGGTACAGGAATTTATTGATCGTTCCCCGAATAGTTGGAATTAATGATCTTGCAAAAGTGTTGAATGTATTGCTTTGTAAAATTACGTGCTATATAACTTTAAAACTTTCTGCATATTCTGTTTGTCTGTTTGATGTATTGCCTGGA
The DNA here is from genome assembly GCA_034510155.1 of Eucriotettix oculatus. Classification (NCBI taxonomy): domain Eukaryota; kingdom Metazoa; phylum Arthropoda; class Insecta; order Orthoptera; family Tetrigidae; genus Eucriotettix; species Eucriotettix oculatus. The sequence continues at coordinate 28,695,271 of CM067377.1, read as the reverse complement.
GCTGCTACGTAAGGTCATATTCCTCGTCGTGTTCCTTCAAGTAATGAAATTTCCACTGCTTATGCGTATGTGTTTGTGCTCTACAGTCTATATGTTGTGTTCCCAATTTGTTTTAGACCACATTCTGTTTATTCTAGTTAGTTATTTGTAGTTAAGTAAGTTACTTCAGTTCGTTCTTATAATTATTTACAAGTTGAAATAATGTATGACGTATCCTATTTCCTCAACTTAGGACTAATTCAAACCACAATAGGTATAATATATAGTTGAAATAGGTTATTCTAATTAATTAATTTCAAATAATGGATAAATGTTTTCGTATAGCATATTACATATTAGAATTTGTTTTATATATTAGAGTTTGTCAATATTTTAGCTCACCTAGTGAATATCTTGTATAGAATGAATATATATTTCTACATTAAATCAATGTAATGTTAAAAGACTACAAAATATTCATCACAATTTTTTTAATCAATTCCTCAAGGATGATTGATATGTTTTCTTTTTATTCTACGAAATTATGTAGATATATTCTCTACTTTTAGTAATTTAAATTATAAATCAAATCCTTTGAATAATTTTATAGTTACTTCTCTGTAGAAGTTATACTTCAATAGAAATGATTCGGTGAATAATAACATTAAAACAGTATGCAATAATTAAATTTATCTATTACATAATATAATTAATATTTTAAATATTGTGAAACTTTGAGGGAATTTGAAAAATATCTCATTGAAATAATATCAACTTTTACAATGTATGAAGAGTTCCCACGAAAATACAGAAGAAACGTTGTACATTTTTATTTACCAATATGCTTAATGCAAATTTTTTGTTATTAAATGTAATATGAAATATTTTTACTTAATAAATATTTTGTGATTTGATTGGCCATACAATATTATATAATGTAACTTTTGTGAATATGGCTCATTTAATTCTCAAATGTTTGAAATAAATACATAAAAAATTATCTTCCTTCTTAATTATGAGTGTATTAGTGTCTTTTTCATAATCTATATCTCCTTTGTAAACACAAAAATAATACAAACTGAGAATAAAAGCTTTAGTTAAAGCTTATGCTTAAGGTAATTAATCAAAATTTAGAAAAACGGAATGGAAAAATCACGACAGGACGCGGGAAGCATGAGTTCCCGGTTTTTATTCCCGACTCCGGTCGAGATTTTTCCATTCTACGTTTCTAAAACATATTTATATATAGAGATAAAATGTCGCGCAAAATAACGGATAAATGGAGTCAGAAAAGGAACAATCCGCCACCCACTTAAGTCTGTTTGGTGTGAAGTCGTCCTAAATTAAACTATTTTAAGAAATATAAATAGTTCCATATCCAATGTTAATGCTATTCAGAGGAAAACTGTAATATTGAACTTCTTGAGGACAGTAAGATTTATAATGTTTTCAAATTACATTAAAATAGAGTAATATTACGGTAAGAGACTTGATTACATTCACAAATTAATTTAATAGAAACATGCAGGAGTAACTTATATAATTATACGATTAGACCCTAATTAAATTAAGTTCATTTTTAATAGAAAACATTTAGAATTAATAAACCTAACGTCATGTAAACGTCATGTGTTGACTCGCAGGTTTTAAGAAACAATAAGCACATCGAATCTATGGGAATAATTTCAATTTAATAACAGCTATTAATTTATAAATTACTGTCACTGGGTTGAGGAAGTTCATTTGTAAATAGACAAACTTCTTTGCTTAGTTTAAGCATTATTTGACTCAAATGTATGCACAGACTTATTGAAAAGGCAGCACGTAACGCAGATTACGAAGTCAAGGAAGAGATTTCTCCTCAGAAATGAATATTGCCTCATGCAGAATTTTGGCGCGTTTCTTTACGTCACGTGACGAACGGAGGGTTTTATTTGTGGCACGATGTCGAGGTCTCGCTTTGAGCCGTTTGAGGACGGAGCAACACTGCATTAAGCAGATGAGTTTGGTTGTGTTGCTGACAGAACGCAAGGGGGCGGGCGGGCTTTTGAACCCGGTGTACATAGTTTCAGGACTCAGGGCAGGAACTAGCCTGGATTGGATTGCATACACAACGAAACTGTGGGACTGCATCTGGCTGCTTTGTCTGCAAATTACGGACCATCAAACGCAGGCACGAGGGAGCGAAGTAAACGGCCGCTTTGCCGCTCGGTGTTTTCCGACTCCCGCAGACGGTTACGACGACAAATAATGGCACAGGGACCAAGTCTCAAACGGCGAAAATGGAAACGATACATTTGTCAGTTTAGCTAGGAAGTAATAATGGCTTTCATTTAACCAGGGTAAGCACGGTTGTTGGGTTATTTTGTGCGACCGCAAAGCTCGTGGACTAAGCCCGACAAATAGGTACAGACTGATTTACAGACGCCTACTAGTTCCCGTTTACATTGCCTATTAAGGCAGATTTCAGTTTGAGTGCCAAATCCATTGTATAACAGAAAGCAGAACTAGTCACTATATATAGTTAAAATAGTCCAAATTTCACCGGTAAGTATAATTATTTCAAAACAATAATTACTTCATCTAATCATTATTTTTCTGTCCTCTCCCTCTCTTGTCAAGTTTGTTCAACTACACTAAATTTAATAATAATTTTATAAATAATTACAAACAACATACTAATTTAAAATTATCTAAAAGAATGTCCTGTTTGTAACTATATACATTTTGAGACACGTTTTTGGAAGGTAAGCGATGTGTAAACTGTCATATTGTGACGAATATTTTCCGTTTGCTTAGCCTAACGTATCCAAACTTCTTTTCATCTGTCTTTCTGGAAACCGCAATAATAAACCACAAAGACGCCTTGTTTCAGTATGATATTTGCAGAATTAAGGTCGTGATCGGCTACAAAGTTGCACTTGTATAAAATCTGATTTAACAAGCAACGTAGATACTCCTCAGGTCCACACGTCTCAATTTTACATTGTGAATAGCTATTGTCCCACTCTATTTTGTTGAGTGAACGTATGAGGGGGGGGGGGCGGAGCGTACCTGCCGAAGCTTTTCAAACCGTTAAAGCAATGTTCGGACTTCGTTTCTAGAAGCATGACTAGGCTCCTGGGCTCTCTTCAGTTCAGTATTCTGTTTCTCATTTATTGAACTAAATATTAAAAACCATGCTAGCCTCTTATTCAGTTTTCGACGGCTTAGCAGGAAGCCTTACATACCGAATTTTTCCTAACAAAAATTTAATGAATTTACGATACTTTCTGTTTCTCACGAACGTCATCGTCGCCGTCACGGCATAATATATCCATTCTATGTGCAATTAGTGTAGGACGGATGCAAATAGTGTTGTAGGAAACTGCAAAAACATTTATTCAACTGAGATGTCGGTCTCTTTTGCATATTAAAAAAATTTTCACCCCCTCCGTCCCCGGCTACTATTCTGAGTTTCAAAGAACAAAATTTGGTTTATATTTTTCCACATTGCTCCAAGTATTGTATGCGAATTATACGCTTCTCACAGGCAATTTTATTTTGTTTAACATATTAAGTTAGAAAACTCATTAATAATATAATAAGGTCAGGAGGATATTCTGATGGGAAATGAGTGAGAGCTAGGTGGAAGTTGACTTCCTCCTTCCTGGTTTTTCTCTTTCCCTCCCTCCTTGGTCCATGGCCAAGGTAATTAATTTAAGACTCCTGCAGGCTGAGACGACCTTGAGCAGTTTAAGAGGTGTATGTTCGGGGGTCGAAGATCTTCGACATGCCTATTAGAGTTGTCTGCTGATCCCATTGGACCAGTCGGTTAACTGCCTCTCAATAGTGATCTAGGCATGGAGTCGGGTTTGTTGCGTTCCCACAGCAATCCAGTCGCCCGTCATCAGAAGGGCGCAGGAGTAGTACCCACTAGCCCGACCTACCTGATGCAGGTTTTCTAGGGTTTTCCCTGCATCACCTTTAGGTGAAACATCGGGTAGGATCCTTACACTATAGCCTGGGGGCCCTAGTCAACCCTGGGCTACCTTGCTCTACCTTCCACATCCCACCGTCTCAAGTCCCTTCCTATGCTTCAGGATCACCCTCCTGTAGCCTGTTACCCAAAAAAATATTAATAATTTGAAGTATTATATTTTACCTCAAAATTGCGAGCTATCTGGTGAATTAAGGTGCATAAAATAAATTTATTAAACAAAATAAAATTTATTTTATCAATAGGAGTAGACTTATCATTAAATTTGATGCTTCTTATCGCAATATTCATAGTTAGAATGAGGATTCAACTTTTTCATTGTGTTATTGTTAACTTTATTTTTAAAAAAATTAATGGGCATTAAATGTATTTTATGTTTTACATATGTGTTTTGCAAGTCTTGGTGTCGCCTTGCTGTACGTTCTATTCTCCTCCACCAAAAGAAAAATTCAAAACCTTAACATACGTCAATTAAATGGGTCAAAAATACAAGACAAGCTGCTGTATATAGCACAGAACATCTGAGAACTGTTGCTCTGTGGCTGATTCCAGTGGCTGCCAACTGCTATGCCTTATCTCTGGTCACCAGGCGTCGAGACGCGATGTGTGGGCGACGTGTTGACGTGTAGTCTTGCCACCGTGGATTAAGTCAACTCACTTTATATGGTAATAAAGGGGTCCGGGCCTCTGAAACGGATGTTTTATTAATTATAAAAGTTGACCTTATTGTCTCACATCGAAATGGGTGCAGAACTATCTCAATATTACGAATTGCCAAGTAAAACGTAATAAGTTAGGTATAAAAGCGAATGATTTGTTGAAAAATCTTGTAATATTGTACCCGGAGTTAATTATTCTAGTAATGATAAAATAAGGTCTAAATTTACTGGCAATGTGATAAAAAAATTCGTAAGCTGTAACTAAGCTTACTGTGACTTTTATTTCGTGACATGCTTGAAAATAAATTTTAAATTGCATAAATGTATATTAATTCGGGGTTTTCCAATAACTTTATATGACTTTATGTTGAAATGGAATAAAACAAGCTGTCTGTGAGATATATAACAAAATAATATTTTTATTTGAATAACCCTGTACCTTCATAAGTCTAAAGAGTCGTTGTTTGGATAACTAAATCTACAAAATTGAGAATAGCCAATTTTTAAACCTCATATAATCAGAATACGTGGCTCATATATGTAGGTCCTTTCTATGGTCGGCGTCTTTGATTGATGGTGGCTATATATATATATATATATATTTGTATACCGACTACGTAGGAGATTTATTTCTAGCCGTGACACTTCTATGCTGTCTGCATCAAAAATGATCCATTGAGTAGAATAGGACTGTATAGTATATAAATGAAATACAAAAAAATGGCCAAGGTCAGAAATAAAATAGTTTAATTTGAATTAAACAACCAATAACAAAAAAATTGGGCTTAATTTTTTACAATGTATAGAGAAAATATAATGTAAATTAATAAACCTGTTTGCAAATTACGGTGTTAGAGTAAAATTGGATCATTTAATCATTTAAATTTCATGAATAATTTTGATAAATATAGTTTAACGTATAAAATTGAGTGTTTGTACTGTAGAGGTTGTTATATTGGTCAGACGAAGCGCAAACTTTAAACAAGAATTAAAGAACATTTGGCAAACTTAAAATGACCAACAGATATACAATCTCTGTTAACTAAACATTATATATGAAAACCACATAACTGATTTGAATAGTGATAAAATTTAGAAAAAAAGTTATTTTTCTAGACTGATCTGCGAAACACTAAGCATAAGACTAAATGTTAATTATAGAAATGTAAAAACAGAAACGTAAAATTTTAATTCAACATATAACTCATTATTATTGTGATTTGGTTGTACATTTCTGAAACTTTTAAATTCAATTCGGTTACATTATTTTTCATTTCGTCCGTGGACGTTGCAGAAGGAACACGAAATTTTAATTGTGACTACAAAAAACCAAATTTATTTATTTGTTTATACTCATCTACGTATATTTTATTACATAATTGTTTTGTTGAATGAACTGAGATGATCCCAAAGATGGGTACGAAGCGTTTTTATTCAAATTAAATTATTCTATTTCCGAATTTTGGCCATTATTTGTACTCAATTTATAAGATTTTGTTTAGTTGAATTTTTGAATACAATTTCTAACTACTACTTTGTGAAGTGATGATTTTAATCATGTAAGTTGTTATTATATTGTCTTTTTAAAAAAATTAACTAAATTTAATTAATTCTAAAATGGTATTATCTGTAGGCATGCGTTCATTATTCTACGAATAGTTTGCTAAATGCAAGTGTTTCTCATAATTTATCCTGTGTTGTTTACATCTTAAAAGTTTAAGTCTTCTCTTTTTTTTATTTCCTTTTCTTTGGATAAATATGTCGAGTTTGGAGGAGGAAGAAATCTGTAGTTCCGCCTGCAAGAAAAGAAACTTTGATCAGAAAGTTTGGCGAACTTGTCTTCTGAGATATCGAGAACGAAGTTGAATTAAGTAGCCACGGTTTCCAATTTTACGTCTTGTCAATCACAGGAAATATAATTTGTTGCTTCAACTTCGTTTCGATTGATTTAATGATTTGGCGTATATTTTGTAGTGTTTGAGTCCATAGTTGAAATATCTTGTGTCAGTTCTTTTATGGTAGCTTTATTCTTTCATTTAGGCTTGCTTTAATTATACAAATATTCTTTGATTACTAAATGGATTATATTTATCCATTTTTCCTAGCGTCTTCAGAAATAATTTAGTTTGGGATTAAAACCTAAACGCGATTGGATCCTATGTAGAAGCTATTTTAGCACAGTGTTTTTTATTTTCAAAATTTAACGTTCTCGTAAAATAAGTATGGGGCAAAGAACGTTGGTTCATAACATAAAATTATGGATAAAATTATTAAAATTTCGTCTATCAACGAAAAGAGAGTTGAAGTTTAAATATATGAAAAGATTTTATGAACGATGTACGTATCCTGGAATATATACGAACACAGGTATCGAGACGTTGGACAAATTATATTTATGAAATAATACTATTATATGTTAATTACTTTACTATTGATTATTTTTGTTATTTAATTGCAGTTTAAAATAACGAGGGAAGAAATCCGGTAATAAAAAGTTTTTAATTTACTGAGAATGAAAAGATTTTCTAATGAAAAAAATGCGAAAAGAGAATAACGCCGATGAACGATAACGAGTCAATTAGTTTAATTGAAATAAAAGGAAATTATAAGACATATAGTACGAGCATTATGATGACAACCAGGTTAAAAATAATATACAACGTTTAATTTCCTGTAGTAAATATAGTATTAAGTACGCGAGAAAAATTCAGAAGGTCTGTGTGTGCGTGGTCAGCGTTTACACCCTTCCTCGGAAAATTGAGACCCGCCTTCTTCGGACAATAACATATAGGACCTTTTACGGACAAAGGTGTAATCCGTCCCTAATTCATGAAGGATTTTCTTCCTTCAACTCGGAATCTAGGCGTGGATAATTATAAACAGCCACTGCACGTAAACAATACAAAAAAAGTTGGCAACTAAAAATTTTCCTATTGGCTGCAGTTGTGAAAATACTAACCTATGAGTGCTAATTTAAATTGCAGACGATTGTTTATTGAAAAAGGAAGGGGGGAAATTCTGGTTGAAACGACATGACTTGGAGAGAAATTTTGAGGCATAGAGATCATTAAATTGTGAGCCGCTGTGGAGGTCTTGATACCTCAGCAGATGTATATTTTGATAGAAATTTTACACTAATTTGACCGTGTAGCCAGATCGTCCGATGCAGTCAACGATAATCGACTTCAGGTGCCCCAAAATCGACAAACCAAAGGAGACCGAAGCAAAACGCGAATAGAGAATGCAGCTGTATTCCTCTACGGTATTGTTGACATTGAATTTAATGAGTTAACATTACCAGACCTATTTGTCATAGAAAAGTTCTCTTCTTTCGGTTCACCCAACAGGTTACCTGTTGTTTAAGAGTTTCAATATGAAATCAATATTACTACTAAATTCAAATAAATTAAATATTTTCTTTTCTCTTCCGAACCCTTTACAAGTTTATCCCTTTTAACCAATAAGTTAAATAGTAATTATCACAATTATCGCCCAAATGTGAAGCACAGTAAACTTAATATATACAATAAATAATTAAGAAATAAAACTTTCTTTATTAGTTTTCCAATTTCCGTGCAAAAACGTAATTAATAAATACTATCCAATATTAATTTCACCATTGCTTCAAATATAAAATCAACGGATTGACGATAATAGCTTAAGAGTCTCAGCACTAGAAGTAAAATTGTTCATCGACCTATAAGAAACTGTAGCTGTAAAGTCTATTGGAAGTTAAATAAAATTATTAATTTATGAATTAGAAACATCAGATGTCTGAAACATAAACTGGTTACAAATACTATTTAACTCGAAGTGAAAGGAACCCAAATATTTTCGCAAGTCGTGAAGTAGAATAATTTTACAAAGCTTCAGTTACATTAACATATAATCATTTCGGCCGTAACTGTCGCTGGAGATGGACCACGCACGACACTAAATTATTCACATGTAATTTTTCTCATGTAAATTCAATAATCTTTTCGGCTGAATGAGTCAAGGGGTAAATATGATGTATTGCTAAAATTAACGCCTGAGGAAGTCTCAAAATATAAAATACTAACATGAGTACCGTAATTATTTTTTTTAACATTTTCTGAATACTTTGATTGGCTTCAAACTATTTTTGTATAATGAGGCTGTAATACTTAAATCCAACCTTGTGAATTTATTTTGACAAAAATATAAAATTATAAACTATTAAAAATGCGAATTTAAACCAAAAAAGACAGTCTCTAGTTTGATAAAGTTTACCAACTACTTTCCTTTTCAACAATATATCGCTTCACATGAAATCGGGAATATTTTAGTGAAAGTACCCCATTTTGTGGACCAGCGAGGAGATTTGCTGACAAATAGATGCTGTTAGCCCCCTTGACCGCGATAAATCGAAGAATCAGCCCTCTCATGGAAAGCGGAAAACATTGATGGAAGACTGCAATTCGACGTGGAGGATAATACTTTTAGATTCATTCAAGGAACGTTCGACCGCCTCCCTGCAATTAATAAAACAAACCACGGAATAATGTTAAGTAAGAATCCAAGTTGAAAATATTTAATTTTTTCTTCTTTTATAAAAGACATTTCTATATGATAAAATAAATATAAAAATGATTGTATCTGTGTATATTTTAAATTAGCACTGTCGAAATAAGACACAGCCCCTGATGATGAACGGGGCAGAACTTTTAAATATGCAAAGGAGGCCCATATTTCCTTCGAATATATAGTTTTCTTTGACAGTGTTTCCTCCCACACTATTGGTGAATAATCTGAGTCCCCTAATTTTAAGGACTGAGGCTGGAGAAGTTTCACCTGGAAATATAAAGGAAAAATCGAGTTTCGTATCGAAACGGTGTAATATGAGTCATTAAATTACGTTCTGATATTTAAAATGCGATTCAAGATACAGTTCATCCACTGAAAATTTCAAAGTTTTATATTTAACGGATAGAGAAGTAAAAAAAAATGTTCTCGAGTTCCTCGCAACGCAAAACCATACACAGCGGTAATGGGGCAGGACTATTACCCCTAGCGGCAGGGGTGGAAGGGGTGGAAAATTTTTAAAACGTTTAATATTTGCTTTGAATAAATATTTCTTGCCAGCCTCTGTGGTTTAGTGGTTAGTGTCACTGCCTCACACCACAGAAGTCCCGGGTTCGATTCCTGTTAAGAGGTTGGGTGTTTGCGTGCGTCTTTGTGGACCCAAATCGAGTAACCTGAAGTGACCTAAGCTGCTGATGTGACTTAAAGAATACTAAAAAAATATTTCTGGGGTCAGTAACTTTTATAGTGTCCAATCCCTTTCAGCATGAGAAAGTATTGAGGGTAAAAAGGCGTCACATTAAAATAAAAAAAATTATAGAGTTTGGTGGCTACACCGGTGTAATATGAGTCGCTGAGATACATTCTGACAGTTAACATACTATTTAAGTAGCAGTTCACCTCCTGACATGTAGAACGAAGGTGATGAAATAAAGTTCCGCATACTATCATTAATAGATGGAAATTTTTCGATAGGATTTTGTTCGCATGTTGCTTTTTTAGGGAGGTCGGGGTTAACAGGCTGCATGAGGGTGATCCTGAAACAGGCAACTCCCCTTTAATAGCATAGGTAGGGATTTGGAAAGGAGGGGATGCGGAAGGTAGAGAAAGGTAGCCAAATGTTGACTAGGGTCCCCGGACTACGGTTTAAGGATCCTACCCGGCGTTTCACGTAAAGAGATGCAGGGAACCCTAGAAAACCATCATCAGGTAGGTCGGGCATTGGATACTATTCTCACGCCATTCCAAATGACGGGAGACGAGTTTAGTGTGACTTTCGCGACGAATAAACCGATCTGTTATGATAAACATGACTAGGAGAGGGACTAGGAGGAGGAGGCGTAAATGAAAATCTACAAAACTTAGAATAAATATTTATCTTTGGCAATTAATTCTAAAGCGTTTCCCGCGACACTAAGAGATATTGTTTAATAATTATCCAGATAGTTTAAAACTAAATATGTTTTGGGTAAGTTACGAACTATTATTAATTCTATTGTACAAATAAAAATTAAACTGTAAGTAACTTATAATCCTTAATATTGGTAACTCATTGTGTATATTTAGAAAATGAACGCGATATCTTGGAATTATTATTCCGTTTTAACAATTTACTGCACCGTATAGGTAACCTGAATATCTAATCTAAGAGTTCGACGTATGTTTATAGTGTTAAAAGATAATGTTGAGGCAATCGGTAATATATCAATACCCGCAACATACATATTGATCATTCCGTGAGCTCATATCCCTTAAAATAATCATTTTCTTCTTAAAGAATATATTTTTTAATGCAAAAAATAATGTCCTTTTTATAATAAAGTTCTGATAGTAATTGTTTCAGTCGTTTAAACGAACGTGAAATGAAGGAAAATTGTCCAAAATATTGCGTGACACGAACGTACAGGTAAAGAAACTCCAAACAGCGGGGGCAGCAGGCATAATACTAGGGATTATAAGGAGATTGTGTTTGGAAACTCGTGCACCTGCCCTAAGCATATTTACGCGTTGTGATCGCTAAATGTATAGAAACAAATACAATGGTGTATTCAACGGATTTTTGCGCGCGTAAAATTTGTACGCCGGTACTGAAACGAAACAAAGTAAATAACGGAAAAGAGATCTCTTCATTTGCTTCGTACACCATGCATGCTCTGAAAATAAAATACATCATATAAATCATCTGCAGGGATTTACATTTAATATCATATACTCTGAACTTAATGGGTTTTACTATTACTTTTCTTAATGAATAGATCAATTTTTAAAATCAATGTGCGGTAATCACAAATTAAATGTTTTATTATATTTATGTTTCTTTTTCAAAGCAACAATGTATTAAAGACATTTAAGCCAAGCCATTTTCACAGTCCTGATGGTGCACTAACATAAATTAGTATTTAGCCGGTTAAAAATTAGTAACGTCAAATAACTATATCTGTACAATTTAATCTGTTCAAGCTTACACATCATGAAGTTATATTCTGTGTCTACGGTGTAGTGCATTAAAGAAAATAAAAATTTATTTTATTAATATAATAAGTGATAAATAAAATAAGTATTTTAAAGGTGAATATCGTCAGTGTTTAGGCGCCCTCCCCTATTCAAGCTTTAAGGCCGTGTATACAGCCTCAGAAGTTCCTGGGAGCAATAAAGCAGTGTGGCTGATAATGCCCCAGATCCCTTGTGGGAGGGAGGGAGGGTTGCTGAATCCGATCACAAGATGGTCTCCTGTAAGTCTTCGCGGTTGCTCCGAAGCCGTAAGACGATATCCTCCAGTCAAGGGCTTCATCCTGCATCACCAGGGATGACCTCAAGTGTCGCCAAGCCTCTTAAGCCGCATTCCTTGCTTTGACATTCCATACCATTTCCGAAACTCTCTGGGGGATGTTTACGAGTTTTAATGTTTTCTCGCCCAAAAGTCATACCGAATATACAGATACATTTTTTTACTTTTTAGCAAGTACTTTATTCAATTATTTCATTTTTATTCATAGTTACACGAATAGTATTAACTTATACTCTTGAATTCTATAATATGATAAAATAGAAAATTTTAATAAATAACTTCACTATTAGTTTTAGCATAATTCAGTTTTATCAGTTTCGGTAACTTACTTTAATCTAAATTAATGTGCCTGTAATTACACCTGTTTATGTGACATGCACACTTGGCGATGTTTCAAATAGGCATTATGAAACAGGTAACATCATATAAGATTTTCCATTTCCACTAGGAGTCCATTCGTCGATTTTTAGTGTTAGCCTCTAGAAGCCTGACTATCTATTCTGCAATAATTTCTATTTTCATTCCTTTAATATTTGCCCGTTGCGTACCAGCAACTTTCTGGGTGCTGGAAAATACTTACAAATTTCAAATACCTATTCATAGGGTACACATAGTATTATTTTCAGTTTAAAGTGAATCTTGAAATTAATTTGTGGGAGAGATTAGTTTATAATAAAATATTATTATAAGAATTAAATTAAATTTAAAATAAGAAGCCAACTTACTCTCTTATTTAACTACTTTAAAAAATATTACAATTTGCTCACTTTAAAGTGACGAGCAAGCATGTTTATGATAAACACTATATATGTTTTATAATAAAGAAATTATACAAATTAATTTCCTAACAACTAAATACAGGAGCTCTACACTAAGGGTCGTTCTCATAGAACAGAATACTTAACACTATTCCTACTCGGAACTGACAGTACCAGGAAAGTCGTCTCAGCTTGCTTGAACCTTCCAGCTGCCGCTTCCCCGTTGATCCGGGCCAGATCACGCCTTATTGCCGTTGTTAATGTCCGTGGTCAGGGCAATTTCCAATCATACACTGCCCAAATCTTTGCATCCAATCATTACCTCCACGTCATTAATGATGAAACCATTACCTCCTTAATTTTCAAAGCACAAACATATCCACGTTTTTAGTGTGCAACTCGTCATCTTCTTAATCGTTAAGAATTCGTTAATGCTGGGGTTTCTAATAATTTTCTCCACTGTCTTGTTTCGTATTACGTCGGTGGCGGGGCTCGATATTGTCCAATCACTATTATTATCTTTCCTCTCTTCTGAAAGGAGCCGTTTACCGCCCTCCCCCCCCCCCCGTCACCGACGAATTTAGTGAAAAACACCAACTTTCTTACCCCTTACCATCCGTTGTCGCCAAAGTGAACGCGGGAAAGGCCACAGTAGCGCCGTTGTGTCTGACTTTTATTACCCCTGTTTTTAACCCTCATGTAGCTTGCCTTAGATTCCGTACCACCGAATTCCGAGTAGATGTGTTTTATCGTTAGAATCTGCACAACATTTCTCAGCTAACGGACACGAAACAGGAAAGATCCACAAATTCTGTAACCGTATCACAGGATATCAGATTAAAACTAAATCGCTGTGTTTTCCTTTTGCATTTACGTATGTTGTCAGTAATAAAATTACTAATTTTATATACATGTTTATAATTTGCATCATATGTCATTCGATTTTATTAATATCTGTTTTCTAATACAGGAGAATTGTAATTGTAATTATATTTCAAAATTTAGGTTTTTTGTTTCTTCCTTCTTCCACATCGTCCCTTTCACATTTTGTTCCAATATTATTACAGGGGAGTCTCCAGTTTGTGGATCACCCTCATGTAGCCTGTCACTGAAAAAGAAGTGGGAGAATGTTAAACTACTGGGAGAAGATCATAGTTCTCGCACGTCTCTCCCCAGAGGGTTTAAGGGGTTCTTCGGGGAGACCTCGCTCGTTCTTTCTCTGGATTTATGGTCATCGGAGGCCGAGGCACCTCTGCCTCTTTTCAGGGGTGTCTTCTTCGGGATCGCAGACCTTGAGTATACGGTAAGAGTTGTCCACTGATCCTATTGCAACAATCTGCCACTGGTCTAGGCTCAGAGAGGAGAATGTTACAACCCACAGAAAAGTCCTCTTCCGTTACTCGTAAGGGCGCAAGACAAGCCCGACCTACCAGATGCATATTTTCTGTGGTTTGCTCCGCATCTCTCATGCTAATATCAATTAGGTCCCTTGAATGATACTCCGTGGAGTCTAGTTAACCCTTGGCTGCCTTCCTTTACCTTCCGCATTTTAGGTTGCAAATTTTCTTCCTTAGCTATGAAAGGGGAGTTGCCAGTTATTTGATCACACTCCTGTAGCCTGTTGCCGCAAGAAAAATATATCTTATCAATTTTTTATTTGTGATTATCTAATTCATAATTGTATTTCTTCTATAATCTTTTATGAGTAATATTTTATTTCTTTATCTTCTTTTTATAGTAATACATATTTAACATAACTTTTCATAATCATTTCTTATAAAATCCCATTATTTTTATTTGACAGCACTAATTTTTTGCCATATTTACGACGAGAAAACATATATAACATCAAAGGAATACTTTCAGTAAGGCTCAGTCTGTAAGTCTAAAAATTATTACTGATTAAAACTGTGAAAAAAATTATTTTAATAAAAGTAATAATAAACTGTATGATGACAATTTTTATTAAATCCATTGTAAATGAATTATTTATTATTCATGTATTTAATTGATGCATCTGAAGAGTCATAGTTCTTTTACAGAGGAGGCAATTATTTTATGGTGACAGGCTTGCATCGGGATGATCCATATAACTGTGCAACTCCGTTTTAATTTCACAATTTCTTTCCCTTAGCGGAATTCCTTCTTAAGTGAAAAATCAATGGATAATAGTTACTATTTGCAGATTATTATTTTATAATTGATATTATAAACACATGTACTGTTGGTACTTATTTAATTTTTTATTATTTTGTGGTGACGATGTCTAGGTTTAAAGAAGGGTTACAGTTTTCTCCGTTGCCTTATCATGGCTATATTTTTGGTTCTCATTTTTATACTTGAACCTATTAAGTAAATGACTTCCTTCTGATTACTCATTGTCATGACGATTTTAGGTTACACGACGGTCGTCTTCCTTTGCTTAGTCTGACTGTTTAGTTCACGAGCTCTGCCTCAACGTACTCCAAGTCAATTCTGTCAGCAAATCATAGGAGACGAGGTTCACAGAGTCACGCGCTCAGCCTAATTGCGCTGTCATAGATACGCTTCCTTCTCATACATCAAGCAGCCACTATTCATCATAGAACCTCCACGTACTCTTATCTCCGACATTACGCTTAAATTACTTGACGCAACGTTTTTAGTTTATACTTTCATTTTTTATGTCAATATGAAATTATATACAGCATTTTTTGTCATATTAACTTGTCACTGATCGAACAAGAAATCATAAATTACAATTTAAATTTGCCCATTTTATTTTTATATTCTAATATGTTTTACAGACAAATTGAACAGTCATGTAAGACCAAAAATTCGGATATTTCACACGTGCTCCATCAAATTGAGAGTTAGGTTGAACGAGGTGCTTAAACCTTCTAAATAAATTACGTTCTTCTGATTATTTATAGTCATTACAAATTTAGTACGAAATTCCCATCCATACAATTATTTTTTTCTGGCGATATGTGATGATTATGATGTTCCGAACTATAGTCCCTCTGGAACCCTGGCGTCCTGTATCACTTGTCTCCATTCCCTTCTACCCTTTGCCCTTCTTCTCAAATTTCTAATACCTAAACTCCTTAGATCATCCCCGACGTTATAAATCCAACGTCTCCTCGGTCTGCCTCTTCTCCTTTTCCCGTCGGGTACTTGCGTAATTAATTTTTTGATCGGGTGTGTTTCTGGCATTCTTTGAACATACCCTGTCCATCCCACCCTCCACCACAATATCTGGCTGTTTGAACATTTCCCTCATTTACATAAAGTCTTTATTCTCCAAAAACCTTAATCTGTGTGGTGGGTGAAACGGGATATTTCTATATAAGGCAAAATATAGTGTTCTTCAAAAAAATGAGAAAAAATTGGCATACACACCTTATATGAATGATTTAAATGATTCCGTACCCGAAAATAATAGATTAATAAAGTAAGAATAGAAAAGAAGGGGAAAATGTTAGCCAAGACTGTGAAGTTGTGAAGAAGAAATCTCTTTGCGAAATGAAAAATTGATAAAGCGATCAACCCTGGGAATGTAAGTTTCTTTTTTAAAATTTACCAAAAATCATAATTTCTTGTCTCGCGTTATATTGATATTACATTAACTAAGTAATAGAATAAACTTTTATGGAGTGATTTTTCATTTTCTAATGATTTTACAAAACATTTTTTCTTTTTAAATTATTACTTTTACAAAAATAGTATCCTCCATGAAACGGACGTATATTCTAATTGTTAAACAAATACCATTTTGTCCTTGCACTGATTTCCTAATTTCAAAAAGTCAATATATGATATTTTTTAATATGAGACCGTGTTGTGAATTATATTTATAGGATTCCAACTGAAAATGGCAGTTGCCAAAAGCTCCTGATGCATTATAGTAAAATATATGGTTTCTTCATAACAAAAAGAGCATTATAAGTACAACGTGGTATTTTTAACAAGTAGTATTGATTTTACTTAGATAATTACTAATTCTAATTTTGTATGAAACTGAATCATATTTTCTGACATACTTCAGGTTTGGATGCTTGTGTCGTCATGGTCACGGAGGCTGGAGAATAGATGCGCTGACTACGCATCACTCCGAATTCGGAATGTTTAAACAAAGATGACTCTCCGCAGTCGACTTGGTAGGCCAAGGCCTGAATAAGCTGATGAGTCAAGGAAAGTAATATGTAAGTAAATAGGTACGTTCTGTGTATGTGGAATATTCCATTCATGGAAAGCCAAAGTCAAAGTCATGGCCTCCTTAAATGAGATCCACTGTCGCTGGTCCTCATTTGCATCTATCTCATGGACCCAATATTTTTAGCTGAAATGAACCTTGCAGGTCTTTCATAGTTTTTATGGCTAATGTACTGTAGAGCGACTTATGAATGCATAGAATCATGATAGTATTAATAAATTTTGGAGATACAAATGCGCATCTGCTTGACATGTGCACCTTTCTCATATCATTTCTCGGTTTAAAAATAAACCATAGACATTGGAATACACTGCGTCTTAGGTACGAAGGAATGCTCATATTCTCCTTCACTTAATGGTTCAAAGGTTCTTGGAAAACAGCCCCCATTTGCCCTACGCTGACGTGGCGTAGAAGGATAAAGCTTTGCTGATTGGTTCTCCCATAAAAGTAGGAACCAATCTGAACCTTTTGACGATCACTGATTCAGGAAGAGGTTAGGCGATCAGACATTCAGTGGTTGATAAAGAAGAAAGAGGACGACTACTGCTGTAACAGCCCAATTGCACGAGTGGGCCACGTGGTAGCGGTTCTGTGGCGATCAATTTGATCACAATTCGTTGATAGCCTACAGTAAACCTTGAGTATAGACAACTTTTGCATAATTTAATTTTTGTAATTATTGTGTTTTTTAAAATAAATAGATATTTCTTAAATCCCAATAGATAGAAAGGTACGCTACACCACTATGTCAAATCTGCAATGAAACCGTAACATTCTACAAAGAGTATAACGTTTCACGACACTTCAACTCTAAATTACATTGGCCCCCCAAAAGTTTTTTTTTACATTCCTGTGGCCCCCTGTTTAAAAAGTTTGCCCAACAATATTATAGACATCGCCTAGAAGATGTCGAATGTGCGTTTGGTCCTCGAAACGTCTTATAATTTTTACTTGACCCGGATGGAAACCGGAAAACATTCCTTCTATTACATCACACTATTTGTGAAAATGGTTTTATTCCTCACTAATGCTGTAATTTAATCCTCTGAAGGCTGTCAGGTCATGGTGATATAAAAACAGTCCTTTCACTTGCATGTGCATATCATATTTATACACATTCTGTCCCTATTCGATTATTTATTTGATTACTTAATATCTTATAACTCCTGTGTACTATTTCTATTTTGCATTATGTACTCGCTACGACGCAAAACTGACTCAAAATCCTTTCGACGTCCTTTCCAAGATAAGGGAGGGTTACGAAAGTTTACACTCTGTAGGGAATTGTTAATTATGGAAGATGTAAATGGTCGATTGATTGAAAACAATGGAGGCGCTCTTAATTTGAAACTGCAAGAAAAAATGCTCGCCACGAGAGAGTGTTTTCATTTTCTTTCAGCATCGTTGTTATGAGAATAAGCAAGTCTCTTCGGAGACGTCTTCGCCCCGGGCGTTGCCGAGAAGGCTTCATCAACTCCGAGCGAGAGCCCGAGGCCTTCCTCCGCCATTCTATGGACTACAGGTGTTCTCTCTAATGCTCATTTTAGCGCGCTTGCCAACATAAAAACAATGGAACTAGTCTTTTACGACATCGAAACGCAAATGAATATTAATGCTTTCAATTCTAAATTCTGTAATTATGGCACTGTTAACTGGAATCGCCCAGTTTCGCGTTTTATCTTCAGGCGCTTTGTGTTGTTTAACTGAAAACAAACACAAGTTATTACAAATAAACATCAAATAAAAAATCACATTACGCGTTTTAAACTGAAAAGTTTACATTGACTTACACAATAAAATCGTTTTTATTTTGAAATTGCGTAATGCACAGGCATAAGCTTATTTTTCGTTTCATCATACTTGAATAAATATCACTGTTTATCTACACCAATAAATAAAATTGAAGTGTCTTCATCTGTCTGACTGATGTATGGATGTTTTGTCTCAAACAGGCTCCGAATCGGAGATTTCACTTAAACATTCGTTCATATTTCACTTCAATATATTGCAGGAGATATTAATATAATAATATTTATACATATATATGAATATATATATATATATAAATTTGTGTGTGTCTTATCCTCACATTAAAACCTCCAAGCGCATGTGGGGGTTGTCTATATTATTGATCTGTTTATGCTCCGAAGCACTCCAGCTATTGTTGAAGTAGGATTCGCGCCGTTATTAACCTATTGTTGGCTGAGAAATAATAAACTTTTTTGGATCGTGGATACGACGTATACGGAAATATATTTTATTTTTCGCATCAGTAAAATTTTAATATTTAGGAATTGCTCATTTTTATTGGTTCCGAAATTTGTGAAAGCGGTACCTGTTCAAAACCAACTGCGAGTTATAAGGTTTGCCTTCAAGCGATCATAAATAGATGATACCGTTCTTTTTATACATTCAATGAATTCAACTTTATCAGAATACTGTACGTGTTGTTTCGTTTTTAGGGCAAAATTAAAAGAAATCTTTCGGGGGTTAGCTAGTTTTAAAATATTTTGAGCTGCGAGTTTAAAGTATTCATGCACATCTAGAGCCTCTTTCAACTACATAGCACATTTTAATTTTCCGTTTCCTGAATCAGTGCTCTAAATTTAATAATTCTATTTTTCTGGGCCTGGGGTTAGATATACAGCTTTATATTCTTCTCGATATACGTATGAACCCAATGTGATCATCGCTTGGGGGAAAGTAAATTACGAAAAATTTGTATTAAATTTTTATCATCTGCGTACTTGTTTGAAGAAAGAATTCACTCGTTTAAATAAATGGTTTGAGAAGGTATCATCGCACTAACTGAGCCCATAATAACGTGAGTAATATAAAAACTATCATTTTATCTGAAGAATCACAAAAATAAATAATACTTAAATTGCTACTGTTTTTCATTCGAAACAACTCATTTTATTTACAACATTTTTAAATGTTACACTAATTTATAAAATTTAATAACACTTAAATTCGTAAACAAACCAAGATTTTTCATATTATCTATACGACGTTTCATCCACAATTTTGGAACTACTTTTGGTAAATATTTTATACACAATAAAATTCCCTCCGGAGTCAAATTTTGAATGTATTTCGTAAGCCCCTCAGAACGCAGTGTTGTAATGTTTAACTCATCTAGATTTGCATCCATTCGAAATTTAACTTCTGTATAAATTGGCATAATTGATAGTCAATCAAATTACAATTGAAATTTATACTATAAAACCTCCAAAATTTGTAACAAAATAATTTGACATATTCTCGATTGATGAGCGAAATCCTTCTCATAAGATCAAATGTAGGAAAATCCCTTAAAAAACATATCCCAAAATTTAAATTCAATGCACTTACCACTCTGTATTATTATGATGTAATTGCTTATGCTTGAAACTGTGAAGTGTAACTTAAAACATTCGTTTACAACAATGTATAATTTGCGATATTTCTTTGGGGCATTTTTTTCTCATTTCAGCCCTGGATGTTGCGCAGACTACAAAATAATTTCAATACTATTTCAATTGAAGGTTAAAAATTCATAAGAGCGTATTTATGAATTTATATTCGAAAATGTATATAATTATATTACATAATTTTGTAGAAATAACTAAAGAGGTCCAGAAAAGTGGAGGACAAAACGTATTATTTTAATCTATCTGGGTTTACATGCATCTCTTTTAGGTGAATCACCGGATAGAAAACTTAAGCAATAGCCCGAGGGTCCAAGTCAGCCCTTGGTTGCCTTACCCTAGCTTCCACATCCCTTCTTTTCAATTCCTTCCTATGCTATTAAAGGGGAGATACTTGCTTCAGGATCTCCCTCATGTAGCCTGTTATCTACCGCACCGTTCACATTCAATTTTAATTGTTTAAGACTGAAATTATTCTATTTCGAACTTTTTCTGTATCATTATTATTATTATATTAATATTTATATTCATAAATATATTTAAACTGGCTAAGCACAGGACCTCGTTCACGCGGAAATAGCTCTTTTTATTTTGCCCCAAACATATAATTTATTTATGATCGCTTATCTGCAAAACTTATAACTCGCAGTTTGTTTTTAACGGGTCCCGCTTTCACAGGTTTACAACTATAGTGATAATGCTCACCATCCCGCTCTCTCTAACTCATGCTGCCAAAATTACGCTTATAATAACACAGTAAGTGGGATGAATAGTATAGGAACATTGAATGAGACTTTTACCTCGCAGTTGGTTTTCACGCTGCCTTTTGCGCGACAATTCAATAGATTTATAGATATTTATATTAATATCTTCTGAAGGCTTCAAGATATTAAAATGAAATTCACACAAAAAATTTAGGTTAAAATTCCTGAATTTTCATTGAAATCCGTTGAACCGTTTCGGAGCATAAACAGATCAAGAGTATAAAGCAACCCGCATTCGCTTTTGTAGATTTTAAGGCACGTATGAAAGAAACAATCATGCAGAATTAATATATAAATATATAATATATATATTAATATCTACGGAAAGGCACCAGGACCCGACAACAACCCGGCAGAGACACTGAAGGGAATCAAGACGTGTCCACAACTAATGCTGGACATGTATAACGATTGCCTAAAAACCGGAGTCTTTAGTCCAAAATGGAAAACCGCCCGCCTTCCCTAATCAGCAAATAAAAGGGGCAAGGAATCGTACCATCGTCATACAGACCTCTATGTATGTTAGATACAGCTGAAAGGTCCTCGAAAAGCTGCTGCAGCCCAGGCTACACGCAGCGATCGAGGAAGCAGGAGGTCTGTCGGCTAAACAGCACGGGTTCAGGAAAGGGAATTCAACTATTCACGCCATGGAAAAAACGGTGGAGCAGGCAATGAGTGCGAAAAGGGGAAACCACTACAGTCGGCCTATCGCGTTGCTAGTAACCCTGGATGTGCGAAATGCCTTCAATTCTGTGAGGTGGAACTCGATAATTAGCACTCTCAGAGATAAATTAAGGTTCCTGGAGTACCTAATGCGCATTACGGAGGACTATCTAAAGGACCGTACCTTGCTGTACGACACAGATGAGAGCAGGCAAAACAGGATACTGACGGTAGGAGGTGCCCAGGGATCGATCCTTGGACCAGACCTGTGGAATGTTTCTTACGATGACCTCCTCGAACTAGAAATGCCCCACGACGTCACTGGTCCGATACGCGGATGCCGAGGCACTTATAATCATTGCCAGAGAATGGCAAACAGAGGATAAAATTATAAGGAAACAGAAATAATTATTGAAGCTACTAGAATGTATGAATGTTAGTCTAAAAGAAACAAAGGATAAACGAAATTTTGCATGAAGCCGAAGTTCAAGAACATGAATATTATATAAAGTATTGTTTGACTGAGTTAGAATTATATTAAACTAGAGTGAAGGAAATTTTAAGTACTAACAAGCATTAACCAAGCCTAGAATTCGTCTATGGAGAACACAATAAATATATTCATAATACAAATATAATGAGTAATAAGAAAAAAAAAATTATATGCAAAAGTCTAACAGAATTGAAGGACCAACTTAAAAATTGAAATCATTGAAAATAATGCAGAAGAAAGTGGAAGTACAGCAAATCAAAATCATAAATCAAAAAGTATTATGAATGTGAAAAGGAAAAATGAAAAAACTGAAACTCGAATGACATTGTGGTATTAGGGAATAATAGCAAAGAAGTCAATAAATATTAATTAAAAACTGACCCTTTGAATAGTTATAAAGCCAATGTTAAGTGCAGTTTATGGAGTATGAATGACAGAAGAATATCGCTACTGATAAATCAATTCAAAAAACAGAAAAAATTGGCGACCCTGACTGTTGTATAGATTGCATTTCATACAATAGTGCATTAGAATCTAGAAAAGGGGCAGCAGGAATGGCAGATTTTCAATTACGGGATCGGTCTACATATCCTAATAAAGATGTATATACTGATGGAGTGTCTCTACAGAGTGAATTCAAATCATGGTTACATATAGCGTTAAATTGCTGGTCAGCAATCGTGAGAAGATATATTTAGATCAAGCAATTATGTTTAATCTTGGCGCACATTAATCAGCCACGGAATTAGTGCTCAATTCTCTTATTGAAAATTGTTAAGATTGAGAATTGGCGAGTTCTGTATACGAAGCGCTGGATGACGTACGTGGTTGTACCAAACTGCGCATAGGACATATTCGTCTGAGAATTAATGCCTACACTCGGCACATTTATCGAAGGTGGTAATAACCACGATCACCTTAGGAACTAGTGTAGACAGCTGATGTAGTTGTGCAAGCAGTATTGAAAAGGGAGAAGCAGTTAGATGCCAAGTTGTATCAATACAACGTGCAAATGGAAGGAAATTTTGTTAAGATATGGAAGGGCCTTCGAATCGGACATGGAGTTAGTGGGGTCGTGTCTCGAGATGAAAATACCTGGTGCCAACCTGAGCAGTTAGAATACAAGGTCAGCATAACGGAGGAACAGAGAAACGTCCATTATCACTTGAGAATTTCTGTCATGAACTTTTCGTCATAAGAATTATAGCGGAGCAGCAAGCAGCGACAGCATGACAGGTGAAGAGGCAGAAAACTGGCAGTGTGGAAGAATCTACGAATATACGGTAACTTTGAATCAGCTGTGGGGGAAGTTATGGTGAAGCTTTAGTCCACTTGAAGATATACCAAGTGTGGACTACATAGTGAACGTTTCTGCTATAAAAATTAGAAATTTTCTAATGAGTAATCCAAACATACGTGTTTTAATCTAGACAATTTTTTTCATTGTTGCGCAGCGGCTCTTTAAAAGCAACAATGCTCGACCTGAAATGGGTAGCATATAGCTAAAGTTTGTTTTTAGTTTCATCAAAATTATAAACCATTCTTGTTCATAATTTTGAGAAGCGGGGCGGGGTAGATGTGACATGTCAGTTGGCGTCAGAGTAATAAATTAGTTTTATTCGCTAGTTTTCGAAGGTTTGGTTTGTTCTTTGATTTTTGTTCATTGGAGTGGGTATCTTTGGCGGGGGTTGCTTGGAGCAACGTAGAGAAAACAAACGTATTAAAAATATAAATGTATTCATTGATTGTTGAATAAATGCTTATTTCGTGGTGAACAACAAGTATCTGATTACAAACCGTAGAAGTTACCGCGCTGCACGATAAAGAGGAAGCCCGCTCTGTACGCCGGGGTTGTGGTGTACTTGAAGTCATCCAAAACTTCGACGCAGCCAGAACAGACGGAGGACATCGCCTAATAGCATTGTATGTCTGCTACTTCTATTTACTAAGGGTCCCTGGCACAGAGTAAACGGAAATTCTTAACCCATATACCTTGAGGTGAGTTAATATCATGGTTTTAAAAGATCAAGCTAGCCGGAAAATTTAACCTTTGTTGGTTGTGAAATATATTTGGATTTTCTTTTTCCTCGAGTTATTTTAAATATATAATATATAACATATATATATATATATATGTTACAATAAAAAATGGCGCCCAACGCGGTGGCTTGAGGTTAGGAATTAGCAAACCAAAAAGGAATCACCTGTAAAAAGAGACTTAGATATTTTAAGAGTAATTAAGGTAATAGTATATGATTTTGAGGTCGGGAAGATTCATTGGTGTAAATATGAGTGAAGTACCAGTTAGCACCGTTAGTTTTACGAACGCTCAATTTCATTTATTACTTAATATGATGAACTCCAAATTTGATGGTATGAACTCCAAATTCAACGATATGAATACCAAAATTGAAGATCTGAATGCCAAATTTGATGTTCTGAAGGAAGATATGAACGCAAAATTTGAGGCACAGGGTATAAGGATAGAAGGAAGAATTGAAGAGATAAGGCAAGATTTGGAAAAGAGGTCCCAAGGTGTAGAAAAAATTAGAAAATAGGATGGATTCCTTAGAAAATACGCTGAAGGCTACTAAATATAAAGGTAATTGGAGTAATAGCGAGATACAAACGGATATGGAGGAGCTTCGTGTACAGCTGGAGGATGAGATAAAGAAAGGAGAAGATAGGTGTGAAAATAGAAACGATCAAAAGGAGAAAGAAATGTCAATAATGGAGAAGAAGAATGAGGAGAATGAGCAACAGATCGGCGTATTGAAGAGAGGGTTTGAAAACGTAACTGAGTTGTGTGGGGAACAGTCTAATACGGTTAATGAAGATATCAGAGTTTTGTTGTCTGGGTGGAAAATGAGAAAAGAAGCTTTGCACGATCTAGGCAGAATGTTTGGAAAATATGGAAGTCCTGATAATGTTACTAAAGATTACAAGGAACTTGCAGAATGGTATTTCAAAAGATTTTCAGTTGGTATACTAGACGTATTGTTAAAAAATATGGGTAAATATAGAAGAAGGATTTATGTACCTCCAAAGGTTCTACAACATATTCCGAAGTATATTAGCGAGGGATTGGACATGCATATTCTAGGAAGCTTCTAAAACCACAAGATGTTCTGCTTCCCCTTTTGTTATATTAATAAGGCTAATGAAGAATTGAGTAATACAGATACTCATAAATATATAACAGTTAAATTTGATATATTTGAAGATTTTATGGAAAAGGTGACAGCAGACCAAACATATTTGTACACTGATCGCAAAAAAAGGAATACGTGCTCCAAAAATCAATATATATATATATATAATAGATTTCACAACCAACAAAGGTTAAATTTTCCGGCTAGCTTGTTCTTTTAAAACCATGAGATTAACTCACCTCCAGGAATATGGATTATATATATATTTAATATTTTAATTACGTGTATATATATACAATTTAATTCTATATGTAACCATGATTTGAATTCAATTTGAATATATATATATAAACAGTGTCAAAATTCGCTGAAAGTATCCTCATAAGGAAAGTGAGCGATTTTATACTTTTGGACAGCGATAGAGAAAGTTGAATAGCATTGTATATACATGACATGTAAGTAGGGTAATTCTTATACATATAACGTTAAAATAAAGGAGGGGGGAACTATAATTTATAGCGTGTGGTTGAGTGTGTAGATATATATTTAGAAATAGTATAGGATATATGAACAAAAGTTAGGGCTACGAAATAAAGCACGATGGAACAGAAAGGTGCAGAAAAGACTACAAAACGGCCCCACCGCGAATTAATTCGAAAGCGGTACTGCGGTGGACATAAGCCAAGGAGAAAGGGTTTTATGGTTTAGTGAGTAGGAGTCTCACACTATCTGAGGGGTGCTGACCCCCTCGGGTGTCCATGATGGATTCCACAATTTCCCACCTTAAAAAAATTAAATTAAAATTAAAT
Source organism: Eucriotettix oculatus (assembly GCA_034510155.1). Classification (NCBI taxonomy): domain Eukaryota; kingdom Metazoa; phylum Arthropoda; class Insecta; order Orthoptera; family Tetrigidae; genus Eucriotettix; species Eucriotettix oculatus. The sequence continues at coordinate 28,669,080 of CM067377.1, read as the reverse complement.
TTCCTATTTTAAAACTTCAAATTTTCATTGAAATCTATTGTGCCATTTTGAGACAAACATACGGACAGTCAGACAAAAAGACAGACACTTCAATTCTATTTATTGGAATAGATAAGAATACAAAAACAAATTTACCTTAAAATATAAATAAGGTAATACATATCGTTGCAATCGTGACACAGACTTGATATGTTAACGAGACAATACATGAATTTTTAGAATCCTTAATTCACTATTTAAAATATAGGTGCGAATTCAATTTCGTATATGTAACCGTACTTATTTCTTAACATTACAAGTAGGTTTGTATTTATTAGACGTTTGCCCAAAGATGAAACATAATATACTAAAAGAAAACGCATTGATGTAAGTTCTAAGAAACAGAAACTTCTCGCCTGGTAAAAGAAGCCCTTTTAAATTGCGGTCTGCCGTTTCAGCTAAGTGCTCGGTCCATCACTTAACGTTGCCCAGCACTTCTCGCCAGTTCTCGCTGTTCTCTGTTGTAAACAGCAACTGTAATTGACCAAGCGTTAAAACCCCAATTTCCCCCAGCTTATTGAAAAGGAATCTTTTATACTAAATAGCTTGGGACAGTTATAGTAGACCAATAGTATACCAGTAATATAGGAATCTACTAATATCACTTACAAGCGCTCAGAGAATAGCAACAGAAAGGCGCGAACAAGAAAAATAGCTGTTTTTAATAAAACTGAACTGAGCAATATTATACACTGGGTGTCTTTCAGGTTGTGTGATATCGTTAACACTAATTAAATAAAGGCTAGAAAAGCCGTGAGTTAAGACCATTTTTATTTGACGAGAAACGTATATGAAAAGAAATCATAGAGTTATATTCTGTAGTTCAAATTCTGTCACAGAAAAGGCTTTCATCTTAATCAGTAGCTCATATGTATAGGTAATTCAACATTTAGTGGTATCTATTTAATATTATTAATATGGCAGAGGATTAAAGAATAATCGTATCTTTGATCTCAGTTTTTATCATCTGTCATTCTGCTTCCATCACTCCTGAATAAAAATTAACCAAAATTAGTTAATAAAAGCAACTTTATTTTTAAGCACTGAAATATTACTATTCTCAAGGAGTGGTTGAGTTACTCATTACTAATTGCACTTAACGTTTATTTTACTATTTTTATTTACTCGTACACGTTTATATTTCATAACACATTATTACTATTGAAGTCTATTGTACAGTGGTATGGATATGGGCGCTGCGGGAGTTTTCTCGCAGGCGCTTCAGCCCAGAGTGACTGTGGAGCTCACCTGATCATGTCGGGAATGCCTCGCACTCTCTCTGGGTACTTTTTATCAAAGTTCTCATATGCCGAGACACCTTCACCTATTTTAGGAGGTATATGTACCGGGATCAAAGACCTTGGGCATATGGCAAGAGCTGTCCGCTGATCCCATTGGATCAGTCGGCCAACTGCCTCCTGAAACTGGTGGAGAACACGGAGAAGGGAATGCTGCGATCTCACAGCAAACTCGTCTCCCGTCATTCGGAAGGGCGTGAGAATAGTACCCAATGCCCGACCTACCTGATGCAGGTTTTCTAGGGTTTTCCCTGCATCTCTTTAGGTGAAACACCGGGTAGGATCCTTAAACCATAGCCCGGGGGCCCTAGTTAACCCTTGGCTACCTTGCTCTACCTTCCGCATCCCCCCTTTTCTATTCCCTTCCTATGCTATTAAAGGGGAGTTGCCTGTTTCAGGATCACCCTCATGTAGCCTGTTAACCAAAAAAAATGTACAGTGGTAGCAATTTATCTAAGAGTGCCTTGGTTTGGTACTTCCTTCTTCAGAGTCCCACTGAGAACTCAAAATTGCCTAATTGCCGTTTTACGGCTATTTTACAGATTCCCGAACACCTCCTACAAACCGCGTTTCGTCTTGAACTACCTTTCCCGAACCTGTCTCGACACGAACTCCTTAATTCTTCCCGATTGCCAACGCTTTCTTCCAACGTCTCATGGCTTACGACAATGGGACCTTCTGGCGGCTTGTTTCAAATGCAACAAAACTCTCCTTTTCGTCGTCGTAATTTAGACCAGACCTCTCGGGTTGTCACGTGGCAGGTAGGGAGAAGTGAAAACCAAAAACACAATACCAAAATTAACAAAGGTTTACTGCCGCGAATAAGAAAGAGAAAAGAATATTAAAAAAATTCATAGAAACTAATACAAAGCTGGTACACAATTTTTCCTTCCAAGGACAGACCGCGACCGAGGGCTGCTCACAACGGCCCAGGACGATGTCCAGATCCAGAACGAAGGTCCATGTGGTCGTCAAGCTAACCACACTCTCGTTTACCTCCTCCTTTCCTCCTACGTCACGGGGTATCTCGGTTTTCAGTGTCCAGAGCGCTATCCCACTTGTAAAATCGTGGTGAACGAATAGTTGATTCGATGTTCGTAGGAAGGAATAAAACGGTGGACAATGAAGACTAGGTGGACGCATGACGTGAATGTAACGTAACATTATATATATATATATTAAAAGTAAGACAAAGCTGTTACGATATTCGGATAATTTGGCTATATTTTTATTTTTTTTTAATTGCTTTAATACAGATATGATTCTAGTCTGGATTACTGTAGATATTTTCCAACTTAAGAGTTAATATGAACAAGATTTCAGAGTGAAAATAATTGTTATTGAATATATAGTAATGGCGTATTAATTAGGAACAGTTAGCACATGGGTTTATCCCGTGTGAGCTTCACAGACGTGACCAGACTTGCGAATGCTCTTCCCTTCCACGAGATGACTGCGTCCTTTGAGAACTGAAACTGATGCATGAGATGTAGCTCGTGATATTAATTAGAAGGACTTAATCTAGAAGAGAAGTAATCACACGGATTCCTGCTGATACGCACATAATTAGTGGGCTGGGGAATACAGAGACCGTGCTAATGAGCGGCAGGATGGTGTGCAAGGGATTACTGAATTAAGCCTCAGCGCACACAACTGAAACAAACTTGCAAGACGAAAGTGGTCGCTCACGTTACCAATAAGGCCAACCACGAACGTTCCAAGGAAGAAAGCAATTCTGCATCGGTTCGATAATGCTGAACTAACTGTTCATTCTTCCCTGAATGGGTAGGCATCCTCGCCCAGACAGAAAAACTTTACAATTATTAGATTACGTATTGTAAATGCTCATAATGGAAAAGTATTTGAATTAGTAACTCGTGAGCAATGCATTGAGTTGATTTCTTTGTTTGAACGTATGAGTAAATATAATATGACTTCAATAGTAAAACTATTTTTTCTTAGAAAGAATTGTTGTACCCATTTCATAATTCAAATATCATATCATTTATAAAAATCAATTATTGATTTCTCAGAAAAATATAAAACACTTATTATCCAATAATTTCGGTAAATAGAAACGAAAGTAGAAATAGCAATATGATTATGCGATTTGCTAACAGACATTTTTTTATTGAAAATAAAATTTTATAAAATAATTTTTTCTTTAATATAATAAACTGATGATCCTTTATAGACTTTATTATTTTTAAAATTTAATTAATAACAACGTTTGGCGTATTTTTCCTTATTTCAGCAATTCATTCCGATTATTCTCACAGGTCAGCTACACAACTTTTTTCTGAGTAATGCACAGAGACTTTTATGTATTTTTTTGTGATGCTGAGTACGGGAAAATGTTAAAAAATTTCCACCCTGTAAGATTTATGCCTCAAAAACCGGATTGCTTAGATTGAATAGATTAAAATAAGTTTCTTCTTCCATACAGATTTATTCCAAAGTCATAACGTATTCTAAAACTATAAATTAAGAAACAATTAATACGAGAAACTAACGATGCTGTAAGATTGGCCAAGAGAAACACTGCAGGTGTTCCCCACTACTGGTGTTCCCCAAAAATGTTTTTCCCCCTACTTCACATCAAGCTTAGAATGATGAAGCTGTTAAGGCATTAGGTATCTTACCGAGAAGTTTCCTAGTCTCTCCGAAGCAAAACTAAAGGAGGGTGTTTTGCTCGGTCCTGATACTCGAAACCTTACGAAAGACGAAAACTTTGAAATGTAAAGGATAACCACCAGGCAACCGTATGGAATTTCTTCTAAGAAGTTCGAAGTGTTTGGGAAATAAGAAAGATCCAAACTTTGAAAGAAACTTAGACAACATGATCAGATGTTTCAAAGACCAGGAAAGCTCAATCAGTTTAAAACTTCACTTCTTGAACTCACATCTGAACCGGTTTCCCCTGAATCTTAGTGTAATGAGTGAAGAGCAAGGAGAGAGTTTTCACCAGGACTTACCAGGAACTACCAACGACGGTGGAATGTGTATATGATGTCCATTACTGTTGGATCGTGCATAGACACAGCGCGCACTAGCGGAAAAGCTCGAAACGAAACTTCGAGGAAAATATGTAGATACTAGAACGATTTTCGAAACTATTTATATATTTTATTTTTATAACTTTAAAATAAATGAGTATATATGACGTGAGATATATTTATTTAAATATATTAAAATTCCACTTTGAGGAGAAACGTCACGTGATTGAAGGAAAGTAATGGCATTTTTGAATTAGCGCATCAAGAACTATAAGGAACACCCTAATCAGTAGAAAAAAAATTAACAAATTTCCATTCTCGAGGCTGTGTTATTTGCTCCATTTCAGGCAGTAGTCCGACTGAAAGCTTTCTCTTGACGAGTCCTCAATTTTGGCTATTAATATTATTTGAACCGAAACGTAGTATTCTTAAAAATATACGATTAATGATTTATTAATTTTATAAAATGTATGTAATCGAATTGTTAATTAGTTAATAAAAACAGAGATTCCAATAATATATTATTTACTTTTTAACAGTTGACGAACATCTCTGAAGACAAAAAGAAGATACCATGGGGTACGAGAATTAATTTACTTTTCCAAATAAGAAGCCGATGTCCGGTAATCAGAGACTGGTGTTTTCTGAATCGTCTACTCGACCTTCTTTGCTGTACCACAGACATCATCATAGCCACTTCAATCCGACAACCATCACTCTTCCTCCTACTAGAACACTGATCTGTGTTCAGTACTTCACAGCCTGTTAGTAGTAATCATTCATACTTATTTCATGGCATTTTTGTAATTAAGATTTCTTTTATATTAACCAAATGAAGAAAACTCTGAATATAATAATTAAAGAGCATAAGTGTAGTTTGTAACTGTCTACTACAATTTTATGTTATAAATATAATGGAAATACAGCATATTGGTAATTTATTAAAGATCATTAATGAAGGAAATATTTACAAATTTCGGAGGTACGGCGAAGCAATAAGATCTCTTTATAATCTCAGGTTAAACCAAGGACGAGTCAGCGTACTTGCTTGAATGTAGCGTCATCTCTCTGCCAGATTATCCGTAGAGCGCCTTCCTCAACGTCGCAAGTTGACCTCCTTAAAACGTCCTGGACCAAATGTCGGTTTCCTTCAAGTTCCGTGAGAAGCATGATAATTCACACAGCCTCACCGCCGTGTGTATAAGCAACAACAAATAGACATTTTAGATTGGTTTTCTTTAGGCCACTAAATCTCATTAGTTGAGGTAACCACGTGGTATTTAAGTATTTAGCTTTATCCTTGCTTCCCGATTCCCATGATTGCGTGGTTATGGAGATTTCACGGGTTATATCCCTAAAAACAGAAATGCTATTGCTGGGTATTGGTGACGGCATAAGGTCTTGACATGCTGTCGCCAATTCCAGTTCCCGATCCTCCATAACTTACTACTAAGAAACTAAGAACTATCAACTATAGCGCTACAGAATCTATCTAAAGTATTGCTTCGATTTTGACATCACTTATAATACAAATTATATAAATTAAAAGTCAATGTAATACTGTGAACGTTAAGCATAACACATAATCACAATAAGTTGTATGATGTATTAATTTCAACTCTTTGGTGCTTTACTTTTCCATATCTGTTCTTACCATCTTAAAATGCAGTCGTTATGTGATAGGAGTTAGTAAAACTCGCATCGAAACGTCCGGTTTGTTTAAACTATTTCAATTATGTTCTCTTTTTAAAATGTCTGTCTGTTAATGGTCGAATTTATCTTTACTTGGTTGTACTAATATTTCAGGATAAGGTAATTTCATCCGCTCTGCTCTTCTTTCCATGCTGGCTTCATTTTTCCAAGAGACGTATATAAATAACTTGGCTCAATGATTTAACTAAGTGACTTTCATGAAAATGAATTATCTGATTGTCTCCTTAGCTGCAGGTGCGTCATTCGTAACAATAAAGACGCAATCCGCTTAACAACAAATGTTCCACGGACAACGTTAACACGGTAATTATTAACTTTATTTCAATTACAAATTAGTTGTATGTAATTTCAGAGCTCCTGAATATCATAAATTGGGTTATTTGTCAAATTCGATGCACGCTGTGATCAATTTATTCTGGTTAATGAAGTTAGGATAGCCTGTTGGCGCCCTGAGTAGATAGAATATTGCTGCTTCAGATCATCATGTGTTATGGCAAGGTGCTCTGTATCTTCGTTTGACGAGGTGCGAACATATTGTCATTAATTATTCAACCTTTTCATTATACCTTTAGTTTAACTAATAAAATGCCGGATTTACTTCGTGGCAGATTCATGAGACAATATTGTTTCATGCCTTTAGATTTTTATTTTGGTCTCATCTATGGACATTAAGTTTCATTCATGCATGGATTACGAACCAGTGAAAATCTGTAATATTTTTCTCGTTTTTCATGTCCGTATCGCACTGGTAAATCTCACCCCGAAGAAAAGAATACATTTCCCAAGAAGTCAGGTGAATCGAAAGTTGTTGCTTCCGTACGATTAAAGAAAATAATGGGACAGATGCTTACCGCACTTGCAATTATTCTGCGTACGCTTCTTGGGCACAAGTCAGCATCGCGACGCCGTGTGTGTACTCAAGGGCCACGTCACTTGCAGATCTTGGCTCGGTAATTACTGTTAATTAACTGTCTGCAGTTACCGACAGCTGTAGCAGCCTTTAACAGGCTGGTAATTAGACAGCTCTTATATTCCCCTGCGAGTGGCGCCGCGTTCGCTCACTATCGCCGCCGCGTTTACGGCGCAATCAAACCCTCCCGCTTTTTACCGACTGTATTTAACCGGCTGAATAAACTTTCGAGACATTTAAGTGAATAATCGACCGGAGAGAAGATATAAAGTCAAACACACAAGGCTCACATCATGGCGGTGGTAGTTAATCTCTGGGGTTGTTGATTTCGTTTCAAATTTTGACAATGTGAACGCAGCAACCAATATCGCATTTACCCTGTAACAATGGCAACAAAGGAAAGAACATTGGTATTGTCCACAGCACAAACTAATACCCCGTCGTGATACGTACAGAAAATAATTATGATCTTTATTTCAGCTCTTTGGCTACACCGTAAATATCGGGAACCAACGTGCAGAGCAGGGATCTGTTTAATTTGTAATACATTCATACACAACTTGACGTTTCTATTTTCAGCCTCTGGTCCACGGAACCAAACACTGACATGCAAAATACTTGTTGTCAAGATTTGAAATACACTTTTCCACTTTGCCACAGCAATATGATTACAAAAACCACCGTAGGAGATGTACTGAAGCCATTGCCTCGTGCAGTCATCATAGATACGAGGCTTTTCTCAGTGTCTTAATCTCGACATCCACTCTTCCTGACGTATTTTCTGGTCCATGGTTTCTCAACCCCAACATTTGGTCGAACTTGCTGAAGGTAAAACACTGCCCAACAAGAAAGTAATAGTTAGATCCTAATTGAACCACAAAACTCATCACACTACGCCTTTACCTTCAGATGCAAACAAGTGACCAAAACAATTCCAAGTAGAGCACTGCTCAGCGGAGCTGAAAGCACATTTAAGGGACACGGGGACTAAAATTTCGGCCAAAATCTGGAAATAATTAGATTTTCTAGTTCTTTTTCTTCATATTAATATGACTATATGTCTCACAGACTATATAGCAAAATTTTTAATTTGATTTCGTCATTTTTAAAAGCTCAGGAGAAATTTAAAAGGAATTTGTTGTAAATTAATAAGTTATTATTCTCGGATTCATGATTTCTGCTGCCAAAAACCTTCTATGCGTCACAAATTTAAAATGTTATCTTCATTATTTTTGTACATAATATACATGTTAATCCCTTCAAATACTAGTATTAGTTTTCTAATTGTTCGAGTAGTTTAGGAGAAAAAAATTTTCAAAGCGATGAACAGTGCTAATTTTTAAATAACTGTATGAAGCTCTTAGGAAAAAAATATTTTCTCCCCACACTTTTATTAAATTACAAAAATAACACTAACAATTGATGACGATCAGTCCTATATATTAATGTAAAAAAGCAAAAATTTTATTCAAGTATTAGCACAATGAACATTTTCGAAACTGCCAAATTTGTCATATAAATATATATCTTAAAAAATAAGTTTACAGAAACTGAATTTCGTTCATGGATACACATGTGTGTTGGTAACACTCAGTTAAAATTTGAGCTCAGTAGTTTTTCATTTACAGGAATTTGAAATTTCAGTCCCCGTGTCCCTTAACTCAGTCGATGGTATTTGAAAAAGTCAAAGTTGTATGGGCATAACAACGTCTTCTGCACCATTCAGAATATGAAATACCCAAAACATCTTCTATATGAAATACTACGTCACCCCGCTATGGCGTCTCTCCTTTAATAGCATAGGAAGGAATGGAATTGTGGGAAGCATTTTTTCTACTTACTATTCAAGTGCGAGTGTAAAGTGACATATTTAAACTGTACACAAGAATTCCTCTTCTTTTTAAATATCGTATCTTTCCGCGGATAAGCAACGTTTCTGTTATGTTAGCATCTCCCTGGTTTTAAACTAAAATATCCATGGACACAGGAATATGTCATTTATAGTTTTATATAATATTTTTTTGCCTGATTTAAATTAAATTGGTAGAAGTGTATCGTAAAGATACGGTTGATGTTAAATTGTTGACCTGAAACGAAATAAACATCGATGTCACGATTCGTGAAAATGAAAAATGAATAAAAGGAAAGAAAAAGAAAAAAGCGAGATTTATATTTTCCTTGAAGAGATGAGCTTAGTATTCTTGACTTGGAGCAGGTGGTCCACGCTGGATGTGGTGTGAGACATCCAAGGGGGTGTATCCCGTAGAGGGCTGTCTGTATGATATATCTAAACAATCTTTGCAGTTTGTTAATTAAATCATTTATGACTTTGAGAATTTTAATTTTTATATTGGTGTAACTTACTGAAGTTGATGTGTGTTGTCACTTGTCAGTAATTATATTTCTTTCAAGTATTTTAATGCCCTTAAGCCTGCGTCACACTTTAGCGGGACAAGCCGCAGCGGGTGTTGATGTCACACTTAAGCGGGTGCGGGACGTTTAATATCTAAATGCTTCACAAAATTAAAAGAACTACATCATTTTATTGTTTTATAACGCAATCAGAAACTGTATAAAAATGTCGGAAAACATCATCATCAGCTAGAAGTGAATTTCACCAATTTACAGGAGCTGTATCATTCACACTTCAAAATAAAGACACAGTTACAAGCTTTTATGAAGGCCAGTTATGAACAACGTATATCATCAAAACAAAAAAGTACATTTATTTTGACAATCCTCCAGGAACAAGGAGTTCATTACAAAATAATGCAAAGTTTAGGAGCCAATAAAAAATAAATTAAAGAAACATATTCGCTTGGAATTCACCAGGGTGACCAGACGCACTTTTAATAACTAAATTAAATATCATGACTGTTAAATAAACATAAAAAACACTTTTTACAGTTTTCTATAAATTAACTGGTTCAGGGAAATAATTTCATTTTACATGATTGTTGTTTTATTTTATTTTTATTATCGCTGTATTTCATTACACTTCTCGAATTACATAATAATGGAATAATATTTACCACAAATTGTTCTTTAATATATTATGTTGCTATCAAAACTGCTTTCTTACTTTAGCGTTTAAATAATTAAAGTATTATATTGATATTTCCGACAGGGGGAAATCAAACATTTTTCGCTATATTTAAGAAATTCTTATACCAACTTTGAGTTAAATCTCAAAGTTGAAATTGTTACTGTAGTTTGATACTACAAAATCATATTAAATGTAGCTTTTTATCTGTAGATATTATAAATCAAACTTTGAAAATCCCGTTGTAAAAGGATATAATTTTTAAATTGTATGTCACTCACCACTTACACACACACATATTAAAATTAAAAGAACTACATCGTTTTATTGTTATATAACGCAATCAGAAACTGTATAAAAATGTCGGAAAACATCATCATCAGCTAGAAGTGAATTTTACCAATTTACAGGAGCTGTATCATTCACACTTCAAAATAAAGACACAGTTACAAGCTTTTATGATATATACACCATTTGGTGTAAAAGCACAAAAAGTATTGAGGTACGAAAACTGTTTCATCTTGAAGAAACAAGCATACGAATATTGAAATTTCTTCATTGGAATGGAAAACTTCGTGTAAACAGAGTACATGAAAATATATTATTAGGCAAGTAAATAGAGGTTTAATCTGTAGGCCCGAATGTGCTGAACACGATAGAGTTGATTTGAAAGTTGAAGTTAGCTGGTGACCGGTGACGTCATGACCAGACCCCGCTTGCTTTTCCTGACACGCGACCAAATCACCAGATCCCCTCCTGTTTCCAGCCTCATCTAAGTTCCGGAGATGCAGAACCAAATCGGTACAATAATTCTGAGAAAAAGCTACTGGAAAAATATTAGCCACCCATTAGGCCTGAGTTTTAAGAGTGCTCTTACTTTCAACGCATTAGAAAAAGGTCGAACCATTTTGATGTTTATTTAAGCAATGTCGTACGGACTCCAAGCCCTGGCTCCTGTAAGACCTGTAATCACAAATAGTTTGGTAGAGTATCAAATCACACCCGTTATTTATTACGTAAACAGATATGACATACGTGAATGCACATGTGTACAGCTTACATCCCGAAACATTTACTATGTTGTTGTGGTTCTTAACTACCACAGAGATTAGTTGATAAACACTGTTAATTTGTTATAATTAAGTAAGCTTCGAAAATACGGAAGTTTTAATCTTTAGCTTAACCGAATTGAACAGAAATTCCGAGTACATTCTGTAACAGAAAGGCTGAAATTGTAAAAAGTAATTTATTTTAGAAATACAATGTCTGATGTGACTAGTGAAATTTATAGGAACAATTAATGTCTCTGAATAACAAATATATACGAATAATAAACGGCCCGTATGACAGACTTATAGACAAAATTTTGAAATTTATTTTAAGTTAAAGAAAACGTTCGTCCATCCATTGCGGGCCTTGCCATTAAACGAAATCAACTTGAAAATTTTGAGTAATTTCCATATGTTCACAGGACCGAATTCCTAGTAAAAGAAGGTTTATCTGTTAGTATGAGCATGAATTAGTCCCGCGGGTTGGAGTTCTTGTCTCTGCCGGTCCACCGCATTCTCCGGCGTGACGTCACAGATCGTTGGCCGCGCTTCCCTGCTGAGCGGGGATTCAGCTGGAAACACAAGATTACTTTTTGTGGGCTCTCTCCAAGAAAGAATTTGCTTCCATAAACTTTTTTACTTCTGCGCAATCCACATAAATTCTTATGTCGGCGCGGTCATGAACTTGGCGAATATGGATTCGTCCAAGATATGAATCCATCACATAAATTAAAACATTATCGTAACAGTCTTCTACAAAGTAATGCATTAATGATAATCTTGTTTTCAATTTTCATGAGGTTCAAAGGCTACAATATTGTAAATAATAAATAAAATATTTTATTAGTTACACGAGAAAAGTGGCCAGACTAACTAAATATTTCAGGGTATCATTATCGCTATCGAACAATCTGTAAATGGATGTTATTTTTTTGGTCAATTTTTTTGAATACTATAAAGTCTTAAAGTATAGTTTATTTTCTTTGCATAATATATAAGTAAACAACGTTTACCAAAAAAAACTAGACGAAACTGTTGTTCGTTTTAGTCACACGATGACGTGCAATTTTACATTAACCCTTTATAAAGACAAACCAATTTTTTATAAAAGAAAAAGGAAAAAGCTTATTTTATTCCATAACTTATAGAATCTGTATGTGTATTATAGCTATAATTAATTTATTTTATTTTATTTGGAAAGGAGAGGAAAAAGTTCAATATACAGATTGATCACTATCTCTTTCAGAATGGGTTTGGACTTCTGTAGATGTGCTCTCTTAAAAGACCACATTTTCATATCAGGAATAAAAAATTACATTATAAAGCTTTTGAACTTATAGAAACATTGTGAGCAGATTTACGGTTGCGGACACATTTTCAAGGGAATGGCGGTTAATTATGAAACTAGCGTTTCAATAAATTAAGTCTTAAAAAAATTCAGAGAAGGAAAATTAGGCCTTTAAAAACCTCCATATGTTTAGGAACACTATTCTGTTTCTTAGGGTATATATTTATTACTTATGGCAGGCGATTAATATATCGACCAGGATCCCATAAAGAGTTAAGAGAAAAGGCGTTTTTGAAACCAGAAAAAATGTATTGACTGTTTAAACCACAGGACTGATAAGATCTAGAGTCACATGACATAAATATTAATATTAATTGCAAATAATATTCTGAGACGTTTAGAAGTATTATAATGTATTAAAAGTTCGTGACACATTCTTGCTGTGTGAGTGGCCTCGCTTTCTCTAAATTCTTTCAGACAGTGAAAGGTGACCCTCTTTTCATCACAACAGAATGAAAGGGTTATCCGTCTCTAATTATCTAATTAAGAGTTTGTCTCTTTGAAGTCTAAAGTTGCGTGAATAATTTGGAATTGTAACCGCAAGGCAATTTGAAACATATGCAAATGTTACGCGCTGAAACTAAAAATTTTCTTATTGGCTGCAATTGTTGAAATGCAAGCCAATGGATCCTATTGCAAATTGCATTAAATTGACTGCTGGAAGTAGGAGGGCTTAAAGTTCCTACCGAGGTGACGTATAATCTGATTTTGAGACGGAGGAGCAGAAAAGGATAAGAGGCAGGCAAGAGTGAATCGCTAGGAGTCTCCCCTAAATTTTGCCCAAGGCGTCCATCAGACAACGTGATCAACCCCGTTGCATCCAACGAGGGTCAAATAGCAGGTGCCTCCTGCCATTGTCACAAAGCAGACAAAACTCGGCCAGAAACTGCAGCAGCATAACTTCGCTGGTATCGTTAGCTATGATTTTTTACAGTTCACTTTGCCATAAAATTACATTGCTTCTTTCGGTACACGCCTCAGGTGGCCCTGATTTAAATGAGTCTTAGTTTACAATTTGTTGTTGCTAGCGGTTTTTTAAAATTTGTGTATATTTTAATTCATTTCTCTTTTTAACTTTTTTATTGTTATTAAATTCAAAATTTTAATCTTATTTTATTTTTTAATTGAAACCTATCGTTAAATGTTCTCTTATGTCTAATAAATTAAACTTTTTGAATTTGTTTCCCAACTATGGAGCATAAATAATAAATATTATAATATATTAAATAAACTCCCACCCACATTTAAGTTTTACAGTATTATGAGGAAAGTGTGCAACAAAATTTATCTATAGAGTGCAAGAAATAAGAGTAGAACAGTATTTTAAAGTGAATATAATTGAATACCATAGACGAATAATAACTTTTTGGCACAAATACCAAAATACTGCCTATAAGCATTCTAATATCGAAAAACTATTATATTTAGAAAACATTATGTATAGCTCAATTTAATAAAATGGTAGTAACAATTATCAGGAGAAAATTTGTCGGACTAACATTTATGTGCACATTTGCAAATAACATTTATTATGTTCAGAGTCAAAACTAGATTATCTAAAGTTCTAGCGCTGTTCTAATCCGAGATTGCTACAGTGAAAACGTTCATTGCTTTCACAGCTGTAAGTGAATTTCTGTTTAATTTCCAGCTCGAGAGGAATTACTGTTCCATCTCAATGGAAAATGATTTACATGCAGTTTCAGCCTTCAATGTAGCATTCGTTGTCCTCGTTGCCGTAACGTATTTCATCTTCATTCTGAAGCTTTTATGAACTGATTAGTTAGAGTTAAATCTATTTCAAGATCTTACTACCAATTCTTTCATACTTACTACTAGAAATACTTTTATGTCATTTACCCGATCTATAATACTCTTTTATTGATTCGCTTCTCAACAAATATTATTCCATTTCTCGTGATTCTGCTGTGCTGACCGTAACCAACTGAGATAAGTACAAACTCTTTACTATTATATTTATTTTAACTCATGCCATAGTGGCAAGTGAACTTTGCTTAGCTTGATGGAAATCGATTGAAATCGGGAAAAAGTGTGATATTTCTACATTGTTTGTCGAACTATCCTCAGTCCATTCATATATTTCCTGTGGGTAAATGTTAAGGTTATGTTCCTAGGATCATGAAGACCTGTTGTTTGCTAGTGTGGTAGCATTTGCATGTCACATATTCGGTCGCGAGGGGAAATTGAATTATAAAGAGCTGCTGGGAGGGACGCTTGTTTGCGTCCGGAGAAATGCGGTAGGGCTTTAATTTCCTGTTGCTACGGGGCGAGGGTGCATGCCAAAGGTTAGCTTTCGTCTCGGCTTCAGTAGTACCTACCATTCGTTACCTCATTCCAGCAAAAATCTCCCTCCTCTGTTAAACGGACGCAAAGTAAAAGCGGTAAGATTTGACACACATCTGAATTCTCTAAGACATTCTCATTGATTGTCCCAATTCATAAAATCCTTGTGTTTATCCTGAGATACAAAGCGATTTCTTCCTTCCATGAATTTCCGTGGATGCAGGAAGACTGAAATGTGTATCGACCCATCCCTCTCACAAGGTGGTATTCAATAGTCTTCGGTCTCGGCGAATTTTGGACGGGATATCGTAATTTCTTTATGCAGCTTTTGTGTTTGCTTTATGTGCATTGTCGAAAGTGTCTTCCTTCTATTCTTAAATTACACCTACTTACAACTTTCGACCGTACTCTATTAGCATTTAGTTCCTCCAAACTTCAAAACCACTTTGGCGGTATTTTTTCTCTCTCTAAGTCACTTCTTCCCAGCTTCCGAGCAACATTTCTCCTTCGCTCCTCTCCTATTTCCTCTTCCTTCAACTGCAAACCCACACAGATCACTTCTCCTTTCCTGGCCTCCTCTCTCTCCTAACTTCAGACACACGCTGCTACTTAATTGATCAAGTTCATTTTCTCTCTTTGATATCCACTTCTTTCGAAATTCCAACAGACCCTGAATATCTCTCCACTTTGTCACCCTTTGTCAGTCTACTTTCCCATTCTCTATGGAAAAGCTCCACCCCGCGTGACGAGTCTTCACCAATCGTCATACTTTTTTTCGCCAAGCGCTGAATCAGCACTAACGAAGGAAGGGTTCGATCTTGGACAAGGGTAAGCAATATCTCGAATCCCCTGTACCTATCAACCGGGCAAGTTTCTTGGCGACAGTCTGGCGCTCTTTTTAATCCTGGGTTTTCCATATCTTGTCTGTCTGTCTCCAAATATTCTTATTTAATTTTCTGAATGTAATTTGTTATAAAATACGAATTAAATTGGGGAGGTTTCCTACTGCGTTAACTGTATATAGTACTGGTAATCAGTACAGTTGTGAAAAATTACTGGGAAAGGTCAAAGCAGTCGGAAAAAATTTCTGAACCAAAAGTCTGTTAATAATGTCTAATATGGAGGATTTTCTTGGAAAACTTGAAGAAATTTAAGTAACTTGAGAAATTTTTTATTTTATTGAAGCACTCCAGGTGGCGTAATAATTCAATATTTCAACAATTTTAGCCTGGGTTACAATCCGGGTTAGTTTGAAGTTAACCCGAAATAGACAAGGGTCGCGGTGTGCCCATCAAGAGAGTAATTACCAAAAAATAGTAACGGTCCCTATTGCCAGATAAATCACGTGTTAACCATGAAATTGATGTGAAAGTAATTAATTTTTCGGGCTGCCTTAATTGAAAACGCAAAATGTTCTGGGACCTTAAGAATTTGAAATAAATAGCAAATTTTATATATCTATAGAAAATTTAAATTTAGAAGGTTATTATCCGTTAGAGTTTCGATCATTTAATAATTGAATTAATTATAATTTGATTTATGCATCACAAAAAATGAATGAAATATTATTTGTAGCATTTGTATATGAAAATGTTTTGTATTGTTGTAGAATTGTAAGTATTTAATACTGAAAATATATGGAAACCCACTCTCTGATTTCTCTGGCTGAACGGCCATTGTGTATGAAGCTGAAGAAAGGACTGGTCGATGGGGTAGAACAAAGAGACTGAATCCCCTACCTGTTGTTGTTACAAACAACCCCTTGTAGCTTAATCCTTTCATTAGAATGGAATTACAGGTAACGTTCATATTGAATTCACCACGTCATAATTGAGTCTTTAATGATACTCCTATCATTAAAGGCAGGAAATGTTTACCGAACAACATAATGAGAAAACTTTGTAGAATTTTGAGAAGCATTACGGCGCTAGAGATTCTATAATTATCAAGTTATTTGACGAGCCGAAGGAGACCGTAAAATATTTTCAGAGTATGAAATGAAAGGATTCAACAAATTACTCCCGGGAGAGGAATATTCTGTGGTTTTACAGCTCACATAAAAAATGAAATAAGAACTGCAAAATATTTCAATTTATTTTCTACGCAGCACTTCCTGTTAACCACCTGGTTTCATAAAGCTACGGGAGCTATACATTTCCAATATTTAATTGCACTATATATATATATATATATATAGAGAGAGAGAGAGAGAGAGAGAGAGAGAGAGAGAGACAGTAAGGACCTGTCCTCCCTATATTATTTGTCTTATTAATCTTATTTTTAAGGAACATTCTCCTTATTGGAGACCGTTAATATTCCGCCTAACAATTTCGTTTTCTTTTGAGCAAAATACTGTTTTAAAATTTTTGTCTTCCAAAGACATCCTTTTTTATTATATTTTGTTACACATAACAGGTATTTTAAATAAATTGTCATAGATATGACACTACTTTATTACGGAATGGATTGCAACATTTGCAGCAATATTAATTTAAAAAATACAAAGCAATAAATTGTTGTGACATTTAAATTTAATTTGCTGTTTATTTGCCTTTGTATGAAGCATTGAGTGGAGCAAGGTGTACGACATTCAGTTTTTATACGACCACTATGAAAACTCTTGAGACAAGATTCAGCCTTGAATCAACATTGTTGAAAGTGCCACTAAAGATCAATAGTGTACACAGGCCAAAAAAATCAGTTAATAGCTTATTACATAAAAAAATAACTGGAACATAGGCATGTCAGTAAAAACAAATTCCGTAGACGTTTTAGAAAAATCTCTTCACTATTTATTTGTAATATTTACATAAGTATTCTTTTGTTTATAATTAACTTAAATTTTTTGCCTATTATATATTACTCATTTAGTATTGTAACACGGATATATTTTAATTTTCAAAGTTAGTTATTATAAATTGTTAAAAGAATCCGACGGCGCGTCAATACAGTAATCGAAGCTTAGTTACAGTGAGTGAATAATTTAAAAAACTGCTGAAGTTTAAGAATGTTAATTAAAGAATCAATATTTTATTGGTTACAGAGTAATCCTAATTCTATACAATTTTTAGTCTCGCCCGGGATCCACGCGACGAAGTGTGGTGAGGAAAGGTGAATTTGACGAGGAATTAAAGAACGAAATCCGTTGTTCTAATATTGCCAATGAGAAAGAGGTATGCAAAATATTCGACTCATACAAGCAGCTGGTTTGTCCCAAGGATAATCTTAGAATTGCAATCTCTTGCTAATTTAAAAACTCAGTTAAATGTTTAACATTTTGTGGTATATATGATGAAGAACAAAACTGGAGCTAATGATAAATAGATAATATATGTGAAAACCACTTAAGGATTTTGAAGACGAAAGGAATAATATCGAGAAAGAAGGCTTATCCATAATCTCTTCAGAAGGCAGTAAGCAGTAATTAGAATTGAAGATTAAGAAAAAAAAGGAGGAATCAAGAAAGGACTGAGACAAGGGTGCAGGCTGTCACCCAAACTGTTTAACATATACATAGAACAGGCGATGAAGAAAGTTAAAACGGAATATGTAAAAGGAATCATACTGCAAGGAGAAGAAATAAAAACCCTACGAACAATGTGGAGGACTTTGATCAAGAGAAGGGATAGATTACTAGGCCACGTTTTGAGACATGAGGGTCTTGTAAAATTAGCATTAGAGGGAAGTGTTTGGGATGAGAACAAAAGAGAGAGGCCAAGGATGGAATTCGCTGGATGATGTGGGATGCGGTAGTTATGCAAAAATGAAAAGTTTTGCGCTTATATTTAAGCATAGTGGGTTGCATCCGACCAGTTTAAGGACTGAATACCACAATGTTATCAGTGTTCTTGATTTGTCTAGATAATATCATATTGTAAACAAATAAAAAAATGTGGTGCACAACCCTGTAAAAATATAAAATATTTCCCCCAACTCTTCACACGTTAAACTAAACTTTTGTCGTATAATAAAGCCGCAACGTCTGGCCTAATATGTATAATATCGCAAATTACTATCGCAGTATTTTGGCTATATATTATTTTGAATTAGCTTCAAAAATATTCCACTTATGAAGTTAAATAAATTTATTTTTCTGTCATCTGTATTAATTAAATTTACATTGATTCGCTACTTTTCCCTTGCAACCATCAAATCGAATTGTTTTTCTGAACGCACACATTAATGTTGTTAGTTAAGGAGAGACGGAATATTGTGGTGGTTCTGCCCTTGGGAGTCCGGGGGGTTTTTCTGAAGATTGGCCGAGGAGAGCTCTTCCCGTAACACGACGAGCAGCCAAAGTGCTCTAAAACAGCCCCGGGCCATTTCTGCCTGCAGAGGAAATTGAGGTGAACTCTTCATTCGTACGGAGCTACGGAGAGGAAAAACTGTCTTCCACACACGCGCACTACATTCCTCTCTTCATTACCTCACGAGATGAACTTCGCCGCAGTCGGAGAATTAATACGATTTGGCATCAAACGTTACACTTGTTTGAAGTGAAGTTTCAATCGGGGTTAAAGATATTTCAAATGTTATTTTAAAATGTGATTACTCGAGTTTGGAAACAGATGGAACGTTTATTTAAATACTATTTTTTTAAAAATGTCAAAAGTAGACACTCATCTTGCCTATTAAATTAAAAAAATATATTTTTAAAAACAAAGCATTTTCCATAGTTCTAGATATTGTAAGATTTAACCACCCCTAGTGGAAAAATGTACTAAACCTTTTATACTCAAAATTGAATGCTCTTTCCATTTCCGTAGAAAAAATACTCCATCCCATTAAAAAAAGTAATTTGACCTTGAAATAACATTGAGAATGGCATTTTAAGGACTAGTCAATGTCACTACCTTATGTCCCCTTTTGAATAATGGAGAGAGAGAGGAGACACAGAGAGGGGAGAGAGAGGGAGGGGAGGAGGAGAGGAGGGGGAGGGGGAGGGAGAGGGGGAGGAGGGGAGGAAGGGGGAGGGAGAGGCGGAGAGGGAGGGGGAGGAAGAGAAAGGAGGGGGAGGGGAAGATAGGGAGAGAGAGAGAGAGAGAGAGAGGAAGAGATAGGAGGGGAGAGAGAGGAAGGGACGGAGATGGGGAGAGAGAGTGAGAGTGAGAGAGAGACTTTTCTACCTGTGTCAGGAACCATCGCAATCATTAACGCAGAATCGTCGATATTAATCTGCTAGAACAAAGTAATTGCTGTCTCTCGTATCGTCTATAACTGTCTGTCCGAAGTCTCCGCTCCAACTTGTCTGCATAACTGCCCTCTCTCGTCTGAAATCTCTAACTGAACTAACTTTCTCTTCCTTTTTATTTATACCTCGTAACCTCGGATCTCCCCTCCAGATCAAAGATATTCACGAGTTTGGCCGATGACAAGCCGTTTCTCACCTCTCACAATTTCCCAATATGGGGTTAAAATGTTTACTTCCATAAACGCGTAACTTCATGCAAAAGGATATTCTCACTTTCTGTAAGAAAGATTCTCACGTGACAAATGTTGAGACAACCTAACTTATATCCGAATGATTTACGACACTGTCTGGTCATCGTCGGCATTGTTAATGCCTCTTAGGAAGATAATTGAATGGATAGTTGTTCTGCCGCGCCCCTCCGTACCTGATATGCAATGACCCCACGAGTTCCAGGTACTGGAAAATTTGGTTTCATAAAATAATAAAGTAGAATAAATAAGACGTCCCTTTTAATTTATTAATGTGTGTAGACTACAAAATAACAGTACAAAAATTATATTTGGTCTGTATATAAATCTTATAAGTATATATATTTTCTGTAAATTATCTCTTTTAATAAATTTGGGAAAATAGGATTTAATACAATTGAGATTAACGACATAATGTAAAAATTTCTTGCGTAACGGCAAAGTTTATGTGTGCTATTGGTGTTTGACTCAACAACTACAATTCTCTATAAATATGTAGATGGTTTAAACCATGAATTTTTTCGAAGGCCCTCAAAAGAGAACTTGATGTACTTTCATGTGGCTCTTGCAATTATGAATCACCTGACCATTAGTAGACGAGAGCAACAAGGATTGCCGAAACGTTTTTTATCGGTTATTTCATCATATATCTCCACTAAAAATATTAAAATTTCCGTTCTACGTAACAAGAGTTCCAATGCACCCTTGCACAACGGTAAATTCCGTTGGCAGAAGTCCTAAAGTAGCTTCAGAATTTCACTACAAGATGTGTGTGAGTATTGCAAATTGTTTATTTACTTAACAAAATCTTGAGTGTAAATTTGGAAATAAATTCAGTCTTTTGTGATGATGAGCCAGGGGCACACAAAGAATATTTCCCATTTTAATTAAATAATTGATTATCATGTTTCCCGTTCTATTTATGAAGGCATACTAAATTTATTTTATAACTCTTTTCTATTAACGTATAAATAAAGGAAATTAACTGCACATTCGTTAAGTATTTCATTTAAACTTAAAATCTGTTATATATTACAACACAATTTATGACACTTACAGGCTTTATTTTTATATATTTAATTAAGAACAACGTTTTGGCATATTTTCATGCTTTCTTCAGGTTTTCTTTTAAATCAGTCTCAAAACACACAATTATAATGGCACATGAAGTCAAGATTCGAGGCAATACGTAAATCTTAAGTGTTGCTGTAACTACATGTGAGAGGAGTATGCATTACGTGTTGCCTTGGATCTCGCATGCTATTGTTTGGCTGAATATGTGATTCTACATGTGTTTTGATACTGATATGGAAGAAAACCTGAAGAAGGCATAAAAATTTGGAGAAACGTCCTTATTAATGAAATTTAAAAAATAAAATCTGTAAAAGTCATAATGTTTTTATAATATGATGTTTATAATATGATTTTTCCCGTTCATTGGTATAGCTGATTTCATTTATCAAAAATAAATTTTTATTTGTTTGATCGTTTGTTTGTTTAGCAGTCCAGATTTAAAACAAAACTTTGCTTTTTACAACAACAAAAAATTGTAGCGACAGGTAGTAACGAATTATTTCCACCGAAAGAACTGCATTTTAAAATTGCGATAACGTCGTGAACAACTTTCGAAAAGTACGTCAGGTTAAATAAAGCTAATCAAGACACCATTTGAGTATAGTTAGCTAAATGTGTAAACCTCTGACAGCATAAAAAAATAAAACCGACTTTCAAATTAGTTTGGAGCGTAAATTGAAAGAAATTTAACAGTATTTAAATGTACGGTACAAATAGAATTTGAAAAACAGTTATTTCAAATTGTAGTAATTCTGTCAAGTAACACAATTGTTATTCACAAAAGGGAATGAGGCGTAATGAGGAATTATCCTGAATGGAAATAGAGCGAAATTTTCCGTTAGTTTGAATCACTTGAAGTACCGGAAGTGGAAGGGAGCACAAGATGCTCGAGAGAAACAGCATAAAAGATAATGGTAAGGTACTGTAAAAAATAAGAAAGAGACGTTAAAGATCCAGGACCGTTCGATATGAGTTGTAATAGCTTAAGAGAAACTGCATTGTGGTGGTTTAAGTTGCTAATAATGATATATATTTTTGTCCTTCCGTCGACAACACGACGCAAAACGGCGCTCAAATACAATTCTGTATTTCGTTTACATTTTCAGTCTTCGTTTTAACACTATTATAAGTTTTTATCTCTAATGAAAAATTAACTTCCTTTTTTATTTCTAATGTGTAATATTTACAATAAATTATCCAGGATTGCCTAAATAACTGTGATAGAACGAAATGTAGGCGCAGGTTACATAACCTGCAGAGCCGTCAAGCTGTATAAGCTGCATATATTGTAGGAGTCATTGCTTTAAACCAGGATTATAAAAAGATACTGAACCATCCCAGAAACATACCAAATTAATTGTCAAAGAAAATAACACGCAACGTTTCTGTATACTTCCGCCTTTGATTTCGTAGCCTGGTTTTTCATGCATCACGTTTTTAGTGGTTCGCGCTAATTTTTACACCGGGGCAAGCCAACAAGAAGTGCTGAAATGTTACTCAGTATTCAATTTATCACTTAATTGATTAATTTTAATTGTTATTTCCTTGCTTATAAGATAATTTTAATCTAATACAGATTTTTTATATATTCATGAATCTATCGTGTTTAAGGCTCAATACTACCACTATTCAATTTTTCATTGCTTAAATTTCGTAAACTGTTTAAAAAAACAACTCTTAAATATATTAATGGTTTCACAGTCCCTAATTTGAATTGGTAAGCGGCTAAATTATTCTATGCCTTTAATATAAATACTGATTTGTTTTAAATTTAACTTATCCCTAGTTTAACAGGAGCTTCGAATCTGTAGTGATGATTGCCACTGAGGAACTCTAATTTGTTCACAGAATAAACCCAATATCCAAAAAAGCTTTAGTATTTTGGCGTATTAGTTGAATATCAAATAGGGACAATTACAAAGGGAGAAATAGTAGTTATTTAGAGAGTAGTTGATCCAGAGAAGTATCATGGGAGCAAAGGAGGGGAGGAACAGTTTTTTTTTAATTTTTTGATTGGCATAACAATTAATTAGTCTATAATACTAGAAACCTTTGTCAGTATGTAAGTCACAGGTATAGGCGTCTAAACTACAGGTTCGAATTTTGAGCATTTGGCAAATGTGTTCCGCAGGGCCCAAAGCTTTCATTGATATATAATTTTTTTATAATATAATGTACTAATATAATATACTGAACTTGAAGAAACTAATAAGGTCCTCTTCTTTATATCTCACAGACATATCATTAGATATCTTTATTTCCAAGGTGAACTCCACCTAAGCTACAACCCAATAAAATACTCAATTTTGGAACCCTTTTAACTTTGGGGCAACTGTAGTTAAAAAACTGGGGGTTTTAAGAAAAATATCAGGAGAAATAGTCGATTTTTAGCCATTTACACAACCTATGATTAAAAAAAAGGTTGAATTTGACAACATATATTTATTTAGGCTATTGAAAAAAGCAAAAGTAACGTACACACACATCTATAGCTAAAAGCGATAATTCTGGAGTATATCAATGAATGTAGTGTACCTACAAGAACTGTAATAACTTTATCTTTAATTAAATTCTTGCTTTATGATTTAAGTGAACCCGAGCAACGCCGGGAACTTCACGTAGTTCATCTCAAAATATTATACAATACTTACAAGAATTATAATAAAAATATTTTCCGATAATATAAATAATAATTCGTCTCCTGACTATATACGGTTGTTATTATTGCAAAATAATTTACATGTTACCATTTTAAATTGTCTTGGTTAATTTTATCATTTGCCTAAACTATTTGTGTTATATCTTTAGTTGATTTAGTTTATTGACAAGGACCATTATGGGTGGTCGATACGTCTACTTTGTTAAAGAAAAGATATATGGGACGTTAGTTTTTCGTATGTATTTGTTATTCACAGACGTTAATTGTTTCAAATAGAAACATTAACATAACACAGGCAAAGCGCAAAAAGTTATATTGAAAATGCGAAACACAACATCAATCCTATTAGCAAGAAAATATATGAATTTATTGCATTAAATGTTATTTTAATCATATTAGTTTACTGCTCGTTCATTTTCCCCCAGAATTAAATAAAATTATTTTTACAAGTGTAAATAATTTTAATAAATATTAACCTGAAATGAATAAATTATTAAGGTTAATATCGACTCCTTCAGTCACACATGCACTTCTACACATATTGGAATTGAACCGCCTCGTGAGGATTCTGAGACAGAAACGCTTACAGCTCGTTGCAGAATCCCACTATTCACGGGCAGCAATATTAAGAGCACATGAAAGAGACCCTCGGCGTCTTATGACGAAATTACGACCTACTTCCTAGGCCTGGGGTGAACTGATTTAATGGCCGCCTCGAAGGGGAGAGAATTGGTGGCTGTAAATCGACTCCGTGACTCACAGAAAGTGAAGACAGCAGCCAGTCTCTGTGGGGGTCGTTACACTATGTTGGCTTCTTGATCCATCTGCAAATTCCCCAGTTGATTCATAAAATCGTTATTGCTTCATATATTCCAAACTGCCTCACACGAATACACGAACGGCAATAAAACTCTGAGAATCCGCGTCTTAAGAGAGCTGCGCTTTAAGAGGAGGGTGACGATGAAGTCAATAGGCTTCTATTCTTCCCCGAGGAAACTTTGCAGTTTTAATTCTATAAGACTCCTTCCAAAATCAACTTTGTATTATAAGAGGCGAAGGGGTGAAATCTCGACATCCTCGTCACTCTGAAGTTCCTCTCACATTTTTGTGCGAACTTCTACTTAATCAGATTAAGAAATAAAATGACACGAACAAATATACATGCAGAACTCAAACCGCTTTACATTCAGGAGTCCCTATTTCGCAAACGTGGCGCTGCAAGCAGGAGTACTCGCGCACGTACTTATTCAAAACTGTTTTAGTTAATCTTCAATTGTGATGCTCAAACGACACTCTACTACACCTATATTTTATAACTGGGGCATTCTTTTATGGGCACCCTGTGTTTTTCCAACTGTTAGGTCTCTCTCTTACAAATTAATAATATTTTGCATCTACAACAAATGTTTCCATTTAAAATTTTCAGTTTTATACCACAAAAACCAATAAAGCTTCCTTCCCTATTGCTAAAGAAAATTATTCAAGCATAACTAATTCAATAATACCCAACTTCTAAGAAGCCAATTAATGAAAATGCATGTTTCGTTCCTTACATTGGAACCTCCCTACTTGATAAAAGAATTGAAAATTTGGCAAAAAAAATCTGCAAGTGTGAAAATTATTTACGAGGGTGGTTTAAAAGTTATAGGAACGAAGTAGAAAAAAAAGTACTTTTGCCATTGAAAGTTTTTATTTATTTTTCAATGTAGTTTCCCTGTACACTAATGTACTTGGTCCAACGATGTTCCAGTGCCTTGATAGCATCTCGAAAATAAGATTCCTCCAGGTCTGCGAAATAGTTGCCAACTCCGGCTTTCAGTTCTTTGTTTGAAGTGAATCTTCATCCACCAAGAACAATTTTCAGTTTTGGGAAGAGATTGAAGACTGACGGAGCCGTATCAGGTGAATAAGGTGGGTGTGGCCACAATTCATACCTTAGTTCGTGACATTTTACCAAGGCGACGGCACATATGTCTTCATGGGAGATGGCTTAATTCCTTGTTAAACCTGGCCTTTTCTCGCGTATCTTTTCTTGCATTCGTCCAAGAGGTTAGCATAGTATTCTCCAGTAATTGTTTGCCCAGTGGGGAGGTAATCTACAAACAGAATCCCCTTCACATCCCAGAACACTGATGACATGAAATTTCCAGCTGAAAGAATTGTCTTTGCTTTCTTTGGTGGCGGAGAATCAGCAGGTTTCCACTGCTTTGACTGTTGTTTTGTCTCTGAGGTATAGTAGTGCACTTAAGCTTCATCTATGGCCACAAACCGGCCCAAAAAATCTTGTTTGTTTCTCCTAAAACGGGCCAAACATTGTTCCAATATGTCCATTCCCATACATTTTTCATCCAGCGTCAAGAGTCGCGGCACTCACCTTTTAGATATTTTTTTTCATTTTTAGTTCTTCAGTTAAAATGTGATATACCATTTCAAATGACATCTGGCAATCGTAAGCAATTTCACGCACTTTGAATCCTCCATGACCATTTTGTGCACTTTTGCAATGATTTCTGGAGTGTTGACACATCTTGGTCGACCTCTGCGCGGATCTTCATCTAAGCTCTCCCGACCAATTTTAAATGGATTTGTCCATTTGGCAAAAGTTGAATATGAAGGAGCAGTCTCCCGTGTTATTCTGGAAATCGGCATGAACGTCCTTTGCTTTCATACCTTCTTTACGAGGTACTTAATCACTGCTCGAATCTCGATTTTTTCCATCTTCGCAAATCACTGTGCGGGAACAACAACAAAGCCACGTCACCGCCACAGCTCTCTTCCAAGAGCACTGAGGTGGTACGTGTTTACTGGCAATAGTCCAATTGATATCAAGTGAACAACTCGTTGCGCTAGCGCTGACCTCTGGTGGAGATTTCGAGAACTTATCTAACGACCTTTGTATATCGGTTAATTTCAGCAGTTTTAGGAAAACATATATATCAAATTTGTTCTAAGAAAAGAAGAAAACGCAGTGCGTTTTTTTATTTTATTGAATTAATTATGACATGCCCAGTCTAGCTTTTTATTAATTTAATTTATGCCAGATGAATGTAACTGTAAGAAAGTAATTAATACGAGTCATTGAATATATGTAACTTATTAACACTTAATTTTTTTAATTTGTAAGACTTTGTTTAAACTATAGACCTCCTTTACAGTCAACATCACTTTACGGTTGTCCATAAATATATATTTATTGTTTCGAAGTTTTATCTTTCTCTAATACTATTAATTTCAGTATTTTACAGGTTGTACGAATTCTCTATTACGACATTCTTTCATAGTTTTACAAACTCATTCCTATAAGACTTCTTGCATCTACTCATTTCATGAATACTTCGAAGCTAAAAAAGTGATTTACTAGAAAAATGAACGAAATCATTAGAGGAGGAAGAAAGTAGATACTCTAGATATTAAGGATAAGTGATAGGAACCTGATAAGTGCAAGTTAATTCTTGATTATGTTAATTTATTAAATTGTCTTCGTCTAATGCGATCGGTCATCCTGAGGATTTTCTTTTAAATCTATGTCTTGAATTTTTTATACCAATTTCTTACGCCCTTGGCCTATAGGATGGTGAAGACAATATATATTACAAACTTTGCGTTGAACGGCCATTACATTTTCATATGTTTCTGAGATATCGTGAGATTCAATAACACAAACACGAAGAGATTATATGCGTTTATTCGACTCCGAAGTGTTATACAAATCTCGTACTGCGTAAGACTGACTCCGATTTGGAATCGAGTCCAATTTATATATACATGTAATATTTCAGAAGTAGAACATTCTCGAAACAGAAAATACTAGAACGAGAAGGCGAACAAAGTAAATAAAGTAAACAAATAAAAATCGTTGTTTCGGGTGATACTCAAACCACAGTCTACATTTCTGCAGTCCTGCTTGATACCCCTCAGCTATCACTGCAGGTCTTGAGATGTGCCAATATGTACAACACAAAATAAATGTTGCTATACTGAAGACGCCATATTGACAAAAACTAGAGTGAGCTAAATAGTAACAAATTTCTGAAATAGGATGATACTATTTGAAACTGTTTGTTTTATTTACACATAATTCAAGTCTTATCAATAAATAAAAATTTTATTCAGTTTTCAAATATTTAGACTTATGTTAGTCATACGTGAGGCAAATTATACAAATAAAATTGAAATATTCTGAATGTAATGTTTTCACGTCAATACTATTATAGTTATCCTTGGTTTAATATAAAAACTATTATAAAAGAGGTAATTTTAAGTTTTTAGTAAGGAATTTAAGCAGTTTATTCATTTAACAATAATTACAGGGTGTTAATTAACCTTATGCCTTAGGACAAAGGTTTCAATGCAGTTCTCGGCCTAGTAAAGACCGAGCGACTTGGCCGTTACAGATAATAGAAGACCGTTCTATCCAATCGGCCGAGTGAACCCCCCCCCCTCCACCCTCGAGGCGGTCAGCGCGTATTCGAGTCTGTCGAGGGCGATCTTTGTACTCATCTTATACAATTCATTTTACAATAATATATATGGGGAAATGTCAAAGTAGTGTAGTGATATTAGATTGAAATTTGTCAACGATAGTTTGTGGGATTTAAAATTATGACGCACAGAAATAAAAACAGGACAGAAGTTTCTTACCTTTAATTAGTAAAAGAAATTAATATAATAAAGTTAAACGTAAAATTAATGATTTAATACCGTGATAAAATCATGAAAAAAAGAAACCTGGAATAGACAAATTCAATTTATAAATCTCATGTAAAATGGATGAAGGATCTTGAATTTTAGGACGAAAAAAGAATAAATAAACCTACGTTTATGGCATTTGTAGATTTATAAATCCTGTGATAATGTAAACTAATAACATAACTAAGGTATTTGAACAGAACGGGAATAAAATATCACCCATGCTGTTAAACAGCTATGAAGAAAGTCGAAAAACATTATTAAAAGGAAATCATAGTAAATGAGAAGAAAACCCCAAGGTTAACTGATGGTATTGTGGTCTAAGCGAAGTCAGAATAAGACTTGGAAACCATTAATAAATGGCATATGATCCTGGATGGTAGAGTACCAAATGGGAATTAATGGAGGGAAACCAAGGTGATGGAGTATAGTATGGGAAACAGTGGAAAAGAAAGGGTGTTAAAATGGGAACGGATATTTTAAGTAAGATAAGGAATTCTGCTACTTGGGTAGTATAATACCTAGGGACCTGGAGGGAATAACAGAAGAGGCAGAATATGATTGGAACGCGCGAAAGAGATTAGAGAGGCTATGGGATGTAATAACTATGTAGAAATGTAAAGGATAGTTCTGTTCTCAATAGACACGGTCTAGTCTATAATCGTTTTCTATTACGGTTTAATTCCTGTTCTATTAATGTAGTTAAG
Organism: Eucriotettix oculatus; assembly: GCA_034510155.1. Taxonomy (NCBI): domain Eukaryota; kingdom Metazoa; phylum Arthropoda; class Insecta; order Orthoptera; family Tetrigidae; genus Eucriotettix; species Eucriotettix oculatus. Next base: position 28,639,815 of record CM067377.1, on the reverse strand, counting down.
ATCGTGTTTCAATGTTGTTTAAGAACATTTTCGCTTCTTCATTTAAGTGAAGCGATCTGGAACTGTTCTGACTCGTGCGCTGTCAGTGCCGTGTAATCACTCACTACTTGTCACAATATCGCTCGGCCGTGTCCGTGTTAACTCCACGCAGCACTTGCTACGTGTAATAAGGTCTTCAATATCGATGTCAGCAGTCTGTGTATCGAATCAGGTGTAACTCTAAAGTTACAAAACTTTCGAGGCAAAAGTGGAGATTACTTGTCTTCATGGCTACAGCGTGTGTTAATGGTATCTGAAGTCTGTTAAAACATAATAACGACCATATTGGAGATATTTCATATAATAATGTATCCAGCTTTAACATTTTACAACTGAATACCGAATGTCAAAAGCGACTCAACATCGTGAAAGACTTATCTTCAAACCACTAATGAGCAAGCAAAGATATACAAAACACTTATCATATCTAAGTTAGATTACGGAGTAATCTTCTACAACTCGGTCAAAATAATTTTTTAAAAAAAACTAAATTCCTTTACATTGCCTAACTGAGGACTGAGGACCATCCCATCTCTACGTATGTAAGCCGAAAGCTACAAAGAACCTCTCAGTATAAAATGCAAACTTCTCAGAATCTACTATGCAACAAAAATTCTGCACACGCCGACAAATCCTGTCAACAAAAATTCTACAACCAACACACAAATCACAGAATATAGAAACAAGAAAATCTTTCACATCCGCATAAACAAACTCCAAGAAGAAATCAATTTCTCCGTCCCACCAATCTTCCTAGAAAACAAATGAACATGGTACAGTCACAATATACCTATCACTATTCGACCTTATTGTTGTGGTATTCAGTCTCTAGACTGGTCTGATGAAACCCGCCATACTAATCATTCTTGCGCGAGCCTTTCTATTTCCACATAATTATCACATCACACAACTTCCTAACCTGCTTACCGTATTCCATTCTCGGCCTCCCTTTTCTGTTATTACCCCAAACACTTCCCTCTAATGCAATTTTACAAAAACCTCACGTCTTAAAACTTAGCTTAATAGTCTATCCCTTTTCTTGGTCAACGTCGCCCTATTTTGTTCACTCTTATCCTATTCTGTTTAAAACTTTCTCGTTAACTACCCTATCCACGCATCTGATTTTCAGCATGCTTCTATAGAGCTTCTATTCTTCTCCTGTCTGCAACTCCTATCGTCCACGTTTCGCACTCATATGACACCATACTCAATACGAACTTTTTAGCAATTATTTCACAATATATTCACACTTATATTACCCGTAAGTAAATTCCTATTTTCCTTGTCTGTCCTATCCTACTCTTTATGACTACTGTACTTCTACCGTCCCTAATTATTACGCTTCCCAAGTAGCAGAATTCCTTAACTTCCGTGAAAATATCCCTTCCTAATCTAACACTCTTGGTTATTGCACTGTTTCCCATACTACACTCCGTTACCTTGGTTTTCCCTCTATTTACCATATTAAACTCTTTCCCCAGGACCAAGTTCATGCCAATTATTATGGTTTTCAAGTCTTCTTCTGACTCCCCTAATACTACAATATCGTCGGTGAAGCGTTAGGTTTTATTTCTTCTCCTCGCAGTATGATTCCTTTTCCATATTTCGTTTTAACTTTTTTCATCGCCTGTTCTGTATATAAGTTAAACTGCATGGGCGACAGACTGCATCCATGTCTTACTCCATTCTGGATTACGGCTTTCTTTTCTTGGTCTTCTATTCTAATTACTGCTGCCTGTCTTCTGTAGAGGTTATGTATTAGCCTCCTTCCTCGATATTTTATTCCCGTCTTCTTCAAAATCCTTAACACTGTTTGCCAGTTCACAATATCAAATGCCTTTTCTAAATCTACAAATGAACGGTTTTTCCGTATCCTGTCTTCTAAAATTAATCGCAAAGTCAATATTACTTCCCTTGTTCTCTTTATTCTTCCTAAAACCAAACTGATCTTCTTCTAACTCGCATTCTACTTGACGTTCCATTCTTCTATATACTGTTTTCGTTAATATGTTGCATTCATGGGATATTAAACTAATTGTCCTGTGCTGTTCGCATCTATCAGCCCCAGTCTTCTTAGGTATAGGTATAATTGTTTTTACTAAAATCTTCTGGTATTCATCCTGTTTAGTAGATTTCGCAAAATATCCCGAATAGCCATGATATTTCATAAAATCTGCTGGATTGTTACCAATTCCTGGCGCTTTACCATAACTCGGGATGTTTCAGCGCCCTTTCAAACTCTGACCATAAGCTTTTGTCTCCCTAGTCTTCCTTATCTAACTCCTGTTTTTCTTCTATTATTGACTGATCTATATTTCCACCATGATACAACTCTTCTAGATATTCCTTCCACCTTTGTGCTTTTTCTTCTTGATCCATAATTGGCTTCCCATCCGCTCTCCTGATGTTTTTGTTTTTCCTCTCGCCGAATATTTGTTTGATTATCCTATAAGCTGCGAATGAAGACCTAAAGCTCCGTAACAAATTATGACAACCAACTAAATGTTATCCATGTAAATATGTGACGTAAAATGTAGCAGTCGCTAATGACTGCAAGGTTCATGTGACTTAAAATAAATAAATAACATATTGGTACTTATGCAGTGGTACAGAAACGTGCATTCCGATTCCATAATTGGGAGGGTTATCAGATCTTAGTTTCTTGTAATTTTGACCTGCTACGTATATCAGCGCCGTTGTTCGGAAGCATTGTATTACAGGGAGCGGATGGCTGGATACACAATCAGAAATCACTGGACCGAAACAATAGCCAGTGATTTACCGAAATACGCCCCCGCACTCCCTTGTTACTCTGGTAACGGAATGCTTGCCGGCCTTCTTGCACACCAACAGTCATATATCAAGACCCTCTTTTCCTAGGACTAGAGGGGCTGAATAGAATTTTATGCATTGATTTAGGTCTCGAGCCAAGCAAGCTATAAACTTCGCAAGATATCGCCACGTCGCCTTGTTTAAAACTTCGACAACTTGCAAATCAGCAAGCACTACTGCCAAACTCGGAAAATTAATTGGTTGTAATTACTGGACAGAGGAGTTAATGACGTGCAATTATTGAAATAAGATAATATAAAATTTAGAAACATGCAAATACGAGATTAATGTGGTACGGATTGTTTGATTTGGGCAGGGGAATTTAATTTTTTTTCAATATTTTCACTAATTCTTTCACTCGCTTTTATTCTAGCTGAATACTAAGTTTGCTAAGAATAATATTATGTTGATTTAATCAGTATGGACCATTTGTTATCTACAACAATGAAACGACGGCTGTAGTATTTCGTCGCCACTTATTTTACAATTTAGATATTTTCTTAGGCGAAGTACATATATTTTTATGTACACAAAAAATTTTCTATTAATTTAATTGTAATCAGTCATTTATCTGATTATTTTTGTCGTACTTACGAAGAAATTCTACTTCTGAAGAAAAATCCTAAGACTAAATGTTATATTTTTTAATTCTCTGAAATAAATATTATTTAATGCAATCAGTAAAATACTTATAAATTAATGTATTTAGTATTTATTTATTTATTTCCGGAAGCTTTCTGCAGTTAATAAGACCTATATGTCTAGACTCTTTTGTCAGTGCGTCAGTATGAATGTCCCAGCTGTATGCCAAAATTTGGTACATGTGTGTGTTCTTCAGAGGCAAAACTGCCCGAGGTTTTTAAATATACTGAAGTTATATATCCGAATAAAGTGAAAAACATATTACGTAAAAGTTTTCATATCCCACATGCGGATAGATATGTCCAAAGTGAATGCGGCTTGCCATTATAATATTGATCTGCAAACTTACATGTTTCTTAAATGATAAAAATTTCACGTCGTAACTAACCTATCATTGGCAGAGAGCTAACTACTTGAGAAAAAATAAACATCTCTCGATCGAAGATAGGACTTATACGTAAACTAGCTAACCCCCGCGACTTCGTTCGCACCGAAATAGCTCTTTTTAATTTGCTCTAAAAACGAAACAACAGGAACATAATTTTGATAACGTTGAATTAATTGAATATATAATCATTTATGATCGCTTCAGGGCAAACGTTATAACTCGCAGTTGTTTTAGAACGAGCATACGTTTCGGAGCCAATAAAATGAGCAATTTGCACCGTAATTCAATTATTTATAAATATCTTCTGCACTCTTCAAGATATCAAAATGAGGATTAAACGAAAATTTAAGTTAAAATTCCTGTTTCAATCCCTGAAATTTTCATTGAAATCCGTTAACTCTTTTCGAAGCATAAACAGATCAAGGGTATAGGCTACCCGCATTTACTTTCGAGATGGAAAAGAAACAACGTAGAATTAATAAGTATATATTGTAGCGGATTCCGCGTTTCTCCGTATTCGAGGATTTCTTAATTCCTTTAGGGCGCCAGGTATTTTTCATAAAAAAAACACCAAAACTTAATTTTAGTAGTTTTAATTTAAATCAGAGCATGAAACAAAATTATATCTGCAGGACGTGGTCATTCTCTCGTCGTCCCGCCGACACAACCTGCTCCTCCAATCACCCCATGACGACTCCACGTCTCCCTTTGCGGACCTCCCAACGTCTCGCCAGACCACATTGTTGGCTCGTGTTGCGTCAGTTCCTTAACAATTGCAACTCGCAAGCTGGCCTGCATTGTTCAATGTAACTTTTCATGTTACAATATATATATATATATATATATATATATATATATATATATAAATTATATAATATCATAATAGAAATTAAATATACACTAATATTTTAAGTTAAGTTTCCTAATTAAACTCTCAAATTATTAATGAAATCCAATGAGCATTTTGTAGTCTACTAGAGACAAAATACGGAAATACAGACACTTCAGTTGTATTTATCGGTGTGGATTAGTTTTTATTTTTCCCGTCAGATTAATTTTAATATTTAGTAATTGCTCATTCGTAAAAGTAAATAAAATATTATTCCTTTCATACTGACATCCATCACAGGTAAAAGTATTAAATTAAATAAACTTTAATAACAGCAATAGTGTATGTTTCTGAATAATCTGAAAATGTCAACAACCTTCATTTTTCCACATTTTGAATGCTTCTTTGGTTGGTTTTCCACCTCTAGTAAAGGCAGTACTCAACTTAAAGCAACAAGTAAAGGCTTATTCTCTTTGTCTTACCGAGACCTATTAGTTCGAAGTTTAATTCCAAGTTGAACCAACCTCCCCCCCCTCCAACCTCCCTGCGGTACAACACGATAAAAAAACTCAATGTAGATCCCTTCCAACTGTAAGAACCTGCAGTTATAAATGAGAGGATGTTAGAAATACAATTTAGATGATATAACCTTTTCTTCTCAGACCACTGGAAATGGATCAAAATGCCTCCTCTCTGTAAAAAAGACTCCTACCATTTCACGGTTTTTCGCTCCTCACACAGCTTAAGATTGTAAATAGGTTGCATTTAACAAGTAAAATAGATACAGGTTGTTTAAAAGACATGTAAAACGATTGTTCACACGATCTTTTAGCTAAACTTGACCCCACTGGAGTATAAATATGAATGCAGTGTACCCTCAATAACTTTAATAAACATATTTTTATTTACACTCCTGCTTTATTATATAGGTCAACCCGATAAACACCGGGTACTTCTGGTGGTTCATAATAAAATATTATACAATACTTACACGAATCCTAACAGAGAAATGTTCTGTAATATAAACAGTAATTCATCTACTCATCGCAAACGGTTATTATTATGTTAATTACTTAATAAAATCCCTATTTTACGTCATCAACGTGTCCTTAATTTGTTATGCAAGCAAAAATATTTATTTCTAGAGCACAAGGTAACTGACCAAAAACGTAACGTTAAATTCAAATTCAAAAGTAATAATTGCTATTATGCAATATTTATTCTATAATGGAGAAAGTATTATTAATACATCTGATCAATTTAGGTACTGAGACGAGTTCAGTATTTTCTTAATATCGCCTTTTTGCGTTAAACAAATAAATTTCCAAAGAATTAGTAATTCCACATTTCATCTTCAGATTATGAATTCAATATGGAAATTCTAGTGACTAATCTACCACTAAGAAAATTTGATTTAGATTTAATGTTTCAGTAGTCCTCGATTTAGGAAATAGGATACGTCATACATTACAAATAACAATTAATTTTAAGAATAAAATAAGGTGCATAATTAATTAAAAATAATCTTAAAATAAATAAATTAATTAAAAAGTACATAGTCTAAATGTAAATAACATCAAATTGCCATTCATGGCCTCAAAACAGCGAGATATAGTTATTCCCAATATGGTCGCTACAGTTTATGTGAAGATTTTAGCAAATCTCTGCTTCCCTTACCACATTGGGATTTTCCTTGTCAGAGAGATCTTCTATAATCCACAAAGTACACGCCTTAATGTACTCTAGGGTAAACTGCCCCCCTTACGACTTAAATCGTGGCATATTAATGTGCTTGTATAACTCATGGTATAAAAGATACGAGGATTATTTTTAATGTCACTATTTTCTGCTGCAGACATGAAATTTCCGTGGATTCGATTGTATTACGCAGTTGAGTAACCAGGTAACTTACCGAGAAAGATATTATTTCAGTAAAACTTCCCTGAGTCAATGTTAGCTCATTATATAACATACCGTCCAGAAAAATTCAACACATTCTTTCTTAATTGTAATTGATTGTGTTATATCCCTACTACAAGGCAGAAAAGTATCACAAACCATGACAACTAAAATAGTTTTTTTTAATTGTTTAGGACTTTTTGACGGATTACATGTCTATTTAAGTATGTATATTTGAATAATTGGCTATAGCAAAATAAAAGGATAACGTTTTGAGTTTCTTATCAAACTGTAATTTTAATTTTAAATATAATAATTTACGAATAAGCAAGCGACCGTGGTATAATTCATACAGTTCCTGTTCTAATAAATAGAGAGAAAATTATAAATAAATGGCGACGTTCTGAACATAACATAAAAGTCATATTCCGTGAATACTTCAGTGAAGCAATGCTTTGACGATATGGAATGAATCAAATAAATTTAACATTAATTTATTACATTATTAATGGTATAATCTTACATATGTTCGCTATTTATATTTTTTCAATCTATAATTACACAGATCTACAAATTTCTAGATAAGTAAACAGTGGCTGGTTCAATTTTAAATTTGTTTGGTTCATTTCGGAGCTGTTTAATGTGGGGGAAGCTTGTTGAACAGTTTTTTTCCTTTATAGCGAACATATTTCTGTGTTATTGTTAGTCTCTTACATTTCTATATGCAGGTTGTTTTAGTTCTGGTGTTAATTCTGTGCAGATCTGAATTAATAGTGTATAGATTTTTATTGTTAATCACGAAGAGTATTTGTGAAAGAATGTATTGACTAGCGAGGCTAAATAAGCCTAATTTTTTAAAAGTCCTCGACAAGATGTCTTCTGTCGACTTGGCTTAACATATTATTCTAATGACTCTTTTCTGGTTTTAAATAGCAACCTTACCTTTTGCTGAGAAGTCGCCCAAAAGACAATTCAGAATGAAAATAGGTTTTATATACTAATTTTCATGTACATATTTTTTATATAGCTTTTACAGCATAAGAAACTGTGGAAAGTTTCTTTAATAGTTCCTTAATATGCTATGTCCAATTCAGTTTATTGTCTATAGAAAGTCCTAAAAATTTATTAAACTTAGTTTCATGTGTTTCCCTATTTTAATTTACCAGGTTTGTAGATTGTAAAGATGAGTTGGTTGTTTGAAATTGTATAAAATTAATTTTACTAAAATTACGCTATAGACCATTCATAGAAAACCATCTAAGCACTTCATTTAATACATTATCAGCTGCCTCGTTTAGTGTCATTGTTACTTATTAAAATACTTGTGTCATCTGCAAACAGCATAGGTATTGAAAATGTATCTATTATTTTTGGTCGATTATTTATGAAGATTGTAAATAAGTGAGGACCCAACACTGAACCCTGCGGAACTCCCACACTTATTTCCGCTCATTCAGAACGAAACAGTTGCCTTGTTAACTGATCTTTCAGTTGCAGACATTTCTCTTAAATTTCTTGTCAACGGTAGAATAAAATATATTGAGGAACATGTGAAGCTACTGTAGATTACAAGTTTCAGAAGGCCAGGCGGAAGGAAAAAGAAGATTATGGCAAAAAGTGGGTATCGTAAAAAAATACGTCAAGACCGAAAGTAGTTGATTATAAAAAATCATGAAAATGAAAAAAGATCTTGTTCGAGATGAATAAATAAAATAAATTATTCATCCGCCATCCAAGTTTGAGAATGATTTGACACGATCACAGTTTGATATTTAACTCACTAAAATTAAAGTACAACTTTGTTTGAATACCTACGACAGTAAGTAATATAATAATAATAATAAATATCTTCTATGAATTGGTGAACTGTTAAACGTATTTACCACCATTGAGGAAAAATAAACAAATAAAATTAATATTAGTTTTATTTACACATACTCTTGTAGTACAAAGTCTAATTTTACACATTTATAAATTAATAACCACAGAATATACAGTAATTAAAATACACTAATGTTGTAATAGAAATACAGTTCCATGCCTTGGGCAATTTTAGGTATCTTACAATTTCTTTCTTCATCACAGATACAGTTCAAGCTTCTAGCAAAACATTTCTTAAGTTTCGAATCACATGAATATACAGAACTATTACTTCTATGCAGTATGAAAATGAAAAAAACTTCCATAAAGTATGATTAACGTCATGATTAATCCTTTTTGAGACATTCTTTGGTTTATTAACATCTCTGAGGCACGTCGTCTGCTACGGTTACACTGGGATATTAATAGCAATTATTTTTAAAAAAATAATATTGCTGATTAAAAATATAACGGGTCATTTTGTACATTACTGAAATGTGATATTGAAAGAGAATAACAAAAATTTAAGAGATTCAATTTGACTAGCCAAGTTCTTGTTTTAATCTGTTTACACTATATTATTGTCTATAGATTTGATGATATTTACTGTTTTTTTAAAGAACTCAAACAATGATTAGTGGTCTATAAACATTATTAAAGAGTGAATTCAAACATCAATACAAAAACCGAAATGAAATTTAAGAAATTTAAAGAGTAAATTTTTAAAAATGGCTAAAGGCAATTGAAACTATGAATTAAAATAAAGGTTTTACTTAAATAATAATTTAGCTTTATAAGATTTATATGCATTAATAAAACGTTATTTTCAATCGTTTCAGATATGAGCTCATCATAAAATTCAAAATGTCATAATGTCAAAGTTGAGCACACGATGATGCTTGGAAAGTGAGAAACTGTTACATATTTCTTGTTTACTGTCCGCTGATCTTAAAATAAATGTTTGCAGAATTGAAGTAACCATTCACATAAATTGTGTTCATCATATACCTAACAATCATCAACAAAATAATACTTTCACAAAGTAGTAATTAATAATTATGAGCAAACAATAAATTATGACTATGATTATTATTTGCATTCCACACTCTCCTGCACCAAACTTAGTCTCTTTGAATTTCACTTATATTCCATATAATATCATCTTTCCAATTTGAATTGCAACTGAATAGAACTAATTGATTTGCGTCATGAAAATTAGTTACACGTTAAGATCTGCCATCATCCTACGAAAATCTGCTAAAGTCTTATAGTCAGGATCAGAGTCAACATCACTAAAGTCTCGGTTTGAGTTATGTTTCGTACTGCATGGATTGTTTCTATTTAGAGAGAGAGGACATGGAAGCAGTTCTGGCATCACAGAGTGGTGAGTTATGAGTGCTGTAAGGCTGGGGAATTCCTTGGTGAAGCCCTGTAATGGAAGAAAAAATGTTTTACACTATACAATACGGCACAAGAAATATACATACATACTTAAAAATTAATTAATGTACAACCAATTTGGTTGCTTGACAGTTAAGTGTTTATATTGAAGAGAAAATACGAAACTTTGAAATTTTAAATTTCATGTAGTAAACTGTACTGATAATGCTATTAGGCAATTTTTAAAATTATAATAAGATATGACAGTTTAATCTGACGAAAGCTATCGTTATAATAAATCACTTATTAGAAAACAACTGTGATCATTAAATATTAATACTGTAGAATAAATTATAATGACTATAAGAAACGCAGCACAAAATATATGGACACAAATTAAATGAGGTAGTATTTTTCAATGTATTTTTGACAAATGTTCTCTAAAATTATCATTATTATACATTTTATTCATTTCAAATAATAATGAACAAGTAATTGATTGTAAAGGATTTCATTGATAACGGCATTAATAATGAATTTAATTTAAGGATAAAATATTTAGGGGATTAGTAAAATAACTTAATTTTATAATTATAATTTATTTTTTGTAATTTAGTATTCCATGCATGCAAAATATTAACGAAAATAGTATATAGGAGAATAGAACGTCAAATTGAATGCGATTTAGAAGATCAGTTTTCTTTTAGGAAGAATATAGGGACAAGAGAAGCAAAACTGACTTTGCGTCTAATTTTAGAAGACAGGATAGGAAAAAGTCGGCCTAAGTTCATGGCATTTGCAGATTTAGAAAAAGCGTTTGATAATGTGAACTGGACAACACTAATAAGTATTTTGAAGAGCACTGGAATAAAATATCGAGAAAGGAGGCTAATACATAACCTCTACAGAAGACAGGCAGTAATCAGAATAGAAGACTAAGAAAAGAAAGCCGTAATAAAGAAAGGAGTAAGACAACGATGCAGTCAGTCGCCCGTACTGTTTAATTTATATACAGAACAAGGCGTTGAGGAAAGTTAAAACGGAATATGGAAAAGGAATCATACTGCAAGGAGAAGAAATAAAAACCTTACGCTTAACCGACGATATTGTAGTATTAGGGAAGTCAGCAAAAGACTTGAAAACCATAATAAATTGCACGGAGAAAGAGTTCAATATGACGACTAATAGAGGGAAAACCAAGGTAATGGAGTGTAGTATGGAAAACAAAGGGTGTTAGATTTGGAAGGGATATTTTGACGGAAGTTAAGGAATTCTGCTACTTGGGAATCATAATAACTAGGGATGGTAGAAGTATAGTGGACATAAAGAGTAGGATAGCACAGGCAAGGAAGGCTTTCGCGAAAGAGAGCGATATAAGTAATATAAGTGTGAATATTAGGAAATCGTTGCTAAAAATGTTCGTATGGAACGTGGCGTTATATGGGTTTGAAACGTGGACGATAGGAGTTGGGGAAAGGAAAATAATAGAAGCCTTTGAAATGTGGTGCTGTAGGCGAATGCTGAAACTCAGATGAGTAGATAGAATCACAAACGAGGAAGTTCTAAACAGAATAGGGGAAAAGCGAACAATATGGAGGACGTTGACTAAGAAAAGGGATAGATTAATAGGCCACGTTTTAAGACACGAGTGTCTTGTAAAATTAGCACAGAGGGAAGTGTGTGGGGTAAGAACATAAGAGGGAGGCGAAGGATGGAATTTGCTAAGATGATTAGAGTTGCATCAGACCAGTCTTAGGACTGAATATCACAACAACAACAACGCAGTTTATTTAAAATGCATGAACTTGTACACAAAATCAATACATAAGAAATAGGGGAGTAATTATGCTGCAAAAAAAAATTATAGCTCTCATGAACCCGTACATTGAGTGTTCAGTTTAGTGATCCATCCATGAAAATAGTATAATTACTTAGTTTCGGAATAATTTAGTTATCCCTTAAAGTATGTTAACAATTCAACACACGGTTACAGGTATAAGAACGTAGAGTAAGAAGAAGAGGCGTTTTTCATCTGTGAGAAAAGTATTTTCGGATAAGGGCTTCAGAAATATTTACGTGTATTCCATTGTGTTAAAAATAAAAAATTATTGATAAAAAAGGTTGTTTTCATGTATAATAATTATTCTTGCGCTTGTGTATACAAATTTACGACCCTGACGATTTGAAGACGAGTTATCTGACATATAAAAGATTATTATTGAAAGTATATGAGCATTTGGGCAATAATTTTGCGTCACGAAATATTTTGAGTATATTCGGGAAAGATATCATCTATGAAAATCAATTTAATATTTATGAAATGAAGAAGAATATATTCAAGTAACGATATTTACTCGTACTAAAGGAAGCGGTTTAAAGGTCGCTTACAAACCATCAATGGAAATAATATATTTAGGTATTTTGGTTAATTTAATTTCTCTGTGAACTGGAAGTACTTCATATTATGTTAACAATTAAGAACATAGCTTTCTTCAGTTATTCACTAAATTACGTTTTCTCTCAATAAAAGTCAAATGTGTTGTACTTGCATCGTTCTAATTTTCATTACTTCATTAACAAAAATTTTGGTATTTCTGATTTAATAAAGCAATAGGAAACCCATAGGTTTAAATCAGTCTCAATTTTACCATTCAAAATAAATAATATTTATTAATATCGTTAATTATTTCCCGAAGGAATATTGTGCCATATTCCTTTATACGATGAAATTAAATTATATTAATATATATCAAAACAAAAATTCCATATTAATTGGTCTAAAAATATATTTTAAAGAAATTCAAACAATTCCCTTTAAAAAAATTAAATAAAAGTTATCAACTAACTCTATTATACAGTTTTATAAATTTTTAATAAAACTTGTTACGTGTTGAATACTTTCATCTTGAGTGAACCAATTTCTACAGGAAAATGTGTGAAATGGAATTTAGTCCATATCTAATGTTTGTCAACCCATTTTTATCCCTTTAGACATCTAAATTAGACCTTTGCATTTAAATTTAGTGGATTTCCGTTTTCGAGACGATTTACTGTAGAAACCACAGTACTAAAGTTGAATAGAAACGCCATGAAAAAAAAGGTAAACATTCAGATAGATAATTAAACGGGTGTATAATGGAGTAGGATGATCATTTTTATTTAATTGTTTCTTAATTATCAATTTTTGCCTGTTTTAAAAAATATAACTAATTGACAAATTAATTTGGGACGTTTGCTTTGAAGTTGAATGAATATAATTTGCTTTCTTTACATAGGTGAATATGGTACATTACAACGAAATTTAAACATATTAAATATATTATTTATTAATGAATCATTAAATTCAGGAAGATTTAAAACGTATATTCTAATACATAATCAGCCATTCAAATTATATATCACTTGAATAACACATCTAATTTAATTAGGTGTAAATTATACGACATTAATTTGTATATGTTCATTAGTTGTTAGAGGAGGACGAAAAGTAATGTTCAAACATCCATCTTAAAAGGTTCTGTATAACCGTCTCTCATATTATAATTTTTTGATAGCTAAAGGTCGAATAAATTATAATTATTACCATCTAGAGTGTGGCGTTATATGGGTGTGAAACGTGGACGCTAAGAGTTGCAGAAATGAAACGAATAGAAGCTTTTGTGGTGCTATAGAAAAATGCTGAAAATCAGATGGGTGAATAGAGTAAATAATCAGCAGAATGAGAGAAGAGAGACAATGTGGAGGACTTTGACCATAGAAGGGATGGATTAATAGGTCACGTTTAGAGACGTGAGGGTCTTGTAAAATTAGTATTAGAGAGAAGTGAACAAAAGAGGGAGGCAAAGGATGGATTTTGCTAAGCAGTTTATGGAGGGATGTGGTAGCTATGTAGAAATTAAAATTCTTGCGCAGAATAGGTGAGCATGGAGGGTTGCAACAGGCCAGTCTAAAGACTGATTACTACTACTACAACAACCCTCTATATATGCGGTACCTTGATCTTGAAGCCTTTGATTGTCCGGAGGATGAGATAATGCGCCATTCCCGATGGTTGGAAGTCTCGAGGGACCCTGAGGGATAGGGCGTAGCATCCTGGTTTGCTGGTACTCTCTCGAACCATGAAGGCTCCTTCCGGTTCACGCGCCAGAACTTCCAATGCTATCTCTCTGCATCAAATGGACAAAGGTTTACATTAATTTTGATGTCAGTCCTGGAACGCTTCTTGAGTTTATAAATCTTAGCAAATTTAAAGTTTTTCTTATGCATAAGGACAAACTGTGGGATGATGGAAACGCACTACACAAACATTAATTTGAAATTATTTTCTTCCAGCATTAATCGTTTGTAACAAGAGTTTCGCGTGGTTAACAGGATTTTCATTGGTTACGTTTTCTTTGCCAGTGTCAGTCCCTTGATGGTTCTTGTTCATCTAGTTTGATTGACAGCTGAACTCACCTAGGAATTCCTGCCTGGAACCAGGGCGCTTGCCTCAGTTCTTCCGCCTCACTACGAGTGCTCAAACTGTCGCTCCTTTCCGGGAGTGGAGGCGGCGTAAGCGTTGGGGGTGGCGTGGGCGCCGGGGAGGGAAAGAGTGCAGGGGGCGGCGTGGAAACTGGGGGTGGCGCCAGACTCCCCAGAAGGGTGGTCTGCGATCCTGTCGATCCACTGTCCCGCCGCTTCAGATCACCGCTCGCTTCGTCGGACGTCGTCGATAACCTGCCAAAAATAAACACAAGGAAATATTAACAGAGTGATTAGTTGAGGGGCGTTGTACAACTTACAAAAAATAATGTTACAAATTCAAGGGACGAAGAGTTACGAACAACTGTTCTGAACTTTGTTTGAAGTATTTACTTTGAAATAGCTAGGAAACTAGCAGAATTGGCAAGTTAGCTGAATGTTTTTTGTGTTACGTTAATTGAAAATTTGCCTATACGATCACTTTTCGGGCATGACAAATGTTGAAAACCCTAAAGTAGCTCAACTCACATGACGACTAATTAATAAATGTGAATGAATTTAACCATGAATTTCGATTTGCTTCTCTTTCAGAATATTCTTACGCAAATGAATACTGATTTTCAAATGTAATTGACGGTCATTTGGTTGAATCGTAGAAGTACTTAAAATAATATTTCACTTTACGTCTGGTTTTCTAATAAATTAATATAAATTAAACCCATCAATGTACATACCCAATATAAGTTTTTATCAAAATTATTACAACGTTTCTTCCTTGCGTTTGGGACTTCGCCGCGTACAAAAAAATTTATTCATATTTTTGATATATATACTTAATCATTAATATTTATAAAAATGAAAAAGATTTATTAGGCTTTATCCAGGGAGAGTTACAACCCAAATCGTTTTAACTTACCGTTTTGTGACTGTCTAGGTAGATAAAAAAGTATATTTGGACCATTACTTTTTGTCAAGAATAATGTTTTATTATATACTTAAAATACTGAATAAATTTATTTGAACCTGTTGGAGTCCCAAGCGCGAGGATAAATCGTAGTCGTAGTAGTTGAATTAAAATTATATTTGGCCTCTCAGTACGTCGTTTTAATTTACCTGTAAGTATATCAAATAGTTAGCTTAAGATTGGTGAGAAAAGGTTCTGCGAATTTGTGTGACAGTACTTATACCAGATTTTAGCTTAAAATTATATGTAAATTTCCGTTTATGGTTTAATTCCGGAGTCCCAGTATAACATGCGTTAGGAGGTCCGCAAGAGATGACATTTTACTTCATGCCACTCTAATCTTGATCATTTTTCACAGGAAAATGTTCCGAAAAATATTGATGAAAGATTTAATTGCTATATAGAGCCACGAGAATGTGTTATTAATCTCAGAAATTAATTAAACAAAATTGCAAACGTTTAAAAAAATTGATTTTGTTCCCCGTTCCCATCGAATCAGTGGGACCAAATTCATTAATATTTTTTCCCGCCGTCACTTAGACCAAAGATAATGTTTTCAGAAATATTAAAGTGTCATCCGGCATCTTGACGCCAAATCGTGAAAATTCCTAAAATTCATTTTAACTAATTCTTCATGGTGGATTATATTAGATTTAGATATAAAAGCGGGTAAACGGGTTTCCTCGAAACATTTTGGGGCTCTTTGACATTGACTAACATCTTATGTATGAAAATATTAAGTCTTAAAATATCATTTTGCCCAATTAACATTTATTTTTACAAGCCACTTTATTCGTAGGGAAAAAATAAGTGTCGTCAAATGTAGGACAAAATCATAAGTCTTAAAATGGAGCCAGGAGGAAAAGGAACGTATCCCATGAATAAACTTTAGTCTTAAACAATGAGGTATAAGTAAGGCGCGAAAGAAAGAAAATTGAACAAGGACTGACTTACGTATAGAAGATGTAGTAAGGAAATCTATTGTACAATAGGGAACTTTAAGGCTAATATATGTGCACACTGCTACATTTTAATGATAACCAAATAAACTCAATCACCTTTAAGAAGGAAAACATTAATTAACAACGCCGAGGGAAGGAAACCTACAAATTGGGAAAAGTGTTCATGAGAATGATGACAATATGTTGCATACCTGCAAGGCCGTGGCTCAGGTTCGTTAACGTATCCTCCTGACAGAGGGCGGCTTGGAAATTCCTTCGTGTCCAGAAGGTGCGTAGGGTCACTTGGGTTCGTCTCTCCGGTCGTCTTTGCCTGCGGAAACAGAAAATTTAAAATTCTATCTATAACTATGGAACTTCATAATTTATATTTAGGTTGTGTTCATTGAGATATCTTATAATTTTAAGCTAACAAGTACGATTCGTTGTCCTACGTACTTATATCACTTTTAAACCTTCAAAATATCCTAAATTAATACCAAATTTGTTGAAGAAGGCAGTACTCCGCAAATCAGCAATCCATTTCAAACAGATTAGTTGCCATCCGCGGTAATGCTTGTTTAAATAACAAATTTATTTATGATTGACGGCTTGAACATAATTACTGACCAGAAAGCCATACTAAAAAGGCCTGCGGATTTACATAATTAGCGCAAAAAATAAAATTATGCTACTAATGTATTTATAAACAAGTATTTACCGTGTACTGATGGTGTGTAATAAATGAAGACGAACACTGAAATGCATTTTATATAAATTTAAATAATTTATTCAAAATTCTTGACACAAACTGGTAATGGACGTTTGGAAACAAAGTGACTCATATAAAGGAATTGTCACTAAGGTAACAAAACTTATTGATCACATCAAAATACAGGCGTTTAAGTGCTCCTGGGTATTTCATTTGCCTTCATATGAGTCACGTTTTCATTATATTTTTGTTTATTAGTGTTTATAGCGAATTTCGTTTTATAGTAAATATCGTTACGACGATTATTTAGAATCATTTCAGTAAGAAGATGAAACGCTGATAATTATTGGACCTGTACTTATTGCGGGAGATACTGATCACAACTGCGCCACAGTGCGGGAACTGCAAACTCACTTTCCATTTGGCCTGGGAGACCAAGAACACAGTAATCACGATCAGTTTGTCAGATGCCGCGATCAACAGTAATCAGTCCAGAGAAGAGAGGCAAGACCAATCGGAAGTTGACCGAGGTAATTGCAGGAGAAATCGGCCGGTTAAATATTCCATTTAGTCAAGGCGGAAATTGTGCTAAACGTTTTAGAGACAATCTTTGAAAATAGACCGACGAAGTACCGCTAGGATTTGGTAAAAGGCAAACTATATTTAAAAACTGGAAAGACCTACGGCTTGGTTTGCTTGGTAAAAGTTAGAAAGAAAAAAACCGTCAAAAAAATTATGATGTATATTGAAAGTATAAAAATAACAATTAAACGTAGGAGTCGAAATGATTGTGATCATTTAACAATGATTGTGATCATGGGGGCTATATACGGAAGCAAGTATATGAAGCAAAGGGGTCAGTAATTACATCAGTTATCCTTCGCTCAGTGTAGACGCAAATGACCGCTGATATGTCGCCACGATTATAATATGGGTTAAAGAGAAATGCGCGTTAAATATAAAAAATTACATCCTATAATGCATAACTACTTTTCAAATTGCGTCTGTAAATATCACTAAATGAATAAAATTCTAGGAATTGATACTCGGATAATATCATTGACTGTATTAAAATTATTCCACGGAAGCCTTTCAAGTTTTTAAAAATGACTTACTATTATCAAAGAGGTTTTATGCACCATTCATTAAACCCTCTGACCTAAATGTGGCGAGTGGACAAATTTTCGTAGTACTTGTTAAGGTAATTATTTCTGTGAATCCAGTCGCAACAAACACAGAACATTGAGAGGGAAATTTATTTTCCAATACAAACAAATGAATAAATTATATTTATCTTTTATTACAATGTATGTAACATTCTTTTTAAATTTCTGAATAAAAGTCTATAATTTTCTTAAATTGCATTATACTTTCGGAGCATACACTATTTCGTGGATTTCGTTTCCCCTCAGTGTGTTCCTTTTATGTTGTCCATATTTTGTGCGACCCTGGAGTATCTTTGGCATTGAGGTTTGGACGTTGCATTGTTACAGATTGGTGAGGTGCTTGCTTTTCTATTAAATGAAGACAAGTTAGTTTGGTGTGGCCAGTCCTAATTCCTGAGGTGTCGATTTCCTCTCGGTGATTTAGTTTCAAATTTGTAATAACTGCCTAAGGATTTCTCAAGGTTTGATATATGATAACAATTTTAAATATTTTACAGCTTTCTTTCCAGTGTTTTTCCAGTTTCTAATGAATTTGGTACCAAACATCTTGGGCAATGTTTGTTAAGTTCGTAACAGGTTTGATTTTGTGTCCTGTAGAGGCTGATAAACGATTGTATTTCTCTTTATGCCTTGATGAGAGGTTATCTGTCCATGCTTCTATAATTTACCATGGTGATATAGTTCACGAATCTTCGTATTCATTTCAGAAGTCTCATTTTGCTGGCCCTCACTTCTGACGAGCCTTAGACCATTAAGTCCGTCGTCACACGGGTAGCGCCTGGTGGCCGGAACAGGAAAGTAAATATACCCCTTGACGTATAAAGAAAGGTGGAGGGGAACCACATGGGATTTGAGCACGTGGACGACAAGAGCCTGCTTATAGATTTGGATCTGGGTCCAGGTCTGACCTCGGAAGGAAACAGTGGTGCGAGCCTGAATTTGTATTTCAGATTTGTACTAGTTTGTCTGAACTTTTAAAAACATTCTTTTCTTTCTTATATTCGCGTGAATAAATAAATCTTTGTTTTTGTTTTGTATTGTGGTTGTGGTTTTAGATTATCCCTGCCATTCACGTGGCAACCCCAGAGAGTATATAAACTCATATTCTTCTTCGAAGAGAAGATGGTTCGATTTTATCTCACGGGTTGCCACGTGGCAGGCTGGGTTGAACGGAAACTATAAACACGTAACGAAAATTTTAAAAATTTTATAAACAGAAACTAAAAAGAAAGAAAACATTTAAAGGCCCAACGAACCAAAATAAAATCAAAACATTACTATTCTCGGACAGCAGTCCTGCAAGGCAGGGCCGAAGACGACTTTTCACCACCGGTGACAAGGACGAGAAGATCTGGTTGTTCGCTGTCTAGTTAGCTCCCCACCCGGTTACCCTCCACCTCTCCTACACCACTGGGTGGCTCCACACTGCCTTCTGCCATGAAAATACTAAAACGGCCGACGACGGTCAGAGATTCGTAGGGCAGGAACCCCACGGTGGATAAATGAGGGCCAGTCGGACGTGTGATGCGTGTTTTCCGTTGCAATATATATTCTGGTTTGTTCTCGTAATATGTTCCGATTTCGTCATTAATGGAGTTGCCAGTGTTTTGTATTTATTTATTTCGTATTTGTGCTATTATCGGAGAATGTGGCAATGCCTGTATAATTATTATTATTTTCTTTGCTACGCACCCTTGAAGGCTGTTACGTATGAGACGACCGCGGATTATGTTTATCCATGACACACTCCAAGTAGTAGTGGTAAGTGATCGGAGTGTCGATTCTCCTTCAGTCTTAACACACGTCTCCCTGATCATGACGAACACAGGCACCTATGCACAAGTCACTATTGGAACAATGGTTCTTCTGTAATGTAAGCGGGTGACGTTGATCACTACGCAACATCAGATTATTAATTTATTTCAATTCATATAATTATTGAATTATATAACATACAAGAAAGAATGCATTGGCCTCTATACGTATTCTACGTCACTCTAGCTCAGTTGATCAAGGGTTACATCAGCAGCCTACACATCACTCGCAATTAAGGAAAAGTAGTTCATATTAACTGCGTTTCTTTGGATTACTATTGTTGTGAGACCTACCGTCGAACAAGTTTGTTTAGATTGACCACTTGAAATGGAAGTCCTGTGAGAGTGTTTTACGAGTTGTGGAAATGGGTCAAGAAAGGCGATGGTAAGCAGCACGGCAACGCCAGCAGGGCAGCCCAGAGCAGTAAACACGCTAATTGCGTGCCTCTGTCTAGGGAGTAATCACAGCGTACGCGCTAATTAAGACTGCAGCTAGCTAGCTTGTGTGAACTGCGCGCCCTGATGGATATTGATAGCCCGGCTTGGCCTAACAGGTTTCCCGTGTCGGGACGCAGCTATTATAACATACTGTACTCTCGCTCTCCTCAGAGTTCATAAATACAATGACAACAGTTCACGCAAATTTTACCAAGCGCAACGCCGATGGCACAATACCTGGCTTACGGACACCACCTTTCTGTCGCCAACTGGAGACTTATAAATATAACGAATATTCGCTAGGACACGAGGTACACCAGTCATGTGAACTGCAACTTTTTCTTAACAACTGCAACGCGTCTGTTTGCCGGCCCATTTGAAAGGATTAAACTGAATCCAGCTGGTAAGTTTCCAATGAATCTTTATATTATTACTTCAACTATCTCAAGGCATAACATATAGGTTGCCAAATTTTGAAAACATTTTAATTATTGGCTGCGGATACCTGCATTATTTTTAGATTAAAACCACGTAGTCTACATATTGACGATTGGCATATTTAATGATCCTAGATGTACAGAAAATAACAGTACTGCTAATAAAAACTTAGACGTGAGGTCTAAGGTCGGCTCAGGTTCGATTCCCGGGTACCATCGACATTTTTCCATTCTTGTCTAATAAATTTAGTTTTATGGCCTCTGGTTGAGTTCCACTTCAAACACTCCTTCTGTATTTGAAATGAAATCCATGAACCTTTGATCAAATTACACAATGTCCGTTCTTCACTGATTCCTAGCTAACGTTGTGAAGAATCTGATTAGTAAATTGCAGGTAAGACAACCATAGGTTTAAAAGGGTGGAGAATTTTGGCATTTAATGTGGCAGTCGACCTTGACTAACTCAGCCGATTAGAGCAAGCGCCCGGTAAGCTGGAGGTCCTAGGTTCGATCCCGGGTCCAACGACACTTTCCATTCTTATCTTCTAAATTTACTTCCATACCATTTGACTGACCTTCGATCATTCTAATATTCAGTACAAATCTTACGCTTTGCTAACGATATTGTAGTATTAGGAGAATCAGAAGAAGACTTGGAAATCATAATAAATGGCATGAACGTAGTCCTGGAGAAAGAGTTTAATATTAGGATTAATAGAGGGAAAACCAAGGTAATGGAGTGTAGTATGGGAAACAGAGGAATAACAAAGGGTGTTAGATTGGGAAGGGATATTTTGAGGGAAGTTAAGGAATTATGATACTTGGGAAGCGTAATAACTAGGGATGGTAGTAGTATAGTAGACATAAAGAGTAGGATAGCACAGGCAAGGAAGGCTTTCGCGAAAAAAGGGATTTACTTACGGGTAATGTAACTGTGAATATTAGAAAACCATTGCTAAAAATATTCTTATGGATCGTGGCGTTGTATGGGTGCGAAACGTGGACGATAAGAGTTGGGGAAAGGAAAGGACTAGAAGGCTTTGAATTGTGGTGCTATGGGCAAATGCTGAAAATAAGATGGGTAGATAGAATCACAAACAGAATAGGGCAAAAGCTAACAATATGGAGGACGTGGACTAAGAGAAGGGATAGATTAATAGGCCACGTTTTAAGATACGAGGGTCTTATAAAATTCGCATTAGAGGGAAGTGTGTGGGGTAAAAACGGAAGAGGGAGGCCAAGGATGGAATACCTTAAGCAGGCAGGTTGTTGTTTGTGCTAGTTATAAGAAAATGAAAAGGCTTGCGCAAGATAGGTTAGCATGGAGGGTTGCATCAAACAGGTCTTAGGACTGAATACCACAACAACGTAGCATAGTTATTGCGCACAGTTAGTACCAAATGAATTTAAAACGTACTGGCCACCTTCTCATTTGGGAGGGTTACAGGCGCTTTAAGAGCCCTTCCAATGCGTCGGCCATATTACAAATGGTTTTTCAGTAAGGGCGGGTTGATGCTGAAACAATAAGCTGTGTGTGAGGTACTAACAAAATTTCCATGTATGCCCTTTCAAATAAAAGAAGAATTTGGTTAATACCTCACACACAGTTTGTTTTATTCAATTTCAAAATATACCGGCCTTTATTGTAAAACCCTAAACGTTTAAAGTATCTAGTAGAAGAAAGCTCTCATTTAGCTTTAAAACTACACACCTATTCAAATATATATTAGTCGAAACCCATCCCTGTTTTAGACGTCCGAAGTTGGCTAATTAACGATTTTTCCTTATCGTTACACAGATTGGTTGTTCTGACTCAATGAAGTAGCCATGTGCAACTTAACAACATTCATATCACTCCCGAAGATCATCAATGAATTTGATATGTAATATTTTACGACGGCACAGAATCCCATGTTGCAGAAATATTCCAATCAGTTACTGTCAGTGCGGATTTCTTTTCATGACTTTACTATATTAAATCTATATTTTTATCATAGAATGAGCCTCTGATTGTTAAAGTATATATATATATATGTTTATGTCTTATATGAATTTTGGTTGTTCTTTCGCGATTACAGGACGTAAGCACCAGTATGGCTTTGATCCGGTGAGTCCAGTTTCTTTTACTCAAATTCACGCTGACTACTGGTTTTATGAACTGAATCTGGGAGCTGATTAGAATATTATACTGTATACGTGACGTTTCCCTGAACATGCAGTTTTATAGTAGTTTTATTCGAAGGTTTATATAAATAGAATCTGATTGGTGGTGTCCTGAGTTTTCCATTTAATTGCCGAACTTCGACGGCTAACGGGAGAAACCACGAGCCTAGCAGATGTTGCTGGCAACGTCGTTGTCTCTGAATACGCTTAATAACTTCGATAGAATTATAAGGCGGATCATGTCTCAATCCAGTTTGACTACTTGTAATGCAAGGCCTCTAAGTTCAGGTTCCTGGGAGAGGGTGTTAGCGTTCTACAAGAATGTAGGCGGAAATAGGTTCCGAAGCGCTCGCTGCTGCGTGGAAGTGACCCACAAGTCTTGTAGTCATCAAGTCTCAGTTGTGTTTGTATTATTTCAAAATGTGTGAGGCAGATGAAGTCTCTATCTCTAGCTTCCAGGTCTTCGGTATTGTGATATTGTGGGTCAGACACATTGCCCTGGTTCAAGACCCACCAATTCCTCCATAACTTAAGTAGCTTCTATAACACTTTCACGAAATTTTTCTAAAACTTCGTTATTATTTTCTGGCTACCCATTATCTGAAAATAATTATAGATGGGGAAGATGTTTTCGTACGTATCACTATGTCATCACTTAATTTCTGGACCGTGCGTCTCATCAGTTGCACCAAAAGTTTAAAGTTTCATTAATGTTTCCGTGCTGTCCATTTTCCGTATCCAATACATTCACGTTTACATTAAACTGTTTAGCCACTCCCACTGAGACGATCAATCAAGTTGTAACCTGCCACCGCGTAATAATACAGTCCAAGGTTGAGCACATTAACTGCGCAACACCTCGCGGAAAATAGTTTCTGAATTACAGCATCAATCTCAATCTTGGTTTTACCACGTGAGATTTTGTAATTGATAATGTACTGAGGAAGCCAGAGTGGAACACGTGCTCTGGTTATCAAACCCGGATCTACAGTAATAGCTAAAGCTGACTCGTCTCGCCTGTATTTCTAAGGACCCTCATGTAGAATTAGTCGTTAAATACTTTAGAACAGTGATGGGAAAACTTTGGTGGTGTAGTGTACCTTTTGGGATTTAAGAAATATTTAAGGTTCTACGCTAAAAATATGTATTTGTTGTAAAAACAAAATAATTAATTCCCGAAAAATTGAAAACAACTTATTTTCCGGCTAGCTAAATTGAAAAAGTTTTATACACTCAAGGTTCACTGTGGGTAAATTGTCTACCAGTGAATTCTGCTCAAAATGATCGTCACAGAACTTTCTTACCGCCACCACGTGGCCAGCTCGTGCAATCAGGTAGCGACAGCAGAATGTCTGATCACCCAACCTCTCTCTGGATCAGTGATCGTCAAAAGGCTCTGATTGGTTCTTACTTATCCCGTCCGTGCTTTTATTGTAGAATCAATCTGAAATTTTTTTATCCTTACGTCACATCAGCGTAGGGCAAACGGGTGCTGTTTTCCGAAAACCCTTCCAACCTTAAGCGAAGGCGGAGGGGAGCATTCCTTTGTATCTCAGACGCAGAATTTATTTCTAAACCGTGAAATCCTATGAGCGAGGCCCACATTCCTACCTCCCAAATTTATCAATCTTATCATTATTCCATGCAACCATAAATCGCGCTACAGTGGTTTCTCCCTAAAGATTATGAAAAAGTACTTGTTAACTCCATTCATATTTGAAAACCCGGCACTCAGAATCAACGTTTCTTCGATAACATATTAGGGCTAAAAAAATTGCAATACTAGCTAACCAACAACGATAAGACAGGTCAAAATCCAGAAACGTTTTTCGATATTTAGCCGCGGTGGATGGGGTAACTACTGCGAGGAGGTTTCGTTGCCAATTTTACTCTTCGTTACAAAGTTGCCAGCATCCAGTGCCTCTCATTCTCAACATAACATTCCAATATGTAGGATAAGTCAATAAATTTGTATGAGGTCAATGATACAAAAATAAAGAGATGAAATAACAGAAAAATATTTATTTCTTTTTTATTCGTCAGATTATGAAAATGTCTCGCGGGTCGGATATAACATTTCAGGGGGCCGCATTTTGCACGCGGACCGTAGTTTCCCCATCACTGCTGTAGAACGTTAATCAGTGCCAATGAAGTAAAGTACAGGATTTACAACTAAGACAGCGGTATCAGGTATCTATTCTTCCAACATAAAAATATCTGCGAGTTTCAAAACATTCTTCATAATTAGCTATTTTCCAGATAAATAACATTCAACATATTATTAATGTCCTTCAGACGAGAAAAACAGTTTCTGGCGTTACAGTCGTCCGTGTGCCTCGCGGCGTTGGTGAAGATGAGTTCCGATATCAAACAACTTGACCGGTATCTAAGTCTGTTTATAAATCACTAATTCTCCCACTTGTGCGCGTTCAGTGTAGCTCAAATGATGGTGTCTTCAGCGCAGATTCCACATAGGAGCCATTGTGTTGTGTCACGCCTGCGGTCTGAGCGTAACAATGCAGTGTGCAGAGTGCGGTTTATTCCTTGCTATATCTGATATCTGCATTGGGTTGACTGGACGACAGATCTAGCATTCTGTGTTACAAGTATATATATATTGCTTTAACTTTACTTACCCCTTCAACAATGACTACATCACCACTATTGTTTATTCAGACACACTGAACCCATATCAAGATCCCCTTAATTTGTTGGAAATATAAAGCATCATGAAGAATGTGTTGTAACTCTGAGCTTTGTAGCTAGAATAATGGATTCATCTTCCAATGCCTTTATTATAAATGCTATTATTTGCGTTCATCGATATTGAAGAACGTACTACAGTCGTTAACAATATATTCCGCATGAGGTTAGGTAACTACCCTTTAATATCATAGGTAGGGAATTGAAGAGAAAGAATGAGGAAGGTAGAGCAAGACACGTGGTCTGACGGGGGCTTCCGGGTTATAGTTTAAGGATCCTACCCAGCGTTTTACCTAAAAGAGATGCAGGGAAAACCCTAGAAAACCAACATCCAGTACGTCGGGCTATTGGGTACTATTCTCACATCCTTCCGAATGACTGGAGAGGAGTTTGCTGTGTGGACGCAGCATTCCCTTCTCCGTGCCTCGAAACGTTTATGAGGGAGGTGGCCGAATGGTTCAATAGTATCAGCGTACTTTTTTACTGTATGCCCAAGGTCTGCAAATTCACTCCATCTTAGACTGTCTTATCATCTTTATTGTGATTTTACTACATTGCACGTTGCAGTTGAACCGAGTTTAATAATACAACCGGCAAACAATTAGGCTCCATATTTTTTCCATCCATCGCTATATGTGCATCAATATTTAATGAAGTGACAAAAATGTATATTAAAATAAATATTTTTAATGAAAACCAGTTAAAAAATTAAAAATATATAAGCAGGGCGTTTTGTGTTTAATTTGTTACTTTATCAGGTGTACATTAATTGCAATTAACATGTATTTTATACATATTTCTCATTGAAGAAAATTTTGTGTTTCAATAATAATAATATCTAGTATATCTCATTCTTTAAAACATTTTTATGTACACCTGATGATCCGGAAATTCGGACGAGACGTCGTTATAGTATATATATATATATATATATAGTATATATATATATATAATTTTATTAATTGCTTTCTCATTTAAAATAGATTTGTGGTCATTTAATTTATTATTATATTTGAAAATGTCAGATAATATGAGTAATAATGATAGTAATTATAGGATGGACAGTATTCTTACGTTCAGATCGTGTTTACGCGATTCCAGGTTCGTTGCAAAGTAATTAGATTAGTTTTAATTCATTGGAAAACATTGAGACTACCGATCCAGTATTTCTCTGACATTAAGGTAAGAATTTACGAAGGAATATTAAAACCAATAACTCAGTAATACCAAATTTACGAGTACCTTTAGCACATTATTAAAAAATTAATAAAATCGCACATGAATAAAGTATCAAGAAAGGATGCTTATACATAGCTTATACATAAGGCAGCTAACAGTAATTATGATTGAAGATCAAGAATCGAAAGCAGAAATCAAGAAAGGAGTAAGACAAGGATGCAGTCTGTCACCCATACTGATAAATTTATATATAGAACATGAGATGAAGAAAGTTAAAATGGAATATTAAAAAGGAATCATTCTGCAAAGAGAAGAAATAAAAGCCTTACGCTTTGCCGATGATATTGTAGTATTAGGGAAATCAGAAGAAGATTTGGAAACCATAATAAATGGCATGAACGGAATCCTGGAATGGGGATTAATAGAGGGAAAACCAAGGTAATGGAGTGTAGTTTGAATAATAGCGGAATAACAAAGGGTGTTAGATTTGGAAGGGATATTTTGACGGAAGTTAATGAATTCTGCTGCTTGGGAAGCATAATAACTAGGAATGGTAGAAGTATAGTAGACATAAAGAGTAGGATAGCACAGGCAAGGAAGGCTTTCGCGAAAAAGAGGAATTTACTTACGGGTAATATAAGTGTGAATATTAGGAAATCGTTGCGTTTTATGGGAGCGAAATGTGGACGACAGAATTGTTGAGAAAATTTAATGTAATAATTTAATTTTTAAATAGCTATTTTGCCAGTTATTGGCCATCAATATAACAAACAAATATCGTGATAATAGTCAATATACATGTACCAAGGCTAAACTTCAGTAGTGTCTGAAATGCACAAATGTTCCCAAGTACAGCCATCTTTAAAATTATTACAGAAATATGTAATTCATATAAGATTTGGGCATGAAGAGGGCAAAACTCTGCTTAATGACTAATATTGTAGTATTACGGGAGTAGAAGATGAATTGGAAACCATAATAAATGGCATGAACATGGTTTACGAGAGTTCAATTTTAGGATAAATAGAGGGAAAACCAAGATAATGGAGTGTAGTACGGGAAGCAGTAAACAGAACAAAGGGTGTTAGATTGGGAAGGGATATGTTGACGGAAGTTAAGGAATTCTACTACTTGGGAAGCGTAATTACTAGGGATGATAGAAAAAGAGGAATTTACTTAGATGTAAAATAAGTGTGATTATTAGGAAATCATTCTAAAATGTTCATATGGAGCGTGGCGTTATTTGGGCGCGATATGTGGGCAATAGGAGTTGTGGAAAGGAATCGAATAGAAACCTTTGAAATGTGGTGCTGTAGGCGAATGCTGAAAATCAGATGGGTGGATAGAATCACTAACGAGGAATAGGGAAAGAGCGGAGAATTTGGTGGACGTTGACAAAGAGAAGGGATAGATTAATACCACGTTTTAAGGCACGAGGGTCTTGTAAAATTAGCATTAGAGGGTAGTGTGTGTGGTAAGAATATAAGAGGGAGGCCGAGGATGGAATACGCTGCGGAGATCAGGGAGAATGTGGGAAGTGTTTGTTATGTGGAAATGAAAAGATAGGTTAGCTTGTAGGGTTACATCAGACCAGTTTTCGGCCTGAATACTACAACACAAATTTTTCGTACAGGTTGGCTCTTTTACTCATAAGTTAGGCCAGTCTCATGCAACTTTAATTTTGTTTTGTATGATAAGATGTAGATACACAAATATTACGTACTAAAACATCCTAGTAATTAGAATAAGTACGAAGAGTACAAATAATATTATATTACCGTACAATTTATGTCCCGACATTGAAAATTCATTCCATTTTATCTCTCTCATAACTTTTGTACTGAAAATGTACTTTGACCGAAATCCCATAAGCTGCGGTAATCCTATCGACAGGGGAGGGGAGAAAATATGTAGTTTAGTAACACGTTGGCATCATTGTGCGCTAGTTTTATGGCCAAAGAGGATAATCAATGTGACAGTCCGGCTTCCACTTTACCTGCTTCTGGATATAAATCCGTAAGTTAACGTATGAAAGGGAGGACACAAATGTAACAACATCGCCGCTTAACACATGAAATTTGCCACGATTTAGGCAAATGTATTCATGATAATTGAAATGTTTCATTGTTAATTAGTAAATTAATTTGGATCACGGAAAATAAATTACATTGGCAAATAATTTAGCTACACAAAGCATTCGGAAATTAAAACTGTAGGTAAATTCATTCGATAAAATATTATTTTTGGGGGTGTAATTTGCCGTCAGAATTATATAACATGTGACTAACATTTGATGTTTCATTTCAATGCATGACTGAGGGTATAGTCTATTTTGGAATCTAAAAAAATGAAGGTTAACGAACGAAACTGGACTCTAATAAATTTAGAAATATTTTAAGATATTGTAGTATGCAGATGCACCAGACTCCTTGACGCTTCAGGAGTAGTTGGAAACAAGGCTGCGAAATTCTGGCTGGCCCACTTATACCCACGTATCCTCAAAACAAGGGCAGGCTTGAATCGACTGAATGAAGTCAAGGGCACGAACAGATATGAGAAGTGTAAGTTAGTGCTTATCATACAGGAAGTATCCTTCACATTTTGCAGGAAAAAAGTACTGTCGACAAAAGAACCTGCCGCTATAATAACATTGCTGAATTACATTATGCAAAATATAATAAAGGAAAAATGAATGAATCAATAATAAATAATTAAAATAAGGTTTATATTAAATTTGTTATGATTTATAGATTGATTTACTGTTTACTTACATTAATTATATAATGTAACTAAAAAGTAGAATGTACAAAAATTGTCCTACTGCAATTATAATTTAACCCTCCAAAGTATACGTCTTATTAAAAATATGTCTATTTCTGCAGTAATTCACCTCTATAATTAAGTTGATAAATAATATAAATATGTGGTCCAATATCGTTATCGTCACTGAACGCAGTCCAGGGAACAACAATGTCTCATTTTGAATCATTTAATATTTCACTTGATAAGGTATTTCATTACGTTTGTACCTGAAGATGTCCGAAAATGTTGACGAAACAAATAAAATTTTGTAATGCATTCAATTTAAAGTATTTTTCTGGCATATTGGCAGGTTTTTTGTTGGTTCTCGTTCAGTGTTTTAGATATCATGTACCGGAGTTCCAAATGAAATAATTAAATTAATCTGATATAATACTATAAATAAAATACAAATAATGTCAGAAATAGAAGAATTTAATCGAATAAAATGATAAAAAATTATATTTTAATGAAATGATGATTTTCCGAAATTTGAAGACTAAACGTTTTAATTCAACTTAAATTTTGCTATTTCTTTGTATTTTATTTGTCACATTTACTTTACAATCTTAGCAGATATTATGAATACAGTCCAAACAATTTTAAGTTATACTCGGTTACTACTAATAATTAACTCTATAATTACCAAATATAGCCTCATTATCTTACGAAATGACATGAAATAAATTTACAATAAAAGTACTAGTAACAAAATGTTATTTCGTTCGGATCGTTTCCAAAACACGGAGATTTCCGTCGTCGTGTTCACTCTACTAGTGATGTCATAATGCCAGAATGAAAATATTCAATGTATATGTTAATTTTGGGAATGATACAGAAAATACTATCTGCGTTTCTATGGTAACATATTAGTTTGAAGTCTAATGTGGAGATACATAAAGTTTTCAAGTGTCTCATTACCAATTTTTTCAAAACAGGTCATTATGGGATTCCCATTCAAGAACTATTTATTTGGTGGTAAGTTACAAGATTATAAAAAATAGGCATTATTTAAAAGAAAATTTACAATTATAAGTAGGTCAGTCAAAAGTATGTTGGTTAACTGAGAGAAATTTTGATCCCACCTCGTTTTGAAACTGTTGATTATTAACTCAAAAGGGAGATAGTTGAACAGAGAAACTACATAAAATAGGGACAATAAACAGTGGTCTTCTGGAACTAAAATACCACTTAAGGTGTTAATAAGTTGTAATGAAGTTTTTTACAGAAAAATTGAATTTTTGTTTAAACCTTTTTTTAAAAAAAATGTTATACTAAAATGTATATTTTGGATGCAGAGGATGCAACTATTTTCTGTATGATAAAATGGGTTTATGTATTTTTGGAAAAGCATAAGTTCTAGCTAAATTGGCAGAAGTAATGAAGAATGAACAGTAAGTATTCTTATTAATGTGATTATTAATTTTATGTCTCACATATCTTTGAGTTAAACAACAGCCTTATTGTAATTGCAAGCCTCATATAATGATCTGCTAAATGTATACTGCATAAAGTATCTGTCGCTATTGTGATGGATCCTTTGTCAGCTTTTGGGGACATAATTCCAGGGCTACGTTTTGAAAATCTGTTTTTGATATTCTTGTTGTTTCTGAGGTGATTTATGTAAAAGTTGGAAATATGGATTTTATGACTAAATTCTTGTAATATTTGAGTGACCTTGGTTCTTACAATTTTTATGGTCACCTTAAGGTAAATTGGATGGGCTTGGTTATAAATATTTTATAGAATTGTTAATTAATTGTTTATACACATACATATTAGTTTATTATTATTTATTTTTAAATGAAGGAAGATCGTACCCTCAACAATAAATATTTGAATAAAAAATACGTAAAACGAAGGAAAATATTCTCTTGAGATGTCGAACTAAAATTGCATATATGATGGTTTAACAAAGGGGGTTGGATTGGGAAGGGATATATTGACGGAAGTTAAGGAATTCTGCTACTTGGGAAGCGTAATAACTAGGGATGGTAGAAGTGTAGTATACATAAAAAGGATACCATAGGCAAGGAAAGGCTTTCGCGATAATGAGGGATTTACTTACGGGTAATATAAGTATATTAGGAAATCGTTCCTAAAAAGGTTCGTATGGATCGTGGCGTTATATGGGTGCGAACCGTGGACGACAGGAGTTGGGGAAAGGAAAATAATAGATGCCTTTAAAATGTGTGCTATAGGCGAATGCTGAAAATAAAATGGATGGATAGAATCACAAACTAGGAACTACTAAATAGAATAGGTGAAAAGCGAACAATATGGAGGATGCTGTATCAGAGAAGGGATGGATTAATAGGTCACGTTGATAGACACGAGGGTTTTGTAAAATTAGCAGTAGAGGGAAGTGTGTGTGGGGTAAGAACAGAAGAGGGAGAACATTGATGGAATACACTAAGCAGATTAGGGAGGATGTTGTGTGTGCTTGTTATAAGGAAATGAAAAGGCTTGCGCAAGGTAGGTTAGCATGGAGGATTGCATCAAACAGCCTTAGGACTGAATACCACAAAAACATGTTGGTAATTCTTAAAAGAGTTTCTAAAGGGGTCTTAGAACGATCAGAATTATATAAATTTCCGCGTTCAAATAAATGCTAAGATTGTTTTCATTAAAATGGCCAATTTATTTGTGTGTCCCAAATTAAGTTATAAAATACTTTCAAGATAAGATAAAAACAATATTTCTCGAAAATTGGTGTTTTATCTCATTAAGTTTGGAAATCTTAATTTATTTGCACTGAAAACAAAAACCTTGTATTTTACACTTGCCTTTTTTTAAAAAAAATTATTGAAGCTATATTTCGGTTTGTTGGTAAATTATTTCTGGTTCTATAAAAGCATTTCTTTATAACTCTTTTTATGGTTGTATACAATTAGTGGCAGTGAAAAAGAAATTTAAAAAAATTCTCATTATCTCTTCGGCTTCATATAAAATAAGGACATTGTGGGTAAGTATAGTAATAATTAAGTTAGCTGTTTGCAATTATCAGAATGACAATAAAAATAATTAAAGCCCCGGTATGACGAAAGGTTGAAATGTAAAATAGTGTTAGTGAAGCAGAACGACTTACCCATGGCTGCGCCATCACTTCCCTGCGTCTCTGCAGCTGCGCGGCGTACGCCATCCTGAAGGCATTGCCCACCGCCGCATGGAGGTCCTCCGCCTGCGAACAAGGACGTCTGTGTTAGCCTCACGAGTAGGCGGCACATGCAAATCGTTTATTCGCATTATCAGCTGTCGCTGCTGCCAACGCTACGGAAAACCCGGCCACACTGGGAACGCAATTCACACCCACAAAAAAATACGAATCTAATATTTTCTGCAAAGCGGTAAATTATTTTTATTTAATTAATATTTCATATTTCAGGTAATAATTTTATATTGAAAAAAATAGAAACTCAGAAGGAGGAGGGCGGAGGATAGTGCGCACAGGAAACAAAACATACAAAGGAAAGAATCACCAACAATATGAAACTCCATTAACTCCGTCAAAAACATGGCTGCCCAAATTTTTGCACGTTGTTGTGGTATTCAGTCCTAAAACTGGTCTCATCCAACCCTCCATGCGCTTGCCATTTTATTTCCGCATAACTATCACATCTACATCCTCCCTAATATGCTTAGAGTATTACATCATTGTCCTCCCTCTTCTGTTCTTCCCACACACAATTCCCATTAATGCTAATTTTACAAGACCCTCACGTCTTGAAACGTGGTCTATTAATCTACCCCTTCTCTTGGTCAACGTCCTCCATACTTTCCGCTCTTCCCCTATCTTGTTTAGAACTTCCTCGTTAGTGATTCTATCCACCCATTTGATTTTCAGCATTCCCCTATAGCACCACATTTCAAAGCATTCTATTATTTTCCTTTCTGCATCTCCTACCGTCCTCGTTTCGCGCCCATATAACCCCACACTCCATACCAGAATTTTTAGCAATGATTTCCTAATATTTATATTACTCGTAAGTAATTACCTCTTCTTTGCGAAAGCCTTTATTGCTTGTGCTGTCCTACTCTTTATGTCTACTATATGTCTATAACCCCTAGTTATTATACTGCCCAAGTAACAGAATCCATTAACTTCCATAAAAATATTCCTTCCAAATTTAACACCCATTGTTATTCCACTTTTTTGCATACTACACTCTATTGCCTTGTTTTCCCTCAATTAATCCACATATTGAATTCTTTCTGCGTAAATAAAGTGGGGGAATATATAAAATGTAAAGATTGAGGTTTACATGTATACTAATGAAGGGAGTAAATATCAGTGAGAAATATTAATGAACGTATAAAACTGAATTATGATTTTTTTTCTATATATTTTCATTACGCGGTACTAGAATGATAAACAATGTTTTAGATTGTGAAATTTCTTGAATTGTTTAACATAGACTTAAGGATCTAAAATAAGTTATTTGCATTAAATTCATATATTTATATTCTCTAGATGAATATGGTGTTTTGAATACAGAGTGTGAATATAAAATGGGGTTTTCTTTTTTGGAACTTAATGAAATAAAAGAATACAGTCATTTTAATTCCTGATTAAGTAAATCTTTACGTATCGTTAGAAATAAAGATAAATAATCGACAGATTTGTAGATTACTGAAATATTATCCTTCTTAAATAGCAATAAAAAGAGTAGCAGCCTTTGAAATGTGGTGCTGAAAATATGATGGGCGGGCAGAATCGCTAATGAGGAAATTTCTAAACAGAATAGAGCGAACAATATGGTGGACGTTGACCAAGAGAATGGATAGATTATTTGGCCACGTTTTAAGGCATGAGGGTATTGTAAAATTAGCATTAGAGGGTAGTGTGTAAACAGATGAGGGAGGCCAAGGATGGAATTCGCTAAGCGCTTTAGTGAGGATGTGGGATGTGCTAGTTATGAGGAAATGCAAAGGCTTGAGCAAGATAGGTTAACATGGAGGGTTGCAACAGGCCAGTCTTGGAGCTGAATACCACAACAACAAATAACATTTTGAATCTGGTCAACAAATTATCAAAAACGGGTAAAACAATATAATTAATAGAGATAGACTCTGAAACACAGTTCTTAGAATCATTAAGAATACAATTAATTCTCAGTTTACTAAATTTAGAAATAAATGTACGGGTAATAGTAACCAGAAAAAAATTTTGAACACATATTTAAGATTATTTGAATGATAATGAGAATCAAGTAAGAATAAAGTTTAGTCAACAAGATTAATAACAACCATTGCTTTTTTATGATTTATTGAATGAATATATGAAAAGCTTAGCCAACAATTGAGACCTGGCTGAAAATATGAAAAATAAAAGAAAATGCGTCCAAATCATTAGCTCTTAAAAGGTAACAGTGTCCTACAGTCAGGCTCAATCATATGGGTATTCTAAAAGAAGCATTCACTCAGACACTAAGCTTAAATGGAGGGAACATGTAAAGAAAAAGTAAATAAGCTAAAGGATTAACTTGGTCGATTGGACGAAAATCAAACTTATTAATAGAAAATATATTACTCATATATACAAATCATATGGATTTACGGAGTAGAACTGTGGGGATGTGCAGCCAAATCTCACATTGATATTGTGTAACAAGAACAATGGAAGATCCTTCGCAGCACAACAAATGCTCGTTGATACTGACCTGAACGTTTCATATGTTTGTGACGTCATCAAAAATAAAATTCCACTACTATAATCGTTACTACAGCTTCTGCACAACCAAACAGTGGAGAGATGCTGACCGATAGACTTCTACGAAATCAGTACAAGCAATAAAATTAGCTTAAAACTTGTATATAATCTGATTATAACTTAAATGATTTTTTTAAAAATTCAAACGTTAGAATTAACAGCTGGGTAAAAAGTAATTTCAGGATTTCTTGGGGGAGCTTTTTCAGTACCTAACAAGACTTTTAATGCTATAAATAAATTTGCGTGGCTTTAATTTAGAGTAGAAAAACAGAGTCGGTTTGATTTTTAAAGGATAACAGAAAAGCAGTTAACCGAACACCGTCTAAGCTAATTTCAACAACCGTTTGTACGCAGAGGGACCTGACGAAGTAATGGAAAATGGAACTAGCAGCATCCATTTAGATAAATTTACGTCTGACGCACAAAGTGGATTTGGTTTCGGATATAAAATACACGGAACAATCTCCTAACAGCGACAACGCTTTTTATTCAATTAATTGCAGCAACACACACACAGAGGGAGAGACGACTTACGGCTACACCAATCTTTCCAATGACATTCATTTAATTAAAGTACAGACGGTCAGTATTTTTTATGGGCTCGCAAAAACGATACGCAATAATGCGATTACGTGCTCTTGTCTTTAATCTTCTATAAATACATAAAGAAAATATGGTCGAATGTTGGCACTATCGAACGTGAAAAATTGTCCCTAGACGGAAATTTTCCTTTGAAGCTTGTTTGCATTCCTCATAATATAATTGAAATAGGGGAAAGGTATTCGAGTTGCTTTTTCAAATAAAAACGATATTAAAATGCACGTACAGAAGATTACTTTCCTCATACTAGTTCTAAAAAGCAAAGTAATAGCGCTATATTAAAATTGCAAAGCACCCAGAGCACTCAGTATGCAACTTAAGTTGAGCGATTAACGATGTTACATATTCATAACGTAATGAATTATTTAATATGTGTGGCAAAATATAGTTAGTTACCTTGTAAAACTGCGACGCAAATTGGTTTGCACGCTAAACGTGCACCTACTGATCAATTTAAGGAAGTGGTTGGAAATTTTTTATTAATTGTGGAGGAAGCCGTAACGAATTCGCAGAAAGATACTCTGAAATATATATAAGACAGTTTCTATTACAACAACTGAGTTATTCACATTATCGTCACTTTCGGGTCCTGGCACCAGGATAAAGGAGAAATGGTTTACGATTCCTTATTTGCGTTACGTTTTTGGCATAAACATTATCGGAAATTAAGAAAATCGAACATGTGTTCACTGCTCTTGCGAAGGACAAGCATGCAGGTGGTTGTAAAAAAAAGTATTGAGTCAAAACGTATTATGGGTATCAGGTCATTTTAAATAATTTGTGGTTTTATATTAATTGATATATACTTCGTTTAGCCTCGGTTCGAATTTGTGAGCTGCAGTGAACTAAGAGCCTTTTATTGACTATACTTCTGATATAAAAAAATATGTCCAGATTTCGTGTCGGTAATACCCAGACACAAGGAAAAAAATTAATTTCAATAAGAAAATAGTCTTAATTCTGCTGTGCGATCGCCTAGCCGCCCACGTCCAGTGTCCCGGTTCAACAATAGTGACACCGACCTGTGTGTCAACGAAGGATGCCCTCACTACTTACGGTACAACACTTGTGATGGTTCAGACTGATTATTAAGTTCGAAGGAATAGAATAACTTGACGTTCCTACACTACTCCGACGGTTGTCTCAACGCACATGATAAGAAGTGAGAGTCCTGAAACAACAAATGTTTATTCATATAAAAATTCTTAAGAGTACAGCAAAGACAGATAAATTTGGTAAATATGCCCGAGTTTCAGGGTACTGTTAACAGTTATTTAGATGTCAAATCCGTAATTTGTACATTAAATCCGGAAGAAATATTGCATTACACAAGCATTTCTTTCCTAATGTGCTCCAGCCAACTTTTATTCTTCTACCGACTTTTGACTCCTTTAATCTACGTTCAATATAAAATTTTCATATTTGTGTTGACCATAATCTATGTTAAATGTAACATAATGTAGTTTATCTGTTTTATTTTTGTCTTGATCTTCTTTTATAATTATGAGTTGTTATGAATTACAAAAATGACTTTCTTTAAAAAATTATAATATAATTTTTAAATTTCCTCATATAAATTTCCTCATATAAATTGTTTAATTACTTTTTATCAATGTTATTATTATATTCAATATTTTCCTCGACGTAAATTTAATATTATATTTATTGTTACTAATTATTTGTAATGTATGTTATTTACAAGATTTAAAATGTAGCTATTAGTAATGAAATACTTTTATATTTTTAAAGCTTTAAATTGAGGCACTTATGTTATTATTATATTAAATAAATCAGTCAATCAGCTTCTTCGTCTGAACGAAATTTAATTATATACTTTTAATACAGGGTAGTAACTCTACGTTGCGTTCCTTCAATTCAGATTCTCATCAGGTGTAATTTTAAATGGAACCAAGGGATACTAATAATAATATGAAAATCGCACAATGGGCAGGAAACAATATCTCTGTTAATGCCAACGCATATAGAGAACTACTCTATCCTGTACAAAATTGAATCAGAGTATGGTGCATTATAATATAATTTATAAATATTTCATTTGTAGCCAGCACAAAGTCAAGAGTTGGAACTTTCGGGACAAATGGTGACACTGGAATATCCCGTAAAGGGACAAACACGTCTATTTTGGCCCCCTTTCTGAGAAATGGCTAAGGAGGGGATATTGGGTTTAACCATAGGCTGGCCAATAAGAGGATGGAAAAAGTAGAGAGGAAGGGAGGAAACGTTTACCGTCATCTCTGAGATTTTCAGAGACAGACGCTTCTGGTAAAGACGGCGAGAGGGATGGTCCTGTTAGCGCCACAGAACGAGCGGCATCCGAGAGTTCCTGAATGTTCCGGCTTTTGGTAAGTGTTGGCCACGAATGATCACGCGACCGCGGGTTCGTAACCGAAATCACCACGGTTATCCTTGGGAAAAGGAGTCTCATTTTTAGCTTTCGGAATTGGTAAATTTTTATGCCAGACGGATAAATATTTCATATTTAATTTTGTTTTATTTATAATAAATTCCTTTTTTTCTTTACGATATTTATTTTATTTATTTCCTGCGTAAAGAACCTACGTAGGTGGCGCCCAAAATCCCTGACCACGTGGTATTCAGAAGCGTACCACAAGAGATACTGATCTCTTGTTTATTGTCCAATGCATGATAAGTTTCTTACTCACAGTGATGATAAGCCTCGTTGAAAAAAGTCTTCAGGCTGATGCGAACCGTGTCACAAATAAATTAAAGACCATGAAAATTGAGACGTACTCAGTGCATGGTGCTGTTACTGTTCTATGTTGATTATTAAATTTCTTTCTGATGAACAGATATTATAATGATTAATATAAATATTTTGTAGATAGATTATGACCCTTATAATATTTTGGTTTCGTTGGGGTGTCAACACATCTGAGGACGACAATGAGAGAAAGACAAGCGATTTCAGTGTTATGTAACGGTGACTACAAGTGAGAGCGTGTGCTAGCAGTGCATATAAGAAATATGAGGCTAAATAGTGAAAAGGTTGTAATAGCTCTATGTTAGCCTGTATATGGCCATCCTTTCAAAATTTTTGGAATCAACTCTCAAATTAATAAATAAAATGGAAATAACTAAAGAAAGATTAACAGTCTGAAATTGCAGTGGCCTATGCACACAAGAATGGGAATGGATGTCTGGTGGGCCATAATTTTATAGATAGGAAGTAGCCCCATTTTAAGAACAACGGAAAAATATGAACCTATAATATATAGATAAAGTGGAAGCATAACATATAGTATAAAAAGTAACTGTTTTATGGTTTAATCTGACAGTTCGAGCAATATACGTAAATAGTCCTTTCCTGTTTGAGACGTCTCTGTGGCTCCAACATGTCGTAAGTATTAAATTCCCCGTATTTTACGAGGCCCGTGCTTGAGAACGCAGCCCTGCCTGTGCAGATCCGTGACTATACTGAGTGGAGAACAGCAGCGTAGTCGTAACTCGGCTCCTAATAATATTCCTTTAACGTTGAAGTGTCGAGAGTGCCACATGAATTGGGCCGGTTGCACTGCTGACATGGCGACCGTAACGGCCAGCATAAACTTTCTGGAATATTATCAGAGCAAACAGCGCAAAGCCATTGTGGTGACGCGGCCAGAATAATAATGCGACTACGTTCGCAAGCTCTGAACGTAATCCACTGTTTATGCATCCATTTTGTGCCTGAAACTCACAACTAGAGAACCCCGCAACTTGCGACCTACGTAGACCTCAAATTATTGTGTTGCCGTGAGAGTGACGAGTTCACTGCACAAATTCCTGCCTGCGAAATATTTCCTAGTGTGGCAGAAACAATGCAGCTGCTAGAATAGTTTAAGTATGTAAGCGGTAACACAATTCTATTGATTCTTATTATCGTCCAGAAAAGTGACAGTTATGGATCCAACGACATTGCTTCTCTTCTTAATTCTGTAATGGGTTATATGAATACAAAAAAAATTGTACTTGTGCCTCAGAATAATACTATTAATTGATTCATCTCCCAAATGAAAATACAGTCGAATTCAGTTCAAGCACGACTGGTCCGTCGTATTTCGATCGTAATTGATCGTGTTTATTTTATTTGCAGAGATTGATAAAAATTAAATATCAAGAACCACTTATTATTTTTACAAAGAAACGAAATTGCATCACATATTTAAAGTAAACAGAAGGGTAGAATGTTCGTAGGAAAAGTTTCCTAACTAGTGGTTATGCTTACATTTTCAGGATAGGACCGTGAAAAGTAAGTCGAAACAACGTTGAACTGTCGACCCTTGATTAAGGTACTACGTAAATTTCTCAGTTGGCAAAATGTTATGAAGAGATGTTTATTCTCCAATAAGTGAACTCTGAAGGTCCCATGTTGAAATACTTATTTTTAAAGAGCGAAGGCTTTCCTGGCGAATTTTATTCAAATACAATTCTCGGGTTTCAACCCGGGTAAAAGTTTGTTTCCACAACGTTTCGACGGCAAGTTCCGCCATCCTCGTCAGGTAGACTATACTTATACCCTTCCCTTGGAAGCCGTTAAAGATACAGCACTAAAAATTTTGTAACTTATTTTTAACATTATGTTAAGTGTATGGAAGCACTATAAATAGTTTCTTATAATTATGATTCTTAATTTATTTTTAAGGCTTTGTAATTAAGGAAAATTTTATAAGTTCTGTATTCATATCATACGGTTAAAAACAAGCTGAGAAAATTTCGGTGCTGTGTGTATTACGGTTTCCGAGAAAATGGTACCTATTTTACTATGGCAACTTAACGACTAGACCGACGAAATGGTAATCC
This sequence comes from Eucriotettix oculatus, assembly GCA_034510155.1. Classification (NCBI taxonomy): domain Eukaryota; kingdom Metazoa; phylum Arthropoda; class Insecta; order Orthoptera; family Tetrigidae; genus Eucriotettix; species Eucriotettix oculatus. The sequence goes on along the minus strand of CM067377.1, from coordinate 28,599,041 downwards.
AGTCTCTCCCGATTGTATTTTTTTTTGCAATGTCTGTAGAATTATAACTGAAGAAATTTTTTGCATTCTCAATCATATAAAGCGCAAGGGCGAAATGTCACTCCGGAAAATTCTTTGTCCCAAAGTTTTTTCTGGATTCCAAAATAAAGTTCAAAGTTCATTATGACTCAAAAAGGTTCAGTCTAGAAAGGCCCGTGATAATTAAGTCACGTTTCACAGGTACTAAAAGGTAGAACTTTTGTACGACAGCAAGGAAGCTCCAGAGATTTTTTCATTATAACCTGAGGTTCCTTCGTTATAACTGACTTTAGTTAACTACAAAAGAAACATTCGTTCGTTATAATCAGTTTTCGTTACTCTATATCAAAATAATACATTCAATAGTAAATTGTACTAATATTTAGACCCAACGAATATTTATGAATAGATGTACACATTCTACTTAACTTTAACAGTAAATATTCATCACGATATTTCTAAAAACAGAGATTTCCTAAATTATCTCTGTGTGCATATGTATTTATTTAATCTTAAAATGGGCAGATGGCCGGTGGCAGATGCATAAGACTTAAAATGAGTTCACAATAATTAATATTTGACACCTAAATTACCTCAACACCAATCAGATATACACCTACTAAATAAATAAAATTTAAAAAATGAATAATATTATATATATATATATAGGATGTTGAATATACATAGATATATATTCAAAATCGTATTTCCAATTTTATATCAAAGCCTTTCGAATTATTTTCTGTATTCTGTTCTTCGTTTTTGTAATTGTCACTTCAGGTCATTGTCATTGGAAGCCTCAAGCTAGCCTGAGAAGAATAACAGCGTTGACTAAAATATTTATGGACATTACTTATGACTCTAGGATCAATTTAGCAGCCATACAGGATCCTACTCATTTGAAATTTATAACATTACTTCTTAAACAAATGTAGTCTATCGTTTAACGTTGATTTCTTAAAAATAAGTTTATGTAATCTCTAGGTAGAATAATTATCAACATATGTTGCTCCATTGAGTTATGTCCAATCTGAGGTCAATTTATATAAAAAATTCAGTCATTGTATAAATTTGTCAGGGACTATTTACAATGTTTTGTGTGGGATGAGCGGCTATCAGAACAATCGAATTATGGTTTCCATGGAAACAGGTTTTGCAACGACGGCTCACAATCAGGATGGTCTTGTGCAAATACTGGCGTGAGATTTCACCACAGGTCATACAGTTCTTAATAATGCGAACAATATCTAAATAAACTTCAGTTCAAACTAGCACATCTCAAATATTGTAGTTTATTATCACCGAGATCGCGAGAAAGAAATCCAAACGTTAAACTTTGTTTGAGTTTCCCTCATTAACATAATGTGATAAAACTACAGTATATAAACACACACACTTGGATGTAATACGAAATAGTTTCAGAGAAAGGAGCCAGTAACGAGTCCAGGAATTCAGGTCAACAAGTTATAAGAGAGGCCAATAAATCACGAGCCAGCATTGGAACGTCTTTGTACCTGATCGGAAGGAGCAAAGGGTAAACGTAAGTAAATGTCAGAGTCCAACCTGAAAAATTTTCCACACAAATCGGTAAGCGAAACCACCTTTTTAGTTTATTTTCCTTGAATCGTTCGCTACATGACACGTTCATGTCATACCCTGTAATAGTACATTGTTAGACGCTAACGTGCCATCGAATCTACCGCTCTAAATATTACTTATTTCCAATCATCGAAGACATGTATTGGGATTGTATGGGAAGAATGAGAGATTAGTGACTGGTCTGCGTGGCTTTACCAGAACTATTATTTTCTACACGGAGTTAGTCATTAACCAATTGTGTATTACAATTCAGAAAATTATAAATATTTTATGTTTACCATACGCGAGAAACCTAACACACTAATTCCACCATCAACTATACAAGATTTCATATCGAAGAAAATTTATTCTATACAGTATCTCTATTTTTATTTGCATCAACTATATCAGTATTAAAATTTGATTTTTAAAATGGTGAATAAATACTTTAGTCCAACGTCTAGTGGATAGTTCGGATACCTGACGATTGATAATTTGATAAAAACTGTTTACAATAATAGAAAACGATCAAAAGTATCTGAAATTCATTAAGTTGGAAAACACGATTTTCCGGTTTCTATAAATGTTAAACTGTGCGCTGAAAAAGAAGTGACTGTGCTCTATAAATATTGATCCGCTAGGAAAATAATTTTCTAACTCAAGTAAGTACTTTAAAATTCTCATATCAATAAAAGATGGTTCCACATTATTTGTTTTTTAAAAAAAGCTTTCAATCTCAAATCCGTTCCCAAGCCACCGAACGTGGCTTCGCGTAAACTGGGTGCTGTAAATCTGTATGACGCGCGACCCTTCAAACATACCTGCTCCAGTATCCGCGTAATTGAGAAAGAAGAGACCATTGAAAGTCTCGTTACGAAATATGGTTGGGTGCCCCCTTTTCGAATCACAGTGCCATATAATATGGAAGACAGACAGACAGATAGGCTGGTCTCCGGCCCCCGAGCTCCTGATGCGATGCAAATTGCTTTCACCTCGAGGCTACCGTTAGCTCTGCTAATAATAACCGCCAACCTGAGTCCCGCTCCTGAAACTACTTCCTGCAGAATCGGTTTCGCAAACGTCTCCGCCTCTCAAGAACGAACGTCCTCAGATGTACCCAGATTGACGACGACAAAGACGTAAAAGATCCATTTCTTACGTCATTTGTACGATGGAACCTGTTACTAAAAGGATGAGCCTAATAGACAAAAATCAAAATCTCAAGAAACAAGCGAAACATACAATAACAATGCTGAATGTTGTGAGCATAATTTTTTATAAATAATGAATAAATTTGCAATTGAGTTACACTTGGAGACAGTTACAAACAAATAATGAATATTGAATCAATTAAAAACGATGCACACAAACATTCAATATGAAATCCAGAAAAAAAAATTCCATTGTTCATTTATAATCATTTATCTTTCGACTACAGTCTACTTCACTGTGACGCACAGTTATTTATTCTTTCCGGGAATAATTTACAGTTACGAGGAATCGTTCAAAAATTCTGTAGGAAAGTTGCTCCAATACCTATTAGTGAGGTTTGAAAACGAATATCTTTCTACAATTGTTTTAAAATTGCTCTGTTCTTATAATCCCCACTACTGTAATAATTTTCTTCCACCAAGCCTAATACAATATCCTCCCAGTATTGTTGGCCTGAATATACTTTAAGGAAAGTCCAAAGATGTTAATTTTGTCGTGGTTTTTCTAAAGTTTCCCAGCCCATTTTTTAAACTTTCTCTAATTCCGCGACCAGGACACGGCTTAACAAATTTTACCGTTGCCCTTCTTACTCTTTGCAGTGCCTTGATATCCTAATAAATATCACGTATTATATCTTTGAATCTTTTCTGTATGTCTTTAACTTTAAATCTTAGTCTTAATTTACAGTCTCCAAATTTTCACCGAAAGACAATATCAAAAGCTTTTGGATTATTTGAGTATCCTTTTATGTCTTTCGACCTCAGGAACGCCGCGAAAACGTGTCAGAGATTCATGGACGAAACATTGCGCGACATGACAAGGACAAAGCTTACATTTTTGTAACGGAATATTTTTAATTACTTCATTTACATTTCAAAACAGAGAACGCATGAGATTTTTATATTCAAGTTCCGACCTTGTTGTTGTTGTATTCAGTACTAAGACTGGTCTGATGCGACCATCCATGCTAACCTATCTTGCGCAAGTCTTTTTATTTCCTTATAACTAACCCACAACCTCCCTAATCTGCATTTCGAATTCCATCCTTCCTCCCTCTTCTGTTCTAACCCCACACACTTCTCTCTCACAGTCCTTAGGCATACGATAAGGGGTTTTCCACTGATCCTTTAAATCAGTCCGCCAGCTGCCTCCTAAAAATGGTGGAGACACGGAGAAAGGAATGTTGTGAACCCACAGCAAAATTCTCTCTTCAGTTGGACGAGCGCGAGACAAGTACCCAATAGCTCGACCTATCTCATACAGCATTTGTAGGGTGTCACGGCATATATTTGAGGTGAATACCGCGTAGGGGACCCTGGTTAAATCTTGGCACCGTTCCGCTGCCTTCCGCATTCCTCTTTTCATATTCCATTCCTATTCTATAAAACGGGAGTTGCCAATTTTCTGAATCACCCTCATGTAGCGTGTCCCCACCCCTCCTCCAGAGTATTAATTCATTTTGTCGCCTATATAAACTTCTTCTTTTACAATTAATTTTCACTTTATTCAGTTGCTTCCTACCTTATTTAAAAGAACTGCCTCAAATCAGTTTGTGAATTGACTCCCACAAAACAACAATAATTAGTTTTATAAATCAGTAAGACAATAGCTTCAATTGCAAATTAAATTATTTTACTACATGCTCATAATATATATATATATATATATATATATATATAATGGATATTTAATAATGTGAAACTTAAGAAGTAGCAATATAGGCTATATTTAATGTGACAATACATTCATTACCATTGTTATTCGGTTAACTAAATAGCTTTTAATATACACTGAGAACATAGAAATACATAATTTTGAAGAATTATTTGTATCTGTTAAGTAGTTTTCAAGTTAGCCACAATCAAATGGGGTGATAGGTAGACAGGTAAGCCTTTTATTATATTCTAGCTTGATCCTCGGCGTTGGCCGATTGTTTACCCTTGTTAGTCCGGTAAAATAGTTATTTCGACACTAATATCTTCGTCAACACACGGTTTAACGAGGATCGAGATTGCCACTTTTTACAACGTTTACCTTTTTACGCTATCTATGCCAACGAAATGTTAATTCATCGTAGTGATGACTCGTAATACCTTAATTTAGTCACAAAATCTACTGGTACCATCAATAACCACAGTAACCTAAAATAGATTCTAAAACGTTGGTCCATTTAATTTTTTGGTTCCATAACTGAGGCAAAAATATTCACGCTATGCATTAACAGAGCGGAAAATTAATCTGATCAACTGCAGTGAGTCAGAAATACTTTCTACCCTAATAGTGAATATTAAGACGAAATACGACCTAAATAGGTAAATAGAGGTACAATAATATTGATGTATGGTTGCTATAGACCTAGGTTTTAATGCAACTTAAAATAAAATTTTAATAAGGCAATACTAATGTTGATATTTACATCGCCGTACGTTTCGTTACAGCTTTGTGTCTTATTCTACCGGCGAACACTTGAATATCGGAAACTAAACCGAAAACCTTACGTAAAAATAATAGAGAGTTACGAACTGAGAGGTTAAATAAAACAAATCGACATGTGTGCAACATTTGGCACAAGTTGCAGGTAATGTTAAACAAGCAGGGATGCGTGTGAGATGCCAGTCGACGCTGCTTGTTGACGTTACTACATGTCACTGTTTGGTTATCTCAATTTAGCATTTACATATTAGGCAAACTAAGCTCATGCAGCACGAAAAGTGAACTGACATCTGCACAACTGCCAATATTATTCCAGCGTGTTTGTGTTGTTCGTTCGTTCCATCCAGTATTTAAAAAAGTAGTTTTTCAAATATACTGCGGAAGCAGGATGTTTACGAAGTGGAAGAGTACATTCTTCTCAAACAGTAGCCTTCATCAAAGTAATGGTATAAATCGTTGTTGATACTGTCGTGATAAAGACTAATCGCTTAGAAAATTTAATTAACTGAAAAAAAACTTGTACGAGACGCGTTACTATGTTTTAAATATCCGCAATAAATGACATAGGAATATTGGCAGTCACTATCTCAAATTTCTTTGAACTTAAATCGAATTATATTTGTTTGCGTGGCGTAATGGCCAATTTACTTCGCTTTAGGTCGCCTTTATAATTCCAACTACGACTTACACATTTACTCTCACGCCACACTTTTTTAATTCTTTTTGAGGGGGGTGGGGTTAACAGACTACATGAGGGTGATCTTGAAACAGGCAACTTCCCTTTAATAGCATAGGAAGGGAATTAAGTCTAAACTTACTTTAAGTGAGTCATTCTCTGATTCGGATGGCAATTGTGTAGAATTCATAATGTAATGTTTTCCCTATATTTTTATTATTCATGTAGAATGAAAGTGATTTGACAGTAGGTTAGCAGGAGAAAAATATGAAGAGAAATTTTATCTTTCGAAAGCAAAGAGGAGAGGGATGTGTCAAGCTATGAGGGTCGAAATATTGTTTGAAGGAGATGTATGTTTTTAATGGAATATTCGTCTAAATTCACGAGCCACTTAAGGAAAAGTGTATTTATTATTAACAGTTCGATTTTTATATTTACAAGATATGTAATTACAATTGTATTACACTGGAAATTTAATAAATGTGTTTAAAGAGCATATTCTCCGTGCGATGAAAATACCCTGATGATCTAAAAGTATTCAAATATAATTTAAGTCTGCTATTTGCATTTCATTACAAAGTGTAATCAAGATTTAATATGATTCCTTGAGTAACGATAGTATATACTGACTGAGTTTGAACCAAGATTATTTCTCTCACTTAATTGCTAGAGAGATTTGTAACGTGAGTCATTAGTTTTATTAATTAATTAAATTAAATGGGTTTTATTTTTACTAATGGGAATTTGTGGGGCACCAGCGAAGCACGGGGGAAAGGAACGGGATTTCTAACGAACTCAAACAATATATAATTTCTGAAAAAAAATACATTCAGTGGGAAGAATTTTACTAGATAAAGTAACAGAAAACCCCAGAATTTGAGGTCAGCAGTTGGCCGTCTGAATGAGAACTAGGAGACGGAGGGTGACACAAGACGAAGACGCTGCCAATTCCAGAGCCCGCTGCCACCACATAGATTCGATCCCGCACGACCCAGACGTGTATTCAAAGCAGGAAGAAAAATTCACCTTGTCAACAATCAAGTAAGTAGATAATAAATATTAATGTAATTAAAATTGATTACAAAGTTAACCTTTTCATAAAAAGATGGAGTAAAGAATGCACACATCCGGGCTGCGCAGGTAATGGTGGAGTCCTCCATTTAAAATATTGTAGTATTGCTACGAATGAAATGTATGTTTGCCTAGTATGAGGACGAAGGATTATCATATTTGGCGGCAGAGAGAGACAGACACACAAACACACACACACAGAGAGAGATTGGGGACTGTCCTCATTGCCTGACGACCGTCCGGTTTGTTTGGACATAGGAAATATTAGTACTATTTGCTAAAATTTGATTGGAAGATATTTAAAAGGAAATTGATGTTTTAAGGGGAAATCCGCAGGAGGAATAAAATTGAATGCAGATGATTCTGTAGTAAGACAGCGTACTATTGTTTTCATATATAAATTTGATCCGTGCAGTTGTGTGTAAAAAGATTTACTTTTTTTCAAAATACTACGATAAAGGCATGTGAACTTTATTCATTTGTAGCTTTATCTATTTATATGATTTTGGAACTCTGAGGAAAAGAGTATAAATTTTGTTTTGGATACGTGACACGTTTCTTTTACAATAGCAGCGAGACGATTATAAATATACAACGTGTAAATAGAACTTTATATACGATATATAAGTAAAAGTTATTACAACACTATTCGAACTTTCCTGGGTGTTATAATTTTTAAATACACTCACTCTGTCCCCAACGACTTGAATGGACCATTTCCCGTCATTATTCCTAACTCACTTCTACTCGGATTGTTGAATTTTTTCCATTTACAAGCTGATAACATGTGACTTTCGATGCGGAAGTAAAATGTCGGAGTTTTAAAATAACAGGGATTTCACGAGATAACATTAAAAAAAACTTATGAATTACATTAAAACAACGAGGTGCAGGTTGATTAGTTGCAAATTTCCTTTGATAATGGGTAATGGAATGTAGTATTGGAAACAGTTGAATAACAAAAGGTTTTAGATTGGGAAGGGATATTATGAAGGAAGTTAAGGAATTCTGATACTTGGGAAGCTTAATAACTTGGGATGGTAGAGTTGTAGTAAACATAAAGAGTAGGATAGGACAGGCATGGAAGGCTTTCGCGAAAATAAGGGATTTATTTATGGGTAATATATTTGTGAATATTAGGAAATCGTTGCTAAAATGTTCATATGTAGCGTGGCGTTATATGGTGGCGAAACGTGGACGATAGGAGTTGGAGAAAGGAAATGATAGAAGCCTTTGAAATGTGGTACTATAGGCGACTGCTGAAAATCCGATGGGTGGATAGAATCACAAACGAGAAAGTTCTAAACAGAATAGGGGAAAAGCGAACAATATGGAGGATGTTGACTAAGAGAAGGGATTGATTAATGTGCCACGTTTTGGGACATGAGGTCTTGTAAAATTAGCATTAGAGGGTAGTGTGTGGAGTAAGAACAGAAGAGGGAGGCCAAGGATGGACTACACTAAGCAAAGTAGAGATGACTTGGAAAGAGGTAGTTTTTGTGAAATGAAAAGACTTGCGCAAGATAGGTTAGCATGGAGGTAACATCAGACCAGTCTAAGGACTGAATACCACAACAGCCACAATGAAGGAGCTTACACGAATTTCGTTATGCTGATGGAGAATTTAGATTTGGGGGGTCGACGTTTTAAAATGACAAAAAACAATGTAATGAGTTCAAATACTACAAGTGTGTGTTATTTTAATCGGCCCTGGCTCTATGGTTCTATGGTCCAGTTTATGATCTCATTGTACACACTTTAATCGTAGCACTGAAGAAGAGCAGAGGACAAGCAATGGAACGCGGTGCTTAGTAGTGATAACCAACACAGACAAAAATACCTACGGGGCAAAAACTACCAATCTGTTTTCGATTCCTGTGAATACCAAAAAGACATTATTAAATTTTGTAAGGACAGTAATATTTTTGATTGAATTTAAATGTATTGTATTCTGTGTTCTCTTTTGTTAAAATATAAAAATCAAATGTAAAGAAGATAAATAGTGGTAACGAGCAGAAAAATTGATTTTACCAGTATTTTATTATGTTAATTCATAATAGTAAATAATATGTATATAATTGTATAATAATATCTAAATAGTTGTCACTGCCGTCGCTAATAACCAGGTAGTTGATGCGATCGTTATAAAAAAAAATTAAAAAATTCCTGCGTCGACTTCTCTTCATTACTGATGGGCTGTGCTTGCAGTTAATGTATAAATGGTCGGCTATCGAAAAAAAATATATACACCCTTTACGTTTTTATTTAACTAATTTAGTCTGTTGATCACCTGAAGAATACTGAGACAGAAAATCAAGGAACTGATGAAAGTTTATAAATAATTTATAATTTAGAAAAAACGATGAAAACTTGTGTGAAGAAATTAATATAAATGTCGAATATTGGAGGAATACTTCCCGTGAGTAACTTTAAAGGAATTATACACGCAGATATGCTGATTTTTTATTATTGTAAAGTGCATAATTGCGGTAATTTTTGTAATTTCAAAGCTATATTACTACACGAAGATTGCTTTCGCATTTCTCTCTTCCTAAAAATCCCTCACCGAAAGGGTTGAAAAATTTGTGTGTACCTACTTCCCAAGTCCATCAATTGCTTAACTTTCGGTGATTATTAATAATGATTTTCGAGTGTATAATTTACGTTACAGACAATTATAAATTAAGATTAACTGATTTAATTTAACTACATCTTTTTGTCCGAACATGGACCCTCGTCAGGTAAGCAGTGAATGCTGTCTACAATTAAAAACGAACCTAATTACTTAAAGCGTTCACAATAAATATATTTTCGCTAATATATTCGACCAACTTAGAAGTATCAGGCACACAGATCGAAAATCAAAATGTTTCTTACGAATAAATACAGAGTTATTTTAGTTTGGCAAATCCAAAAATCGTATTAATTAATCATTTTTCAACTCATGTAATTATTTACATTGGAGGCCTTTGCACTGAAAGTTTGAGAGAAGAATGTTATAGGTATTTTAAAATACTGAAAAACCCAGCGAGGAACGCCGTAAATATTTCCGGAAAAAGATATCGACTCATGCCGAGATTAATTTAATACTGATGAGGCACAAAATATTACAATTTTGAAGGATCAAGGTGGTCCAGATTTTTCTATCCTGAGCCTTTAATTCAGGTTTCAATGAATGCATTTCTTCTGTTTTTGTATTTTAAAGAAATTATAACGCTCGTCATTTCTTGCTTAAACTTTAATTTTAAAAATAAATTGAGGCTACACAGCGGATTTTCGTAAAACTAGCCACTAGATATCCTTTCCATGAGTACAGAAAATGATCATGTATAAATTATAACCCAATACGCACTTTGTATGTGAATCTGAACTATAATGAGAAATACAACAGGGAACTGCTAAGCATACATTCTAGATACATTAATGCTTTATGACGATTGAATTATCTTCGATATTACTATTCGATCTCAATCTGGTCGGAAAGTTTTATTTGGCGGCAACGGATGTATTTGTCACAAGAATGTCAGAGAACAGTTATTTATTGTTGTACTGAATAAGTACTTTGTGTTGAGTGAGTTGAGAGGTTGAAAAGCTCTCCCGTTCTGATCACCATTTAGGGAAAGAGCTATTAGCTAGCGGCCTGACAGGTTTAGCATAGCAACCAGGATTTACAACTGAACAAGGTCTTCAGAACTGAGTGGATATCTCAAGCCGATATAAATGGTGGAAAGCCATTGTTCAATTCGTGGTAAAAAAGGAAATGATTCACAGGCGCTGAGCATTGAACCCCGCTCTTTCCTTAAAGAGGAGCCAGAGCATTTCTATTCACCTTTCTAAACCTTACAGTTGATGCATTTCTTCACAATCAGGCCCTTTTTATCGAAAAACATAATTGTAGTTGTTCAAATCTAACATACTTGCCTCTTGTACAGTCAAAATAATTAGACAGCTATTAATAGATAATACTTTATTGCTTCAAAATGGTTCAAATCAGAACTGGTTTAATTTAATCTCTTGCTAACACTTAATTCTGTTATGTAGTTGTAATATCCTATTTGGCCCACTAATGACAATTCTAAGGCACATTCTAATTTGGCAAGACGTTTGGACGGTCATCTTCATCAGGTCGTAACTGTTAGATGCCAAAGGTGGAATGTTTAAACATTGCGTCTAAAGAAACATATTAACGAAATCGTTCGTATGGGGCCATGTTTGCGCATAACTGGTTGAACATTGCGTACATAATTATACGTCGTCAGGGAATGAGGGAACTCCGCACTACAAGCTTCATGAATATTTTATCTAAGTACATGTCAGCTTTGTACTTGAGCCGATCGTCGAACACATTTCTCCTTTTTAGTCCACTGCGATAATTTATCGAGTACCTACAAACAAAACGTTTCTACTCTAACAACCTAATAAATTGAAAGGATTTTAAAAAAAGAATACAAATCAGCTCGTATAAGTGCTGAATACTAAAACTTTCTTTTCCCAAACTAAACCAAAATAAAACAAGAAATAAAGTTTGAGATTATTAGTGATATTATCACAATTAAGATGATGTAAATATTCAGCGCTATCAGCTTGGTAGACCATGAATTACATTTTGATTTAATGATATTCTTCGCCCCTTTTACATTCATTTCAGAAAATTTATATTTGTTCCCGGATGGAAAATACAATATTACATTTTTAGTAATGTCTATATTCCAGACTTAACTGCCATAAAATTAAATACTATTATTATTACAAATCTAACCAGGACTAAACTTTTAAGTATTATCTGTGTCCGATGTTTCATTGAAGATGGCTGTCCCTGGTAGAGTAATCTAATAGAACTATTGGACATAGATGAAAGGCAAAAACATTTATTACAATTAGGGGGGGGCGATAAAAAAAAGGAGAGAGAGAGAGAAACAGGGAGGAAAAAAGTAATGTGTTCGTCAAGAAGAAAGGAAAAATTGACAGACAAGAATGAGGTATAGGATGCTGTACCCGAAAAGAATAGATAAAGAAAGAAAAGGATCGGGAGAAAGGAAAACAATGTCTGTTCCAATAAAATCTCTTTGCGAAAGGAAAAATTGAAAAAGCTATCAAATGTACGAAAAATAAGTATATAAAGAAAACAAAAACGATTTTTAGATTTTGTTGCATTAATAGTAATTTCATAATATCCTAAAACGAGGGAAATTTGTAAGTTTCTTTTCAAAAATTCAATAATAATCTAAATTCGGTGTTTGAAGGTATAGTGATATTAGATTAAATAAACAATAGAATAAAAGTGTTTTATACCTTTATAAGTTATTTTTATTTTTACAAAAATTTTTAAACAATAAGTGCTTCATTCAGCCCCGACTTTTCCTATATATTTTTCCTCTTTAAATGATTTGTTTTACAAAATAGTATCTTCCAAGAAAGGGACGTATATTATTATTGTTCAATAAATACCATGTTGTCATTGTACTGGTTCCTAATTATAAAAGTTCCTCTATGTTATTTTTTAATGTGATACTTTGGTGTGAATTGTATTTATAGGATTCCAGTTGAAAATGGTAGTAGCCAAAAGTTGCTGATCCATTATTGTAAAATAGATGGATTCTTAATAGTAAAATGAACATTTTAAGGAGTATTGATTTTTTTAGTTAACTATAAATTCTGATTTTGTATGAAATAAATATATATTCTGACATACTTCAGAAAATTTACAATTAATTAATTATTCTTATACATGCATTTTATTTCCGTTTTCATACATTATAAATGTACTTTATGTAATTATATATTTATCATTATTACATGAGCCAACCTCCTGTGGTCTAGTAGCTAGCGTTGCTGCCTCACAACGCAGAGGTCCCGGTTCGAATCCCGCCATGGGCTTGGATGTTTGCGTTGTCATGGTCACGGAGACTGGGGTTAAGATAGATGGAGAGTCGATACGCTGACCACGTATCACTCCATATTCGGAATGTGTCATGTAAGACGTCAGTCCGCAGTCGTCGTGGTAGGCAAAGATCCGAATGCGGGCTAGAATGCCATAGGAAGAAGAAGAAATATTATATGAGGGTAACGCAGTAAGTATCTTTAAGTTTCCTCTAATTGTCTTTCGGTAGGCCCTACTTCCCACCAACCACATTATATTAGCCTGTAGTAGGTGGCAGCGTTATTTATTACATCAGTACGCATAGTGCTCTTGCTTAGTAATGATTGCCGCAACACACCCTGTTTGCATCAAAAAAGAAAAGAAATCCGTAATCAGTTTCCTGTCGTCTGAAGGTATATCAGAAGATATTAATAGTAATTCTTTGTGTGGAATCTAACATAACAGGCTCACATTTCACAAAGACAGCGGGAAACAACTCGATGGAAAGCACCTACTCGACCGTCATGCTAATGTAGGTGAAACGTTTCTGAAATGGATCATCACTTAATATGAAACATAAATTCATCACTTCGAACCAGACAGCATACGCTAGAGTCTGTGTAGCATTATTATTAATTAAGTAGTTAATACAAATTTTATTAATCTCGGCGCACAGAGTAACAAAACATTCATGTTTATTACATCAACATAATACGGCGAGTGTGTATATGAATGTTACAAACAAGGCTTGTTGCCAGGACAACCACAGATATTACCGCCCGTGTTATCGTTCACTCAGAGAGTACACCTTTCTGACGCCATACATTTATTGGAAGTAATAGGTCCATACTTGGCTCGCTGTTCAACCCAAACCTTTTCGTTTCGAAAAACTTGTAAAACGGCCAAGTATATTAATAAACATTGCGACTATGTTGAAAAATGATTTCAATAAAGGGCATGTATACTTGTTGCTTGAAGAGCACTGGAATAAAATATTGAGAAAGGAGGCTAATACATAACCTCTACAGAAGACAGGCAGCGGTAATTAGAATAGAAGATCAAGAAAAGAAAGCCGTAATCAAGAATGGAGGAAGACAAGGATGCAGTCTGTCGCCCATGCTGTTTAATTTATATATAGAACAGGCGATGAAGAAAGTTAAAACGGAAGTGCAAGGAGAAGAAATAAAAGCCTTACGCTTTGCAGACGATATAGTAGTATTAGGGGAATCAGAAGAAGACTTGGAAACCATTATAAATGGCATGAACGTAGTCCTGGAGAAAGAGTTCAATATGAGGATTAATAGAGGAAAAACCAAGGTAATGGAATGTAGTATGGTAAACAGAGGAATAACAAAGGGTGTTAGATTGGTAAAGGATATTTTGACGGAAGTTAAAGAATTCTGCTACTTGGGAAGCGTAATAACTAGGGATGGTAGAAGTATAATAGATATAAAGAGTAGGATAGCACAGGCAAGGAAGGCTTTCGCGAAAAAGAGGGATTTACTTACGGGTTATATAAGTGTGAATATTAGGAAATCGTTGCTAAAAATGTTTGTATGGAGCGTTGCGTTATATGGGTGCGAAACGTGGACGATAGGAGCTCCAAAAATTAAAAAAAAAGAAGGCTTTGAAATGTAGTGCTATAGGCGAATGCAGAAAATCAGATGGGTGGATAGAGTAAGTAACGAGGACTTTATAAACAGAATAGGGGAAAAGCGAACAATATGGAGGATGTTGACTAAGAGAAGTGATAGATTAATGGGCCACGTTTTAAGACACGAAGGTCTTGTAAAATTATCATTAGACTGAAGTGTGTGGGGTAAGAACGAAAGTGGGAGACCATGGATGGATATTAGGGAGGATGTGTGTTGTGCTAGTTATGAGGAAATGAAAAGGCTTGCGCATGATAATTAGCATGGAGGGTTTCATCAGACCAGTCTGAGGTCTGAATACCACACCACATACTTGTTGCAATAAATAGAAAAGATTATCGCGTATAGTAATTCACTTACCCTCGTAAATAAATTGTTTTGCCGTATTTCTTTATTTCTTGGCTATTGGAATGCCCAAAAATACGAGTCTTTTAAACTATTTCTGTTCATATTTTCTGCCTTTAAAATTGTCACCTTCACTTTCTAAATCACACTGTATGACTTAGGGATGAATGTTGCGTCCCACATGAGTGAAGACTCTCCCGCAAGGAAGTTCATGGATGTCACTAGAAGGCCACTGAGAACACGCTAAAGGGAACTGCATAAACTGCTCGAGGAAGCTGCATTATGAAGCACAGACTGAACTACACGCTGTAAGACTGTGTCCACTTCCAAGAAATGTGCATTTGATCTCCATAACTATTACTGGAGAAAACCGATGCGCGTGTGTTAGGTACTTGTTGCCGCGGACTAACAGTTAATAAATAAGCATGTCGTTGCTGCAAGCACAGACCCCCACACAGATACATAAAACAGCACTGGCAGAATAAAACAGTTACAACGGTTAGTTACGACCGTTTTAATTGCTACGCTGAGGCGACAACAACGAAATGTACGTTTTTGATGCAACCAACATTCGACGAATAACTAATGACCCATTACGAACTCAAACCAACATTTCGTTGCTGAATTCTGATCATGACAGTTTCTTGTAGCTTTTTTGATAAGCATGGAAGGATATGGACATCAAATATCGTTAAGTTTATGTTTAGTTCCTTGATACGTACGAGGTCTGATCGCAAAATAAAGAGAATTTTAAATTTCCTTAAATAAACTTTATTTATTAATCAGGATAAATTTTGTTTTCTTCAGATATAATGCAATCGTGGCTGCGCTTTTTTCAATCTTAGAAGCACTTTATAAAACCTCTTTTAACACCTCATATTATTGATGTTCTATCTCTTGAAGTGGCGAGGTGATACTGAGCTCGCCTTTGTGACGAGTTTAATATCGTCTACGACTGTTGCGTATTACCATAATTAAATTTTTATCTTTTTATCCCAAATGACTTAAATGGTCACCTTCCAGATTCTTATATATATATATATATATATATTATGAGCGTGATCAATTTAATTAAATCCTTGGTAAATCTCAGAATTATTCCGTAGTTTTAAATTGTAATTATAGTGATAATATATTTAAAGAGAAGTTCAACTTACGGTCATTGAACTGCAATACGTTTATTAAGCCTTTAATACCGTAATATCAATGCATATGTTTTACAACGTACATTGCAGGCCTCTACACACCAGAGAGATTCCCCCACGCTACTCACTGCTCATCAACGATTTAAAACATCTCTGCTTATTTTAAAATACATACAATAATAAATATTCTCACCGAAACCTTAAAGTGGCAGTCGCAAGGTCTGGAACTCATTTTCCTGAATAGCATTCAGGTAGTATTATGACTGCAAGGGGACTTCAATAAATATTATATTTTACATCTGAAATTATAATATTTT
Organism: Eucriotettix oculatus; assembly: GCA_034510155.1. Lineage (NCBI taxonomy): Eukaryota > Metazoa > Arthropoda > Insecta > Orthoptera > Tetrigidae > Eucriotettix > Eucriotettix oculatus. The sequence continues at coordinate 28,582,734 of CM067377.1, read as the reverse complement.
TCTAATAAATCTTATGGTTGTTTCAATATGCATTCTTCCACAAAACTGAATAATTTTTCACATTGAATTTTATATTTTTCCAAGTCCCATAAATGCGGATATTAAATGTGGGCATAGTTTGGCCAATATAACTGTAATTACAATATAAACAGATACCGAAATTATTAATTTTATTTTTAATATTTTAACATAGCTTAAATTATTGCAAGATTTTAAGATAATTTGGATATCATAATTCATTAAATCATGTCATAAGTTTGTATTATTTCTTACTGCGTAATTTTACGGGTAAATTATTAATTTCATATTAATCTTAGTCAACCCAATTTTAATGTATTTTTAAGCGAAATGCAAAGGATAAATATTAAGAAGAACACAATATTTATTTTTCCCAGATTAAATTTATGATAGCGCTGACGTTATAATTTGACGTCCATATTTACTGAATTATAAAGCATAGTATCTTATGGAATAATGGCTGATTTGACATGTAATTAAGAATTATTCCTGAGTAAGTAGATATTTTTATAGCAATTGGTAACTATCTTATTGACAGAAACAATAACCAAAACATCAAGAAAATTGACAGAGTGATCTTTTTCAATTCAATTTTAAAGTTTCTTTCAGTGTTGTAATTATTAAAAGTATTGAGCAAATGGTTTATGTGGAATCTGAGAATGATACTAAAAAGTCATCATTCTTGAAATATCTCAGTGGTTTTAAATCTAAAGATGTAATACATAAGGCTTCCAAATCTCTCATAATTTGCGCGAATAACGACAAAGAAAAATTCCCAAGGTAGAACCAATGATTTCGTGATAGTAAATGTTCTTGAACGAAAAATAAGTGGAATTTATAATTACATTTATTAAGATAAGAATTTTTGATAAAATAATTTTTGTCAATTTCGAAAAGTAGTTATCCCATCTATTTTTAAAACTTGGGGTAAAAATTAAATAAGAACTCTTCATCTAATGATAAGAAAACATGATCATTAGTGACGTTTAAATGGTCCAAAAACTTAAAAGACGTTTTGACTGTAAAATTATTTTCCTTATTAAGAGAATTATATAAAAATATAGAAATGTTATGAAGAGGGCTGCTAGTAGAAGAAACGATAATTCTGAAAGATAAATTATATGCTAGAGCATAGGCTCTGGCACTATTATCAGAAGTTAAAAACTAGGAGTTAAAAAGTGCTACTATCCACAAGTCTTTTCAAGTTAATTTCTAATTGATCAATAACTAAAGTAATGGATTTAATTTTTATTGCAAGTTCTATGTATTTATTTGTCTGGTAATAACGTTTCAACTTTATAAAACTATTTAGTCAAATTCCTTTGGCAGATTCACTAAAGATAACATTAGGATTATTAGAAATGTACATTTTGGTGTTTTGCACAACTTATGATAATTTTCTATACAGAATTAACTCATTGTTAAAGTTTTCCATTGTAATTATGGAACTAACAATACGCTTATTCTTTGTAAGTGTTATTTCAGCCTCGTTGCTTGTGCGACATGCACAATAAATTTTTATCCATTTCAATTTCTTTTTTCCGTTAATAATTTTTCATTTTATAACATAATTGTATTATACATATATATTGTAAATATTCATTTTTATTATAATCGTAAAAGATGAGGTTTTAAAATTTAAGAACGGAACGTCGTGAACAAACCTTATCTTTGCCCAAGAGGAAGCCACGGAGGAAGAAAGATATCACCTTTGGCGGGAAGTCTCTGAAGGGCAGATGACGGATATTCTAACAAAGCTTACCTGATTTGAGACAAACTATCTGGAGCGAGGCGTCTTAAACAGTAGAGATTGATGGAATGCTTTGTTTGGGAAGCATATAACAGTGTCTATTAAATAACAATCAGTTTCTCTAAAACGTTATTAGTTGTACAGTTTGTCGGTTCATTCAAACTTGTTCAAAATGGATTGTTGAAGGACATGTAAACTTTATTCATTTGGGAGCATTGTAGTTGCTTTGATTGTAAGTGAAACCACGTATTAACCATGAGAAAATGATAAGAAAGTTCGTTTACCTGACTCTTTATGACGTCACCGACGTATTGTTTATAATAGCATAGAGCTGGGCAAAACTAGTAATGTAGCTGCGAGATATAAAAATTATTACAAGCTCCTTCAGTGGTTCTGTTCAATGGAGGGAAAACGTAGTTCTTTTCTCTTCAGTCTTGAGAATAAAAGGAATTCAGTTTTGACAATATAATTTGGAGGACTCGTAAGGTTCCTTAGTTCGACCCAGGTTGGCTTGACACAATCAAACTTTAAAGAATGCTCAAATTCTAGCAGTCTTTCCTCTGTTTGCTAGCGGCTCCCATTTTAGAGATGCGTTTTGAAGAGAAGTTGTACGTCATATCTAAAACCTAATATAGTAAGGATAACTGAAAATGTACAGTAAAATTTAATCTGATATTCCGTAAAAGCGTAACTAGAGCACCTTGACACTACAGGCATTGAGAAATATCAAACTGGAGTTGAGAAAGAATGAAAACGTTTGTCGTACACAAACTACTTCCTAGCTCGAAAGTGAGAAATATTTTAGAAACCGAGCAGGTAGACAGCTTAAGAAAAACTTTGGCATCTCTGTCAATTAGCGTCTGTTAGGGACAGGAATTTCAACAGAAGCTACCCTGAGCATCTAATATTTTCCTGAAATGTTAAACATGGAATGCGACCCACTGAATAATATTTCAATTAAAGTTCTGTGATTAAATCTGTTCTTGGTTGAAGTAAAGCTATTCTTATATGACTCTAATTTAATCATAAGTAAATAAACCAACGAAGTTGTCAGAAACATTGCTACTGTACGTTAATTTAAATGTCTCTACAAAACTTAGAAATTGATATTAAAAGTTTCAAGCAATTATTAAATTAATGTCCCGATAGTTACATTATAAATATGAAGTTAAAAAATATTTTCTTTAAATTTTTAATAGTTCGGACTTTTAGAAATTTCCTTACGGCACCAAATGTTTAAATGTGTTCTTAATAAGGGGTTCCAAAAAATGTTTATATATATATACGAGTACTTGAAGAATTTTTTTTATCTATATAAAATACTTTTATCGTACAGATCATTAGTTTGGACAATAATGATTCAGTATATACAATATTAAAAGAATATAAAAATAAAATAGAATATATAATTTACATGATAACGTGAAGATAGGTTAATTCATTTAATTAACCTAATTTAGCAGAAGGGGTTAGGTTTTATTTATTATTATGAGTACCCTAAAGGCATACGAAACATTGCAGGATTTTGAAAATCGATAAGCGGGTAAAATGATCCAAATAATCGAATCGGGAATAAACAGTGAAACGTTACAATCGCGTTTATTAATCGTAAACTATGCGCTCTTATAGTATCTTAAAAATTAAAATGATTAACTAGCATAAAAGTCGTTAATAGCCTTTTTGGTTATTTAAAAGTTTTTATGTTACACATTTAAAAGTAAATTAAAAACAAAAGCCGAATTATTCATAAATAATTTAATAATATAAAAAATTATCACGATGTTTCAACCCCAATTACTCTATCTAATGTATCGTGAATTTGGACATTTGGTAAACCTCACAGTTTTATAAAAGGTTACCCTGTTATAAGATTATGATATTGATGAAGTCTAAATTGAAAATGAAACGTCGTGCTAATTTTTATTCTATTAAGTTGTTACTAACAAATTTGTATTTTTTTCATTAATTTTTAATATACTGAAGTTCGATATATGTAACAATACCTTTTAGCATTAATTGTCTGTTTTCCAATACTTTTATTGGTATAATTAATTGGAGGACTTTGACCAAGTGAAGTGAGATATGAGGATTTTGTGAAATTAGCATGAGGGAAGTGTGTGGGATAAGAACAGAAGAGGGAGGCCAAGGATTGAGTACGCTAAGTAGAATAGGGTAGATGTGGTAGCTATGTAATCATAAAAAGGCTTGCGCAGCATGGAGGGTTGCAACAGGTTAGTTTTATGGCTGAATCAAAAACAACAATTTGTTATTATATGCATTTAAATTTGTTTACAGAATTAAAGTCATCCTTATGCGACCCATTACCCGTACAGTGATATATATATATATATATATATATATATATATATATACATTTTTTCTATTACTTGTATTACAGGATATATAGCTTCAAAATCACGCCAAAATCAGTTTAAAAATGATTTATAAATGCATTGCATAAAATCGAGATAATTTTGTAGAAGTTTAATAGTAAGACAGAAAGTTTTAAAATCGGAGGTAGAGATATGTGCCCTATGTTTTCCACTTTTTAAAGCTTCTAAAATCCCGAGAAAACATCTGAATTGCAGCATCATTGTAAACTGTTAAAATTGTCCGTGTAAATTTCCATTTGTGAGTTTGTTGCATTGTTTTCACTTTTCTATAGTTTTGCCACATGTTAATGAGTTAGAAAATTCTCTCTGTAGTCCCATATACGATCCTTCTTTATCAGGGTTCAAGCACCTCGTAAGCTGACCACTTGTCCTTATTGAAACGAGTTCCTTTAAGTATCGATAGTTGCACACATGTACAACATCAATTATCTGTCGAGGGTGTGGTCACGACCTTCATCGGACCTTCCATTGCACTCGCTGCAGAGCCACAAATATGTTATTATGACGTCTTTTATGTAGTGAGACAATTTCTGGTCAATAAGGTCCGTTATTTTCAATATTGTAATGGAAACATCACCGCAAACCAAACCTTGTCTGCATAAAGAAGTATAAATTCGTCGACTGAATATAAGAAAATTCATTTTACCTTGAATTCTGATTTCGGAAAACCGTATAGGTGTCCCTTACTACGGACTTTATGTTTCATTGAACACAATCGGTAGAGAAAATAAAATTAATCTACCTTCTTACAGATCTTCGGATACGTATAATTTGGGAAATATAATTTGCAATTCGTACAGCTCAAGACTGAAATTTTATACTCATTGAGTTAAACAGACCTTAAATTTAATTTGTAATACAACGCTGTAATTTTGAAATTTTTGGGGTAAATCGTTTCGCCTGGTAACAGTTGTTTAAGTGTCTTAAATCCATACTTTGAAATTTGGAACTGGAAATTTTCCATACAGACCAGAACAATACATGGGTTTGAATTACATATTAATTGTGTTATATGGTTGATGGAATACATTTTTCAAATCATTGTAAATTATAGTAATAGTGCTTTAATTCAGAATAAATGTATCTTAAATAGGGACTTAGCACTTGTTTTATTTGAATATTTTCTGAAAACAGGTGGCAGTAAAATCCTCGGAAAATAGTTGATTCAATATTAAATTAAATAAAAAAATAAAAAAGTACATTTTCTTCACATATTAATTTTCGATCAGTCTGTCCTACTTGACACAAATATTGTTTCCGTGGAATCTTTTTAATACCAAGTCTTTCGTAGAATGATTCTGATATTTTCCCTGCAAGTAGACAAAAAAGTTTCCCAAAGAATGTTTGGAAGCAGACAAGGGAAACAAGTTAATGTTTTACCTGTGAAGATGTCTTTTAAATCAATCGGTCCGTGCATCAGTAAATACGGGGAATGTAATGTGCTGAGCAAGTCTACGCCAGACGAATTTGTTTTTTGTCTCATTGCTCGGACAAAATACAGGGGAAATCCAGTTTTACAAGTTGCGAGGTAATGATGGATTTTCGTCCCGTGCTTGTAAGCTGTCGCGGAGGCTTCATACTAGTTCTGCAAGTTTCGTGAGACAGCAGGAGTCAAACCCACGATCCCCGACTCTCAAGGCTAACAACCCGACCAGCAGGTGCCGTGTCCCCCAGCGCAATGCAACATAACTCACAATATACCGAGTGCTCGTTAAGATAAAATGAACACTCTTCGCCATAATAACAGAGCCGATAATTATACTAAACACGTAACTCAGCGGGCGAGAGAAACGCATTTCTCGCTATGAAGAGAACTGATGGGAAAAAAACTGTCTTAAAACTAGTATTCAGCAAATCTCTGTTTCCATGTAACATTATCCGGTTTAACTGACGATTCAATAACAGGAAACGCAAGCAAACAACTCTTCGTAGAATTGCTTTATTTCAGTAAAACAGTTTTACTTAGTGTCATTGAAAACTTTTCAACAGAAATAATTTATTTGGTGTATAAATTGACTCCAATATAACGAGAGAAACCACGAATATAACTAGGAAATCACTGACGCTTCAGAAAATTCCGTGGGTTGTCTACGGCCAGAAGAAATATGAACGGTATACCAGCCTCGACTTACTTATTGCCTCCAATTCCAAGGTCTAAGTAAACTATGAGAATTCTTTTTTCATATACAAAACAATTTCTGATGAATAAGATTACCAAAAAACACTTCGCCCTGCCCTTTATAAGACTGAAACTCTTAAATTCTATGTGATAAGCATTATACGAATATACTGTAAGAAAAAGAAAGTGTTTTTCAAAGAGTGTGAAAGTTTGAACCATTAGAGGAACTGACCGCTGCGATAAAAATGGATGGTCTTCAGAAACAGTCTCAACGATGTAAGAGAATAATCAACTGTGCATTTTGTCTTTTGCTAAATAACAACTGCAGAGAGAAATAGAAGTTGCCACTTGAAGAATGTAGAAAAACGAACTACATTTAACATTTTATTTTTCTGTGTATTATATTATAGGTTGTAACATGTAATTAACATTATTTATAATAAAACAGAAAATAGGTGCATTATATTTTTTACTTTATCTAAAAACTTGAATTCACTAAACGACCTAGGTGTGAAGACAATGTCAGTTATAAAATCTTTTTGAACATTTATTAAACACGTAGAATTCATTCTTACTGGAATTCATCACTCGTTTAATTTACAAGTTATTTTGTACTAAACTGAGCAACGATATGCTTCAACTATCTTAAACTTATACATAAAATTCAACGTAAAAGGATAGTAAGAAAATGTCACGAATCTAAAGGTGATATTCTGACTTATTCTAAATCATAATACGTACTAGATACAAGCATGCTAATGGATTTTTCAGTCTTCAAAAATTATATTGAGTACATAGAATAATATTTGAAAATGTTATCTATACCTTCTCTACACTAAACTTACTGTGTTCCTATATATGTATCTGAATATGTGTTCCGTGTCCAAACCTAAACGCGTGGTGCAATTTGGACCAAATTTTATACACGTGTACTTTGCCGCCCGGAAAAAAACACTGTCGGTGAGAGACCCATCCACCGTCTCAAGGAGTGGAGGTGGATTGGGTGAAAACTATTAAATACGAATAAACGGCCGATATTTGCGTCGAATAAATATTTTTAGGGATTAATTTTCTTCATGGTGTTTGCAACTATTTTCTTTGTGTATAATTTCAACCCCAATCGGCATGGGAGGGGTACAGCCATTTGTATAAACGTTACTTTCGATCCAGGTCGATAAAGTGAATAGATAAAAAGTCCTAAGACCTTACTACGTTAGGTACTGAAACTATTTTAATTCTCTTAAGATAAGGGGAGTAATTTTCCCCTCTTAACGAACCGTGAGTATTTATGGCCCTATTTAGGGATCGGGAATATTTTGGGTGTTTTACGGTATTTGTAGTTCATTTTTTCTAACGTAACAGACCAGCGTAATTTATGAATCATTGAATGGAGTACAAAGAATCCAATAAAACATACACAAAGCTTTAAATGATAATTTTTACCATCTCCTAATTAGAAATAAATTAATACATAAGAATCATTAATTTCTGCACGAGATACGGGTGCTCCTCTACAAAATTATTCGTTTGTATAAGAATCCCTTCGTAAGTGATGACCGGGTTGTGGTATATATTCTAATAATAACCCACAGGTGTGTATATTTAAATATCACGTAACCGGTATAAACACTTGTCTGAAGGCTTGACTCATTACATCCCTGCCAACCGAGATGATAGGTTAAGACAAGATAATCGCGCAATTACTGCGGGCAGGGCGATCGTTTTTGTGAGAAACAAAGAAATCAAACCTGATACAGAGTCGGTTATTAGCTGCGATCTACATTCTGGTGTGAATCATAATTCACGTCGCAGCCATGCAAGCTTCTCCGTATCGCGAAATCACTAAATCAATTCCCACTCAAACATAGAATTATTCCGTTCCTCCGCTAACATCTTAACGATATTCATTTTACTTTATATTCTACTACTTAGACGCCGTTTTCAAAAAGTAAACGAAAAATATTTTGGATTGTGTATATATACGAAGGATCTAAACTGATTGAAAGTTTTCATTATTTTGGGAAATACAATTTTCGGGACTTCGTGTTTCTTCTGTAAAAGATGCGAAATGATATGGTTTCAATTTTATTTCTCATTTAAAATATTTTTAAGAAGTATTCAGGACAAAGTGGAAATGGATGTAAATTAACAACGTACTACCTTTCCTCATAATTAGTTAATTATCTTCTATTAGCCTTTAACAGTGGTGTGCCCTTTTCTGACCAATATTTTACGTTTTCTTAAATTTACGTATCCAAAATTCTGTAAATTTACATTAGACAGACAGTAGCATGTCACTGTCAGGAAATACCACCATAATAACCAATAAAGACGTCTTTTTTTCAAGATGACATTTGCAGAATTTGGGTTGAGTTCGGTTACAAAGGTCACTTGCGTAAAATTCGATTTAACTAGTAGGAACCCGTCAGCTCCAAGCGTGACTAAATTTTAGATCGTTATTAGTTAATCTCCCACTTTATTACTCTGACAGAACGGAGTGAGGTAGTCACCCAAGCTTTTCAAAGCTCTAAAGAAGTATGTTTATGTTCCTACTTCCTTCTGGAAACACGGCTAGGCTCCTGGACTCTCTTCAGCTCTTTACTCTTTATCTAATTTATTAAACCACCCTAGCGTCTTTGATTCCGTTGAGGTTTGGACGGTTTTAATAAAAGAACCTCAAGTACCGAATCTTTCCTATTACCTATCCTGAATGCTACTTACTTCGATCGCTGAAGCAGAGAAGACAACGGATATATTCCACAGATAATCCACAGTCTAACCCAATCCTGTCCTTGTCTAATAACTGAAATTGCAGCATCCATATTGTTTTGGTTTTCTCAAGTTTTAGTGAGGAACAACATTTTAGCTGATTTTATGTGAATTCGTATATATTCTAATGATGAAACGTGAAAAATAGTGTCCAGTGAATGAGAAATTGTATTACATATACTATCGTGAAAATAATATTAAGAATTGTAGCTAATGAACGGCCTATAACAAATATATGCATTCTTAATGTTATTAGGACGGTTTTGGGTAGAATATTTTTCTTCGTCGGGAGTATCTCAACTTTCAGTATACACTAAGTCATCAGACACAAGAAATAGAAAATTTTAGTTATGTTTGCTTTTTGACTTTAATATTGTTACCTTAAATCATATCTGAGAAAATATCAGTCAAATATATCATAGTATGTGTAAAATAAGGAAAATAATGCTCTAAGTGAATTTCATAGTAGTTAATGGTGAGAAATAGTCCGAATACTTTCTCAATCATTCGCCGATGACGAGATTAATGGGGCACATTACATATTTGAGACTAGATAATAGATTCATAAATTTTTAAGATGTTTCTTAAATAGAAAATTTTGAGGAAAAGTAATTGTCTATGTGACTAACTTTCCGTCTTTATTTTTCCAGGAATGAATAAATTGCCCACGAATCTTAGCGTTACAGTTGGCTTTTCCATTTTGCTTAAGGTGTATATTTATGACAGCATAGTTCAAGGGTCTCTCTTTATTTGTTTGGCGCGTGACCTATAACTCATTTTATGGATTTAACCCAAAAGTAGTCGCCACAAAGCAATTTATTTATTTTAACGGATTGAATATTACAATCAAAGCGATTTAACTCAGCGGAAAAAACAAAATACACGTTTTTTAAGATATCATTATCAATTTTAGTTTACATTTTAAATAAAACATGTTAAACATACGTTTTTTTGAGCATAGAGAACAAAAGTTGTTTGAAATATCGGTCTCTTGCTCGTCGACACAGGAAGCAGCGTTATCTTGTTCCAATTTTTGGCATTTATAACTTGTCGTTTGAATCAAGTAATAAATTCCTAAGTTTAGCTTTTATTTTTCTTCGAACATGATTGCTGCTCATTCGTTCTTGAAGAAGAGGTTTAGCAAGTTCTGTTGCAAGTTGATTTTGAAAATCTGTCCTCGTGGCATGTCAGCGTTATTTGTTTTAAAAATAACACAGGCATTAATTGTACAGACATATGTTAAAATATTGCTAGTGTCCACCGCATTGTTCTTCTTCCAACGTTGTAGGTTGCACACAATTTGTCATTCATATCTACGCCACCATTCGTCACGTTATATTTCAGATTTAATTTCCTCACCTGAATCTTTGTCAATGAAATTATCGAAGCGCATCGTTGGTAATATTAACACTGTTGTGTTTGTTTTCGATACATACGATAAGGAAAGGATCGATTTTGTGAAACCAAAAATGCTTGTCTGCGGACGTCGTTCTTCTTCTGCTCGTACCTCCCTTTTGTTTTACTTAGTGTTCCTGCAAGCGTTAGGCGCGATCATGGTCACTTTCACTTTTATGATCTGTCCATCCCTCACTTTCTGAATCCATATCACCGTGAATAATTACACTGTCATCTTCATTTACGAGTCGTTCAAGTTCAGCAAAGGAGAGAAGCATTTTGCTAACACAACTTGCCATAGTGGTGTGCTGAAATAAACTAAAATATTATGAACGAAGAAAAGGGAATCCTGCGTCTGCAAACAACGTACAAGGAAACAGGGTAATAGAAAACAGCCGTTAAATTCGAGGAAAATAACAAAATCCTCCCAAGAAAGTATATCTGCATAAGAAGTCGTGTGGGGCTTAGTCGGCCCCAATCGTGCAAGGCGTAGAAAAATTTAAATTTTCATACTACAAAAGAAAGTAAATCAAGATTCTTTTAACAGAAGTTTGAAAAACGATATTGATGGAGAAAAACGTTATGTTATAGATGATGCTGCTTTGAATGTTGATTGGGGTCTGCCATGTCCCACGCGACTACTTCTGTTGATACTGCAGTTTTTTTCTTAAAGTTGAGAAAAGTGGTTTTGGTTATCGATTTGATTGTTTGTAACGAGCAGCATAAAGATGTTATATTCTTTTAAGATTCATCGAAGTCAGTTCAACATTTTTCTTCTGAATGGGGAACAAATTTCGTATGATAGAATATATCGGTTTTGGATAGCCTTATAATTTACTTTTTTCGCTCTGTAGCCCTTGAGGGCCTTTTTTGTGACTCCATTTTTCTCTCTGCTTGTACCAATTTGGTTTCGCAGGGTGAATGTTTTCTTGAAGATGTTTTCTGCTTTCTGCTTCTTACTCTAGGAAAGTTTCATTGCTCAAGGACTTAACTCTCCGGCCATGAGGAAGAAAACCCCTTACTGCTGGTTACGCAGAGGTTTTCCATATGTTCTGAGCTCTAGCGACTTTAGGATCAATCCTGTGACGCCCAGTGTAGGCACCTTGTTACTGGTCAGACATATACGAAACATTGGTATGTGATCAGAGTATCGATTCTCCTTCTTTCTTCATCTCGGTTTCCCTTACCCAATACGAACACTGACATCAATGGGGTATGTGATGCGAGGCAGGAGGTCGGTTTACTCATGAAATGTAAAGGCAAAGTAAAATAACTCAATTCTTAGCTATGAACTGTAGGGAGGGGTTTGTTGGAATTAAAACTAAAGGATAATATATTCAATAAATGTGGAATGGACTATAAATCATAATTAATAAAATATTTACAAATTTCGAAGTTACGGCTAAGCAACCAGATCTCAGGTTAAACAGTGGACGATAACCTCCCTAGAATACTTGTAAAACTGACAGCGTACCTGGTTGAATGTAGCGTCTCCTCTCTGCCAGTTTCTCCGTAGGGCGTTCTCCTTAGCGTCGTAAGTTGACCTCCTTCAAACTTCCTGGACTTATCTTCGGCTCCCTTCAAGTTCCAAGGGAAGCATGATAATTAAAACAGCATCACCGGCGTGTGAATAATCCTCGAAGAATCGATTTTTAACATCGAATTTCTTAAGATCACAAAATTCCATTGGCTGAGCCAACCACGTGGTATTAAAAAATTTCCGTTCTTTTCCTGGCTCCCCGATTCCCATTCGTGGTTACGGAAATTACTTACGTGCCGAAATGCCATCCCTGGGGATTAGTGGCTGCATAAGGTCTAGATATGCTGTCACCAATTTCAGTTCCCAATCCTCACTAACTTTATACCACTACAGAACAGTCAGAGTTGGACACAATAACCTATGGTATTAAAACTCTAATGGAAGTAAATTACTGTTCTCCATATGTATTTTTGGGCTTCAGCGCATGCTCAAGTTCTCTTTATGTTAATTACTGCTCCGTTATCTATCACATACCAGCAGAATGTAGTGATGACAATTCTTTATCGTTTCGTCTGTAAATCTTGAAGTTCACGACTGTGTTCCGCCATGCTTCCCAATTTCGTCCCGAGCCTCCGAGATGAGGACCATATTACAGGTTGTCAAGCAAGCACGCGATGTCTTGGTAATCTCCATACAGTCTACGGTAGCGTGGAGCGCGCTTCCAACTCCTCATTTACTATATATTTTCGAAATTATTTATTGATCAATTTAACGAAGTGCACTCGCTGTCTAATGATACCCATTTGCCCGGGGAACCGGTTGCCTGAATACCATTTACTGGTTGATGATCGACTGCTCTTCTGCGCGTTCCACTGAACCGTGGAAGTAATTTTATTAGGCAACAAAATTGATTTACCATCGGCGCGAGACATTAGCGAAATTCAGCGGACACGATATTGCTGTTAGCTGGCAATTAAAGTAGTCGCGCTCCTGTGGATGGCGGTGGTAAAGGCAACAACTGTAAAAATCGCCAACTGTTACATCCATTAACATGCAAGGGTCCTTTGTGTACAACTTTTATACTCCATAAAGAAGAAGAATTTAGAAAGCTCCCAGCTCATGTCTGGTCAAAATACGACTTTGTAAAACTTTTAAAGCTACTTGCTTAAAAATCTATTCGCTCACACTTCGAATACTTGCTGACGTCTACTTATAACCAAACTAGTTTCCTTCTAGCAAATTAACTTAATATGAAGACAAACTTACCGACAGTTCTGTCTTTTTTAATATAATAAATTTAAGAGAATTTTTTTACTAAATAGGAAAAATTTCTAAAATAAGTTGATTTATTTTTTATCACGGATAACACCTGCCAAAGATACCCTATTTTATATTTTTTTCCATCCGCAATTTCGTACTACAATTTTTCCAAATTCTATGGCACAAGGGAGACTGATGTGAATAGACGTTAGGGAAATTTGTAAATTTAGAATGCAAATTACGTCGATTCCACACAGTAGTCAGCAGCACCTTCGACCCAGTAACCGTCAGGGCGCACTAATAAGAGATTAAGGGAAAAATCAAAGAAACCTAGCCACGAAACAAGTGGCTCCTTCCATACAGATGAGAAAATGTGTATTTATTGTAAGTGAAAAGAAACATATAAATAAATTTTGCATTTCGGAAACTTGTGATGGAAGAAATATTAAGTCAATGTAACAAATACTGAATACAGGAAACTATTACGGGAAAGATATTTTTGATTTATTCAGTTATTGTTGTTGGTCTCCTTGTTTGCACTTATCGTGGGACCCTTATGCGGATATAAAAATTACGCCACATGACACGTATATATGGGAAAATTCTATAAGAAATTATGCATACTAATTTACAATTTTTAAAGGGTTTTTGTGCCTTGATTATTTCACTTCTTTATGAGACACTATAATTTAGCAGAGCAATGATACCATTCTTACTTACTCAAGCCAAATTTACAAATTTATATTCACAAATTCAACTAATAATTAATAATATTTAATTGACTTTAAAATAGAATTTGTTCTTAATCCCAGGGTTATAGAAAAGTTTGTTTTCTTATCTATTTCTCAGTGGCATTTAGAATCGCAGCTTTCATTTATAAATTTATTGACTGTAGCATTTACGGATGAAGTTAAGTTGTTTCCTTTAATTCTTCACTTTCTTTTTCATTGAACTTTGGGACGATGATTTCAACCAACCGATCGCGACTATAATCTGATTTTCACCATGCTCACATTTCAAAGGCTTCTATTCGTTTACTTTCTGCCAACTCCTACCGTCCACGTTTCGCCTCCATATAACGCCACACACTATACGAACATTTTTAGCAACGATTTCTTAATATTCACACTTTTATTACACGTAAGTAAATTCCTCTTCTTCGCGAAAGCCTTCCTTGCCTATGCTATCCTACTCTTTCCGTCTACTTAACTTCTACAATACCTAGTTATTACGCTTCCTAAGTAACAGATTCATTAACTTCCGTAAAAATATCCCTTACCACTGTTTCCCATCCTAAACTGCATTATCTTGGTTTTCCCTCCATTAATCCTCATATTGAACTTTCTCCAATACGCCGTTCATGCCATTTATTATGGTTCCCAAGTATTTTTCTGACTTCCCTAATATTATAAGCGTTTTAACTTTTTTTTCTGAATAATTTTCAATTATTCTTTTTCAACAACACATTTTACCCGCGACCTTAATGACTAGCAGCACCCGTGCTCCGCTCATCTCACAATTGATCAAATTATTTCCATATTTAAAAATTTACAATGCGTTATTTTCTTATAACTTGTTGACTTTCTAAATTTGCAACTGTGGTTCATAATTAAACATGTTTGTTTATGTATGTATGCATATCCTACGAAGCGAGTTTATACTTATCAGTGAATATAGTAAGGTATTAAACAGACCTAAAGTTTTAAGTTGACTTATTTTGACCCTAGAGTACACCGCAAATACTGCGTTTACAAATGCCTGCGGTTGTAAAATGGTTTAGCGTCTCGTCTTGCTTAGCCTACCGCTACGTCAACAGTTGATTTACGCAGAACCTCTCTCATAGCACACAAACTACAAACATTTATCTTAGGCATCATAACACATGGCGAAATGAGTGAACCTGTTTACAGGCGTCCGACAGGAAACTGTTTCCTGTAATAGTTACAACGATTATTAAGGCAGCAAGTGTAACATCCTGATCACAAAGTTCGCCTTATCAATTATATTTGAACAATAGTTACATTTATTTATTTAGGCATGTATCAAAGCTGGACATTAAAATGAAGTACGACATTAACAATTTATAAGTTTAAAAGTCTAATAATAAAAAAGTTAGTGATATATTGGAAACATTCAATAGAAAATTAACGACTTGTTTCACAATTACGCTATCCGTGCTATATTTGTCTTCCAGTAATTTAAAGTTAGTTTAAATTGGGAAAAATTGATATTATTAGAACAAACCTAACAACATTCAGACTACGTTATGAATTTTTATTATTATTATTATTGGTTATAACTAAAAATTGAGGTATTAAGATGTTTTAATCAAAATATAGCCTGTAGGTCGTTGCTTAAATGGTATAATGCCTAAAACTTTTTGGTTCTTAATCTATTAAATTAACAAATCATACAAATAAGATATGTCACGCACAAAAATAATTACTTTTTAATGAGCAGTAAAAATTTGAATTTTTGGATTATTCGCGATTAATTAAGAAATAATAATTATTGTTAAATAAATATTTATTAAAAAAACACGATTATGTTGAAATATGTAGCATAAAGTAACATATATAAAAAGAAGACTGATATGGTTTAGGGTTTGAATTAATTATTATACTATATAATATAATGAAGATTGAAGTTTTTCTGGTTGAATTGTTTTGGCAAACAGTTCTCACGCTTCTAACCTAGTGGAATTCAAGTAGAGCGACGTTTCGATGACTGGGTCTATCATCATCTTAACCATCAGAGCTAGTCATCGAAACGTCGCTCTACTTGAATTCCACTAGGTTAGAAGTCCGAGAACTGTTTGTACAGTTGTATATAATTTTACAAAAATGTCTCTTCCTCCCACAAAATACTTCTCGTGATCTGCTTCTGAATGCACGATTTCAACTTTCTAACATGAAATTCTAGATCATCGGCCCCTAAATGTGATTAAGGTGTTGGGAATGATTATTTTTGAATGTGGTATTTGGCATCTTCCATGGTGGTTTCTTCACATGTATGCTTTGCGGACAAATTTCGCTGTAATAAAGGACTTAATGGGTCTCACAAAGGTCAGGGAAATACAAAGCACATGTGGCGGACCGAACAATAGCCACAGAGTTATATATATATATATATATATATATATATAAAACACGGAAGCCGCTCTTACTGCAAGTGAATGGAGCAGCAATTATTGGACCAACCTGGTGAGAAGAATCGAGGTTGAAGTACTGATATTAACGATTAATGTTACCATATCTTGCCAACAACGTTTGTTTGCCTACTTGGCTAACCTTCATATTCTGAATTTAACAAGGCATTTGTTAATTTTTGTTATAAATCACTTGAAATAAAATATAACCGTATTGGTTTCGCCATTAATATGGAATCGATGACTGAATTAAATAGAAGAGTGATATAAAATTAAAGTGGAGCAAGGAAAATGATTTGTATCAGCACGACCCACTGACATGATAGACTCTTTAATTTTCCTATAACATGCTAGAATTTAAACACAGAGAATAAAATGCGAAGCGGAAAGACTAAAAGCACTTCTCAACCGTACTTTAGTTAATGGTTTAATATATTTTAATTACAAAATTGGTTTATCTCAATTATAATTACACAACTTTTCGAGCAATATTTTATTTTTTCTAAGCTTTATTTCGCTGTATTTTAGTTGAGCACCATGAAGTATGGTGGCCGTTACTTAGGAAAAATGTAGCCCGCAGTTCATTTATCTGCGATGGCGGCCAGTTACTTTTAAGGCTCTGGAGATGAATACAGCTGGGTTGGAAGCTAAATAACATTCACTGCGCCTGTGAAGATGTAAGCAATTATGTGAACGGAAACACCTGGACAAAATGGTACCGAATTATAGATAAACATATTTCGAAGTCGGTAACTGTTGCCACTTGCGGATAAAATCTCGAGGCTGAAAGTTCCAATAACATTTTATTTTATATTTTCACAATATGATCTTGCACATTTAGAACTTGGCTAACTTAAGTTTAGCTCCCATAGGTTATTTTTAGACCGAAGACGTCTCTCATCCCTCAGAACTGAAGGTTTCACGTCCCGCAGGATGCTATGTGTATTTTCGGCAGAAGAGGGTGTGAGGTTTTCACTGAGAAATAAGTCTATAATATGAATAAGAACGTCACAGAGAGCGCCAGATAAAATCTAAAGCCAAGAATGTTCAATCACGTGTTCCACGAGAAAATTATGCACTAGTTGGAAAATGTTTTTTTTTCGGGTGATTATCAGAAAATCATATTCAAAACACATCATTAATTCAATGTCATATTTTAAGGCAAGGAAAAGAAACTCATTAAATTTTCTTTCAAGATTTGATAATGATAATGAGCATACAACGGGTTAATTTTGAACAATAAACATTACATTTAATTATTCACTTTATTTATTAGAGTATGAAGAAATGGGTGGTCATGTTCATTGTTCATTGTTAAGTTTTATCTGGGAAATGCTGTGTTTCTCTCCGGTTTCATGGACCTTCTCTGTTGCATCTAAAAATTATTAAAGAAATATAATTTAACACACACTAGCTAATTTTGAAATGAATTTAGTGCAAGTTGTTTTTCGTTAAATTGTTTATATAAAATCAAACCATATTTTGTTAGTCATAAAAAAACTATTTATACATTGTTTATTTTTTGGAGTCATCTACTGTCTTCTTTAATGTATTATTTATTAATTTTTTAAACAACTGAAGAGGTCTTTGAAAATAGAGAAGAAACGTTTTATATAACACGTGTTTATTTTAACAAATTATGAATTTTAATTATTTAAAATCATCTCAGTTCATTTCTATTATGAAAAGAACATATAGCTAGAAGAATCGCATATGACCAACTGAATTTGAATTAATAGCCAAATTAGGCATAACATTAATTAAAAAGTAAAAGTATTACTTAACCACGTTTCCTCAAACAGTTTTTGGATTTCACCAGAAGTCGTCGTTACATTGAAAATCATCTCAGTAGCAGATCAAAAACTAACTAGAATACAAACTGTTGATAATAAAATAAAAAATCTCTTGACGGTCACATGTATTGTTAACAATTATTTATTTACGTTAGTTTCTCTAAAAAAGAAGCAAAAATATGAATGAATTAAATAATTTATCTTACTATTAAATATACAATAAATAAGTCAGCCTCTTTGTCAGTATTTTTATAATTTAAATATTAAATATTACGTTTCGTCTCTCATTTGATACTTCTTCAGGTACTAAAACGAAAATTAATAAATTGATTATATTGGTATAACTTTTTACTTCAATACATTGAATGTTTTTCCCAATGTGGAGCGCTTCGCTCATTATTCTAGAGAAATAATTTTTTTCTTCATCTATAATTACGACATGGTTCCAATAAATTTGGTAGTTATTCATTATTATGTGCTTAGATAAAACTAAATGATTCTGTGAACTAATTTTAATGTTCTTCATGTGCTCCGAAATGCAATACAAATAATTAATTTTATATACAATATTATGCTTACCTAAAGTTTCAGTTTTATCTTTAAAGTTTTTAACCAAATTTAAAGTATTATTACTTTTGAAAATAATATTAATATCATATTTTTTAATACTTGTATTAATTTGTGTTGTAAGCAAGATATGTAGGGTAATATTATGAAATTAAACTTTTATTATTTATTTTTTTTAAATTTGATCTCATTTTCCCCATTGAAATCAATTTGTAAATTTTCTTTTTAGTAACTGAAAAAGTTTTTAATGAGAGACGAGACGTTGTAATATTTAATAATTAAATTGCAAAAATACTGACAAAGTGGCTGATGAACTCATTAAAAAATATGAATACATTTGTATCACATAGATATTTACGATGAACATGGACGTTGAACTGCCGAAAGCTACCGACCGAATAAAATAGTCCTTTGCATACTTGTTACCGATCTATTTCATTATCAACAGTGAACATTAAATGGCCAAGAAGTCCAATGCACTAAATTAGTCATTAAATTTCAGAAGCAGCCAAGGCAACAGAAAAGAAACTTTCTGTGATACTCATATTTTGCTTAATATTTTCTTTATAGCTATTTTTAATGTTATGCAGCTATGTGCTGGATGTTTGACAAAAACTTACGTAATATCTTGTGGGTGATTCTCCCATGAATAGGTCACTAATTTAGGTTTAGACGGATTTTAGTTTTACAGTTAAATAAAATTTTGACATATTCGTAGCTCACAGCTAGCTTGGGAGTAAACGAGAGTATACATAAAACGTGATGTCGGAGCACAACACCAGCTATAATATAATAAATAATACTTTCTCGTGCTTGATGAATACGGCCCGGGTCTTCTTTTCCGTTTTGTTTAGGTGCTGGACCATTGTACCCCGTGGAATAATTTGAAATAATTAACAATTTCGGGTAAGCAGAGCCGAGGCCGAAGTTTTCGTCGCCCGCGGCAGTTGCGGACTGTTCTAATTGATGGCAACAGCGCTGGATGTTGCGACATTGATACAACGCGGGGCGCTAAGTTAATTTCCTGCGATGACAGCCGGGAAGTGGCCTTAGCAGCCACGAATATGTTCGCGGAACGACCAGCCCCGGAACACCGGAAGTTACACAACGCAAACTCGTCACTCGCAGCGCCGCGACGGCTAATCACGTCCGCTCAGGTAGTCATACCTAACCGAAATCCTAATTATTCCGGTGCAGTCTGAGATCAGAATTTGAGCCCAGAGTCTCATACCATTGCTAACTTCTATAAATAAACTCCTGTTAGCGATTAGTCAATATTTATCGAGTGTGAGTCCCTCAAATCGACCCTATCACACTCAGAAATTCACGGACTTTGATGGAGGAAGTACTTCTGCACAGCAAAACAATTAACTATTGCGATACAGCAATTTCTTTTCCAAAACCATCATTAAAATAGTTGTATCATGATGATAATTTTCCTTATTTTTATCAGTTAATTAAATAAACCAAAATTATATTATAATTTTGATCTAGAAAATTTATTTGGAAGAAGCATTCTGCATTGCCATATTCATCTACAAAATAAAATACATTACAAAAATTATTTTTAAATGGAATTTGTTTATAACAACATTTATAAACAATTTGGTTTTTTCACAATGATTTAATGTTAAAAAATATTATAGGAACCTTCATGTAATTGAGTAAGTATTTAAAATATCTAATTTTCATCATGGATTCTTACGCGATTCCAGACTGTGTTGGCATACACAGAATATTTTTTTGAACTTCGGAGTTCCAGAAGTTCATGCTCATGTGCTAACCAAGCACAAACGGCAACATACATCCCTGAATCGTCGAAAATTTAAATTGAAAAACTTTTCAATGGCCACGTCGAAAAATTAAATGTCAAGTGTCGATAATAATCGTAATATTCAAATCGACTTAACGAATCTTGTAAACCGAGATTTGAGAAGTCCAAATCACCAAATTTTAAAATTTTGACTAAAATTCTATTTTACTTTAAAACTTTGGCGTAGTATTTCTTCACTTTCCTTTCTGAAATTCATACCATTATTGATTTTAAAATTGTAAATATATTCCAAAATCTTTCTTTTAATTATATTATTTTCTTTATGTATATATTTTAGATTATCATAATCTATATTATGCTTTAAGTTTAAATAGTGTAGTGACAAGGCTGTATTAGTTTTGTTATTGCTCTTGTGGTTACATATTCTAGTATTTAGGTTTGTTCCTGTGTGTCCAATATAATTTTTGTTACAGTCATTGCAATTAATTTTTTATTACATTATTTTAGTTGTACCTTGTAAATGTTGTTACTAGCTATTTATCTGTCAAAGGTAAAAGCTGCTAACGGAGTAAATGAAAAAATGAAAAATAATTCTCGAAAGCCAAGTTCTGACAAAAATCAGACACGGTTGTTAAATCCATAATTATTTACTAAATTAGAATAGATTAATGGCATCTGTCGTGGTATTCTGAAGCATATGCCCTCTACTTTATTTATAGAAGTTTTGTTAATTTTACAGTTTATTCATCATGTTCACAAATTGCACACATTCCAAGAGCCAACGTTAACGAGTACCATATGCTTCTCATGGTCCCAACTCTTCAAAAGCACGTAAATATTTCCTGAAAATTTCAGGTGTTATAAGTTCATTGTGTGTCACTGCTTTCTACTACAGAGGTCCCGGGTTCGATTCCTGAGAAGGGCGTGGTGTTTTTGTTCCCAAATTGAGTAACCCTAACAATTAAGGTAAGTTCTCCAATTGCTGTTAATGTGTTTTATGATGGTGACTGACACAACTGTCCAGTTTGCCTTTCTGTTATGTTTTGATTTGTCTTAACCCTACAGCAACGGTTAGGTTTGATGCTGAACACAACATAAGAATAACCCACAGTAATTACTTCGGGATTTCACTCTTTAGTTTACATCAGTAAAATTCTTATAAATTGTAGATACTATGTATCTGCTTCTTCAAAAATCTGGAAGTATAAAACTACGTCTTTAGTTGCGACTTGCAGAGAAGTCGCAGCTTCCCGACAAGTTTTGTTGAATTAGCTGATTGTGCCGTGTTGGATGAAAGGATAATTCCCCGTGGTCCTGAGAACTTCCTCGGGTTATTAAGCTAAGTTACGTCGCAATTAGCAGAAACCATAAGACGTTTACTTTGCTTCATCTTCTTATTTGCGTACCGACTCATGCAAAAATAACCGTCTAATCGAGCGTATTTATCGCCTGGAAGATTCATAAGCATCAAAAGTCGGTCGCCAAATTTCAAGTATGGATATTACGAAAACGTGCATCTCACATAATTTACAAGACTGACTAACTCAACAAAAAATGTATGGAATATTCTTTTCTTATAAATTGATGTAAATATACACGCATTTTTTATAATCCTAACTTTATATCTAAAAATTTTACTCTATATCGTATTACGTAACATTTGTAGTGTACACAGGTTTAATCAATTATTAGGTGGTTACTTTATTTCATTTCAATTAAATAATTTTGTTCAACTAAATTTTCCGAGCTACGGAACTCATAGGGTTATTTCAATCCAGGTAAGGTAACAAAATGTGGGGGTAATAAAAAGACAAAATGAGACGAGATCCATCCTGATGTTCAGAGCAAAACAGTATCTAATGAGGTTACCTTTCAGGAATTAATAAACGCCATGGCTGAACCCAGGTAGGATCGTAAATCTGTCGGGTGGATAAGCTTCGATCTCATCATTTTGACGCGAATGAAACTTTCCCACTGAAAGTGCAATAACCTGATGCTTAAGGTTTCATAACTTTGAAACACGACATTTGAACCCCATATTGGTAACTCGAAAATGTAAAATGAATTAGCTTAAGTCGTGGGTAATTTGCATCTATAGGGGAGATCCGTGGTTTTGAGGAAAAGATTAAGAAATCAGTTGTTGTCAAGTTTTTGTTAAGTTGGAATGAAGAGTTTAAAAAGAGAAGTTGTTAAGTAATTGTTGATTTTGGATGAAGAACTCAGAAAGAGCTGTTGTTGTATTTATGGTTAGTATTTTAGTGGTTAGGGTAATTCCAAAGTGAGCATTTGTTGAGAAGTAGTTATTAATATTTCAGATCTGTTATGCCTTAATCAGGAAAAATACAGGAATCATTTAATTTACATGGCTACCGTTCGTCATTGTAGAAAAAATACAGTAACATAATAGACATTTTGAAGACTGCTACAAATACACAGCACACATCAAATTTCCAACAAAGCAAAGCCGTGGCTGTAAGTTTAAAGAGACGAAAGGATATTTCCGAAAAGATATTAAGAATTTTGTTTCCCCGAGGGCTTTCAACTGTTCAGAGTGCAAGGAATATAAAAGAAAGTCACTTCACTTGGCATACAAAGAAACATAAATTTACAGGTTATATCGACGATGCGGATAAAGCTTTATGCGCAATAAAATTTTAAGTAAACGTTTTTATGCTTCTCCGCACAAGCAAGAAAACAAATATCATGGGCGTTTGTAAGAACTTTACGAGTTACTTTATTGCGAGCTTTCGAAATTCCCTCGGCAACATAAACGCAACGGAATCAATGTAATAAACCATTTCTACTAATCTGAAGAGTCTACAGTTACAAGAAATGGACACGTTGAGTTATATCTTAAACTTACTGCCCATCATGTACAGGGAATCATCTGTCGAATCACAGGGAACTAACCTGTAAGAAGAGAATAACAGTGTGAGGATCATACAGTATATACAAACATATAAATTATCAGCATACTAAAGTAGCAACAGTATAAATGAGTAACTTTAGGCTTTACATGCAAATATATTACATATTAAAAATTATACTTCGAAATACATTACATATAACCATATATATGTATCACAATATTAAATACGAATACTGTTAATAAGGCATGCGCCGATATTTATTTAAAAAATAATAGAGAATTATTTTACAGATATTGTATTACGCCACACATTACTTCTCCACATAGTCTTTGCCGTTATTCTGGAACTTGTCGTAAAGGAAAATAAATGTTTTGTATGCCGTCATCAGTAAAAGATGCCGCTTGTGATTAAAGACAACATTCACTTCCTCTTTCACCGAAGCACATCGTGAAAATTTTCACAACCTTCTATAAAATGTGCAATCTAATTACTCGTCATACATCATTCATTATTACTTCCCCATACACCTTATTAAATTAGGGGTGGATGTATTCTGACGTAGCAATCACTATTGTTTCTAATATTTAGAACAGCTCTTAGAAAAGGTAATGTGACGAGGCTTCACATCTGTGTATGGTTTCCTAATGAATAGAAGACCACGTATGTTTTGAATCGCAACTGCAGCGCTACTGCGACACAAAATTAAAACGGTTTTTACATTAAAATCAGTCTCCGTACTAAGCTTATTATGATTTCCTAAATTATTCAAGGAGGGACTGTTTAAGAAAATAAGTAGTACTTAGATCAGCCTGTTTCTATGCACCAAATTATTTTTGCGAATAAGATAAATAATTAACTCAGTACTCAGATATCAAATCTACCCCGACGAACTAGTATCCTATTAGAATAATATTCAGATACCATGAAAATACATCAGACGCTCTATATTTGGATTCTATCCCGTCAACCGTTTATTGAATAGGTTACTGTGATAATTGTTGTAGAATATTCCACCATCTCTTTACCATAAGTAGGCCATTATTTTCATGAATTTTTCTTATCGTCCTGATAAGTTTCACCTGAAAGTAGAAATTATCGCGTGGATCCTTCATACAAAAGCTTCATTGGTATTAAGAACCTAGTAGGCAAGAACGTCACCAAGAAGCGCATGGATCACATCACAAAAACAAATGGGGAAGTCGGGGCGGAACGGGAAAGCCGATAGTGATAGGGGTGGAACATTGTAAGTGATCAAGGAAGAAATTCTGGCAGCCGACTTGAGCATGTTTTGACTCCATCTTGTGAATGAATTCTTGTTCTGTTAATTTAAAATTATTGCAGCATTTCAAAACACCTACTTGCTTTTAACTCTTTAATGGTGTATATTCGTAATATAGGTGTCTTTAGTTACATATAAGTTAGGTTTCAATCTGCTGGTATTAAGGTTCAGTAAAAAAGCTTATCCTTAGACTAGCGTGTAACGATTAATTTTATGTGGTCATAAAGAAAAAAAAAGAAAAAGTGACAGACTCAACTGATAAGTATAAATTACAGTATGCTGTACCGTTAATCTAAAGGAACGTAAAAAAGATGAAAATGTAAGCAAAGACTGTACAGTTACAAAAAAGACTTGCAAAAGAAAAAATTAATAAAGCGATCAACCATACGCAAAACAATCACAAATTGTGTTCAGATTTTTCTCAACTTAAAGTTTGTAGTATTAATTGTGATTAAAAAAACATCCTGCCCTGTTCTACCCCGGGGGTGGGATAGAACTGGAAAATTGTAAGTTTCCTTCAAATAATTTGTAAAAAAACTTAATTCGTTGTTTTAAATTATATTGATTTTAGATTGGGTAGGAAATAAAATAAATTTATGTATTATACTTTTATAATGCCATTCAACTCTTCTCATAATTTCACAAAAACTGTTAAACAATAAGTCATTTACGCCCCGACCTCCCTTAAATACCATCGTGGATGCTTGAAAAAGCCAGCACCGGGAATTTAAATGTAAGGAAATGGAATCTAATAACTACAATCAAATAAATTCAACGCAATTAAGTAGAAGAGATTCCCCCACAACCATCATTAATCAATAAATAATTGTAGAAAATCCTATAAGCCAGAAGATTTATTAAATTTGTCGTCATCAGTTCACTACACGACGTATCGTCCCTTAGTTTTGAACCTAACCTAGTTACCATATATATTCTTTCAGAACAGCAACATTATATAACTAATTAATCAATTAAACAAAACTCATAACGAACAGAACGTCATATTATGAAGTCTCAATGACGTAAAGTACTCTCTCAAATATTAAAAAAGCATTTTAAAATTTAAAAAAACGAAAATACTGTTGTTGTGGTATTCAGTTCTAAGACTGGTCTGATGCAACCCTCCATGCTAACCTATCTTGCGAAAGCCTTTTCATTTCCTTATAACTAGCACACCCCAAATCCAACCTAATCTACTTACATTATTCCATCCTTCGCCTCCTTCTTCTGTTAGTACCCCACACACTTCCCTCTAATGCTAATTTTACAAGACCCTCGTGTCTTAAAACGTGGCCTATTAATCTATCCCTTCTCTTAGTCAACGTCCCCTATTCTGTTCAGAACTTTCTCGTTTGTGATTCTATCCACCCATTTGATTTTCAGCATTCGCCTATAGCACCACATTTCAAAGGCTTCTTTATTTTCCTTTCCACAACTCCTATCATCCACGTTTCGCACCCATATAACGCCACGCTCCATACAAACATTTTTAGCAACGATTTCCTAATATTCACACTTATATAACTCGTAAGTAAATCCCTCTTTTTCGCGAAAGCCTTCCTTGCCTGTGCTATCCTACTCCTTATGTCTACTATACTTCTACCATCCCCAGTTATTACGGTTCCCAAGTAGCAGAATTCCTTAACTTCAGTGAAAATATCCCTTACCAATCTAACACCCGTTGTTATTCCTCTCTTTCCTATACTACACTCCATTACCTTGGTTTTTCCTCTATTCATTCACATATTGAACTCTTTCTCCAGGACTACGTTCATGCCATTTATTATGGTTTCCAAGTCTTCTTCTCATTCTCTTAATATTACAATATCGTCGGCAAAGCGTAAGGTTTTTATTTCTTCTCCTTGCAGTATGATTCCTTTTTAATATTCCGCTTTCACGTTTCTTTTCCTCGCCTGTTAACTATATAAGTTAAGCAGCATGGGTGACAGACTGCATCCTTGTCTTATTACTTTCTTGATTTCTGCTTTATTTTCTTTGTATTCTATTCTAATTACTGCTGCCTGTCTTCTGTAGAGATTATGCATTAGCCTCTTTTCTTGATATTTTATTCTAGTTGTCTTCAAAATCCTTTATAGCGTGTTCCAGTTCACATTATCAAACGATTATTTGATTTTCCTATAAGCTGCATCTATTTTCCCTTTCATCATGAAATCGTCAACCGTTTTGCATTTCTCTTGTAGTCAAGCCTCTTTGGCTGATTTGCACTTCCCTTATACCTCATTATTCAAGCGTCTGTACTGTTCTTGACCATTTTCATCTCTCGCGTTTTTATATTTACGCCTTCCGTCGATGAAAATGCTATTTAGTGAAAATTTAAACTGAAAAATTTAGGAATGATGAGTCGCTAATGACCCTTTTGTAGCTTTTTTGACTTGAAATGTAAATAAAAATAAATAAAAATCTTTCGTCAGATTACAATTAATTTCTGTGTAAAGTTTCGTGTTCCGAGAAAATATTTATATGCACTTGTATCTTTCTAAACTTTTCTAGTAAAATAATATCGAATTTCTCTTAAAGAGTAAGTAAACTGAAAGTCAAGCAATTTTCTGTGTTTTCAATTTCTTTCACGTGTAAATTTCCCAGCTGAATCCGAGCCAGGGTGAGCCGTTCGTAGTTTTCACTTTAATCAGAGCAGGCTGCCTTCACATATTTCACGTGAATATCTGCAACGCCCGCGTGACTACGTTATGGAAGGTAGTATCGCACACACGCTCGCGTGCACTCCAATAGGGACACAAAATATCACATAGCTCAATGAGAAATAAGCTGCCGCAGAAGTAAGTTAAAATTAACTTTTAGCCGTACCAAAACTCACGCAGTGAAAGGAGATTCAGGGAAATACTTCAGAATGAATTGCGAACTAAAACACGTCTCACTCAATTAACAAAGAATTTTTGTGGGCTTCAAAATACTAAGAACAATAAACGCCGGACTTCTCAGATTTCCTTCCCCCTCAAATTCAACTGTACAGTTATATCACACATGTACTCCTTTTTTACAATTTCCTTTCCCCATTGGCTCTACAGCACATTGAGGGCCTGGGCCTACCGAGTTGTCTGCGGACTGTCATCTTGCATGTTTTTACAATAGTTCTTAGTATTTTACGACGAAACAGATATATATATATATATATATATATATATATATATATATATATAAATAAATAAATATATATATATATATTTACAGTCACTGCAAAATAACATAGAACTTCATCTAATTTATAGCATCCATTTCATTACGCCTTTCGCTGTATTCACCCCTTCTCAAAATCTTTGTTGTTCGTTCTTGTTGTGGTAATCAGTCCTTAGACAGGTCTGATGCAACCCTCCATGCTAACCTATTTTGCGCTAGTATTTTCATTTGTGCATAGCTACCACATCCTACATCTTCCCTAATATGCTTCGCGTATTTTATCTCTCTTGTGTTCTTATCCACACACTTCCCTCTAATGCTAATTTTACAAGACGTTCATGGCTTAAAACGTAGCCTATTAATCTATCCCTTTTCTTGGTCAACGTCGCTCAATTTGGTTCGCTCTTCCCCTTATCTATTTAGAACTTTCTCGTTAATTACCCTATCCACCCATCTGATTTCCAGCATTCTTCTACAGCACCAAATTTCAAGAGCTTCTATTCTTTTCCTCTCTGCAACTCCACGCTTCACACCCATATAACGCCACACTCAATACAAACCTAATATTCACACTTACAGTACCCATAAGTAATTCCTCTTTCTAACGAAAGCCTTCCTTGCCTGAACTATCCTACCGTTTAAGTCTACTATACTTCTACCATCCCTAGTTATTATGCTGCCCAAGTAGCAGAATTCTTAAGTACCTTCAAAATATCCCTCCCCAATCTAACGCCGTTTGCTATTTCACTTTTTCCCAGACACATCCCAAATCTTTAACGGTTTAAAAATATTGATCCTCGTATTGTGAGTTAACGCTGATCATATCAATTCGCAACACAAATAATTCTTCCGGTTAGACAAATAAGTGATTATGAACAAGTGCCATTATTACAAAAATCTTATAGTGATTGAAAACGGATCATGAAACCCCGAGGCGCTGTTGGAGCGGGGAAAAAATAAGTCAAGAACTAGCTAATTGAATCGCCAATCTTTATAGCAATCCGCCCAGTCCTAATTACATTTTGTGTACCGTCAAAAAATTTGAAAATGCGATTTGATCCACAATGGTACCAAATGAATGTATTTAATATAGGTAACGTAAGTGGATAAGATATAGGAGCGCGGAATGTACATAATTTTTTGTCCAAGTTGAAACTAGCCATTTGAAGAAAATATTTGCACTCCTTATAACATGAATGACGATGGGAGGAATTTTCTTCAGAAATATATCACATAAAGTGAGTTAAATCTGACACATTAATTTTATATTAAACTTCATTTGCACACAAAAACATTACTGTTTACCACAAAGATTGATCCTTGAACGTATAAGTTATAAAGAGCTATCGAAATTCGAAAACATTAAAAAAAGTGTCAGAAAATATAGAATTTTTAAAATTATTTCTATCGACTGCCCCAGGATAGCACGAATGGTATTATAGCAGAGGACATTGAAATGAGACTGGTCACATGACGTCTGTAGTATTGCAGAGTTCGCAGCTTTGTAAACATGTTGTTTCTCATACAGAAACGAGTGTTTACTGTTTAATTTATTGTAGAGCAATTTCTTGAGAATAACTGGGAGTTAACTTTTAAAAAATTGACGGTAACCATATTAATATAATGTTTACATAAAAATCAGATCTGATGGAGACAAGAATATATGCTCTATTTTTCGTTCTGCAGCATGAATGTTTTTTAGACTTATTAATTTTACTTACATTTTATTACGTGTGAAAGATTATAATCTCGCATACTCTTTAAGATTTTCCTTACCAACTAATACATGGCCCTTATATAAACGAAATGATTGTGATCCATCCCGCCACGTAAAAAATGACTATTTCTCATGTAAACTGGAATATTGAGAACAGTCTAGCAATTTCAACGTTCCTAGAGAGAAAAAATAAATCCCTTACAGCTAGTATATAAGGACTGAGATTTTTCTTACTGGTCTATTCCTTAGGCACCCATTGACCAATCAACAATTGGTTGTCAGCAGTTTTCTTCAGGTAAGTGCAATTGCATTTCATCTTATATCTCAATTTTAGAGTACATTACTATCATAATTGTAGTAGTATTATATTAGGAAAAAATTATAGTGGACAATTTTATAGGGGTTTGCTGATCAATCGTATGGATTTTGAAAATTTTCTTTGAGATTTTAAAAAGAAATGTAATGAAATATAATGAATTTTACAATGAGAACAAAAGCTCTGTTTATCAGAAAATACCTAGCGATACCAAAATGCAGTTTGGGACGCAGAAAAATAATTCTGTAAACGCAAATCAAAGACCCTGAATGCAAAGATAATTCACCGGAGTGCTCTCGATCTTGCTCGAAACCTTCGACACTGTTCTTGTGGAAGTCCAGTCCCGATGTATGAAAACATTCGTCACTTTGTCTCAAAGTAACAGGTATATAACTATGAAATCGGTCCGATCGCATTCTATTGGACGAAGGGAAAAATAAACGTGAAGAGCATGAAGTGAAACTATAAAATAAAATCAAAAGATTCTAACGAATTAGTAATTGCTTTATTAATATAGTAAATTAGTATTACCGGTGGTAATAAATGAAGGAAATACAAGCAAAATTCGAAACAAGATAAATTTCAAACTAGAAAAATCATATTTATTCTACTTCTTTGGCTCTACAGCCCATTGAGGGCCTGGGCCTGCCAGGTCGACTGTGGACTGTCATCTTGCATGACACATTCCGAATTTAGAATGATACGTGGTCAGAGTATAGATTATCCAACAGTCTTAATTCCATTGTTCATAAATCATATTTAACGTTTAAAAATGTGAAGAAAGTACGACATAAAACTTGAAATGCCTAGAATAGAATTGTTACAATTTAGAAAATAAAAATCAGTCAGCCAACAACACAAAGTAAATTGAGCAAAGAATCGATGACAACATAAATCAAATTATTACCGATTGAGTTGTAAATACAATACAGAATATCTAAAAGGTTTATTACTTCCAGTACAAAAAAATTCATAATGTCTGTTCAATCTCGCTTCAATAAGCCGTCTCAATAAGGTGTTATTAAAAAATAAATAATTGGCTTGTCCGAGTGACATAAGTATAGACTCTGAAGAGAGGTAACAGTAGAGTCGCGAGGCAAGACCGGGAGAAGGGCGAGAAAGCCAAGACGAGATAATGATCGTAACCCTCCCCACGCTAAAGAAAAATCTACAAGCCTGGGATAATGTAATTTTTAATACTGTTTCATGTGTAGCAATGTGCTGACTATGACGAATGGTAAACGGCGAGACTATAGTAATTGGTCGCGCTTCACAGTTGGATTAGGGAGAGAAGCCACGTGGCGTAGGCATGGCAAGGCAAGGCAACAGGTGTGCAGGTGCACGCTCCCTCCCCACACCTGCCAGATCTCACATTCAACCTCTTCTCATCTTACACGCGACCAGCTTTTATAGAAATGCTGAGAATCATCTGTTACGTCACTGTAAACGGATAACTAGCCTGTGAGGAACTTCATGTGGCCGAGGCACGAGTTCATTACTTGAAATAATATTGATTATCAAAGTTTAAATCAGGCCAGAAACAGAAAAAATAAATAGTGAAACATAAACTATAATTTGAAATCAACTACATGTTTCGGTCGAGATCAGGACCGAAGCATGGTTTATTTTAAATTATAGTTTGCTATATTCAATTATTTCTGGCCTTATTTAAGCTTCAATTTAAACTTACAGACATTATTAACTATTACAAAATATTAATTATCTATTACGTTGAGCCTACACTTTGTGTATAACATAACAGTTATCGGTAATTTTTTAATATTTCATTTCGAAACTTTCGTCTCGTCTGTATTTATATTTATATTTTCCATTAGTCGTCGGTTGTGGAAATAGTATACGTGATACATTGCAAATAACAAATAATTAAACGAACAAAATAAAGTGCATAATTAAATACAAATAATCTTCAAATAACTAACTAAAATAAAAGGATATAGTCTAAAGAGTCATTAAAACCACTACACGCACACTAGAGAGCAAAAACACACACTTACAAACAGAAACACAGACATAAGTATTGCAGTTTTAAATTCTTGGAGTTGCGCGACTAGGAATCTGGTCTTCCGTCGTAGGTCCAGACAATACAGGAAACAAGCTAATAAAAGAGCTGTACAACTGTACAACTGTACAAAACGTTTAACGCTATCTAGCAGGTGATTTTACACGGCAACACATTCAACACTTTTGCAGGAACCTTATTTTTAATGATTAGGGAGTGATTAAGAAAATCGTGTACACGCCATTTAGTTTCGCTTTACAAACCTTAATCTTTAATAGATAATTAACCTTTAAAGTAAAGTAAGTATTTGCAAACTTTTGAAGAATGGCTTCCAACTCAATCTAGAACTTTTACCAGAAAGTATTCTAATGGTACGCTTTTGCAACTCAAATATTTCATTGCTCGTGGAGCAGTTTCCCCAATAAAAGATGCCATAGCACTTAATTGAATGGAAATACGAAAAATAAACCATTTTGAAGTACTTTCTGTCAACGTGTTGCATTAATGTTTTTAGAGAGTAACAAGCTGATCTTCGTTTCCCAGCAAACAGATCTGTATGGTAGTTCCACTTTAATTTATCATCAATCCGAAGGCCCATCTATTTGTCTACGGGTCTATTACTAGCATCAGCGCTAAACAGAACTAACTTAGTCTTATCCAGGCTGAGGGATACTTTATTAAACCCAGCATTTAGACCGTTTAGAGCGCTGTCACCTTTCTTAACCAGATTATCGAAATTTTTGTCTGCATTAACTATATTTGTGTCATCCGGGTAGAGAATTAATGTTAGAGGATGTACGTATCCTGGAAGATCATTTATGTATAGAAAGTAAAGGCCCAAGAATTGTTCCTTGAGGAACTCCACGTGTCATAAAATTCTAATCGGATAAGTAAAGTTGGCCGTCTTTAGTTTTAACTACTACTTGTTGTTTACGGTTTGTAAGATACGATCTTAGTAGAAGAACTTTTTTTGTAATATATGGTGATCTTCCGTGTCGAGATCAGAAACTATTCCAGCTACTTTCAGTCCTCCATCCTATGAGTTCTGAATATTTTGAATGAAGTACATTGCGCTATCTGAGGATTTTCCTTTAAGGAAGCCATGCACGCTGTGCTGTTGATAAAATCTTATATTTATTCAAGAAATTATTAATCTGATTTATATTATTTATTAAAATATTTTAGATAAAATAGGTATGAGAGAAATGGGCCTATAATTTAATATTTCGGATGGCGACCCTGCTTTAAACAGTATAATTACTTTGGCGAATTTCATAGCAAAGGGAAAAATTCCAGCTTGGCATTGTTTTGACATTTCATTTTCGGATTTCTGATCTCTGATATATTCTGTGTATTATAATTGCGTGTGTACTCAGTGAATTATTTATGGATTATTTTTAAATTGATTAAATGAAGTATATTTGAAATAATATTTTACGCAAATGTAAAAATTTCGATGATAGGGGTCATGAAAATGTAAATTTTTAAAATTGTGTCGGTCTATCTGATGGTTTAATCATGAGTTAACAACGAGATTACTGTCTAATTAAATAGTGCTGTGGTCTAATATAATTTTTTTACTGTACACAGGGGTTTCTTGTCCGTTCCCTAATAGTTGAAAATTAATTTTCCAGTGAAAGTGTTGAATTCGTTTCATTGTAAAATTATTTTACATAACTTTAACGCTTCATGCATAGTTTTCCCTACTCTCTTGTTCACTTGATTCATGTATTGCCTGGAGCTACTACCGAAGGTCAGATTCCTCGTCGTGCAGCTCCAACAGTGATATTTTCATTGTTTATGCGTGAGTTTGTAATATTTAGTGGTGCGTAATACTAATACTTTTATGAGACAAAAAAGAGAAAAAATAATAAAATATAACCAACAACAATTTAATACAACTATATGTTTCGGTCCTTATCTAAACCCTCTTCACGTTGACTTAAAAATACACGAAGTATTAAATTACAATTACAAAGATATAAAAGTTAAAAATTTAAATGTACAGTAAAAGTACAAGTAGGATTGTACTTTTGTATCTTTCTAATGTAATAATTTTGTGTATTTTTAACTTGAGTGCAACCTGAAGAGGGCTCAGATCAGGAGCGAAACATGTAGTTGTATTAAATTTAATTTTTTTTAAATTTATTCAGTTTTGCCTGTCTTTGGCCTCAATAAAACATTAATTTAAACTTACAGACGTTAATAACTATTGTAGACGTAATATTCTTAACGTCAAATAACTGTAATAGATTTGTGAGAAAATGAGATAATGTTCTACACACTCTGGCTTCTACATAACCTCTAATTGCTTTTATGTTTCTGTAGAAGGAACTGGATCGGTGGCATTCCAACAATCAACTACTTATTGCTCCTTATCATAAAAGCGAGGCAGGAATGCGCGGAGGTCGGATGAAGACGAAGGAAACTAAAAGGATATCTTCAGAGTGGTTCTGTGCGTGCGTGTCAGTGGCTGAGCGTATTTGTAAGAATAGGACTACGTTGTGAAACGTAAACGCTATGGACAGAAATTAAACGCAACTATTAGAATGAATCAGTGTAAAAGACAAATGTTTTGGGCCTCGTTTCAAGCGTTTGTTGGTTTTCTAAAGTTCCCGTCTGAGGAACAGCGCTGTGATGAGTCAGGATGCTTGAGGAAGGGTTGACGAGCGTTAAGGGTTCTGAAAAGTGCCCATGGCGCCTGTCTATAGCTAATTACCCAAGCCAGGCAATCTGCGTAAGCGAAGGTTTACGGCTCCATCTTCGAATTGGACGGCTGCCACGCAAATAAAGTTGAAAGAATGTTTGAATCGGATTGGAGGACGTGCATGTCTCCCCAAGCAATCAGTTAATTAGATTTATTAACGACAGCCGTTTGAGAGATAAACATTTCAACTACTAAAATCTTACTATATTTCTCCCCCAAAAAAGTTGATACGAGAAATGGCTCCAAGTTCCATTTCCTTAATGATGACGCCTCATTACGATTCTCAGTTGAGCACCGGCGACATCTGAAGATCCCAGGGGTAAAGACAAATTCTAAATAGGGGAAGTTTCAGGTTGTTTTGTGAAAATACCATGGATTTCAATAACTGTGAAACGTCTCACATCTCCTGCAAATATTTGTGAATTAACGCGGTAAAAGTTACATTTTAAGTGTTTTGTCCTAAAAACACCAAAAACTATAAAGGTCCAACCAATAAACCTGCTATCAGATGCAAATTTACAATGTAACTCTGAACGGAATCGCAGCGAGTCGCAACAAAATGTCTCAAGTTTCCGACAAACATTTCTAATCTTTTTATCTTCCGCAGCCACTCTAAAAGAAGTGAGAATTTTAGGTTTGTAGTTGTTATTACTCAGTAAGTCACAGCGAGACGTCCGTGGCAGGTGATCTGGCGTCAGACGTAACTTAACCTGCCTTCGCGTCCTTTTCTAACGGTGAAGATATTCGATACGTAAGCCTCGTCTAACAAAAACTTCTCCATACCGATAAAAAGTCGTTCTCATTGAGGAATTTTATTTTCCAGCTGAATTTCTGACACTTAATTCCCTCGTAACAGTATATTTTTTTAAAAAATGAGAGGTTAATATTTTAGGTTTCTTGATTACATTTTGAAATGAGAGTCAGGTTTAAATTACAGGTATCTTGTTCCGTTCGAATAATTATAAAAATATATGCAGCAATTTAAAATTTTTATTACGATGAAAATTAACCGGAGGTGTTTCAATTTTCCATCTCAAGTTAATTTCCCGATGACACTGTTAGCATTTCAGGGGTTTACAATCGCCTTTCTGTCTGATTACAATACTTGTAAATCTTCAGTAGTCTTGAAATGACTTACTCATGAAATGCTGGTTAATTTAGTAAAAAAAATTATCGTTAAAAAATAAACCGTTGATGTCATCGGGGAAATTTACTTTTATGCGCGTCACAATGTTTATCACAAAAATTATAAGACCTGCAATCAATTTAGGTATTTTCTTGTGATATTTAAAAGTTAGAGGTTGAATGGTGATCGTAAATGGCAGGTAGGTGGTTGATATGCGTAATAACTTGAAATGGAATCAATAGTGAAGCTCAGTGATTTGAGCATATTTCTACTAAAGACTGGATCCAGGTTGTGTTCTCTGTATCGTCGAAAGTTTCCATTAATACTTCACACAAAAAAATTATCACCTAGCTTCATTGCTGAGCTTTAGGAAAAAGATTGAAATATTAAGATATACATAATAAAATGATTAATGTAAGTTATTAGGCTCTGTTCCACAATAAAAATCATATCGAAGAATTGAGGTAAATGTGACTGCATCCTTAAAATTAAGGAGAATAAGGTGTAAAAATTTAAAGTATAATAATACTTTGGAATTATCGACCACGAAATCTTATTTTCTATTGCAGCATATTTTGCAGAAATAGTTCTCGGGTTTCTACTGCGAATAAGACGCGACGTCTCGACGATCACGAGCTCTTTCGTCATCTTCTGGCGAAGAGATTTTAATTGCTACCATCCCATGGCAATCATATTAACGATAATTTAAATCATATGAAGTATTTTTATTTTTTTCATAAATATTTGCAGACATTCAACTCAAATTATTTGCTTTAAATTTGGAAATAAAAGATTTAAAATATTACTGTCAATATCTGAGAAATAAAATTAATAAACTTGAAATTAAACTGAATAAAATAGAGATTAATTGATATGGTAATTCTAAGTATAGCTGAAGAGAAGTAAATAGTCGTTTTAAAATAAGATGCGTGATGGTCCGCTTGTAATGTGGAAAAACCGAAGCTCACTTTAACGCTAACACTTATTACGGCAACTTGGTAGTATAGAAACGATTTAGAGAACATTGACCTACTGAAACGTATTGTGTTAATTTTATTACGTTGTTCGTAAAAAAAATCATCCGTAAATGTTAAGGACGTGGTAAAAAGACCTCACTGCCGTTGGTATATCCTATTCGTCGCAATATGATGAATGTGTGTGTTTGAAAGTGGTGGCATCTCGTCTCGAAAGCCTGTTCCTCGCTGACGATAATACTAGGAGTCTTAATATGCCATGCTATGTCTGGCGACCTATACAACTTGAAATGAAAAGTCGTTTACGTTTGGAGGCCACAAAATTCGTAATGCTACCTTTAAAAAAAATTCGCTCACTCAAGTATATTTGGTAAAAAAATAAAGAGTTTTAAATCTCTGTTAATGAATGGAGCGCATTATTCGTTGAAAGAACTGGTAGATAGGAAGGCCTAAAACAGTGTGTCCTATCAAATTCTCCTATTATGTTGCAATTATAATCTACCATAATTTAACTGCCGACTTATATTTTCTTCTTCATGTTCGACGGGAATCTATGGAACATTTGCTGCTGCTTACTTTGTCGACTGAAAATTGAAGGTTAATGTTGTTATATTTTCTCCTTAAGCCCTTTAATTGTAAAATTTTATTTATTTCTTGTAGTATTATATTTGACGTATCCTATTTCCTCGACCGAGGACTAATGCATTGAATAATAAATCTAAAAACTACTTTACCAATTTTTACGAAGTAATAATGTATGATATACGACATTACTAACAATAAATATATCTATTAGCGTGGAAGTAATAACACTCTGGTAGTGAACAATGAGATTGATATACTTGTCAAGGATAAAAAGATTACTGTCTAAAATAACCTTGATATTAAATAAGCCAAATACCTATTTTGAAAAATAAAATTGATATGTTTATATTCCCAAGGAACACGTTTTCGTACAAATCAATGCAAGCGGCAAGACGTATATTGCGGGCGGGTGAAAATAAAAATCATATTTTCACCATTATAAAAACCCTGTGCAGCCTCAAACAGTTTCGATCGGAGAATGCATTACCACGCCAGTGGAGGCGATCGTGTTCACGCCTCGTCATGAAAAGAAGGACACAATAACGACTCCCCAAGTGCGGCCAATGATGGGAAATAACGGAGAGTGGAAGAACCATTTGGAGACGGGGTGTGACGGAACACATTCACGGTAGGATGCGAGGCAATGATGCAGCACGGTCGGTGGAAAAGTCATTCATTTATTAGAAAAAAACTAAAACATAATGGCAATACCTGAATGAACTAATAAATAACGCCATTGTGTTTCACACATCGTTCTTTAAATAGCACGATTTATTGCATATTCCTATAACCCTTTCCAAGTTCATTGCTAGTCGGTTTTCCCAAAAAAAAAATCGATACCATACATGCAGTTTAATTTCTATACAATACATAAGAATTACTAATACTTCTCGTTTGGTAACTGTGAAATTCTGATTTGTAACGAAAATATATCAGGTATCATTCTCTTATCCAGCACATTAAAAAATACACATTTTCCATAGTTCTATTCGCAGAGTACTATAAATCAATAACCTGAAAATGGAGTATATATAAATAAGTTATGCAACCAATTTGTCAGATACAATTTTAAGTACATATTTTAACGACGTTTCGTCCAAATTTTTGAACTTCATCACATAATTAGACAATGAATATATATAATTTTGAATACAGAATATTTCGGTAAAAATAATAAGTATAATTTTCATTTCAGTAAATAAAATAAACTTAAAGTTAAAATGAATTGTCTTTGTTTCAAGGACTTTAAAATTTCATGCCTTCATATTTTTTAAAAAATGTATCAATAATTTGTGACAGTCGTATTTTAATAATTATTTAGCTTATAAGTATGATAGAAACCCATGCTATAATTAAAGTAGAATTAGACAAAACTAGAGCTAGGTTATGTTTAAAAAAACAGTATAATCATTAAAGTTTTGAAATGAGAACTGTAGTAGTGAGTATCATTTCATTGCTAAATAAATAAATTCTTTGTTATTATTAAATGTAAAAGTTTATGATTTTGGGTCGTGGTTCGTCTAGCAATGGTTACGGCCGAAAAGATGTTTAATAATATAACGTAAAGAATGGCCAAAAGTTAGAAATGGAATAATTTATTTGAAAACGTTTTGTGTTCCACCTTTCGGGACCACCTCAGTTCTTCAATTAAAATATAACCAACATTTCATGTTTCTTTTATTCTACCCCGAATTTTGCAGATGAACATTAATTTTTTTTATATCTTAATTAAAGAACTGAGGAGTTTCCGAAAATTGGGGGACGAAACGTTTGCAAATAAATTATTCCATTTCTGACTTTTAGCTATTCTTTGTGTTAATTTAACCATTTACTGATATTTAACAATGAGTAAGTTATCTAGAACTTTAAATTTCAACAAACGCAAATTAAACACAAAAATTAAATTATTGTAGAATGTGTATGTTGTGTAAATTACTTCAGCCTCATTTTTACATTCAGAACACTATAGTTACAACTGACATAGAGCATTTTTGAAGAAGTCCACAAATATAGATAGTAAATTTATTGAATAAGTATTAATTAAAATTGTTACTGACAATTTGGTTGTACTTTTTATTTATCTATTCACGATAATATGTAATTGGCCCAGATACCAGGGCTAGCTCAACAAACTACAGTGGAATACGTAATTTAAATAGTGTTAACAATCTTAAAAAATAATTATATACTATTTAATAAAAAATAAAAATTTTTCCGTAACTAGTTTAGAACTTATTATTCATCCATTAGATAATAGGAAACCGATGTTTCCTAAAACTATGTCTGTCACTATAACGAGGGGCGGACCAATTAAAGAAAAATAAAACCCGTTTATTCAGAACTCTGAAAAAAGTTCTTAGCGATATCAGATATCTAGAGATGACCTTTAATTTATCTTTTCTATTTCAGACAAATAACTTTGAGGTTATTATAGTACCCCATCATTTTAAAATTTGAATCATAACATTCAGACAATTTTACTTTTCTTTTAGCGGAGCATGTTATGAGAGTAAATATTTTGTTTTCAGCACCGGCGAGAAGATAGCTGTATAATAATTTTATAAATAGGCCCAAGAAGTAAAAGAAACTAATAAATCATAAAATATTGAGACCGAAAAAGTGAGTCATAAATCTT
This sequence comes from Eucriotettix oculatus, assembly GCA_034510155.1. NCBI lineage: Eukaryota > Metazoa > Arthropoda > Insecta > Orthoptera > Tetrigidae > Eucriotettix > Eucriotettix oculatus. The sequence continues at coordinate 28,542,883 of CM067377.1, read as the reverse complement.
AGTGAAAAAATATAGAGCCAACATCATCTATCTTATTAATAGCACGAAGTATTATTAGTACACCAATGTGGCTAAAAAAACAGTTAAGGGCGTGATTTATACACTCGAGGTGCCCAAAAAGAAATTTTGATAACGGTGGCAGCTCTTCCACATCAAATTCTAATCCAAAAATATAGTTCAATAACACATCCACTCGTCTGACCGGCGCAGGAACCACTTACTTCTCTGTTAGCTTTGTAGCAGTAATAAAAGTTACTCGCAAACTCTTCTTCTGTTATTCGGAAGGTCGTGAGAATTGTACCCAATAGCTCAAGATACTTGATGCAGTTTTTCTAGGGATCTTCTTTGCATTTCTTTTAGGTGAATCACAAGGTTTTTCTTAAAATATGTCTTTGGGGGTGCTAGGCAACCCTTGGCTAACTTGATGCACCTTCTACTTTCCCCCTTTTCAGTTCCCTTCCATTGTTATTAAAGAGTAGTTGCCTGTTTCAGGATCACCCTCATTTGGTCTGTTACCCAAAAAAGGAAATTACCTTCGAGCCATTTACTCGAATCCTATTTTTAAAGATCTTTTTATTGGCCTCTCTCGTCGACAAACTTAAATCCCATCATATCGCATATATATCGCATATATATATATATGCTTTTTGTAAAATGTATGTAAATATATATATTATTTATTGTTCGGTTAGCATTGTTTGATGACTAAGAGATATACTTTCAGCAGGCCATGAAGCTGTTGAGCGATATAGAGTGAATTCTGTTACTGCTGGGTAACAAATTTTATTCTACAAGATTGAAAAAATGATAAGTTTCTGTGACTGTTCGACGGCGCCAAGAAGACGCATGACTAAGCTGAAGAATTTGTTTACCGACACGTACGAGGGCTGAAAAAAATAGTCGATGCAATTGTTATGACTTGTGGTTTCCATGGTACGACATTTATGACACCAACAAGTTTGCGATAAACTGCTATATATTAAAGTTCTCCGCACAAGCGTTAACTTCTGGGCCGATATGATCGGATTTAAGTTTGGTAACAGACCGCACGATATATATATAGGGGGAAAAAACTGCCCCCCACACTCCCCGGGGCAGAACAGACAGGATGATTTGTAAATACAATGAACGTGTTTTCTTTATTATATTTATATATACGGTTGATCGCTTGATCAATTTTTCCTTTCGCACCTTTATTGCACTGCACAGTCTTAGCTAGTATTTTTCCCTTTTCCCCGATAATTTTCTTTCTGTAATTATTCCTTTTGGCCACAGCACCCTGTAACTCATTCCTGTCAGTTTTTCCGGTTTTCACTAAACATTTTGCCTTTTACAGTAACATCCCGTTCCGTCCCGCACGCAAGTTTTTAGTTTAAGGTAACTTATTTGCAGCTAAGTACATCTACTTGACGGATATATACCTATAAAGAGTTGAAATAGAGCCGTTTTGTAGCTTTCCACCTGCCGAAATGCCGCAAAACTTTTAAATTCCGATATGTGTGACTCCAAAGCTTAGTTTATTTACAAGTTGCAGTCAGAACTTGGTCAAGTTGGCTGTCGGGATTTCACTCTTCACCAATGACCGTGTTCCATCCCTATATACCAGTCAAAAAAATTAGGGCATTCCGTTATACCTAGCTATCTGCTCCGAGTTACCCTATGTAAAATAATGTAAAAAGCAAAACCTTTATTTATAACATTACTTTTAGAGTGCTCGAAGGAATAAGTACTGTGATGACTGCCAGACACATGAATTAATCCGGATTGACGGTGAATGTGGTTTCTTGTCTTTATTGACCATGTAATACATTTGTCTATAAGAAGAGAGGGAGGACAGGAAAACACAAAACAGAGCGAACGTATGAAAATACGAACTACAAATTTGATTACGAATCAAGGCTTATCGAAACACATTTTCATTAGATATTCAATACATTTATTAATTTAACAATTGTCATTTCGAACAGGTTTGATAACAGTAACTAATAAAAAATAACTCCTTTAAAATTTCGTTTCATTGAGGCAGACTCGAGAACTTACGTGTAGCGTGCGTGGAACGGCATGGCTATGGCTACTACGGAGGATTAATCTCTGCGAATTCGTTTGATCTCATGTTTACGTGGATCAATGAGAAACGCTAAAGGTTGCCATAGAGAATCACAAACGTTCACCTTAGGTGAAGCACGCGTCGGTCACAATGTGTAATTGATTTTGTTGAACCGCAGCAGTTAATTAGCATTTCCCGCTTGTGTAAAAGGTGTATACAACAAACAGTCAAATAACTCTGCACATAAACAAAACACTATTTGAACACGTAATCCCTAAAGGTTGGAACATCACAACTAAAACCACAGAGAACAAATATTTAGCCATAACAACAAAATAATATTCTCCATTTATTAATACGGTAAATTAAATAAATAATATATCAATCAGTAATATTTATAACGTTAGCTGGTATACCGTTGGAATGAAAAGTTAAGGTGTGAATGCATGTAACATTTCATTTTAATCAAATGGTTAGTTCCCTTTACGATCAGTCCATATAAATTTCTACCTAATAAATATTTTTAAGATTATTATTTTAACATTTCATATACATATTATTTTTAAATTTATAAACATGTAGGGTGAAACTGACTAAGCGGAATAATATTGAGGAGGCATGCTAACTAAATATCATTACACGAAAAATATATCTGACAGCATTATAAAAACGTAATTGTATGTTGTTGTTTGGTAAACTGGTTTCAAATATTAAAATACATAACCTCCGGGCCGCTTGTGAATCGTCGTTGCTTGTATTTCCGTCACTAAAATACAGTAATATAGTTACGAAAAATTTTTTGCAGTCTGTAAATCAGGTCCACTTAAAATTAAGATCATAAGTAATAAGGTTAATTATTTTATAGAAAACTTAATTTGTAATTGAAGCAGGTAAATAAGAATTCAATAATTATGCAGTTAATTATTTAAAAAAATTAAAATTCGAATATTTTCATTTACTTGAATATCAAGGAGATTTCGTGAATCTCAAAGAGGACTCTGACTCGTATCTTCAGACGGTACTGTGTATTTGGTTTTATGTGATTCTCCCTCCCCCATCTTTTATACCACCGCTTGAAAAAATCCTAATATCAGACCCGTTTCATACCCTCCATATACCCAATTAATGGTCTGAGTAGAATCCACATCTATCATGTAATCCGGAATGAGTCATGCCTTGCAGTCGTTCGTTTAAAACTTCTGGAAGGAGTGTAAGAAGGAAATGTTTGTTATTTATGGATTTGCTGTACTTAATTATATTATTTAATATTTGAAAAACATCCTTTGTCGACTATACATGCTTGTTTGATTCGAATATGTAAAATCTGAAGGGTGGTAAATAAATTATTCTGTAAGATTAGGGTTTGACAGTATATTTTATTTTGAAAGAGTTGACAGATTGGTACCAAGAAGTCGCGTGACTAAGCTGTGGAATTTGTTTTCAGACACGTACGAGGACTGGAAAAAAATTATAGTGCGCACAAAATTATACTCAATGATACTTAATGATCGTGTAGATAGATATGCAAAGATTATGGTAAGAGTGACAAATTCTTTGTTGTAATGATGTGTTGAACTGTAGCTATAGGACAACTTCACAATGTTTTCCGCTGCCTGGATTTCGAGAATGTACAGCTTTATGTCTGTCATAATAATTTACCATAATATTTACATAACGAATATAATAATATATTTGCAGATTTAGCACCGTAACTGCAGCCGGTATTTAACGAAATGAAGCCAACATTTCACTAGATACACACAAATGTTTATCTACTAGGCGTGAGTTAATTTCAGTCATAATAAATATGTAATTAATAAGCTACACATGAACGTCACAACACTTTCTAGCAAATTAGGCTTAATTAACCGTGAGTCTCGTTTCCCGCAAAGTGGAACTGTGTCGCTTTGTTCAACTGTCAACGAGAGTACATATTGATTCTCGTCTATTAAAATACATTGCCCGAGAGCTGCGTAATTGAACCAGTGACAATACCCACGCCATTTGGGTAATTTTACAACCCGTGCTAAGGTCTAAATAATGAAATTAAAATCTCTGTTTTAATCCTGTGTTACTACTTGTTTATATTGGCGGCTCGTTCCGTGAAAGCACCGACGTAGGAGAATGTTACAATTTAATTTTAAAAAATTATATTTATTTACCCATGTGTACTACATAAAAAAGTTGGAATAAAAATGTCTCATCAACCGTAAAAGCGGAAATAATAGCACATTTCACAAGGAGATCAGCAACAACGACGATCTGCGACATCCTCCCGACTTCACCAGAAGACAGCAAGTAAAATTAGAATCCTACACACTACCCTAACCCACTATTTCTTATTTCGCAGTTATCCTCAACCAGCATGAACGCACTGAAATATTTCTCTAACGATTCAACACATCATTTTCCGGTGCAACAACCTCGACAAGATCGGGACTGAAACTATAGCTCCATACTCAAGATTGGACCTAAGCAACAATATGAATGCAATATTCAACCATAGCCGAAGCTTAGCTAAACGATAATATTTAAAACTAGCTGAATACCCGACGTTTCCAGGGTATTTACTTATTTACTGTAGCCTTAAATTTTTTGGAATAACTAGCTAGTCGTGTGTCAACACGATGCCAGTAGAGAGCTTCCCGATATTATATTGGGGGTAGTCCGGTGCTCAGTATACCTCGAACCATTTTTGTATCACAAGTTGGTAGTATAAAAGCAATTCTTTAAACATTGACGCTAGGAAATGTATTGCTGTCAGTTCAGGATGTGTTGTACGTCAAGAAAATGCTAGTAGCTTTCAGTGAAATCTTGAAGAGGAGTTCCTCCTCAAACAACAATACTTTCCTTCCCCTCCTCCTTACTGCGCATTTAAACGTGCCATCTAGAATCTCACAAAAAGTATATAAAATCTAAATGGTAAGAAGTCTTGGATGATATCGTGTTATTGTCGTCAACTTCCCTTGGCCATTTCAACCCTTCCCAATATACTGGGACTGGAGAATAGGTTGAATGTAAGAATCAGACTCAGTGACTCACATTTCACCGGTTTCGGCACCAAGCTCTATAGATTTCTTGTTGTTTTCAAGTGACCTTCACTCATATAATCTCTCCCTCCCATGAGACGAGATTATAAACAAATAGTGTCGAGGGATACACTATCAAAATAATTGACCCAGAAAAGTATTTGTTCCAGAGAATTATCAGCCAATTTTGAATATTAAAAAACAAAGAACCAGTGCACAAAATTTGGTCGCAATTGCTCCACGCGTTTATCAAAACATACATACACACAAAAATTCATAAGTGCAAAATTTGAGCACTTTTTACACATACGCAATGAATTTCAATTATAAGAATCAGGTAGTTGGTCCGTTTAGTGTGAAATTACTTGTAAACTACATGACTTTTTTACTGTTACAAAATATTGCAAGTAATTAAAAAATACATAAGGAAGTTTATCTAAGTGCGGCGAATATAAATACGACGCGTTCCTTTTCAAGTCCCTTCCTATGCTATTAAAGGGAGTGGCCTGCCTCAGGATCACCCTCATGTAGCCTGTTACCCCCAAAAAAAGAAAACACTAACGGTAATTTTTTTATAAGATGCGAAAACTATCATTTGTAATATCAGCGGTTCATAACACTCTCCCTGTTGATGAGACCTCAATTATTAAATTTAAAAAATGTGATTCTCAGTTAATAAACAGCATAAACAGAGAATTTATGATAAACGATATTGCGATATATGGTATCCCAGCCAAACTAATAAGTCTTCTCAAAGCCACAATAGTAAGAGTAAATAATGAATATACGGACCCCTTTGCTATTAATAACGGCGTAAGACAAGGCGAGGCGCTATCAGCCATAATATTTGACCTAACATTTGAAGTATTAATTAAATAAAATAGACACGCCCAGGCATATAGGCATTAAGACTATTTAAATATGTGCCTACGCAGATGATGTAGCCTTAATAAGTAGAGGAGCAATCCCACTAAAGGAAGCCACAGCCGAACTAAACAATATTGCCAAAATCTGAGGATTGGAAATAAACGGAAACAAGACAAAATATATGGAAATTAATAGAACGCAAAATAAGAAATACGAAAGTTTGACAGTAAAGGAGTTTTCCTTTGAGCAAGTAAACGAATTCACTTATCTAGGCTCATAAATAAACATTTTAAATATAATCTCAAAAGGAATTAAAACCAGAATAATAAATGTAAATAGATTCTTTTATGCATATAAAAATCTAATGAGGTCGAAAATGTTATATAATAACTCGAAGCTCTAAATATACGACTGGTTGTGACTGGATGCGAGACATGGACTATGACTATGACAAGTATGGACGAAAAGATGTTAGGTACTTTTGAGCGAAGGATCTTGCGAAGGATATACGGCTCTAAAAAGAATAGTGATGGTAGTTACAGGATTCTAATGAACCAGGAGCTGGACAATCTAATTAATCAAGCAAATATCACAAGATATGTGAAGAGTAGAAGAATCGCGTGGTTTGGACATGTGATGAGGATGGGAGAGAGCAGAAGACCTAAGAAAAATATGTGGAAACCTGAGGGACGAAGAATAAGAGGAAGACCACGGTTACGATGGATAGACAGAGTTGAGGAGACGATGAGGAAGATGGGAATACGCGGATGGAGACGTCTGGCGAATGATGGGAGAGAATAGAATAATATTGTTGAGAAGGCCAAATCCCATCCAGGGTTGTAAAGACAATAATTGAATTGATTCTCAATTAATAAATTATAATTGGCCTTATTATAAAGTCTAGGAACTCAAATTTATTTTGTAATAATAACTACACGACATGTGTTTAGTTTTTATTGTTTTTCGTTGCAATATGCATTAATTAAGGTCACTTAAAGAATTTTCTCCTTAAATTCATTAAATAAATTATGTATAAAAACGTTTTTTGTACCTGAAGAAGTTACAAAGAAGGAACTTTTTAGTATAGTTAAAACTGTTTTATTCTCATTAAAATTTTATTTGGTCTGTATCAGCCACGTCATTTAGTCATAAGAACTCAAATATTATCAAATAACTTAATTTCTGCAAAAATGTAGCATATAATTAAAATTTTATTTCTTAATGCATATTTCTCTGTTAAAAACTGTGTTCACAATGATAATATCTGTTATTGTTAAGTGCGAAAAATAATTGTGACGTAATGTGGTGAACTTTAAATAGGATTTTTAAATAGGAACTCTAAATACAGTTAATAAAGAAAATATACTTTTTTATGGATTTAATTAAAGAAAATAAATGAACTTATCCTTTTCATAAAATTTATCCGCATTATTGAAGTCCTTTCTGTGTAATAGGACACTTCAACGAATGATTGAGGTTCAAAAGGCGAAGCAATTGTTTGCCCTTTTAGATGACCCGGTTCGTCTTTATATTCAATACATTTTGAAAAGTCTTCAATTTTTTTCTTATCCAGTCGTTTTCTGTTTTCGTCATTTCTGTTCCAGAGTTGAGAAGACGGTCCCACAGATGTCCTCGCTGATTAATGTCGAGCGGACTTCGAGAACGTGCCCTGCGATCTCGTGATTTATAACCAAACATTTCCGTCAGTCTACGATGCTGTTGTGGGACATAAAAAGTTCCCCTCTGCACTGTTATAGAAAGTTGTACCGGGTGGGGGAAATACAAAACCAGAAGTAACTCTAGACGCGAGCTTCCGCCTGCGCGTCCCCGTCCGTATTCCCTGTCACATACCCGGCGACTCGTCACCATTCTTCATTCAAAAACAAGCTTACACATTCACGTCTCACTAATCATAATGCTGAAATTCCTGCTCATGCGCAGTCTGCATATTTAGGAACATCTATTACGAGCTTGCGTTCTGATTAATTCCATCGGAAATCACGAAAACTACCTATAAGGCACAAAAAACTTCTTAAATACTACGGTACTAAATCACGTTGCTCAATATCAAAAATATATGAAAAATATTATACGAACGGGCAACATTAACTTATTAATGTATTATTATTACTGCACATTCCATCCTTAACTATGTAATTTTTAAAAGAATAATAATTTTGAAACATTAGTAGAGCCAAGATAAGTAATGATAGAAATTATAGGTTTACGGCCCTAATTTGTTATTTTAACTTGCGCATTGATCCATCTTAAATTTTTGTGAACCATTACGTCATCCTTTGTGGGTCTTAGCTTTCAAATTAAAACATTATGATAATAAGTACTGTATTAAATCATTGACGCCTCATATGACGGAAGTAAACTAAGATAATTTATTTTAATTAAAATTATTCATATAATTTTGTAATATAAAACTAATTAAAACAATAAATAGGGGTGATTTATATTTAACTTTCGTAAATTTTGAAAATATGTCTAGTATATTAAGGACTACGATAACCGATTACCGATTACAGGCAATTATTTGACTAAATTATGGGTAAAACGTAAATATAACAATAATCGTACGCAATAATAAACCCTAGTTTAGGGCAAGTTTTTATTATAAGAAACAATTACACAGGAAAAAAACTAAAAGTACCTGAACTTCCCAACGGAACTTTGCGATTTTATCTTAGTAATATTTCGAAAAGTTGTGAAAATTTAAAACCACGGCTAAATACATGCAACTTCAAATAAAATATCTTCTGATTAGTTAAAAATTTTAGTTATAAGTTTCAAATTGATAATGTTATGTTGTTTTTTGATCAACAAAATTTCCAGTTAAAATAAGTATTTCCTGAAGAGATTTTTCGCCTTTTAAAATATGCCTCCAAACTTTTACTATTATATCAGCCGTAATATTTTATATGGCTTTGACTTCAGATTACGAGAGTAAGATAAGATTTGTTAATTTAAAATATTTTTTCAAGTGCATGTAAGGTCAGAAATCTTGAAGTGGAGTAATAAGGGATGAATCGCAGGAACACTAGGAAGAATTAAACGGAGAGTACCTATATAATTTTAGCCCAATAAAGAACGAGGTCTGCAGACAGGTATTTTCAGAATGACAAAGTTGAATGATTTGCTGTTAACTTCTGTACCAGATAAAATACAGTGTCTTCAGTCTCTTCTAAAACACCCCATGACAATTTAACGTAGATTCAGGTCAGAAATACAAACCTGAAATTTTCACTTTCTTAATATGACTAAGGTTACCGTGGAAACCGTCGAAAAATACCAGTTTTTGTTTCTTTCCCAAAGTTTCTGTACTAGACGGAATTTAAATAAACTGGCTACTTAATAACTTTTTGTTAAAATAATTTTAATTTTGAAACCCGGAGGTAATATTTAACTGCCCAGTAAACAGGGGCGGTAAACTACATAAAATAATTTACATTTATATGTTTTTTCCGATATTAATATTCTTTTAAAAAATAAATCTCTTCATTATTAATTCAACTTACTGATTTATTTTAGTGGGTATAATATCAATTTATTAATTAATACCTGTGGAATTTTAAAATCTTTTTTTAAATTTATATGATTTTTGTTTTCTAGTCAGAAGAATATGGCAATATTAGCCGAGAGCTCAGGTTTTAAAAATTATTAATTATTTTTTACATAAATTGCGACTGATAACAAAACCTTTGGAGATAAGAACAAATAATGTCAATTTCTTGAAATTACTTAAACATTAAGAACATGTAAGATGAAGATGTTTATGAAATATTTGGATATCAACTCCGAGATATATAAATTTGAACCTAAGAATATTGTGCCAAGAATTTTAACTACTTTGGTGATTTGCACAACTTTACAGTCATCACCTAAGAGTATTTTGTAATGATTTGGTCAGTTCAAACGACTTCCAAAATCTCGCGTATTATTATTTTTATTCCTTACTTGACCTTACTCTGCTTTCTTTTGAGTTTGATCAGTTCAGAATACGTTATTTGTAAAATCAATACGATCGGGTTTGTTCGTGACAGCTCCCAGCCTCTAGCTCTGGATAGTGACTTCCTGTAATCCGATCAGCGATGTCTGATCTTAAAGGTATATCTGACGCACCCGGCTGAATTTTTAAAAGGAAATGAATGCACATAAATTATTGAATAAGGAAAGCAAGCCGGTTTCTAATAAAATACAAAAAGATATGGCAGCAATATATCAGAAAAAGTTCATTATTTCGTAGTAATAGTAGTAAATTTAGCATTTAGAAAGCATATTATTTTACAAGTAAAGTAGCCTGTCTTGTGTGGACTTTATGTAGCCCTTCGTCGTTTGCCACACGCGCGTTGGAAAGTCAATGCCAAGGTCTGTCTCGAATATCGTCCATCAGATTTAGTAGATAAGAAGCCGGCACATTCCTTGGACGAAGAAAAAACTAATATACACCATGGTTCTTTTACGTATTAGAATGAGCTTTAGTTGAATACCTTCATGCAACGCTAGTAACGCATGACGCATCCAGAGACATTTAAATTAATTGGAAATAAAGGTATTATACTAGTCGAACCGTTACCTGCATATTAGAGATGCTTCTTGTGCGTCTTTACATACCTGAAACATCAGAAAAAAATACATAAATAGTAAACAGTTTTTTAAATTGTATATTGTAACACACAGTAATAAAAATTAAGTATGAAAAAGAACATATTTATTTAAAGAAAGTCCAGTATATACTACCCAGACCGTTTAGGAAAGAAATATAACCTTAAGAGACATATAACAAATATTATAGGCTTAGTTTGTTTTCTACAGCAAAGTGTAAAGCTTCCTTCAAATTTTATTTAAAGGAATGTCTTTATCCTTAACATAAGCTGTTCCTTCGTTCCCACTTCTGGTAATATTTGTATTGAGTAATGGAATTACTATACTAATTGTTTCTATAGCGTCTTACTCTTTATTGCTTGGGCATGAAGAAGTCCCTTACTTTTCATAACCTTTAATAACTTGTTCATACATCACCTTTCTGCCCTCATTTCTATTGTGTAGGAAATTGATGTAAGAAATATTTACAACTTGTCAGCAGGTTATAAAAGCAAGTTCTATTTCCTCATTCCCCTGCCGCTGAAAGAACGGCATTAGTCGGACGCGCGCATTGCTCCTTTCAGAACTGACGTGCTCAGGGACTCCCGGAATGTAGGAGTTGCACTTGTGCCATAAATAACCCTTGGAGTTTCCGTTGACTCTTGAAATAGTGAGTTTAGGAATATGCGAGTGGGTGTGACCTACAGATGCGATGATGGGGTGGATTAATACATGTCAGACCGTTCAAGTCAATTAGGAGTTTTTAAGACGACAGAAGTGTAATGGCTGGGGGGAGGTATTGGTGTGGACATTTGATCGTGGTGTTAGGATGGTTGAGGGCGCATTTAATTAGTGAGGTTATGAATTTCGTCATTAAGGAGTTGACTTTAAGAAATTTAATATCGTGATGAATGGCGGAGTATCTGAGGTACAATGGAGAGTTCGTAATGGCGCTATGCAATATGTTTTGTTTGGTTTTATATTTATCAGTTATTTAGACAAAATTATTAAAGTAAAGCTAAACAGCATGAGGCATGGCTCCAAAAAATTCCTAAATTTGGGATGAAAGTAGTTTATAGAATTAATATGAATGTTCGTACGAGATATTTGAAACAGTGAGAACAATTAATACAAACTTAAAGACTTCAAAACATTTTCAACTTACCACTTATAATTATTGCAGTTAATTATAATGTGACCTCTAGAGATCAATGGGAGTGCCTTTTACTTCTCTTTTGTCAATAATTATTTCCAAATTACTAATTTCCACGTTCCTTAAAAATAGTTAATTATTGAATGCTAATAGATACAAGAGGTATTAAAATAATATAGCTCTGTGATCAGAATTTTTAACTATAAAAGTTTGCTCTTACTTCATATTTAAGTCATAATTTTAGCTAATAAAATATTAACAGTTAAAATACGTCAGAGATATAACCCATGATAATCCTCTCCGGGTAATTGACGAAATTGCGATTTTAATAGAACAGTTAGGCTGGACTTGCTTCTCGAGAGTCTTTTACCATTTTGATTATATTGATAAAAATTAAAATAATGCGAGTAAATATATTTTACAAATAGGCTGTATTTATGGATAATAGTCTTAGTAAACATCAAAGTGTGCTGAGATTAAAACGCTTAAGTTAACATCAAATAGATAAAATATCATAAATTTCAGGTAGCAATTATTTTAAACTGTAATATTATTTAATTTGTATTAAAATACATTAAAATATAAGTATTAGTACTTTTTAATTCAAAACTGAAAAAGTTTTCTTTATATTACAATTTAAAATGTGTTTAAAAATATTTTGTCTGAGGTTAACATCAGTATTTCCTATATCTTCACCTTAAGAGTTGTGGACTAAATGTTGTATATAATGAGCTAAATAATATAGAAAAGGCTGATTTATCGGTTGTTTGACGTTTTTTTATTTTATGAAAGTCAGATTAATTGAAATATCAAAATTTCAAATTTTTAATAAACTTATTATGATTCAAGTTAAAATTATTAATCATTTCTGGCCCCATAGTAATTTGTTGAACATAAATTTATAGTCAGCGGATAATTATGGATAATTTGACTTTTTAAACATTTTGCAAGACTAGTTTAATAAAAGGTCAGAAATTTTCAGCCAACACAAGGAGTATTGTGAAGATATCATTTACGCAGAATGTGATGTATATGTTCCCGACATTTGAAAAATATTTTTAAGTGTACTGACCAAAACGTAAAACAAATATTTTCTGGCTTTAAGACAAAAATAATTAAATGAGAAGACGGCCAATAAATGAGAAATTAATACAAATCCATCCTTTCATCCAACATTTTGCACTTATTCAGGTGAATTATTGAATGGATGTACTATTTACATTAGAGAAACTTGGTGTCACGGATAATCTCCTGCGACGGGTACTTCCATTTTATAATTCTCCGGAAGAAGTACACAAAGTTGGATGAAACGTTGTATTTGTATTAATTAATTAGTAATAAAATTATTTGATTACTTATTGGCCGCCTTTTCATTTATATATTATGAAACGTAAAACAGCTATTTTTTTGGAAGAATGCTTTGATTTCCAGATTCCAGACAGAGAATCCTCCTTTAGGGTATTCTGTGACTTAAGGACAATCCAAATGCAATTATTCTTGAAATGTAATGCGATCTACGGGGGAACAATTACGCCACCCAGAACTTCCAGTCGTCCCAGAATTCTTTTGAGCAACATGAACCGTAAGAGTGAAGGAGAGCAGACGGAAACACCGGTCAAGCACAGATCAACTCAACCTTCCCCAACGGTCAATCTGCATGCAAAGTGGAGGAACATACTGAGATGGCGTCCCATTGGCCACTACAACAAACCGCACAGGCCAGTGTTTGTCCAATTCGCTTTGCATAATACGTCCATAAATTTGACGGAGCCAGTTCTGCTTCCAGGATCGCGAATTACTCAGCTCAAGAACGGTTCTGTGCGGACATGCGTTCGAAAGCGTGTCAGAAAAGCGTCGCTTCAGGGCAGTAAGCGCTTCTTTTACAGTATAATTGCCCCTTGATGTTGTAAAAGCCTTATGCAAAGTACAAACAGCCCCCTGCAGTCATCGCCCGAGTACAGCCTTTCTTATCAATTTCATCGCAAACAGTAATCTTAATTGGCAAGGTACGCAAACTGCATGTGAAACCACGAGAATCACGCCAAGCCGATCTATTATTCGCCGCTGTCTGCGACTTAATGGCTTATTGTGTTGCAGATAATTTCTGTATACCATTACGAAACAGTAGTTTGGAAGCCATTGGGAAAAGCGCACGATCTTAAATGTGTGCGCAAGCTAATTATCGAACGTTGGAATTGCACACGGCGCCATATCTTGGAGGTAATAAATACAACCTCACTGTTATCTGGAAATTGGAATGGTATCCCACTCGTCACAGACATAATTTCCTGAAACACATGCGGCCATTTAAATGATATGCACACTCAAAGTATTCATTTCATCATAACTGGTTGTCGCATTTAAATCCGTGACGAATGAAATTTAACTGCCATAAAATATTTAGATACAGTTACTCAACTTGAATATGATACATTCAATATTTTGTAAGACAGTCAACTGTGGTCGTATTACGTGATGCAAACCAACTGTGTTGTCATACCAAGATACCGCTTTAACTTCGTGGAAAAATATGAAAGGTATATTTCAATAGCTTCTGGAATGTATTAGTCCTAATTGGACCTTTAGAAAATCGCTAACTGGATTTCTGTCTTTCACAAAGAAAATAAAATATTGATTCGGCATTTAACGTTAAGGTTACCTATTTGGAATAAGATTTGTCTAAAATTTGTGCTATTGATGGGGCATATTTTCTTTAACATATTATCCATAGCTCATCGCCAGTGTCAAGGCGTTTTTAATTTTTGATTTTTTTTGTTACTCTGACGCAAATAAGGTCAGCGAACAGAAAGTACATCCCTTTTGAAGTCACTGATGGATGAACCGTTAAGTTATACTAAAATCAGAAATACTGACGACTTTTCCGGGTGGCGGTAATCAGTTTAGGAATAGGCTAAGGAAACTAAAGTGAGCAGTTTTTAAAATCAGTGAAGGGCTAAATTATTTTCTAAACAAAGCATTAAAATAGTGAAGTTATTTCTGTATGACTCCAGACTTCTATTTTCTTTTTCAGGTTAAAATCTCATAAGACAATACAAAATTGTTCCCGAGTGTAAACTGTATTATTAATAGTAGTTAAGTATTTATAATAAATGAACAATAGGTACGACATTAATTTAACAAACAAAATTTATAAAATAGAGTAAACTAGTTAGCAAATGTGGATATACCAACATCTTTCTCAAGTGGCCCTTAGAGGGGAACTGACAAAAATTGAAACAGGATGACACCAAATATAGACCAGAAATGACCAAAGAACCAAAATAACACAACGTAAATCTTTCTAAATTTATTAATATAAACAGTTTCGGGATTATTTTTAATTAACTTGAAAAATTTGAGATAATTTTTTTTTCGAAAATTTGGTTCTTTTTGTAAAAAATGAATATTTTTCAAATACAAACAATTTTTGAAAGTAATACAACCTTTGGGGATCGGATTGTGCTTACAGCAGGAATAAAAAAAATTAGTCTAATATATTTTAATTCTAATAGTCAAAGTTCTTTGAGTTTAGCCGATATAACTTAAATTACAATCATAACAGTCAATACTATATAAAACACTGGTAGTGGACAATTTATTTGTAGGATCTTGGAGTCATTCAATAATACCAGAAAAAGAAGACTTAGACTTGAAAATTACAGAAATATTTTGCTTTTAAAACAAGAAAATTAGTAAATTTGAAAATACACTTCACAAATATTTAACATTAAATTTAAATTAGTTAATTTTTCTGTTCCAAAGAAATTCCTAGGTTATCAGTTTAGTTTATAAGATGTATTTTAATTGCTTTTCCTTAAATTCAATTTTAAATGTATTTTTTAATAAAAAGCAAATGTTTTTGTACCCTTCCAATTGGCAAATGTTTTTTAATAATTTATTGTAAAGTACGATGTTAAAAGTATAATTGTAAGGTCGCTAATAACTCTATGGTTGATGCGACATTAGGTCTTAAATGTTTTAACGACGAAACTAAATCGTGCATTATCCCTACTGACATTACAACGGTTGTTACATTAAATAATTTTAGATAATCCAGAGTTCATATGTTAATAAAGTTGATATGATACTAGTTGGCCAGAAAAATATATTTAACAGAGTTAAGGTT
Source organism: Eucriotettix oculatus (assembly GCA_034510155.1). Classification (NCBI taxonomy): domain Eukaryota; kingdom Metazoa; phylum Arthropoda; class Insecta; order Orthoptera; family Tetrigidae; genus Eucriotettix; species Eucriotettix oculatus. The sequence goes on along the minus strand of CM067377.1, from coordinate 28,527,071 downwards.
AGCTTAATAATGTGCTGGATCGGAAAATAAAGTAGCTTTGTCAGCCAAGTTACATACTATAGCTCTCTTTTGATTGGTAGGATGATCTGAAAGGAAATTTTTCTCGTGGGTTTTTACAGTATACACAATCACAATGTTCACACAAAATTATTATATTATATAGAAAAATCGAAAATGTCCATAGATTTAAAATAAAACATTCCGATTAAATATACAATTCACAATATGGTCGTAATGATATTTTTATAGGAAGTCCGACAGACATGATCGACGCTGCAGTGTGTCATTAGCGAAGTAGTGCTAACATAAGCAGTAACGTTCTTCCGATGCTTCAGCACACGCCTCTCTCCTGAAAGCGTAACTTTTGACAGTGCGTGGGTGGGTCACATTAGGCGGGACCGCTGATTCGCGTGTAGGAGTTGAACTGCATTACTCACTCCACACATTCGCTATCACGCCCTATCTTAAATATAATATTGATTCTTGGAAACTGTGCGTTTCCACATAACCTCCGTTCACAAAGAAATAAAACTAGACCATGACGGTTTTACAGTACTCACAAATTTCTAAAGAAAAAGAAACCGACAGTCTTACTGCAATCAGTGAAGTTAATAAACAAACATTGAGTACCTGCAAACAATGATTAGCGGTAAATGTTGTTTTATTATATATCATGGAGTTATGGATGTACCAAATAATAAATGAAAAATATTTAACTAGAAAGACCCTCTGTTATTCTTGATAATGTAATCTATACGAGCCGTGACTCTCCCTTTTAAAATTTCACTGTCAAATCCAACATTAGCATTAGTTCTAAGACGTAATTTATTACCATCAATTTATATTTTCAGGTATCCCTCTTAAGATATATCTTGAGGACTAAAATAAATATGTATTTAATTGTCAAGATTTAAAACTTTTCATCCTCAGGAAAAATCGGGACGGAACGGGAAATTAAAAAAAGGAAAATGACTTCATAAAAGTATACAACATTAGTTTATTCTATTACCTACTTCATCTAATATCAATATAACTTAATATAATGAATTTAGGTTTTTTATGTATTTTTAAAAAAGGAACTTACCAATTTCCCGATCTGCACAACCACCCGGGGTAGAACGGGACAGGAATTTAATATGTACAATAAATGCAATAATATTACATTTGGTTTAAGAAAAATCCTTTTTTTATTTCTTATATTTATATAGCGTACGGTTGATCGCTTTATCAATTTTTTCTTTCGAAAAACGTTCTTTGCAACTGCACATTCTTTGCTAACCTTTTTCATTTTTCCGTTCCTTTTCTGTCTTAATTCTTTTTGGGTACAGCATCCTGTAACACACTCTTATAAGTTGAGAATGCCAGTTTTTCCTTTCTTTTCTTGTGAAACACATTACATTTTGCATTATACAATAGTATCTCCCGTTCCACCCCGCAGTCTGGTTTCAGTTTAAGGTTTTCCACCGAGCAATAATACATGCAGATTTAAACATTATAACTTATATGCAGCTAGGGATACCTAGTTTACCACTAAAGAGTTAAAAGCGAGGAGTTTCGTGAATTACCTTCTGTCGAAATGCTGCAAAAATTATAAAGTCACAGATGTGAGACGTCAAAACAAGAGTTCATTCACAAGGAGGAGTCAGAACGTGGTCAAGTCTGTTACCAGGATTTCTTCCTTGACGACTTACAATGTTACACCCCACTTTTACTAAACTCCAGCATTATCCAGTAAACAAATTAAGGTATGCCTTTCTACTCCGTTATCCCGTTCAGTGCCGATTTTTTCCCTATTTTAGAGAATTTGTCTACCGCTGACAATCAATAATATCAGAAACAACAAACTAATAGCTCCGGGAGCCGACGGGAATCAAACCCAGTCTGTGAGGCTAACCACCACGCTACGGGGAGAATCAAGTTACGCCTGCCGCAAGTACAAATAAGGCTAATAGAGTGAAACATAGTTGAAGTAGGGAAACCTATATCCAACTTTCAGGCAGTATGTTGCCTCCGCTTACTAAAATTATGCAAAATTATGGAAGTGGCGTGAAAACTATGAAACGAATTATTAATTGAATTGGCCTACATATTTATACGAGTCACAGAAAATAACAATTATAACATTTCGAGACATTTATTTCGTAGAAATTCCATGATCAACATTTTTTAAAGCAATTTTATTATAATTCACTGCACTTTTTTGGGGGGGGGATTAACAGGCTACATGAGGGTGATCCTGAAACAGGAACTCCCCTTTAATAGCACAGGAAGGGAATTGAAAGAGGGGATGCGGAAGGTAGTCAAGGGTTCACTAGGACCCCCGGGCTTTGATTTAAGGATCCTGCCCGGTGTTTCACCTAAAGGGATGCAGGCAAAACCCTAGAAAACCTGCATCTGGTAGGTTGGGCATTGGGTACTATTCTCACGCCCTTCCGAATTACGGGAGACGCGTATGTTGTGGGGTCGCAGCATTCCTTTCTCCGTTTTTCCACCAGTTTCATGAGGCAGTTGGCCGACTGATCCAGTGGGGTCAGTGGAAAGCTCTTGCTTTATGCCCAAGGTCTTCGACCCCAGTACATAAACGTCCCCAAAATAGGTGAAAGTGTCTCGGAATGTGACAAATTTGAAAAAACCCAGAGAGAGTACGAGGCTTTCCTGACATAATCGGGGAGCCCTGCAGTCACTCTGGCGATAATTATTCTTAAATATATATCAGTCTTGACTACAAGAACATGGAATCCAGACCTTAGTTGAGCTTTTTTCTTAAAAAATAGTATAACAACATTGGTCTGAGATGTAAATGATCCCCAACGTCGTACAATAAATAACTTAAATCATTAGATTACCAATTCACAAAGTTTCCTCTTTATTTTCTTTATTAGTTTTTATTATAGGTCTCGCCAACAGCTAAGGTTGTAAGCGACTACAATTTATAGTCAAAAGAAGTAGAAATGTTTCATTTGAAGCTCCGGTAAATAATACAGATAATAAAGAAGGAAGGCAAGAATGGAAAAATGTCAACCGTACTCAGAACTCGAACCCAGGACCTCCCGATTTCCAGGCGGTTCCCCTCCCACTGAACTGGTCCGAATCGACTCCAAAGTTTTTGTGGAACTCTTCAAGGGAGTTACGTACAACGACTAATTAACCAGTTGAACTAGTTTATTTCAACTTATAATAAGATTAAAATTATCACTGTTTATAAATTGACAGTAGTTGTAATTATAATAATATAAAAAATTGGGTACGTTTTTCACGTACTTCCTTAATTTTTCTCATTCATTGGTGCGTATTACTTATTTGTAGCAAGTTAACCATTCCAAGCAAGTAAATTCATTTATTACAAAATTATTCCGTAAGTGGAGTGCTCTGTGATGGAAAGATTTATCTTAAATCTCTTTGCAACCAATACAACGTCGGCGCTGTTTGTTTTGCGGGATTCGGTCTACGCAAAGACTATTTTGCACAAAGCCGTAGCAGGTATGTACACATTTCCATTCGTAAAGTTCTGAAACGTGGGTGGGGGGATATGTTACGCGTGATTTCGTAGCATTTGCCGGTTTTATGTGTGCAAAGTCTGACAAATGGTAAACATGTGGCAGGAAAAAAGTTGTTGTGTAGTCTGGAAAAACTCGCTTTATTTAGTTCTAAATATTTACAACAAAAAAAAGGATGTAGGGGGTTCCTTCCACACACATAGATGCTATACATACCTGCTTAGCGGCACGTGTTCACGAAGGGTAAACTTTTCTTTCGGGAATAACGATATTGAAAACTGAGAAACTGAGTTGGAGGTCGAGTACTCGGTGCAGAACTACGATTCGGTCAACGTTATTGATGGCGCTGAGTATTCCGTTACTCATTATAATTTGAAGATTCTTAGAAAGGCTCTCGACACTCTCATAAGGCATTGAACAAAATATTACAATCAAGTATGAGCTTCTGTACGTTTATTTAGTTTCCAGTAATTTGAATTTAACAGAAAGCTGGTTGTATAATCGGTATGACTTCCACAAACGATAATGTGAACGTCTCACGAAGAAATTCAGCGGCTGGAAAGAATTAAAATTCAGAGTGCGTTCTTTCATTTGATAGCACTGGGCACCCGCTGCGAATAACTTGAAATTTAACCACCGCGAAACTTAAGCCAAGCAGCGTGGCAAACACTTACCAGTTAATATCCTACCACCTCGTCGTTCATATCAAGTTTCAGTTATTATCTTCGTCAACCTTACAAAATGTTCTGCTAACAGGAACCCAAATACCTTGACAGCATAATGAATAGTGGAACTTCCATAATTTCACAAAATTTGCCCGAAAACGTATTTATGGCTCATTGTATTTATAATTCTATGATAATGCTATATGATAATCTGATCCATCATTCTTTCTAACCGTGCAAAATTGACTTATTTGATCTATTAATTCATGTACTATAAATAAATATTCAAATAAGATAAATATAAAAAACTAAATACTGTATTGGCCGACCACCTGTGGTCTAGTGGCTAGGAACCTTGGGGTCCCGGGTTTAAATCCTGTCATGGGCTTGAATGTTTGTGCCGTCATAGTGGTGAAGACCATGATTAAGAATGCCGGAGAATTGATATGCTGCCCACGTGTCACTCCAAATTTGGAATTAAGTCCACAGTCAGCCCGGTAGGCCCAGGCCCTCAATGGGCTGTAGAGCTAAAGAGGAAATACTGTGTTGAATATAATTTGTGAATTGTCATTAAGTTTCGTCCAGGTTTTTTTTCATTATAAACAGTTTTAAATAATAGGAAGAGTTCATGTGGTGGTTACTGATGATTTAGGATAGGGGAAGTCGAGGTGGAACGGGATAGCGGGGCAGAACAGGATACCCTAGTTTCTTTTACAGGATAGTGCAACAAAGTAACTAGTCAAGAAAGAAGTCCTGGCAGCTTGGATTGACAGGTTCTGACTGCACCTTCTGAATGAACTCTTGTTTTCACATCTGTGATTTTATAATTTTTGCGGCATTTCGACAGAAGGTAATTGATAAAACTTCTCGCCTTTAACTCTTGAATGGTATATAATCGTAAACTAGGTTTCTTTAGCTCCATATAAGTTACATATAAGATTTATTTGTACTTGTATTAAGACTAGGTGAAAAACCTTAAACGGAGCGTGCGGGGCGGAACGTGATACTACTGCATAAGGCAAAATATAATGTGCTCCTCAATGAAAATAGGAAAATTTAGTAACTTATAAGACTGAGTTACAGGATATTGTACCAAAAAAGAATAGATTAAGAAAGAAAAATAGCGGAAAAATGAGAAAATGTTACCAAAAATTGTGCAGAAGCATAAAAAGCAAAGAAAAATCATTATTCGAAACGAAAAATTGATAAAGTGATCAACCGTTAGCTAAATAAGTAAAAGAAATACAACACAAAAAGTTAAGATTTTCCTGAAATTAAATTTAAATTTATTGCACTAATTGTGTATTCAAAATATCGTATACAGTTCTGCCCCGGAATCAGAATGTGAAATTTTTACGTTTCTTTCTAAAAATTCATAAAAAATCTAATTTCGTTGTTTTCGTTTATATTGATATTATATTAAGTAGGTAATAGAATATACTAATGTTTTATAATTTTAGGAAGTCGTATTTCTTTATCCATAATTTTACAAAAAAATGTTAAACAATAAATGTGTCGTCCCGCCCTTACTTTCCCTACATCTGTTGTCCAGTAACGAAGTGGACGGCCACATGAACCACAATTACCACGTGAATTCGGGAAACAGAACGAGAAAGGTTTAGGGGACTCGAGAGGGAAGATATCGGCTAGGAAATGAAGAGTTATAGGCTGAGCTCTCACCCAAGCTATAGTCTATTTGTTGCGAGACGCCTCTTTTAACCCCCGCGACATATCTTCTTACTAAATTCCTTTCAAAATAACGCTCTTCTTGGCTACACACTTAAAAGTTATTATTTATTAATCACACCTAAACACGTTTTTATAAACGAGACAAATTAAAGGAGACCAATCCTCAGTAGAAATATTCTGCGCCAGTTATCATCTCATTACAGTTACAACCTCGTTCCGAAGTATAATGAAATAAAATAGAGCAGACGTAAATCTGTTTCTGTTGTAGAAAATAGAGAAGTGTAGACAACAGCATAGACAATACGAATAAAACAGTGTAACAATTTCGACCATGGCAATATGTTAAAACACGTTAGTCTGGATTAAGAAATGTTTAAAAATGTACGTTGTCCTAAATTTAAATAGAAAAATTAATCCTTGCTTTTGCAAGTATTTATAAACCAGAGAAATATTATTAGGATTCTTTTAAATGACTCTCAAAAAATATTTATGTGAATATCAGTTCTGCATGGCATTAGTAATCTGTGGAACTCTTAATCAATTTTAATCAGCATTATTAAATATTATAAATTTATTGAGTGAAATAAAAGAATAACCAAGGAGAAAAAGAAACCAATTTACAGACTCGAAATTTAATCATATAAAAACCTTTCAACTGTCTCATAGATCGTCTTTAGAAACATAATTTACCAAACATACACCAAAGGTTCAAATGCCCGACCTATCTGATGCAGGTTTTCTAAGGGTTTCCCTGCATCTCTTTAGGTGAAACACCGGTTAGGATCCTTAAACTATAGCCCGGGGGCCCTAGACAACCTTCCGCATCTCCCCTTTTCAATTCCATTCCCATGCTATTAAAGGGGAGTTGCCTGTTTTAAGATCCCCCTCATGTAACCTGTTAATCCCCCCCTCCAAATTGCAGTGAATTATAATAAAATTACTTTAAAAATACGTTGATCATGGAATTGCTAAAAGTTTCTCCAACGAAATAAATGTCTCGAAAAGTTATAATTTTTCTTTTCTGTGACCCGTATAAATATATTAATAATTCGTTTCATAGTTTTCACGCTAATTACATAATTTTGCAATATTTAAGACAGCGTAGGCAACATACTGCCTGAAAAAAAATGTATCTTCCTACTTAGGAAGCACTTCAGACACATATAACAATTTTCTCATTAATATATGAGGGAGGAAAGAAAGAAAAAATTCCAAGTGCGCATTTTAGCTACAGTATGCGTACAATAAGTTTTACCGTTATTCTTATAAATTCACAAGGTAAATTATTTACATAAATATTTACATGCACATGAAAATATTCATAGTTAGGAGCGATATGTCCTGCTATTTTAAAATGTTCTATTGTTTTCATTAAAATATTAATAGTTATGTTTACTTTTATACGTCAGATGCAATGTATGAATAACATACTTTTAATATTATCCCACAATATTTTAACAAATTATTTATATTACTTGAGGGAAATTATATTCAGAATTGTAAAAATAAAGTCAATAATATTTTAATGAAGATATTCCAAACCGAATGAGTGCTACAGAGTTAAAATTTTTATTTTATTAAAATATTTTAATTTTTATTTTATTAAAATGTTTCCTAAAGTTAACGGGTTTATGATTATAACTTTTGTTATTATGCGCGTCGTGTAAGAGACGTTTGATGGCTGTGTAGGATTGGAACCTGGCAACCCCGCAATGAAGGCCGTGGATTGTTCTCTGGTCCCCCCACACCGAGTGGTTATGCGTCATGGCCCCCTCCTGCCCACACCTACGGCTCCACTGCGCGATCAACAAATTGCATTGCGTCCGTTCAATTCATCAACCGCCAGCGGGACATTCGCACGATCCATGTACGCGGCACACGGCACATGGCAAGGCATCTAGTAGAATGCCTCGCTAGGGCTCTAGGGAGAACTTTCACATTAACAGATTCGTACACCAATATAAACTCCTAAGTTTCCAAACTGAATTCGAATTAGTACATTTCTTTTGTTTACAGCAGATGCCTCTGTCTCGTACCACAGAGGTCCCTGGTTTGATTTCTGGCTATGACTTGGGTGTTTGTGTTCCCAAATTGAGTAACCCATACAATGAATAATGGTACAGTAGTCTCTAATAACCTTTGATATTGATACGTTTTAAAAAAAATTTAAAAGATACTATACATCAGTATTTTCTAGAAACAAATATGATGTTCCATTTCTTTTTGTAGACAGAAAATTTCACTTTATCTCATCGCATCACCATTTGCGACTATTCTACGAATAGATACGAATGGGTCAAGAATATTATTTTACAACTTCTTTTTAAGAAATTATATAGTTAAATTTAATTATCTAACTATAGAAAATTTCAAAACGATTTATTAAAATTAGCTACAACGATGTTTCGTCCATAAATTTGCGACTTCATCAGGTAGAATAAAAACAAAATAATTTATTGAAGCTTAAAAATTTTCTAACCGTCATCGCATGCAATCCATGAGGCAAAATTTCATATTTTGACCTCAACATTTTAACTATATAAATATGTCCCAAATTTGTGGACGTAGTAGTTGAATAAAACCTTTAAACATTATCTGTAAAGTTGTCATAGAATTTATCTGTATATGAGGCAGAAAAATATATTGTGTTCCCACGCAAAGAAGTTGAACATCAAGCAGTCTTTAAGAAACAATAAATTTAGAAGAAAGAAAAGAATGGAAAAATGTTAATCGTTTGCCGGGAGGGCGTCCTACCACTGAACTAATCCCAGTCGACGTCAAAGGACAGATTCGACATCACTCCATTATTGTAACCTAAGCCAGGCTCTTCTACAATTTACTAAACACATTCTACACAACCCAAATGCTAGAAACAAGCAAAGATCGGACATTAGGTAAAAAGCTGCATGCAATTCATGTGAAAGGAAGTGCAATGCTTGAATTGAGGCTCACTGATAGCGACCCTGATCCGGTCGATATTTTTTCATTCATTCATTCATTCATGAGCTGTAACCATAATGACACTGAGATGCAGAAAACCCTTAACTGGACTAAACCGAGTAGAGCCACGTCTTAGAGGATTTCGGACTCAGTTTACCCAATGAACTGATGATCCTTAACCCCTTAAAACTAAACACAGCTAAACACTACTCTCCGCAAAGTTGAACTTCCTCCTTTCCTTAACATATTTTCTCGTACAAGTAGACCAAACCTAACCCAGTAAAAATATAATGCGTCCTTGTAGGTCAAAAATGGTTATTTAAAGATTTGTGAGCCAAAAATGCGTCATTTCTTCAAACGGTTGAACGAAAACAGAAAGTATACACATTCAGAATGTACTGACGAATCGAATGCTGTTCTTGTCAAGGATTTATTTCTCAACCTCTTCAGTTCTGACAATCAGAGCCTTTTCGTGGAGAATTTCCCGACCTAAGGATGTTCCTCTAGAAGACCAACGCTGGTATTCTGCGTGATATTTCCAATTATAGCAAGAAACGTATTTACCGTTGTTCCTAGAGTGCCTTTAACGGCAGTAGTCTGGCAGGAAGCGAACGTCCTATTACAGCTTTTTGCGTACATAGTTAAGTTTCATCACATCGAGGCTCAATTTACGAAAAGTAAATTCTGCATGTAGAACTATTATAATCGGTCTATTAATTACATATTGTCGTTGTTAATAATACTTAGAAAGGGCATATATTAAAAAAGTTCCGAAAATAGTAGACATTAACTGGAGATTATTATGTATAAACCAGGGATCGTGTAATATACTGATGATTTCAATAACTTTAAATACAGAAATTGTTATGAAATTAGTAATTAACATAAAAATAGGTAAATTTGTTGTTTGATAATATAATTCTATACTATAATGAAATATACAATAAAGAGAAATATTGTTCGCTTAAATGAGAATCACGGCACGGCAGAAGCTCCTGAGCTAATTCATAATGCGTTTTATATTACAATACAATGCTTAATTTATAAACAAAAATAATTCATTTCTGTGACAATCAGTACTCAAATGAGAAGCCTAACACTATTACTTCACTATACATCAGCCTTTCTCTGCCAGTTATCACATCCGATTGTTTCTTCTTTGAGCAACGAACATTATTTATTTCATACCTTAATTGAGCTCAATTGAAGCTCACTGATAGCTTACAGCTCATTATCAAGAAGCCGTCGTAGTATATCGGCAAATATTTAACCCGTTTAGAAACCCTAGAACGCTTTATTCATAAGTTTCGGACTGATGAGTTAGGGTCTAGGGAAGCAGCTGAATCTATGTATAAATCGAGTTTGAGTGTCACTGACGTAGGCTACTCTTCTTCTTCTTTCTTGGCTCTGCAACCCATTCAGGGCCTTGACCTAATGGGTCAACTGCGGGCTGTCATCTTACATGACACATTATGAATTGGGAGTGATATGTGGTCAGTGTATCGAATCTCCAGCAGTCGTAATCTCAGTCTCCGTGACGATGACGGTTACTCTTAAAGTGTTACGCATTTATTATTTTTAATTTTTTCTCAAATAATGATATCACAAACCGACGTATTTCACTACAAGCACACTCTTTCAGATACGGCAATGATACTGGAAAAACATTCTTTCAAGCAGTTGAGGAATGTCTTTGACGAGGAACGAATTGAAGTAATAAGATGCCCATAGTGTAGAGTCATCATCAACGTTCAGAGCTCTCAGTTACGTGTGTAACAGCTTAAAGATCCAGAAATTACGTTAGTGCAAGGTTGTGCTGAGCATCCACAGATTAAACCTGTACCATGCAAACTGGTTCGTGTCTTGATGGAGAGTAAATCTCGGTAATTTAGCGCAGTCGCTGTGGTATCCTCAGGATCCAGGAACTCGTTTAAGGTGCATGATTTTAGGTCTTAACCGAGGCAATTTCACTTACGCCGTTCGACGTCTACAGCCGAAGGGTTGAATTTGATACAGATTCCGAACTATTCCAAGTAGCCGTGATGGAAAGACCACGCGAGAGTTGGCGACTTTCTTGCGAGGAATGCAAATCCCGCGGTTATGATGGTAGGGAAGAGCGCCACCTGGTGGCAGGCACGTGAGGAATGCAGCTGAGGGCGCCGCATACCACGCGGCCGCCAATTAGAGCCGGTCCTCGCGGAGCCTCCCACTGCACTCGCACTCGCACTCGCACTCAAACTCGCAATAGCCTTTGTTCCCTCATTTACAATTCGGCACTCTCTCCTTCCTTCTACCAAGTAAACAAAATTAATATTCAAATAAATTTTCCTAATGCACAGTGACCTCCAAACATTAAGTATAGAAAACTCTTCGAAATGAGTACCGAAAATCTGAAAAGCTACTTCCGAAGAAAGAAAATTATTATTCACAGATACATGTTTAATCCCTAGATTATAAAAACAAAATATTTTCAAATTAAATGTATATTAACACGGCCAAACGATGAAGAGTGATGCTGAAATGTGAGGGGAAAATGAGAATTAGTATTTACGGTATAATACGGCATTATAATTTAAGAGGCAATTATTTACTAGTTAATCAGTGTCTACCTTGCTCTACCTTCCACATCCCCCCTTTTCAATTCCCTTCCTATGCTATTAAAGACGAGTTGCCTGTTTCAGGATCACCCTCATGTAGCCTGTTAACCTCAAAAAAAACCAAATACACGCCTCAGTATTATAAACCTTTCGATTCTTCACCAAAACAGCGTTATGCAGTATTGAAGAAACCATGTTGAGAGTCTGGATCCATTGCGACTGTTCGACAATATAGAGATTTACTGTCCTTCAAGACTCGAACCAACAGACCACGTCCGTGGATTTGGTCTTCCTCTGTCACACTTCCTCCCATTCGCTCTAAGAATGTTCGAATGGTCCCCCAAAAAATTATAATTTTAGGACAGCGGTGAAATAAAACAGGATGCTTCTGAAAATGCCTTCCCAGCGCAGAAATATCCATTATTAGTGGGAAGAGAGGGGGAGAGGACAGTTCCCAATATATAGACTTACATATAGATTTCTTAAAAGAAAATTACTGTAGCACACACTGACGACAAGTGCCCATTAGGCTTAAACTTTGCTTTTGTGTGACTCGTATAGCGATTTCGTCGGTATTCGCGTTTCCAGTGCGTAGGATGAAGCATTAATATTAAGTAATCTAGTAAAGGCGAGCTCAAAATCTAAGAATGTGGCATACTTATCTTCAGTGAGACTAATTTCTGATTTCGGAACGGTATGTTATCTCGATCAAATAAACAGAAACAATCGTTAGAGAAAATACATGAAAAGACATACAAATTTGTAATAGTAGTACCAGATCATTGCAAAGAAAAATGGGAACAATCTGGATGGAAGTTATCCCAAAGAAGACAAAGAGCAAATTTGTATGTGTTGTTCGAAGTTGCTCAAATTGTAAATGCCCAGCTATACCGGTAGGTGGGACCGCCACTTTAGTATAAAATGTTGGAAATACAAAACAACTTTGATCAAAGTTTCATTCCTTAATAGGATGATCAACAAGTAGAATGATGACACTAGTAGAAAGTCATACTCAACAAAATAATTTTTTATTACTGAGAATTTCCTCATGGAGCAGCAGCACGTAGTGAAACTTTAAAAATAAATAACTTTCTAAAAGATATAAAAGTAGATATTATCATCGCTCTAGACTTTATGCCATTTTTCTCAATCTTGAACTTCTTCTTCTCGACCAAATCTTTCCATTAACAATTCTGTAGCTAGGTGGTGGCAAGTCGCCCTCTTCTCCTCTCATTTTCCCATTATTGTATAGTACTGGGCGTTTGTCATTTTCCCATTCAGTGTACATGGCGTTTCCTTTCCACTGTGACGACACTATTTCATGTTAATTGATCACGTAAGCGAAGGAAACGTGCGTAATGTCTAAATAAATATTAGTAAATGTGATTATAACCTTAAAACATTTTCTATTATCCACTCTTTAGTCAAAAAGTAAAAAAGAAGAAGATTTCTCCTAACGTAATTTCATCTTAAAATACTCCTCGATGTATTTCATACTCCAAAGCTACGTCTGAGTGACAGACGACTATCTAAATTAAATCCTTCGACATAACACAAATCTGACATAAATAAAATGAATTTCAAGCAAATGTCTAGACATATGTACGGCAATTTTAAATGATATAACTAAAGTGGGTAATTGATCGGAATACTCTCCACTACACATCTGATCATTTCAAAATTATTCAGTTGTACAATAGTTTCAATCTGTATATTCAGCCGCCCTCTATTTGCCTCATCTTTAGATTTTTCTGTAATTTCATCTTAAAATTATTAGTAAAATTATTAATTTAAATTTAATGAGAGAATAGGCCAAATAAGAGAGGAACAAAGTGGTTTTCAGAGTGGAAGATCATGCATTGATAATATATTCCGTATTAGACAACTACAAGAGAAGATGCTAACTAAACATCAAGAACTACATATAACTTTTATTGCTTTAGGAAAGGTGTATCCCTCGACATATTTTATGGTCGGCAATGAGAAACATGAATATCCACGATAAATGGATTAATATTGTTAGAAGAACCTATAATAATACAAAAGCAAAAATTAAAATACAAAATAAACTAACAGAAGAATTTAGTGTGGATAAAGGCCTCAAGCAGGGATGCTCAACTAAAATTGCAATGGCAAAGAATGCTACCAAGACCCTACACGGATTAATTTGGAACAATAATTTAACAAATGAAACAAAAATCAAAATCTATAAGAGCATAATACAGAACATTCTATGTTATGGAAGTGAAACGTGGCCCCTGACAGAATTACAAAAAACAAAATTAAAACAGTAGAATTAGATTATCTGAGGAGAAGTCTTCAAAAAAACAAGACAGGATAAAATTAGAAATGAGAGTAACTATGTCCGTTGTTAAAAGGATTGAAAATCAAACCCTTAAATGGTATGGTCATGTACAAATAATGGAAAACGAAAATGGCCAAAAGAAATATACCAATGATCACCTCCTGTAAAAAATAAACGGGGTAGACCCAGATTAAAGTGGAAAACCCATGTGAAAACCATAATGAAGAATAGGAATTTTGAAGCGGGAGATTGGAACGACAGACAGAAATGGGAATTGAAGACGCAAACCTGTAAAGGGGGAAAAGCCGAAGGAAGAAGAAGAAAAAATTATTAGTATGTTCCGGAGAAAAATTGGAAAGTTGAAATAAAAACACGGCTACCGTATTGTCTGTCCTGTCTATCGAATGGCCCTGCTGTCTTATATATCATATGATCTTAAATTGAGCTATGCTCTTGAATAACCGCAAGCCTACCTGATACTTGCGAAGTGATACAGTGTCCTTAAGTCTACCGAATACAAGGAAATGTCCACCTCACCAAACCACTTCAAGTTTCATTTTACCGCATAATAAAACCTGGGAGACAGGAATGCGGATACAAATACAATATTCAACGCTTGCATGTGAATAAAACACGGAAGATTCTTCTTGTCTCACAGTAAATTATCTTTTCTCAGGGCTTCTTTGATCCTTAAATAACTAGGACTAAAAACGCTCCGGTAGTAATGCAATTACATTTGTGTACATCAGAAGCAAGCGTATTTACGGCGACGAGTAATTGTGAGAACAAATAAACGCAGTGATTTTCATTCGTTGACTGTTCCTTATTCTCAAAAATACAATTTAAAAGTTAGAACAATCGTGAAAGACTTTTTACAATGGGAGTAGATGTAATGTGTAACATGAAAAAACAATTAAAGAGAGATGAAAAGAAAAATACTATCTTCCGATGGGAAAACAGAACGGAAATCCTTTTGGAATAAAAAAGTAGGACAATAATAAGAGGTGTTATTAAATATACCAATTATATCGAAAAAATAATTATCACAGAAATCTGTATTTTGCAAGACTAGTTTTTATTCTCGTGGCATCGAAAATCAAGTTTTTGAGAGCAAGATGCTCCCAGCTAGATACAACACCCTAAAACCCCATCTACATATTAATGCGCGACGGGTTTCCATTCAAATTATTCGGAGAATAATTATGCAACAGTTATTAGAGACCGGAAATCGCTGTCACTAACATCATCCGCAATCTTCGAGGAAGAATGGGACGAAAAAAAGGTCGACACTTGACTAAGTCAGCAAACCGTGACTTAGTATTCAATTAGGAGTTTGTTCATAAAGTTAATTACATAATTATTATTAGTATTAAATCATATTGCATTGATCCCATAGTGAAGCAGAACTTCACGGACGTGGTACGAGTAAGAGATTGTACAACAATTGTTATGATTGTTTAATTACTATTAACATTCATATGATTATGTTTAACTTTCAATAAGATTAGTTTAAGATCTACAAAGAACACAAGATATATAGTTTTAACCCGATTTATAATATTGGCTAATATCTGATGCCAAGTGTCTTAAACTAGTGCCTCAACAATGTAATATACCTATTACACGATACACTCAGCTACATGAATTCACCAACAGATTAGAATGAGTGGCTAAGAATAAAGTTAGTCAGTTCATGTTTGAAATGTTTTGTATTTAATTTCCCTGTTTAATGGAGGCTTGAAGTGTATTAAATTTGCTAATAGCATTAACAACTTTTTTGTATCATAGTTGGATAATTTCCTTTTATTGAGTAAATTATTTTTACTTCTAGTATCAAAGATATGCATATCTGATCATGTTTCTAATAGGTGACTTATTAACATCAGTGATTGAATATATTGACAGGTAAGAGTAAGGATTCCCATTTTCTTGAAAAGCCCCTTGCAAGATTGTTTTGGTGGAGTGTGATATAATATTCTAACAACTTTTTCAGTTGATTGAAAACTTTTTCTTTCTCTGATGCATTACCTCAGGATATTATACCTTTAGGTTTATTTTCACCCACGTAATGCACGACAGTATTTTCTTTCCTCGGAGAATACAAGTTGACCAGTCAACGTGGTAATGTTTATTTATATTAACGTTATTGTAAGTCGTTTGATAAAATTTATTAATATTTATTGAGTATTTAACAATCAGGCACGAATTACTCACGTAGAAATACCTACTGCGTTCAAGAATACAAATTCAACTGATTTAGATTCTAATCTTGTTTGAGGTGAGAAAATGGACTTTTGATGAAGTACTTGTTGAAAAAGTGGAAACGTAAACTAGAAACATGATTTGGTGATTCAAAAAGTTAATTATGTGCGTAGTCACAGATTATCTACTTGTATTTATGAAGTATTAATTTCCTAATTTAAACCTATCAGATGTTAAAATAGAATGGAAACTTAAGAAATGAATGAGACCAATAACAGCGTGTGTTTAACCCAGTGAATAAATTATTTTAAAAAAATTAATTACCAGCGACTTTTAGTTAGCGATTTCCTCAATCCATGTGAAATATTTTTTCAGATGAAGTTCGTTTCTCTGAGTTTATATTTGGGATATGTTCCATGTTTATCAGGAACGATCGTGAACTGAAGTAAATATAAATGCACGATGCCCAGTAGGTTTGCTGCACGAGTCCGCATGAGATGGCAGAACTGATGTGTGAGGTGTTAAGGGCCCGGGATGCGAAAGAAGCGGGCGCTTTCGTATTAATGACATGGAGAAATGCAGAGAGGTCTTTGTTGGCTCTGGCGAAGAAGCTGAGCGCTGCAATGGGCCAACGGCCTCGTAAAGATACCTTGGGAATCTCGTGCGGAACAGGACTCACTCCACAGACTGACTTGACGAGCAAGGTGGAAATCGTAAATAATCTCTTTCCACCTCGAAAGAGTCTCTTCGCTGTCACACTCTGCCAGGGAGAATGTCTCCAAGAAACAACGGTTTATACCACAAGACATGTATCTGAACCATTAAAGGAAACGTCTGTGGTATTTTACTCACTTTGTGAACTGGTTATGTATTTATTTAAGTATATTATGATCTGACAGTGGATCATCATTTGTGCCTCAAAATGTTATATAGATTCATCGAAACGTAGAAATCTAGACTGATGAAATGAAACTACATTGACTTGAGTTACTCAAGCTTACTTGATTTACAACTGACGTTAACCTTCATATGTGCTTATTTAAACGTGCGCTGCCAACTAAAAATTTATTCTTTGATTTTTGTGTTAGTTGATTGTTTTCCACGTCTCATTGGCTCAGTTTACTTGATATTATCTCTGATCTGTTTGATGTCTCGGCCAGCTACCACTGCAGCAACTGCTTTAGTACTATCGCTCTTGCCATACTTACTTTCTTTTGTTCTGATTGGGTATCATACTACCGTCTGCTGTTTCGCCAAATAGCACGATCCCATAACTGACCCAGTCAAATCGAAGAGATATTCCGAAGGTGCAAACTTCCTCCTTTAGGAACATTCTGTCCTTGGCCTTTAGGCAAGGAATTTAAAGAAAGACAAGCCGTTAACGTTGAAGCAGACGCTTGCAGACGTTGGGTATACGGCGAGAGTTGTTCGCTGTTCCCGTTGGACCATGTAGCCCATCTGCCTCCCCGCCCACCCGCCCAAATTTCGTTCGAGTCGGGCAATTTCCGATTCCACAATAAAATATAGTCTGCCATTTTAGGATGCACGTCCTAGGTGAATGACGTGCTGAATCCTTAAGCTAAAGCCTGGCGGCTCCAATTAGCTTATGACCTTTCCACATCCATCACTTTCATCCCTGCTTATGCTATTGAAGAAGGGAACCACAGCAGAGGATAACTCTCATGTAGCCTCCCACTAACAAGCATAAACTTTCCAAAACTCCTGACTTTTAACTTCAGCCACATCCGGAAGCATTTCAGGATTGTTATTTTCGGTAACAAGCTACATGAGGGTGATTCTAAAAGGGCCAGTTCCCCTTTAATAGCATTTGAAGAGAATTGAAAAGGGGAATGTGGATAGATAGGGTTTATTGGTCCCCGGGATCCTACCCGGTGATTCACCTAAAAATGGTTTCAGGTAAATCCGTAGAAACGTTGGTCGGGCTCTCGGGTACTTCTCTCACGCCCCTCCGAATGACGGGAGATGAGTTTGCTGTGGGGTTACAACATTCCCCTCCCCGTTCCTCGTCCAGTTTAGAAGGCAGATGTCTGACTGGTGCAATAGCATCAGCGGACAACTCTTTACGTATGCCCAAGGTCTGCGATACCGGTACATGCACCCCCTAAATCTATCATATGGATATATTCGAAATTCTCTCGACTTAATATTGACATTGAGATAATTTTAATTTGTACATTACTATTATTGCCTCGGGTGATTAACTTCCCCTCAATGCAGAGATTCTATGTGGAGGCTCTCAGAGGATTTTTTCTACTTTACACTCTAATCTTCCAGCCACTACGAACGCATAAATCCAAAATGCATTTAAAAAAATACTCCTTCAGTCAGAAAATATTCATTTCACGTTCAATATTCTATAATGTTATATCACAAAATATTTAGTATAAAAGATCAAAAGTTGAATAAATTAATGTATTTACCTAAACAATCGTACCCATTCATATGCTAACACGGAATTTCTGCCTTCCAATTAGCCATAAAAGAGGAAACAAAATTCTTACGCCAGGCGGAATTTCATGAGCCTCTTCCTTATACCCTGGCATTGTTTCTCCAGTTCCTTCGCTTTATCCTTAACGAAGAAGAATTTTCTTTGATTAAATTCTTCTTCTTATCTTGATAGTTTCATCTCAGCTAAACAGCTCAAGTTCTTGTTTGGGTTTACATTAAAATTGTTGTGTTGGGCAGGTATTGGATTAAACTAAATGACAAATCATTACCTAACTTTAAAGAATTACCTCCAACGTGAAATGTTTATGTGATTGTAAGCTAGACTCGTGGTGCAGCCCCGCTACGTAGGGTAAACATGTAACAACGTTGAACTAGACAGACGGTCTGCACGCGCGAGGGGTTGTTATTCAGGGATGAACGCGCTCCGTCTCCACAATATGCTGGTCGTAGATCAAAGAAGAAAGATGTTCTCTGCGGCAAAGAGGATTTGAGCTATTCGATTTGTGGGCGACGTGCTCCAGAGGGCGCCGCCCACGTGAGCCTTACTTTTTATCCAGAGATGCAAAAGCAACTCGTCAAGTCACGACAAAATTACAAAAAAACTATTAACCTTAATAAAGTCGTGAATTAAATTATAGAAAACTAATTACTTTACTGTCTCTAGAAGAACAATTTTACTTACGCGATTTTATGCTTGAACTAATTAATGTAATCATAGTTATTATTAATTTTATTATTAAACAATTGTTGACCTTTTACAGACTTTTATTATTAAATTTAGTTGTAACGACGCTTCGGCATGTTTTTATGCCTTCTTCAGGTTTTTTCCTCCCTAAGGCGGTCAAATTGAAACAGATTTTTTTAACTATATATGGAAACAAAACTTACTTGTTTCCATATATATTTATAAAAAATCTGTTTCAATTTCACCGCCTTAGGGTTAATCGTCTACATGGAGGAAAAAACTTGAAGGCATAAAAACATGCCAAAACGTCGTTACAACTAAATTTAATAATAAAAGTCTGTAAAAGGTCATCAATTGTTTAATTATATAATAATAGACGTTAAATTTGAACTTTTATAACTAATTTTGTTTAAGATCAGCTTAAATTTATGTTAAGAATGGACAACTGAGGCAGGATAATTTTTTATAAGTTAGCCGATATGATATAACGCATAGAGTGGCATTTTTCAGCTTATGACAGAAGTGATTAATTTGCTGCTTAAGTCGTATAGACACGAATCAGCCATTAACACCTGTGGAGAAAGAAGAGTGGTTTTTAAGGGGCGAGAAGGAAAAGTTTGTCTTTTTCCAACTAAGCCAAGAGACTTACGTTACAGCTGAAAGTATTAGAATTGAAATCTTTATATATAAAATTACGGTAAGTGTGGGTTCTAAATTCTTTTCCTCCTAAATGTTTTGAACGATTTTGATTACTTTTTTAAAAGTATATATGGAGTCACCTGGATGGTTCTTAACTATAGTTGGACACGCAATTTCTTTTTAAATTTTCCGACCAATTTTTAAAAATTATTTTTCTAGGGATTTCTCACATATAAACCCAAATTTTCAGCCCGGCCGTTTGAATAATCTGGGGCTTTTGACTTACGCATCGATAAATGTGCAAGTTCATTGCGTCATGGCTAGGCATTGTTTTGATATTTCCGTTTCTGTTTTCTGAGTTCTGAAATTTCCCTGTAGTGTAATTGCGTACATACTAAGCGAATTATTTACCAAATAATTCGTCACAGAACAAATTAAGTGAATTCCATGAGGGTAGTGAGTCAAGATGAAATTCGGGTGGCGTGAAAAGGTAAATTATCAAAAATTTGACCCTCTCGCTGATGGTTTAATCACGTGTTGACGAAGAGAGTACAGTCGAACTAAATACTAATGGATTCCTTGGCGTATCCGGGCACCCAGGCTAAATGGTTATAAATATATAACCTCTTAACTGCCTCTGCAGAAGTAAAAGCAACAATCTGGAAAGAAGTAACAGTGCGTTAAGTCATTAGAGTGAAAAAAAACCACACCGTGCGACTAAATATCATTCTCAAAATTACTAAATTTTCCAAATGTTCTCAGTAGAAGTACACGTTTCTTTATACGATTTCCAATACAAAGTTTTTAAGGTTTATCAAAAATGTGGACATTCAGAAATTTCCAGTCGAAAACTTAATTTTTACATTTATTTGTGTTATACAGCGTTGTAAATACAACACTTTCGCTCTATTACTGAATTTTATGCATATTATATGGAGATGCTGACATTTAAATTGTACTAATGCCAATTGATACCAAAAGAAACGAGAGATTTTCAAAGTTCTTTAAAAGAAGAAGGACCCCAGCATACATTCAAAATCATATTGGTTAATGTGGTTAAATATAGACTTAAAAATAATGAAATATCAAGGATTATTTGTAAAGGAAGTAATACAGTGTTGCTAAATATTGATTAAATTAAAATAGTTGCACAAAATAAAGAGCTGACAACTGGAATAAGAGTAGGAGTATGAGAGTGTGACAGCTGGAAGAGATTGCTTTCTGCTCTGTGTAAGGATAAAGGCTGGTGTGAATCTGCTCGCTCGCTCCTTGCATCGCTGTACACCCACGCCATACCTTAGTTAAGAATTCAATCTGCGCCGTGCTGTGTCCGCCACTAGAAACTAGTCGTGTGGAACTGCGCTCAAACATCTCCTCATCCATATATCATTGCAGACCACGAGACTCTCCATCTTCCTACACACATTACACAAAGTCGTAAACTAAACGTTGCTACAACTCTAACGTTGTTCGTACACGTGAACTAAGACACATACCTCGGAAGAAGACGCGTCAACGTAATCCCCTTGTTACGCATCATAAACGACTATAATCAGATACATACAAGCAAACGGTTATAAATCAGGACACTGCCCCTAATATTTATCTCTTCATTTTTTACGCAAATATACATCGGAAGTTAATCTGTTCATTTATAATTCATCAACATTGGAGAGCTTTGATAAATTAAAGGACAATTCTGAACATTTCTCGGTTATTATAAAATGAATACCCCGTTTAATTTCAAAAGATAAACGTTCTCTACAGGCCATAGAAACAAATAGGAAACTGAAAAAATATATCACACGTTTATAAAAAACAAATTAAACACTTATCAGTCTCATTAGTCAGGTATTTACTAACAAACGAATATCATATAAAATCCAGATTATATTCCATTAAGTGATTTGTGATATTTAATTACCTAAATAATTTATTTAACGTTTGTGTAAATTAATGAATTAATTATTGGCCTTCTTCAAACAAGTTTATTTATTCTAAGTTAAATAACGGCATTTCGGTGCATATTCTCCTGGTTTTTCTTACAAATTATTGTATATTACAATAATTTGAAAGGAAACCTGACTAAGGTGCAAAACGTCGTTCTTCAAATTTGAATAAATAAATTTGTCAGAAAAAGATCAATAATTATTTTATCTAGTGTGTGATTAATTGTATACATACATGAAATATTATATGTTTCCATCAGTGACGTTAAAGGAGTATTATTAATAATATTATACTGTACTTTTAGTTATAAAGGACAGAAAATTATTAAGTTTAGCAATTTTTAGTTAAGTTTACTTAAACTTATAATTGTTCTTATACGTAGTATGTAAGAATTGTTTTGTAATTTTACATGATGGCATATCCCAATTCCTCATTTCAGGACCAGTGAAAAATAATATATATGTATGTATATATATTTATTGTTATCGTAGTTTTCTGCCCTCAGATTAGTCTCATACAGCTCTTTATGCTAACCTATTCTGTGCAAGTCTTTTCATTTCTACATCACACATCCCACATGCTTCTTAATCTGCTTGGCAAATTCTATCCTTGGCCTCCCTCTTCTTTTCTTACCCCACACACTTCCCACTAATACTAATTTTATAAGACACCCCATGCCTTCAAACGTGGTCAATTAATATATCCCTACTCTTGATCATATATATATATATATATATATATATATATATTTCAGATATCGAGAAGCGCTTTTCAATGTGTCTGTGGAAGTTTTCTCTCGCAGGCATCCCCCCCCTTTTTCAGTTCCCTTCCTATGCTATTAACGGGGAGTTGCCTGTTTCAGGATCACCCTTTTGTAGCCTGTAAACCAAAAAAATCTAACTAATCTATTACTGCGTGTACTTCTAACTGTTAATGTGAATATATTTAGAGAAGGATAACTGTAAATACCGCGGCCAGGCCTATTAATAACCTCTGAACGCAGACAAAACTTATCAGGTAATTACATAAAAACTGATTTTTTCAAATATATACTTGCAAATTATCACATAACTTTCTAAGTAGTTGTAATAATTAAGAAGTAAAATTATAGAGGGGACGTAAATCGTTGTTTTATTGCAAATAGAAATAGATTCATGCGAGAGCAAGAGGAAAAATGGAGATAATCTTGTAAATCTGCTATGATTTTTGCCGGTAATTTTTTTCTCTAAATTACCCTGCGAGTTTTTCCCAAGACAACCCAAAATTTCCTTACCGAGGTATTAGTGAAATCTTGTTGGAAGCTTTAACTGGGCTGCTTCCACGATTTATCTCACCCTGGCAAAATGAAGAAATATGATTATCGTCATTGATTAATTCAACATTTACGGCGTCACGCTGTTCATCTGGGAAATCATTATAATATTAATAAGCATGGAAGAAGTGCGCGAAAGATATAACAGTTATAAGAGCAAACATCATTGGACCACGACATACTGTAGCAGACGCAGTTGTTCAGTTTTTTTGGTAGTTATGTAAAATAAATATTCTGAATACATTGGGATGCTTGAGAAAAATATGTTAAATTTAAATGTTTCTTAACATCTTTTTCGAAATCCCGCGGAATTAATAACTAATAGACGTAAATCAAGAGAGAGCGTAAACTGTAGTTCGTGAGATTCGACAAGGACTGCTTAGATGAGCAATTGTGAAAACAGAAGAAAAGTATTGTCATTTGTTGAGGAACATTTTCTTCATGCGCGCTGGCGAACGCTATTGACATTGTTAAGAACATAAAATTGTATTCATAGGAACGGAATATGGGAACCGCGACAACGTCTCTTTAACGCACCCTATTCTTATTATTTATTGCATTTCCTGAACTGGTAACAATTTATTTCCTAGTGCAAATGTTTTCAGAATTCCTTTCACACTACCAAGTTGCGTTAGCAAAATTTGGAGTAAAAGTGAGCTCCTGTCTGCCCCCACTACAATACAGACGGAGTTGTCCACTGTACATCGTGTTGATACCTGACTATATAAATCTCCCGAACAATACATAATGTTCGTTGTAGGTATCAAGTTAGTCCTTTTAGATTTTGATAAAAGGAAAGCGTTTTATTAGCACATGGCTTTCGTTAAAGATTTAGAAAAAAAATTGATGTAGAAATTTGTAATAAGAGAAAATAAAAATAACTGTTGAGTTCATGAATAACGATTAATAATTCTGTGTTGGATTTTAATATAAAAATAATAAATCTCATTGTAATTGAAATACTACGAACACTATTTATGCTGTGTTGATGGAATTTGGTGCCTGAAAGTAATAATGATCTGACTACATGATTTGGTTGGGAGGATGACATGAATGACAATTTAATAATAATCCTGAGTTTGTCAGTTTTCGAATTCAATTGTTGGGAACAGACGTATTTGTGAATAGGTACTGCAACATCATGAAAATTAAGAGAACGGTTATAATCGAATCTGTGAGTAAATTATAAAGTAAGATGATAATTACTAATGTAACCCACACCTAGGTAAACTATAAAATCTTTTAAACAATTGGTGACCTTTTACAGACCTTTATTATAAAATTTACTTGCAAAAACGTTTGTATGTCTTCTTCTACAGGAAGGAAATAATCTGAAGAAGGCATAAAAACGTGCCGAAACGGCGTTACAAGTAAATTTTATAATAAAGGTCTGTAAAAGATAATCAATTGTTTAATTAAATACAACAGACGTTAAATTTAAACCTATAAAATCTTTTAATTTACATATCTAGTATAGCATATAGGCTTGACTGAAAGTATATAAATCTCTCACGGCAATATAATTAAAGAAAGGGCTGTAGGGGCTTCACATAGGAGAACACTTAACTTAATAAGAATGAGGTGATGGAGTGTAGTATGCGAAATAATGGAATAACAAAGCGTGTTAGATTGGGAAGGGATATTTTGAAGGATAAGGAATTCTGCTACTTAGACAGCATAACTACTAATGGTAGAAGTACAGTAGACATAAAGAGTGAGACAGTACAGACAAGGAAGGCTTGTGCAAAACGGATAAATTTACTTACGGATAATATAAATGTGAATATTAGGAAATCGTTGCTAAAAATGTTCATATGAAGTGTGACGTTATATGGGTGCGAAACGTGAACGGTAGAAGTTTCAGAAAGGAAAAGGATAGAAGCCTTTGAAATGTGGTGCTTTAGGAGGATGCTGAAAATCAGATGGGTGGAAAGAATCACTAACGAGGAATAGGGAAAGAGCGGAAAGTATGGAGGATGTTGACCAAGAGGAGGGATAGATTAATAGGCCACGTTTTAAGACACGAGTTCTTGTAAAATTAACATTAGAGGGAAGAGTGTGGGGTAAGAATATAAGAGGGAGGCCAAGGATGGGATAAGGTCGTTAGATTAGGGAGGATATAGGAAGTGGTAGTTATGGGTAAATAAAGAAGCTTGCGCAAGATGGGTTAGCATGAGGCCAGTCTTAGGACTGAATACCACAACAGAGTGAACTTTATTCAATTTAAAATAAGTGTTTGGGTTTAGTTTCAGAATGAATAGAATTTCTTTATAAGCGGTAATTTTAGTTACTTGGCTGAAGATAAGTTGATACCCTTTCAAAATATTAAAGACTAATTATTGTAAATAGAGTTGGATAAACAAGAAACGTCTAAAGACGGAAGAGTGATCATTTTGAACGGTTAGAAAATAACTGAATGGATTGACTGGTTCCATTGCTCGTGATTAATTGTGGATGACGAGTTAGGTGTCTGGGAAGGCCTGTAAAGAATCTGTTACGTATCGTTGATAGTCGTAGTCCCTTGGACGGATTACTGTTAGTGAGACGGAGCATACACAGGTCCCTTTGAAGGCAGCTCTGCATCCGTCACAAAGACAGCGATTATTTTCCGGAGTCAAGCAGCACAAACTCGTGCCTCCGTAGCGAACGCGTCTGCAGACGGATGTCTCTTGCGGTCTTAAAATAGCAGCATCCGCAGCAGGGAAGACGTGAAGCAGGTGCCGTCACCACGGGAAAATTCCCCGAGACATGGTGATGGATGGGGCCTGGCTCGCTAATTACGCCGATCAATCAGACGCATCTCTTACGTGCAGGAACCGTCGCAAATCAAGTTATGCGGCTAAAAGCTCAAAAACAATCCCTCTTGTTTTGCATTTTACCTGGAAGATACGAGCTCTATAAAGAACGCATACCTACTTTCTTTTTTTTCTCCGAGGTTGTATACCTTTTTGGTTTAAAAGCAACCACCCTCGCGCACGCAAGTTGACATTAGAACATGTAATTATCGAATGAAAATATTGATTATGAAAACCGAAAAGATACGTTTTACGTTAATGTTCGAAAACCAGTCAGTGATCTAGATTGGCGTCAAAGGAGTTAACCTTGAACGAACATTTTGACCATTAAATGCATTCCTGTGACACTCCAGAGGACTCGTGTCACGTTCCAAAACGTCTAGAGCATAGTCATGGAAACGGTCAAATATAAATTGTAACAGTGTACATAAAGTGGTACGTCGTTGAAAAACCAGATCAGCAACGTAGTTGCTTACCTTTTTAAAAATTGTCGTGTAATATTATTAGGCTGTTCACCCGACGCTGAGCAAAATTTAGCATGGTCAGTAAACCTGTCAAAATCTACGAACTCTTCAAATTCAAATACTAACTTATTTGAAGCGAGACCGTGGAAGAGTCTGAAATTAATAACGCTGCGTCGAGGAGAAACCTGATTGGGCAGTTCCCATTTCTGTAACTAGAGCGATCTTTTATTGAAGACTGCTGACCGACATTTCATTTGCCAAGAAAGTTACCCGGAAATGGAAAAGCTCACGCTAGTCGTTTAGAATAAATAATTTTTAATATGTCCCTTGTGATGACGATAAATAAAACAACAGCTCCCTTGTAAGACTGTCCTTTAATTCTGAGTGAATTATAATAGAGAGATAAAGAGTGAAATATTATTATACTCATTATGTAGGCAAGAAGAACTCCTTTATCTTGCGACGTCCTTGGGGCCCGTCGAGATTTGAACCCGGATCTTCACATTCAGTGGATGTTATGACCTGCGCGAATTAATTCTTACAAGCATGTCAACAACATATATGGTAAAAGCTATGACTCAGCCAATCCACCGCTTCGAATAGTTTTCGTGCAGATGCTTCAAACCCGGAAATTAATAACATTTTTGATTATCCAGAAGATCTAATATTCATGACGAAAACGTTTGATGCGAGTCATTACATTGAATAAAATTTCACTAGAATATTAGATAGTTTCAGGCTTTGAGCAGTGAGAATCATTTGTTGACGTCAGTTGATTGGATCAGGCTTCTATGATTCCTCTTAAACTTTGCAAACAAAACTGTGCAATTAGGTGAAATAAATCAACGACCAAGCGCAGACAAAGTTTTTATTTAGTTCATTCAACGTTTCGGTTGCATATTCGCACTTTCTTCAGGTTCACTTTCTGTAGAGGAGATATTTAGATACAGTTAAATTTATAATTTGTAAACAAAGATAAAATAAATAGAAGAAATTTTTTTCTATCTAAATTTCTGTATATTATTTCAATATGCGAAGTGTTCTTAATGACTAGATATTACTTTAATGTGGAAACATGTTATTTTATCTTTGTTTAGTTTACAAAAGTTCTAAATTTAACAGTATATAAATATCTCCTCCACAGAAAGGAGAACCTGAAAAAGGCCCGAATATGCTTCGAAACGTCGAATGATATAAACTTTGTATCTTGTCATTAATTTGCTGCTGTTCAGTTTTTTTATTGCACTTTTAACAAACGTTGATAAAACTTTTTCCAAAATTTATTGGTATATTTATTTATTTCAACATTTATAGAGAAAAAGATGTACAATAGTCTGTCGGAATAATAATAATCAATGACAAAGTCTCATAAGCCACGGATTGAAAATAATTCTTTTCGTTTCCATTATCTAAGATATTTAAGGTTCTTGATTGTACGGTTTAATTATCAGTGCTCTGGTAATTCTTTGATTCACACCAGACTCTCTCCATGTATACTAATAATATTTTAGAATATTTTATGAACACAATTAACAGTCTGTTCAATTATGAAACATTGCCTAATCTGTGGCGATCCAGATATTTGGATAGTTTTTAAAAAGAAGGAATTATTCACAACAAATTTTCAAATGTATGACGTTACGACGTAGATTTACGTCTTCATCTTACAGCTAATAATCATAGACCGGAAGTTAAGCAGAGACCGAAATTGAAGACGGAAAATAATCAAATACGACAAGTTTAATATGGACTGCATTTGATTGGTTTCTGACTGCACAACATTTCAGAAAATACTCTTTTGCAATTTTGAAGTTCTTAAAATTGGGATTAAATGTAATTGCGATGCTTTGTTTTTACAAGCTGAATCTTTAAAATTTAAATTTACGTTCTTTAATCATTGTATTAAATGTTCGTTTCGTTTGGGAGACAAGCAGAACAATGAATTATTTAAACAAAATTGGAAGTTGAAAAACGATTAGTACAATCTTTAAGTTCAAATGAGTACATAATTTTATTTCACACCGAAAATCATTTATCGTCTGTTTCTCCAAAATAAATTAATGACAAGATACAAAGTTTATATCATTCGACGTTTCGAAGCATATTCGGGCCTTTTTCAGGTTCTCCTTTCTGTGGAGAACTTTTGTAAATTAAACAAAGATAAAATAACATGTTTCCACATTAAAGTAATATCTAGTCATTAAGAACACTTCGCATATTGAAATAATATACAGAAATTTAGATAGAAAAAAATTTCTTCTATTTATTTTATCTTTGTTTACAAATTATAAATTTAACTGTATCTAAATATCTCCTCTACAGAAAGTGAACCTGAAGAACTTAAGTTATTATTTGTATACTTAATAATCTCCAATGTTAAGAAAGATTGTCAAGGGGTTATTTGTAGCTCGGTTAATGCCTAATCTAGAGGTTGCCTTTGCTATCTTACGACGCCAGATCCTCGCCCCGAGTTTCAGAAATAGCCGGGACCCTCGCCGAGGGAGCAGGAAAACCAAAGAGAACAGGGTGTTTATTCCATGGTGGCATGTTTACGCAAAGTGGCAAAACATTGACTCCAGGAGCGTGGCACAGGATAATATGTCTGTCTAGACTTCATCAATCGCGAGAAGTCTTTCGCTCGATTGAAAACAAATTGTGGCTGAGGAGTACATTCACAGACAACTACGGAAAACATAAGTGCGAATCTTTTAAAACAGTCCTTCGCCGTTAGAAACCGAATTCTTATACATTTGAAACCATGAGTATAAAAAATTTATAATTACTGTTGACTATGTTTCGAAACCCCTATTCCACTTTCCCATAGACGTCATCAAGGCAAATATTACTTAAATATACTAACATTCAGCTGCTGATGGTGAGTTTTTCTAGTTATGTACTACATCATCCCCAAGCAACCATTTTTACGTGGATAAATACATAGAGTATGAACAGCACTACAACAGTCACAGTGTTACCAAAACTCCGCTGCAAATGATCCGACCCATAATATGCTACATTTATAATTCCCTCTTTAATTTTTTGTGGCGGATAATTTAGATCCGATATTTTGTAATAAGAAAGTATATTACCTTCGTACATGGCAGTATTGTATCTGCTCAGCGACACTGAGCTCATAAAGGAGGCAGATTGCCGAGGTTTACGGGAAGCGCAGATGCTGAAACGGAATATTACGCGTGCTCATTTCTTATTTCAGACAGATTTTCTGTGATAAGCACATTTGGTTGAAGTAGCGAAAAAGTATCAAGAGAGTGCGCCACCAGGACTTCACATTGTTAACTCAAAAATTATAAAGATTATTAATAATGTGAAAATTACTGTTTAATTTATGTGCTTTAAGACATGATGACTTCTAGAACAGCCACTAATGCTAATATCATCTACGGTAGTGTTATTCCGACTCAGTGGAAAAAAGATTAATGATAATATGGACTTGAAAGGTAACAAATGATGTCTGTATCTGAGACATTACGAACGTTATTTATAATGACTGATAATAAACGTAAAATGATTTCCTTAACATCCGTTGAATTTTAGAATTAGAAAATAATTCCATGGATTTAGATTTATTTGATGCAGGTATTAGTCCTCTACTGATAAAATATGGCAAGAATAAATAACAATCACTATCGCTCTTCAACACATCAGGTCCGCTCCGCTTTAGCTTTCTCAAAGAAACCACGGTAAGGAGACTACACTTTAGTTCAAAGTAATTAGTTAGTGCTACTTCTACTTTTATAAATTATATACTTCTATAAATTAACCTGTTTATGAACCGAAACTTAATATCATCATTGAAATAAATATCAGGTATAAACCATTATTATGTGCCATGCAAGATGACAGTCCGCTGTCGACTTCCACTAAGCCCAGCTGTGCTAATTTAATAGATTAAAAAGCAATTTAATGAAGTGAAACTTAACATTCAGACCAAAATACAAACACGTCGAAGAATAATAATAAATACGAAAGATTTTTGTAAAACCTTAAATTTGTCCCACATTCGAAGTAACCACGGTAGATGTCATTTGCCTAAGACAAACTTTTAAAACCATTAAAAAGATTTTTTACTAATTGTAATTTAATACAATTATTCTGAATTGCATAAGTGTGAATTTTCTATCAACTTTTTATGTGTATTTAAAATTTTATTTTTTAATTGTATACTTTTGACATCACAATAAATTTGCATAGTTGTTTAAAACACGATTTGGAGGTTATCTTTTGGGATGAGTGCGCATCATGTAAACGGTTTGTGATTGGTAGCCGAGTGATGACGTCGCAGTGAGATATGGAATCATGACAAGTATCTACAAATGGCAAATAAGAAGAGATTCGCGTTGTTCATAGTTCAATCTCTTAATAAGACTTCCTAAAATCGTTCTCAGAACCAGGGGATAGGGAGGCCTTACAACGCGCTCTATAACGCTTAAATCACTGTAATTATATTAGTATGGAATTAAACGCTGTACCCGACTGATACAAACACGTGCCCGGGTATGACCGGGAACACAGCTAATATGTAAATAGTTTTTTAATCTTTCCTTAAGACGTAAATACTTCAGTATTAGCATAGAAAACACGGTGAAAAATTTATAACTGATCACATAACACAACTTGTGTAATGTAACTGCGAAAGTGACACTACTTCCTAAGGTTTTGCAGATGGGAGCAGTTCTGACTTTCAGCGATAGAGATCAGATAAGTTGACAAACATTTCCGCAAATGGCATTTTCTTTAGGGGATGGGAAGGGGGAGGGGGTGATAACAGGCTACCTGGATGAATGACACAAAATCCTACTGCACCTTAGCTGCGACAACAATACTTGCGTGACAACGACGTATTAATTTTATTCGAGAGCTCAATAAAGAACTGTATGGTCAACTCGGCTCCCTTTTGAAAAGAACTATAAAATACTTAGCATGGAGAATTATTTCTTGAGACGTCCAGCGTACTATGGACTGAAAACTTTGGACGTGAATCAAGCTGGTCCTACGACAAACATCCTCCAAAAGTAGATGGCAAGGAATCCTATGACAGTAAAATTAAGTGAACGTCACAAATCATATGGGTGAATATAACCAAAGAAGTAGGGAAGAAATGGTATGATGAGTATGATAAAAAGAAACACTGCAGGGTGGTTGCGAATGAGGAGAAAATGTATTCATGAAATAGATACATGTACAATTAATTGCTTGTGTGTATTGCTGACTTCTCTTGCAGTGCTGTAAATTTCTTATTAAACTAGTTTCCTAACTTTACGTGAAGTAATTTTCTCGTCCTGGACTTATTTAGGAGGTATTAAGAGAAAGTTTGAACGAGGTTCGGCGGAGAAAGATGCACTTTATACAAAGGGAGGGCTTCTGGAACAATATTAAAGCCTTCTTATCCGGATGGATAAACAAGGCTTGCGGCCTGACAAGGGCGGGGAATGAAAACGCGTGGACACTGAAAGGACATACCTTGAACAAAGGGATGACATGCCGCTATTGCCTCGCTTCTTCTCCCTTTTGCATTAAATCAGAAAAGACAGGGAGACGCGAAAACGAAACTAATGACAATACTTGCTCAAAGATTTCCGGTGAAAGCCTAAATGCTTTGAAGTGACAAATCACTCCGTGCAAAGAAGCTCTTTTTCATGACTCAAGCGCACCTTCCATATATATATATATATATATATATATATATATATATATATGCCCACTCACCGCTACAGATTATCTGAGAAGAATCTTACCATTAATAAATAATTTTTACTTGTTTGTTCATCAAATTTGGCTTCAAATTTTATTATGAAATTAAGCACGCTTTCGTATTTATTAGTAAACTAGCTGGATGACCGGCGATGCGAGGAACATAATGCTTAAAAATAGCCAACATTTTACTTAAATTATGATACTCTTTGTTTCTCACGAGCGTCGTCGCCGCATCACGGTTACACGCATATTGTGTTAATTTACGAAGTGAATTGTAGAAAACTCCTACCCCGATATAATAAGAAAGTGAAAAGGAAGAGTGACGTAATTTATCCTGACAGGTTAAAGTGGAAACTATGAAATAATTTTAGTGAGAAAACATGGACCCTTTGTTTTTTGTTTGTTTATAGTGGCATCAACTGCAAGGTCAGGACCAATATTGTTTATAACGTCTTTATTAAGGACCATCAAATCAAACGGAATATATTAACTTTTGGACACATTTTTATAAAGTTTTCTTCTAAATGTAATAGTTTCTTAATAATCTCCTCACGATAATTTAGGCAGAGAGAAAGAAAAGGCCCAGGTCATTTAAATAGTTTAAACATAATTTGTAACATTCTAAATTACGCGTTTGAGTTATTTATAATTAAATAAATTAATTAAAATTGAAGACTTTTTTACTTAACTGGATCAGTTAGAATTGGTGGTACGGAGGGATTCAGAAGAGTCATATTGAGCGCCCCTTCTCCAGTAGGTCTTCGGATCACAAGAGAGGAGCGAGTCGTAGCTGAATCACTCTTTGAATCAGCTCTCGATTTAATCGCCCATCTCCATTTTGAACTACAAGAAGATTCCTAACGGCACAAAATACGTACGAAATATTACATTTATTTATTCGCAATTTTAGATTTTGTGTCCAGATTTACAAATGCCAACCATCTGTTGTGTAGCTGTCAGCGGCACCGCCTCACATTACAGTGGTTCCGTGTTCAATTCTCGGAATGGGCGTAGATGTTTCTGTCATGGGCACGTAATCTGGGGTTGAGACTAAACGAATATGAATATACTGACTACGTGCCACACTAAAAAAATCTGGAAAGTGTTATGGAAGACAACAGTCTGGCTGAAAAGTCCCTCAATTGGTTGTGACGCCAAGGTGAAAAAATTTATAACTATTTATAAATATTGTATTTTATAACGAAA
This sequence comes from Eucriotettix oculatus, assembly GCA_034510155.1. Lineage (NCBI taxonomy): Eukaryota > Metazoa > Arthropoda > Insecta > Orthoptera > Tetrigidae > Eucriotettix > Eucriotettix oculatus. The sequence continues at coordinate 28,493,941 of CM067377.1, read as the reverse complement.
ATAATACGAAAAGTTATATATTTTATAATTGAATGAGAAAGCGCAGACTAACCAAAATAAGGATTTACAATTGCAGTATCACTGGCTTTTCTCGTTTCCAATCCTTAAAAGAAAAATAATTCATTCTGATGCTATTGAAGACAATATGTACCGACGATCCGTAACGCACGATCAAAAAACTACATTGGCTGAGGTTTTCTTACAATGCGATGAGTAAATGACTTGGCATTCCATTGTAGCTGTAGGACAATGTGGCACCTCAGAATTATCCCAAGCATTCCTAAATGCTTTGGCTAAGCCCTAGAAGTTCCGCAATAATGGAAACTTAGTTGTTGAGGAATTAGAAGTGCTTATCCTGTTGAGCACATGGAAATGAGAACATAGCGGTGTATTATTTAAATGAAATCTTTTATGGTAACTGTTTTTTTACGGCAAACTTTTATTGGATTGGTCTAATTGCAGTCTATAAAAAGTCTTTAACTCAACACAGACGAGGAAGATGAGGTCACGAACAAATGAAAGCAGCACGATCCTCGCGAGTCAACAAGCAGTCGGAGCGTGACGACGGCAGGTTATTCTCCTGGATCCAGCCCAGACTCCAGAGATGGCCTCCATTGTCATTCGGGAGTCATGCAGTTCTCAGGAATGCGACGCGTCTAAGAATAAAGCGGCGGTTCCAGCTGAATCGTTCTTTCGTCGGCCGGATCTTACGTGGAAAATCGCTAATTGCGCTAAAGGGTTAAATCTCTGAAGCAAACAGTCGTTACTGGTGAAACAGCCTGTACGGTCGTTAACGCCTTTAATTTCTCAATGGGTTTGCTTTGCGAGGGAGAGAGGGAGAGACTGGGGTGAAAAAAAGAAAACGAATCCAATGTCGGCGCGATGAGCACCCCAATTATTCGCTTACCACGAAATAACCGCTCAAATTAGAACTCAGGGGAGGGGGAGGGGGGAATTTAAACTTAAAAGCGAGCTGCGTATCAAACACACCGCGACTTCTCGAATTAGAGTTTGGCATACACGAGTTTCCGCCCCGCTCAGCCGAGTGAGAGGCATATGAGTAATTGCAAATCTCAACGCCCCCGTTACATACGCGTTATTCTGCAATTCATCACGTAAGAGAGGCGTCCCCGTCACCCTCAAAGCACATTGCTCATCATAATCTTACACATGAAGTTGATTTAATTATCTTATCGACATTAAATTTGGGTAAGCTGTCTAAAGATATATTTATGTACATTTTTATATCCTTCTGTTCCTTTTAACCAGTCACACATTCATTATAAACTCTCCAAGCCATCCTGGAAAGCTCGATTAAAGGGGATCACCATTATCTGAACCATCGCTGACAAACTTCTTCCTACGACTGGTGGTCTCTTCTTCGTCTTATACGTGAATTTCACTATAGCTTATAGTCCTTCGTAGTTCCAAGCACGCACAAGCACAGTCGTCTGCCATCTTGACTAACGGTCTCGGCACTACATGACATCTATCATTTATAGCCACTTGCTACACTGTGGAATCATCGTCCATGTCATTACAAATAAGTTTCTACCCACGAGTCCTAGTTATCGAGTTGTAGATTCTTGTTGTAAATTTGTCATCTTAGAGTGAATGGGACTACTGTTGATTTTCGACGATTGACTTTCACTCTCCATTTATTGTTCATAATTTTGATTATGTGTAATTTATCTTGATTTTTGTTATGAGTTGCAGCTAAATTATCATCTACTTGGAGAATGCTCAGTTCACCCGCATAAAGAACTACTGTTGATTGGTCAGATAGCGGGATTTTTACTATATTCTTTATGAGCAAAACTGTACAGCCCCAGGACGAGAAGTTAAATAAATTTTTAAAAAACCTTACAAATCCTTTGATATAGATTTTACAATTAAAAACTAGAGTATAACTTTCCATTGTTCTAAATTAAGTTTTATTTGAAGTAACGTTTACGTATTAGACCTGTGACTATCCACTACCAATATATTGATCAAGTGGTGAAAATCCCCGAAATATGTAGCTATTCATTCTAAAAGGAACTTGGATATTATAAGAAACCAGGTACAACTGATTATCTCAAAGCAGAATTCGAGATATTATTGTGATGTACCGGGAATTTGCCTGGTCAGTATTACCGAACTAAATCAAACAGAGACTCAATATCCGTATAAAATAAAACAATAATCTTAATTTGGCTGAAGAATCCGATGGTGTTGGAAGAGTTAGACATATTTTTCGGTCCTCTTTCCATACTTAAGAAGGTTTAAATTTGACGTCTGTTACGTATGATAAAATAATTTATCACCTTTTACAGACTTTATTCTTTAAATTTAATTAATAACAATGTTTGGGTATATTTTCATGACATCTTCAGGTTTTCTTCCACAACAGTATCAAAACACAACATTAGAGTCACATATGGAGTCAAACAATATCAAGTGAGATCCGAGGCAACAAGTTAGAATTAAACTCCTTTCACAGATAATATCCAAGACTAATAGAATTTAAATGTCCTGAATCGGTAAGTATTGAGTTAAATTTTAATTCTTGTGTTCCCTCTTAATACATTTTTTCTACTTGGATAATGAAGAAAGACTTCCCTAAAAAGGGTTATCTTTGATGCAGAACTGTCAAAGATAATTAGTAAAATTGATGCCAGTAAAATAAATTAACTAAGTTAATTTGTCCTTGTCATGGCCAAAACGATCACGTTTATGTTAAACTTATAGTAGAGTAGTTTTCTGTTTATGCCCCCATTTTTAATAAGAGAATGTGTACTTTATAGCAGTTCACTGATCCGTATAAGAATGTACCAGGTCGTTACATAGCTGTGAAATACCTCAAATATTTACGAGGCTCTGCCAGGAAATAAGAATTCCGCTTCATCTACAAGAACATTTAAACAAATGCCTTGAAGAATGTAGTAGATGTTAAACAGTTTTTCCTCAGGTTATCACAAAATAAATTAAGTTTTTTTTCTGACTTTTGAGACTTCATCATGCATAAAATTTATAAATTCATGGTCTTCACTCTTCGACTCCCTCGTCAAAAGGCAAATGAAACGTCGTATTTTGTAACTTTGTAGCAAAAACGCTGACAACAAACGCTGTTACAACTATTGTTTTTACAAAATAATTAACTTTAGAGAAAATAATGCTTTGCTTTGAAACATAAAAAAACAAAGTCTAGAAAATAACTTTTGTCATGAGTAAACTCTGACATACACATCAAGTCGACAGTAATGGGTGACTACTTCCTTTAAGCTCTAGGTTCTTGTCATCTGTAAAATATAAACTTGAATCGTTTCTCAGGTGTTCTGTCAACAAAATGAAAATCCGTTTATTACTCCAGTTCTAAGGAATATAAATTGAAGTTGAGATTCCAGTAATCCCAGAGTTGAATTTGTCAGCATTGATTTATTGCATAATGAAGCAATGCAACATTTAATATTAATAAAATAAATGAAGACACGATTCGTTGAGTTTCCGACGCACAGTGACGAATGTAGCAAGACATTGTGTCCAAAAAAATTTCAAACTCTATTGTTATACGGCCGTTAATTCTTCATTAGTAAAACTATAAAATATTTAATACACTATTCCCGTATATCATAATATATTTAAATTGTAGTCAATAGTGTTTTCTCGTAGGAACTCGGTAAGATCGTAGTGACATCGAGCCACAATTTTATATTGAATGCGTTTCTTACATGACACGTTTGGTCGTTATATTATGATGCTATGAACACCAGTCTTGAATGAAATTAGGCCTGCAATGAAATTATTTGAATGGATTGATATATATCGCACACGGTGAGGGGATTAAAGTCGTATCTGTCATTTTGTATCCCTAGTTCATACAGTAAACCTAATGGGTACAATCCATTCCTGATTTCAAGACCCGTGTTCTAGAGAAAGACGCTGTTGAAAGTAGTTTTGGCATCATAGTTGCTTGTTTACCCTCCGTAATTAAACTAATTACAAATCTGTTCTAACACCCTACCCTCAAAACGAGTGTTGTAAGTCTCCCAACTCGAAGCATCCTCTGTTCAAATGAACCGATGACGTCGAGAGGACGATGCCAACCTCTTTCTCCGCGTGTTTTGGCCTCCCAGCTGGCTCGGGTCCTACTGTCCTGTAGGCATTGCAGAATGCCAATAATGAGGATCGCAGTTGTCTCCTTTGTCCGCTCCGCGCTGTAACGGTGCGCATGTCCGCGAGTTTTTGCCCGTCGTCTGGGACTTGGCCGGATGACAGCTGAAAGGCAGGATGCCGAGTTATTTATTGGAGAAGGGTCGCGATGAAGTGCAGCCCGACCTCTTGAAGAAGTCAGCTGCGGCTGGGGAAGTGCTGGATAATGAACTGAGGAAGTGAGCAGCCAGAATTAAATAATTGTAACCAGCCTCCGGTCCCTCACGGAGACGGAGCTTTTGTCCAGATTTGAGGTCCCGACTACAATGGACGGCTAGCTGAATAGCAGGGAACTCGCTTGCGTGCGGTTCCACGCGAATTCCAGTCTTTGCAGCCCGCCTCCGGTCATCGCTCCAGCGGTGCCACGAAAGCTGCAACCCTGCCTTCGTCATTAGCGACCCGCTTCATATCAGTATCATCCGACTTTCCTCTCTATTGAGGCGGCTCCTCGACCGTACCCCATGCAGAGCTTCCTTCTATATCTCCCTTGTTGTAAAAACATCTGCTTAGAGACCAGAGGGCGAATCTTTTCATCTTTAAAATAACAGGAACTAATGTTTGAGGAAACTAAACAATAGCGTGGCCCTTAGTACCCTAACACGAGTTTAACATACGAAATTATATTCTGAGAAGCGTTTACTCCTCGGAAAATCTCCATGCTCGACTTCTACGTTCTATTATTCCACACTAACATTACGTTAACTCCTCAATATTTTATTTACTTTAAAATTATCTGTTACAATAGCATTATAGACGGCAAAAATCTAACTTATAATTCTTAAAATCGAAATTTAAGACAATAATGCCAGCGTCCAATATTAAAAAATTTGGTTTAATGTTCTGTCGGAAGCTGTAGATACTATACTAGAGAAATGAGGGGTTTTATTCCTTACCTTCTTCCACATTCTACATTACACCAAACTACACAGAATTTTTTTTAACATTTCGAGAGTCGTAATATGCTGTCTCAGGAGAACGGACGAATTTAAATTTTAATATGTTAGAGTTAAGCAAAATTTCCTCACGGAGACGGAGGAGAAACAGTAGCTGTGCGATCGTGGCCAAGAACGGGAGAAATCGTAAGAAAATTTCAAAATTTATTTCGGAGCTACTTGGGAACCTTACACGACGAAAGTAGTATTTATAAGTAAGGAAATATAAGCGAATTGAAATTAAAATTAAAAACAGAGCATAGTGTTTTATTGTTTATTGTGTCTGTCAGGAAAGTGATCTCCGAAGGCGAAAAAAGGGAATAATTTGAATAAAATTATGGACTGCAGATAGGTCAAAATAAAATTTTGATTACAGAATCTTGGTAGCATATTTGCCACTCTAACTTTTGCCCCACAAATTAGTATAATGGGAGAAAGATTTCATTTCAATAAAAAGAAATAAATTTAATCTGTATTCTTGTTAAATAAACTACTAAAAGACCAAAAGAATATGGAATAATCATGTAAAGAAACAGACTCTCCATGATACTTTTTATAAATTTTGAGTTTAAGTCTTGAGAAAGGAAATCAAATAAGGCGCTCAGGATCCTACATTCGTCGTGATATAAAGTTATTATTGAATTGTGGTAAAAGTATTTATGTTTCGTTGGTTTTGATAATTTTGACGTTGAAAAATTTCAAAACATCACAGACACTACATTAAAAGAACAAACGTAGTCAGTAAAATAATATAAATTTATTTATAAACCAGTCATACTTATGTTACTGCGATTCCTTCAGTGTTTGAGCCTAATTGGGAATCAAAATTATTAAGTAGAAGTAAAAAGTAAGTAATCTATACTGGCTCGTTCAAATTCGATGACCCTATAATTTTGATTATTTTTAGACACTTGACGATTGCCATAAATATGCTCAAGTAACAGTAACTACATTTAAAGTGAAAAAAACACTGTAAATGATAATAAATATTAGAGCATTCTGTATATTGTACATTTATTACACAATCACAACAATTACAATTTATATTAAATCGATTAACGTCTGATATTAAAAATCAAAAATAAAATAATTTCTGACCGTTTTTTCCAGACAGTTTTTAGTTTTTATTCAAACAACATTTCGGCGCATTTTCGCACCTTCTTCAGGTTTATATCCTTAAAAATCAAATTATTGTTAGATCCAATTATTAAAAAACATACAAATGTTAAATCGACAATTTTTTTATTCCAAAGTGAGGTCCGAGGCAGAACTAAGAACTTATTTAGCCACAGTTTGCAAAAGACATGTGCAAATCTAGTTACTGTTACTTGAGCATATTTCTTATAAAAATGAATTATGGTAATCGTCAAGTGGCTAAATAAGTTCTTAGTGCTGCCTCGGACCTCACTTTGGTATAAAGAAATTGGTGTTTATAACATTTTTATGTTTCTTAATAATTGGATTTAACAATAATTTGATTGTAAAGAGCGAATATGCACCGAAACGTTGTTTGAACAAAAAATAAAAACTGTCTGGAAAAAATGGCCAGAAATTATTTTATTTTTGAATTACAATTTATAATGAGTTATAGAGTAAAATTTACCAGTTAAAGAACCGGTTGAATGACGTAAGAGAAGCATATAGCTAGAACATAACGAAACCTATGAAACAATTTCATTTTCAGCTTTCACTCAAATAAAGTTAAGAAATATAAGTTAAAAAACATACCAGAGTAACAAATTAGTTCGAAAATTACAGGAATTACGAGTTTGCAAGAGACTTATTCAAGTGAGAATGACATCCAGCAGAAAGGTAAGTATGAAGCTAATAATCCTATACCTGATTGTTCGCCTCACTGAATTAGTTCGGAAAAGGGACAATTCACAACCGAACGGAGTATTACATTCTTCAGCCTGTTATTCTCGTGCAATGGGTTTCGAAAAGCGCGTTTCAATGATGCAGAAATCTCGACATTGCGATACTCAAAGAGATACCGAGGGTTTACAACTTCAGCGCTTTTAAAGCATTCCAAGTGGGTGTACAACTATGTGACATGAAATTGATCTGTTTCATGCATCCCGTAATCAAAAAGCAGATAAAGAAGAACTGGACATTAAACGTTTAGTAAGTCACACTTACAAATGTAATTTAAACGGTAGAAATTTATAAATAAAAAAATAAAATACGATGAATTATTTAATCATTAAACAAAATATGTGTCCTATTTCAAAATTTATTATTTATCATATTTCAACCTTTATCGTAAACCGAATGAAATTGACTGTGAGCGGCCCAACTCGTTGCTTTTGTATGGCGCACCGTGCGTGACGCACTCAAGACGTAAACATGTTTGGAATTTTTTTAAGTACTTAAAATATATTGTAACTTAAATGAAACGTTCATCAAGGTTGCAAGCTATTAATTACTAAACACATCAAACAGATGGATCAACTACTTTATTCTTATACATTAAATTCGTTGTTTACTTGTAAAAAGTAGCTCAAATTTCGTGTGAGTTTGTTTGTGTATGTATGTTCCTCATGAAAATATACACGAGTGGAATATTTTTAACGAAATTTTTCACTTATTCTTTGCGACCTGGAAATCTGCACTGTAGGGGTAAGACACCCAAGAGGCAGGGGGTGGAGGGGCTGAAATATTTTTTAAATATACAAAATCTGCCAATATTTCAGTCGAATGAACAAAGAAGTATCATAACTTGAGTAAAATGCTTATTATATTTAGCATTAATATCCCGGGAATCATCGAGCACCCAGCTAGTTTTTTAAATATAATTTGTACTTTCTTCATGATTTTATCCTGTGACACAAAATTTCTAAATTTTTTTAAGTTCTCCCGAGGCTCATCCATAAATGTAACACGATGGTGCAAATAAGTGGTGGTTATAATTAGGACAAAAACCTGAAGGAGGAACTGGTACGCACGAAGACGTCGTTTATTTCAAATTATATTAAAATATGTCATAAAATGGTATTTGAGTGTTTCAAAAATGAGACGTAAAACTAATCCTTTTGTGATATAATCTCTCTATTTTATTATTATTACTTTTTAGTTTATTTTAAGTAGCATCAACACCTAAGATCAATAACGACTACTTTACCAGTTTAGGGATATTATAATCATTGTAAAGGTTATTTGGGAACACAAAGACGAACACAAACAACCAATGCCTTGCCAGGAAACTACCCCGGGACCTCTGTGGTATGAAGCAGTGACGCTAGCCACTACACCACAGAGGCCGGCCGTTTTATTTTGGAATCAATTGAATGATACATAATATTTTATCTACATATCCTCTTCATAATTGACATTATATCGTTGAAATTCAACAGAACCTCTTTCGAGGCTAACAAAAATTGAAATTAAGTAACATACCAACTAACGTACTTATTGTGAACAAAGTTGCCTCGTACGAGTTAGATTTTTATTCTTGGATTAATTTAAATAAGTATTAAAGAATGTCGTATTGTCTTCTGTTATAGAATTAGATCTTCCTCTGTGATAATTTAAATAGTTAAGGGTAAAGAATTAAAATTCAGATTTTTTTCCCACGATCAGAAGTGTACCATATGGGATGCCACTTCACTAAATTACAACTTCCGCTCCGAGAGCAGCTATCTCTATGTCAAACAGTTCACAAAGCACAAAGGCCGACCCTACACCACCACTAAACTAGAGCTGCAGCCTCGTTCTTACCAACATCGCAATCACAACAAGCAAGTGCATGCACTTCATTTCCACGTGGGGACGACTGACGTCATCTTTGAAAACTCTTTGATGTGTTCCAAAGTGAAACGTTGGGACTACAAAAGGCTCAAACTAATCATTTGAGGTCGGGGGAAGAAATAATAATGATAATATCTTTGATAACTTCTGTAGAAGTTAGTAAAGGGACGACCTGTTGGACATTTACTGCAAGGTTATGATTTAATCCGGAAGCCATCCCACTTCCCGATAAATTATAAAATGGATTCTGAACCCAAACTCAATCAACCAAAGAGTCCACGTTCCTAACGTTTGATCCTAGTTTCCGTGATTACATGAAATGTTACGTACATTTGCAAATTGTCTCCATTGAGATAAACTCCAAAAATATTTTTAATTATTTTCGTTACAAATAACACCTGTTACTGATAATGAAAATTGCATCAGGCTTCTGAAAATTTATCGGAAAACAGCCCTTATTATGGAGTTATTAATTTACAATGAATTCCGTAAAGATAACAAAATATTTCTAAACAGTTCTAAACAGAATAGGGGAAAAGAACAATATGTAGGACGTTGACAAGAGAATTGATTAACTAATAGGCCACGTTTGAAGACACGAAAGTCTTGTAAAATTAGCATTAGAGGGAAGTTTGTGGGGTAAAAACAGAATAAGGAGGCAAATGATGGAATACGCTAAGTATATTTGGGAAGAAACGGAGTGTGCTAGTTATAAGGTAATGAAAAGGCTTGCGCAAGATAAGGTAGAAAAGAGGGTTTCATCTAACCAGTCTTAGGACTGAATACCACAACATCACAACAAAATATTGAAATGTAATGAATTTGGAGACAAAAAAAATAATATTTACTCTTAAATATATTTTTCACATAAATTAACTACAATAATTTGATAAGCCCCGTAATTTTGTATTTACAACTATTTACTTGCAATTTCATAAATGGTGATGCGGGAACCGTTATAATTTAATCATATCACGCTAATTATATTTCCGCGAATTGAATCAAACACATTGTGAATAATAAAATGCCAAAATGTACTCTCTGTTATCGTTTTTAGCTGAAATAAATTTAATAATTTCTTGCAAACGGGCAATAAAATGCACAGAGAGAGAGAGAGAAAAAATGGACGGAATGCAACATTTGTTTTTTAATAAAATTCGAATTATGATTCAGCACATTTTTGAATCAAAGAAAAGTTAATCAAGTGATCTCATTATATTGTCAATTGGATTAAACGTATTTAGATTGCCTGCACAATATTCTTTTACGTAAATTAATGTGAAATCTATATTATTAACTTGAGCATTGCTTGGAAGAATATTACATTTCTGCCTCAGTACGTTAAAATTAAGTTGTGAACAGTATTAAAGACGGATAATCAGATTAATCTGAAAAATTGGGGTGTTATTGAACACGTTTCGGACATTTCATCCCAACAAATTGCAGGAATTATATGTATATTAAATTCTGAAACTAATATTGTATTTTTTTTATTTCTTGAATGAATGTTTTGGTTTAACAGGCTACATGACGGTGATCATACTATAAACAATATATTATTAGTATTTACGTGAAAAGCATGTAATTTATAGTGCTAATTACCCACTTATTAAGACATGTTTTTGTCCTTATGACGCCACTTATCAGTTACAATTACGGTAAATAAAATCAGAACTTAACACAAACATATTAAAGCAGTAATTTTTATTGCTGGTTATTATTGTTAAGAGTAAATCATTAGTATTTAGTTTGTGGTTTTCGACTATAGAATTCATACAATTCATTAGGGGAAAAATGGTATACTAATTACTTATAACTAGCGATTTTGAAAGAGTAAATTAGAATAGATTTATTCGTTCCATTAATTGTCTGATGAGTAAATTTGACATGTTAAAAATGATACACCTACAAATATAATAACTACATAAACATAGTCAGTACTACACCAAACTTCTAATCCCAATACGTTACAAAAAGTAAATAACATATAAATAAGAAAGATTAAGCACTGTAGGTAAATTAAGAATAAGAATTGTTATAAGCATTATAAACATGCTGATGGAGAATTGTCACTCCAAATTCGGAATGTTTCATGTAAGATGACAGCCCGCAGTCGCCCCGGTAGGCCCAGGCCCTCAATGGGTTGTAGGGTCAAAGAAGAATAAGAATATAAAAATCACTTCACAAGTACCATTAAATCCCGTTGCACAACAGAGAAAAGGTAAGAATAATGCGTCTTAAAGTAACTTAACCATTATAATATATTGTTAATTATAAAGTTCTCCAAATTTCCCCTTATTTGTATTAATTATAAGAGCGACTAATTTACATTATCAATAAATTAAAATTTACTTACATCTATATTTTATACATTCAAACACCAATAATATTTACAATTTAGTCCTTAATATGTAAAGTAATTAAGAATGATAAACAGAGAACAGGTAAGATTTTGATTTATTACAAAAAAAATGAGCTGAAATTTACATAATTAATCTATGAATACCTGCCAGATAAATGGTATTTCCTGTAGAAGAAGATGCCAATACATGGGAACGATTCGACTGCGGACTGTCATCTTGCATGACACATTCCGAGTTTGGAGTGACACGTGGTCAGCGAGTATTTACCCTAGCACTAAGAATTTCGTGTTGATATATGTTCCGAGGCTTAAGATATTTATGACAAATAAGTAAACGTCCTCAACGTGGTAAAGGATTGTGAAAGCACTTCACCAAATTCTCACAGAAGGTAACAATACATTTCAGGTTTGAAATGAACATTCTCACACTGTATACACACGAGTTTCAGATTAAAGACTGTCAGTTGTTTACGTCGTAATGAGCAGCAATTAAGACGCTGAGAAAGGCGGGAAATTACGCGTTTTACATCAGAACTTTTTAAATTCTTCATAAACCAAATTGTTTTGTTCTGAAAATATATAGTGAATTTGACCTCAGTCTCACAGTAGGACACGGGTTAATTGCCGGCAATTGAGTAACATAAACCGAGAGCCACAATGTCCAATTTGGAACGTTTGAATTTGTATTAATTGCCAGGTATTCACCGATATAATAGGCAGGTTCTAAATTGAAAATCATGTTTAATCGTTACGTTAATTACAAAGGGAGCGATACATTATTTTTCGGGGGCGCTCTGTTATTTAGTCCGGTGTTGACTTCAATGATTAGCTTCTTTAAATCATCCGGGTATTGTCTCTCCTAGCATTGCCCACACACCGACCACCACGCTTCATTACAGTTTTACATTGATTTAGTTAATTACAAAATAAGAGCCTTGTACATTCACATCTACTGACAGTATAAACACAGGGGTCGGGTACTTAATCTGCTGAATTATTGTTGACAAGCACGCACGTTATCCTCTACATCTACATGTTGTCTACCAATACGAGTGTGTGTAGCTTTAGATGCGCCCACGGGAAAGTGTACGCGTATGTAGTATTTGTTATGCACTGTAGATGTCTTAATACGTTATGGAAATCTTATAATCATTCAAGCCAAGGTCGAAACAATGCCAAATGGAAACATGTAGCTTCAAAATGTAGACAATATGGCAGTCAAGGGAGAAATAACGTGGCTATACTCGGCCATAAAGAAATAGATCTGTAAAGTATATCGGTGAAGTCGGGAAAAAACGGGATACTTATTGTTCAACGATGTTTGTAACTTTATGGAAAAATAAATATGACTTAATAAAAGTATAAATCATTAGTTTATTCTATTACCTACATAATATAATATTAATAAAACTTAAAACATCTAATTTAGTTTTTTATGATGAATTTTCTTTAAAAAACGTACAAATTTCCCGTTCCGCCTCATCCTTTGGAAAGGATATTTTTTGTATATAAAATTATTGCAATAAAATTCAATTTAAGAAAAACTAAACAACATATAAGTTTTATTTATTATACTTAAATAGCGCATTGTTGATCATTTTATCAATTTTTCTTTTCGAAAAACGATTTTTTTTGCGACTGAACAGACATTGTTACATTTCCTCCTTTTTTCCGTTCCTTTTCTTTCTTAATCTATTCCTTTTGGTTACAGCATTCTGTATCTCATTCTTCTAAGTTGAGTTAAACACTTTTCCTATTATATTACGCAATCATAGACGAAGTTAAACTTTATCGCACCTACTGTTACACAAGCCTCGGCCCATTTTTCCCAGAAAATATGTATATATACATTGTAGGGTTCTTCAATATCTCTCCTTAACTTTTCCTTTTGTTAAAATATTTCTTAAAGTTTGGAACACATCGAACCCGATATGATCCCCAACAGAACAAAATATAACAATACAATTTTATAATATTTTTCGAAAATTGTAATTTAACCACGCTGATGGGTTGAATGTTTTTCAAAATTGTTTACGTTATTTCCTTCATTTCCTGGGAAAAAAATAGGAAGACGTCACTTCTATCCTTCTTAATGAATTTCTCTCATTTTTATTGCCCGACTGTCAAAATAAATCTGAGTACAGACTTAAAGTTTCTAATCTCTTCGCCAAATAGTTTCAAATAAAAGCGATTTTTTAATGAATTTATTTTTAATTTTACCTACCGACAGGTAAATGATGAAGTGCAGGAACTACGTTAACAGTTAAGCTATCGTTTTTCAAATTTGAGCATTGCCCGCGGAGTGAAAGGAATCGATTCTCACCTTTACGTTGTCAGAATCGTAGAATCAGCTATTTGTCGTCAGTTGGATCCCGGCCAACGGCCCGGATTTCTAAATACGGAAAGATGGTTAAACGCTTCCCACCGGCTAACAGCTGCAGATGCAGATTTCTATTAACCGGTAATGCAGGGAAACCGTGGGCCGAGGATGCGAGGTGAAAGGCCTGTGCTGGTTTCTCCCACCGAGAAAGCTCTGCGTTGGCGGCGTCCCGCAGCATCTAGCAGGAGTTTCTTTCCTCAGAGTCCGGGCATGTACGCCTCAGTGCACGCACGCACGCACCGCAGACGCCCGCCCACCCTCGCCTCGTCTCCCTAACCATCAACGCAAATTTTATGGACAATACCATACCTCAAAACTTGTAAATGTCAAGAATCTGAGGATAACGGTCGTAAAATATGCACAATGACAACGATATTTCAGAAAACATCTTTTGATGTTTCAAATGAGGATCGAGATCGATTTCGCAATTATATGAATCTTATACAAAAATTTATGTAGACACATATATTGAGGGTAAGGACAACTGCAGCACTATAAAAATAATATTTAAAAAAACAACAGATAAACTTATGAATCATTCAACAAAATGTGAAATTAACTCTTAAATGTCGGATTTCTGCAACAATAGAAAAAAACGTTTCAATAGAGAATAATCATGTATTAAATAATATTTTACTAAATTTCTTTAAAAAAATTATACATAAAAAGTCAAATGGCCCCTTTTATAGACAACTATATGGGTGTTCGGCGCTGCCCGGGTATTTAATTATATTTCTCGGTGGAGTATTAGTATAAAATTGCACATTTTTAGTGCCCACATTTTAGTTCGTATGTTAGCTGATGGGTTGCTGATTTAATGACAATCAGTGTGATTCCTGAAATAACGACAGTAATTGTAATAAAATCTACAAACCGATACATTTAATTCTCCGGTACGTTAAAAGAAGCGAAAATATATCGAAGATTGCCTTCCCAACAACTTACTCCCAATATCCTGCACGTTATAATTGGACTTTGTATCTTCCACAACTCCGGAATAAAGCCTATCTTGATTTTCTACCCGTTGTTTTCGCGATTCGCCTCTCTGCTTCACCCTGATCGGTGCTTCTCTCCAATTACAAAGGGGGTGAAAATATACTCTAGCTGCAGTGGGAGTAACAGTATTAATATAACTGTGCGAGAAAAATATTCATAAGATGGAAACATCGGTCGTTTTTTGTATATTTTAAATACGCGCCACATGCACTCACGCCCCTAGGGGCTGACAGTAGTGCCTTACACCAACAGTGTTTGTTATATGGTCCCAACGAACACATATACAACATTTGGACGGAATTGTTCCACGACTTAAGATTACCATAAGAAACATACATAAGGAATTTTAACCCTAACTACACATACATAATGATTATATTTATAAGTAGAGTTCAGCGGGAAATATTTTGTAAATTTATTAAACGTTTCGTTGAAGTGAAAAATAATTTGTTAATAAATATGCAATATGTTTATGTAGCCCACATATTGATTATATATTAACAGGAGGATCGATGCCGTTCCTTGTTTAGATTACGAGATTCTATATAATACTCCGACGTTCAGGGCTTATATTTGGGACTTCATAGGTACGCTTTAGATACAAATAAAATTCTTAATGTTTTCAAATTCATAAATAATGATAAACAGTAGAGATACAAATTTAACATGTATCGTCAGGGTTGACAGCTTTAACTGCAATGGATGAAGTCCATTTGGATCACTAACTCTTATCAAGATGTGTTAACATATACACATTCGAAAATTTAAAAATTTCACGAAATTTATTCATATTTCCTTCGTTCCTCGTATGGTCCAAACTTTAAGCCCGAAACATTACAATTGAAAAAATTCCTTACTTGCCAGTGTCATTTAAGTAACACAGAAAATTTAAATAATACTGACAGCATAATCACATATTTTAATTGAGTTATTCAAAATTTATAGTTCATAGATATGAGTTAAATTAAGAGATAATGTAAGAAGATATACTGAACTAAATTGTTTAGTGTGCTGCTTTTATATCTCTCACTCTTATACTTTGTAATGAAGAGCCTATTTCTTTAGATGAACTAATTTATTTTTAAAAGAACATGCATTTCTTATATATTTAAAACACAAATTATTGTAGGATAAAAGAGGAGAGGAGGTAGCTATTCAAAAAGTAATCAGCGGTAATAACAGAGTAAGAAAATATTTTGAAAATCCAAAATTCTAGTATAACCAGCAATTTCTAAGCATAATAAAAGAAGACAGAACAATATGGAGGACGGTGACCAAGAGAAGGGATGGATAAATAGGACACGTTTTAATACACGAAGGTCTTGTAAAATTAACATTAGAGGCCGAGGATGGAATACGCTACGCAGAATAGGGAAAATGTGGTAGTTTTTGTAGAAATGTAAAGACTTGCGCAGAATAGGTTAGCGTGAAGCAGACCGGTCTAAGGACTAAAAACCACAACAACATGTTAATTAAGTGTATAAGATCATAATATAAAAGTTAACTGAGACATTGGAAAAAAGATGAAACATATTTAAATAACTTTATTTATATGAAACTAGTGTTTACCATAATGTGCTATATAATATATAAATAAAATATTATTTTCAACAATTTCAGAAGAAATGCTGATATTAATTTGCCAAAAACATTATATATTTTAAATACAAGCAACTATCAGAATCCCAACCACTCTATTATGAGTTTCATACTTAAAAAGAATGAGAGACAAAATTAGGAATTTTTTTATTTTGATTTCAACTTTTTTTAAACTGAAATTTCTTGTTTTATATGTAATGTTTTCGACTAAATCATATGGGCTTTAGTTTTGAATATGTTTAAATAATTTGTTTCTTTCATATAAAACCGAAAGCTCCTTAAATAAATATTATTTATCAAAGAATTATAAATATAAAACTGATTTAAAATCCCAGCGTTGATTATTACAATGTAATTAACATATTTTGGAACCACATAACTTTTATAACGAACTGAAGAACAGTCCACAGCAAAAATAATTGAGTTCATCTGGTGTAACTTGAATGTGGGTTCACAGGGTTTTGTGTTCCTGTGCGCTGATGTTTAATTTTGAACTTAGGAAATGAGAAAGTAGTCGCCGTAAACGTATTTTCAAGACTCTCTAAACTTAAGATTGATTCTGAAAACATGTAGTGATCGTTGGAGCATAACAAAATTAAATAAATAAAATGGTGGAGGGAATGAATTAAGCAATCATTGAAAAAGTAACAATTTTATAAACCGATACTGTCTGCTGAAGAAAGATACCCAGATATACAGTTGACACTTTAAACTATTAAAAATAATAATATTTATTATGAATAGGAATATTATTAATAATAATATAACGTACTGTCAATTCGTCAAGAAAATAAATGATTAATATTTAGCTTATATAATTACGACGTTTCGTCCATACTTGTGCGAATAATTTTTTTCAATGGACAAAACTATTATATCATGTGGATAAAATAAATAATTTTTTTTCTTCAGCCGTATCCGTCTCTTGATTTAACCACATGTGTAATAGTTTTATTATTATCCATTAAAAAATTGCCTGATGAAGTCCTCAAATATGGACGAAAAGTCGTAATTACATTAACTAAATATTAATTTAATTTTTAGTGACAAATTGGAACTACTTTCTACTTAGTATACTTAAAAGTCGGATAACTGATTTATTGAATTCTATTATAATAATTAATTATCTTGATTTTACTGCAGTTGTCATCACTGAATGGCATATGAAGGTCGTAAACAGAACATTCATTAAATATACATATATAATACTATCTAAAGGAACTAAGAATAATCTTTAGAGTCATATAAGAAGAAAGATTACCTTTCTCTTGTTAAGGTTTACGGGACTAGACTTTTATTAACTGTAATTTTTATATTATTAAAATACTAAGCTCTCATAAATTGATTGAGTTGTGTTTTTCAAAGATTATCCATCGGAATTAGTTATCTTTGGTTATTAATAAAGGATAAAAGTTTGTTTTGGTGTAATAGGTGAGTGTGTTTAACGTTCATTATATATTGAAACTGTGAAAAAAATTGAACTTGAATAATTGTGTTGATTTTGGAAGACACGGGCTGCTGTATATAAAATAACTGACTAAAACATTGGAAGATATTGAATGAACGGTTAAGGTTCGGTACGAGTAGAGTGTCGAAAGAATATTTTGCACGTTTGTAAAAATATCCGGAGTGTAACTGTGCTGCATAATGACTTGTTTGGCACGGAATTGTGTTGTAACTTATATTAGAAATGGAAGGGGATAAAGGAGCCGCTCAGTAGCCAGCATGTTCTCATAAGTGCGTCCATGTAGCGCCCCACATGAGTTTCCGGGTGAACAACCTTCGTGCGAAATAACCACGCGCACTCTTTCAACATAGGCACTTTATACGTTTGACGGTTTCTTGCTATTTAACTTATTGAGCAATACCTATGACTAATTACAGAACGGTTTCCTCGTGTTCTTAAATATATTGAATACCTTATTAAATGAGGATTATCAAATTCATATATTCTAAAAGTAACAACTTAAAATGATATTATGAAGTTAAACTAAAAAATAAATTACGAATAATGGCCAAAAGGTAGTAATATAAAAAAATCTATTTGTAATAAAGCGTTTCGTCCCAACTTCCGGAACCCCTTCAGTTAATTATTTAAAATCTTTCTAAATTTTCGTGACCGGGAATTCAATTATTTTATTTAACCAAGAAAATTAATAAGAGAAATATATTCAATTATATATACTCAGTATTTCAAATTACATGTAGTTTTCCTGCTATTTGCTCTCGAACCCCGTTTGTCAGATTTCGGTTCATTACACAGAAGAATTAATAATGGCTGCCAACAAATAATAAATTATGTTTCTACCGACAGAGAGACTGTTAATTCTAAATCCACATGAGGAATTTTTTTTTACATAATGTGTTCTTAAAACGTTTCACGTATCAATAAATAACAATACGGCCAAATACATCAGCAAACAAATTTTATTAGTATTTGATTAACATAAATACCTTTCGTCCAACTTTGTGGACTTCTTCAAGCATTATAAAAATTAACATTAATTTAGAACACAAAAATTTTAATAAGGTAAAATTACATTTCATATTATAACAAAAATTGAGTTTTCAAAATTATATTGAATTTATAATTTTTTGTGTACAGTTACCTGAAGGAGTCCACAAAGTTGGATGAAACGTTGTATTCAAATTAATTAAATTTGTTTGTGGACTTACTTGTCCGTAATTTTATTTATTAATTGCCGTAATGGCAGAAAAAAATTTCTATTTCAGGTATCAATTTGTAGAACATTTTGTGTTACACAATCATCTACAGAATCTTATAGATTGAATTAAATAAAGTAAGATATGAGTAAGGAAGGACGGTAGGGCTTAGGCTTTCTTGCTCTATGTATTTTAATAGTTTTGACGTACCTAAATATGTCAAATGGTATTATAATCCCGCATATCGTATTCGTTGGCTGTCCACGGATACCACCACAAGACATGCAGGAATCGGTTTTCCCACGAACCAGACGAGAGCTGTGTGTGCGACTTAATTAAAAACAAGTTTGACAAATATAACATGCCAACATCGAATAATTTCAGTGACCAAATTTTGCATAAACTACCATCGCACAACCTATGCGCATTATCATCATCATAATCCCGTATATGTTTTCAATTTTAATTTATGTTTAATAATATAGAAAGAATAACAAAGTATAATTTATAAGTATAATCTTCATCTTAGGTTTTCTTCTCCATTCGCTTTTGCGCATCAGTTTCATTTTGGCTCAAAATTGTTTATTTGAGGAGAGTAATATCAACATCTCACATTAGGCTCTCTTGTTTACATTAGTAGTACTTCAGAACTTTATTCCGAATTTCGCTACTGGAAATGGCGAAAACATTTTCCGAACAATGCGAGCGTCTAAGCCGAAGACAAACAAAATCTGGACTGTATAATCGCTGCGTTTATTTGTCTTTACGACTTGTATTGGGAGTTTTCCAGACGCCGCCGGAAGTGCCGCCATTCGCAAGCGCGAGCAAGTTCATTCCAGACATGGCGGTTTTCCTGTTCACGCATTATTTTTCTACTGACCCATTACAGATAATATCTGTTAGCTGCGCCTTTTTTGTAGTGCGGAGGAAGCCGTCTGTTATATCGGAGCATCTGGTCCTGTCATGCAAAGTGTTTGGAATATATTTACTGCGAGACAGCATCGAAGTCGTAAACAGCGGGCATGTGTTGGCAGTGCACAACGTGTGTTCTCGTTTCCTGTCGTGGAAGTGCGGATATAATATATATTACAAGGGTCTTATGGGACCCGAGGAAGCATTGACCTCTGACACTCGAAGGACGGACGAGAGTTTGTGAGAAGGCTAAATCCGAATACCTTACGTCGGGGCAGTGACTCGGACCTCCTTACTGTAGAATACATAGCCCAATTTATTGAAATTACACAAACGTTTTACAACATAGTATCCTTTTACAGTGGGCAATGAAAATGATTGTGGACCAAATTTACGCCTTAAGGATGACAATTGATTGTATGTACCTGTGCACATAGTTTGCTGCCGGGGATAGTAAGAATACGACTACATAAAAACGTCTGTGAAAAAATGAGTAGTACAATGTTTAAATAATAAATTCTGCGAAATTTATCATGAATTTTAATAAACATAAAAAGCTAACAAAGCTTTTAACAAATAAGAACATATTTTATACTTCTCGTCAAGACACTATTTAGATTATTCTTAAACCTGCTTGTTTTTATTGAAATTCTCCTCTAAGATTGTTGTAAATAAATTGTTATAATCACTTATAATCCTGTTTAAGAATGGAAGTGTACCTGCGTCCATTTATTGCGGTCTTATATTAATTTAAATATTTGTTGTAACCTCTTGCAAAATACGTTGGTTTCTCTATCTAATCCCGTAAGTCTTACTGTGCATGGATCCTTGTGTATCATTTAAATAGTGAGCAGAGTCTATTCTTTTCCTTTTGGTTGCTCCTTCTGGTTTGACACATCATAATTCTGATGAATAAAATATAAATTAGTTCTCACTGAAATGGAACCTCATAAACACTAACAACTCTTGGAATATTTCATTTTCATCAACAAATTAACATTGAACTTCATGTGAAACAAATTTTATTTTATTTGTTCTTTCCTTTCTCTATTGTTTTAATTCCACCTTTATAAAACAATGTTGTTTGGCTTCGTGATTTTACTTAAATTATCCGAATATAAATTTATTTAGATTACTAATAACATCTAGTTACTGCTATTTATTAATGAACTGTAAAATTGAAACTGATTTAAAACGAAAGAGTTTCTTATCATGACATAATCAGTGATACAAATTTTATATTCATAGAAGAATATTTTAATAAAATTGAGTTGAGTGTATATATTCGTGACTGATTTTACAGACAAGTAAATTCAGTTTTCCCCCCTTTCCACTTACTTTATAATAGCACCTTCAACTGTTGCTTTCTCCGCATTCCTTTGCAGAAATTTTTAAGACAGTTTTTAGTTTAGTTTACTTCCAACTACCTTTCACAATCAAAATCACCTTTGTGCCTTAATCTTTCGTTTTTGTTAAAAAAAATACAAGCATTTAAAATATGCTTAAATATTTGTAACATTGAATTTAATATATTTTTAAAGTAGAGTTATACAATAACATTCATAATTTAATGCCGTTATATGCGAATTTTGTGATGTCGTGACTGTTAGTGTAACTTCAAGTAAATGTATGCGGACAAGTGTCAATTCCCTTATTCAGTTAAGGCTTCAGCTAAGAATTTTTAAGTATATATTATAAATTTAAAATGAGTAGCTTATTTTATTTTTTTTTAAAAAAAAGGCATTCCTGACTTAGTATATTAGACACGGCTGATTCAGTCTTGGTATTGTGCAAGTAGATGTCTGAGATTATTAGAAAGCCGTCACTGAGATGCGTAGATCCCGAGTCTTGTCCTTGAAGAGTATATAGGTCAAAGTTCAGATGTGATTCTCACACACGTCGTGGCAGGTGGCGCCGTGACAGTGCGTAAAACCATAATATAATTGCTAACTAATCACGTACTTAGCAAAGTAGTAAAAAAACGAGTTTAGTGCCCGACTAATTCAAAAAAAAACAATTTCATCCCTAGGCATCAGCGATCTTTTTTTATCGTGTAAGGAAAACACTGCGGGAACATTTCGTGAAAGAGCGTGAACGGACGGATGTAACAAGACGTTAAAGAATGGCTTCCTTAATGGATGTTATAAACTGTCATAATTGTTAACTGCGATCTCCAGCTATTGTTTTTGTGGCTGTTTGAAAAGCTCAGGTGAGCCACTGCTCTCAGGCAATTAAAAAAAAAGCAGGGAGTAATTACGTATCTAATTTCTTCTCACACATCAAGCGCCGCAAGAAATAGCAGCGCCAAGAAATCTTTTCAGCGAAAAACTGACGTTGAATTGCCAGGAACTAATTAGTTCCCTCCGTGGAAGTTGCATTCATATTTCAATGTCTTACGGTAAAATTCTGAAGGCGTAGGGTGGATATTAACAAGGGTGTTTCCACACTTCAACGGACGGTAAGTGACAAAAAAGTTGTCGTGTGGGTGACACTTTCGTGGCGAAAGTGGCAGTGAACGGTCGTCTCTGGCATTTCTGCTTTCATAATAGAGTCTTTCTTTCATCACAATGCCATTCTAAGAACCCGTAATCAACACTTATTAGGATGAAAAAGAAGGTATATTATTATAAATGAAGTAATCCCATGCGCTTACTATAAATTATTAGTCACATATCCATTTTGTGTATAGATAAATATATCTATAGATAAATTTAAAATACAAAATTACAGCAAAATAGGTTTTTATTCAAATACTAGTATGTTTAGTCCTAGTTTTAGATACAAATAAGTTTCATAATATTTTTGAAATTTTAAATTCGGTTGTAACTACCCACAGATACTATCGGGTCCTAATTTGAGTAACAATCCATTTCCGATTTTAATGAAGTTTTGATAGTTTTACTAAAAAGTCTTAAATGAACATCTACAAAAGTTCAGTATGAAATATAAATTTTTGGCTGAGGTACAGGATTTTTTCGAATAAGCCTGTCGTTCGTCGGAGTCGACGTCGTTTGAAAAGTGCCACTTTTGAGCTTCAATATTGCGGCAGTTAATAGAGAAAAGATCCTAAAAATTCGTACATAAGGTAAAACATATGCGCAGATTAAGAAAATAGTAATTAAAATTTACGTAATTATCATCCCTGGCCAGCAGTGTCCCCCAAAGTTACCAAAAGAATTTAAAGATTTCTTTAATGCATTTTCAAAGGGATAAATAAAGTGGGAACGAGATTCACACTTTGCACATCATGCCTACAAGTCGAAAGATTTTCATCTTTGCGGACGATATACTTTGTTGAATTTTCTACGTTAAACTTGACGCCAAAGTGCAAATCGCCGAAATTGAGCTTTTTCAGAGTGATAAATCGTTTAGGACACCAGATTTCGTTTTCCAATTTACACCATTGGAAAAGACATGATTTTCTGTAATGAAAACTTATGTTTCGTTTTGTTGTCTCAACAAATAAGGTCTAAAATTTTTCGATCAAACTCAACTTTAGTATTTTGTCAACAAATATCGACTCAACCTGTTTCATTGTGCATTAATTGCTCTAAAATCGTGTTCTTAAAGACGAACGACAGGCTTTTACGAAGAAGCCCGTATCTCAGCCTAACATATATATTTCCAACTGAAATTTTGCAAGTGTTCATCAAGGCGTCATAAAACAAACTGTCAACATTTCATCAAAATCGAATTGACATGGAATGACCCAGTCAACGATTTTAAAATTTCATAAAGGAGTTTATTTATACCTTATGAAGTCCCAAATACGAGCACGAAACTTAGTAGTAATAAAATAAAACTGCTAATAAATTGAAATTTTTTTAAGGTTTTTATGTTTTCTGTACAATGAAATAAAAACCCATGGTTTAAATCAGTCACAAATAATAATAAATTCCAAAATTATATTTTAACTTTGATTAAGACTGTATTAAAAGTTAGCAGAAAAGCTTTTTACATATTCCAGAGTCATCTATATTTAATAAGATAAATCAATTAAAATATTTTATAATGAAAATTGTTCATTATAACAAGTAATTTATATTATATTTTGTTTTAAATAAAAAACACCACTGTACGTCAATCTAAAAAATATATATATTTTTAATACATAAAATCATATTTCTTCCGCGCAATGTGCATGATTATAGTTTGAGTCGGCTTACGCATGGAAACTATTTCTTGAATTTGGAAGTTTACAAATACAACGTCCCTGTGCTTCCCATACTTATTCAGTAACATACCTTCTCGCATCATCTAAATAATACATTGAATTTTGATTTAAAATGAGTCCAAACATAAATTTTGACACGTCAAAAATTGTTAAATGTTTATAAACGTTGATTTCGACTTATCGAAACACGAAGAACGAGACTTGCTAAGTGGGCGTCCGAAAAAAAATTGTCATTTAACCATAAATTCTTCTTTTCTGTAATGTTTTGATGTCATCACTTTTTTGATGGAATTCATGCCAATATTTTGTTTCAATTAATTTTTAGTGATTGCAGAAAGGAAAATAATAGGAACTTCAAAATTCTGAAAATTAGATGGGCGGATAGAGTAAGTAACAAGGAAGTTATATACAGAATAGGGGGAGAGAGAACAATTTGGAGTACTTTGACGAAGAGAAGGGATAGATTAGTAGGCCACGTTTTGAGACATGAAGTTCTAGTAAAATTAGCACCAGATGGAAGTGTGTGTGGTAATTAAAAAACAGGGAGGCCAAGGTTGGAGAATGAGGGTTGCGGTTGCTCTGAATAAATGAAAATACTTCCCTTTGCATTTCGTTGTTTCCCTTTATTGATATTGCACATCTGATGAGAGCCAAGGGCTGTAGAAGAAACGAAATGTTTGTGAATTAATTTTGCGGAAGAAATTTATGTTTGTAAAATAGTAGCCAAATTCCTGTCAGGTAAATACTTCAATACATTTAATAATCGTTTTGGACGACGGATTCAAGGATTGATGGATGTGACTTGCTATATTTTTAAGCTTTTAACCATGTTTTTATATATTAAAAATTTGTAAAATAGATAGAATATTTAATATTTTATAACATGACGCTTGTTGTATTTCTGATGAAGTCTCAAAATGGAGACGAAACATCACATTTATATTAATTAAACAAAATAAAATTATGGACTGACTTATTGGCCGTCCTTTTATAGTCTTATAGACTTATAGTCAGAAAACTATGTTTGAATTTATGTTTGTAATTAATTAATTCTCAAGTGACTTCTTGAACGTCTCATATTGATATTTTAGTAAATATTTAAAGAAAACATTAAATAATGTAGAGTTATTCGCAAGAATCGTATTTTCTTCCAACCTTTCCGTCATTCGTGATAGATCTGAATATAAGTCTTTAGGTTTTATCCAAAGGTAAATATTCTAAATCATTGCTTTAATCCGAGCCAGAATCTGTATCTATCGATCACGGATCAATTTAAGATAAGGTTGCCTATGTATGTTTTAAAAAAGAATTTGTTATCTACCAACTTTCCAAACGGCATTATGACTTAGTCCGTGTAACAGAGGCATTGGAACGTGTTGTGAGCGGTAACAGACCATGATCATCCGCCAAGAATCCCAAGGCCGTCTTTGAATTCTCAGAGCATAATTTGCCCGTGTTCAGCAACGAACGAAGCAACGGAGCGCTATCTAAAGTGACACCTGTGAAGCAAGGAGGAACACGTGGAGGCTGTTTCCAGTGGGTCAGCGGGCGAGGATTAACCTCGGTCTTATTCCCGAATTCCTGTATGCATACCGAGGCGAAACGACGGGCCCGTTATGGAGGGGGACGTGACGTCACGGACCACGTGACCTCGCACCTGGCCTTTTATGAGAGGAGATGCTGGCTGGTGCTGCGTGTTTGCATACAGGCCTCAGCATCCACACACAGTCCTCGGGCTCTCACTTCATACTAAACATATTCCTTCAATTGTTTCTTCTCAATTATAACTTTCACATCCTCCTTTTAGTCTTTCGTTTAATAATTTTCCTGTTATTTTATTTTATGAAATTAAGAAAGGTGACATCGAGATAAACTACGTTTACTAGACAGAACTTTCTTCCTTCAATATAATCTGACTTTTATAATTTCTACTATATAGTCTACAGAAATAATGTCATGGCTTTTAGATTTTCCTGTAAAAAGAGTAATTTTTTTCTATTTCGGTTTTTTTTTCGGTGCAGATTTTGTTACTTGAGTACTGCCATACAGAAAAAAATACATTGTCTACGTTATCTAGACGGACAAAATGTGACATGTTATGCTGAAATCAAAGTTTAGAGATATTGCAACTGGCGGAAGATAAGGTAATAAATTCCGCTTTGAACGTTCGCGTTCAGCATGGAATTCATTTGCATTCATGCAATGTGTAGTCTGATGTAAAGTAGCGATACAAGTCATTTACTAAGGGTATTAGAATGGAATGTTACTAAAATGTATTTTTGGAAATGTAAACACGATGTAAGATATGTAGAACATACATCCGTAAATGTTTGAATTGTCTGAGGTATATTTTTGATAGCATGTGAATAATTACAACTTTCGTTTTCCTAGGATATTGGGGAAAATGTAACAATGTTCAGTTTTTCGAATCAATCCCCTCCACTTTTCTCTTGTTAATGCGAGAATATACTTGCAGTCACAAAATATTTACTGGGTGACGCATAATTATATTCCAGATAACTAGCCAGATAAGTAGCTTTTGATTTATATGTGTTTTAAAACACGGTGGATATCATTATTTTTTTCGTTAGAAATTTAATTGAAGTACGAACGAATTTTTCCAACAAAACTAGCCGCTGTATTTCCGTATAACTGAGAACTCAATTTTTATACTTTATGAATTAATGTGAGACTCGTCCAGAAGGGAAACGCTTTTCTTAAGCAAGCAGTTTTTATTGATGATATTAGCAGACATTTCGACCAAAGTTTGGAAAATATTTTACCGTCTAAAGTCACGCATCCAGGACTATAATTTTGTCAGTTTCAACAAAAACATTAACGACGAAGAAATGTTTTCCTCATTATGCTTAATATTTTTCACTATACATTATGTTTTATTATCTTGACTATTTAGTATTGAGGCCAAGAGTGATCAATTTTTCGGAATCATAATGGTTTTAATTTTATGACTATAGTATTATTAAAGTAAAATGTTATAATCTTTTAAATAAACTCGTTGACTCATTAATTCGGAATCAGTTCCCTTTTATTAACTACAATTATAGAGGTCAATTATTTCACGTCCAAATTATGGGATTTTTCGATTCAGAGAATGTCACGATAACATAAGCCTTTCCCAGAAATTTATAGATAATGATCGGTCCATAGAATAAATAACAACCCCAGAGCTAACAAAGTGAGATGAGTAGTACACTTAATAATGGCCAAAGTATTTAGACCAGAAGTTATCAATTTTGCGAAATCATGTTTTCAATTTTTTTAACTATAGCATTTTTAAGTGTAAAATTATAGTATTTTAAACAAACTCGTTGAACCATTAATTCTGAATCAATGACCTTTTACTAACGACAGTTATTTGAAGTTCAAATTATGCGGGATTTTTTGATTCAGAATGTGTCACGATAGCATAAGCCTTCACCAACAATTTATAGAAAAAAATCGGTCCAGAGTAGAAATAACAACCACAGGGCTAACAAAGTGAGATGAGAAATACACAAAATAATGGCCACAGTAAATATGTATTTATAGTATTCACATCAGACTTTATGCCCTTGCTATAAATTGAATGTTAATTGATAAATCGTAGGTAACGTAAGTATTTGCACTGGGCAGAGGGAAATGGAAAATTTAATACGAATATATTTGACACATATCGACGTATAAATTAGTTAAGTTCATTTAAAAAAAGGATTAACTGGTGCAGAAATGTATATACATGCCGATTTTAGAGCTTATTTTTTTCCAAAACTTTTTCATGGCCTCCGAGTCAATTTTGCAGAACACACCCCTGCACGGAGGGTACGTTTTCAGAAAAAAAAATTCAGAATAATTATTTCACAAAATCTTCAAAAGTATATATATATATATATATATATATATATATATATATATAATGATGAAGAGTGCAACTAAATTTGGAAATTGTTATGAGAGGAAACATTAAGACGTCACTCATTCTGATTATTAGCTTCCTTAATTTCGTAAATTAACTTGAAATGGGTTAGGTTAATAGAACGATATTAATACTCTAATACAATAAAAGCCACGTGTTGCACATGCACAGTGGCTGCAAGTTGAGAAATTCTCAAATATTTGTGAAATTGGAACATCTTGAGTCATTTACTTACGGAAATAGTTGCAGCGATTAGTCGATATTAATAAACAGTATCACAATTTATTCTGCATACTGAAAGTACGTTTCATAAACGTTGTCGAGCGGCGAGAGTTTCCCCACTGTTCAGCTCGGCAGCGCCGCCTTTTTCGGTGCAGAAACTCTCACTTTCACGCCTAGTCAACACTTGCAACTCTGCAGACCCAGCGCCCTCCATTTATGAATAGCTTTTAATTAGAAGATGAAGTGAACATGTGTATAATTAAACTGCTCCGAAGTCCGATGTCGGGAACGACCCGAGGGGGAAAGGCCGTAGTGCGTGAAGGTAAATCTGAAATTGCACATTGAGGTCAACGATCCGTCAGCGAAACGAGAACAGACGTTGCAGGTGCATGTGCACCTGTGCTGATGGGAGGAAAGGCGTTTAAGAGAACGTAATCCAAGCTCAGTCACTGGAGTCGCAAAAAAGGCGAACTTGTCCACGTCACTAATTTCGCCAATTTTAAAGGAAACCTGTTTTTCAGAACGTTCCATTAAAATTTAATTGAGAGTAAATAAAAAAATCATTTAACTGAAATAACAACTAATACCGTCAACGGGTTTCAGACTTAACTCTCCACTTTTCAAATTTGTCAAAGAACAATATTTCAATTACAGAAGTAGCGATATTTCCTACGAACGCCTTCGAGAGGCAAATATTTAACTTAACTAGGATGCGTTATTAAATTATAATTAAAATCAAAAGAATTTTTAAGCGTTCATTTCTAAGTTTTGTTATTTTGTTACTATCATCCAACAACTCCTATACACCGTTACTTAATATACTCTGAAAATATTTTGTATATAAGCTGCACACGAATTGAAAAACACGGATATTTAAAATATTATTTGATATTAAAATCCTGTGCTTCTTTAGCAATGAGAAGGAACTAGCATTTACCATGCTGTATAACTGAAACTAACACTGCATATTAAATGAGAAGAAAGTTATACGCACATTCGAAACAATGGTGGTTACGTTTTGGGAAGTAAATGCCTGTGTTTGTCGGCGTATGTCGAACCAACAAATGATGATTTGGTGGTCCTATTTTGGTTTTAATTATATTTTAAAAGTAAGCAGCATTTATTATAAATGAGATCTAAAATTATTAATATTGAAGTTTTCTGCGAAACACGTCTTTTAGTGTCCTAGTAGTTTTATGGGGATTTCGAACAGTCCACGCGTCGTACTCCTCTCCAATTTCATCCACGAAAAGTATGAAGCCGAACCTATATTTATATACAAATTTGTAATCCTCTTTTTTTAGTTTGTTATTAAATAATTGAAATCGACGAGGTATGAGATCGGTACGTTCCCGCTACTTCTGTTAGGGCGTTTCAATTTTTTAAAGACTATTGTAATGTTGTACATTGTTACAGAATTTTACAATGTCTGAGAGGATAAAAATTGTTGTAGAAGTTCTGAGAGAACGTATAAAGGAGACGAATTCCTTTTAAAACTCTTGTCATTTTTCTTGTACCTCTTTCCCGCCCCAACTCTCGTTATAAATACCTCCGCAAACTCCTACGGTTCCACTCTCGGATTCGAAAGCAGAGAAAACCGAATATCTTGGGTTGTGGGAAATAAAAGTCAGAGTGGGAGGAGAATTGAGACACTGAAATCATTGCTTCCACTATCGTTAAAGACGAACAGAGATGTCGGAGATGTGTGTGATTGTTTCAACAGCACTTGTTTATTTCATGTTGAGAAATATTGTTATTTTATGGAGATAGGTAACACACAGAAGAAAGGTTGATCAACTATTTGTATACCTCTGTCAACAAACTTTCGTGGTGCCTGCGAAGACTTTAACAGATTTAGTCGCCAATTCTACGTCGGCCGGCTACCATTCCACTGTTCCACATGTTGGTAGTCACAGATAAAAAATGGAATTCTCAGGTCTCGCCAGGAATGTAAGTCGGGGAGCTTTCCTTACAACATTCCTATCATTCGTGAAAATGAACTTGGGTCGGCTTCCGTTCTGGTCATCAGCATGACATCCGCGGAGCCACACGTGAGGTTGGCAGCGAACGGAATTTCGAATAGATGCGAAGGTCGGAGTTACCTTGAGAGTCTGCGTGTGTCCGCAGCGACAGCAGCAGTAGGACAGGTAGTCGGGCGGCAGCGGGGGCGGCGACTCGGAGAGGCGGCGGTAGTGGGCACGCAGAGCGGCGGGCCGGCTCCTGCCGCCCAGACGGCCCATGTCAGCCGAGCATGGGCGGCGCCGGCGACGTCGACAGCTGCACCATGCCGCGATTCGCCACAGGGTCGCGCCGTGATCAACGCAACACTCGGAGGAATCCTCAACTCACGGCAACGGCAACGGCGACCGACCTACTCGCCGGCCAGCAACTGACTGTGGAACGCAGTGACGTGTTCAGGTTACGGGTACGCAGTGTTGCCAACTGCCTATGGCGGGCTCCGCTCCGGCCGGCGGACCGCGTACCCACCAGCTGCGGGGAATTTCCCGATCATGCCTCAAACACAACACCAATTGCAATTCTTGAAACAACAACCACCGACACCCGTCAGTCGAGAACTGATGTACCATGTTTCCCCCTCAAATGATGCAAACTGCGGAACATAGAATAGAACGATAAATGCATAAACAAAATATGAAAACACATAACATCCAGCGCTTCGTCTTCTACACTTTCAAGGTATCCAAAAGTAAATCTTGGGATGGCCCAAAGGAAAGGTATTCCTATCAGCAATGATCTCGTTAGACATGCATTTTTTTCTGGCGTTCAAGTTACAGGTTAGGAAATAGGAAGTGACAAGCGTCACATGTGAACGGTCTTGGTGAAACAATGTTTTCCTATTATCCGATCTCAAAATTGAATGATAAAATTTATTGTGGGGATATGATTCGTCGATCACTCAACATTCATATTCTGGGTGTTAACTTCTTATGTCGGGGCTCAGTTGATGTTCATCATTTGTGGGTGTCGATTTTCATGAACGGTTCTAAACGCTGGGGTAGATGTGCCAAATTTTTTCAATAAACTCTGCTTTGATTTCCTTTGGCGGTTTCTCCTTTCTAATTCAAGTTGTAAATCATTACCCTAAACTTTTTATAACAATTCTTTTCAAATAACTGAAACTATTTGCTTTCACCGGTTTCAATAAAGAAGGCTAGTACTCTTGTAAATGGTAGTAATTACCAAACAAGTGTGTTGTGATACTCCCAACGCCATACGTAGTTTCTATATGTCATTTATCTATTCTCATACAACAGAAATTCTGTCTGCTTTGGTGGAATACGTAATCCTCTTCCCATTTACTCGATGACAGCTTGCCTAGATTTTTCAATCCAGGCTGGGCATATGTACTATTGCTTATGCAGGTTTCATTCTCTTCAAACTAATCAGTCTCGTTTTTCAAAACAATTCAAGAAAGCATACGTAGCTTATAAGTCACAAAAAATATATTTTGAGCTTCTCTAAGGGAGGGGGGTCGTGATGATTAATAATCCTTTTCATAAGATACTTTCCATCTGTTCAGTATTCTAACACGATATTTTTAATTTTCAGAACTGAAGCCAAATAAAGGACTTTTTCATTTCAAAGTTAAAAAACTATTTTTCACAGATACGTAACTATTGTTACATTTTTTAAATTACTATATATTAATGTGCTTTCTATACCATCTGAATATTCCTTAAAAGTAATATTTCTTTTCCTTTTATGCATTTTTCGTTTTCCACCAAATTTGTGTATATTTAGTACAGTAGTTTACACCACTCTTTAAAATGACAGTGAAAACAAGGTTAAGTTTTATTTTGCTGAAAACCTTCATGCCGCCCAACTGTTAGTTTCATCGACAGTTTCTTGTTACTTAACATTTCACGAATTAGTTTCCAACCAATATTCTACAGAATATAATCTGGAAACATTTTTCTTTACGTTGCTTTCTCGTTTCTCGTCTATTATATAGAAGTTTCCAATAAAGGCGAGTCGATGTTGAAATGGAATAAAACTGGCTGTGAGTGATGCACAAACACCTTTTTTATTTAAAAGGGTATACATAGGAATTTCAAACAAAAACAGAATTTCGTTAATAACTCATACACTATTTGTTTATTCCATTTCGACGTTTAAAAATATTTGAAAAAATGTACAGTCAACACTCATTAATTTTATATGGGCAAACATCCTTTCCTGTTAGATATAAAATAAAAATATTGACATTTAATGATAATGTCAATATAATCAACTTCAAAATGTAACTATGAGTCAGATAGTATTTGTTCATGTTTTGATTCGTTGTCTTAATAGTTCATGAGTTCTCTGAGCAACATTGCTTTTTTTTGCTTCTCATGAACCAGTTTCTTTATTGAAATTAAACATATGAGCATATTGATTTCGATATATGAATAAGCAGTCTGCCTTGAAGCAAGCAACCGCCGCCATGTATAGGTCACAGCTAATATTTAAAACCGTAAGGCAGGAGAATAAGCCGGTCATTATGATATGCATTCCGAACAGGATTACGTGCAATTATTCCGAATGTCGAAACGATTTTTGATTGGCACGCACTTAGCCCCTTGCATATTTGCAATCTGGTTTTTAATTAAATTTTAAACCACAAATTCCAGCATAATTACTGGAAAACCTCCCAGTTTATTAGGCAACTTTACACGACGATGCCGCCTTCGTCTTATAGAGTTTTAATCGAAACCGTTCACTTTACCTGCTCTCCTCAAATTAATACTTCGAGTATGCTTCATCAATTGGCTACGCCCTTGTGGATCATAGGCAATACTTTAAATGATTAACTTTTAAATATTATGTGTTATTAAATTGAATTATATAAGTTGTGTGAGTTTAGTAAACATGAATTTTAAAACTTCTGCATTAAATGTATCTAATTATATAAAGAATTAGTCCTAATTAAGTGATAAAAGAAACACCACACAACGTTGTTACAATCACGGAAATCAAAATAAAATCCAAAAAAAAGATTATGGAGGTACTTTTTTGTGTGGAAACTTTTTATCCGAATACAGTACAGTTATTATTACGAGGTATATAGATATTTATGCGCTGAAATAACATGATTACTTGAATAAATTGTAATGTCCATGGGTAATCAATTTACTACCACAAGGTAGTAATGTCTGATTAATTATGAAAAAACTAAAACTGGCACGAGTAAATTAAATTATGTGTAAGCAAGATTCTTTTGATAATAGAGACTGTATTAAAAAATGGACTGAAGTAATTTTTACTGGACCACAATGGCATCAATCTGACTAACTTTAACAGTCCACTCTTTATCAAATATCAGTGTCCCAGTAAAAATTTCTTCATTCCATTGTTTAAGACTGTCAATAGTAGCAAAATAATTAATAATTCTGTTTCCACATAATTCAATTTAGTGCCAGTTTTAGTGTTTTAATAAAGAATCAGTCATTATTCCCCAAACTTCGAAATATTTTAATTTAAAATAGCTGAAAGCATATTATTAGAGCAGATGGGAGGTAAATCATAGATAAGCAAGAATAGGTGAAAATCTGGAAGGAATATCTAAAAGAACTGTATCGCAGTGGAAATCTAGATCAGTCAGTAATAGAATAACAACAGGAGGGGAATATAAAATTAAGGCCGGAGTTTGACTGAGGGCTAACAGATCTGAGCAACGGTAAAGCGCCAGGAATTGATAACATTCCAGCAAAGTTCATCGGGCGTAGAAGCAATATCATGGCTGTTCAGGATAGTTTGCAAAATCTACGAAACGGAAAGAATACCAGAAGATTTTAGAAACAACATAATTATATCCATACCAAAAAAAGACTGGTGCTCGTACATGCTAACAGCACAGGACAAGTACTGTAGTATCCTATGCGTGCAAAATATTAACGAAAATAGTACACACGAGGATGGGACGTCAAATGTAATGCGAGTTAGGAGAAAATCAGTTTGGATTTAGGAAAAATGTTGGGACAAGAGAAGCAATATTGACTCTGCGTTTAATTTAAGAAGACAAGATAGGAAAAAACAGACCTACATTCATGGCATATGTATATATAATGTAAATTGGAAAAAACTATTAAGGATTTTAAGAATAAAATATCGAGATAGAAGAGTTATCCATAACCTCTACAGAAGGCAGTCAGTTGTAATTATAATTGAAGGGCAAGTGAAGGAAGCAGAAAGCAAGAAAGAAGTTGAACAAGGTTGCAGTCTGTCGCCCATGCTCTATAACTTTTATACGCAACAGGCGATGATGAAATTTAAAAAGGTATATGGAAAATGAATCATATTGCAAGGAGACGTAATAAAAACCCTTCAGTTTTCTGGTGACATTGTAGTTTTAGGGGAGTCATAAGAAGATTGGAAAACATATTAATGGAATTAACGTGGTCCGGGAGAAAGAGTACAACATGAGGACTAATAGAGGGAAAACAAAGGTTATGGAGTGTAGTATGGGAAACAGTGGAATAACAAGGTGTTATATTGCGAAGGGATATTTTGAAGGAAGTTAAGAAACACTTCTACTAAGGCAGCATAAAAGCTAGGGATGTTAGAAATAACATTGAAATAACAGAGAGTTAGATTGGGAAGGGATATGTTTAAGGAAGTTAAGAAACACTTCTACTAAGGCAGTATAATAGCTAGGGATGTTAGAAGTATAGTAGACATAAAGAGAAGGATAGTAAGGGCAAGTAAGGCTTTAGGAAAGATGAGGAATTTACTTACGGGTAATATAAGTATGAATATTAGGAAATGTTCGTATGGGTGCGAAACGTAGACAGTAAGAGATGCAGGCACTAGAAGTATACAAGCTTTGAAATGTGGTGCTATAGGAGAATAAGATGGGCGATAGAGTAACTAACCCGGAAGTTCTAAGCAGAATAAGAGAGGAGAGAACAATAAGGAGTACTGTGACCAATCAAAGGAATAGATTAATAGGCCACGTTTAGAGACATAAGGTTCTTGTAAAATTAGCATGAGAGGGAAGTGTGGGGGTAAGAACAGAAGAAGGAGGACAAGGATGGAATACGTATGCAGATTATGGACGATGTGGGTTGCTGTAGTAATGTAGAAAGGAAAAACCTTGCGCTGAATTGTCTTAGGAATGAAAATTACTAGAACAACGATCGAATAACTGCTTTATAATTTTGCCGCCTTTATATTAGATACAAATAACCCAGCATAGTAAATGATCCAGATATTTCAAAATAGTTGAAAAACTTTATTAGGCTATTTATCGAAAAGCTGATAATAATTTCTTCATTTCATTATTTTAAACTGTCATTTTTAGCAAAATAATAAAGAATCCTGTTTACACATAATTGAAGTTAGTGAGATATATATTTATTCGTTGTGCCAGTTTCATTAGTTCATTCTGCTAAACTCGTACATATTTAAATGCCTGAATTCGAATTACTTTGCACTTACAATATTTTAACTGTAAAAATGGATACATTTTCTACTTTGCTGAAATGTATAATTCGTAATTACAGATGAGAATTGAACCCAAATCTAACGTAGTTCACATGTAATCATTGTAAATCGACGAATCATTGTTTTTTTGTTTATTCTAAGGTCTTATATAAGGGAAATGACAAGTGAAATAACAGAAGCCTTAATCCAAAGCATTTATAGAAATAAAACTGATAATGAGAAAACATAAGTACAAGATTTTGGTAAACATTAAACGGGTATTCTTTTTAAATTGGAAACTACGAAATTAGCATAACAATTTTCAATTAAATTCTTTGAAAGGATCAATTAATACCGCTGACGTTATTAAAAATTGCCTTGGAGGTTTTTACTAGGTATTTAACGAACGTCACTTTTGCACACGTAATTGTCTTTGGAATGTTTCATATTAGCATAAATATGGGACAACTAATTGCTATTTTTGTTATTTTAATTTGTTTGAAAGATAAGAGTTATTCTTCTTAAAATTTACCACTAGAAATATAAAGATCCTTAACGAATAATTTTTTGAGGTTATTGTCTGCTTTTATTCTATACTAATAAATAATTTTTTTAATAATTTCTCAGAAAGTGTCCTCATCCAAAACGAAGATATTTCTGTCACTTTGTGACCCTTAAGTTGTTGAAATAACGAACGCTATTTTGCAGTTTTATTATCTGTCACTTCAATTTTAATATTCATATTTCGCGAGTAGAAACAGGCTTTTCTCTCATCCCAACACGAATAATGCTGTTTCGAATTACCATTTAAACTTTACAATCCTATGAAACTTGAATAAAAACCAACTCTAAAATACGGCCCGTAGAAATATAACTTCCCCTGTTGACATTTACTAAGAAACTTGCAATATCTTGATTATATGAGTTAGATTTTAAATACATTGAAAGAAAAAGGTTTTAATATTCCACACTGCCATAATTCATAGCACTGTATGATGTTAATCTACAGTGATACCAACATATATTGCGAGCCATTTTAAAATAGACATATGTGACAAACTATTTCTAGACGAATATTTTATTAGAATGTTTTATGTATTATGTTGTACCAGTCTGCTTAATATGCTAATTGAGTCAAAATCCTTTACCGCTTTTACTTACACGTTTATTTCGAAGTGTTTAAATTATTTCAATTCAATGTTTTAATTTTGTCAAGTTAGAATACATGAAAGGAGGAAACTTTATATCATAAGTCTATACATGATTCACAACCTATATAATATAAGTAGAAACACTCAAGTTACATGCGCAATGCGCATATTTACTTCTGAATTTTAAAGTGAAACAAGGAATTTTCATCTAATTATGAAATGTAAATATTTATTTCCTTTATGGTGTTTGGACAGCTTACTTGCTTCTAAAATGTTTGTGCAAAGGAAATGTCATGGTTTTCCTGGAACTTAAGTAAAGGTTATTTAAATAATATAATTTAAGCTTTCAAATTAGAATAATTCTTGAGAGATATGGATTGTTTTAAATTACATTAATTAATTATTTTGATAAACGAGACTTTGGTGTTTAATTACTTACTGAAATTAAAAAGTTAGTAATACAAGCGATATATGACGTTTGAAGTGTTGTTTCAAAATTCGTTCAGTGAATGAATTGTCATATTGACAACAATATGATCAATGATATGCGAAAATGTCGTGTGAAATTCAGGGGAATATTCATAAGAGGCGTCATTTCAAAGCAGGAAGTCGACAACTGCTTAACGTATGCCATTATACTCGTATTTGGTTACTGATGCTGACGCCTGTTTCCTGCAGGGGCATGTGATAAGCTCCGTATTAAGGTCAAAAAACTATTTCTTCCTTACCCGGACAGGAGAATTTTTTTATTGCAAGCTTTTATCCGATGTTATATACATATTTATTTGCAGAATAAATAATTGACATGAAAACAGGAGAATGACTTATGAAACGCAGCCATGATTTTTTTTATCATTGTATTGAATTCTAGCACGATCCCATTCTTCAAAGTGTGCAACGTTCTCAACGTTAGGGTTTCTTTTCACCGAAAGATCTCTCTGTGGTGTTACATATAATTTACAATTCCACTAAACCTTAGTTTTCAAACAAATTTGAATTTAAGAAACAACTTAAAAATTAATTTTTCAAATGCTAAACGTTTCGACACATCTTTATGTCTGTATCTTAAACATTTTAAACCTCTGGAAACGTCCAGCAATTTTAATGGTTCTCTGTTAAATACTTTCTGATATTAAAATTTGTCTCCAGACTAACGTCGTATCTTTGTTATTAATTTATCACACGTAAAGTTTATTTGTTTCTTATTTTTATAAATATAGTAGAAAGAATGGTCAAATATCATAATTTAATTTTAATTAAAACGTTTCGTCCCCAACTTTCGGGACCTCTTCAGTTCATTCCACAAAGAATTATATAACTACGAACACATAGATGAATTTAAATAAATATATACTTATAATTAAAGTTTTACTATATTTCGTGTCGGGGCCTCAACGTCTGAGGCCGAAATTATAAAAAAAACAACGCCATTGAAACAGATCCTCAAACTTATATCGTCGAAACCAAACTAAATTTCAAACTTATATTAAATAAATTAAATAATTTCCTGATATATTACACTATAGTTTTGTATTTATCAAAAATGAAAGATATAATTGCGTTGTAACTCCCAGTATACAAGTGCGATATAATGAGTGAAATAAATGTACACAAGCTAAATCTTTTAAGTTTCAGATAATAAGGAGTCATATTTAATTTAAATGCTGCGTATCTGTTTTAACAATTAAAGCTTTTTTAATTTGATATGGCGTGAAGCATTGTGCTGAGAAATGTAGAGTAAAAAGTAGTTTCTACATAAAAAATTTTCATTTCCATCCATTAAATCTCGTGAATTTATTAATATACATATTTAGTTAACACAGATTGGTTGTTATAAGTTTCCCAAAATTTAATTATGGTTAGTCTGACCAACATTACAACCTTTACTGTCCAAACACTCAATTTTATACACAATATTGTGTTCATAAAAAATATTTATAAAATTTTTAGCTTTTTAACAAAAGTTAAATTATTCGATAATATATATATTTCCATAACATCAATAAATTTTGTCCATTATTTGTATTTTATTTATAATATTAATACAATATTTATAACATGAAATCAGAAAAATTATTTCATTCATAACTATTTATTTGTATATAAGACGACTGGTTTAGTGTTAAAAACAACTTGGTTTGTCTACTAATAACAAAGAGTAAATGTCGAATACTGAAATTAAAGTTTATATTTTTCTAATGGCGAATGCGAAAATAATGGAATCGGGTTGTGTAACGTATGCCATATACCTCCAATTACTGGGTGGCTGGCAGTTAAATATTATTTAGAAAAGTGCTCCAGTATGACAATAAGAACAAAATAATGCTTTTAATGCGTTCGCCATTTTATTTTCAGATGAATGCTTGACACCATTTTAAAATGTTATACATGCATATCACCAAATGCATTTCAATTGAAATCGGTTCCACTGTTTTCATTTGAACAAATTCGTCCATTGGAGCATTCTACATTTACCTTCAAATGGTAAACTGTAAATCTGATAATAAATAAGTTAATGAAAATTGTATGGTTTAAACATGTACATCAATTTTCTTGTGAAAAGGTGAACAAGTTCAGTGTGATAGATTAAACATTCGTTTCTGATGTATATTAAAGTCAAGTAATTTTTATTTCATGTGCCACATTTTAAAAAAGTCTTCTTAATTCCTCCTTCCCTGATCCTTTACTGTCCCACCGGGTGTAAACGATTAATTAATTCACAGCCGGAATTCAAATCTTCTGTAGATTGCGCCGTCCATTATTATATTGGATCTAGTAGTTTTATAAATAAAGTAAACAAGAAAAAAAGAATCAGCAACTGATGTATTACACAGAATATGTTTCAATATGATCAATAAATTCTCGTGGTGTTTAATGGCAGGAGTATCAAAATCTATGCTATAAAATTCGAGCCCGTTTCTCGTTAACCACGGCGATGAAATGAAAACCCTTACCGCATGTTAATATATTCCGCGTGTCGACCATAACTTGAGATGTAAAGTCAACACGACAACTGGGAATGCGGACAAGTTTCCAGTCTACTCCTACTTGTCGCATATAAATTGACATAATATTTACAAATTTTGAAGTATTACAAGAGCATTTAAAATAAATGCCTCATTTCTCCAATTTTTTTTAACTCCACATTAAAATGTGGATAATTGAAATTTTACTACAATAATTTACAAGAACACAGTGAAGAAACGTGTTTTTTGTGAAGTTTAACGTCGGTACAACTTTCTAACACAATGTTACATAGTAAACATCAAACAGTTTAGAATATTTAAACAGATACTTTGAATTCAATAATATTGAAAATATTGTAGCGTAGTAGGACCCCTCCCCAATTGTTAATGATATAAACATTTAGCAAAAACATTCTAACTGGCGACAGTCAGGTTAGAAGTGGGTTTTACCCGGTGACAGGCTGGCGGACGGGGGACGTGCCTGTCTGTAGATAGATAATACCAATCTTGTTTTGCTGAAAGAGCATTCACCCTTCAAAATTTCCGAATGGCACTGATCCCTGTGTCACGGAAAATTACCCGCGCTGGACGAAGAAACCCATGTGGATTGACGGAACAAATAACACGTGGGATAGCGTTTTCCCTTGGAGAAGTGATATAAGTGATTAGCTGGGAGGTGAGGAGCCGAAAAATATCCAAATTGGTTCTAGACGTTGAGAATGCGAGGTGGAAGAGAGGAGAGTTGATCAGGACGTTGAACGGTTTTTGAAAGAGAGGAGGAAGCTGGATAGTGCAACAAAAGTTGAAAGTGAGGCGTGAATTGTTGCTCTTTATTATTATTATTATTGAGAACAAGGAAGACCAAATGGAAGAAGGAGGAAAAACTGGGTTTTCCTCAATCACCGGCGGTACGAGGTTCATCCCACTTTCTGCCGGCAGAGAGAAACCATGCAACTCAACCCGAAGGAAGAAGGAAGTTTCGATCACCTAGTAACCTGCATCAATACTCGAATGATGATAAAACAGCTTCTTCAAATGAACGAAATATCTGCTGTACGTGGTTTCCCCGATGAGTAATTAACCCATATATTTAAAAATCTTCCACTTGAATTAATTTATTTATTTATAATAGCTGGCCTATTTTGAGTGAAAGTTTTTTATAAATAAAATTATAATATCACACCCTTAAAGTGGTTTCATTAAATAATTTAAATAGTTGCCTCATATCCATTAGTTTTCTTTTGTTTAACATCAATTATTTCTTCTTGATCTTCATTTATGACTTAGGCTGCCATCTGTTCAGATGAATTATACTTTTTGTGAAGCATTTATTGCATTTCAAAAGAATATGTACTACAGTCTTTGGTACGTTGCAGGTGTTACATGTAGGTGACTCCTCTCAGTGTAAATGTTAATCGCTATTGTTATTTGATGCATCATGTGATAATGACTTTCTGGTGAGATTATTAATAATATTCGTGAGCCTTGTGAGTTTACTTTTTAGTGAACTGACTTTTATTTCACAGTAGATCGTAGCGACAACCTCAATGAGGTCTTCTGTTCCGATTTTGTACTCTATAGTACCGTTTAGTGTTAGTTTCTATGCTATTTAATTTGAGACTAATGATTTGATTTGATCAAATATTAAAGCGAGGTTCGGCTTTCTGGTTTCGAGCGTTTATTCAATTCCGGTACATGATTTCCAGGTGACCTAGATGTAGTTTTCTTTATTGGGTTCAAGACTTTATTCTACTGGCATATTTATCTGAATTGTCTGAGTTTTGAGAAAGGTAGTTGATGAAGGTCGCTTTCTTGATGCTTGAATGGCTGTCTTTTCCTCCGGAATGGTTGTCTTCCCGTTCGTTAGTTCTATCGAATGAGGGTATTGTGGTAGGTTCTGTGGGAATGTCCATCATTGGTAGAGTGGCATGTTCAGTATTCGCCTAATTTTCTGAGTTGGTAGAGATAATTATTAGTGGTACATCGTGGGTGTTGGTGTTCTTTGTGGAATTTCTCTCAGACGCTGGCTTATCTAAAATACTCTCTCTTGTGTTATTTGGGCACTCTTCTTTGTTTACTGCTGATGTTGGTTCGTGAGTTTCAGGTTTGTCTTCTGTTCTACGAAGTACGCAGTTTTTGACTTAGTGTTCAAAATTTTGCATAGGTAGCAGTTGTCATCTGATAAAGATGCGTTAGTTAGGGTTTGTTGTTGTGGTATTCAGTCCTAAGACTAGTTTGGTGCAACCCTCCACGCTACCCTGTCTTGCGCAAGCCTTTCATTTCCTTATAACCAGCACACCTCACATCCTCCATTAGCTGCTTAGTATATTCAATCATGGGCCTCCCTCTTCTGTTCTTACCCCACACACTTCCCTCTAATAATAATTTTACATGACCCCGGTGTCTTCAAACGTGTCCTATTAATCTTCTCTTCGTCAACGTCCTCCATATTGTCCGCTTTTCCCCTATTCTGTTTAGAACTTCCTCGTTTATGATTCTATCCACCCATCTGATTCTAAGCATTTGCCTATAGGACCACATTTCAAATACTTCTATTCTTTTCCTTTCCCCAACTCCTATCGTCCACGTTTCGCGCCCATATAACACCACGCTCCGTACAAACATTTTTAGCAACGATTTCCTAATATTCACACTTATATTAGCCGTAAGTTAATCCCTCTTTTTCGCGATAGCCTTCCTTGCCTGTGTTATCCTACTGTTTATATCTACTCTACTTCTACCTAGTTATTACGCTTCCCAAGTAGCAGGATTCCTTAACTTCCGTCAAAATACCTCTTCCCAATCTATCACCCTTGGTTATTCCTCTGTTTCCTATACTACACTCCATTACCTTGGTTTTGCCTCTATTAATCCTCACATTGAACTCTTTCTCCAGGACTACGTTCATGCCACTTCTTATGTTTTCGAAGTCTTCTTCTGATTCTCCTAATACTACAATATCGTCGGCAAGGCGTAAGGTTTTTATTTCTTCTTCTTGCAGTATTATTCCTTTTCCATATACCGTTTTCACTTTCTTCATCGCCTGTTCTATATATAAGTTAAACAGCATCGGCGACAGACTGTATCTTTGTCTTACTCCTTTCTTGGTTTCTTCTTTCTTTTCTTCGTCTCCTATTCTAATTACTGCCTCCCTGTTAGTGTTATCATATTGGATAAGCGTAGATTCTGTTAGGTTATGAAGAATTGTCTTCTGAAAATTAATACTTTGTCAAATATTTTGTTAGATATTTTCACTTTTAATTTCATTATCTTTGAGTTCGGTACTGTTTTATGTTTTAACGATAATTTCATTGGGGATAATGGGGAAATCATTGGACAACACGATTCTTGTAGATTTGACTAATAGTGGACGTAGATTTATAATCTGATTTTTAATTTTTGCTGTATTAGTTTTATTGGTTAGATCTTCTACGTCTTGCATATTAGTTAGGCATATGCATATTCTATCATTTGAAATTTTAGAAATGTATTTTATTTTGGGGGCGTTGATGTACTTTGTTATTTCAACAAAGTACTCAGCTTCATAGGAATCCATAATGGCGTCGAGGATGACTCCGTGCGACTTTATCCGCTCGGTTCGTCATCGTTGCTACTTGTGATTACGATGGTATTTGTCTTAAAGTTTGTTCCATTATTGATAGTGATTTCGTCGCTGTAGGGGACGAAGATGATATAATTATATCACTTGAGCGTACACAGCACTCTCGCTTAACTCTTGCTTACGAGAATTGGTGAAATCAATCGGATTGCCCCGCTGTACTTCGCTAAGAGAAATTGAACCAAGAAAAATTTAAAGACTGAAAAAGAAACAGAAATACTGAAAAATATATAGTCTTTCAGTGCTCCCCCATCACGAATGTAAAAATATTTTGAAAACGTCCTCACGTAATAAGTAAAAAATATACTTTAAAGTACCTACTATCGTAAAACTCTAAGTCTAGTTTTAATATATCAAATTTACATTTATAAATTATGAGTTATCTAATATGAGGATTTAATGAAATTTGAATGTTAATTTGGTGGATTCAACTAATGACTTCCCATGTTTAGATCTCATGTCAATGAACTCCACGAAAGGATATTTTACGAAGCGCCTAATAAATTAGAATCACTTTTGGTATGCAATGGACGGGAACTCTTTCCTTCCAAGTATGAGTTTCACTTATTTACTTTTCTTTGTTTAAACAAATTATTATATTTTACTTGTAAATCATGAATAAATGATCAGCTCAGTTTGAAATATCAATATTTAATTATTGTAAATTTATTTCACTAATTTCATCACACTTTGCGAAATTATAATCAACAGTCAACGTAATCACATCTTTTTTACAAAAAAACCCACATAATTACAGTATAATGTATCAGAAAAATATTTCCTTTTCTTAATACAAGCCTTATTTAAGAGGTTTAACTTTTCTTCATTTT
Source organism: Eucriotettix oculatus (assembly GCA_034510155.1). NCBI lineage: Eukaryota > Metazoa > Arthropoda > Insecta > Orthoptera > Tetrigidae > Eucriotettix > Eucriotettix oculatus. The sequence goes on along the minus strand of CM067377.1, from coordinate 28,449,858 downwards.
AAGTCCAACTCGTCTTCTTCTATAATATTGAAATTTTTATCATATATGATACAATATGATTTCCGTTGACAATGTTGTTTATAAAGTTAATATTTATAATTGTGACTTTTGTTTCAGCGGGAAAATAGAAAGGAGTTTGAATATAATCATTAAATTGTACACACGACCATACCACTAAGGATTAAGTTTAATCACTGGTCTGCTGCATACGTCAAAGTGAGTTTCTTACCTCAGGGTTAAACACGAAAACACCCTCCTATAAGCACTGTAATATCCGTAAATTAAATATCCATGACTGTTTATATTGGTAAATCATAACAAATACGTAAATAATTAACAATTTAAGGTATATATATTATTTATACAATATAATTTTAAAATATTTGTTCACCTTCAGCGTCAGATTTCAACGATAAACCCTGCCCGAATTCTCCGATTCCATATTGTCTTTGGCTGTGATTCTCGTCGTTGTTTTTCTCTGACTTTCTCTTGTTTCCTATAAAAGAATTAATGTTACTATTAAACAATATTTACATAAATTATAAATGTTATTACGCTCCAAAAATCTCAACAATTTATATGATGTTTTTATTTGAATTATCTGGATTGAACTTCAAGTTTTTCGATACCTCCTTTTATTTCAAGTCCATGTTTCATTACCATTAGATAAATACGCTAATTCACATCGAAACGTTCTTTATTTTTAAATTCAGTTGGTAATTGTTTCTTATTAGCGATTGTCTGCTAACAAGGTCGATCATTTTATTATTACCTAATTCATATTTTTGGCATAATTTAGATCTTAAATGGAGGAAGAAGCAATATATTGTTAAAAGAATCGTTTATTTTATCAAATAAATTATGTAATACCGAATTATTATAATAGATTAACTAGTTAGGTGCCCGGCGTTGTCCGGTAACTCATTTATATTAACCAGCTGCAGTATTTAATTCGTCACCAATCTGTTTACTTACACGTGATTAAACCATCACATATATCGTCCCATTTTTAAAATTTTACCGTTTTAAACTTCACTTCTTCATCGAAATAACATAAATGAATGCTAAGAATAAAATGTTATATTAAGGAGGTTAGATCGAATGCCGCCGAATGAACATGTGCATGAATCTTAATTGCCGTAAGTGTTGAATTAATCGATAAATAATTCACTTAGTATGGTCGCAATAAATGTAAATGTCAAAACAATGTCAAGCTACGACGCAAGGATGTGTAAGTCAAATGCTACAGATTATTCAAACGGCCAAGCTATTGAGGGGTTATGTGTTTCCTTTATCTGAGAAATCCAAATAACTATTTTTAAAAAAGTAGTCGTAAAATTAAAAATATTTTTATCTCGTCAACAGCGCCATCTACCGAGCTATAGCTAAGAACCATTCAGGTGACTCCACAATTGCAAAAAAAAATCAAAATCGGTTAATCCTTTTAGGAAGAGAAGAATTGCGAATAAAGATATTCAATAAAAATATAAAAAATATCAATTTGCCTTTTTCTTTATTTCTGGAATTATTTTGCATTTCTGATAGCCCTTGTACATAAAATCTCTTTTATCTTCTATGATACGCGCGTAATTATCTTTATTTCGACCTCTGTTAATTTGAAATTGTTTCTGGTGGAGACACGTTGTGCCCAGGAATCCGCAAGAATTAGTAGTAAGCCCGCTGCCTCTGGAATATCAGAATTAATAGCAGTTGTTCTTATTCTGTATGAGAGGCGTGCCATTATGCTGGGCTATTAGCGTCTACTCGGAGAAGACAAAATGAGAATGAAATTGGTAGAGCTCCACCTAATAGGATTGGATCTCGTCCTTCAACCGCCTGACCGTGGCTACGACAAACGAGAGTCTCAGAGAGCTCCATCATCCACGATTTAAAAGGAAATAATTAATTGCAAGTTAAGCTTAATTCAAGTGGAATATCAGAGAAAAAGTTTGCTTACAAAAATGAAAGGTCTTTAGAATGGCAGCGGGTTATTTGTGTATTGGACCTTCAAATATTATGCAATGTTTAGGGCTGGATTGGCTCCAGATCATTTATAATTTTTACCGTTTATAGTTGTAAAAAATTATTACTTTTTTGTACCTCGTCTCATTACATTAAAAAAAGGATCATTGTTAAAGATCGAAATAGTATACTAACTTTCACCCGCTCTATTCACAAAATTGATGTTTCAATCTAGTCTGAATAATAATGAATTGAACTACAATTTTTCATTTCTGTTGATCTATTATATTCCTGTTTCATTAAATTAATATTTCCCAGGGTAATTCTCGTGCTCACCACACAAATAGTCACTTGAGTAACACAAAAAAACTAAGAAGTCAGTAAACCAGTACATTATACAAAATTTTAAATACTTTAAAACATAAACTGAAATAATGAAGTTAAAATATCTGTAGTTAACGCTAGAACAAATTTTATTATGTATCTCTTTACCTGAACAAATCCCAATATTGTGGAATTTAAATTGTAAAATATCTATAATTAAGTGATTTACTGATTTTTTGTCTATTTTTATGTTAATCTTTGCACACAAACGATTCCACAGCGGATAAACATCCGGCTTGGCAGGTTTTGTGACTGAAGAACGTGTTCTGCTATAATTTCTATATGTCTTTTAGCTAGGACCTTTGAACCATAAGGGACACATGCGAAGTCAAAGAGCAGATGATTAACGAGGGACTATTTCGGCCTGAAAGGGGAAAATGAAGGAACCTAAATCTTTCAATAATCGACTTTTTTTTGGTGTTAACAGCGCAAAACACAAAAATTTAACCGTAATCGGATGAATGTGTCAGGAATGCCTAAGAGCAAGCTTTATAACAAACCTTAAAATTCCCAGTGCGTTTGAGTCAGTTTGGGTATGCAATATATCGAAACGTCTGCTTATATTGCCTTTCATTTATATAGGAGATAATTTGCGAGACAAGTGAAAAAGTCTGTGTTAGAAATATGTATTATTTCATAAAATATTCATATGTAATACATGAATACAAAGCGACAACTTAGAAATCATCCTACAGAAAGCGGTTGAGTTGCCGATTTTCTACATTAATCTAATGTTAATAAATATTTTACAAAACTAACCAGAATGGCGCTCAATATCTTGGTGGTTGATATAATTGTGGTCGGTTTGTTTAATACCGTTATTATAGAATTGTTATGTCTCTGGACGATAGAAAAAAAAGCGATTGTTTGCAAGATTTACATTCGAATGCTTTGCCAGAATCGGGTGCAAATTAATTACCACGCGGGGGCATATAATCAATTAATTACTGGCCCGCGGCCAATGCACTTGAAGGTTGTCCATCTGTCGTAATTAATAATGTTTTCGTGTTGAAGTGGACGAACAGCATACAGCGCAGAATTGTAGAGTACGTGTTACACAGAGGCCATTTGCTTTATGATTTCACGAAACACTACAGATAAAAATCGATTAAATTGTCGTGCGACACACGTGTTGCGGTACCATTCAGAACATAAAAACCAGTATTGTGGAAATTTGAAGCATCATTCAAATACTCTAATTAATAGAAACTTTCGTGTTCGATTCCTTTAATTAATATTCATTGTAGTGGTTAAGCTATTAACTTTGTATCGGATCATTATTGACCGATTTAAAAACTTTCTGAATAATGGCAAACAGTTCATTACATTTTGAAGTACGACAACGGTATATATAGGAAACGACATTTCATGGACTATAAAATTAAATAACACTTTCTCATTAACTATTCCATTTGTTCAGAATATACAAATAATAATTTTCGTATTATTAGTTTTTTTGATAAAGGGTAAAGATTATGACGAAACTCACTTTTCTGCCTGCCACGTTGTAGTTTTAATTTTAAAACTTCTAAGGTCAAAATTTTAACGTCTTCACTTCAATTTACAATAGCCTGTGTACCTATTATCTTTTTTCATAAAGAGAAATAACTCTTTAGTCTTTCTCAAAATTGTAATTTCTCTGTTCCACACTTAGGACCAATATCATGAAATTGATGTTGATTTTTTGAACTCCAATGAGTTTCCATATGCAACTCTTCTTAGCGTTGTATAATATATAATACAGGGGTCAAACGTGAAGTGCAAGTAAAAAGGGATTTAAATGAATTACTGTAATTTCGCTGTAATTCCTTGCTTCTAGTTTCCTTTTAATCATTATATTAGTTAAAAGTGCTCTATTGTAGTGTATATATGCTTAAAAAATTAATAGGAAGGTTATTTAATTTCATTTTAATTTAAATAATTTCGTAAAACAAAATTTTTAGAGCTCTAGGACTTGTCGTTGCTCTAAAGTTGCCAAGGAAAGCGGCTAAACAAATTCCTCTTCAATCGTCTTATTTTGAGGGGATTAACTTTCTGCCGCTGACCAAGCCGGGGGTTACAAATTCTTTCAGGGGAATATCTCTGATGTCACAATATTGGCACACACGTACATTTAACACAGGAAGTGGGAATATTCTTGAGCGTGAGGTTTTTAGTTTCTGAAAAGTGACGTGTTGCCACATACTTGTGGATGTGAAATATGGCTTATCATTGGCTAATTTTTGGATCTGGAAGAGAGAACAATGTTTAAGTGACGTTTAGAGATACTCGGTAAAAAGATGAGAAAGTTAGTGATATGGTGAATGATTGTGGTAAATGAGTGTTACGAGCTGAAAGAGGAGAGAAACGGTAAGACAGCCTATACTGTTTTTGGAAGGTTTGACTTAAGCAGCAAAGACGACCCGCCGGCGATGATCTGCCTGAGAAGCAAGTTCCTGAGCACCAGCATTAAAATAACCATAATACTGTAAATCCACCGAAGCCGTCAGTTATAATGCCATGGTGATCTTCACCAAAAGTCTGCAGCCATAGTCGAGGGGTTGACAGCTGAACTGCACAAATGTGGGGTCGGGTCCGAACCCCACAATACGCAACCATCTGCCAACCTCTTGTGGCCTAGAGACTTCGTCGCACAGCATAGAGGAACCTGACATGGGCTTGTTTTGTGCCGTCATGGTCACGCATAATGGTATTAAGACTGCTGGAGAATCAATACGCTGACCACGTGTTACTCCAAACTCGGGATGTGTCCTGCCAGATGACAGTCCGCAGTCGACCGGGTAGGCCATGGCCCAGAATGGGTTACGCAAGCAAGGAAGAGGAAGAAGAAGAGATCTTCACCGAAGAGTATTGTATGTAAATATAAAGACTAAGGCGTTTGAGGCCACCTTTCCCTTAGAAATGAATTAATTTGCTTTTCCAAGTCATAAATTTTAAATTCATTACATATTTTCTTTTGTAAGAGCAAAAAGATAACGCTTATTTTGATATTGTTAGTCAAATAACAAAACATTTAACAAATCTATTATTTAATTCCAACCTGCTCTATTTTATTAAACAACATTAAAATATTATCCATCTTAAAAATATTTTAAAAAATGTATTATTCCATCCTAATTTAGAAATTACTATCTTTATTTCAAAATGAAAATCGCAAATGTAATATTTTCTCAATTTTAGGGAATTGGTGAAGTACCTGTTCTGAATTGAATTAGATTATAGTAACTCATAGATGCTAAATACAATCATGTGCGAATCGCTCCATTTTGTTTTCGGCTCGCCATGAGATTTAAAAATACTGTTTAAATAGTGCATTGAGTTGCTTGAGCGTTTAATGTTGATATTGAAAATTAATAAAAAAAGCCTTTGACGGTCATCGTTGTTTTCTAACAATTAATTTAATAGGTTGTTTGAGGAAAGGTGGGTTAGATTATTTTGGTTTTTAATTTAATTTAAATCTAGAAGAAAGGATAGAGAGATATATACCGGACCCACGACTCGAACGCAGAACCTTCCGTTTACCGAGCGGCCACTCTACCGCTAGTCCTAGCCGATATCCTAAGCTATGATCATCTACAATTCACTAAAGACGTTCTTCATAACCGAAATTGAAGGAATTCAGAGAAGAATGTACGTTGTGGAAATTGATCAAAGGTGCATTGAGTTCAAGTCAGAGAGAAAGACTTCAATTTAAGCGGCAGGCCCTGGGTTCGAGTCCCGGGTCCGGTTTGTATTTTTCCATTATTTTTTACTAAATTTAGCATTACGCTTCTTATCTGATCTTCAATTGAAGTCTTTTCTTTTGCTTAATTTAAAACCTTAGAGTACAATTGATCCACATTTCTTGAACGTGTTTTCTCTACAGTAAAATTAACAACGCTAAATTTATTAACATCTTTGTCTCTCAAAGCAAAGAAGACTACAGGAAATATATTTTGTAAAAATACATCGGGAAGGGGAAATTTTTTTCCACAGAATTGGACAGGTAGAAATTTTTAAAGTGAAAGAAGGAATAAGTTGAATCGATAAACCAGGGAGAAAAAAAAACAGTTCAGGGTCGATATACAAATATTCAGTAGACTTTGCCCAGTTTTATTGGATCGAATTTATACTCGTGTATTCCAATTATTTTAATTAGAAAGAAAGGGAGATTAACAAATATAACATTGAACTTAAATTATGCATACGAACAAATATTTTCTGCTAGAATAAGCAAGAGTCGAGGAAACCGTTTATTATTAATTTTCAATTTTCCTCTGAGAAGGAGTACAGTTGTTACATCTGCTGGAATGTAGTTTTTTTACAATAATTATATATGAGTTAGTTTCAGAAATAAAATATTTTAGTTCTAACTTTCTCAAAATTTATATTTTTTTATGAATCTTTTATTTCCCCGTTCCTGATTAGTATTGTTACTCTATTAGAAGGGGTTCTTGGTAGTCGTTGAGGATCTCCTCTTCATACCCTGAGGGAATTTTAACTCAGGGGATCTTACTTCCCCACCTGCCTAAGGACGATCACAAGGGAGGGGTCTGAAGCGAATTTACACAAAGAGGCGAGACAGAGGAACGGGACAAAGAAACTCCATACAAAGTAATTCAAGAGTGTAGAAAAACGTTAAAAAGTATTCCCAAAAGTAAACAGGCACACAAACAAAAATACAAAACCGCTGTTTGACATCGATTCTGAAGTTTTAATAACTCAAATAAATTAAGACATTTTATTGATCACGATAATGTGAACTAACACACTAATCCCATCACAAAAATAGTTTATCCTATGTGCGCGGCCATGCTCGGGATTTTTATTTCTACTAGCTCCATAAAGTATTTAATTAGGAACTGTTGTAACTTAAAGTGACTTAAGAGGTATAGAGCCATTTTCAGGTTTACCTATCCACTGGTTCTAAGAACCATTTTAGAAAGTCTTATTAACAGTGGGATATATGTAATGGAACTATGTAAATCTCTTCTTATTTTCCATTTATAGCCATTCATTATGATTATAGTACCCGTATATTTTTTAATTCCTACAAGTAGTTATGGAGATATCTCACTGTGACGTCACCACTCTCTAAGATATCAATCTAGTCGTTTACATGAGGCACACTCTACCCAAAACAAACCTCTAACCTCATAATAATGTTACAAACAATGTTTCAATTTTATTCTGTCAAAAGTATATAATTGAAAAAACTAAAATACTTTTATAACGAAGTTCATCGAAAATCATCACTTATGCAATGTACAAAAAATTTTTGTTAAATTGTTGTTGTTGTGGTATTCAACCTAAGACTGTTCTGATGCCATCCTCCATTCTAACCCATATTGTGCAAGCCTTTTCATTTCCTCATAACTATCAGATCCCACATCATCCCTAATCTTCTTAGCGTATACCATCCTTGAGCTCCCTCTTCGGTTCTCTCCTCACACACTTGACTCTAATGCTAATTTTACAAAATCTGTTAAATTATATTGGTTAAAAATCTTAGATTTGGTTCTACACGTTTGTCATAGGCAAATTCAGTTTAAAATCTTCTGTGGCTAGCGTCGCTTGCCAGCCAACCCAGAAGTCCAGGGTTCGAATCCTGGCACGGGCTTGGATATTTGCATCGTCTTGTCACGGAGACGGACTAAGACTGCCGGAGTATCGATGCACTGACTACGTATCACACTCACATTAGGAATGTGCCTTGGAAGGAGTCAGTCCGCAGTCAACCCGGTAGGCCAAGGCCATGAGTGAGCTGAAGAGCTAAAGAAGAGATCCTTCCTTCTTTTCGTATTCCGGTTCGAAATGTTACGTTTAAGTTCATGAAATAGCATACGAATCTATTTAATTTGTGTTGTTGTGGTCTTCAGTCCTAAGACAGGTCTGATGCAACACTACATGCTACCATATCTTGAGCAAGCCTTTTCATTTCCTCAATACTAACACGATCCAAATCTTTGCTAATCTAATTAGCATATTCCATCCTTATCTCCCTCGTCTGTTCTTATGCCAAACACTTCCCTCTAATGCTAATTTTATACGTCCCCCGTGTCAACCTCCTCCATATTGTTCGCTTTTCCCCTATTCTATTTAGAACTTCCTCGTTTGTGACTCCATCCACCCATCTGTCTTTCAGCATTCTCCTACAGCACCATATTTCAAGGGCTTCTATTCTTTTCCTTTCCCCGACTCCTATCGTCCACGTTTCACACCCATACGAACATTTTTAGCGACGATTTCCTATTATTCACACTTATATTACCCATAAGTAAATTCCTCTTTTTTGCGAAAGCCTTCCTTGCCTGTGCTATCCTACTCTTTATGTCGACTATACTTCTACCATCTCTGGTTATTACGCTTCCCAAGTAGCAGAATTCCTTAACTTCCGTTAAAATATCCCCTCCCAAGCTAACACCCTTTGTTATTCCACTGTTTCCCATTCTGCACTCCATCACCTTGGTCTTTCCCCTATTAATCCTCCTATTGAACTCTTTCTCCAAGACTACGTTCATATCATTTATTATGGTTTCCAAGTCTTCTTCTGACTCCCCTAATACTACAAAATTGTCGGCAAAGGTTTTTATTTCTTCTCCTTGCAATATGATTCCTTTTCCATATTCCGTTTTAACTTTCTCCGTCGCCTGTTCTATTTATAAGTTAAATAGCATGGGCAACAGACTGCATCCTTGTCTCACTCCTTTCTTGATTACCGCTTTCTTTTCTTGGTCTTCTATTTTAATTACTGCTGCCTCTCTTCTGTAGAGGTTAGGTATTAGCCTCCTTTCTCGACATTTTTTTTCCAGTGTTCTTCAAAATCCTTAATAGTGTGTTCCAATTACATTAACAAACGCTTTTTATAAATCTACAAATGCCATAAACGTATGTCGCATTTTCTTATCCTGTCTTCTAAAATTAGTCGCAAGGTTAATATTGCTTCTCTTGTTCTTATATTATTTCTAAAACCAAACTGATCTATTTAATTAACACTGTTATGTTTAATTTACATAATAAAAGTTTATACTTCATATTTATTTTGGCGATGATGTGCTTCAGTTCATAATATAGGATAATTTTAATCAAGAATATAATTTATCAAAATAGGTATAAAACTAACTCCTTTGAACATAAGTGTATTCTGTTTACCGTAGTTTCCTTGACGACACTTACCGTTCTTGAGTGTATTGTGGCATTTGAGAAAAAATGAAACTAGTGGCATAATAAAATGAATTTAACGGTCGACTTTTTGTGAGATATTGTTTACAAACATATATTTAATAAAATCACTTGTGTTGACTCTCCGATTAGCATATTAATTATCTTTTCGCTGTCGTTAATGTCATCATATTCAAATTATTATGCGTAATCGTGAAAGCAAAACTCGTTTCCCCATTCAAACGTATTGAAATATCTGAAATGGTATACAATACGTGACAAGTTTCTTTTTCGGCCAGATACAGTATAAATTTTAGTTACCGAAAGAACAAGAAAATTTCTTAATTCCTACTCTAATTTTTCAACTGAACGTCTCCTAATAAGTTAATTATACTCTTACGTTTTTGTGGATCCTTACACGCTCTTTCTATTAGAGAAGTCTAATATTAGGTTAGTAACTCAAGTCACTCGGAAGGAAAGTAGCTTTAGGATCTTTGAGCTAGAGATTTACTTCTGGGTGGCGCTCTATGCAGGGAATACGTGTACAGCTGAATTTTCCTTTCGTTGGGGGTTTCCATTACCAGATTGGATTCGCGTCATGTTATATATGTTAGTGCAGCTAAAGCTCTGCCACGGGGGAAGAAAAAATCATACAGATAAGCCGTTCCTGTTCGATGCGTTTCACACAGGACCGTAAAGATAACATCTGTGATTACCGAACAACTCGCTGTTACCTACCTTTTTAGATAGAAGAATATGATGAGTCCAACGACTCAATATAATTAAAAATCTACAGGTACCTTAAGTAAACACAGTAACTTGTACGTTTATTTATCATAGAAGAAAATACTTCCGGTACTCTAATTGAGTCAAATATACTACCAGTAGCCCAAAAGTTGACTAAATGCTGCGCCTACCATCCGCTACGTTAAGGAAGTAAAAAATACTACCGATTCCTTAAGACAAACACAAAATTACTACTGGTATCTTACGAGAATTAATTATATTGTTTCTCAATAAAATTCTTTGTTTGTATGTTCAGGAGGCAAATTAACAATTTATTTTCTCAAGTTTGATTACGTTATCTATAATAAACCCTATATAAAATGCCAGCCTTTAATTTCTAAATTTAAAAGTTTTTTGTAAATATATAACAAAGTAAAAAGTGAATACGCAAAGGAAATCAAAATGCAAGGAGACTAAATAAAAACCTTAAGGTTTGCCGATAATATTGTGGTATTATGGAGGTCATAATAATACTTGGAAAACATAATAAGTGACATGAACCTGATCCTGGAGGAAGAGGATTAATAGAGAGGAAACGAATGTTATGGAGTGTAGTATTGGAAATAGTGGAATAACAAAGGGTATTAATTTAGGAGGGATATTTTGAACGAAGTTAAGGAATTCTCCTACTTGGGCAACATAATAACTAGGGATAGTTGAATTATAGCAGACTTATAGAGTAGAATAGCGAAGATAAGGAAGGCTTTCGCAAAAAAAAGGAATTAACTTACGGCTAACGTACGTAAGAATATTAAGAAAAATTATTCAAACTTTTCGTACGGAATGCGCCGATATGTGGGTGCAAATCGTGGACGATACGAGTTGCAGGCAGGAAATGAATATAAGCTTTCGAAATGTGGTGCTATAGAAGAATGCTAAAAATCAGGTGGGTGGATAGAATCTCTAATCAAGAATTTCTAAGGAGAATAGGGGAAGACAGAACAATATCGAGGACTAGAGAAGGGATAGATTAATAGGCCACGTTTAGAGACATGACGTTCTAGTAAAATTAGCAGTAGATGAAAGTGTGTGGGGTAAAAATAGAAGAGGTTGGCAATGCTGTCTGCGGTAAACAACCCTGCCGTCAAGACAGTTAACATGACACTGTTTGAATGAATGAACATCTATGTGAATACAAATTGTTAATGACGAAGCACTGTGTTGCTGGCAAATAAAATTAAGGATTACTATGCTAATTTATTAATATGTATATATGAATATATGAGAATAAGTTTCTATATAAGTCAGCTACTATTGCATGATGCTTTCAGCTAAGATGAATATGACAAAAAGTCGAAAGCTACATTAAATATTGTAAATAGAGTAAATACATTTATGAGACTATTCTGGTTTTTCGTCTAATTTTACTTCATCGTACAGTCCTTTTGATCAACATATCTAGATGGCATGTTTATATAGGTTTGACTGAATATGAATTAATCAATCATGAGAAAAACTGGTTGAATTGTCTCCTGAGCATACACCCAATTTTTTTAAGAACCATAGACTACATAAAGTAATCTTGAGTTTAAAAAGAGAAGTAATTATTTTAAAACTTTGACTGGTTGTTCAACAAAGAAGTAATTATAGCTCTGTAACAAGAAGATAGTAAAAATACTGTAGGTTTAAAGGATATTTCACCTATCCAGAGTTAGTCCCAGGTCGTTAGTGAAAAGTGTACAAAATTTGGTACAAATTTCTCCAATTGTACTCGGAACTTCGCTTCAACCCATTTCAACGAAAGGGCATGCTTAACCGGCATGTTGAATTTCAGAATTATGCTCAGTGACTTCCACAATCCCGGAATAGACATCAATCTCGGTTCTCTTCTCATTTCTTTTATGCAGAGGTCATCCAACCCAACTCTTAAGATTGAACCCCTCCCATGTCAAACGGGATAGAAATTATACGTAAAAAAAACACCGTTTGAAACATTATAAATCTCATTGACGCCGGAAAATATTTACTGGGCGCCAGTAAAGACCATTTTATTATGTTTGTTGCTGGTTCCCAATGAACATATATACAAAATTGATTCAAAATTGTGATTAATTTTTTGTTAATTTTATTTTTTACCAAGATTTTCCGTGTTTTTGTTCTTTAGCTGAATTCACGCGCGTTTACTGAAAGTACAGGAAATCCGCCTAAAGAATCCTGAGATTTTCTCTTAAAAGATAGTTGATTTGTAAGGGGTTGCGTGTGAGAGAGAACATTAGGTGCGAGTTGATGGTCCAGATGCACCCCGTCGCGATAAGCGACGTCGCGGCGCCCGCTCCCTTATCTATCCCCGCTCAGCTGAGCGTGGCATCCACTTTGTCGCCCATGGGGGCTGTTAATAGGGCCAGACCCAGACTGTTTAAAATATCACTAGCACCGCGACAAAGTTGCCAAGAAGAGGGAAGCGGTTAAGAACTACAATAGACCGGAATTCTCCTCCTCTTATTCAAAACTATTCATTTAAACGAACGCTGTAAAGATTGTCTCTTCCTCCGTGGACTTCGTTCTCCGTCTTCATTTGCGTCGCCCTTTCCTATGTATAGTCCGCGCAAAGAGTGAAACATAAAAAGTTACACTCTACCCAAGAGCCGTGCCGTATTTTTTCTACCATAATGAGAGTATTAGTGTCTTATTATTATCCAGTGTGGGGCTCAAATTAAGATAAAAATTATGCGGACAGTTTCTGTGTGTACAGAAGATTGAATAGTATTTATTTATCTTTCTGGGAAGCAATTTCTTTCCCTCAGTAACGACTCTGTATTTTTTGGCTCCATTTTAATCCGCTAATATAGCTTACCAATAGAAAATAGCTCTGAAGGAAAAAAAATCCTTACTGCTGGTTACCGAGAGAGGTTAAGAGGGTGTCACTCCTCGCCCCCTAAAACAAGTCATTACCATGCGTCCATGCATCCTGTTCATTATATTGGTTCATGTTAATGAATCTACATGCAGGATAGTGGGGATTTTCACCGGCATAAAAAGCTTTCAGTTAATTTGAGTAAGATAAAAAAGCTGTTAGTTAATTTGAGTAAGATCTGGATTTTGTCTGCTTTATATTTTTGATTATTTCTTTTTGAAATACAAATTGTTTCAATGCAAAGATAAATGATTGATAAATTTCCTCACATCCTAAAATTTCTGAAGGCACCTGAAAGGTGGTCCTGAAAGATGTCATGCCAAAAATCTCATTCTCATAAATGTGATAAGATGTTTCATCTTCCGGCTTGTAGAAAGAACACGTAGAAGATTCTATTAAATTTAACGGTTTTACTTTAGAATAAACTCTAGGTGCCTGTGGGAGTATCCTCTCGCAGGCATTCATCCGCAGAGTGACTGCGGAGCTCACCTATGTCGGGAATACCTCGTACTCTATCTGGGATTTATTTCTAAGTTCTCACATGCCGAGACACATACACCTATTTTGGGAGGTTTATGTACTGCTGTCGAAGACCTTGGGCAAATGGCAAGAGTTGTCCGCTGATTCCATTGGATCAGTCGGCTAACTGCCTCCTAAAACTGATAGAGAACGGAGAAGGGAATCCTGTGACCACACAGAAAACTCGTCTCCCGTCATTCGGAAGAATGTGGCTATAGTACCAATAGTACCCAATGCCCGACCTACCTGAAGCAGGTTTTCGAGGGTTTTCCCTGCATCTCTTTAGGTGAAACACCGGGTAGGATCCTTAAGCTATAGCCCGGGGGCCCTAGTTAACCCTCGACTACCTTGCTCTACCTTCTGCATCCCACCTTTTCAATTCCCTTCCTATGCTATTAAAGGGGAGTTGCCTGTTTCAGGAACACCCTCATGTAGCCTGTTAACCCCCGAAAAAAAATTTAGAATTATATGGTCCGTTGCCAGAGAAAATCTTACTATTTCTTTGATTGGAGTTATGAAGTCCGTTGTAATCGTGGGTATTAATTTCTCTGACCAAAAGCATTTTTCAGTTTTGTCCCATCTGGTTTCCCATTCATTCAACAACCAATCTCTGCATGTATTTAGATTTATTATTGTTTCCATTAATCCTCGATTGAGGAAATAGGATACGTCATACATTAAAAATTAAAAATGAACAAAATAATGTAAATAATTAAAGACAAATAAACTTAAATTAAATTAGTAAAAGAAAGTGTATATAGACAAAAGTCAATATAAACACAACACGGACACACACTGGGAAACACAAACAAGCACACACTGAGGAACACGCAATGGAGTTTTAACTACTTGGAGCTCTGCGACCAGGAAACTGTCCTTCCGTCGTTGCTCCAGGCAATACATGAAACAAACAAACAAAAGAACAGAAAAAACTGAATAGAAATTTTAAGATATGTGCTATTTTATAAGGCAGCTCATTCAACACTTTTTGCAGGAACCTTGATTTAAATACTAGAAGGACGATTAAGAAAATCCTGTACCGAGTAAAACGCGCCATTTAAAAGAATAGTTTTACTCTGCTTCACGAAGCTTTTGTAGGTACTATTTTTAACCTCTGGTGGAAGGCTGTTGTATAAAATTATCCCGGTATTGTGAATACTTTTCTGGTGTAGAGCAATGCGATGCTTGTCTGACCTTAGAGCTGAACGATTTCTAGTCGCGTATTCATGAAACTCGCCATTTGTTTGAAACAAATTAGTGTTTCGCTTTACAAATTTAATAAATATATACGCTTGGTAAAGTAAGTATTTGCAAACTTTTGAAGAAAGGTTTGCAACTCGATCTAGAATTCGTGCTAGAAAGTATTCTAATTGCACGCTTTTGCAACTTAAATATTTCATTACTCCTGGAGCAGTTTCCCAAATTAGAGATGCCATAGCTCATAATTGAATGAAAATACGCGAAATAAACCATTTTAACTTACTTTGTGTCAACGTGTTGCATTAGTGTTCTCAGAGAATAACAAGCTGAACTTAGTTTTCCGGCAAGCAGATCTATATGGTCATTCCACTTTAATTTATCGTCAATCCGAAGGCCGAGGAAAGGTGCATTAGCTGAGAACTTGTCTACTGGTCTATTACTAGCATCAGCACTAAACTGAACTAACTTAGTCTTATCTAGGTTGAGGGATAATTTATTCACGTTAAACCAAATATTTAGACCATTCAGAGCGTTGTCTACTTTCTTAATCAGATTATCTAAGTTTTTATCTGCAATAATTATATTTGTATCATCCGCGTAGAGAATCGATTTTAGAGGATTTACGTATCCTGGAAGATCGTTTATGTACAGAATGAAAAGTAAAGGCCCAAGAATCGATCCTTGAGGAACTCCCCATGTAATAAATTCCCAATCGGATAAGTGAAATTGGCCGTCTTTGGTTTCAATTACTACTTGCTGTTTGCGGTTTGTAAGATACGATCTTAGTAAAATTGACGTATTTCCCCGAATTCCATAATATTCTATCTTTTTTATTAATATTTGGTGATCTACGGTGTCGAAAGCCTTAGAGAGGTCAGCAAAAATGCCAGCTACCTTAAGTCCTTCATCCAATAAATTCTGGATATTTTGAATGAAGTCGTACATTGCGCTATCTGTGGACTTTCCTTTAAGGAAGTCATGCTGCGCTGTTGATAAAATCTTATATTTATTCAGGAAATTAAATAGTCTAATATGAATTATTTTTTCAAATATTTTAGAGAAAATAGGAAGGAGAGAAATGGGCCTGTAATTGGATATATCAGATGGCGATCCTTTCTTAAACAGGGGAATTACTTTACCTATTTTTAACGCATCGGGGAAAATTCCAGCGGAAAGACATTTGTTAAATATTACTTTAAGTGGTAAAGCGATAGAAACAGCACATTCTTTAACCATTATACTAGTTATATCATATATATCTGCTACTGAGGAACACTTCAAATTTCTAATTACTGAAATAATTTCAGCTTTATTTATTGGTTGCATAAATATAGTATTCGTAATTTCCGTAGCGGAATTTTGTAACAGATTTAAGAAATCATTATCATGACATACAGAATTATCTTTAGCCAGAAAGTTAGCAACATTAACGAAATATCTTTGGATTCTACAGGTTTGTTAGTAATTTGGTAGAAAATGTTTGGATTACTATGCTTTAAGTGGCACAGTGCTGCCCACTGGCGTGCAGTCAAGTCAGGAATGATCTGTTAGACTCAACTGATGTCGTTTTGTATGCACGAAAACAACGAATTAATAAATTTAATTGGGCAACCAATAAAGATCTTTTTAGTGATTATGAAGAAGTCGATGTCCTTGGGTAGAGATTCCATATAAGCATATTCCTTTGAATAGTCATTTATAATATAAATTCAATTTTGATGGGTGTATTTTGTATACATTTTTGCCAAAGTTAGGACCTAATTCACGACAGAGACAGCTTTCTTTGTTATTTCACCAATATGGGGTTGGAAGGATAATTTTAAATCTAACAAAACACCTAAATAATGATATTGTTAAATTTTATAATGTCTTTTCACTGATTTTCTAAATAACAGGATTGTAGTTTTATCAATAATTATTAGCATTTTGTTCACAGCGCACCTATTCCCATGTTTCTGTTTTGCTCGATGTCCCTCCGTGATGATGCGCTAATTAGTGTGGCTAGGTCATCAGAATAAGCAATTGCTGTCATTCCGCCTGTCCTGTTAATTATTTTCATAAGTGAATCCATATATAATATCTAAAACTCTGGTTTGGGTTAATCCTCTCTCGACTTTTGAAATTTTTCCCGCTTCAGACGACATGGAAGTTTTTCTGTGTTTCCTATAATTTATTAATATAAAAATTATTTGCTTGGGAACATTAAGAATTGAAAAGGTTTCAAATTGGTCTACAAATATAGTCAAATTGTGTTTAGAAGTGGAGGACCTTATAACATCAACCAGATGATTTATACCATCTACTGTGCTTCTGGTTTTTTGAAAATCGTATTGTTCGTAATCCAAATCATTCCTTTGCTCAGCATGTAATAATTTTCCCAATGAATTCAGGAAGCTATTTGAGGTGTATGAACGAGGATCCTGAGGGTTTCTGTTTCCTCCTTTGAATTCATTTTTTAATTCAAACTCTTTAAATTTGTCAGCAAAAACTTGTTCCTGAAAACATTTCTTAATTATTTTTGTTTATAACTCCAATAGATCCCTTTAAGTTGTTATTTTTAATTTTGTCTGGTCCTGAGGTTTTATTATTCTTAAAGGTTTTGATACTGTCTGCAACTTCTTCCTCCGAGACAATAATCTCTTTCATTTCGTTCATGATATTTATATTATGGTTTCCAAGTCTTTTCTGACTCCCCTAATACTATAATAATGGACAACAACAAATTAAAATGAATGAGGATAAATATTATTAATGTTTATAAAACGTCTGTATAAGATAACAGCCGCTCCTTATAGTCCCTTACAAAATACATACAAATTATTGTGAAAAACGTACGTGATCTGATTTTCTAAAAAAAAATTGCTCGTTACGAAAACAGCCTACCGTTTCAACGTGTTTTCCTAAGCCATTGAAGACTGTTTATCAACAAATATTTTGGTCGATGTTGATTGAGGGAGGGTAACTGATAAAATACATGTGGTTTTAGCATTTTCTAGTGAAATTTTCAATTCTTTATTTAAGGCATAGCGCAGTAATATTTTGGCTATAATAACATATCAAATCTGCGTTATTTTGTTACCCAATAGATTTTAAAGGTTTAAAAATTAATTAGGTTTAAAAAATTTGTTATTCCAGAAGACGAATTGAGCTACGCCATTGTCGTCATACCAACCAAACCACGCAAATTTTCCTTTATATTAAACGAAAATTAGAAAATAAATATTTATTTTTTTCTACTTTCAACTATCCCTTTATTATTCATAAAAAAATTCTTTCATTACGAGGAAAAGTCTCAATATAACAAAAGTAATTGGGTTATGACGACTGGTGTATCCTAACTCGTCAAGTTCTTCCACTTTACTCATGCTATGTTCCTTATTAGGCTACAGTATTTATTTTACAAAAGTATTGATATAACATTTTGTTTGTCTTTGGAGCCATATAACCACCATATAAGCAAAATTTGAATACCGAGACGCGGACTATCACGTTCACTTAACTATTATGTCTCTGTGAGAATCGTAAATTCATACGAAAGCCGTGCTTGAAATTCTGCCTTGTAACGCTGGTTAAAAGCTTTAACGTCTCGAGAAGTGTTCACAGTAGACTTCAGAATTCAAAGTTTGTTAAAATGTTTGTTCAGTTTCCAATGTGCACCGCAATATAAATATTTCAAACACAACAATCTGCCGCTGCATGAAATGAAGGGGAGCGTTGGGCCTTTATGGAATTCATTTGTAATTCATATACGCTATCAAAATCCAGTTTTCAATTACACCTGACAAGATTAACAACTGATCGATGTGAGTTTCAATAATTAATGTGTATACTGTGAACAAAGTTTTAATTTAACATATACTGGAGAAATAATTTTTTTCATATTAGGGGTAAACAAGTTAAGCGAACATTATTTATACATTGTTTTCGACCGAATGTTGTGAACAAATTTATCAAACCCGTAATTGCGAAACTCAGAGGAATTACAAACAATAATCAAAATACAAAAAGAATAAATACTAATATAAATAATATAACACAGAAATATACTACGTTAGTTTTTAAAATAAAATTAAATGTTAATAAATATTATAAGTTTATAAAGACCCTAGAGGTTATTCAATCATTATAAAAGATGAAATACCTACATTAAATAGCATAAGGATAGATATCAAGTAACAAAATATTGTTCATGTTGTGGTTTTCAGTCCTAAGACTGGTCTGATGTATACCCTTCATGCTACCCTATCTTGCACAAGCCCTTTCATTTCCTTATAACTAGCACAACCCACATCCTCCCTAATATGCTTATCGCATTCCATCCTTGACCTCCCTCTTCTGTTTTTACCCCACACAATTTCCTTCAATACCAATGTAACAGGAGATTATTCATACTGCTCCAAAAATCAGTACCTATTTTGACAGAGAATTAGTTTTATGTTTAATATGAAGTACCAAGAAAATCATCGGAATTTATATTTGCTTTCTTCATCTAAAATTTATTAAGTATCCCTTATGTGCAAGTTATCTTTTCCAATTAATTTGTTTATAAAATCTTATACACAATGTCTTTATTGTTAATCTGAGGGAAGAAACTTGTCGCTTTTAAACTAAATTACAATTTCTAATTTTCCGGTTTGGCCTTAATGATGATGTTGTTATGGTATTCAGTCTTAAGACTGGTCCAATGCAAACCTCCATCATCCTATCTTGCGCAAACTTCTTCATTTCTGCATAAATACCACATCCCACATCCTCCCTAATGTGCTTGGTTTATTCCATCATTGGTCTGCCTTTTCTGTTCTTACTCCACACACATTCCTCTAATTTTCCAAATTATCGTGGCTCTAAACCGTGCCCTATTAACCTATCCCCCTGTTCAACGTCCTCCTTATTATTCGCTCTTCCCCTATTCTGCTTAGAACTTCCTCGTTAGTAATTCTATCCACCCATCTGATTTTCAGCATTCTCCTATACAACCACATTTCTATGGATTCTATTATTTTCCTTTATGAAACTCCTACCGTCCACGTCTTGCACCCATATAAGCCCCCACTCCATGTCAATATTTTTTAGCAATGATTTCCTAATATTAACACTTACCCGTAAGTAAATTCCTCTTTTTTGCGATAGTCTTTCTTATCTGTGCTACCATACTCTTTATGTCTACTATACTTCTACCGTCTCTAGTTATTACGCTTCCCGAAGTAGTGGAATTCCTTAACTTCTTTCAAAATCTCCCATCCCAATCCAACAGCCTTAGTTATTCCGCTGTTTCCGATACTTAACTCCATTACCTTGGTTTTCCGTCTATTAATCCTTATATTGAACTCTTTCTCCAGGACCACGTTCATGATATTTATATTATGGTTTCCAAGTCTTTTCTGACTCCCCTAATACTATAATAATGGACAACAAGAAATAAAAATGAATGAGGATAAATATTATTAATGTTTATAAAACGTCTGTATAAGATAACAGCCGCTCCTTCTAGTCCCTTACAAAATATTGCCTTACTTATTTCACGTTTAAATTATGCGCCTCTTCCTGTTATCAACAGTTGATTGTTCTCAGATTTCTACTTGTTTTAAATTTACGTTTAATTATAGTTAGCATTTTTATTTCCATTATTCTAACACTGAAAATATTTTACACATAAGACGTTCAAAACTTGTACAATGTTAAATGATATCAAAGAAGTTTATTAATACCTAAAATAATCAATTTAATACATGGACCTCCACGTAAACGCAAAGTAATAATTCATGTGAAACTTTCAACTACATCAGTGATATTGAACAAAATAAGAGTATTTCCCAAAGAAATTGTGACTGAATGAAGTTCTAAAAACAAGCCAGACTAATTAAAAGATTATGAGTCACGAGGAGCGAAGTCGCTCACCTGCGGCGAATCACGCGAACAACGTTATGATTCACAGTTACGGACAAGGGGAGTCTTACTTCCGTGTCATTTGAATACATTAAACTTCCTGGGGATTAAGCTGGGGGATCTCAGTTTATTGATGAGTGAACTAAGTGACGGTTCAAAATAGATATTAAGTCATATATAGGGATATAGAGGAGTTAATAAGTAAACAAGAGAAAGAAGGAATTAAAATTATCAATCTACACCAGACGCAATACAAATATGTAAGCAGTGGTTAATATTAATTGTATAAATCATGAGGTTAGGACTTTTTCGAATACGTGAACTATTTGTGTAAAATGTAATCTATCAAATGAAAATATATAAAAATTTATAATTATGGAAATCGACACTTCATAGAAATATTATGAGAAGACATGATATGTGACATATGAAAATGAATAATGATAATGGCCTGTTGAAGATTGAGTAACAGAAAAATTTAGCATATTAGTTCGAGTCAGATAAAGTATGAACGAAACTACATAATAGTCTGTCTGATCTTAACAACTAGTCACAGTAAATGAGGATTTGAAAAATTACTCACTGTCAGTCATAACACCAATTGTAACTTTATGGGCGGCAAGCGGGACGTACTAGGTTCGAGTCCTGGTTCCGGTCGACATTTTTCTACTTTTGTCTTTTAAAACCAACTGCGATCCATTTCTTTCTTAGTTTATTCTGTTTTTAGTGAAGCATCCTGTAACTGATTCTCTAAGTCGCGTTTGTTAAATGTTTGTTTTTCTTGAAGAACACATATATTTTGCCTTATACAGAATTATCCACGCTAGTCTCATTTTAATATTTTTCACTGTGCCTTAATACAAGTAGATTTAAACCTTAAGCGTAACATATATGCAGCTAAATACACCTAGTTTACGAATATATACCATTAAAGAGTTAAAAGTGAGGCAATTTGTGAATTGCCTTCTGTCGAAACGCCGAAAAAATTATAAAGTCACTGATTTATGATGCCAAAACAAGGGTCTATTCACAAGGTGGAGTTGAAATTGGTCAAGTCGGCTGCCAGGACTTCTTCCTTGACCAGTTACAATGTTCCACTCCTATTTACTAACATCCAGCGCCATCCAGTAAAAGGAAAAGAGGATATCCCTTTGTACCAAGCTATCCCGTTACGTCCCGACTTAGTCTATTCTTCAAATAACCACGTGAAGAATTGAACAACGGAATTATATAATATAGCATTTGTTATTAATATTTGAATGGAGCGTTCGTGTAAACATTTAAGACATAAAAGTAGACGCTTAATTTATGACAGGTTGAATGGCAAATTTTGCTTGTCACCAATGTCACGTGTCACTAATCACACGCGAGAAATGTTCTTTAATGGCAAAAACAATAAAGTCGTTGCTTTTAACATATTTTACATATTCCAGAGTGACGTTTATGACGGGAAGGCTGACACGTCCCTCATGACAAACTACGCCTATATTTCACGCGTAATGCCACTTGTAACGAACGCGAGGGTAGACGTGTTGCACATAGTTACTTTCGTAACAAATTTTTGGATTTACCTGTAATATATATTACTGTCGCTTACTTTGTCTCCCCATTGTTTATGAATTTCTCTAATGGAGAATGTATTGAAAATCTTCTATGCTGTGAGACTATAATGAATGGTGTTTCATTTTTTAATTGATTCTAAAATAAGTATGAAGCGGGTGTGCAAAATATTTATCACACAAATAGATATCACGGGTTACTGTCGTTTAGAAAACAGCCTTCCAAGGGCACGTAGAAATAATAATACTTTATTTCATAAGACTTGGAATATCATCACAATCGTAATTTCTTTACTAACATACTGAAACATAATGTCATAATCTCAATAGCAATTGTCCGCTGCCCGGAGGAATAAGCTTTACTGTTCGGATCGCCGTGATTGTATGCAACCTGCTATACTCCAAGAAATGTGGCTTTTCTTTTATTGTGGAACCATTTTCCAATAATTAAGTCATACTTACAAGTAGTTCTTTCACTTTCAGATTGGTTAATTATTCCGCCACTCTTACGAGATTCCGAACTATTTCGTAAAATTGTGTTTAATTCAGGTATTGAGGTAATTGCAATTTAAGAGATAAACCTCGTTAATAGAAATAATATCCTGCAGAATACGTAACCGGTATCAAAAATTATACAATAAAGATTCTACCAGATTCTCAGAAAATACGTTTTGTATGTTAACAACTTTAATTGAAATTATATTTGTATTTCTATTCTGTGTGTTGTTTATTTCAAATATTTAATTCAAATTTTGTTGTGTAAGGTGTAATAAATAATGCATCCCGTAGCAAAACTTATATGAATTATTTAGAAAAGAATGTTTCTTTAGGATAAGTATGGAAAAATCTCTATTATTCCGGTAATCTAACTTTGTAGGCTATATTTCTGTCCCTGAGGCGACTCCTCCCCGTCAGATGCGAGATTTTTCCATTCGTACCTAGACCTGAATACAATTTCGTCTACAATTTACTGTAACCCATTCTTAGGTGTCCATTAATTGAGGACTTTAATAAACAATGTATATTATGTGTCAGTTGATCGATTCAAGATCAGAAGAAATGCTTTCAACAAGGCTTAGCCAATGAGGCAATTGAAAAATCTGATTCTGATCCCGTAACTGAAGTTTGAAAACCTGAGATTTGTAGAAAGCATTTCTTTTGTTTGTTGAATTTAATGTAATTTTTAACTCTACCCGATGCTGCTGCAGAATTGATATACCCTCACCACGTATCACCCCAAATTTGGAATGTGTCACGCCTGATGACAGTCTGCAGCCGCCTCGGTAGGCCTAGGCCCTCATGAGGGCTTTTGAGCCATTGGAAGAAGAACTCTACCCGATAGAATTAGTTATATTATTGGACTGTTCTGAAATAATAAATGGTAAAAAGACCTATGGGTCAGAAGAATTATTAAATTTATTGACATCAGTCCATTGTGTAAAAATATGGCATCTGGGTTATCTTGAAAACTTGCAATAATTAAAATATTGTTAAAAATGATGCAGATAAAATTAATAATTTCGACAAGCAGAATGTTTTATACCAAATTAATTGTTTAGATTTAATTTTTCGTTACATTCGTCAATCAAAACGCTCATTATATATGTGTATTAATGAGCATAAAAGTAATTGAAAATATAATATACAAAATTGTTTCGGTTTATCGAAGAATATATATATATATTTAAATTACCATCAGATTGATTGGCAAACAGTAAAAATTTAAGACGTAGACTGCAATTTCTTTTCTAGACTGATGTGCGAGATTCTTTACATCAGAACAAACAATTCGGCTATCAATATTAAAAAGTATACTCGCAATTTAAACAAAATTTATTTATCATCTGTTGTAGTCTTTTTTTATTATAATCTTAATTTTGAGTCACCAGGATAATTAGCTACTATCTACATTTAAATTAATTACACAATTGATTTGACAAATTACAAACTAAATTTTTACTTTAATTTGTTTATATTTTAGTCTCTCAGACTTATTGTTGTGCTTTAGGTTATCTGAATTCCAACAATACGTAATACAGATGTTCGTTTTAACTGTCATTTCGACCGCTACATTATTGGGACACACACCTCAAAATTTCTCAAGTTTATATTTATCGTTTTGTAAATCGTATTCATTTTGTAAGTAATGGTACTATAAATATTACACTGTAAACATTAATAAAACCTGATGTGTAAACATTTTTACACATTTTTATAGTTACACCAGATGAGGTCCCAAACGATGGGACGAAACGTAATTTAATGAACTGGTGGCAATTAATTTATTATTTCTGCAGATTTGTAGGTCTCTTCATAGGAAATTAAAACATTAAGTTTATTTAAAAGTTAGCATTATTGCCAGTCACGTGTTGTTTAATCTTTTACAACTCTATGATGAGTGAAAACTTACAACATAACTTCTTAATGTTCCACTTAAATTGAACTGTCTTTTACAATAGACGGTTATTATTAAATTCATGTTAGAATGTATTATTATTTGTTACTGACCGTTGGAGTTTTAGGCTCATGAGCCGAGATTGTTTACGGAGTGAATTCTGTGCTTTTGAGCACCCTCATGTAACCTTTTTCCAAACAAAAAATTAAGGTTTAATATAGAAATTAACGTGTTTTACAAATAAAATTATTTATTGAATAAATTCCAATTCCAATTGAGATATACACTTGTCATAATATGTACAGTAAGTAAATAATAGAGATGGGCCATATAAAGAAATTTAAATGAAATGTTACTTTATTGTTACATGTTCAGGAAGTTATTCCTGCAAAAATATTCGTGTCATGTGACTCATAATTTTATTCGAGTGTTGTAATTTTCGTATAAAAAGGATGTTTATGCATGGATATATCGAATTAACGATTCAGACGACATAACATTGGCCACACTACTCTGAACATAAACCAATTCTGAGAGATTAGCACTTGAGACTTATTAAATGAAACTTGGCTCCGCAACGAAGTAAGGATTTATACCGTTGGAGACTTGTATATATTTTGTACGACCACTTTTGGGAAGTTGTTTTGCGACCTGCTGGTTGGCAAACCTGCAGGAATGCTGCACTTCAGGTCGGGGTGATGGATGTGACTTTGTCTGCAAGTAGCACAAGCTGAGTCATTTGTGCAAGCATCTAGACGCCAGATGCAGTCATGGCGCCAGCCCGTGTCAATCACAGACATCTTCAAGATGGTCACGCGACTAATAGACGCTGTTGGCACCGCTAACTGACAACTTTAAATATTCAAACCTTCACCTTTCTTCAAAATTTGGCATCTATTTACTATACCAAGGCAGTATTCTGAATATTGTTTTCGGGAAATCAAAATGGTGGAACGAGTTTGGACCAGCCCTTTTCTGGGTCTAGTCTTACCATTCACGACTTTTAACGACACTTGAAACGTTGTAGAATTTCCAACAATTACCCTACGGTACTGACTCCGTGACATGTTCCCGCGACTTTTTCAACACTTCCGTGGTACTAACCGTTGCTTCAACCAAACAGCTCAATGAAAAACAATGTGCAACACTTTGTTTCTAGTAATACCATATCATAATTGCCGCTATTGACAAAAACGGTATGTTTTATACGAATATTATTTACACCTGTAAACATTTTCTTGTGTTTAAAATAATGGGAAAATTTTGAATCACAATATAAAGATCTATGGAGATTGTTTTCATAAACAAATTTCTGGGAGGTGATTTAAAATAAAAAGCAAATGAAGTTAGGTTGTGAAGAATGTGATTAGTAAATTGTAGGCCAACTAACAGGAGTGGAAGGATGCTGAATCGGACTAGCTCAGAAGTAGAGTGCCCCTCTCCCGAAAAGCGGGAGGTCCTGGGTTCGAGTCCTGGGTCCGGTACACATTTTCCCATTCTTGTCCTTCTAAATTAAAAATAATTAAAATGTTAATTAAAGATTAGTGAACGAAGATTTTCCCGGTGTAGCTGCTGCAGAAATAGTTTTCGGGTCTCCACTTGAGTACAGCTGCGATTAAGATGTTACGTTTAGACGACCACGTGCTCTGTCGTCATCTTTTGGCGAAGTATATTTTATCAGCTGATCTATTTAACTTACAAGTAACGTCGTCTTGTCTAAGTCTGTCTAAGTTGCGATAAATATTAAGAAATTTGGGTAGTTACCGCAGCGGCCATAAGACGCCATAAAATATTGTCTAATGGAGGCTGCCGACTGTTCGGCCACTTTGCAAGTTACTTAGTGACCAGTCAACAACCTTAGAGCGCCTCACACGCCGGTGCTTCTTCAAATCTTATCTGCAGGCTTCTTAAAGGAAATTATTCCTTACTGTTCTATTAGTTGAGCAGTCTGGGACACTAGTTCTTACTGGTCTCATAAATCAACTTGAAATCTGCAAGTTGCTCTGCGCCTCCAAATTTTCTCCAATCGCAGTTTCATCGTATATAAGCACCCGGTCAGCGACCCTGTCTTTTTGCAGCCGTGTCGCGTGCCTTCTGAACGTGTCCAGAGATTAGTGCACACAAGTCTTGGCGCAACCGCGCAGAAACTTGCAAAGCGCACAACTCTTTCATAAAACTGAATATATTTTCAAACCCAAACATTACGGATTTTCCTAACTATCGAACTGGAGGTACGTTTTCACATTAGTTTTCATGAATACCGAGAATGACTGTGCGACGTTAATCATTTAAAATACATATCCGACTTTACATGCTTTTTACAAAAATTTCTCGAGCTTAAATGTCACACATATACTTATCTTCACTTGCACAAGACTCCCATTTCGCGGATTTTCAGCGAGGCACAAATTTGCAGTTAACCCTTGAATACAAACACAAATACGCGCCGGAAGTAAGGTGTCTATAAGCTTCAATCGACTTTGGAGCTCACACAGTATTTGATTCCAGACACTTTGAGTAATTAACGTAAACTCATCAAGAATAGCAAGTGATTGCGACAATGAAATACAATGTTACAGATATGATCTTCTAACAACAATGGATGCAACTTTAAAATATTCTCTAATGCTGATGACGTTCAACGTAGGTTTTGGTTGCACACTGAAATACGCTCGGTACTCAGGAAAGGATCGCACGAAAGAAAAGTATTTCGTCCATTTAGTTCTAATTGCCGTCGTGCTACATTCCACGTTAGCTCGAGAATGAACAATAAGAAGAGGCCAAACGCGTGAAACCGTTGAAGAACTGCTGCATTAACGCTAACACTTCCACAGTATCTTTATACTGTAGGAACGTCATCTGTAAAAGAGAAAATCATGTCCTTCCGAAAAAAAAATTAATTTTACAATTGTTGTTTATTTATTTATATTGTCGAGAGAAGTGAAAACATTTTAATATTGTAAGTGGTCGTAGTAGTCTAGCGCAGTTTTTGAATTATAAAAGAAATTCTGGAGAATCCCGTTCGCTAACCGAATTTATAAATACTTAATAAATTATTCCCTACCAACATAACAACAGATCCAAGTATTATATTTATATAATTATAAGACAGAGGTATTGCTTCAAATTGTCAAAGGCCATTAAATTGAAATTTCAAGATCAGAATTGAAATATTTGGATCCTGAAAGCGATCACGATTCCGTTTGTATTTTCCATTCCAATCGTCTACATTCAATTTTTTTTTGTAATATTACTGTTGGAGAAGTATCACTGCTACATTATATGCGAGACGTTTGTTCCAAATACTCTGGCGAATACTTGAAATACAAAAATTATTGCTCTATAATGTTTCGAGTATTGTTTATTCAACTCCTCCTCACGTTCAGTCACTGCTCAACAGTCTTAACTCTTTGGAATTAACTATCAATTGGATTTTGCACTTTCTCAGTAATGCAACAAGTTTGTATGTGTGTGTATCTTTGTGTATTGTGCCTTCTACAAAGCATCAGTATCAAATATATTATGATGTTTATGTGACTCACCTTTATTAAACACATTATTTATTGTTAGTTTTATCTGCGAGCATTATCTTTATGTTAAGTCCTTAAATTCTGATTTTTATCCTGGAGTGTGTCAGATTATTTTCATATTTTTCACATTATGTTTTATTTATTTGTTTTACCATGAGTGTATGTTGCGGCCAATTGGTCAAGAATCTGACTCAAGAGCCTCGGTGGTCTCTGAGCTGACACCTGTATTACAGCTGTAAGGAAGGCTGGAGGTGTCCCTCGAATTCCAATAATCGGCGTGCTCCTGCTTCACAAGCCGGTCGATATGCACGCCCTTAAAGTTTTCAACGGATGAAGTGTTCGCCTTCAAGCAAACTCTCTTGTTAATAAATATAGCTTTGTTACGTACTAACGAAATATATACATCGGTCCATTGCCAATTGAAAGTATAACAATAATTCTTGCATTCCTCTAGACAAAAAATCTTTACATTTTCCCAATTTTCGTCAATAATTATTTTAAACTTTTACCTTTCTATCTCTGTATGACTCCATATGGAACCAACCTAACTTATTATGTCATCCGGAATAAATTTTATTTTACTGTATCCCTCATGTCATTATTCTATTCTAAAAGTAAAAATTAACAATATCCCTTTCTCTAGATGTTTTTGTTGTGGTATTGAGTCCTAAGAATGGCCCGATGCTAACCTAATTTGCGCAAGCCTTTTTATTTCCTCATAACTAGCACAACCCACATCCTCCCTAATCTGCTTAGCGTATTATATCCTTGGTCTCTGTTCTTACCACACGCAATTCCTTGTAATGATAATTTTACAAGACACTCATGCCTTGAAACGTGGCCTATCAATCTATCCCTTCTCTTAGTCAACGTCCTCCATATTGTTCGCTTTTCCCCTACTATTCTGTTTAAAACTTCCTCTTTAGTTACTATATCCACCCATCTGATTTTCAGCATTCACCTATAGCATCACATTTCAAAGGCTTCTACTCTTCCTATCGTCCACGTTTCGCACCCATATATCGCCACGTCCATACGAACATTTTTAGCAACGATTTCCTAATATCCACACTTACATTACCCTTAAGTAAATTTTCTTTTTCGTGAAAGCCTTCCCTGCCTGTGCTATCCTACACTTTACGTCTACTATACTTCTACCGTCTCTAGTTATTACGCTTCCCAAGTAGCAGAATTCATTTAACTCCGTCAAAATATCCCTTCACAATCTAACATCCTTTGTTATTTCACTGTGTCCCAAACTGCACTCCATTACCTTGGTTTTGCCTCTATTAATCCTCATATTGAACTCTTTCTCCAGGACTACCTTCATGCCATTTATTATGGTTTCCAAGTCTTCTTCTGATTCCAATAATACTACAATATCGTCGGCAAAGCGTAAGGTTTTTATTTCATGGGCGATAGACTGCATCTTTGTCTTACTCCTTTCTTGATTACGGCTTTCTTTTCTTGATCTTCTATTGTAATTACTGCTGCCTGTCTTTGTAGAGGTTATGTATTAGCCTCCTTTCTCGATATTTTATTCCAGTGCCCTTCAAAACCCTTAATAGTGTGTTACAGTTTACATTATCAAACTCTTTTTCTAAATCTACAAATGCCATAAACGTAGGTCACTTTTTCTTAACCTGTTTTCTAAAATTAGCCGCAAAGTTAATATTGCTTCTCTTGTTCCTACATTCTTCCTAAAACAAAATTGATCATCTCCTAACTGGCATTATATTTGACGTTCCATTCTCGTATATACTATTTTAGGTAATATTTTGGATGTATGGGATACTACAGTAATTGTCATGTGCTGTTCGCATCTATCAGCCCCAGTTTTCTTCGGTATGGGTATAATCATCTGGGATTCTTCCTGTTTTGAATATTTTGCAAACTATCCTGAAAAGCCGAGATATTGCTTCTTCGCCCGATAATCGTATTAGTTCTGCTGGAATGTTATCAAAGCCTGGCGCTTTACAGTTGTTCAGATCTGTTACGCCCTGTCAAACTCTGACATAATTTTGTACCTCAACTCGTCATCATCCACCTCCGACTGATCTAGATTTTCACCGTGATACAGCTCTTCTAGATATTCCTTCCATATTTCTTCTTTTTCTTCGTTATCCAGAATTGGCTTCCCATCCGCTTTCCTGATGTTATTGCTAATATTTTTCTTCTCGCCGAATGTTTCTTTGATTTTCCTATAAGCTGCGTCTATTTTCCCTCTCATCATGAAATCATCAACCGCTTTGCATTTCTCTTGTAGCCAAGCCTCTTTGTCTGATTTTCACTTCCTGTCTGTCTCATTCTCCAAGCGCCCGTACTGCTCTTTTCCATTTTTATTTTTCGCGTTTTTATATTTACGCCTTTCATCAATCATTTTTTCATTACTTGTGTTATCCAATTTTTCCTATTGGTCTCAGCTATTCTTCCTATTTTTTTCTTCTGTTGCTCTAGTCATTTCTTCCTTCAAGAATGTCCATTACTCTTCTATATGGTATCTTTCTGCTTTCTCTCTTAATTTACTCTTGATATTTTCTGTGAAACTCTGAAACACTCCTGCTGTTGCAGTTTTTCTATTTCCCATCATTTTCTTCTAATTCCTTTCATGAGTTTCTTCATTTTCAGTTTGCATTTCATAACCAGCAGATTATGGTCAGAGTTTACATCTTCTCCTGGGTACTTTCACTAGATATTCATCGTTATTTCTAAAATAGTATATTATTTACTTTCAATTGCTTTACGGAAGATCGTAGTAACAGCGTGGTAATAACCTCAATTTGTTTGTCTATTAACCACGCATGGTTGCATATATGAAATCTAAAACTGTCTAGAAATTTTTTTACCTGTGCTTCAGTTGAACCATTTCTACTTCCTTTTACTTCAATTTCATGCACCTTTGATCAATTTACAATTTAATATCGAAAAATTCGGTGGTGAAGAATGTGAAGAGTAAATTGTGCTAATTATAAATTGTAGAAGTGGAGGGATGTTGAATTGGTTTTCGAGACGTCGAATCGGACTAGCTCAGTAGTAGGGTGCTCGCTCGGAAGGCTAGAGGACCTGGGCCCGGTTGACATTTTTGCATTCTTGTCTTTCTTCTAAATTTAACTATATGCTCTTAATCTGAGCTTCAATTGACGCATTTCTATTCCTTTCACATATAATCTTACTGTTCAAAAAATTACTGTAGTTTGTATGAATAAAAATTAATGTATTTTTCTTGTCTCTTATGCCATCCTATACTTTTCACCCGATTACGATGAAGTGTTCGTTGATATTTCGTAAATTTAGGTCCGTTCCTTCCCCCAATTCAGTCAAATAGAAAACATCTCTTTTCAACAGTTGTGCAAATTACCAAAAGATGGTGCCACAGTCGCAGGGTAGTTTTACGAATCAGTTCAAACAATTTGCGTTTTGTGGCTACTCAGTTGATTAAAAAAAATCTCTGTCTAATGTACTTAAGAAAACGTACATTTTATATCCATAATTTTCAACATAGGGAAGTGGACATGCCACCCCCCTCTCCCTTAAGGCGCCGGGAATCTACATAAAAGATTTGTCAGTTTAAGCCAATATTTACAATGAGATCTGCCATCCCCTAAACCTTGACTATTTAAAATTATCTACAAAATGTACAATGGCCTGTCGGAAAGTAGAACGGCAAGTATGAAAATTTATTACAATATTTTCATTCATTTTATAGACCGTCCCGTTTAAACACACCGACAAAAAGACAGCCAATCGAGTTATCTACGTAGATATATTTACGTTTTTAATAAAATCTGAAATTCTGTCCGCTCAATACGAACTTGATTAAGAATACTAAAATAATTTGCGACATTTAGAAAATTTAATGGGTGGAGGAGTATTGTACTAGAGGAGTAATTGACTAATATGAAAAATCCAGAACAGGTCAAGAGGTCCTTTCTAGAGTAAGGTCCAGCCACTCTAAATTAACGCACTTCCTCATATTTGCGATCTCTTCAACACTACGGTCTCCATGGAGCACCTCATGAATTCCAGTAATAAATTTTCTCGGAGAAGACTACCCAAGCCAGACTAGCTACCGCACTACCAAGAAAAAGTGATCAAGATTTTAAAAACAATTCACTGTTATTGTGCATTATAACCATCTCAATTTTCACATTTGTAATCCTCAAAAGGTTTGGTCGGTAATGACTACGCAGTTTATGCGGTATAAAAAACTATGAAAGGTTATGGGGTAAACCTCGCAGCAGTATGAAGGGTGTTGATAAAATTTGATGAAGAATTGAGACAAATAATTTAAAGAATGCAGCTTTGTAAACGAGAATGTGCCAGTTAAAATTTGGGGAAATATTTTAAGAGTAGATTTAGCTGACGTTAAGTTATTACGCAATTTTTGTAACATGCGGGTAAATGTTTTCTTCCATTTGCTCAGTGGTTGAATGTATGGTAATTATATCAATACCCAGTGCCGAGAAACAGCTTATGACACGTATCTGTCAATCAATGGAGGCAGTACAAACTATTTTGACTGTCGATGAAAATCGATGGATAACAAATGTTGCGAGATCTTCGAGGGGTCTGGAGATTAAACCACGTTCATGATGTTTTACAATTGAGTGTGTTAAGCCTTTGTATATTGACCCTAAAGCATAAGCGTTGAAATAATTTCAACAGCAAGAACACAGATGTCTGCAAGGCGCCTCTTATTTACACGTGGACTAATAGCAAACAATGCGATTACCGTGAGTCACGTAAGCTCGGAGACAAGCGGCAGATTTGCTGGGTG
Organism: Eucriotettix oculatus; assembly: GCA_034510155.1. Lineage (NCBI taxonomy): Eukaryota > Metazoa > Arthropoda > Insecta > Orthoptera > Tetrigidae > Eucriotettix > Eucriotettix oculatus. The sequence goes on along the minus strand of CM067377.1, from coordinate 28,416,866 downwards.
CAGACCTGGTCGCCATTGTGCCTCGCTTAGGAGGGAGCAAGGGGCCTCTAAATACCACCGCAACAATGCCGGCATTAGAAAAACACGGAAATTAAAGTCCCCTTACTGCGGTTGGAAGTGTGTATAATCCCTTTATCGCCTTGCTCTCCCTTTATGTATGAGGCAGGGCGGTCGGCCGACGAAGGTAAGAAGACTGAACGAACGCCTTGAATCGAAATTCAACTTCACCTCTGCTCCAACTATAAATCTGAACGAAATAATATTTCAAATATAAGTGATAAAATATATCTTTTAAGCAAAAAAATATTTTACAATTTAATATTTCTTACAAATTAATATTAATATTACCAGTCTGTTACAAGTCCAGCAAAGGTTTCGGAAAATAATCTGTAATATAATTCTATTTTCATGAATGTCAATGACCCAGAAAATACAAGGTCTGGTAAAATACTATTCTATAGGAGAATCAAATTAGGATTGATTCATTTTAATAAATTCAAAAGGAAAATAAGACGCTCAATGTGGGAAATAATTTAATATAATTTATTTGAAAGAATAAAAGATATATTACCCATTAATTTTGGATTATTTCTTTGGTAAATTTCTTATAAAAATGTTATGTGATAATATAAATTTATTAATAATTTTTTTCATTTTTATTCTCAAATTAATTATTACATTAATGTTCTATGCAAAGTGCGAGCCACAGTTTTGATGAAAAATAATATTTCTATTTAGGTTTTGAAGAAAATACAAGTTTTATTACAAGTAGGTAAAAAATAAAATTGAACTCTATTTTAGAAGAAGTGCAACGAAAGTATAATTGTGAGGTTTCCTTACATAACCTTTCACGTTCTATAGAAGTTTATGAGTGATTGACTCCATTATGAAAGCAGGAGGCGGTTTCCACTGCTTGGTTGGTAGTCCAGTCTCAGAGGTCAGTATTTTATTTTTGTTCTCCCCTGTTTATCCGAAACAGCTACGGACTATCTAATTCTGCCCTCTTTCTCATTGTGTGTTATTGTGCTTGTCAAAATCACTGCTACTCATCGCAACATCCCATATGGAGGAAAGAGATTCACATGCATTGATCGCATCGCTTCTTATTCCAAGTTCCCCAACAGAGAAGAACGACATTTTTTACCTCACGCGGTGCAGACAATAAAGTTGCTTTAGTCCAATTCTCGGTTTTCCAGTGGGTCGGCACAACCTGTGTCATTACAGGAATCCATTACCTAGAAATTCATCGAGGATTTAAGGTGGCGGGCATCTTGTCACTGCTTTTAAGCTTGGTCCAGAGTAATTGATTGCATGAGTAAGTTCACACAAGCACACGTTAATCTAATAAAAATTACTTGATCGTTAAATGGCACATCGCAATGATGAGTGTTACTAATATTATGGACAGGAATGAAAACTATTTATTACTGCCATCCGATTAATATTGAAATGAGCAGTATTAAAATATCCAGACTGAGGCGACTGCACTTTTTTTTAAAAAAAACTAGGAAATGTAAAATCATTAAGCCAACCGATTAACTATATTTTTGTTAGTAAATAATGTTTTAATTATAGTAACTCAAGTGCACCTGCAAGTATTATTTCAAGTGATTCAGGAATCGGTTAATGACCAAAAATTCTTGCCCTAAATTCATGCAACGTCTAGAAAGTGACTAAGCGCGTTCTGAGAATTTAAGACGATTTAATTAAATCCGCTTAAAATTTCCTTTAATATTTCAGCCTCAAGGAGAAAGTAAAAAATGATGACAAAGAGCAATTAGTGTTCCCATTTGTGTTTCGCCCGTTCTTGGTGCGTTCGAGTACGTGAAATTCCTCACACGACTTTTCTCCGCTCAGCTTCTGCAGGTCTTAATTGAGCCGCCTGCAGTTTAATTGATTGCGAAAGTTCTGCAATTAAAGAACCGAGTAATGAGAGAAAGCGGATTCTCTTTGCGGACCACTTTGTCCTTGAATGGTGAGGCGCCTGAAGAGCGTGATTGGAAGCTGCAAGGTGCAAGGTTCGTTCTTATATAAAAATGCATTTTGGATTAAATATATTTATTCTCAAATTTATAACGCATTTTTATGTCATTTTTACAAATATCTTCGTGCACATGATTACATTAAACTTATTTTTTGTATGAAAAAAGGAAAAGTTGAATACAGCTTCAATATTTTCTTTTATCTCATTATAGTGCAATTTTTTATTCATATTTTAGCCAATATTAAATATTAAGCACTAATAGTTGAAACTGAAATTAAAAATGTGAAGGTTTAATAAAAATGCTAAATCAGCTGATAAAATAATACCTCGCAGCGTTACACAATTTTGGTTGTTCTCTTCAGGTGATTTAATATCGCAAGCAACGTCACTGCTTTGTGCTGTGTTCCTACTTTCTGATATTGAAATATTGAATCACCTGACGAAAGTAATAAATACTGTTGCAGAAGCGTTGTCTGGTATTTATTGCAGCACTTATTATTTTCTTTTTTTATCTAATTTATATATTTTCTTCAAATATTTATTATTAATATTATGAGTATTTCTGTAAGAGAATGCAATACTGTTTCTTCCTAAGCATCAAAGGCATTCCTTTCGACAGATTCTATTGGTACAATATATGAAATCTGTATATTTTTTGGTAATTTCTTTAGCTGTAATTATACTAACTGCAAGAAACTCTTTTTATTATTTAAATTACAGGTTATTTAAAGTAATTTTTGCATGGGAAAATTAAATCAGCAATATTAGCACTTAAAATTTTTAAAGAATTCTATGGATTATTTACTTTATTTTGAGTTTGTTGGTGTATTTAAGAAGACCGCGAAAGTGTGCAGTTGTGAAGTTCCAGCCACGAAAGAAATTAAGGCAGCGCCTCGAACAAGCGGCACGAAGGGAAGCTCAGGGCGACGTCAGAAAGGCGACAACAAAAGGGAAGAGAAGGCCTATTACTCAGCCCGAGGTTGGGCCTCCTTTTATTATCTCATCAATTCAGAGAGAGAAGTACGCCTAGCCAGAATGTGGAAATATTTCAGTTTTAATTTGTTATGGTAGACGATATTTTGCATAGGCTTGATGTCGACATACTCTTCAAGAATAGAAAACGTTTTTCTATTGAAACTCGGGTATATGGTATGAAACTTAAAGGATCAGATTGGAAAAGTCTCGATCGGACCGGGAAACAAACATAGAGTTAATTGGGTCAAGATTTTCCGTCCTGCTCCATTAATGCGCTCTATTAACAAACGAGGAAGTTCTAAAAAGAATAGGGGAAAAGCGAACAATATGGAGGACGTTGACTAAGAGAAGGAATAGATTAATATGCCACGTTTTAAGACACGAGGATCTTGTAATATTAGCATTAGAGGGAAGTGTGTAGATTAGGGAGGATGTGTGTTGTTCTATTTATGAGTAAGTGAAAAGGCTTGCGCTAGATAGGTTAGCATGGAAGGTTGCATCAGAACAGTCTTAGGATGAATAGCATAAGAACAACAAACAAATATGAATGATTTTAAAAGAAAGATATTCTCTCTGAGAAAATAACGATTAAACTTAGTTGCAATGTAGTACAAAGTTATTCTGTTTCACTTATTGGGTTCACTTTCGAGGATTGCTTATATTTAATTTTATTATAAAACGTTAACACCCCTTTAAACAATTAATATTAGGTTTCTGAAATGTTTTCTTACATTTATACCTGCCAGTTATTTCAAAATAATATTCATATATTAAAACAAGTCAATTACAAACAACACGAGAAATAAAATATAAGACTTTGGGAAACATTATACAAATGTAATTTATGAATTATGGTAACGAGGTGGAGTGACGTGCGCTATGACACCGAGGATGCATTCAAGTCATGTAGAACAATCATGTTGCTGAATAAAATATATATTTTAGGAAACAGAAGAACTAGTTTCGGACAGTTGGTGAACTGTACCGGATAAAACGCTTGTTCGACGAGCGTTTTTCCGGTGAATGTGTACCTAATCTAACCATATAACGTTATACAGTAATAAATATATATGCTACAAAAATAAATTGAAGTCAGTTAATGAAACTTAATATTTTAATAAATTGGTAACGCACTTACAGAGACTCAAAGAAACGCAAACTGTGAATAAAGTAGCAGAATAATCGTCATGGCAACAGGCGATAAACATCTCTGATGCCACGAGTGTACTCTGCTGCGCGCCAGATTTAAACGTAACATCGTCTAAAAACCGCTACATATGTAGTTGACATGGTTTTCTAGGGCTTCCTAACGGGTTAAAACACACTAATTGCACGACGTTTCGACAGCGGTCTATGCCATCATCTTCACCAAACATCTGTGCTTTCACCCGGTTGGAAATCCGAGAAAACCTTGCGAAAAATACTTCATGTTAATTAAATTAACTGGTTTAATAAAACATTATAATCAGAAGTGTACAAACAGCCTGTGCAACAGCAAGAAAGACAGCGTGACATATATTTTTTTTCAACAGGCATTTGTTGATATTATTTATAATTGCGTATGACTGCTAATGTAGTTAAGCATCTACCGTGAGTAGAAACGCTCCTGAAGCTTCTGAAGCAATGATTGAGATAATTTCGACAAGCAAGTACTTCAAAGCCGTAGTGTACTTGTGTATAGAATACACTAAATCTAGTAAAACACAATGAAAAGATTTACAGTAACATAATTTTTCAAATATGTTGACTTTAATTTTATAAAAACAATTCAGCCATTATGTCAGCAAAATTTTTTATAATTATTTAATACATCTTCGACGTTTTGTCCATACTTGTAAACTCCATCAGAGAAATTTTAAGTGGATTTAATGGTGGATAATTTTGCATAGTAGACTGTGTCCTGTGATGGTTAAGGCGGAACTCGTTCACTGTATTCTTTATTTAATATTACTTGTAATATTAAAACACAAAAAAATCCGCTACAAAGTCAAAGGCAGTCGACTGGAGACAAATTGAAGGACGTTACAAACAGGGTAATAAAACCTAGACAGTTTGGCACCGGTCCTTGATTTCCAAAACGGAGAGACTCAGTTAAATCGTGGCTGTTACTCAGGCTCGGTATTTTTCCACAAATATTGGTGGTAGGTAGTTGTAAGTGTTGAGGTAAATATTTTTTATTGGAGAGGATTTTGTTTGTATACTGGACTGTGAAAGTTATTAAAAAGGGTTTACTTTTTGAGACATTAGGATGATTATGATGACGGATGGCGAGAAGTTTAGAGTATGATAGAGCGAGTGAGTGTAACTAACTGCAAAACTGTTTAGATATGTTGAGTGATCGTTAATTGAATGATCAAAGAGGAAATACTCTTGATCGTGGCAGCGAGTAAGAAGATTAAACAAGCAAGATGTTCATTTTCCAATACGGAAATCTAGAGGAATCTGTGAAGACCGGCACGAGATCTGTGGAACAGCGGCGAGTTTGTAACCTTTATTTCGATTTCCTCTTGTAGTCAATTCAGAGTTAAGGTGTTTTTTCTATGAGAAGGCCCTTATATACGCATCTAGAATAGATTCGAAATGTTAGACTGTAATGATTTAATTTTTGTAAATGTTGTGAAAAGAGTATATCGTTAATCTTAAAAAGTAGATTTAGTAAAAGGAATTTGGGCAATACATTATTGTATTATATCAATTAATAAATGAAAAGTTCATTTATCCCCTTGTATGTAATCTACCTAATTTATTCTAATTAAACTCTACATACTTAACGGTCAGATTATTTACTGAATTATTGATGCTTGACCTGAGAATCCAACTTTGTTAAGTACTTTAAATTTGTTACTTAAATTTGTCTTAATCAATTATTGTTTACTAAAATTTATAAAATTCAATATATTGTATTTCTAAAACAAATATCCTAAAATATATCATTCTACAGATGAAATATCAAGGTCTGATAATTAAACACTTCTGGCAATTATCATAAAAGTGATTAACAAGAGATACTTTAGAAAATCTGATCCTTTTCACCGAGAATGGCCACCACTCGCTAAGTTTAGATTTAGAGGAAACCACTGATAGCAGGATCAATAAGGATACGCCATATTCGCTGATACTTCATCGAGTAGGTGTAGTTTTATTCTTTATTTAAATGAAGGGTTAACTTTTGGCCCTCTCAGTTGGCAGGTGGCTACAGACTTGGGCAAAAGTCTGCGATATGTAAGAATGTAAGGCTTCTGTGTCACTGCAGGCAGCCTCCAAAATTTCCATGTGTATGGAGGCATTGTCCCGTGCAGTTAATGGATGGCTCCCAATAGACCCGGCGAAGCTTTCAATGGTGGAATATTAACTGTTTTGCGTAGAGTGAAAAGTGTATGAAGACATTGTCGACGAGCACAGCTGCGTCCTTCTCCTCCCGCAAGCTCTGAAAAGACGGTCGGTCCGCACCTGTCCGTAACGTACCGTTCTGAAAGAAGCGCATCTGGCTGCTCCTTCACCCACTCAGCCGCCGCAGAGTGACAACAAAGCCTTGTCACAACCAATCCACTCCAATGCGTGTTGGATCACAATGGCGGAAGAGACGTGGGACAAACAAGTCACAGCTCGACTTGCAATTACGAAACTTTACCCTGCTATAGGAAAAAATTTCCAGAAGTTAATAATTTCCTCGTTGAATCTTCAAGAAACTCAAATTCAGAATGATGTTGATGCCTAAGAACTTGTCTTTTTGAAATCTAAGGCGTGGTATTAAAATAGTGGTAGTGTTTACTATTACCGACGCGATACTAAAGGCGTACTGTCAAGAGAGACGACTCAAATTACAGCGAAGGCTGAATCAATTTTCGAAATATCTTTAAAATGTATGTATAATTTCCTCTCGAGTTTCCAACCGGGTCAAAGAGATTATCAGTGACGTTTCAATGGCTTGCTCTGTCATGTCGTTCACCGGGAAAGACCTCGTACTTCAATATCTTTAAACTATCTAAAAACTATGTAAATATTTTTTCGGAGGACAATAAGACCTTTGTTCTTTGCCCTTGACGCTACACTCTTTCCTCATTGTCGTTGAGTCCTGTTTAGGAGCTTGGTCTAAAGAAACTACCGCCCGACTGTCACTTTCCATGGCACCTTCCACATTTTTTTGAGTATCCCATACTCAGCGTATCGAGCCTTCTTCAGCCGTAACCTCAGTTTTGTTGGTCGTGACGAACACGAGTATCTATGCATATATTGGGAATAAAAATCTTGTTAATTAATAGAGCTTTTAACACAGTTGGAGAGCTCCTGAGTAAGGGCAAAAATATACTTTTAGTTTTCTGAAATTCCCTAATAGTTAACTCTCGGTTAGGCGCGTCAAGCCAGGCGGACCTATGCCGTTTTTATTTATTTTATATTTGGAAAGGCAGCTCAGGTACTGGAATGAACTTTTATGACATCCCAGAAGGATGTGTTTACAATGGTCTGCCGAGGTCACATTCCGGAAGAGGCAGTAGTTTTTAGGACAATGACGAGAGATTGAGAAAAAAACACAGCATAGGTCCAGGAGGCCTATTTTGCACTTTTTTTCACTGCAATACGTTGGGATTATTGAGTTATATTCACGTTTAGCATTTAATACTTTATTTTTGTTACGTAAATATTTATTTTTTAAGTGGATACAATAAACTTCGGTTTTTTTGTTTAATAACTTTTATGAGAATGAAAAGTTTGGCAATATGAGTAAAAAAGTGTATAAATTAAATAATGCTGGATATATATATATATGTATATATATAGGAGACGTTGGTCTTATTTTAGAATACGATATCTTTGAATAACATGTAATGCCAGAAGACGATATAGAAGAACCGTCCGATAAAATCAGAAACTGAAGACACGAAGAGACAACAATAAGCGAATTACCAGACCGTAACACACTGTGTACCATATAAAGAAACTAAAAAGGAACGTTAAACTCAATATTGCCGTGAAAATTGCAGTAATTGTTTGTGTTTGCAATTGTATACTGTATACTGTTGAGTCTACAAAAAAAAGGGTTACCCCAGAAACAGAAAAATTTACTTATTTTATTAAAATTATAATGATAATTATGTATATAATAAATAAATTCGTAGCTTATAGTCAAGTTAAAATTTAACAATATCAAGCTCTGATTGCATTTTTAATTACTAATATCTTCTACACCCTATAGCGGTTGATCTTTGAGGTCTAGAACTGATATTAGGTTTGTAAAATAGCGTTTCAATATTTTAGGAGACATAAAATACCAAATTTTATTTTATCTTAAACTTACAATTGTATTTTAGTAGAATTTTATTAAAATATTTATATTACAGTTTTAAATAATCAAAACTTTAATTTGATGTGGTAATTGTGTATATATGAGTACAAAAATATATATGTAAATTATCTGAAGGTAAATTGTAAGTAATTGGTTCCTAATACTGTACAGAAGTGTAAAAATCAAACGTAGGTACGCTGGGACAAACGGGCCTAACCGCATTATAATATAAAGCGCACCTAATGGAGGGTTAATTATACTATCCCTCTGTTTATTCCTCACATGTACGACGTGAATCGAAGAAAGAATTGCGATTGACGATTCCGCTCTTGCATGAGAAAGAAATTAAGTTTTTAGTAACATGTCTCCTTATGTTTAATTATTTTTATAATGATCAGTTGTAAATAGATAAGTATAATTGGCGTGCCATTTTTCATTAAGTTACGTTTATTCATTACCTAAGAGAGTGTAATATTAAATTAAGCTACATTTATAATTTTGTATTTATTTCATTGGCGTATTTGAAGGAATAATTGAGAACCAAATAAATATAAATCTGTGCATGTGACGCTGACCACTACACCACATAACGTCGGTTAATAATGCATTATTACTTCCAAAAATACTTTTCACATTAAGAATAAATCACATAAGAAGACACAGGTATGAACCAGAATCTTCATATATCCTAATTAAAGACGATTACACTAATATAGTTCACATGCATATCAAAATCGGTGTTAAATAAAAAATATAAGATAGTAAGTTGACGATGTTTCCTGCAATAAAAATAAAAGTTTGACCATCTGCTACGTGGTTACTCTCAGACAAATTAGACCACCTAACGATGAAATACATAGCTGCAAAACATGTTTTACTGAATACCTGAATTTCAACCACGGGAATAATAAAATTCTTCTTCTTCTTCCAATGGCTCAACAGCTCTCTTGAGGGCCTAGGCCTACCGAGGCGGCTGCGGACTGTCATCTGGCGTGACACATTCCGAATTTGGGGTGATACGTTGTCAGTGTACCAATTCCCCAACAGCCTTAATCCCGGTCCTCGCGACCAATTAATAAAATCAAGTACTTAATTTAATGTAGCCAAGATTATTATTATAACAAAACAGAATAATTGCTTTAATGAAACTCAAAATGGCCAGTGTGATGGCGATTAGTCAATAACTGAGATACTCAAAATTAAACATTTGACAAGAAAGATGGAATTCATCGAATAAAGGGAGAAGGGTGTACGAAATTCTACCTAACATAAGAGAAAGATTACAGCTTAGACACCTCAACCCAGCCAAGGGCCTTATACATTTTCTTACTGGTCATGGTCCATACGGACAATATCTGGGAAGAATAAATAGCAGACCAGACAACCTATGTGCCTGTGGAGAGATAGAAACACCGGAACACGCCGTACTGGAATGACCCAATTATGAGGTAGACAAGGCAATAAGAGAAACCTTAAGAAAAGAAAGTCTATGGGAAATAATAAGCAACCCACCACTCACCACGGCTCTAGACAATTTGACAAACCTGATATCCGCTTTAGAATTGAGAAAATACAGGACTAAAATATAGAATCTTAAATATTACATCATAAGACTTAATATACTCATCATCGGACCGGACATTCAAATCCAGGAACCGGATGAGTATAAGGACCAAAATATAGACATCATAACATAAAATAGAATATAAATTATAGTAATAGTAAGATTATTCAAGTAATTATCTTAAACAAATTACATAGCTCTGCTAATACAAATACAGTCATAAATAATTAGAGTATAAAATTAGTAAAAAAATTTGAACCTACAACGACTCGACCAACGCGTCATGGAGATCCGGAAACGTGGGTCGTAACCGGAAAACCGGAGTTGTTTCACAAACAAAATGTATAAATGTTGAAAGGATGAGGAGACAAAGAAATTAAGAATTCTCTCCTTCAGTCTCTCCACGAAAATAATATAATAATAAAACTAGTGTAACAGATGATGATCTTACACGCTAAAACAAATTTAAATATACGCATATAATTATTATTGTATTCATACATATTTATATCTATGTAAAAAATGTACCAACAAAAGAAAAATATTGTTAAACAGACCTGTTATTGAATCAAGAAAACAGGTCAAGTAAATTATTATCAATAAAAAAACTCAAAATTTGTGTACTTTGAGTACCAAGAATTTTAACTGACCAGAAGGAAGAGGTGTTTTAGGGAAAATTTGTGACTGAAGATGAGAGTTGGGTTCACGGAAAAGTACCCTGCGTAGATATCTTGGGAAGCATTTCCACGCTTTTTATCGCAGTAGGAGGACGAAGACTATATTGATAAGTGAAAATTTAATCACTATTGTTTTGTGATTTTATGCTGTATAAAAAGCATTTGTCTTGACAAATAAAAAAGGTAAATGAAGGATGCATTACTTATTGAACTAACCTCGTAAAAGATCAGAATGGAATAATGTTGGCTGTTATCGGGAATGAAGCTTACCACTGAGCCAGACTGAATCCCCACCAGGATCCGATGCGACATCCGGAAGCTGAGGCTCACCTAAACTCAGTGTTTACAACATACAATAGGAAAATAGAGAGTCATCAACATTTTGTAAATTGATCACAGGTACATGCATTTCAATTCAAAAATAGAATAATTGCCTGAATGAATTCAGGTAAAGATCGTGAATCCAAATTTGGAAGACTAAAATAGAAAAGCGTCAACCGTACCCGGGATTACGGTAAGTTGGAGGTCACCGTTCGACTTTTGAAGATAATTATTGTTTATTTAATTCTCCACCAATAATATACAGTGACTCAGGAGTCAGTAATTAATTTCACATAGGCATATTAACAAAAAATTCAATTACACAACTTTTTCTTTTTATCAAAAATTTGCTGACCCCATCAACTGCTCAGTAAAAATCTACAACGTTTTAACAAAGATTACACATGATGAAACAGTGTATTGTTATTTGAGATCATTATCAACTGAATGTTTGTCACAAGGTTGTTTCAAATTGTAAATATGCCCCTTGAGACGAGTTAATAATATCCTTTGTGTGTTTCTTGTGTAAAAAAAGTATTGTAATTGTTACAGTAAGTTTTCTTTCTTGGTAAGGTATTATGAATGTATTTTTGTATGTCGTATAAAAGGAGGTTATCTCAAATATGACTTTTTATAATTTAGTATCTTCGAAGTAATACATTTATTGTTTTCTAACTATCCTTTGTACCTGACGCTCAGCAAGTCCTATTTATATCTAAATTTAATATTACGGAAAGTACTTTAATCTAGTAAGGACTGAATATACATAAATATATTCTCGTACTTTATTTTTACGAGTTTTCGTTATAATACGTAATATTCGAGAATCTTGCCAACCGTTTCCGACTTAGTTTAGCGTCGATCTTCGATAATTTAACAATATGATGTTGGGCATACCAACTGAAACTAAATTTTGCGACCTGCAAGCAAAATGACGCGTAATAATATGAAATTTCACTTCGCTCATACAGCACATATATTCCAAGAACAATTATAATGATTTAGAAGAAGCGCCCTAGTGAACCCTTGGCTACCTTGCTCTACCTTGAACCCCGCACCCCACTGTCAATCCCTTCATATGCATGTTTCAGGATCACATTCATTGAGCTTGTTAAAAAAACAAAAAAGATTGTCAAAATATTTTTTCTAGTAAACTAGAAATGAATGGATGTGTAATGTAACCTTAAACCACAAAACTGATCATTCAAAATTACGAGTAACATTGATTAATTAAAAATATCATTGAAACGTGTGAGGTGTAATGTAACTGTAATCGTAACTGTCTTAGTTTCATTTTAATTATTTCTCAAAAAAAGCAAACATTCTTAAAATCTACTTGGATATAACAATATTAGGCACAGATTAATGGTGTAAATAATTCTTGAAGATATAACTTGTTTCGTGATTTTTATGAAACAAGGTATTTAAGCTTACAGAATCAAATAAAAGCAAAGCTTTAATTTGAAAAGTTTGATTTCATTCATCGACGATATCATTTAAAGTTAAGGAAATGGTGCAACTTCGTAGTCGGTGTTAATAAAGTTCTTGTATTATAAAGACTAGCTTGTTCTGAGTTAGAGCAAGCAGTACGTACATATGTCTGGTAAAATACCACTTAGGCTCGGTGGATATTGAAAGGTGAAAGCAAGTTGCCCTGTGTTCGGGCTCCGTAATATTCCTTGGAACAGACGTGGATTGTAGCGCCGCCGTCTGCGAGGCCAATTTAAGCTCCATTCAAGCAGCTCTCGTACTTTTCCGATATGCATTTTGCGCTGCACTTCAGATCATTTATTTCATTCCGTCAAGTACGGAAGGCATTCAAGCGGCATTTTCGACGAGGGGATCAAATGCACTTCGTTCTCAAACTGGGAAGTTTTAAGCTGCTCTCCGCAATTAAATGGTCAGAATGGCTGCGATCATGGCATTAAATAAAGAGAAAAGCGAGAATAGTAAGAGAGAAAGAGAGAGAGAGAAGATTCAATAATCTTGAAATTAGTTCCATTAATTCTGGCCCACTGGAAGGATCTTCTTTTAATTTCTAAAAATTATTTCATGCCGTTTAATTCTTTTCTTTGCTTCCCATTTTATAACAGGGTAATTTAAAAGGAATATTGGATATCTTTTCAGAAATGTAAAATTTTACGCCACACTTAAATATTTCGTGGTTAGAAGAAAATTAAAACGTCTTGCGATTTGATAAACGTTTAATTTAGTATCCACAAAATCTAAAATAATATATAACCAAGTATATATATATATATATGCCCATGTGTAATTCTTCTAATATATTTGTATACTGTAATAATTACGTGTAACTTATTACGATTAACTATTACTAATTATTCCCACAATTGGACAACATTTGTACTAAATTCATACAACATAATTGTTAATATTATTATGCCCCACAGTTGGGCGCCAATTCTAATAATAAGCGATCAATTTATTAATTAATTATTTATTTATTAATCCTACACTAGGTAAGGGGTAGATGATTTGAGACATGAGGTTCTTATAAAATTAGCATTAGGGGGAAGTGTGTGCAGTGAGAAAAGAAGAGGGACGTCAAGGACGGAATATGCTTAGCAGATTAGGGAGGATGTGGAATGTGATATTTATGGAGAACTAAAGAGGCTTACGCAGAATACGTTAGCATGAAGAGTTGCATCAGACCAGTCTAAGGACTATATACCAAAATAACAATTGGTCAGCAATGGTAAAAATATTAGAATTATTTTATAAGTAATTATTCATAAATTAGGCCAAATTCAATCTTCAATTATTTATGTATTAACCATAAGAGATAAATTTATTAGATACGGTTCAAAACGAAATGTAAAAGGAGATAATTAACGATTTTTAATTTAACGCCAAAAGATCAATATTTGATATGCAAACAACAAGAGATCTGAATAGTAATAATTTCTAAAAGGAAAACGGCACGGAATTCATAAATTTACATTATAACCTGTGGGGTGAACCGAAATGAAGCAAAGTATCATTGGCCAACAGTACTCGGAATGTTAACTTTATAAATGTTGATTCAACGATACCGACAGAAAGCTACAGCTGTTTTGTTTGGTGCTTGCTTCTAGTTGAAAATAATCAAAGTGGCTCTTGTTGTGACAGTCTGCTTCTGATCGACTCTACGTCGGGATGACCTCGTTGCATGGGTCACGCCTTGGTCTGAAATAGTCGAGACATCTAAAAAAAATTTACATCTCCTCGACAACGACTCAGGAATAAGGACCTGCAATTTAATAAATGATCTCTGCGCCAAACTTCTTGACACGTCACATCGTATCGCTCCGAGTCCTCATTTTACCTTTTTCAAATAGCAGAAATTTTAAATAGCGTCCTTTGATATAATTTACTACATTAAAGCCAATAGGAAAATTTTTAGGTGTAGAATGCGAGCAAATTTCTTCGTACATTTTTAGGTTATTTGCGCAGTAGGTGTTTCCAATCAGCTAGGCGTAACTCCCATATTACAGATATTATTTTTGACACGGACCTACCGTGAAAAGTGTCTTTTGCTTATTGTGAAAAAGGGTGCGTTCATATAATCCGAATAAGGGTTTAACGTTGACCGTCACAAAAGATACTACGCACACACAAAAAATATTTCGTAGCCCCTCAGACTCGCTCGCGTAACTTTAATATATTACAATACTAATCACACATCTTCCAACTCACCTGACAATACGTATACTTACAAACATTTATTCGCAACAACGTTTTAAATTCAGTTAATTTGGTGACCAACAGAGATGATATGTTTTCATTTCATGTCAATTTGCTTCTATACATACATGTCGATTTCGACGAATCGGTGATAATCATTCAATCATTACGTATTCAAAACTATTTTCCTTCAACCATAGACAGTCATTTTATTTATCTAACTGATAATTTGTATAAAACTTCTTCTAGAATACTTTAATTTAATGTCTAAAGAATACCGAGCAAGTAATCTATTTTCTAGTAACCTTGCTCCTTATTTCTGGGATGTAGGCTGACCGCGTCACAATTCGGTTTTGTGAGTAGTAGACCTTGTAACTTGTTTCCTGGAAATGGAAGCGTGTCTGTTATCAACAAATAATTACCAATATTTTTTAATTAATGAACATTATTATACACTAATACATTTATATAAATGATAAATTCACTTTTTAGCCATTAAATTATTGATACCTAATTTAATAGTAATCTTCAATTTTTTAATTTATTATTACTAGTCAAGTCAAAGAAGAAAGACTTCAATTGAAGCTTAGATAAGAAGCGTAGTGCTAAATTTAGAAGATAAGAATGAGAACATGTCGTCCGGATCCAGGACCTCCAGCTTTCCGAATGGGCACTCTTCCACTTAGATAGTCCGAGTCCACGTCGTAAGAACAGTTATTTATTACTTTAAACTTAATATTTTAATTAATCTGCTTCATACTGGAAATATTTAAAAAATCAATCTTGAAGGAAATTTGCAACTTAACACATTCAGTGACTTTCTATGAAACCCCCTACTGTTACTAAAACTGTAATTAATTATGTTAGCTAAGTAACCAATGTAACATTTATAAACGCTACTCGTACCACGAAATAATTGTCTGCGATAGAGATGCAAGGAGTGATAATGTCTCAGGATAGGAAACGTAATTGCAACGTTAGAACAGTAAAGAACTCTGTTTTTATGGAACATCAGGATTACTAATCAGAACTCGAGCATACGAATCGAAGTAGTGCTTTTCCTAATATCATAATATTCTGAATAAATTTCAGTTCAATTTATAGAAATATTATTTTTGTTTACGATAAATTTGTTCAATACGCGTCAATACTTTCACTAAAAACACATCAACTTTTAAATTTTCATTTCAAAAGATATATAAAGCTGAAATATGAATGGCCACAAATATAAACCTCAAGATTCGTTTATTTATAAGATTTGAAACTGATTAAAAATTAGCGACATTGTAATTTACGAGACCACGTGCAGATTTCATCAGTGTTAAGTTGTGTTGTAACGCCTTTCAGATCTGTATGTAATATATATTTTATATAAATATAACTAATGGTTTGCTTTTGCGGAATAATTTATTTGGCAGTAAGGCAAGTGAACCGCATGAATTTAACTTTCTCGAACGGCCGAAGCTATTCTTTTAGAGTTTCTGTCGTCTTTTTTATGGTGAGTTTCCTTTGGAACTGCGCCCGCTTGCGGCGAGCCACTGACCATGCATGATTCAGTGCTTTTCTTGTTCAGTTTCCGTCTAGAATTATGTTTGCAGTGTGTGCGACGTAATTATTTCACGACGTAGCTAGACTGTTCAGTTGGAATAAATGGTCATTTTTCTAGGTCACAAACATAAGCCACCTTATTGACATATTGTTCAAAACATCTAATTGATGCTTATTCTACGTATTAGAGAATTTGCGTTTTACCCTATTTTATAATATTATTAATTTAAAGTATATATAAGAGACACAAATTATTATTTTCGTAACTAAATACATAGGCGATATTCAATTTTATACCGCACAGTTTTATAATAAGGAATAATCAGTCACATGTTATTTATATCATTTCACCGAATTCAAATATAACTTAAAGTTTACTGTATTTTAATCACTTTATACGAGATTAATTTGTTAAAGCCTCAAATTTAATTTTCGTAACCGTAGAAATAATAATTTAACAGATATATCTCCAATGTGGCTTGAAATCTGAAATTACGTTTTAATATATTTTCAAAAGCCTACGTATTCAGCTTCCATCGTATTGTTATGTTATTAATTTCGTAATAACAGTGAAAAATATGCACACAAAAATAATTTAATTCATCAGTGCTACTAAATCTTATATATGAAAAGTTGAGTCCTCATTAAAGTATGTTTAATCTCCCATCTTCATGTTCCTTGCCATAAATTTAAATTATGACTGTCAAAATATTATTATGGCATTTCAATTCCCTATTTAATCGTATTTTAGTTGATATGTCTGTTTATCCCTTTTTACTTATTCAATAAATAAATATTTACTTACAAATTTGTCACGAGAGATGATTCAGACGCATGCAAACACCTTAAGATGCTTCGTGTCCGGTGAATTCAGAAAGTTCTAGTTTGCTATATTAGTATACGATGTGGAAATTTAGTCAATATCTATTTCATGGAATACATTCTCTATATATAAAGAAGGAATGAATCTAGTTTTGCTACATGCGTTCCTATATCATGGTAATCATCTGATTACAGTGAAAGTTTTGTGATTTATAGTGATCACCCCCTAGAAAGGATAACATTCCAAAGGATTTCAAAGATCATCGGGTGAAGAATCAATATCATGTCTGTTCAGGATAGTTTGCGAAATCAACGAAACAGGAAGAATACCAGAAGATTTAAGTAAAAACGTAATTATACCCAAACCGAAGATGACAGGAGCTGATAGATGCGAACTTCACAGGACAATTAGTGTAGTATCCTTTGAATGTGAAATATTAACGAAAATAGTATATAGGAGGATGGATCGTCAAATAGAATTCGAGTTAGGAGAAGATCAATTTGGGTATAGGAAGAATGAACGGATAAGAGAAGCAATATTGCCTTTACGTATAATTTTAGAAGATAGGATAATAAAAAAAAGTCTACGCTCATGGGATTTGTAGAATTACTTAAAAGCTTTTGATAATATGGACTCGATCACGCTATTAAGGATATTGAAGAGAACAAGAATAAAATATCGACAAAGAAGGCTTATACTTAAACTTTACCTGAGGCAGTCGGCAGTAATTAGAATTGAAGATTACGAAAAGATAGCATAAATCAGGAAAGGAGTAGGACAAGGATGCAAGGATGTCATCCATACTGTTTAACTTGTACATAGTACATAGGATGAAGGATGTTCAAGCGGAATATGGAAAAGAAATCACACTTCAAGGAGAGGAAATAAAAACACTGCGCTTTACCTATGATATTGTAGTATTAGGGGAGTAAGAAGAGTACTTAAAAACCATTATAAATGGCGTGAAAGAGTTCCTGCAGAAATAGTTCAATGTGAAGATTAATATAAATAAGACAAAGGTAATGGAATGTAGTATGGGAAACAGTGAATAAAGAAAGGGTGTTAGTTTGTGAATGGAAATTTTGATGGAAGTTAAGGAATTCTACTACTTGAGAAGCGTAATAACTAGGAATGGTAGAAGTATAGTAGACGTAAAGAGTAGGATAGCTCAGTCAAGGAAGGCTTTTGCGGAAAAGAGGAATTTACTTACGACTAATATAAGAATTAGGAAATCATTGCTAAGAATTTTCGTATGGAGCGTGGCGTTATATGGATGCGAAACGTGGACGATAGGAGTTGCGGAAAGGAAAAGAATTAAGGCCTTTGAAATGTTGTGCTATAGGCGAATGCTGAAAATCAGATGGGTGGGTAGAATCACTAACGAGGAAGTTCTAAACAGAATCGGTAAGAGCGAACAATATGGAGGACATTAACGAAGAGAATGATTAGATCCATAAGCCACGTTTTGTAACATGAGGGTTTTGTAAAATTAGCATTAGTGGGGTAAGAACAGAATAGGGACGCAAGGATGGCATGCGCTAAGCAGATTAGGAATGACGTGGGATGTGATAGTTATGCGGAAATAATAATGCTTGCGGAAGGATTGCATCAGGTCAGCCTGGAACTGAATACCACAACAACTACAACAAGATTCATGTGAAATGAAGCAACTAACGTTCTACAGATTCATACTTTTAATTTTGATAAATTATCGATGGAATGTTTTTCACCATATCATTTAATTTGAAAGTCAAAACAATTATCAATTGTCACTCTTTATGACAAATTGTAAAGTTATGAATAAATCAAAAATAAATTTTATAAGATATGTTTTTCATAATAAATCATTAATGTAGTTAAGAAAAACCTATCTAAACATTCATCAATTTGAATCTTGCTAAATATAAAGCATGCTAAAATCAAGAGCTGACGTAAAGTAAAATGTTTGCAGCCCCCTCAGTAAACAAACTAGATTTTGAATGCCTCATCCAATCGTGCTTTCTTTCATTCAGCCTATTCATATAATCCTATTGAGTTCTTTCAGTTGTTAATCTTGAGCACTGAACTTAACATTCATAACTATTATAAGGTTGCGTTCTATTAATGAACTCATACTTCCCCTACGTTACATTCACGTAAGCGCATTACCCACGGCTATACTGAAGGGAGACTGAAGAGGACATGTGGAGCTCCCTACAATGTCAAACATCTCATGTAAACGTCATTCAAAAAATGTAACTTAATAATTGTGAGATTTGACCATTATCATATAGACAACGCAAAATTTGATTGATAGCAGAAAATGATTCTAATTACGGAACGTACGAATATATTGTACATATATTTTTATTTTATTGAAAATAAATAAATTTATTTATCATAAAGAAATACTTCTATCATTCAACCTATTAAAAAGTCGTAGAAGGAAAGGGAAAAAGAATTTAACTAAACGGAATTTTCCTTCTTATGATAAACTTTCCATTGAATATTTAGTTTATTTTTCATGGTGTTAGATAAAATACAAACTACTCTCTCAGGAGGGCCCTCGTGTATTTTCGCTTAGCAGAAACGGTTCTTAACCAGAGATAATTAAAAACATTGTTGTTGTTTTTTCCAGATGCTTCATTTTCTTTGTTTTATGAAGTTCGACAGAGATGCTCTCTGTGTGTTTGTGTTCCAGGAAATTTTCGCGATGGGTTTCGTTTGGTTAACCTTACCACTATTTATCATTCCATTCTTCCTTTCTGTCAAGGCGTAAAGTCTCTACGTGGCGTTCTCAAGATGCTCGCAACCGGAGTACGTTCAAGAAGTACATAAAAAACAAAAGCAAATCCAACATGTATTCGAAACACTGGAAATCTAAGACTTCTTCCCTTCGTTTTTGGTAGATCAGAATCAGTTATTTTAAACGTCAGACAAGAAATAACTTTGAACGCTCTGCCTTTCTAGGAGGTTGACAGTTGGTCTCCTGTCACTGCTTGGTTGAAACGGATCACGTTACCAATTTGGTTAATGTTCTAAATTCCCTTTCCTCCGATTTCAGAATTTTTTTTGCTCTATGAGTGGTCACAGAATATTCAATTATGAAAAAATATTGTCACGTTTTTGAAGGACAGTGAGATACAGTAACACACACTGCTAGAGGTTATAGACGTTTATTTAAAAAGAAGTGCTGTACAAAGGCTTGAACTGCAAAAGACTGCCTCCGCTTCGAGGTCCAGTACAAATCATACATTCGTGGCATATTCCAGAAACAGTACATTCTAGACAAAAGGTAAATGAAGTAAAACAAAATTTGTTGCTGTGAGTGGAACTCTAACATTAGTTAACATATCTCAACCCCTAAGCTATGGCTGCAGGTTCTCATATGTGGCTATTTGTTCTATTTTGTGTTATTTATGGGGTAATAATGAGCTGAATTACGTATTACCATCTGGTTGCTAGTAAATCCCACATAATGCGGTTTTTCGTGGTGTCTGGGTTTATTACTTTGCTTTAGTTTTCTCTTGCAGGAAATGGAATCTTCACGACTTTCAAAAACTCGAAAAGAATTTTGCAATTTATATTTATTCAAATCCACATATTTGGAAAATTACGTCTCAATGAATAAAGCGAATAAAAACTGTGTCACAATACTATTATGATTTAAAATAATATTTCATAAAACCATTTTATGGCTGAAGTTGTATTTATGTTACTTTCAAATCTATGAAAAAAGCATATACGTACATAATGGAACAACATTCTTCATTCATAGAAAACGTTTGCAAGCGGTAATGACTTCCACGTGTTGCTTCTTAAATTAAGTACACGCACCTAAATGAAACTGTAATAATTTAGTATTTGAGTAGATACGACTTTTTTCCGTTATTAATCGA
This sequence comes from Eucriotettix oculatus, assembly GCA_034510155.1. Lineage (NCBI taxonomy): Eukaryota > Metazoa > Arthropoda > Insecta > Orthoptera > Tetrigidae > Eucriotettix > Eucriotettix oculatus. Next base: position 28,396,128 of record CM067377.1, on the reverse strand, counting down.
TGACTGAAGGAGAACTTGTATCAAATACAGAACTCAAATTTTATGATTGACACTAATATTAAATTATGCTAAAATGAGGAAAATGATTTTTGAAATAAGGAATAAAACTTTTAGATGGATGATGATTTAATGTAAATCAATGCACGAAAACTGTAAAAACAGAATTTATTCTTAATTACTTGAAAATAAAAACTTTTACTAAATACATTTAATATGAAAAATATTCAAGTTAAGTATTCTTACGCTTTTAACATTTGAATGCGTGCGTTAAAAAGTATCTATGTGTTGTTTAAATCTTCGTTATGTTCAACTCAGATTTTGTTATAAGCAATTTACCGCTCATAAAGGAAGACACAAACTTTACTTATTTCAGTCAAGCCGACTATAGTAACTTTACGATTACATTCGTTAATGAATTGCATTTTTCTTCGTAAGTTATCTTACAACGTGGAAATTACAACTGTCACTTTTGAGTCACACCCAAAGGAAATGGATTTGAGTTTTTAGTTCCTCGAGTCGATTTGCTTAGTGGAGCAACTTGGCACGTAATCTGCATTTCTATAAATGTAAATGGAATCACATAAAATCGAGGAGCTGCAGCACCCTTCGCCCTCCCTACGTCAATAACCCTAAAGGGATCCTAGATGTGCCGAAAGAGGAAGAACGTAGGATTTTACGACGTCAGGAGGAATGTGTTGTCAGGATGGGCTAAAAGTGAAAAGCGTCCCAGGGACCGATTCAAATTTTCCTGTCAAATGAAATACGCTCACATCCAATAAGCGCTTTTACTGTTTTACATTTTAACAATTCCAGTTAACCTTACCGAACGGTTATTTAATGTTTATATATTTGATGCGCCAAAATATCCAAAAGCCGTTAACTAATTTAATCATAAAAATGTTTTCTGTAAATATATAATTTTTCCTCTTCCTTGGCTCTATAGATCAATAAGGGCCTTGGCCTGCCAGGTCGACTGCGGGCTGTCATCTTACATAACACATTCCGAATTTGGAGTGACACGTGGTCAGCGTAACTCCGTGACCATGACGACAGAAACATTTAAACCCATACCAGGATTCGAACACGGGACCTCTGTGTTATTAGACTTTTCATGAAATACATAGTACATACGGACAAAATGGGAACACTATTATCCCAACTCATAATTTCTGTCTACATCCGGGTTTCCCAAACTGTGTTCCAAGGAACATTAGTGTTTCGCGACCCCTGAATACGTGTTCCGCAAAAAATTCTAGTGATTCTACCTATACTATTGATTATAATATCCTGTTATAATACGATTTAATCAGTCCGTAATACGAAAACTCCGTTTACATCTAACGGGAGATAGTGAAATAATTTCTCACACCTTTCTTTGTTTCTAGCTTGTTTCGGAACCGATTCAACAACGTTGGGAAACAAAGAAACCCTGTTTCTTGTTTCCCGCTACAATAGGAAACATTAGCAACAATAAACAAGAGTTGACGTGTTATGTAAACTAGAATCCTGATATAGTGATTACCATGGCCCAGAGTTATACATATAATATTTATTTAAAGTTAAAGTCAGAAAATTATAATTGAATATTTTATCTAACCATTCAATGAGTAGTAATGGCCAACAAATAAACCAATCTCAAATTATGTTAATTAAATTTTGCAGTTACAAAAACATTTTAATTATATCTTGTTAGGTAAGCCCACAAAGCAGTAAAACAAAACAAGTGGAGCAAACGGGGATCTGAAATTTGATTTTTAGAAAAAACACTGGTGAAAAAAAATTTCAGCAAATTAAAAAAACCATATGTATGAAGCAGCGAAGGTAATAAACAATATAAAAATAATACCACTTCAATATATATTAAATAAAATGTTATGCGCTGAAATGAGAAGTGAACACAAATCACTATTAAGACATTTTTAACTTTGAAACGAGTTGTTGGTCTTCTTGAAGGCACAAAGTTATTCTTAAAGTTTTAAAAAATTCTTCATGGTTCATAAAACTTGCATAAATGACAGATATTTTTGCCAAGTGCAATTAACTTATCATTACTAGGAACAAGCAAGTATTACAATTTTCAATAGATGAGATAAAATTACATCTGTTGCTAAAAAGTAAAACTTCGGATTTCATCAGTTGAATCTAATAATTTTAATTGTTTTCCAACCTTACATGAATGTTTGAATGAATTTGATTTTAAAGTAGATGATGAAGTTTCAAGAATGGTTTTAGAGCACTTACATAAATTGAAATCAACTCTTTTGCAATATTTTCTGAAAAATAGTAAGGACGATTCCTGGTTTCAGAATCCATTTTCCGAGACAGCTAAAGGCGTAACTTTAATGCAAGTGATTGTGAAAAGCTAATTGATTTAATCAATGGCTCTCATTTCAAACAAATATACAATATTTCTGGGCGAGTTTGTCAGAAGAGTAAGCTGATATTTCAAAACAAGTTATTATATTTTTACTTCATTTTTCTATAACCTATTTATACGGAGTGGGATTTTATTATTACGCTGAAATGAAGTCAAAGTGCAGAATCAGGCTCGACGCCACTCAAGGTGTTGGAATTGGACCTACAAATGTTTTACCTGATATCAACAAGATATGCAATTAGAGTGGGAAATCTTCAAAGTCATTAAGTGCTTTATTTATTTATATTTTTATATTTTTATATTACAGTTTTATATTTAAAAATAATTATTAATAATATTTTTAATTATTTTACAAGTAGGAATTACCCAACCTAAAACATAAGCCAAGGTTCCCGTTAAAATGTCTGATTTTTCGAAGTGTTCCATTGAAGACAAAGTTTGGGAAACCCTGTTCTACACCATATGTAATGACATTCTAATAAATAAATACACTTTTTTAAATTATAACCTTTAATTCAATAATTATTATGAGATAAAAAGTTTTTATTAATATCATTTTATATTCAATTTAAAATCCAATTCTATTCTAGTAAGAAGGAAAAACTATTATGCTTTCGACGGTACGTAAATAATTAATAGAATGTTTTCAATACGTTTCACTGGAAAGTTGGCTTTTGAGAATGATTGCTAAATTCAATCATAATTGAAATATTTTATTAGAGCAAGAAAATGATGGGTACTCATGAAAATAAGATTCCATGTCATCAATATTTGTATCAAACCAGTCTTCTGATTCACCAACACCCAGATATGTAAATTTAACAACGTATATGTTCGTTTAATCTACAATTATCTGGAACATATAGTCATCCATAAATGAAGAAACACATACAATCTCACGATCGTTGTTATTAAAATTATGTTTTGTTTCTACTTTCGGAGGATGAAATGCGTCGTACATACGGACAAACTGTGAAAAATCTTTCCTCCATTCTGCATTACAGCCTTCATCAGATTTCAAATTTATGGTTTACATCATACGTGACTGTGATATTCCACTTTTCCACAACGTTGTGCTAAAATTATGTACAATTGCCCGGTAAAGTTATCGACGTTGCGGAGTGTAACTAAACTCATCTTTGAGACGAATTTAATGTCACCGATAATGGAGCATATTCGTATTATATTTAATTATTATTTAACCAATGGGAATTTATACACGATACATATATATACATTTCCCTTACCGCTGATAATCTTACATTTTTTATTGCAGCATTTCCAAAACTTAATACATCTAAATCAAACCTCCTCGCCTGAGAGTTTACACCTCACTTCTACTTTATTTACAATCAGCGATACACACCAACATCTCCTCTTATACTTATTACTCGAATACATAAGTTTCACGGACAGCTTCAAAAGTACCCTTCCCATATCGGAACCATCAACATGAAAGTCATTTAATAATATCTATTCTATATTATCAAATATTCCTTAGACGTAGGCAACGAATATAGCTTACGCAGTTCATCTTCCACGTGTCTTCGCTTAATATCGATAAACATGCTGGGTATCTAGAAGCAACAAGGATGCCAATGAGGATTATATATTTTGTGATTATGATCTGAAGTAAAATATATATTACTTAACTGAGATTGAATTTGGAAGAGGGAAAGAATTTTAGTCGCCAATGAAACTTCAAAATATTAACTTACTCATAAACAATGGTCTGAGAAATAGATATATATATATATATATATAACCATGGTCATTACTCAGTACGTATGGACGGCTAAATACTACAAACATTATGTGACATAGATGACGTAGATCTAATTAATGTGCTAAAATGGCACCTTTGTTGCAAGAAAAGTAATAAGATAAAAGAAATTTGGAAGTGTCGCCATTTTTCTAAGAAGCCGAGGCGCAGACAAAGGCTTCTTCATAGTGACAAAATAATAACATTTGTGACGCGTGAATAAAAGTCTCACTCAAAGCCTTTCCGTCCCAGGACAATTTACATGCGGTAGCAGACGGATGCATTGACTCGAATATTGATTGTGAATGGCAACGTAAAAGCCAGTGCATTTGTTTTCCGCTGGCAAGTGGTGGATTCTTAAGTCGCGCAAGCCCTGGAGTGTAAAAAGGCCGTGGAAACCTTCCGTGGCATTTACCCCTACGTTCTCCGAGGGGGAAAGCACTCAAGCTAGCTTCGGAAAGAGCTTCACTAGAACCGCAACTCGGGAGCATCGGAATGCTCAATCTCGATCCGGATTCGATCCCCAGACTGGCGCCTTCAGTTTCACGCTCGCTAATAATACTTTAGTTTAGTTCAAACGATTTCATCTGATACAAATAAGCTATATACAAGGAAAGATTTTTTTATGGCATTGACATCGATTTGGGTACCCCTGAGCTTCCCCAAGTCCTTCACGACTACCAACGTCAGCATTATCGTAGTTGATAAATACTAAAACTTAATAGTGGGTCATTCCATGTCAAGTGACCTAATTTGAGGAACGATCCCCGCGTGACCATTTCCGAATTAGATGCAATTCTTACTTGTACTATAATTTCATTTCAAAATTCTGACTGAGGTACAGGCTTAATTCATACAAGTCTGTCATTAATTAAAGTTAACGTCATCTCAAAAATGTTACATTTAAGTTTTAATATTATGATAATTACTTGAGCACAGACCCTGAAAATTCGTTTAAAAAGTAGACCTTTTACGTATATTACGAAAATAATAACGAAAAGTTTCGCACATATCGTCCCGGCTCAACATGGGCCTCCAAAGTTGCCGATAAAAATTTCGCCTAATTTTTTAGAGTTACGGGATTCCTAAAATTTGTTAACTACAAAAAAATATATAGAATGGCAATCAATATTGACATAAAACTTTTACAAGATTACGTTCACAACACATAATTTTCGTCCGAATAGTACTGCAATACTCATGTATTATTGATCCTATTTTCTTGTGGGGGGAGGGTGGGGGCGGTTACAGGCTACATAAGGGTGATCGTGAAACAGGCAACTCAGGATTTGAAAAAGGGAATGTGGAAGATAGAGCATGGTAGTTAAGGGTTGACTAGAGCACTCGGGCTATAGTTTAAGGATACTCCTACCCGGTATTTCACCTAAAAGAGATGCAAGGGAATTCCTTTAAAATCTACATTATGTTAGTTGGGCTATTGGGTGCTATTTTCACGCCCTTCATAAAGACGGGAGATGAGTTTGTAGTAGGGTCGCAGCATTCCCTTCTCCGTATCTTCACCAGGTTTAGGAGGCAGTTGGCCGACTGATCCAATGCGATCAGTGGACAACTCTTGTCGTACGCCCAAAGTCTGCCACCCCAGTACATATAGAGATTAAGGTACATCGGGTTATAAAAACATTGAAACCAGAGATATAACGAGGTACCAAAAAATACCTGTGAGAGAAAGCGATTACTGATCCTATTTTTTTTGGGTAACAGTCTACCTGAGGATGATCCTGAAACAGGCAAATCTCCTTTAATAGAGTAGAAAGGGAATTGAAAACAAGTACAATTAAATACTCAACATGTCCATGGGCCAACTATGAGAACAAATACAAGGTAATTGATGTTATATTGCGAAGAACGTGTGAGATTCCCAACAACAATCGCAGACACTTTTACACGGTTGAGCCTTTAAAATACACATATTGAAAGCCGACAAATAGATGTACTTACTGCAGCTCCAAATAAGACCATTAAACAGCTATAAAGAGCAGCAGTGTTTCTACAAGCGATGAAACCAGTGATCAAAGAGAAATCCAGGACATCCCCGGTGTCAATCATTGATCAAACATTTCATAAAACGATTGTGAATAAATGTTTAACCCAGTAGATAGCTCTAAAGTGCTACTTTAGTCAATAATAAACAACCTTAGCTGATTAATTGTAATTAAGGCACGCAAAATAACAGCGTAGCTCAAGAGACATTTCAAAATTAGTACTCACATTGTATACCAAAATTGAAGTCTGTAAAATTGTAACTGATGAAGCATGACGTTTAAATTTATGTTGAGATTTGCGGAAGTTAGTTAAAAAAAGAAGACATCGAAATATTTCCCCTAAATAGATCCTGTAAATAATTTAATAATAGAAAATGGTATGAGTAATGTTACAAATTAATATGGGAAATAAAACAAATAATATAAAAATTAAAGCATCCTCTATTATAGGCACTGATGGTATGTGCTATAGAAATATATTACAGGCTGTATAAATATGGTTACAATTTGGATGAATATAAATAATGTTCAAAGCCTGTTTTAAAGTTCAAATACTTTGAGTAGATCTCTTTTGTTAACGATGGAATATCATACATGAAAGAATTATTGTAGCGAAGTTTAAGAATCGACGTTTTGGATGATAAATTCCTGCATTAGAATTATCAGGTTTGTCACGCTGGCTTCACTAAACACATTATTGATCTGTTTGTTGCATAAATAATTAAATTAAATTAATATTTTCAAGAAATATCTGATAAATCAAATTTATTTCATAGTGAATTTAACAGACAACTACATTGTATGTACAGTTGGTACGACTTATGATTAGTACCAAACAAAACCAAACTTATCCTTGAAATGCTAAATTTGATCACGGAACAATGCAAATAGCGTTAGCATATTGGTAGTAAACAAAATAGTAAATTCTGATATATATAGTGTCACGTAAGGAATAGTAATTTATATACCAATTATAACAGCGTCCGTTTATTGAAACATAATTAAAGGGAGACGACTACAGGTCGTTATTGTATTATTGGTTTTAAAGTGGAAAAAATTAAAGGCTATTTAAGGTGGTTATGTTGGTACAAGTAGTTGTATTATGAAAGGAAGAATGCCATATTGGCACTGAAGGTTATGTACAATGTTAAAGTCGTAATGTGAAATAATAGAATTTGAATGAAGGCTTTGTAATGTGTGTGGATGGTTTAAGGTGGTTAGGTTGGTTCTGTCACTATGGCTGGGTTAGTTTCATTAAATGGCATAATTAAATCTGGCTAGGAAAGGAATGTGGGTTGCATTTTTTTAAACTGAAGTTTATAAGCAAAGTAGTTGATTCAATGACCGATACAATAAAGGAAATGTTTTTATTTAAAGTTTATTTTGATAAAATATATAGTTTTACGGGTAATTAATTGGTAATTTTTGGGGTTCTTGTAAAGTATTGTCAAGCTTATGTATTATTTTGTGTTTACATAATGTATACGTATCCTTACTGTCTTAATCTGTTTCTTTCTTCATCTATTCTTTTCTATCGGGATGGTTTTATTTTTTTAGTTGGCAGAAGTTTTGGATTGGGATTTTGAAATGGAACAAGCCATAGACTGCAATCCCATGCTATAACAGCTTAGTATTGTGGTATTTTGATAAATCAATTAATATTTTCCAAATATGCGTTTAATTACGTTCATTAGAATACGTTAATGTTAAATTAATTAATAACATATTTATTATGTATTAGTAGTAGTTATCCATCAAGTAGTCGAAAAATAATCCTATCCGAGCAGATTTAATAATAAAAAGGGATAAAAACAGAAACAATCAGAAAAGGGCCAATCTTTATTTGAACACGTGACATATCACTCTGCGGATGTGTAAATATGCAAATGAAATAAAAAGCACCCATATATAAAAATCAAATATTTACGTAAAACATGATAAAGTGGATTAATGCACCTGCCTATTGACAAGCGAAATGGAAAGTGAAGTTCCCCGAAGCGCTGAGCTTGATCCCGCATCAGAATTCAGCACACGCAGCTCTGCCACACAGCTGCGTCAAGATAATCGCTAAAATTACGTCCAAGAAACAATTTTCCATTAAGGCCTCAGAGCAGACAACTTTTGGGAGTCCTCGACACTAATACTGCGTACGCAATAACTCATAACTAAAGAACGATAATTGGTTAATTTTTTGTAAAAATTATAAAGCAGTTAAAACTGATGAAAGTAATGCTAGTAAATAATGGTAATAATCAGATAATTACTCAAGTAATCCAATATTAAAATGACTGTATTTTTTATTTCTTCAAGAAAACCCTTTTTAAACATTAACTGTCTTTATTCAATCACAATTTTTTTGAACTTTAGCCATAAATCACTCTAATTATAATTAATATTCTGTTCCCTAATATAGAATATAAGTTTTTGAAATGTGGTGCTGTAGATGGATAGAATTACTGACCAGGAAGTTATAAGCAGAATAATGGAAGAAAGAACTATATAGACAAGGGATACATTAATAGGTCGCATTTTGAGACATGAAGATATTCTAAAATTAGCATTAGGGAAGAGTGTGGGGTAAGAACAGGAAAGAGAGGCCAAGGATGGAATACATTTAGTAGATTAGGTAAGATGTGTGATATGGTAGTTATGTGGAAATGAAAAAGATTGCGCAAGATAGGTTAGCATGGAGGGTTGCATAAGACCAGTCTAAGGGCTGATTACTACAACAATAACTTAATATATAGAGCTATAAAACTAAGTACCAAGTTATTGCACAATAACGTGAAATTTAAATTGCACATATTGCGCCTGGTAATAAACTGTTCAATAAAATATGGGAAAGCTGTATTAAAAAAAATAAAAATAAAACTTTGACCAACATTAATAATACAAAAGCAACAAGTAATACAAATTAATCCTGAGGCCTTGCTGTATTATATAGATTACGTAAATAAATTCAAACTGAAAATATAATAAACCTAAAAATACCAGTGACACAATATCTTCTATTTTAATAAATGTACATAAATATAGAAGAATAATTAAAATCCATGACTTTACTGAAAATATTAGTAAAATGTTGAAAGACTATGGCATCTGTAATTTTAAAACAACTTTCAAACCTGTCAATTAATTTTTTATCGTGTAGCCAATGAAGCTGAGGTTAATAATCTAGATTTTAATAATAACGTATATTAGAGATGACGTGTAAATTTTGAGATATAATATACGTATGTCAAACGGGAATATGGATAAGAAAGTGATTCTTTCAGCACTAAAGAAAACATCAAATTATTTTAGAAAACTAACGCAAGAGAAACAAGTTTTAAAGAAATTAAACAGTTTAGAAGGAAGACAAGAATGGGAAATTGTCAACCGGACCAGGGACTCGAACCCGGGACCTCCTGATATCCAGCTTAGCTAATCTGAGTCGACGTGCAAGGATCGATTCAATATCTCTCCATTCCCGTAAGCGTAAGCTTCTAATGAAACATTGTATAAAATAGAATACTTCAATATTTTTTCATAGCACAAATAATAGAAACATAGTTTTGTAGCTACAAGTTACCATACATAAAACGAAAAACAATAAAATCTCAATATAACTTTATTGCTATTTAATTATATATATATATATGTATATATAAATATGTATATAATTAAACATAGAACCCATACTTAATCTTTTGTAATGTTATGTTTGTGGTATACCTGATGAAGTCTCAAAAGGGAGACGAAATGTCGTATTTATATTAATTACTTAGCGATAAAATTATATGCTGACTGATTAGTCGTCGTTTTATTTATTGTAGCGCAAATAATAAATACAAAACTGAGACTTTAGAACATATTGCTATTTTTATCAAGAAAATTGAACTACGGAATGTATGTAAAATTTATGCTGATATAAAAATTGTTGGTAAGGGAGGGGTTATTTTCCCCAGTTATTCCTGATGTGCTCCTACAAGTGACGTAAAAGATGAATAAATAATGTATATTTATATATATACTTATTATCAAAACTATTGAAGGTTATGTATCCGAAAGTCAGTAAAATGTCAGTAAATTTAGACAATTTAATGAATAATTGTTAATGTGTAATGTAAATGATGTCCTATATAAGGTAGAAATAAATAGAGTGTGAATATTGCAACACACGGTATGAATTGAAACAATGTGCGTTCTGATTGGCTAGAGCTATGTGTATTATCCCAGCTGGCAGTCATACTGAAAATCACTACTGAGTATGCATTGCAAATAGTGTACATATCTCTGACAATTGAAGGTAGATAACCATATAACACAATTAACATTTTGATTAACTACTTGTTTTGTTCACGTAAATTGGGCGCGATTGAATGTTCATGGGCTGAATTTGTGTTACAGAATAAAATTAAATCTGAGTAATGTCTATTGATTATTTACATATTAATATGATAACAGTGAAGTATTAGACTACCATTAAACTGATATAAATTTAGAAAAGAAGATTAGCAAAATAAAATTGACAATCTATGTTGAATCTGAAACGAATCATAATTAGCAGCGCAGAGGATGTTATTCAAAAACTTATCGTAAGGAAATGGATTTTGTGTTCTAAATGAGATGAAGTTTCTCGTTGGGGTTGAAGTCTTTCCGGAAGCAGGGGACTGAGGAGTATTGCTGTCGGAGGGAAAATTCGAGGGTTGGGGACGTCGTAATTGCGGGTATTCAACAGCCTCAGACACTGACAGGAAACCTCGGCCCGAACGGACTTAACGAACTTTGCGCGTTTTAAATATTCATTGTGTGCTTGCTGTCAAGAAACTTCGCTGCTCCTCGAAATTATAACTCAGTTTGGTTGACGTAATAGAATACGCATGACGTCGCTAACTGCTCGCAAGTGTCTGAGGGCGAGGAAAGGGCTATGAATCTTTGCCGACACGTCTTATTCAGCTTCTATTTCTAATAACAGTCTACGACGTTTACACTAGTTCGCGAAGCAGTGGTTTTATTACTGTCAGACTACGTTAACCATTTATGATACAGCCAATACACCTTAGTTGCAATTAGTTGGGCGTGGATAGAAGAAAGAAGTTTTACACTAAAATTAGATGCTTCCAATCATATTTTCCAATAACGAACTTCTCAATAATTTATACGTTCGTACATAAAAAAATCCGAATACCGTATAATTAAGCGTTTCACTTTGTAGGACACTGTCACGAGCAGCAACCTAACTACGCATTCGTGTAAGGGAATATATAGCTTATTAAATATATCGAATCATTCACGAAAACATTTCATATCGCCGGGAAGGTTGCAACACGGGGGAAATTTTCTCGAAATGATTGTGAGAGAATTTCTGCGCTGCTGGGATTTGATTTGAGGAGACAGACAGCCAGCCTCCCCGTGGAGTTCCGCTCTAATCTTGCAGGGGCGGCCGGGGCTGGTTGTCTTGTTTACAACAGAACTCGTAACAAATGATTGAAATCCGCGGCGGCCAGTGGCCTTAGAGAGCGGACTCGCCTTGCCCGCATTACCGGCCATCAGTTATCCGTCTGACACAAGGGACAGAAGTACACTGCACAAAGGAATCGATCAGAACCTTTGCCAAGTTCTTCCTCCACTTTCAACTTAATGATTAATTTAAATGTTCATTACATTACATTACTGAGTTGAACCGTCAAACTTATAAAGAAATAAAAATCACTTTATAAAGTTAATAAATATGATATTCTATTATTTACTTTATTTAATATCAATATAACTTGAAACAACGAATTTAGAACAAACTAACAAATTTTCCGTTATGCCCCAACCCCAGGGGCGGAAAGAGATAGGGAAGCGTAATAACTAGGGATGGTAGAAGTATAGTAGACGTAAAGAGTAGAATAGCTCAGTCAAGGAAGGCTTTTGCGGAAAAGAGGAATTTACTTACGACTAATAGAAGAATTAGGAAATCATTGCTAAGAATTTTCGTATGGAGCGTGGCGTTATATGGATGCGAAACGTGGACGATAGAAATTGCGGAAAGAAAAACAATAGAAGCCTTTGAAATGTTGTGCTATAGGCGAATGCTGAAAATCAGATGGGTGGGTAGAATCACTAACAAGGAACTTCTAAACAGAATAAGGGAAGAGCGAACAATATGAAGGACGTTGACCAAGATAAGGGATTGATTAATAGGCCACGTTTTAAGACACGAAAGTCTTGTAAAATTAGCATTAGAGGGAAGTGTGTGGGGTTGGAACACAAGATGGAGAAAAGGATGGAATACGCTAAGTAGATTATGGGGGATGTGGGTTGTGCTCGTTATGAGGAAATGAAAAGGCTTAGCACGGAGACTAGTTTTAGGACTGAATATCAAAACAACAAACAACTCTTGTAATCTTTAGAGTTTATTTCTTATACTTATTTAACATACAGATTTCGATTTATGAATTTCCCTTCCGCAAAACGATTTTTTTTGCAGCAGCACAGTCCCCGCTAGTGTTTTCCCTTTTCGATTACTTTCCTTTCTTATTCTGTTTTGGTTGGGTTCTGCATTTTGTAAATCATTCTCATAAGGTGTGTCTTCCAGTTTTTCATTTTTTTTAGAAAAACATTACATTTTGTCTTATAAAGTAGTATCCCCCCTCCCCGCACGCTAGTCTCAGTATTAGGTTTTTCACCGAGCCTTAATACAAATAGATTTCCACATTATACGTAACATATATGCAGCTAAAGACGAATATATACCATTATGTCGAAAAGCTGCAAAAATTATAAGGTCACAGATGTACGACGGCGAAACAAGAGTTCATTCACTAGGTGCATTCATACCTTGGTCAAGTCGGCTGCCTGGACTTCCTCCTTTTCCAGTTACAATAACCCACTTCTATTTAAGAGCCTCCATTGAAAAAAAAGGTTATCTCTTTCTACCCTGACTTCCCCTAAGCGTTAATCATGTTAAAAGTGACTGCTATAGGACTTTTTAAGTTTATATCAATTAGGAGCTGTTGTTCGTCATTTTAGTCGTATTTATTTATATTATCCATGTAATCATTTAATTTGATATTAACCACTTGGTCAACGCGTGAGAAGAATCCAATTTTTAAAATTTTCCTTCTCATAGTCCCTGTCCTATCTAAGCTCACAAAATATGAATTTTACCTTAATGTGCATAAGACTCATATGGTACTTTATTCAGTTCAAGATATCAAGATAACTGGTTACTTGAATAAGCAACAGGGATTGAATAAAACCTAACATCTGAAACATTTTATTCTCCAGCACGTAAAGTGAGGCGAAAAGACTCGATATTTTAACAGAGTACCCGAATTCCACTTCAATAGCAGCTTTTTAGTAATATAAATATTCATCAGGCGTTCACCCTTCCTCCCTTACCTCTACACCTTGCGGCTGAGATACAACATAATCTCGATTTTGAATGACAGAATTCAATTGGGCAACCTCTATTCTCCCGAAGTAGATATCTATATCGGTCGGTTATGCATACGTAAATCCCTTCCGCTGAATCCCCTGCGTGTGCTCCCCTTCATTGTTATTAGGGGCTGAAATTAGGCATTGGAATATACAAGATTGACAGTATCAAACTCCATTCCATTCGACTGTAAAAATCCTATTTTTATAACCCATTTTTAATAATTTCCCCCATATAGTGATAAGAGAGTTTTACTAAAATAGTTTACAAAGTTTGATATGCACGTCTCCAACTGTTTACCTTTTCTCACCCTCTACAACTCATTTTTAGGTGCTTCACTACAACTTAATCAGCTTGATTACTGTCTGCTTCAAACTCAGTGACTTCGGACTCGTCACCAGCCTTGGCAATTTTCTTTTAATATTTATGAAACTGCCTTTAATCACCTTTCGCCCCTCCTCTTACACAAAGGAACTGGACTACACTTAACGGATGTGAATGTTATAATTTATCTCAACAGTTTCATTATCCCGAAAATATATATCAATTTTGGTACTTTTGCGATAAATTTATGTAATATCCTTCACACCCCTCCAAAACAAATCAGAGGGTCTTCCCATGGCATTTGGAGCTCGTGCATGACTTGCGCGCGACGTATTATTTTTGCTCCACTCTCACAGATTTAAAAATTCTTTGCCTAATATTAGACTGCATTTATCCAATTGCATCAAATGACGAATACGTATGTAGAAGTTTGTTTTGATGTAGATGTGCTAGATCTGATGTTGATCCGGCACTACTTTGTAAGTATATCAAAGTCTCAGAATAATCGAAGTGTGCTTTATATTTTTAATTAAATTTATTTATTATCCAAAGAACTAATATGACATTTAGCAAAATGGTATCCGATGGAATAAATTTATATCTTATTAAAGTACGAGGTGAACGGCAGGTATAAATTTGTATAAATTAATATCTACTGCATACCGTTAAGAAGGAAGTTACAAAATTATAAGTGAAGTAATTAAATTAATCTGAATTAATATTATAAATAAGATACAAAGTCAGAAATAAACGAATTTAGTTTGAATTAAAATGTTTCGTCCCCAATTTTTGGGTCTCTCTCAATTCATTCTACAAAAATGTTTATGGACCTATGCACGGTATATATATAATTATATAAATTTATGTAGAATGAACTGAGGAAGTGCCGAAAGTTGAAGCGAAACGTTTTCAGTTTGCTCTCCTCTAGAATCATGAACGCTAATTATTAGGTTGTCTCTAGTCATCAAACGTACAATGAAATATCTCGAAATGCGGTACAAAAACAAGTTCCTAATATTACCGTCTACATAATAATATTACTATACGATTTTATATTATAGAACACTATAATAAATAACTACGTCCTATAAATTTATTGTTATAAAAGACGATAGTGATATTCGAATTAATAATGCGAATGTACTTAAACCCCAAGAGGTAATTATCACATGAAAGAGGAAAAAAGAATATATTCATGGTACGTAAAGTTCGAGCATGCTTCAGAACCCAATTTCTGTACTAAATTTAAATAATGAACTTGTTTCTAAAATTAGATACAATATTATCTAATGGAAGAGCAATGAAACAAAAGTCTATGATTCATAAATGAATTGTTTGACATTAATCATGATGAATGAAACATACAGCCAAATTTTCAGCAAAAATCGTATATATTTCATTGGCGTAACCGTCGCTGTAATACTTCCATCCATTTAAAAATTTACCTCATGAAGTCCTCGACTATGGACGAAACGACGTAAACATATTAAATAAATATTATTAAATTATTTGGTTATAAATTTAGGTATTTTTCTTTATTTTTAAAATCTATGATCGTTATTATTTTAGGAATGCTAGTATAATTACTTTAACTGCAATTTTATTTAAAATTATTTGGCTGAATCTTCTAAAAATAAAACAACAGCATTTTTACCTACTATTCAGAATATTATATCGATTTGAGATTAGGTTTATATGCGGAAATTAGTGTAAATAGAAGCTTGTAATGTTAGCATTATAGTCCTGAATAGTTACATTTTTATTCGATGGTTTGCTTAATAAACTTCTTCTGATTCGGACTTTTAATTTTCATTACAATTTTTTTGTTTATTGAGTGCAATTTGTCTCGTGTGGTTTCTGCGAAGCGATGCCTGCTATGGAGAACTATAGAGCGCTCTGCCGATGATTAGATTGAGGCTGCGTTAAATTGAGTAGTGCTTGTGGTCTGCGTCCATCAAACATGTCTGAAATTAACAGCTTAATTAGCAGAGGCCAATTCCATGCGTGCCTTACATCGCATGCCGTGCTACTTCAAAGCCTGTCACGTTTGTAGCACTCGTTACGGTTATCCACAGCTTGCGCCCAATCACGCTGTCTGTAATTGGAGCGAGGTATTTGTCGTCATTTCTTCTACTCTCAACTCTGGAACAGACTCGTCATAAGTAATTTAACACTGTGAAACATTTTAGGTTTGAAATATCCGGATATTACCAAGCAGAATTATACTTCATAAAATATTAATTTATAAGTGTTACATTTATCACTACATTCTTTGCATCAATATAAGTTAAAATGAGAGCAAAAAGACGTATGAATTTCCTAGTCATCGCCGGGTTTCGTTATTATTCAATTGTTTGTAGGTATAAAAATAAAGGGTAAGACCAGTGTGCAATCTGTCACCCATGCTGCTTAACTTATAGAAGAGGCGATGAAGAAAGGTAGATAGGAATATGGAAAAGAAATCATACTGTAATGAGAAAAATTTAACCCCCAAAGATTTTCCGATGATATTGAGATATTAATGGAGTCAGAAGCCTCAGAAAAAATATTAAATGGCATGAACGTGGTCCCGGATGAAAAGTACAACATGAGGATTAATAGAGGGAAAACCAAGGTGATGGAGTATAGCGTGGGAAATAGTGGAATAACAAAGGGTGTTAGATTGGGAAGGTGATATTTTGAAGAAGTTAAGAAATTCTGCGAATTTGGCAGCATAATAACTAGGGATGGAAGAAGTGTAGTAGACATAAAGAGTAGGATAGCGCAGACTAGGAACGCTTTTGCAAAAAAGAGGAATTTATTTACGGTTAATATAAGTACGAATGTTAGGATATCATTATTAAAAATATTCGTATGGAGTACGGCGTTGTGTGGGTGTGAAAAGTGGATGGTAGAAAAAGAAGAGAAGCTTTTGAAATGTGGTGTTATATGAGTCTAAGGACAGACAACTGCAACAACATTGGTGAAAAGACGATAAAGCGCGTCATTTAATATATCAAAACATAAATTTCTATATCAAAAATATTCTCAAAAATCGTTCATTAATATTTAAAAATAATTCAATCTGCCCTGGACGTTGCGGCAGCAACAAAAAATTGTAATATTGTTTTAATTATTGAACTGAAGAGGTCCTGAAAGTTAGGAACGAAACGTTTGAATTGAGATTAAATTCTTCTCTCCATGACTTGGCTATTCTTTGTATTTTATTTAAGCAAGATATATTTTTCTCCTTTCTTTTATCATAGTTCAGAAAGCAATAAATACTTTATTTACTTATAATTAAATTATAATTGCTATTGAATATTATTATTTGAAACATTTCCTCATTTACAATGTTTTATGCAATTAACTTTTACAGCTTTCAGAAGATTCGACAAGAATTTCGAGATAAAATTAGAGCGCTTGTTAGTAACAACGCTGTGATTGAGACACATTTTTCCAAAATCATTTCTTTTCTTTTATTCATGTGTTTATCTTTTAGACCTAATACGTGAAGGGGAGCACCGGGTGATGTTTAATTAAGATATTTTTTTAGAATTTTAATTAACACTGAATCTAGACTGTATTCGTCAAAGTTTGGTGTTTAACCTAAAGAAACCAGTAAATAAGTCCTGAAGAAAAAAAATTATTTGTTCTTCTTCGTTATTTTATAATCACACATGTGAGTTAACATTTATCTGTTATTCTTTCACCCGTAATCTAGATTAGTCACTGAAAGGCCGTACGTTATTTGCTTGCAATTGTACCACGGCAAGCAAATAACGTGTACAGTTATAAGTACCATATTTGTTTCCTTTGAGGGCTGTTTTATTTGTATATTGTAACTGAAAAAATTGGCGAGTCTGTAATAGGACGCCCATTCTTTTAATAAGCAAGAACTTAAAACCATGAGCTGACCCCAGTTGTTTGGCACAAAAGGCACGAGTGGACAAAGAAACAAAGCTGTTGCCTTCGGCTGCACTCAAGACTCTAAGGGAATACATGAAAGCCCTTTGACAGGATACATCACAACTACTGCAAATTTGGAGCCTGTGTGACACTAAGTGATGTCCGCTCTCGTAGCATAACAATCACCTAATGGAATGATACAATTGAGCAGATTTTTATGAATCAGTGAGTTTAATGTTATTAATTATAATTACATGACATTCCTATGACCTACACGGATCGGACTGAGTTAATTAATTAAATACCCGGCACGTGGCTAGAGCGGCGGGCCTAAGACAACGAATATTACAGCCACTGCAGACGTTACAATAAGTTTTTGTACCAATAGTTACATTCACGTTGTGTCATCTCCAGTTTAATAGCATATAAAGGGACAGACATGGTGCATGTTGTAGGTAGAGCAAGGTAGCCGAGAGTTGAATGTGATATGGGGAAAGCGTCAAGCAGGACGGCTTGTTGATACGTTTTTCACAGCCTTCCCATGGCTGAAGTGAGGTTTGCTGCGAAGACGCAGCCTTTCCTTCTCCATGCCTCGACCAGTTTAGAAAACTCTCAAATGTGATCAATGTACCTGTTCTTATACATATGAGTCTACTTTTATTGTGTTATCTGAGTTAATCGTAAATTTGTAATAAGAGCAGGTTAAACTACACATTTCTATAAAAAAAGCAATGTCACCTTTAAAACCAGAAAACAATAGCTTTTATCATTTATTGAAACAAAACTATATATTAATTTTGATTTCAATTTTAGAGATTGCCATAAAAAATGATAAACACTAACTGAAACATAACAATTTTTAATATGGAATTTTTACAGTATAAAAACAAATTTGGTATTAACATGATTACTATCGTAAATCTATTGTTATCAATAATTTTATTTAAATATATAATTTCTAACTTTCCTCATGGAATGTACAATATTCCAGACTGCTGGCCTACACAGAACACTTATCGAGTTTTGAAGTTCAATAAATTGTTCGCTCCTGTGCTATCCAAACACACTCTGCAACATAAATCCACGAGTTGTCGAAATTTATATTGAAAAACACTTTCAATGAATCCAGAACTTTTGTCAAAACTTAGCCACGTCTAAATTTAAATCGTCAAAAGTTTCGATATTAGTTATTAAAATTCAAATCGACTTATCGAATCTCGTAGAACGAGATTTGTTAAGTGCTAGTCCACATAAATTTTTAATTATAGCTAAAAAAGTTTTGATCTACTCCAAAACTAAGCGTATTATTTTCACTTTTCTGGAATTCATAATATTCTCGTTTTTAAAAATATATATAGATTCTAAAATCATCCTTTTAATTATATTATTTTGTTTATACATTATTTTAACATTATAATAGCAATATTATGTTTTAAATTTAAATGCTGTAGTGATAAAACAATATTTGCTCTAATATTTCTCTTAGCATTTTTTTATGATTATATATTCTAGTAATATGATTAATTCCTGTGTTTTTAATATAATTCTTTTTTAATCATAACAATTAATTTTATATACTACATTACCAACATTTCTGCTTACAAAACGCTGGGCAGGCCAATTTTAGAATTTGGGGTAATGTTCTGGGATCCATATGGAAATGAACACAGTCTAGCGTTGGAAAAAATACAAAAACGGGCTGAAAATTTGTTTGGGGGTCGATTCGCGAAAAACCCTCACAAGAATTTAGAAGTTCTCAGTAATTTTTTTGTTATTTAACAGCTGTTAAATATTCTATGCATTTTGAGGAGCAAAACGTTGTTTTTTGAGTTTTGTTACTTGTTCCTTGTGCAACTACTATTTCATTATCACCACTATTATTTGACTCAGGTACTTTATTAGCTATACTTATTGTTTTACAATAATGTGTGATATTATGTTTATTTATTTTTGTTTTATCTATTGTCTCATAAACCGACTTGATTGATTAGTGACCACGTTACTTTACAACTACTCCTGTATTTATATAATAATTTATAATGATAATGAGGGGTACAAAACAAACTATAAGAGATATATTTCATATTATTGAATAGGTTGAAGTCTTTTAAATAATTAAATATCGTTTATAAATCTTGGGTCACATTTCTTGTAGTCGTCCGGAATTCCATATTCTCTTCTTTTAATTAGATGTCGGGTGGTGTATAAAGTTTAAAGGTTATTAGTATGTTTATTTTTGATAACTCTTACCCACTTTGTAATACATTTTAAGTGTATTGTTTATATAATTATTGTTGTTTTTATTATAGTATTCAGTCCAATGACTGGTTTGATGCAACTCTCCATGCTAACCTATCTTTTGCAAGACTTTTCATATCTGCATAACTGGCACATCCAATGTCGTCCCTAATCTTCTTAGCGTATTCCTTCCTTGGCCTCCCTTTTCTGTACTTACCCCTCACTCTTCTCTCTAATGCTAATTTTAAAATATTATAACGTGGCCTATTAATCTATCCCTTCTCTTGGTCAACGTCCTTCATATTGTTCGCTCTTCCCCTATTCTGTTTAGAAGTTCCACGTTAGTTACTCTATCCACCCATCTGATTTTCAGCATTCTCATATAGCATTAAATTTCAAAGGCTTCTATTATTTTCCTTTCCGAAACTCCTACCGTCAACGTTCGCACCCATATAACATCACGCTCCGTAGGAACATTTATAGCAACGGTTTTCTAATGTTTACACTTACATAAGCCGTAAGTAAATTCCTCTTTTTCGCAAAAGACTTCCTTTCCTTTGCTATGCTAATCTTTATGTTTACTGTACATCTACCATCCCTAGTTATTATAATCCCTAATAGCAGAGTTCCTTTACTTCCTTTAAAATATCCCTTCCCAATCTAACACCCTTTGTTATTCCACTGTTTTCCTCACTACACTCCATTTCCTTGGTTTTCCCTCTATTAATCCTCATATTGAACTCTTTCTCTGGGACCACGTTCAAGCCATTTATTATGCTTTCAAAGTCTTAATCTGACTCCCCCAATACTACAATGTCATCGGCAAAGCCAAGGGGATTTATTTTTCTCCTTACAGTATGATTCCTTTTCCATATTCCATTTTAACTTTCTTCATCACCTGTTCTATACCTAAGTTAAAGAGCATTGGCGACAGACTGCATCCTTGTCTTACTTCTTTCTAGATTTCTGGTTTATTTTCTTCTTCAATTCCAATTACTGCTGACTGCCTTATTTAGATTTTATGTATAAGCTTTCTTTTCAATATTTTAATATGTCATCATTATTCTTCTTCTTTATATTACAATACCATAAGTCATTTATCAATATTTTTGGGTAAATTTTTTGTTTAAAATATTTTGTGTTATTTAATTTGTACGTGACTACGACAATACCGAAAGCTCCTGAAAAATTGAATAATTTGAAATTAAAATTAATTGCATTAAATGGTTTGATCGATAAAACCTAGGGATTTCAACATCATATGAATTGAAATAGCAGTCATTTAAAATTAAAATATTATCTTGAATAAATTATCAGAAAACATTGTTGTCTGCAGTTCTTTCTGACTTGCGAAAAACATTCATATTTATTTCAAAACGAGCACAAATTCAATGGATAAAACAAGGGGAAAGGTAAGGACCAAGAACCTCCGTCCACAGCGATTTTTAAAGTTCGTGTATCAAAATTATACGATTGGTTTCACGTTAAGAATTTCATCTTGTAGTTAATTTTTTTATAAATTCTGACTCTTAAGACTATTTATATAATGTCTATTTCACCAACTGAATAAAAGAACTCTCTCTAGAAATATTTGTTATCTTCGAAAGAAAATTCAATTCTTCAATGCCTGTGACAGCAGAAAAAGAAGGTTCCAGCGTTATTCGTGTTCCGAAGTGGGGTAAACACAAACTGTCCGCTCGGACCCCTTGGGGCCGTCATAAAACCTGCCCCTCTGGTGTGCCAACAATATATACAGGCAGACTTCAGACAAAGCACGAGGAATGCGCAGAATTCACACACATTCTTTGCTGTATCTTTGGTTAAAATTAATACTATATTGCTCGCTTCAGATAAATATTAAAGTGACATTGTTACGTCAATTGTGACAAGATTTCATTTTCATTCAACATAAAATTCTTAAATAATGCCTTAACAAACAATAATTGAATTTTTGTTATCGTACGTAATTTAAAGCAAATAATTAACTGTTCTCTACAAGCTTGTATAAAGAACAAATAGTTATAATTAGAAATACTACTCAATCATAAATATACAGTTGAACAAAACAGCTGATATAACAGCTCCTTTACTTGAAACTATACATTAAACGGTTCGACGACGTTACGTTCTTATTTTTTGGATTATTCAGGTACATAATTTACGTTAAATACAAAGTGAATTTTGGTTCGTGGACTGCCACCAGAGATGGTTACGCCTTTTAAATCTTTTATAAATAGTGATAGTGGCTTTCTTGTGTATGAATAAGATATTGCCACATAACCTAGTACCCGATAAACGCTTAAGTTAATTATTTAAAAATATAATAATATAGGTGACATATTTACGTCACATTTTAATTATATTTTACTTTTATTACTGAATTTCTTAATAAAATATATTTTTCGACCATTAACTGTTTTTTTTTGTATAAATGTTTCACTTGAGGTATCATTAGAAAACTATAGTGTTCATTATTGATTAACGACTTGATTTTAAATACGATTTTGATGATAATTCGTGGTCTTTTATTTATAACAGGAAAATATTGTTTTCCCTTTTACATAAATTAATTGGAAGAAACATTTTATATAAATTTGTGATTGAAAATATTAGTGTCTATTCATTAATACACAAGAGAGATCAATACTGTTGTTTCGTCTGGTATATTTCGTCTTTATTTATTTTTGAATAAAATTGTTATGCTAAATATTTTTTCCCTTTATAAGTTGGAATTATTAAATTTTTATTTAGCTTATTACGCTAAATAACATCGTATTGTATATAATAGGAGAAAGGACACGTGCAACTACGTTTTTATGTTCTCTTTGAAATAATTTTTATTTCTGTCATTTATATTGCTAGCTTACTTCATTTTAATTATTTATAACATTGTTAGCCTTTTTTCTCTTACATCTATAACAAAAAATTCTTCCATTTTTTTTCAGTAATACTAACTAAAAACTAGAGACATGATTAGAGGGATATATGGTGAAGGGGGTAGGTGAATGAAGGGGATATACTGTTATATCACAGTTGGATGAATATGGAAGAGAAGAAATAGCGGACACTCTAATATGAAGAGAGAGGAAAACTATAGTAAGTAGTAGCTGCTTCCATCGTTTTTATACATTAAATGGGATTTACAAACTAAGATATTACAATTTATTAATTTATTTATTTTAGTTCAGGTATTTTTATTTATTTATTGCTAACATCAAATTTGGAAGCACTTGCCTTCAGGGGGCCTGTAGATCAGACCGTGTATTATGCAGAATGCTCTCCCTGCATAAGTTCTACCAGTAATACTCCGTGGAGACGCAGGAAGTCGGCCTTCACTCTTGTCTCCTGAGCTTCCTTTTGGAGGCAGGAGAAATGTTTTCAGTGTTTTACTTCCTCCTACCTTCCTGTGTCTCCACTTCTCTAGCACAGGTTGTAATTACAGCTACTAGTTCACTTTTTGTATTCTTATGTCAGTCTACCACTGTTGGTAAAGCATTAGATTCTTAATAGAGAACGTGGGCTTTCCCGGTGTATATTATTCAAGAACAATTCTCGGGTTTTCAACCGGGTAAGTATAAAGTTTGAACACAACGTTTCCATGGCTTGCTCTGCCATCTTCTTCGGGTGAACTGAAGAAGATGGCAGAGCAAGCCATGGAAACCTTGTGTTCAAACTTTATACTTACCCGGTTGAAAACCCGAGAATTGTTCTTCATTAGATTCTTAATCTCAGGAACGTGGGTTCGTGCCCCACGTCGGACTCAATAATGTAATTATTTTATTTATCTCGCAGCTATATAACTAGTTTACTTATTCTATTTTTATGCCCGGCTCTGTGCGATTATTCAGGAAACTGCGGCCTGCGTGAGTTTTCTCACCCGAGAGTGATTGCAGGGCTCACCTATGTTGGGAATGCCACGCACTCTCTCTGATTTTTCTAATCAAAGTTCTCACTTGCCGAGACACCTACACCTATTTTAGGAGGTATATGTACTGTGGTCGAAGACCTTGGGCATATGGCAAGAGTTGTCCGCTGATCCCATTGGATCAGTCGGCTAACTGCCTCCTAAAACTTGTAGAGACATGGAGAAGGGAATGCTGCAACCCCACAGCAAACTCGTCTCCCGTCTTAAAGAAGGGCGTGAGAATAGCACCCAATAGCCCAACTTACCCGATGCAGGTTTACTAGAGTTTTCCCTGCATCTCTTTAGGTGAAACACCGGGTAGGATCCTTAAACCCGAGTAGGATCCTTAGCCCGGGGGCCCTAGTTAACCCTTGGCTACCTTGCTCTACCTTCCTCATCCCCCCTTTTCAATTCTCTTCCTATGCTGTTAAAGGGAAGTTGCCTGTTTCAGGATCACCCTCATGTTGCCTGTTAACCCCCAAAAAAGTGCGATTATTAACAAAACGTCAATGACGTCATAATACGTCACGTATTGGAAATACAACTTCTTTCTTTTCCTCAGGGTTAATACGTGACTTCACTTACATCCAAATAATGTACTATGCTACAGAATGGAAAAAGTTTATATAAATGTTCACAAGCATATGAAGCAACTTTGAATGAACCATCAAAAATCCACATAATATACAAACCAAACATTTTACCCTTGATGAAGTGATTATTATTTAATATTCACTGTTATAGGTTTCCCAACCAAAGTATTTCCATCAATCTCTGCCCTTTTCAGAGTCCCCTCTCTTCATTTATCTTTCTTTCAAATAAGGTAAGCTTCGTTACAATATCCGACATCTGATGTCCAGAAACGACACACCTCTCCGTCAAAGGATATATCTTTCCTTCCTCCGTCTTAGGAAAATGAATGTTGTTGCTGTATTCATTCTACACGTTCCTGTAGATAGCTTTCACGGAATCCTTTCAATCAGGACTACAAATATAATAAAAAGTGTGGCGTATTTATATATATTTAGGGTTTGTTAATAATAGATAAATATATTTAACTTCCTCATTGACTGAACGGCTTCTGTGCTATGTAGTTTATAGGAAAGTCGGAAGGATCATTCAAAAATTTCCAGATCATTATTTCAAAATATTTTTTGCAACCACCTGGAAACTCCTTACTTTGTACAGTATTGCCTGAATCTCTTGACCTTGGGTCTTTTACTTTACTTTTTAAACATATTGCTAATGTTCAAATATTGATTTTTAGGTTCCTTTTAATAATAAACCGCTATAGATACAGTACTGAAACTTTTACTGATTCTTTTCGGTATTATTTTATAAGTGAAGAAGTAGAGTAAATTGTTTTATTATAGATTAAATTTTTTCAACAAGAACTGTTTCTGAAGGACAATTTTAGAATTTCTTATCCACAACCTATAATTTAAATCTTTTTTTTCTAACCTATGCAAATTTCAGTGCTGTTTCCATTTAAACTTTGGTATGATATGGCATTCTAACTCTATTTAATTTAAAACGAGAAAAGTATTTCTGCCTTGTCCCACCGGTCTACTGCGGACTGTCTGCAATACAAATATTATCTCAATCCTAAATAAGCAAGTACTTTATAAGATTTGGATTCGCTACTCTGCAGCACCGCCATAAAATCACGATAAATATTCCTGTTTAGTGTCTCATTTTGTGCCGTATATGTTTGAAAATGTTTTTAAGTGCAAAGAAAAATGGCTAAATAAAATTTAAATTTATTTTGATATATAAAATTAAAACATCACAAAAATAGTTACTACCAATGTCAAAATTAAGCAAAATACTCAATAAAATTTATCCATAACCTCTATAAAAAGCAGTCGGCAGTAATTATAATTAAAGGACAAGAAAAAGTAAGCCAAGGATGCAGTCTGTCACCCATGCTCTTAAACGTTTGTATAGATCAGGCGATGAAGAAGATAAAAATAAATATGGAAAGGGAATCAAAATGCAAGAGAAACCCCTAAGGTTTGCTGATGACATTGTAGTATTAGCAGAGTCGGAACAAGACTTGGAAACCATAATAAATAGCATGAACGGGGTTCCCGGAAGAAAAGTATAACATGATGATTAATAGGGGGAAAACCAAGGTGATGGAGGATAGTATGGGAAATAGCGAAATAACAATGGTTGTTGGATTGGAAAGTGATATTTTGAAGAAAGTAATCTGATACTTGGAAACATAATAACTTGAAATGGTAGAAGATGTAAAGAGTAGGATATCACAGGCAAGGAAGGGTTTCTTAATAACGAGGAATTTACCAACGGCTAACATAAGAATGAATATTACCAAAACTATTCCTATGGAGTGTGGTGTTTTATGGATGCGAAACGTGGACTATGGGAGTTGCAGACAGAAAATGAATAGAAGCTTTCGAAATGTGGTACTATAGGAGAATGCTGAAAATCAGATGGGTGGATCAGGAAGCTCTGAGCAGAGAATAATTTAGAGGACTTTGACCAAGAGAAGGGATAGATTAACAGACCACGTTCTGAGACATGAGGGAAGTGTGTGGAGTATTAGTAGAAGAGGAAAGCCATGAATGGAATACGCTAAGCAGATTAGGAAGTATGTGGGTTGTCTCTTTTCATGCCATTTCAGGTGTTAGGCCACATTATTAAGATGCAGTGGATGTAGTTTTCGGTACTTAACACAAAATTTTAATCTATGTTCAAATCATTTGGAATTATTTAAATTTTTCTGCTAAAATGTGACACTTTGTCGTGATGTATACCACATACGGTATCCAAATTCCATAATAGATCTAGTTTTCTACAAAATAATTTACCCGAGTAAGTGAAGGTCGCAGAAGGAAATATTTTCTTTGTCCGGATTATGATATGATGTGAATGCTGGATGAAGTGTGAAAGAAGGCAGACAATCGGGACGCAGGACGCCAATAGCCTGCATTCTGGCTGTCCTGTCCGAGCGGGACAATGTGTTTGGCATCTCCGCCCCGTGTTTGCACTTTATTGCGGATTCCAAAGGGCACAATACGAACCCTCTGTGCTCCTGTCAACATGAGGCTCTTTATAGACTTTTCTTAAAAGTCGAGTCCATTAATTAAATTCCGCTTCTTTATAGTAGAAGTTTTCGAACATCTGGTTTTCATAGTCAAAACAGGTGGATCAGCCACAGTATATCTATGACGTTTAAGATTTCAAGATATTTCAGAAATGAACCTTATTTAAGACACTGAACGTCAAAGCAACGGAGGCAGGCAAACGTAATTTACTATAACTCTTTGGCAACGGTTGTTTTTTCAACTCTTAATTTAAGATTGTAACTAATTTTTAAATTATTAAGATAAATTAAATTCGTATTTTTCAGAAAACTAAATTTTTTTGTTCAACTACAATGAGAGATAGTAGGCAGATTTTGAATTTCATCAATGAAAATAGGAAGCATAAATATTGAAATTTCCCTAATATCGCTGGCTTGATCAATAGAACTTCCCACTCTCTTGATTTCTTTAACTTTCAAGACGCGTTACTGTATGGAGATAAGATAAAGCTAACGAAAACGAATGCTGGAAGAGATTATTTTTAGACTGAATAATAACAAGCAAGATTTCTAATACATAACAAATGGTATTGATATGAATAGGTGTAGTGTGACCTTTGTTTACACAGACAATAATAAGGAAATTGTAAAAGAAAGAATAGTTAACTTTGATATAATTAATTTAATTATGATGATAAGATCGAAACTATGGTAATACAATATAAAATTATTTACAAAAAATAATATAAATAAATTTACGAAAAAAATGAATTATCAATTTGGCTATGTCGGTAAAGCAAAAATAATCTATGCAGCTCCTAAAAACAGCTGCTCTCGGGAACGCGGGTGAAATACGATATTAATGAAATAAAAAACAATCGCGCTTCAAACGAGAATGCTTTTCAAGGAAAAACGGGGTAAAAGTGTGGTTACCGAATGTTAACGCCTGGTGACGTCGTTCTTCGTTCCTATTCGTACGCCGGCTGCTCCTCTGCTTTATCACGTCTTCTTCTGATTAAGATCTTCTAGCGCCTCTACTTCAGATTAAATCCGCATCAAATGCTACCTTTTTATTTTCTGTACTCCCACCAAATGAATCTCTCTTCACGAAACGTGCAGAAACTAATTTTATAAATGTTGCTTTTTCTGCCACTGATACCTCTCTGCGCCTTCTCAGGCAAACTCCCTGCACCATCTTTTCAACAATAATCCCAGGCAGACTCTGCTCCATCTGCTCAACAACACACTCGAGGCAATAATGTGTCGTAATCGGCGACGTTTCACCCCGACGTGACCTTGACCATCCTCGCTTTCGTCCTGCTGTACCCGACTCGGTAGAATATGAAACTAAACTAGTTTTGATTTACCGATTCAATGTGGGGGACATGATCCACCACATAAGGGAGATATTATTTTAATGACTAGAAAATAATATATTTAGAATAAAATTCCATTTATAATAACAAAAAATTTACTTTATCCTTAATAACTATACAAAAATTTTACTATTTTCCTCTTTTAACATTATCAGCCGGCAGTTCTTTATAATAAAACACGATATACATATTTAAAAAAATGATACAGATAATTAATTCTAACAAATAAAAATTCTATATCTCCACACTCAGGGTTGTATGGTATGGGCCTTCTCATAGAACGGAAGTATTTCACAAAATCTACTCGGTCCAGGTATTATAAGAAATCAGCAAAAACGTTACAGAGGTAATTAACTACAATGTCAGCATAATAGACCTTCCAGCGTCTTATTTCTGCTATTTCCACTTATTTCGATCGTTCTCGATCACGCCTTGCATCCGCTCCGATTTTCCAGCTTTAGCCTCGTCTGACCATCTCCTCTCGTCCCTAAAATCTGTCTTCTGATTCTGTGATATGTTTCTGTCTCTTATTTTCTTGTCTGCAAGTGTTTTCAATACCTTCTCCCCACTGGCAGGGATGTATATTAACCAAATTGATTGTTACTCTTCTCTCAGAAGAATAGTTTTCCCCTCTCCCCCAAGGCGATTGGGGAAAATCCACGCTTATTCCCAAGCTTCCATCTGCACATCCCAGAGGCCACGGAGTTAATCCCACTGACGTCCGAATGTCTGACTTTTATTATCCCTATTTGTCAAACAAAACAATATTTCTTTTCTTTTGACTCCTTACTGCCAAAGTCAGAGAATATGCATTTGACCGTTACATTGTATTATATTTTAAATAACAGATTTTATTTACAATTTTGGGCGCCACCTTAGTTCTGAGCTGCAAAACCAAGGAAAGCAATAAATATACTTGAGGCGTCGATTGATTTCTAATATAGCAAGTGAACTTAAAGCAAATTATACAATGCAAAGGAATATTCTTGTTTATGTTGATGAAACATTATTAATGATTTTAATACAACCTACCATCATCACCCACCCACGTTGTATGTTTCTCAGGTACTCACAAAAATAAATAAACCTGACCCATTCTGCTAAAGTAGGTTAATTAAATGGATTAACCTACCTTCACGTTATAATATAAATTATATACCCCATTTTATTTTTATATTCTTTTAATATTGTATATACTGAATCATTATTGTCCAAAATGATAATCTGTACGATAAAAGTTTTTTATGTAAATAAAAAATACAAGATAAGCAAATTATAGATTATAAGTCCGTCATGTGGAATAGTATTTGTACTCAGTTTTTCAGAACAGCTTTTCGTTGTTTAAACATTCTGCGTAAAAAATAGGCCAGATGTGGGACTATCTTTTGCCTTGTTTTGCCTTGAACAAATGATCGCACTTAACCTAAGTTTTGCGATTAGTATATTAAACACAAAACAAGAGCTCATGATATAGCACAAATAAACAAATATTTAAACGGAAATACACATGCAATAGCCTCAGAATTTACTTCAGCGGTATATGAAAAAGCATTCAGTCAATGTGTTTAGAAATTAGTTAACTTAAATTGTTCCAATGAAGTTATTGGTAGTTAGTGGTGTGCAATTATTAAAGTAACAATAGTTTCCAACCGATTAACGCCGAAAGGAATTCTATTTTTAGACCTAAAATATGTTCCATGGCCTCACGTCGTTGCTCGTTAGAAATGTGACAATGTAACACATTATGCAGGAGGACATAAAAAATGTGCAGCATTAGAAACTCTACGCGATTAAAGGCAACGTTGTCCTTAATATCTGGAAAAAATCTGGAGTATGGATTTTGTGGGGTAAAATGGACAAGTGAAAAACGACAAAAGACAATAATGACGGGGAAATAGGTTAATTTACGCGGGGAAATATGACGGTCGGTTACAATATATTTATTAACTTTCTTAATGGCAGGCAGAATATTTTACCAAATTAGTAATTTAAAGTGACAATGATTCCTAAAAATAAATATAATCTTTATATTTAAAAATGAATCCTTATTTCCCTTGGTCACGTCATAACTTAAGAACGGCTTTACTGATTTCATTAATCCTTTTTATAAGGTTTCTAATACTTTGTACAAGGTTCTTAAAATTTCGCTGAAAATTCTAAAAGTTCAGAAAACTTAAGTACGAGAAGGTTAATTTTCTTCCACGCATTTGAACTTCCAAGTGATTGTTGGTTGCCTATATCTCCCGTCTGGACGACCTTCCATTTCCCTCTACATATTGCCCACGCCATATCACGTGGTATGCATGGTTATACAGAAAAAATAAGGGACTCAGTTCGGTCTTCAAAAGGCCACCAACTAGACGTACCAACTTAGGTTGCAGAACTCGCAATGCTGCAAGTCAAACTGACGAGAAATTCGAAGCGCGAAATGAAGTTGAACGGAAGCGATGGAATCGAATTCAACAAAGTAGAATTGTTACGTTTATTCCTTATCGAGCCGCATTCAATTAAGACGTTGCAATCGATTACAGTTCACTTCAAATCGTTGCTATTTCAACAATGAACTTTGTGTGTCCACATTGCAATGCATTAAAGTTTAAAAATGAATCCCCTGGATTGTGTTGATCCAGCGGTCAAGTCAAATTGACGCCCTTGGTACAACCACCAGAGCCATTATATTCATTGGTTTCTGAAAATGGACCTGACTATAAATATTTTTGACTCATATCCAGCAATACAATAATAATTGCTTTCAAATGACTTCATTTGTGGCAACACATGTTATACGAGATAACTTTATTTCAATTGACTTGGTGTAAAGTACGTTGGTTCCTATGAATTGCCAAATAAACCCGAAGTGAATGTATTTACAGAACTTGATGGGAGAATGGCAGTGCTGCCAACGTATTTTGCCAGCCTCATGGCAGTACAAACACTTCGCTATACAATTATCTATATTACATCTGTTTACCTTTGAAGATTTAGGGTCGAATATATCATCGAAGAGGTTCTTACTACAAATTTTTGCAAATTTATTTCTTGGGCGATTCAGTAAGCCAAGTCGATCAGCGATGTGAACACAACAATTCGGAAAAAAAGACCAATTGTGGAACAAATCCAAACATTTTTCCCTCATCACTTCGAATTGGTTGTGTTATTCAAAACCACATTAGAGCGCATACCATCTGATAACCACTAAATTGTCATTAGAGCCGATAAGACGCCAGAAGAACAACAAGCAAAACGTTTTAATTCGCCGACAATGAATTCGCTATTGTCGTCGTGGCTAAATTTAGAAAACCGAGATATTGTTTTACATAGGCGGAACGATCAACTGCAGCGTGTTTCCGAAACACATCGATCATATTATGCGTTACAATATCCTGTCTTATCTTGGCAAGGTTAAGATGGGTATCACTTTGCAATCAAGATGATCAATCCAGTTACAGGTAAATAACCAATCTACTTTTACTACCTTAATCACAGCTTTACTGTATCCTATTATCACAAAAATTTATTTACAGGTGCCGAAACTATCAAAAAAGTTAGTTCATTGAATTATTATTCATACAGACTGATGGTTCGGGAAAATGAGGACAATCACATCTTAAAATGTCGGCGTCTATTTCACCAATATGCAGTGCATATGTACGTCAAAGTTGAAACTAAGCGATTGACATTTATCAGGTTGAATGTTAGTCGAAAAAAAATTTTGAGATCATTACCATTTATTGCGTTTTCCCGACAATATTTGTGTATAATTTCAACCCCTTGCAGCACGAAGGAGGGGGTATGTAAATGAGTCATATGAAAATAACAAGTTTGGTGTCGAAACCGGTGCAATGCGAGGCGCTGTGTTACATTATGAGTTTTAATATGCTAAATCGCATAAAAACTCATCACTTAAATGGAGAAGTATTTATATTCTGTTAGAGTACTGAAAATATTTTTAACACTGTTATTGTACCGGGAGTAATTTTGAGTTACTGCGACTATATTTTAAGGTTCAATGCCGGTTGAATCATGTGTTCAATAAGAATTAAATAATGTACCGGGATAATATAAATAAATACCCGGGCAACGCCGGGTCCCCAGCTAGTTAAGTATATAAATAATAATAAAACTTAAATATTTGAATGTATGGAAAAATACAAACAATTTTTCATCTTAAATCTCATTTTGGTTGTAATCGTCAGTTGATACAGTCCATGACGCAATTTTTTTATTTGTAAATCTACTTTTTAACACGATATATGTATGATTGCAAATATATATTGTAGTGTAAAAACCAGGGTACCTTTTGTTTTCTTATATTATTTTATTGAAAATATTTTAATAAGGTTGCTATTATTGCTTAAATTGTTCATAAAATATTGTTGGGGTGAATGAATATTGTTAGAATGATTGGAGTGTGGCTACAATGAGACATTTCTGGTGGATTGTAGTCTCTTCTGTATATATAATTGTTGCGTGGCCAAACCACGAATTGATTGCTGGGATCCTGTGTTGTACGAAAATCTTCTAGAATGTTCTCGAAACAATTTAAACATTTCGACAAAAGAGGGAAACAGTGTGTTCGTTTGTAATTAGTTGAAGCAGGTCACATGACGAACAACTCAGTCGGGTGGTGGACCCGGACGTAAGACTCCTTGTTAAGCAGTCGGGAAGGTAGCATCAAATGGAACAGACGTATCACTCCGTGTTTTGGCAGATTCGGGTGGTGGACACGGAACTGGAAGGTCTCGGCTGGTGGACCCGAATGTTAAAGGTTGTGTATTGAGACGGTGGACGGACGTGACAGTGGAAATACGTATATCCTGAGAGTCAGACGGCGGGTAGACGCCGAGGTGTGTGGTTGAGTTTTTGGCAGTCTCGGGTGGTGGACCAAGAACTGGAAGGACGTAATTTTAGAGACAGTGTGGAAAGAGCTCGTATTATAAACAAGAAATTCATATGAGTGTGTGAAAACAGTTTTTACACAATATTTTCAATTGTGCTAAGCAAATTGGAAGTCGAATGTTGGGTGTAGTGGAGTTAACACCTACATTTTTGGAGGACAGGAACGAGCACGTGAGAGCTGTGGCTGGTAGAGGCTGTGTTTCAGAGAGTGATGGTGGAGGTCAGGGTACGAAAACATACATCTTCATCGAGTCGCTCATAGTAGAGTGTGAAGTGCAGATATAAGCAGCTAAACAGATCTTGGGTAAGTAAAAAGAAATACGTAAAACTTATCACTTTAATTATAAGTTCACGAATGATTCAGTTTAATTAATCCCATGTATTTTGTTTCGTTTATAAATATATTGTAATATACTTTTTTGTGTATAAAACATTTATTAATTTAAAGTACAAATATGATCAATTTTAATATTTTTGTTTATTAATTTAAGTGAAGACACGGGCTTAATCTCGGGGGATTTTGGGTCTCTCAAGAGATGGAGTATGCATTAGCTGAAAATAGAAAGAAAAATCATTGAATTTTATTTATCCAGAGCAATGAGCAAGTTTCACAATTTTTATATCGCTTACCCACAATTACTGGCCCAACAAACATCCACCTCTCGAATGTTTGTGCGTCTCTGGCTATCTGCTCTCTGGATATCTGCTCTCTGGATATCTGCTCCACTCGCCTCCCTTCTGGGGTCTGCTCACTCGCCTGCCTTCTGCGCTCTGCTCCACTCGCCTGTCTTCTCGGGTCTCTGCCACTCGCCTCCCTTCTGCGGTCTGCTGCACTCGCCTCCCTTCTGGGGTCTGAATATCTGCTCTCTGGATATCTGCTCCACTCGCCTGTCTTCTCGGGTCTCTACCCACTCGCCTCCCTTCTGCGGTCTGAATATCTGCTCTCTGGATATCTGCTCCACTCGCCTGTCTTCTCGGGTCTCTACCCACTCGCCTCCCTTCTGCGGTCTGATCACGAGCCACCCATCGGCTTCCCTTATAAAGCTTCTGACGGGAATTCCCCTATTTCTCAACATTTCGGGGTTCCCCGCCCTCATTTTTCCCGCGGGGGTTCACCATCGTCATTTTTTATACAGGCAAGGCGGGCCTTCCCCGCGGGGAACTACCATCTTTCGGCCGACTAGCCATTGTTGTTGGCCTCATAACGCCACAACGTTACAAAATCCCCCTTTTTATCACAATATATTTATTTCAATATAACTTTATCATTTTCAATTATTTACACTTTTTTTGGAATGTATAAGGAATTTGTTTATGACTTCTGCTTACCAAAAGAGATTTTAAATTTTTGGAGAAAACGTCGTTGTAGCTGAATAAATCTTTTGAAAGTATCTGTAAAAACGTCATCATTTATTTGTCCTCTATACCAATAAATAATAATGAAGTGACTAACTTCCAGACTGAAAGTTTGTCTCGAATAAGCTCCGACAAGGCTCAACGGAACTCAATGAAAATTTTATGGAATAAAACAGATATTTTATCTTATATTTTCGTATGTGTCCACTTAGATATATTGCAGGGTTCACAAGATATTAATATAAATATTAATAAATTTATTGCCGTGCGAAAACCAGAAGGTATAGATTATCTCTGGTACAGCTTAGTTTGATCTCTCTTTATAAATATAATTAACTGTTACGATCTCTAAGTATAGTAAATTATTCAGACTTTTTAAAAGTTACTGTGCTTATTTATGGTACCAAAATATTTATTGACTGGATTAAATTCAGAGGAGTAAAAAGGTAATTTTTTTAAAAAATATGACGGTTTACCCGAAATTTAATTACGTGTTGACAAAGACATTACTGTCGAGTTAATTACTCTAACGGGCTAATAGAACTGAATTTACGGGAAACCAGACAGTTATGTAATAAAAGAGAGTAGACGTGAAGTAAAATTCTATTTAACTCATGTTGTATTATGCTCTACTTTAATTTCTAAATTTAATTTCGAGAGGTGTAATTACTCAGAAAGTACCAATAAATTCTTAAAGCTTCATACAGTAAACAAATCTGAATATAATGACGTCGAAGCATGTATAATTACAGAATTTTCTTTTATGACATAAAAGATAAAAGGTAATGATAGACAAAATTGTGATATTTTATGTTTAACTGAATTTTTTTACAGCGATATTAGCAACGGGACACAATACAACAACATCTACAGAAATACTAAAGTCGCTACTAATACCATATATTATATGAATTAAAATCCATTCATGTTAACTTTACGAATGAAAGAATGATTGACCCTCTATCTCTGCACATAAAAGAAACCACAGTACCATACGAAAATAAAGCCAAGGAAGAACTCAACATAAAATATCAGTATAGATGGAAGATATTCCGATCTGTTCATATATAACAAAATTTTGGTGTCTACCAAAATTATTAAACCAACCTGATCG
This sequence comes from Eucriotettix oculatus, assembly GCA_034510155.1. Taxonomy (NCBI): domain Eukaryota; kingdom Metazoa; phylum Arthropoda; class Insecta; order Orthoptera; family Tetrigidae; genus Eucriotettix; species Eucriotettix oculatus. Next base: position 28,360,430 of record CM067377.1, on the reverse strand, counting down.
TAAGGTATACAACTACGGGGATGAGCAAAATAAAGTAATATTAATCAAATACAGACATTCCAAAATAAAGTTTTACGTGCCATGGTGAATGCCTCATGGTACATTAGAAACGCTGATATCGGTAAAGAGCTTGTCATTACATCTGTTAAAGAAGAAATTAAAAGATTTTGCGGTCAAGCACGAAGAAAGGCATGAAAACAGAAGTTCTTCAGCTCTCGGACAATAAAGACCTGTTCAGAAGACTCAAGCGAAGGAAAGCATTTGAATTAGTGTGAGTGACAAATTACAAAATAGAGCACGCTGCGTGAGCGTGAAATACAGTCGTAGGACAACAATGAAAACTAAAGGATTTCATTGGACTAATTTAGGTAATAAGTAACTAGATAAAAGAATTAGCAAAGTAAAACTAATGGTTGGTCTCTACAGACCAGTTTTAGTTACGGAGGTGGCTTTTAGTGGGTAAAAATTCCACACACCGTGAAGTACGGGATTCACGGCGTCTTTCTGATGATTTTCCACCTGCCAACGCAAAATAAAAGAATTTTTACACAGCTCTGTTAGTAACTATAAATTTGAATTTACTCTGATCAGTAACAATAAATGCCGGAAAGACACAATTAAAATCCTTGAATGCCTCCTCTAATACCAAGTATGATATTTTATATTTCAAAATGAATTCCCTGACAGACAGTTATTAGAGTGCCATTATAAAAGTACAAATATATATATATTTCTCGTTATAACGTAATGAAATATTAAACTATAGAAAAAAATGAGGACACATTTCCGCCTTAGTATTCATTAAAGGGTTCTGAATGTCTGTGAGTTAAAAAGAAAATATATCTTATGAAATTCGGAGCACGCTTGGATGAGCTTCGGACAGTGGCCGTCCAGATGTCGCTCGGAGCGCCCGCATCTTATCTTTCCCTTTAATGAGTTACCATTCTCTTGGAGCGTATGATTCAATATCATGGGCCAGTAATAAAATATCCTCTCTAGTCTTATTCTGGTTCGATCAACCGCATAATTTAAGCTCCTTAAAAGACGGAAAAAAGTTTTGTTTGCCGTAGTCGCCATTCTTGCTTGAGTAAGTCTCTCTTTCCATCTCCCCCCTCACTGTCTCTCCTCTCCCCGCCCCCACACTTATACTCTATTATGACCTACTTCATTTATCATTTCCTGTGTGCAAATATAGAATAATTGTAATATATGTAATAAATTGCATATCTCGTAACAAAATTAGTTTTATACCATTGAAGTGCATGTCTTATTATAAGTTAATTATTAACTGATGTCATTCAGTTGCACCATATCTTTTAAAATTTGAATTATTGAAGTCAGACAAAATTAAAAAGTTATTCATTAAAAATTTCCTTCAGAGAAAATAGTATTTAGTAGCTAGTGACATTGAAAGCATCAAGAACTTAGCCATTGTTTCCTTATGAAGTAAAGAGAATTTTTAGCACCATGCTTGCATTTTGTTTTAAAAATCAATTTTCCATAAATAGTCATTTATTAATATTTGCCAACTGGACATCCAGACATATAACTCTTTCTACGTAAACAAAATTGTACTTTTGTCAATACAAGTCAATAAATATTCTGGTATCTTATTATCAGTATAAACTGATTTTATTATCTTTACTTTTCATATATCAGATTATTTAAAACCTATAATCTGGATTACTATGTGACACTCTTAATTTACCTATCACAAAAAGGCGCTCGAACCGCATTTTTGAAACTTACATAAATGTGTAACATTATTTGAAACTGACTTCTTCTATATTTGGATTAAAAACAATTTTTAGCTCCACGTGACATTAAGTCGTTTCTTCGATGTAGTAATTAGTTTTGGCGTTTTCTAACATAGTTATCAACTCTTTAAATTTTAAAAAATCTGAATTAAGTCTTTCAAATTTATTTTTCTTGCTAAGGTTCATCTTTTGGCAGAGAAAAAAATTGTTGTCAATACAAATATGTTCTATTATATATTTTTGAGTTATAAATTTCACGGAGTAAGTTTTTCTATGAAAAGAAATCAAAACTAGAAAAATATGTTCAGCTATAAAAGCAGTCGTCGGCTCATTTTGATCCAAAACCATTAATTGTAACGATTTCCTTTAAATTTCATTTGTTTACCATCAATAAATACACATAGTCAAAGTTTGAGTAAAATAATGAAACAAATACAGTGGCAGCATAATATTATAAATAAATAAATAGCTTACTGACAACGCAGGTTGAAGTTAGGCAATGCCGCAATACACTTACTGCTTTGTATGGGAGTGATCTTCAACGAGACCAAAATGCCTTTCGTATTTAAGTTAATATACCAATTATTACGCATATCTATATTCTATGTACAATGATAAGATACTTCCTTTCCTTCGGTGTGCTTAAGCTACGGTTTTATTGTCATCAATGAAAAATAAAAATTCATAAGAGCAAAAATATCACTAAAATTATCTGACTTAATATTAAATAAAATACGAAGAATGGCTTAAAATAAGAAATGGAAAAATTTAGTATGAAAACGTTTTGTCTTCCAACTTTTAGGACCTCCTCAGTACATTAATTAAAACATTACCAAATTTAATGGTTCTTTAGCCAAAGTGTTTCTTAATATAGATAGAGTAGCAGCGCTCGGAGCGTAACAGTCAAGTCGCTCGTAGCTCCGTAACATACAATGTTAAAACAAAGCTTTTTGAGTCCCGTACAATCTACCTTAAATCAACAAAAAAGAAATTAAAGTTGATTTTATATTCACACAATTACTAAGTATTTCTAAATATATAATGTACAAATATAAATTCATACTAAACATAAGAAAATGTGACTATGTTTAAATATATATATTTAGAGTAAGATGCGAAGTTATAACAACACATTTCTCAAATAAAAGTTAAAAGTATAAAATGAAACACTATCTCATTAAAGATACTGTTTGGCTGCTGCAACGTTCAGGGTCGGATATAGTATGACACATTGCAGCAGAAACATGAGATTCCATTTATGTTAGGTTAATTAATGAACTAAGGAATACCCAAAAGTTAGGGGATAAAAAGTTGTTAAATTAAATATTCCATTTATGACATTTGGCCACTCTTTATATTTCAATTTTAGGGAAATATAAAAGATGAACCAAGTGAACTATTAATTATAATACAATTTATAGTGTTCATGTTATGGAAGCATAATTTTAAATACTAGAATGTCTGCTATTTCCTGTTATCGTAAATAGCTTTTATATGTAATTAAAGTTAGAGTTGCTTTAACTTTATAGTTCTATTTATAACGTAAATTTAATATTTCTTTACTAGAAAACCTCCGAATAAAAAAAGAACCTTTGCAACCCGCCGTACAAAACAACTATTCAACTTCTGGTTGTCATTCATTAGCTGAAAGTAAAACAGGTAAGCGTTGTCAGACGTCATTGTAATGTAAAATATATTTTAAATTATACGGGTATATTATCTCAAAGTATTATAATACCTTACGTTATGTTTTTCTGTCCGATAATAAAATCAATTTCAATAGGACATACAGTACCCGAAATGTGTCATGCTTCAGTTTTAATGGATTCAAATATTTCTAAAATATTTTCTAATATATAATCAACAAGGAAGGTCATAGTTAACGATAATTAACAATTCTGCTTGAGTCATTTTTACTAGTTCCTCTGTTTTACCAAGTTTCACTAATTTATAGATCATGCAAAGTCATAACAATAGCGCATAAAAACCCGTTTTGATTTAGATTAATGCTCAAAATATGTCAGTGTCATATACTTTTATCATAACTAATAAACGTGATCTAATTTGAAACACGCTTTTTCTGTAAATTTAATTTTTAGTGCTTATACGTGAAGTGCATTATCAATTGCATATCAATTAATTTTACCCAGCCTGTCATAAAACTTTAATAAAGCTGGTAAAATTTATTCTAAAAGTAAAATAATTTCATTCGGTGTACTATTAAAGCGACAGTAATATATTAAAAAGTCTACAAATGAGAAAAAACCTGTTTATCAATGACATTTGTGTTAACAACGAAACAATTGCACTCCAAATATATGTATATATTAGCGATTTATGATGTCAGTGCGCCTCAAAACCACTGGATTATTCAATTTAAAAGCCATTACATAGATTGCAATACATGTGATATTTATGTCAGGGTAAATTTTTATTTTCATTCCAATGCGTATTTATTGCAATTAGCCAGAAAGATTAAATGGAAATAAGTGATTGGATAATTTTATCCTGTCTTTTAATTATTGTAGATCCAATTATAAAATATTCTCTTTTCTGATACGTTGTGCACATATTGAATGAATGATTTTATTTGAAAGGTTATGAAACGACTAGGTTTTGGTTACATATTGTGTTATGTTTCATATGATGAAGCGGTAAAGGAAGATTGGAAACTTTTCAATGAAGACAGGTTTAAGAAGAACAGTGAAATGAAGGCAACGAGTAGAAAAGGGCTTGTCAATTAATTCCAGAATGTACTACAGTATCCTACGTCTGCGACAGGGAATGTACTGAAGTAAAGAAAGTGGATAATAGTAACATTCGAATAGTTTGAGAAGTAATGTTATAGCTTTTATACTCTATGTGTCTTTGTCGCATGCTTATATCGACTGTCCTACTGAACAAACGAGAAATGGGCAATGCGCGGATTCTAGTCGGCGTGACGCGTTAAGTTAGATTAAAGGGAAAAATTACATTACTTACAATTCTGATGTAATATATCACTGATTTGGAGAAATAATTTAGGAAATAACTCTAGAAAATTAACTTTTAGGGTATAATGTTAAGTGTTCTTTTTACAAAAAGAAGAAAGAAAAAGTTATGACCTAACATATTAAACGAATCGTATAAACTGAACTATCAATTCGTCAACATTCGCCAAAAGTGGGTTAATTACGTGGTTATAGATTAATAAGAAATTGGAAACCAACCATTAACCTTTAAAAGACGGTTCTTAAATTCCCGTAGTGTGGTCTTCCAGCTCTGCAGGGATTGTTTTAGTTACTCCACAGAAGAGAAGTACCGGTTAGCAGGTCAAAAGGGTCATTTCTTGAGAGATAAATATCCCTGACATCATTACGCACTCCAATCATCATCATAAAAAGAGCGAGAAATAACTAGAAGTCGAAATGAAAGTTCCCATTTTGCCAGCGGGACCCACTCCATGCCGGGACAAAAGTTCCCTTTCGTCCGAGAAAGGTTAATGCCAAGTTCTAAGGCTAACATTTTAAATACGAAAAAAAATCTTTAAATAAGCACGGAAATAATTACTTTGAGCGCAAGCCTTTTCTGAGTGAATATCTGAAAGATAAAAGAAAACTCAGCAAAACGTAGCAACGATTTCATACTATCATTCAAATCATCAAAAATGTGATCTGTTAGACAGATATTTTGTAACATTATTAGAATAAAAAGAAAATTTTTATAATGCTATATATCCAATGAACATGACAAAGTTTACTTTTTGTACGATTACTAACTTTGATTGACCTAATTTTCATATCATGGCTAAATAGTACATTATAAATCAATTTACAGTGTTTGTTTAAATACATATGAAAAAAATTGCTTTGAATTTGGTTTCAATGTAATTAAATATCAATGGTAAATGAGAAACGAAAAATTTATTTAATTATCATTGATTTCAATTAAAATTCTGTTTAAATAATAAAACGTCTAATATTACACTGCAATGAATGAATACTTCGCTTTCAGATTCTAAGTGATTGTTTGTTTTAACAGAATTACTTTCTTTGCTGCCGATACAATTAGTTTGAGAATGAAAACTTTATTTATGCTTTTGACTTAAAATCAATACATCGTTTGGAAGATTCAAGACTAATTATTTCTTAAAAACTCTTTTAATTATGAACGAACCCCCGTAAATGAACAGGAAACATTAAGTAATAAAAATAATTTAAATCACACCAAATAAATAGCAAAGTACATAATAAATTTGATAAAATATTTATGAAGTAATGGTTACTGATTGAATAAAATAGCTTTTATCTTTAGAGGAGGCTAGACTATGGCTGATAGTCAAATATTGTCTTGACAACGATTGGATTTTGTCTATTAGGAACCAATTAAACATCTTTTACCAATTAAGAAACATCAGGAACAGGGAAAAAAGGGGGTGGGGGTGGAATTTCTTTCGTTTACCCTACTTTTATCAAATAAATTTGAGGGAGTATTTTTCCTTGCTCTGTAAGTTAAATTTTGTTCAATACTTCTTATTTATTTATGTAGTCGCATTAACTGCTAATGGTCATTACCAAGCTCTATTCAATAAGTTAATTTAATTTTTAGTCACATGAAATATATAGCCATTAATGACTTGTACAATTTTATATTTTCAGTTGAGTATACAATTTTGTCTTTACATTTCAATATACAGCTTTAAAGTTTAAATTTACATGTCGATATACAATTTTAGTTTACAATTTAGAGGAAAGACATAAATGGAAAAATGTCGACCGGAACAGGAGCTCGAACCCCGGACCTCCCGATATTCAGCCGGTCGTCTTCACCACTGAGCTATTCCGAGTCTAAATCCAAGGATCGATTCAGCATCCCTCCCACGTAAATCTGAGCTAGGTTCACATACCAATTCACTAACCACATTCTTCTAAAATTAGCTATACGCTTTACTGAGCTGCAATTGAAGCATTTCCACTTTCTTTAGACTAGAATTTAATGTGCCTGTAATCTTTTTACGCAATGTCCAGTCTTCACGCATTTCCTAGAATTTAGGGTGTGAATAATGTGATAAGTGAATTGGTAGGTGAGCCGAGCTTCATTTTACGGGAATGGGATGTTGAATCGGTCTTTGGGCATCGACCGGGATTCGAGTCCCTGGTCCGGTCGACATTTTGCCATTCATATCTTTCTTCTAAAATTATCTATATGCTTTACTGAGCTTCAATTGAAGAATTTCCTCTTTATTAGTTTACAAATCCATTATTTCACTTACTTGATAATATCGTCTTGGGAATTTGGAAATTTCACAATCTCGTTGATGTTTACCTTTCAGTGTTTTCTTTCCTCTCTTCGTCAAATTTCGGGCAGTGTTGTATCAGGTGTTCTACTGGTGCACTGGTCTTATCGGTGCGAGTTCTTTTGCTGTAATGTAAAGATGTGGCATTATTCTATGTGCAGTTGCTAATTTCGATACGTTGTGTTAGTCTCTTCTCTTAACTTTTGTTATCTCTTATCGCGTTGAAATTATTTGTTTCATTATGGGTCTAGATGGCTTAAATGAATTTTTGTTTTCCATGGCTATGGCAGCATTTCAAATACTTCTATCCATATTTCTTTAAAGGCATTGGTTATCTCTAAGGGTTCGTTTGGGTGGGTCAGTGCAATTATGTAACGGTTCTATATACTGTTTCATATGTTATATAAATTTTATTATTTTATAATTTATAAAAGGAAAAGGCTAAACGTTTGTTGATAGATTATCAATATTTGATAGACTGTTTTTTGTGTAATCCCTTCGCTCTCGCTCTCAAGTGTGAAAGCATGTCAATGTTTACTAATATTTCATTATAATTTAAAGTGCTAATATGTATTCATAAATTATTTTTTTCACATGTGAATACAGTTCCATAAATTTATTATACGATAAAATTATTTAAATATAATAATTGAAAAATGTTAGTATGATGCGTTTATAAAACAAATTCAGTTGCGTATATATGCTGTTGTGTTGTGTTATATGACACATAAAGTTCCTTCGCTTGTGCCAGCCGAAGATGAGATGTGTGAGAGGATTTTTTTGAGAGCAGGTTATTGAATCGCCATCTCTGAGGCTTCGTTGTGACGTATTTGTGGGTGGCTTTCGGTAACCGCTGCCAATGGCCGGCCTTCTATCAGAGTGGAGTGCCGTGTAGCGTGGTCGGGGATTTAAAGCGCATTAAAAGATTTACGAGTTTACACATGCACCGCCCGGAGTAGAGTGAACTTTTGTGTTTTATCAGTTGAACCTGAAGCGGCGAGTGTAACAAGAGATGAGCAAATTCGGCACAGGACAAAGGGACATAACAATATCATTAAACAAAAGTTAATAGGTTTCCACACACACACACACGCTCTCGGTAAGGATCTCAAAATGTTTGTAGTTAATTTGCACGGCATGGCTCGTACTCACTTCTAGTGTTTAGAATTGATGAAGAATTTTACACCAATCACTTACAATATCGATGTTCCAATTTCAGGACGAAGTTACGTGGTTCTAACGAAAGGCAACTAAATGGGATAAGTATAGTCTGAAAGTAGCAGGGTTGTTTGATTAGTCTCGTAAAATTGTATTAATTTGTTCAAATTAAAACCCTGTTGCAGTCCTCTTTATCATATAGCTTTATTACACACAGGAGCTTTCGGCCCATATTCATCTGTCATGACATCCGGAAATAATAGTAGATGAATTATGGAATAAACATTTACGGTAATTAGGGATAACAATCTCAAATTTCAATAACAAGGACGATAGAACCAGTGTAAATAAAATACCAGTTGAAGCTCATAAACAATTTAGGGCATTAACATACATAAACAAATTATCTGAAAGGGTTGGGAAAATTCTGAAACAACACGGTCTTGAAGAGATTACATTAGCATATTGACCGGAGAATAAGATTTGTAACTTGTTACATAATATGAGAAGTAAAATAGAGATATTAGAGCGTATCGATGTAGTTTATAGTATTCCGTGTGCTGGTTGCGATTAAGTTTATATCAGACATACCTCTATGAACCTTAAGAACAGATTTTATTTACAAAACGAGTAACATGAAAGTCAGTTCTAAAACCAATACGGCTGTATCTAAGCACGTAAAGAAAGAATCACATGAAGTGGCCTGGAATGACATTAGGATTTTATATAATGAGTATAACAATTTAAAAAGGAAAATTATAGAAGATATTTTTATGTATACAAATGTTAACCGAACAATGAACGAAAGAGAGGAAATCAGTAAAAACTATATAATTAATTTTATCTGGTGATACTTATTGTAATATGCTTATAAACAATATCTAGTAATAAATGATATATCTATAATTATATGATGTATTGACAATGTTATGCTATTTTTAATGTAATCATTTAACAAATCTTTTAAATGTAATAGAATAATTAACACATATGAAAGGTAATGATTGAAAATGGCCAATATATATATATATGGCATCATATACCTCACGCACTTTTAGTTTCACATCTTCCATAACGATATTGTGAGCTTTTTTGATGTTTTCCTGAGTGGTGACATCAACTGGGAAGCCTACGGAGTTTTTTCTTCTGTGCCTCTGCGACCTCATTAGTCCAGATTTAAATGGTCTTCAATGCTGGCGCAGAGTCCGCATCATGAACTTAATCCAATTCGGTTTTGATTTGTTTAGCTTTTCAACCCGAAATTCGTCATTTACCGTTGTCTGCGCCTGACTACACATCAAATACCACAAATCTGTTGACAACAATAAACTACGATTGGCACATGATTAAAATTTTAAGGAATATGTTTGAAAGGATAATGTTTACAAACAATGGGGCGAAAGTGAAAATTTTCCCGCCTTTTAATAAAAAGTTACGAGACTTAATAAACAAACAAATATTAAACTACTACATCCATGCGTGCAGTGGTTAAATTGCTTGAGATGCTAATAATTATATAAATACTACGCCTAAGTTACACCTTATGCTTTCTAAATACACCAAGCAGAAAAATCACTGTATATATATGGAGAGGGAGAGTAGCAAAGTAGTTACTTTTGCCTTCCTTGTTCTGTTCTCATTGCGGATTTTGAATTTTTCTTTTGCATAACTATCGAGAATCTGTTAAAAATCAATTAATTAAAGTCAGGAAATTGCTTACTTCTCAGATTCAACAAGGATCATAAAAAATTTATAACACAACTGCAAACATTTCAACACAATTATCAGTTTTCGGCCTTCGAAACCGAATTTTGTGGTCTGCTTCATCGCCTCCAAACTCTCCCCTAAACATTCATTTCATTTTTTAGCAGTTATCTTCTGTTGGAAACAAAACAACAAGAAACGTTGCTCCCTAAAACACACAATCGTAAAATTCGCAAAATAAAAACAAATAAATTACCTGAATATAGTTCACGTTATGTTTTATTCAGTTCCATCTAGCGATTTCTCCTCTAAATTACAGAGTATTTATATTATGGACTTCCCTCGTGTATTGTAGAACAGTGAAAGAATTTTGAATGTAAGAATGAAATAGTCAGATATTAAAAGACATACAGCAATATTTTGCAGGTGGGAAATCCAAAGGTTTTATTACGCATGTAATCACGATGTACTGTCGACGTCTAATTTATCAGATGCTCTTTTTTCGATTAAGTAACCTATTTTCAAAATCGGCTTCTCTTTATTTTAATTTTCTTTCGCTTTTTCTCGTAAATTTACAAGTCACTTATTTTTCCGAACAGCCATCCAACGAAGAGAAACAAATTAATATTTATACTACTTAAGTTCTCAGAAAATTAAATTTGACAAACAATTTCACAGAAAAAATAAATTATAGATGGACGTTTCGAAGCATTTTTTGCGTCTTTCTCTAACTAAATTTTATCATTGAAATAAACAAACTCATGTAATTCAGTCTGTTGGGCGTAAATACACGTAGACGTAAATGTCATTCGTTGGACGTATGGTACTTATTTGCTTAAACGTTGTCAATAACGAATAAGTTAACATTTTCGTTTACCAGGATTGCTGAACGGGCAGAATGCCTTCCTCTATTTTATTTTGTTTTAGAAGTACCAGTGAAAAATTTGTTTGTTTGCATTTATCTTGTGTCGGTTTAGGTTTATTAACATATGTTGTCTTCTAAAATGTGAGATTTTGTTTGATTCAGAAATAATATCTCAGGCTTCTGAAATAACTCTATCAAGGAGGGAAATTATCTGATCGTACATTTTTATCACGTAGAAACTTCCGCAAGGTATCCTTTATAATGCATTAATGTAGACTGAACAGGATTTTTTAAGTGTTCTACCTATTTGCGTGTCCAGGTGTTTAAAGTTCTCTATTGAAAACTTTTTCCTATTCAAGCGAAATCATTGCTTGTTTCTTTCTGTCGGTTGATGATGGAAGCGACGGACTCATTGAAATACTCTACCGTTCTAAATGCCAGCGGAAGATTTGCAATGTGTTTCGTTATTATGCTGAAATTGAATTTGACACGGGGAAACATTCATGCCCTCGCCGGGATTAGAACTCAGGAACTTTATTATAAAAGTAAATTACGCTGAATAATACACTATAGCAGGCCAACCCAATAAAAAACACATCAGACATAAAACTATTAAAATATTATTTATGGAAGGCTAATTCTTGAAGTTCTAATAAATGTATTCTTTCCGGATTCATTTTTGTCCTGCGAATCACTCTCCGCATCAGAGTTTGAGCATTCACATTGCTCGTAAGCGAAAAGTAATTTGAGAATTTCGTTCCATTGTTTTCAGAAATATTTAAAATCGGTAGGGGAGAGAACTCTGTGTAAAGTGAGACGCTAAAAATGCAAATGCTCCGGAGGAATTATTGTATTTCCTTTTTCCTGAAACAGTGTTTGAAATAAATAGCACATTAACAAAAAAATACGTCAGGCAGATTGCTGTAAACTGTTTGCTTGTGTATAAGTAGTCAAAACCCCATTTCGTGTGTTTGTGTTTCTCAGTGTGTGCTAGTGATCTCTTGTGTGCGTGTAGTGTTTTTATTGACTTTAGACTATATACTTTATTTGTAATTAATTATGTACCTTATTTTGTTCGTTTTTTGTAATCTATGACGTATCCTATTTCCTCGATCGAGGACTAATGGAAACAACAATAAATCTAAATCTAACATTTATCACATTAAGTGTTATATATTAAAAATACTTACCATAAAGAGACAACCATAAAATTTAGAAATAATTATAATAATATTTTGAAGTGCCGGTTCCTGGCATTGTTAGTACGTCATCAGATTGTAGTTTTATAAAATTTGTACGTGTAGTCAGCAGAATGAGAGAAATACAAACGATTCACGGTACAGCAACACTGCAATCAAAGAACTGCGCTTGAAAATGTCCGCAGAGAATCTCCGTAATGGTCCAGGTTTTGTGCTATCTGAAATGATTTGAAGGGAGAGCGTTTAGTTTCACGGAATTGAAAGTGCCGCCACAATGGTATTTCGAAAGGGAAAAATTCGCAGAGTTGCAGCGAGCTAATGAGGCATCGTGCAGGGCCTGACACAATTGGTAACAGTATCCTTAAGCACGGCGTAATGGCGCCATCAGAGCAAACATCAGCCCCTTCCCAGCGCCCTTAATTGTTGCTCATTACGCCGGTCGGTCGGGCCTAGTAGGGCGGAGGCAGGAAAATCGTAACGATTTTGACCCTCCCACGGACAGCGGGACCAGTACCGAGGTTTAATTATAACGCAATTAATGGGTCATGTGAGCGTGTGCCGAGGACGCTAATTAGTTGGCAACTGGGGCTCGCGTCGGCGGATCTTATATCCATCCTCCTCTCCATCGTCTTCATGCTTTATAAATTCGCGAATAATTAATGTCAGAAGAGCTACGGCTTCGCCGGAATTTTTCGAAATAATTACGATACGACTAGCGTCAAGTTGCCAAAATGAGAAAGAAACTCTTCTCCTTTTCAAGAGCTTCTCGTAAGGCCGACATTCTACGGACTAACGTTCTTTAAACTTTGATGCCTATGAGAATATGTTAAACTTTTCCTTGAGACTGAGGTTTCATTACACCACTGTGATATCGAGTAACAACACTATTTCGCGATACTTTATTCAACCACTTGCATAAGCAGCAAGTTTTTCCTCAAATATATGATTTTATATCAAACAGTGATTTGAAAAATATATACGGGATTACAAGAGAAGAACAAAGGAAAGTAAAACATTCCACTGTCTCTGAAAATTATAACTTTATATTTTTCAGCTTGTTGGAAATTTTCAAACTTACTAAGTGTTTCTTCTTCCTTTATATATACACTTTATTTTGATATCCATTTTGAGATCACACAGTTGTATCTGATAATTTAATTCTGTATAGTTTTATTGCACTACTACAATTCAGTACTTATTTCGGATAGTAATAGCAAATTAGTTATCCTCTTTCTTAATAATTGATTCATCTATTATTTGCTGCATGTGTTTGTGTTTCTCAGTGTGTTTTGGTGCTCTCTAGTGTGCGTGTAGAGTTTTTAATGATTTTTTAGACTATATCCTTTTTAAGGAGCGAAGGCTATCCCGGTGAATTTGATTCAAATATAATTCAGGTTTCAACCCGGGTAAAAGTTGGTACACACAACGTTTCGACGGCAATTATATTTGAATATATCTTTTTTATTTTATTTATTCATTTGACGATTATCTATAATTAACTATGTACGTTATTTTTTCTTATAATTATTTGTTATTTGTAATGTATCCTATTTCCTCAACCGAGGAGTAATGGAAAAAACTAAAATTAATTCTTAACCTACTCAGAGAACATAATATAGAACTATATATTTTTGAATAAGGATATTCTAATTACGATTCAATGAATTATGTTGAAATTAAACATTATACAAGGGAAGGCTGCTAATATGTTTCATAGGATACATAAATACAGTGAAAATCCATTAAAAAAGTATCAACGGAACCCAAAGATTACGAAGAACTTCCACCTGTGGCAAAGCGCTTAATACCAACTTTTATATGATTTTACATTATCAATATGTTGCGGATTGTATGACGAAATAGAGATCCGTCACAAGGATATATCTGACGAATTTTGTGTATAAACTCTTGATCTTTCATACGGGAAAACACTCAGCCGTTCAACGTTTCTATGACTGTCATTGCTATCACCTTCAGATGAAGAAATGAGAACATTTATAGAATGAAATTTTTTCTTGAAGGGAAAACGGTTCAAATCCAACTTACACTTTTAGATGCGTTATTTAAGTAATGGTATAATAAATCTAATTACACAATCATACAATTATTTAACAATGATAACAGTCTCTGGACGCAGTCTACAAAGCTAATATTGCATACTTACGTATTAATTTTTATCCACTAAAATTTTAACGTCGGTTTAAAATTAATATTTTCTTTACCTATATAAGTCCAAACATCTGGACGAAATGTCGTAGAAATCTTTAGTAGTAACGTTCGAAACGTTGGAGTAATTTCTCTAATTGTTTCTTACTCCAAGATTTACTTCATCCATTTAACTCGGTAATCCTAATTTGCTTGCTTAGTTGCCTTTTCAGAAAGAAGAGCTATCCATAACCTCTACAGATGGAAGTCTGCAGTAATTAAAATTAAAGGGCAAGAAAAGAAAGCAGAAACCAAGTAAGACAAGGATGCAGTCTGTAGCTCATGCTCTTTAACTTATATATATATATATATATATATATATATATATATATATAAATTGTAGCGGTTGAAGAAATTTAAAAATGAATATAGAAAGGGAATCAATATGCAAAGAGAATAAATAAAACCCCTAAGATTTTCTGAAGATATTGTGATAGTAGGAGAGTCAGATGAAGACCTGAAAATCATAATAAATAGCACGATCATGGAAGACGAGTTCAATACCAGGATTAACAAATAAAACCAAGGCGATAGAGTGTATTATGAGAAACGGTGGAATAACCAAGGGGCTGTTCCGGAAGGGATATTTTGAAGGAAGTTAAGGAGTTCTGCTAATTGGGCATCATAATAACCAGGGATGGTACAAGTATCTTGGAAAGAAATAGTAGGATAGAACAGGCAACAAAAGCTTTCGAAAAGAAGAGAACTATATTTACGTCTAATATAAGTATGAATATTAGCGAAAATTTTCGTATGGAGTGTGGCGTTTTATGAATGCGAAACGTGGACTATAGCATTTGCATACAGAAAAATAACAAAAGGTTTTGAAATGCTACAGGAGACTGTTGAATATCATGTAGATGGATGTGGTAGCTAACCACGAAGTGCTAAGCAGAATACGGGAAGAGAGAACAATTTGGAAGACTTTGAATAAGAGAAGGGATAGATTAATAGGCCATGTTTTGAGGTATGGAGGTGTTGTAAAATTATAATTAGAGGGAAGTGTGTGGTTTAAGAAAAGAAGAATGTGGGCTTGCGCAGGATACGTTAGCATGGAGGGTTGCATCAGACTAGTCTTATGACTGAATACCACAACAAAAGTTACCTTTCTGTCAATCGTCTTTGTTGTCCACTTTTCATCTATTCTCCTTTCTTTTTTCGCAAACAATGGAACATCCGATTAAACTTTATAATATTTCATTTAATTATAGTTCCTTAGAATTCGCTATTTGTTGTTTTGAGAAATATTATTACTCGGTAGTCTCTTATAAAGTATTCATAAACTATACCTCTTATTATTATTATTTAGTGATTTAGAAGCGGATCAGTAATAGTGCGGTGGTTTTGGGTACTAATGAGTTTAGTTCGAGCCTGTTACAGAGTAATCGCTTGAGAGGGAATTCGCTGTCCCTGCTTGTATATGAATAGAAGTGTTAGCTTTTAGCTTTTGTACGAGTAAGCAGCTGAGGGCGCTGTGCTGAAAACAGGGTTACCAAGTAACTTAGTTCCTAATTGCGACGCTTAACAGAGATCGCATTGTTGTATTATATAAATTGTTTGTGTATTAAATCATGCAAATATAATAGCAAAAACTTATAACTTGGTTTTTATTTGTTTGGTAAGTTTAATTCACCATTCCTATAGCCATTTTATATTGGTTGATTTCCGTCTCTGACTTGGACGTTTGTGGTCGCTGACGTATGTAAATTTACATATTATTACGAATTCAGTTTTTTATGTCTTAAATGAAGCCCTATGGTCCTTTACTACACACTCGGATAATCTATATTCAAATAATAATGACCTTAATTTTTCCTGTGTGTTAATTGTAAAGCTTGATGCTCTTCCTCTTTATACGTTGGCAACAACGGTCAAATTTCAAAGTACCCTTGATCATTTTCTCTATGCGTAATGTGCTTTATCTCATTATCATTAAAAGATATTTCTTCCCGAAAATTGTTAAAAATCTGTCTATTTTATTTACTTCAGTATGGCTTTTTTTCCATTATTGTCTATTCGTTACTTGTATAACGGGAATTAGTATAAGAATCATGTTAACCTCTCTGTTAATTCAAGTAACACTATATCCACTGCGAAACGGTATGCAACTAATTTTAGCGTAAGTTAGGCCAACAGCAAGAATCACTTAAAACCAATACCTGAGGTTTACAAGACCAGCAATTATGTTAAATCTCATATTGTAATTTTTCTGAAAATTGCGATTGGTATGCGACATGATTTTAAAAATCTTAATTTCACGGATTTTATGAGCCACTCTCATCCTGAATGATGCCAGCTTCCGATTGAGCTCATTTTGATTATCCGTCAGCGATTTGTTTCGATACCTTTTATTTTTTAATCCTTTCTTGTTAATCATTATATCTTCGGTGTCATTCCATTTAAGAGTCATTTGAGAAAGATTCTAAGCTCACATCGAAACGTCGGCTTATCTAAAATTGTTAATTAATTCATTGTATTTTGGTAGTTTTGTCAGCTAAATAAAGTCTTATCTTGTCTGTAGTTATTAGTTCCACAATTATCTATATTCCAGGTTATTTTAATGTATTTAATGCACGTGATCATTTGATGAAGTCGTTGATTAGTGTGAGTTAATAATTTCTTCCCATCTCCCTTTTAATAGACACTATTTAGTCTGCTTGCCGACCCATTTGTTCCTATTAGAGGCTTTTTTTAATCCCAAATTACTTATGCACTTTAAATAACCAACTGTAACCTGTCCCTTTCTGTATTTACTTCATAGATTCGTTGTTCTGTTGTTGTTTTTTACTCAAGTAACGTGTCATAATATTCTACTCCAATAGTTTCGATCACCTCAACATTCTACTGGAGAAAAGAGTTTGAAGGAGAGGAAACTAAACAGATAAGCAGTAATTTCACAAGTGACTATTAAAAAAATATTTCGAAGCCGTCTCTTTCTGAGTCTAAAAGTACGAAAGAATCTCTTCTGTGGTACAAAACTCAGGACAAAATTATCAGGAAATATTAGAATAGTAATATTTTGTTGATTGAGTAAATAATGAATGTTATTCATCTATCATTATCTAATGTCTGGCCTAATTTTTTTTAAATCTTTAGTTACGCGAGTGTGAGGAACGTGATCATCTGCGTTTTATCAACAGTAAGAATGTAACTTTCAAAAGTTGTCTTTGATATTGTTCATTGATGCAGAAGAAATTTCTTTTCCTACTCATCTTCTTTGTCGACAGCTAGGATGGATTAAGTAGCTAACTGAGGAAAGATTCCTATTAATAGAAACGTTGTATGCAATGAGACTTTATTCCTAAAACCTGTGCATTAATACACTCTGTGTGAAAAGTAGTTTCTGAATAACACTGGAATTTCAAGACGAACATGTTTCGAACTGAATATTGTGGAAGTTAGAGGCATGCGTGCTTTGTAGAGCATCTGCAGATTACTGTTAGGACTTCGTTTGAACCGTCTATTTACATTTATGGTGCATGTAATCGTCTTTGGCTGTGAAAGGGGGCGTTCTAGCAACGATGCGTTGAGCAAAGCTTCCAAAGCAGACAGAGAGCGAAGTAATGGCTCGAGCACTTCTTTCGTCTTTGTCTCCACTTGGCGCAGTTCTTGTGATTATTCACTCACCAAGTCAGCAGGAGCCCGGAATTAACTTGTATATTATTCATCTGCTCGCTTTTTGCTTTATATAGCATTCTAAAATTTCCAGCACTTTGATAATCTTCTATTTGGCTTGAGAGTCCTACAATTCCCTCCAGAGCGAGGATTGCAACGCTGAGACCTGACGAGTTCCCTATCGTTGCAGATATCTGCTCACATTCTGCGGAGACCTACACACAATAAAATTAATCCTTGTCTTCGTCACGATAAATAAATTCTTCCTTTTTACTAAAAATTCACAGTAAATAATGTTACTTTATTTTCTTTAATACATTTGATCTTATGCCTTCTTGTAGTAACGTATATGATTTTTTTTTTTAAAAGACAGCTTCATATTACATTTCTGTTTATTCTTCATGTTGAGACTGGGCTGACTTGTTGAAAAATCTGTGGACCTTGTAAACATTTTCTCAGCCCGATATAAAGGTAACGGATATTAGTTCTTCTACGTATTAGAAACAATATGATTTTAATTATAATTTAAATAAATCCAAATTTGTCAGAAAATCATTTAATAATTTTTAAGTTAATATAATTAGAATTACGACGTTTCACCCATTTGTGGGCTTCATCAGGTAACTAGATAAACTAATATTTAAAAACAATATTAATGATTGGATTCATAATATTAAGTTGAATATAAAGTTATTATTTTCATGATATAAATTATAAAAATCAGACATTTTAAATAGAAGAAAACCATAACACTATGCGGATAATTTTGTGTCGTTGACTTTGTCCTTCGACGGTTGTGGCCGAAATGATTTATAACAATGAGACGTACAATAGGCCGTTAAATTTTAGCAATGGCAGTATACAAATATTAAACTATTGTACCAAGAGAGTGTCGTATATTATATGTAAATTATTTGAATCACTTTTCACAATGAGTGCATTTGGGTTACGCCTGATGGAGCACTTCGTTCATCATGCTACATTTTACTACTAGAAATTATGGATTATATATATATATATATATATATTGTAATATACTTTTTAGGGTATAAAACATTAATTAATCAATAGAACAAATTATAATCAATTTTAAAAATTTTCATTTACTAATTTAAATGGATTAAATGGGCTTAATCTCAGGGGATTTTGGATCTCTCGAGAGATGGAGTATGCAGTAACTGAAAATAGAAAAAAAAACAATCATAAAATATTATTTAACCAGAGCAATGAGCAAGTTTCACAGCTTTTTTAATAACTTACCCACAATTACTGGGCCTACAAACATCCACCTCTCAAATGTTTCGGCGTCACTCTGGCGTCTTGCAGGATTTTTATCGATGAAGGTAGTAGGAACCAGATCCGCAACTCATCTGCTTCCTCGAAACATCTAACGTCTCTGCCCACCTCTCACAGCATCTGCTCACGTCCGTCCTCTCCTCATCTCGTCTCAATTCTGATCCCGAGCCAACCATCGGCTCCCCTTTTTAAATTCTCCGACGGGAATTCCCCGCCATAGGTCTATTTCATAAAACCCCGCCTCAGGTCCCTTACAAAATTCCGGGGTTCCCCGCCAGTTCATTTCACAAAATTTCGGGGTTCCCCGCCCTCATTTTTTACATACGCTCGGCGGGAGTCTCCCGCGGGGAATCACCATCTTTCAGCCGACTAGACATTGTTGTTGGCCGCACTGCGCCTCATAACGCCACAATACCACAAAATCCGCGTTTTTTTATCACATTATATATGTGTGTGTGTCGACAGCTATATATGGTATATAGGTTTGCAAAAAAAACTGTGAAAGTATAAATATTTTAATTAATGTTGTTTTCTATTCTTTTAATCAAGCTGTTAATTCTTTTCGGACGATTTTATTTAGCTTAATAAAAAAAATTCTCGTATTTTTCATACAATATCAAAATAACAGTCCCAATCACCAAAAGTACAATAACGTCATTGTGTCGAGATGTAAGGCAAAAAAGAAAAGGAAAGAAGCAGTTCTAAGAGGTGTTGATAACGATCAATAAATGAACAATAATACAATTTTTCACGCCATTAATTTAAATAGATATCTCAAAATCCGCTTATTACAAAAATTATATTAAGAATGTAATGTATTAACTGTATTACTTATTTTATCATACAATATTGTGATTTTTATTTGATTTAGATTATGTGTAACATCTTTGATAATATTTCAAAATAAATTTCCAAAAATTGTTGTAATAATTGTTTTTTTGTCGGGTGAAGAGTTTTCTAGATTCCATCCAGGTTTCGACAGATTTTTTGCCACAATGTTTCGATGACTACCTCCGTCATCTTCCTCAGATGAAAAAGATGGTGGTGCCAGTCGCAGTTGTGACGAACAAACGTCAACACTCTGATGGAATTCCGAGAACTCTCCATCCAAAAACTTCACCGGGAAAAAACTACGTTCTCTGTTCCTTCATAACATCTTTCAATTGCACAATTAATTTGTCCTCTGTAGCATTCTTGCAATCAATATCGGTAAAATTAATTTTATATCACGTTAACCAGATTTTCTTTTGAAGTTTATCTTAACACTTTTTTTAATAAAAAACAATAACTTTACGTTCTACTACATTTTGTTTTACTTCACTTTTAGACTTCATGTCTTACAATCAAGAAGTATGTTATCTGAAAGAAGGTTATTCTCGAGATACCGTGACTCAATCATTTATTGCTTGCAAATGGAACATTTCTGGGTCTTCTTGGAGTAATTCAGCTCAATTAAAGGAACACTGGCAAAAACTATTTGATTACAGTAAATACGTACTTTAATGTTTTGAATCTGTTTTGACAACTATGAAGGTGACAGTGTAATTCATTTCGCATCCTTTTTCCTCGTCATATTAGTGAAGCAGTCTGTACCGCTACTTAAAATCGTAACAAGCCTCTTAACGCTCTTATCGCCTATAAGATATGTTTACATCAACACTCGTTGAAGGACTGTGCCTGAACAATCACGGCGGCTACCTTTTTTAAGCGTATCGCATATGCGGAACATCCCTTAATTCTGTTAATTATTGCAACGTGATGGATCACCCAAGCACAAACAAAATATTCCACTGCGACAGAATAGCCAAGAGTAACAGCTGCCTATACTAAAACGTTGAGAAAAAATGCTTGAATAAAATAAAGGAACACTGGCAGCTTGGCGTGTGAGAACCATAACTCCGAAGAATAGTAAATTTGCAGTTGAATTGTAGTAATATTAAGCTTATTTGGTTTTTAGGATATTGTACGTTATGTTGGTACCAGATTTATATACATAAATTATAAGAATTAAAATTGTAATATTATAATAAATGTAGACTTCTTTATTTATTCGTTAATGTCGAAGGCTTCTACCAAATGCTAAAGTATAGTTATAATTATATAAAATCCTTGAAATATATTAGTTCAAAGTTTGATTGTGATGAATATACTGCCACAGTCTACTGTCAGTAATGTATGATTAAGTCCACACCCTGTTACCGTGGTCACTTTAGATAGGTGATCCCCCATTAACGCCTTTGCTTGTGACGTCACTTCCTTCCGTACCTTTACGCTCGTACTTCCCTACGTGCAAGTGTAGCCTAACTTTACATATTAAGTTTCACTTAAAACATTCTGTGTCGCGTCATCGATTGGCAGGCCTTTGTTTAGACATCTGGATTCATACAATTCGAAACATTGTCATGTTCGGAAGTTATCTTCACCTAATATGTTTAAAATAAAACACAAAGAATTCTCAAATCCAGAAATTCTGCCATTGTTTGTTATTTAATTACAATAATAAATCAGAGTAATTTAATTATAAATTTTTGGTTCTTGCCTAATTTAGTGAATTACTTTGTCAAATTTTGGAAAATTCATTTTACATATTTCATTGGATTTAAGTTATACGTTTAACTAACACGGTTTAAATTTGAATTATTGTTTGTGACGTTTGTTACTCTTGTATTGACTGCAAGAAAGAGGAGGATGTGGAGCCAAATTATTCTCTGCCAAAGGACATTTTTATCTGTTATCTGAGTTTGTATGAAATGTAACTATAAATTGGCAACAGATCAGTGATAATTGCATTATAACAAACAGTAACAATTGTACTATTCACAAAAAATAATTAAGCTCAAAACGGAAAGAACGTCAAATCCCATTAATCACATTTGAATGTAATGAATGATTATTAAAGTAACGAACTTTCTTTAAGCACTATAACATTCAGGGCGGAAAACCTCCAGCAATCTCGCATGGAATAATTCCAATCCCTAAAAATTCTTTTTCAAATAGAGAATTTCCTACATCTGTTCTCTGATGTCTCTCTGTAATTTTATGCACGTGCTCGCTTAATGAAATAAAACTGGGTCGCTTCAGGCGATTGGTAACTCCTTTTCAAGCAGGATAGTTTGTATATGCCTTGAATTAAACCCTTAATATTACTAGTTTCTGAACCCTTCTCCAAGCAGGTATTTTCTTCACACCGTGCCTGAAATGACCTTGTCACTACTTCTGAATTCTTTCCAAGGCGCGTTGGTTCAGCACTACAATCGCCTTTCCTAATTAAGCCCTTGAGTATTTAAAGTTATGAACTACACCATCCTAAGGAACAATTATTCCGAAGATAACTCTCCTTATGTAATGTATTAATAAAAATACAACAAACAGTGTTGATAATACTTCACGACCCGTCATATGGATCATTTCTAATTTCGTTTATATAACGTGTAATAGGAAAGAATTTTTAAATTTGTAAAAATATAAAATCACATTGGTGCAAATTCTTAACACGAAAGTATTACTACTCCTTACATTTAAACAAAGTTAGTTAGAAGAAAGACAAGACTGGACCATGGGACTCGAAGCCCGAACCTCCCGATTCCCGGGGTTTCACTACAGCTAATACGAGTCGATTTCAAATGGCCGATTCAACATCCCTCCATTCCCGTAAACATAAGCTAGGCTCACCTGCTTGCCCTGAATGTGGAGTTAATGAGACACCAGAACACGTGTTTTTCAGTTGCTCGAGATTTTCATATGGGAGACGAGCATTAGAAAGTGATATTGGAACCTCAATTAACTAATAGATAAATTTGGTACACTATATGTGCTCCTAATAATACTGGATTAAGTAAGCATACATATGCCTCTACAGTAATTCATAATATTAAGAATAATTACGAAAAAGAGACAATATATAGTGTTTAAGGAGACAGATTGAGAGGCTTGAAACGCTACGGACTGCTTCCTGTGAAGTAATGTCTAACGACGGTCCCACAGGAAGATATACAGTCATCGTTGGAAAGGGAGGTGTTTTTAGTGTGTAGAATCCCACTCTACTATCCAGTGCGGACCCTGAGATAGTGTCTTTAGAAGATTTTCACCTGCCCTCGCAAAAAAAATAAAGCTAGCCTCACCTACCAATTCACTAATCACATTCTTCACATCCTAATTCTTCTAAAATTAGCAATACGCATTACTGAGTTTCAATTGAAGTATTTACACTTCCTTAGACTAAAATTTAATGTGCCTGTAATCTATTTACGCAATAAGAGAATTAAGGCTTTCCCGGTGTAGTTGATGCAGAAATAGTTTCACTCAGCTTGAAGATGATGACAGAGCATGAGGTCGTCGAAACGTCGCGTTTTAATCGCACCTGCACCCGAGTGGAAACCCGAGAACTATTTCTGTATCTACGCAATGTTCATTCTTCACTATATCCTAGAATTAGGATGTGAATTATGCGATTAGTGAATCTTTAGGTGAGCATAACTTCATTTTACAAGAATGGAGGGATGTTGAATCAGTCCGTGGACGTTGACTCGGACTAGCTCAGTGGTTAGGAATCCCGCCCGGAAATTTGGAGGTCCGGATTTCGAGTCCCTGGTCTGGTCAACATTTTTTCATTCTTTTCTTTCTTCTAAAATATCAATACGCTTTTACTTTGGTTTGGGGAGAAAGCATTTCAACTTCCTTAGATAAACAAGGTTAATTCGGACATTATGGCAATATTGTATACAGGATCATGCAATAATTCTCTTAGAGTTATGAAAGTCTTCGAAATGCCGCTCAGAATAACCTTTGGTTAATTCAAATAAACCCAGCAAGTCCATCAACAGTACTCGTTTTATTAATTCCTCAAAAAAGAAACGTGTAAAACTGAAGCCTTCAGCTGTGTCAACACGCACGATCTTCCCGGCGCTGTGCTTTTTGAGGTAGGTCAGGGGTTTGAAAAGGAAATACTGCGCCTGCGCATTTCTCATTCTAGGAAGGATTCTCGTGCTATGAGGAATGTAGCCCAGATGTATGCAGGAGGGAGCGTTCTGGATGCCAGGCAGTTTAAAGTATTAAAATATATTCACACTCTTAAAATACTATTATTTTTAAAGTTTCTTAAAATTGGGAAACAATTCTTTCTAAATTAATTCATGTGCTGTAGCACATGAGCACGTATATACTGGTCGCTACTGTAACTAAGTACATTGTTTGAACACATGGGCGCTTCTGACTTGTAAAAGTTGGTGATAACTATTATTCAAAACTTTTCTTTTACTTAATTTTCACACTGGAAATAAAATATACGTTTACGTACAGTGTCTTGGGTGCCCGAGGTGTTCCTCCTAAGTAGTAGCGCCCACGTGCGAATTCTTTAATCCTGGTGACTTGTGCAGTATGATGCAGAAGCCGGCTTGTTAGGTCCCCTGTGCAGATAAAGGCCCCGCCCCGCCCTCCCGCTGAGTTATTGCGCGCTCTGGGACGCTACCAGCCTTTCACCGAGATCTCATCCATCACAGGGGAATCCCGCTCCGCAGCCTCTGCGAGGTGTGTCCCGCTGACTTTATTACTCCGCTGTCCGCAGGGCGACACACTTCTAACCGCATCCACCTTATCCGATGAGTCATCCGTATGGGATGCGAACTGAAGTTTTACAAATGTTTTTATTTTTTCTGGCTTTGTATTGCAATTACAGGATACAGAACAAGATGAGCTAGGGTTAAATTTCAAGGCACATCAGCAGTGTTTTCGTGTCTCCAGGGAGTGAGCAATCGATCGGCTCCGAAATCGAAGGCGAGTGTTGCCGGTTCGCATCGTGTCCTTCCACTACATGTAGCCTCAACACGTATAAGTTCTGCTATCCACGTCCATGGAGTAGTAGCCCTCTACGAGGAAAAGGGTCGCCATTCTCATAAAATAAAAATCTACGACGGTTTTTGTTTTACCTGCCTATAAGTTATTAACAGAAAGTAGTGGGCACGAAATTACCAACCACCGTACCGCTCACCAATCTGTTCTAATAGCGGGGGTTCCAAAATGGCATGTCGTTTAATAAAAGAAAATAAATTCATCCTAATAACGCTTCCTTGTCCAGCATTTTGTATAGGTTTTCTCAAAAGGGACGGGTGATGTTGGGGAAGCCTGTGGCGGCCATGTTGTTTTGGTGGCGTCTCTCTAATCTGCTGTTTATTACTCAGTCACTGAGATCAAATCACCATGGAAAGTTACACGACTGAGCAGCACATAAAAATGATAAAACTTTATTATCAAAACGAGTGATCACAAGTGCAAACGTTGCGCGCCATTTGAAATGTAGTAAAACAAGCTGTGTGTAACGTATTAACTAAATTCTTTATGTATTTAATAGGCCAATGTATGCTATTATGAATATAATAAAGCAACTTTCAAATTTCCGACGCGTCTTTTTACGGAGGCAGGGATCAGAGAAATTAAATTTTCAATGACTGCCGCATGGAACTGGATGAATTTGAGCGATGGCCTGGGTTATGTTGACTTTAAGGGAATTGGTCAATTGCGGCTTATTAGCAAAGACCTCCACAAATCGCCCGGGCGTAGTGAGCTAGGAAGATATAATTGCAAATTATCTCTGTAGGAGCCAAATGTAGATTTCACACCACCATAGATGAAAGCTTCATAGATATAAAACTGAATTGATATTGTCACGTTTCTTAGGGATCGTGAAGATCAATAACACACACGTAGAGGTTATAAACGTTTAATCAACGGCGAAGTGCTGTACAAAGCTCGTACTGCTTAAGACTGACTCCGATTTGTAATCCAGTCCTATTTATACATACATGGAATATTCTAGAAGCAGAACATTCTAGAAACAGAAAATACTAGAAACTAAAGGCAAACAATGTAAATAAATTAAACAAATAAAAACGGTTGTTTTGGTTTACCGTTCGGCACAATGCGAGAACATTTTGGATGTACGACTGGGCGTTCTCGCCACTTTTCTGAGCCCTGTATTTTAACTCTTCTGAAGCCATACCATGAACCCGACGCTCAAAGGGAGGTTGAAGACCAAACACGACCCGATGACGACGCGGAATTTTACGGGGACGAAGACGTAGGAATGATGACTGCCAGCCCAAGAACAGGAAGAACTGGACCTACTTACGTCGGGCCAACGACGAGATCCAGAGGACATAAGGCGAGACGCTGTTTTTTCAAAGGAGGGAGAAATGCCACATCTCAAGACCTGCAGTGATGGCAGAGCGGTAGCGAGCCGGACTGCAGACACGTAGACTCGGGTTCGAGTCCCTGCCGACGCAACCGTTTCAACGCATTGGAATTGACCTGCTCGGAAGATTTCCAGCATCTTCCCGGGGAAAAAAGTGGATTATTGTCTGCAAGGAATGAAAATAGCTTGTAGTTACCATACATTTTCTCTCCCTTCATATTAGGGTGCCTGATCTTTCTTCCCATCAACATTCATCTATCTGTTATCTAACAGCATTTTCCCTTCATCTTCCTTTTCACCCTATACACCTCTAATCATACCTCAAGTCTTTAGTAAATTAATTAGTATTACTGTAAAAAAATAATAGAAGAATGTTTTGTGACACAATTTTGTAATTTTGTGAAGATAAGGCCTGTTATGTCCTAAATAATTAATAAAAATAAAATGAAAAAGGTCGTAGTGGGCAATTCACGCCACCTCTGCGAGTGATAACCATAGCCTCAAATCGTTCATGCAGAAAGTACATCGTGGGGTCCGCTGTGTGGCACGCAGCGCCGTCCTGCTGGAACCACAAGTCGTCTGCGGCCACATCATTCAATTTGGGCCAACAGAAATTCTGTTATCATCGATCTGTAAAGCTCGCCTTTGACGGTGACGGTCGTAAGGGTGTAGACCCAAGTCTCAACGCAAAATTCGCCAAGTTCTTGTGCACAGCGAGGAATTGACTACCTCGTGTTCTCTTCCACACTTTCGCCGGCCGCGGCGATTTTCTCGGCCGATCTGGCGTTCCTTTGACGTGCGGAAGTTGGCTGACTGTTTACCGAATTGGTCGTCTCTAATTTGGTCAAAAAACGTTAGAGAGTCGACACTGAATACCATTTAAACGGTCTGCGTAACGTTTTCACATTTTGAACAATTGTATATGCTGCTCAGTCGTGTAACTTGTCATGGTGATTTAGCCTTGACTCTATAATAAATAAAATATTAGTCAGACGCCATCAAAACAGCATGGCCACCACAGGCTGCCAAAATAGACCTCCCCTCTTGAATTAACGTATACAAAATGCTGGATAAGGAGCGCTATAAGGATGAGGCTTTATCGACGTTAATTATTCGTATCCTACAATTATTAATGGACATTTTTAATTTCGCAGTTTATATTACCGCAAATTACATGCTTTTAATGTCTGTGTTATTAGTCTGCGCGGCTGGATATAAAACTTCTGATGTTGTCAACATCCGATCTTGATTGTCATAGTGCTACTGGGATACAATATGTTCCCTGCAGTTTGGAAGAGACGCTATTATTGACCGACATTATCCAAATTTCTGATAAATGAAGAAGGTTGTTTCACCAAGATGAAGACGTTGATTCTATACGATCGTTTCAGGAGCGGAGAGCGACAGTTCAACGGAAAATCTCGGCGACTATCGATTATTTTGGACAATGATCAATATTTCCCTTTCAATAATTTACTGTGTAAGATATTCTAGACATATATGTTTCATAAGCATTCAGTGTAACTTCAACAACGCCGAGACAAAGCAGAAAATCGCACCAAATGCTTAGTCTCGACGCCCGAGAGCCAAGCCTGTATCTGACAGTGGGATATGGACCATCGGAGACGCCAATCACCGTGCGTCTTCAGAGAATAGAGACACTGCGGATATCGAAACCGTAAGTTGTCTTCAATAATCCCTTTTATCATTTTATACTTTGTGTAATCTATGTATTGTCTTTAATCTTGCTTCTGATCTTCATTGTTTTCACAAGAAAAAAACCACCCACCGTACCCTGAAGAATAATAATGCCATTCATATCTTTCAGAGAAAAGATATACCCAGAAATTTTATTCAGTTTTATTGTCTTAATAATTAATAAAATTTACATCCCATTTTTCTTTGAAAATTACTTAGCTACGGATAATTTGGAAGTTATACACAATCAAATTATACATTTGGGGAATAATACGAACTTGAATATCTTAATGTTGTTGTAATTAGTAATTTTGAAGAAAGTAATTTTTGGTGTTTGCTATTTTTATAAACTGGATTGGTGTTTTTTTTAAAAAATATTTTCCTAATTACCTTTTCCAGTGTTAATAAGACAATGCAGGTATGATTACACTATTATGAATTGAATTATAACATTACGGCATTGTGGAAATCAGAAATTTGTGTTACGTATTATTGCCTATTATGATAAAAAAAATTCTACAGTGATATTAAGAATGTATTTTTCACAATTATAACATGTTTTCTGATTTTACAAGGTTACGATGCATACATATATTTCCATTGTTGTAGCTTCTTTAACACGAAGACCCGGATTTATTATTCGTTTATTTACGTAAGTAGAAATAAAACAAGAAGCTTGAAATATAAATTCACACTAAATCAAATTCTTTACCAGATCTGCAAATTTCAAGTTCATTAGGCCTAATAGATAAGTTTTTACATAATTTATAAGAGATTCTAAATATATGGTTTTACATAAAAGTTGAATAAATATAGTTTTTTGTTTTCAGAAATCTATTAATAATGTTCACCTGGTTACATGGTTCTAGTAAATAATTGAAATCTTATAAATGAAAATTTGACAGAAATATAGCCAAGTTTGTTTGTTCCTACCGTTAAGATACCCTGGAACTTCCCATATATCCTCAGAACATATTTATCGAATGAGAATATATTCGTAGTCATGCTGTCTCATTATCTAGTATATTCATTTTAAAACGTAGGTGATAATGCAAATAGTTTTTTTAAATGAATGTACCATGGTTTAGATCAGTCATACGTTAACCATTTATGAGTACGGATGTATTATAATTCAACAAATATGTTCTAACCAAACATTGAAAGCTCCAGTGTTTTTAACTGTAGAAATGAAATAATGTCGACTGTGTAAATGTTGAATTGTCTCTTATAAAGTATCACAGTCAACACTCTAATCGATGAAAAACATGCCGCTGTTTCGTATCACGTACTATTCCAACCACGATACTATGAATGCCTAACAGCTGTAACGACTACTTATTTAACGGTATTGAACTAGAATTCATATAAAAGAAATTGTATTTATGTATTATGTTACATAAAACTTGAAAAACATTAACAAATTTTAAATTGAGAGGATGATCTTAAAACTAATAGCTCTGAAGAGTATTTTTGCTTGCTATTTAGAAGTGGCGAAATATTCACGAACTATGAAAATTTAATTAGATTTACAGTGCAAATTAAGTGTTTAAGGTAAAAATGGGAGTATATGGCTAGACTATGGCGAGATCATTATGTCTGAAAAGTGGGGAGGCTGTTGAAGATCGCATTGTGAATCAACAGACCGGTCATGCACTTCCCTACACTGATTTGATGGATCGTAGAACAATAATCTGCACAAAAGAAGAAAACTCAATCAAATTGCACTTTGTAATTACCTCTGGACAGTAACAACAACCCTTATAGCTCCCTATGTTAACATTTCTATCTTTATAGGGGTGATTTAAAATTTATTGAAATAAAAGTTCTGGCCACCTTATTTTACGGATCTCTCGATTTTGCACAGATTCACAGCAAATAAATTTTGTCTTGATTGTACTTATGGCTCCAATATGTTTAATTAGGGTTTCTGATACACATATTATATCGACATAAAATTTTGTGATCTGTTTCTTCGGTATTGTTTTCCCTCATGTCGACCCCGGACGTTGTGGTAGCATCACTATATTTTTAAATAATAATTATTAGTAACATACAAAGTTTATTTATATTCATATATTTATATGTAATGAACCTAATAGGTCCCGAAAATTGGAGACGAATCGTTTTAATTTAAATTAAATTATTCTATTTATGACTTTTGGACATTCTTTGTATTTTTCTTCAATTTTAGTTGTCAGTTACATGTTTTGAAAATTATCAACCGTTTCTTCTACTGTCAATTGCTTCCCAAAACCAAGTATATTTGTTAAAAACAAGTTTTAAAAAGGCTTCATTTAGAGAATAATTTAATTTTTGAATTTATAGACAAATATACGTTTTATTGTGGGCAATAGAAGACTATGTTGATGTAGAGCACTCAACCTTTCAAAGAAGGAATGCTTTCTTCATTTCAGACACACAAACTCCGCTTTCAAGACTCAGTCTCATTACCCCTCCTGCAGCATTCCATTTACCTAATTAATTAGCAAGTTAAAAAATTGCTTTACCTGATGTCTGAATATCTTGGACGCAAAACCCACAGTAGTAAAAGAGATAAAATATTTCAGATAAAAGCTATCTTATACATAAATTATTTTCTTACATCTCACCTCATATATTCTACAGTAAAATTTTAATTCAGTGTTTCTGACGTGACCTTCAGGATTAAAGATTCTGAATACATCTATATCCCTATTTATTTAAAGCTTTTGCAAAGACATCACACATCATCTACAATTTACAAATTCGTTTTATTTGCCAACTTGATAGAAATTACTTAACACAGATTTCAGAATGTAACACGAATCGATCACATAAGCCCCTCTTCATAAAGATATTTACAACGGTGAAAAATGGAAAAAAAAATCACAAAGGAACAATGATAATTATTATGAGTAATTCCACGTAAAATAATTGTGAATTTGACAAAGATAGTAAATATAGGACATTTAAATTCCAATCATACCTTTTACAGTAATGGAAATACTGTAGCGCACAAAAAAATCTCCCCAAATTAATCCATATACTTGGACGTATTAAATTAAAAAATTTAAACCAGAATATTCGAAGACAGGCAGTGCGGTTGCAGAAATTCCCGGATTAAAATGGCACCGACCAGACGCGATGAATCGTGCGTTCTAGCTAGGTTCAATGATTTAAGTTGTTTGGCCACCAGGAGACGATGTTACATGAATTTTCCCAAGGACAGCCCCCTCCTTTGAAAGTGCGGATATATAAGTAATCACAAATTAATTAATATTGGTGAAGACACTTTACTTTGGATGGCGTTTTTCTATTGAGGAGCTGAAACGTGAGAAGGAGGTGAAACCGTCAGTGTTGCTGGGAAGTTAAAATGAAGAGGAAGTAAGTGTTGGTTGAAAGTTGGAAGGAAGAAGTATATAAAAGAGGAAAGAAGACGTTTTCATTAATTTATCGAAACCAAACAAATATCTGCGCAAAAACTTTGATAGGTCATTGTCGTTCGACGGTTACAAGATGTACTGTTTTCTGCGTGGCAAAATCAAACCTTTTTGAGACGAAGAACTTGCTGCCTATCATCATAGAAGTTCCCGGAATACCTAGATGAGAATTTACCGAAACGAGTGAAGAAGGAAAAACGAGTTCATCTTTCCGATTCAATCATAATAAGCGAGATCTCTGCCACCTGTTTCTACCCTCCCTTGTTTACGAAATATTTGTAAAGAATCTCCTTTACAATACAGATTGTGTAACATAATAATATATTTGTGTCCAGGATATCCGCGGGAAAAACTGACCAAATACAGTTGACCCTAAAATGAAAATATTGGTTGTAGTATACATTAAATCAAATTATGTTGTTATACGCAGCCAAAGTAGTGCTGAAACCTCCTACCTCATTTTGCAGTTGCTGTCACTCAGGGAGGCCGATTTGCTAAGTACTCAAACACTTTGTTTCTTAAGTAAACAGTTGGCTGTAATGGATCGTTGGCAGTCTTCTGTGTACATGTATATTAAACAACCTACTAAAATACTTGACCAGATGCTGCCAGAAAGCAGTTTTCCAGTGTCATTGACAAATTTAAATAAATATGTATACTTTCAAAGACAGAAGAATTACTTAGAACTGAAATTCAGCCAAGAAGGCAAAAAAAATGAATGTAGAAGGTCCGACTAGAATAGACATTACCGGGCTAGGACTCAAACCCGGGACCTTCAGCACGCCGGGCGGTTTTCCTACCATCTGAGCTAATCCGAGTCGATTTCCCGATCCAGCGCGAGATCCATCCACATACTGTACACCCGGATCTCAAACTCATCTACAATCATCGCAGCCTAACTTATAGGACAGAGTAAAGGACGGGCATTGGGTAAATCCGAGTTCGATTCGCCGCCCGGTCGACATTTTCCATTCTGGTCTCAAATTATATACCTTTTTTGTGCGTTTATATTTGAAAAATGTTGATTAGTAAATTGTATAGCATTAAAATAGAGGAGCCTCATAGCCTGTTTATAATCACGTTGTACAGAATGTATGTCATCACTCTTTAATAAATTTGATTTATTATATAATTTAATTTATTCGTATTTAGTTTCTCTGAATTATTGAATTAAGATCACGGTAGTGAATGTCTCACTTTTCAAAAAGTGTGAAATGTTGAAAATGGTAGATCTTCTCCTTTATTAATGACCAAAATATATACATTATAAATTACTTAGGTAAATTGCCCAGTATTGGTTATATAAATAACTGAAGGAATTTCCTAGTGAAATAATAGACGTGTTCAGTAAAATGTTTGATTGTAATCAATTGAAAAGTATACTATGATATTTATTTAATTTAAAAATGGTTAATTTGAGTGTTAATGTAAGGCCTGATGGCATTCACGCTGAAGGAATTCGTAATGCGTGTTTTCATTTCCACTTAAAGGTTCGTTCGATCACTCGCTGCGATTGTACTGCTTGCTCTTGTAAATCATCGGGCGCCCATAATTACATTAGCGTCACCGTAAACGCTGAATCATTTTGTTTTTCTGTTGGTTTCTCTTTGCGGGCCAAATGCATGTTACGAAGCGATGCTAATAAAAGGCTCCGGTTGATTGGTCGAAGCAGAGCTTTGGGAGGGGGTGGTATTGTGAAGGGTGTCTGCCATTGTCGGGGCGCCGATGAAATATGACGCAACAAGGGGAAGCCCCCATCAGCTGGTGATCAATCACATCGGCCACAGTCTGTCCTCACCTCCCAGCAACATAGATGGATGCGCGCCAAACACCGACAACCATTCATTCATTAGGCCACGCTTCCGGCATTCCCTGGGCTTCGAAAATGGTTAAGACATAACTACCACAAACACAGCGTCAAACCACAAATATTCAATACGTTCATAAATATGAATACTTTTAATTCACACCTTCTAAAACTCTAAAATTGAACTAGCGTAATGAGGCATAAAAGGCAGAAATATCAGCTTAAAATAATGTATATTTAAAATTTATACATTTGAAAATGTTCAAGTTAACGTTAAAGGGTCCAGGATAGACAGGGACGTTAGAAACGTAAAGTAGAACAAAGCAGAGAATTAGGATATCACTGAACATGGGAAGTAATTTTTTTGGCTCCATTTTAATCCGTATGACCCTGTTTATGCTAAATATAGCTTACCAGGGGAAAATTGCTCTGAAGGAAAAAAACCTTACTGCTGGTTACCCAGAGAGGTTACTCAGGTTGCCACTCGTCGCCCCCTAACGCATGTGTCCAGTGTAGGCATCCTGTTCATTATATCAGTTCATATTAATGAATATATATGCAGGAAAATGGGGGATTTTCACCGCCCTAAAAACAACCTTCAGTTAATTTGAATAAAATCTGTTTGTTGTCTGGTTTATATTTTCGATTATTTCTTTTTGAAATTCAAATAGTTTCAAGGCTAATATAAATGATTGGTAAATTTCGTCACATCCTAAAAATTTTTAAGGTTCCAGTTTTCGGTAGTCCTGAAAGGTGTCATGCTAAAAATTACATTCCTATACAATGTTACAAGGTGTTTCATCTTCCTGTTTCCAGAAATAAAATGTAGAATATTCTATTAAATTTATCTGTTTTAATTTAGAATTGTATGGTCCGTGTCCAGAGGAAAATTTAACTCTTTCTTTTGTAGGAGTTATAAAGCTGCGTTGTAATCGTGATTCAACCGTGGGTATTAATTTCTTTGACCAAAGGCATTTTTCAATTTTGTCCCATCTGGTTTGCCATTCTTTCATCTGCCAATCTTTACATGTGTCTTTGGATTCTACAGATTTGTTTGTAATTTGGTGGACGATGTTTGGGTTATTCCGCTTTAAGTGGTACAGTGCTGCCCACTGGCTGGCAGTCTATTTGAGGATCTGTATAGAGTCAACTGGAGTCGTTTTGTATGCACAAAAACAGCGAATTAATATTTTTTCTTTGCGTAACTAATAATGTTCTTTTCACATGAGTATGAAGAAGATGGGAATTAAATTATCAGACTGGTGGTGGAATGGAACGTGACCTTGAATCAAGTAATCACATCACTTTCATTAGAAGACGGGCCAAGCAGCGTTGCCGACAAGCCACGGTGTTTTTCTATTGCTTCCAGTAGTTGTATAAGCCGTTTGTTGTTACGTGGCAACAACCCCTCCCTCCACGCAGGTACGCGGCGAGACTTCTAATTTAAAGCGAACAACAGCTCTGTAGCCACCTTCCTAGTCGCATAGAGTCTGTCGCTATTAACCACTGAACTTAAACAAATTTCCACTCCGACTGATTAAAGTAATAGGTTTTAGAATGTATTCAGTGACAAGCACAGACATTTAATCCCAGTTTTGACTCGAAAAAATAAACACTGAAGATTGAAAATACAATTTTTATTGTAATTGTTATTCCATAATTTTAGATATTTTGCTATAATGCTAAATAAAATCATAAAAATATAATTCATGAAAATGTTTAACAACAGACTTGAACATCATTTAACAATTATTATAGAGTAACTTACATCCAACAGTTCGTTATTACTTTTTCTCATGCTACGTTTGTGCAATTAGTAGCACACTGACAGCCAAACAAAAGTTAACTGTGAAAGATTTTATATTAACATAGTTTTCTGACAATAAAATTTACAATAAATAAAGAGACAGACATTAATTCAGCATATAAATTTATCACTATTTATTCAAAAACGACGTTTCGCCTCATTTTTTGACCTTCATCAGGTGTACTAAAACCATAATATTACAAGAAATGAAATATGGGTTCTATGTAACATTAAATTCTTGTAATATTAAATTTTAGCCTGAGGAAGTCTCAAAAAGGAGACGAAACGTCGTTTTTGAATAAATAATGATAAATTTATATGCTGACTTATTGGCCGTCGTTTATTTATTAGTAGAAATTTATTTTTATGGTAAGTCGGGGTGTTACTGGATAGCGCTGGAGTTAATTAAATGGGTGTGGAACATTGTAAAGGGTCAAGGAAGAAGTCCTGGCCTTATCAAGTTTTGACTGCGTCTTGTAAATGACATCTTACATTGACTGTGAATTTATAATTTTTGCAGCATTTCGACACAGGTTAATTCACAAAATTCCGCGCTTTTAACTCTTTTACTGCATGTAAGGTATGAGGTTTAAATATGAGACTAGCGTAAAAGAGAAAAATGTTCAGTTGCAAAAAAAATTGATAAAACGATCAAGCCTTCGCAAAATAAACACAAAAGATGTTAAGATTTTTCTAAAAAAAATTAGTTGCATTAACTGCAATTTAAAAAACCGTTCAGCCCCGGGGAGGGGGTTGGTAGATACTTTTTTATTAATATTATTTTTCTTTTGTTTAAATTGTCAATTATTGTAAATGTATTTGTTAGATATTACGAATTACCTGCCCCCTGAGGCAGAACGGGAAATTTGTATGCAACTTTTTTAAAAGTTCATAAAAATATGAATTCGTTGTTTTAAGTTATAATCATATTACATTAAGTAGGTAATAGAAGAAATTAATATTTTATACTTTTATGAAGTCATTTTTCTTTTCTGTGATATAAAAATGAATGTCAAACAACAAATGTCCCGTTTCGCCTTGACTTCCTCTAGTTATAGTGTGGTAATAATAAGTGTTACACATTTATAATTTAAAAATAATCTATTTTAAATTTAATACAGAGAATATGTCAAAGTACAGAAATTAATTACAGATTTTTTTATAATATCTAACAAATACATTTACATTAAAACAATGGTCAAGTTATTCAATTTCAATATAGACTAAATAAGAGAGGAAAATATTATTACAAAAATTTTATTTGCCTAAAAAATTAAAGTAACTATATTGCATTAATTAAAATTAAAAGACAAACATTGAATAAATACAAAAAATTATCCTGTGTGGAAATAATACGCATGGCAGAAGATGAAAGATAAAATGCTATATATTAAAGTTAAAATATATTGATTTGTCATCAACATAAATATTGAACGGACATATATAATTTATTCCGTAATATTTTATGAGCATGCGATTAGCTCAAATTAAATTTGTAAATAAGATTTTGTAGCCCAATGTGACGTCGGTTAGGTGTTCACATGTCGCAAGATGTGTCGTGATGGGGGCTGTAAGACGAGGAGGCAGTGTGCAGCTTTGCGCCAATGCGGCTGCCATTAATCTCGGTTCAGCGAGCCGCTTCCATGGCAACGCACGCTAGACAGCCACAGGTGGCTTCACTCAACGAGATCGCCAATACAGTCTCCAATCTTTATGCAAAGATCTCAGGGAAGACAGTTCAGGCGGCCTCCGGAAACTTCCAAGTGGAAGTCTCATTCAACAATTTATAATGATTGATTTTATTTTTTTAATGAAGCGAGCTAAAACTTAGTAATATTAAATAAATTACAATATACTAGCAAAACTCAAATATTTATTACAAATTCAAGTTATCAACAAAGAGAAGTCTCGTACGTAATTTTCAGGACCTCTTCAGTTGAGCGTTCTGGATGTTGCAAAACAATTAAATTTTTCCTTTGAAAGTTTATTTTCTTTCACATTTTTAATCATAAGCTACTGAAGATTTCCAAAATTTCCGATTGAAACATTCTATTTGTTGATAATTTCAACTTATAATAAATTTCCGATATTTGTCCAGATTAAATTAATATTTTTCTTAATATTATAATCTTCATTTTATATTTTTTCCTTAAATTGTATAAGAAGTTCGTGTTTTTAATATTCCAGTTTAAAAATTTGTTAAGATATTCTTGAGATATTTCATACATATTAATTTACATTGTAATTTAATTAATAGTTTTATATTATAATCTCAATTCCTTCAATGTTAAAACATTTTAGTTTTCTACAATTATTTATGTTTCCCTTTTCTTAGATTGTACAATATTTATGAACTAACAATTTACTAATAACTCTACTGGAACTTAAATATTGTACCTATATATTGTAAAGAACCTCTCATTTTCATCATCTTAATGTAGTTAAGACCTCTCGGGCTGCCACGTGGCTGTCAGGGAAAAGAGAAAGCCAAAACCACAATACAAAAATTAGCAAAGGTTTAATCCCGTGATAAAAGAAAGAAAAGAATATTTTAAAAGTTCATAAAAACTAGTATACAGCTCGTTCACAATTTCAGACTAGTACCACTGTTCTATTCAGAGGGATGCACTCGACCGTCCAGAGCGACGTCCAAATCCAGAAGGAAGCCCTGCTCGTGGCAATGCTCGCGATTACACACTACCTCCCATCCCATCCAACTTTTCTCCAACGTCACAGGAGACCTCGCTTTCCGGCCGCCAGAGCGCTATCCCCCATAATTTACGAATATCGTGGCGACGGTCAAGTAGATACGACGTACGTGAAAAGGAATGAAACGGCGGACAATGAGGGCAAGGCGTACCTCTCTGTAACGCCACAATGTTCGAAAATTATTCCACGGAGCTGTCACTAATGCTCTGGCCGTTAATGCGGCATAAAATACAGTTAAACAATAAATATTTATTGAAATTTTTAATATATATATATGAAGTGTTCTATTTGTACAGTGAAGGAATATATAAATAAAATATGCTTGATGCTATATTTTTCAGGTAAATAATTGAAATGAAAACTATAAGTTCAAAAAATAATTGCACATATTTAATCCCCAACTACAAGTTTTACACTGTTGAACAAAATGAGTATCTGTTCGTAACTTTTTGAGAAAATAGCTTGCATATTCACAAAACTTTTACAGAGAAAATGGTAGGTCCTCGCTTCGTACGTTAAAGTGTAGCTTACTGTAAGCAGATCGTGAAAAAAATTGGCATACTTCCACTTAATATTCTCGTGTACCTCTTGTAGTCTGAGTAATAGTTCAGCAAAATTAGATAGAATATATCTCCGTACAAAAATTCCGGATTACAACAAGCAATAAGCATTTCATACCAAGAACATATTCAAAAATAATGAATGTGAAAGGAACTTGCTTCTCCTATAGAAAGATTCCCAGTGACTAATTTACTCAATGTTTATAACAAAACATTCTCTCTACGTCGTTTTATCGAAAATAAGGATTTACTGGGTGAGAGCAGAATCTGAGAGCTTGTACCTGTGTTCCTTACAGTATAAGTAAGTCAGTTCGTTAAGAGTTGAATTTGAAGCGTAACTTCATTAAGTATAATATATAAAAAATCCTAAATAATGTTTTATTCTTCAGGAGGGTTTTATATATAATACCAATGGAGTTTTGCTTCAAATTTAACTCTTAACGAACTGACTGTTACTATTAATATTCTCTGAAAATTCATGAATTTTTATAGTAATAGGAATAATAAAATCTATAAATTCGTCGTATAATTTGGATGATGTCCTTCCATAAAGCAATATAATAATTATTTATATATAGCTTGATTTATTGAAGTAGAACTTTCATCAAAAATGCTGGCTGGTTGAGCCTGTAATAAACACTTACGAATACTTATTATTAGTTCACTTAACTAGCAAATACATTTTGTTGTGAATAGGAATAATTTTTTATTTTAAAAGTGATTTTATGTTATTTCCTCTTTGAAATTTGTCTGGTTACTAAGTTGTTATATGGGACACAATTTCTCTTTAATTAACTAACGAGTCAGTAGCGGTCTGCTTTATATGATTTTAAAAGTAAAGATTCTCAAAAAGAATTTTTTTAAACTTCGTTTACGTTCAACAAAATATATTGTAACATGTAGTGGTTTTCAAGGCGTCCCAGACAGGATTGTTGGCGGGTACTTTGAGATAAGCCGACAGAGAGTTTACATTGTCATAATTTTGCGAGGCGGGCGTAAGGTAGGCAGTCGAGGACAATCCACGGACTGTCATGGTCATGAATACATGCTTTTTGTGGGTTCGCAACGGGTCGCGGCTGAAGGAAAATGTGTCGGGTCTCGAGCAAGCTACCGGAATTCATAAAAGAGCGATGCCACACTGTTATTCGATTTATATTTGTGAGTTCTCGGCGAGGCACGGCTCATAGAGGATGGTGGAAGTTGTATAAAGTTGGAGATCACGTCTGATGGATTTTGTTAAACTCATTGTTGGATATAAATGATCATATCTTTTTTGAATAGATTTAATATTGTGGTTTTCCTTTGTAAAACTACCTAGTATCCAAATATTACTTATTGAAATTAGCCGAGCAGTCAAACTAAATATAATGCTTCGAAACAGCATTACAGGAGGTGGGACTTTGCGTTATATTTTACGCCGCTACTAGGGCCTATGTTACAATATAAATAATTAAAAACTGATATAAAATCACAAGTAAAGGTCCCTGAAAAATTTGGGTTAATCGCAGGAAATATTTAACTACCCAAATTGGTACAACATTTACAGGAATAAAAAATTGGATTACGCTGGTGAATATGCCTTTCATATATCAACCAACAATATATTTTACATTAACCTTTCATATCATGTGTTTTTGCGCTGAGAGCTAGTATCGTCATTCATATGACGTACAATTTTTTTTAAAAATATTATTGAAGTCACTTTAATCGGAAGTTAATATAACATATTTAACATTGAATTAAAAATGTATAAATAATTAACCTGAGTACATGAAAGAATTGTAACGTCCAGTGACAATCAATTTAATAGAGAAATCACCGGGTTACGTAAGTAGTGGATGTACATTAGTTCTTTTAAAGGGTTACTATTATTGGTTTTGAATTTATGAGGCCATGCATTTTATCTGGGAGTTTGGGGTATTTGGGGTTGTCAGTTATAAATGAGTGGAAATTATAGGAAGCGTTCTATTGAGTGGAGGTAAATGAGGCGCTAGCTTACTAGGGGACAGTTATCGGACTGAGAGAACGGAAGGTTGTAGTCAATGAATAATTTTCTTTTTAGCCTGCGGTTTTATGGAAGAGGAAAAATAATTTCTGAATTCCTAAAATGTGGCTGATTACGAGTCTATAATTGGGCAATTATTAAATTTCTTTGCCTAGATATTGAAGTAAAATAATTATAGTTTAATAGAACACGTATTTTATGACTTAAACGGACGGTATAATTTCTTATTTTTTGTTAATTTATGAACGGTATACGGTAGCAAGTGAAATATCCACAATTATATTTAAAACTTCTTTAAGAAAATGAATAGATATAATTGCTGAGATTAGCTTTAGGTAGAGCGTTATGCATGTACTTAGATAATCGGTAGTTTTCTTCAAATAATATATGCCAAAGGAAACAAATATGCAAGATTATACTTTTATTGTTTTAAAAGAACATAATAATGGAGTTGTTAATCTATACCAATAAGTAAAATTTAAGAAACTGTAAGTCTCAAATAGGCTACGAGATGTCTCAACGGATTTCAATGAAAATTAGAGGGTTTGAAAACAGGAGATTTTACTCAAATATTCATGCATATTTCGTTTCTATATATTTCATAAGATTTTAATATATTATAAATATTGATTCTACGGAAAGGTTTCTTGGAATACGCTCATCTAAGTCTCAAAAAGTGAATAGGGGTTGCCATTACTATTGATCTATGCTACGAACTGGCTTCACAGATTTCATTAAAAATTCCAGGCATTGGCATTTAACTTAAATTTTTGAGTATGTTTTATTAGGATATCTCAGAATTCAGAAGGTATTAATATAAATATTTATAAATCCATTGTCATGCTAAAGTCGGTGTAAAATCCAACTGCGTGATATGCCCTATTAGGCGATCCTATACCATTCATTCCACTTACTGTGTTATTATCAGCGTAATTTAGGCAGCATGAGACAGAGAAAGAGAGGGAGGGCGAAAATTCTCACTCCATATTTTTTTGCAGCAGAATTCACGCGTAATTAACCTATTGTTGACAGAGAGCTAATTCCATGAGAAATAATATACGTCTTTGGATCGTTGATACGATTTATACGTAAATTGGTTTTATTTGTCGAGTCAGATAAATTTTAAATTTAGTAACTGCTCATCCTTAAAAGCAAATAAAATAAATATAATTAATCCCAATAAATATAATTGGAGATTCTGTCTGTCTGGAAGTTTTATCGAATTGTCTCGGAAATTTGTGAAAGCGGGACCTGTTTAAAATCAACTGCGAGTTATAAGGTTTGCCCTGAAGCGATCGTAAATAAATGACACCGTACTGTTTACGTATTTAATGAATTCAACTTTATCAAAATTCTGTATCTGTTGTTTTGTTTTTAGGGCAAAATGAAAGAGTTATTTCCGCGCGTACGAAGTAACGGACTTTACTAGTCGTAATTAATTTGAGTACAGAATAGTACAAGTAGAGGAGTAAAATTTGTTATCAGTATTGGCATGTTAGCATTATTTTAAATTCAAGTGCACATTTAAATAATTCAAAGAACAAGTACTGTACACAAAATTTTCATTTCATAATTTTTTAGTAAATTACATTCGTTCCGTAATATTTCAAATGACAAATAGGTGGTGATCAACGGTTTGTTATTATTCTCGCCAAAGAGATGGATATGTGCTATTAATTTAGAAGTGAGTGGTGGATTATGAAATAGTTGTGAGTGCATCGCGGCGTGTTGAATCATCCTTTGCTTGCGGTGCATTCGGCTGCAGGTAAGTGCATATCTTCCCCGCGGGGCGAGCCTGCTACTTGCATAATGCGAAATTTTAATCACCGACTGAGAGACAATAGATGCCCCATCCCTCGTAGAGTAGTAATTATAGCCATGAGTGATAGTCTGGCTCCTTGCGTTCTCCCGGCTCAGCGGGTTTTAAGACAATGAGGTGGTCCCTCCCGCTCCTTCCCTATACGAAGCCGTGTTTACCAATCACTCGCATCACCCGCTATCCAATAACTTCGTGTTGAAAATGAGTTTCCTTTTCATTACCGGCTTGAAAATCAATTTTTGCGTTTTTACCTTATAAATTAATAATAACTAAAATTCAAAAATCCGTGAAATATTTCAAATTTAGTTTCCCAAAGTAATAGTACGGAAAAGTGTGGAGTCTTAAATAATCCAGGACACAATCTCAATTAAATTAGCCAACTATCGTGCATAATTGTTTCATTCATATTGAAATATTCACGATTGGCCGAGAGACATGAATTTTGATTGAAGCTGTAAATGATGGTGGGGGATATTAATTATTTAATTAATTAATTTAAGTTTTGGATGTTTTATATGTACATTCATTAAAAGAAAACACAATAATTGAGATGAGTCCTATGAGAATATAGCAAGTACAAATATAAATAATTAAAGGGGGACGGTTTCAAAATTTCTCAGGGGTTATTATTGTTTGGGTGACCACGTGTAGCAGATATTCCGTTCGTTGACGAACCTGTTTTGTATTCATGTGTGTCTCGTTGCAGATGCAACGGGAACTTCCTTCTAGTTGAACATGAAGCGGCCGGTAGATAATAACATAAAGTCGTGCTGCTGGAATTGAAGAAAACTCAGCTTTGTCCTCCTACTTCCGTTGTTGTTAACACTTTTCTTCGCTGCTTCTTCGACCTGTCAAAACATGATTTACTTCTCCGCTGCTTCCTCGACTGATCAGTCCATAATTTATACTGCCTTCTTCCACTTGTCATTGTCTCACCTTATACTGACCATTTCTCCGCCCTTCACCTTCCTATGTCACCTCGTATCTCTGCCCCCTCCAAGGGATAAAACTCTCTCACGTGACGGTTGTCTGCCAATCATCGTGGTACTCCGTCACGCGCGGGAGATTTTTGATGACGATTCGACTATGTGTCACTCGGAAAACCCGACAGATGAACGACCTCTTTGCGAAAAACAAGCTTACCGTTAACTCCACACTCAGGTACATTTATCCAACCGCCAATTTGGCGCCCGGAAAAAACCCTTCTTCCTGGTCAGCAACATACTCTTTCCGAAATTTTTACGCAATTTTTATTCCATTAATAGGAATAAAAATTGGGCCGGGTTCTACGGCGCTACAAAACTAACGAGATATCCTTTTTTTGGCTGCATAGTGCCAAAGAATAGTAAATAGAAGTGAAATATGGTTATTGGTCAAGGAAGAAGTCCTGGCAGCTGACTTGACAAGTTATGACTGCACCTTGCGAATGAACTCTTGTTTCTGTCATATATATGTGAATTTATAATTTTTGCAGCCTATCGACAGAAGGAAAGCTACCAAACTCCTCGCTTTTAACCACTCAATGCTATATATTCGTAAATTAGATCTATTTAGCTGTATATATGAGCCACGTATTAGGTTAAATCTGCTTATATTAAGGCTCAGTGAAAAACTCTTAAACTGAGACTAGCGTGCGTGGTTTAACGGCATCATACTGTATAAGGCAGACTGTAATGTTTTCCTCGAGAAAAAAAGAAAAATCTGACCGTCACCTTATACAGGAAAACGAATAGATAAAGAAAGAACAGTATCAGGAAAAGGGGGAAAATGTTGGCAAAGGCTGTGCGGTTACAAAATAAAATGGTTTTCCAAAGTGAAAAACTGATAGTGATCAACCGCACGCAAAATAAATACAAGAAATAAATAACAAAAAAGTTAACATTTTTCTTAATTTAAATTAAATTTTATTTTATAAACTGTAATTTCAAATCATCCCATGTCTTTCTGCCCCGAAATTTGGGGCGGAACTGGAAATTTAGGTTTCTTTTCAAAAATACAACAAAAATCGAAATTCATTGTTATAATTTGTTTGGATTTTGGATTATTCAAATAACAAAATAAGTTAATGCCTCTGTGAAGCGAATATTTTTTAGAAAATTTTACATAAATTGTTAAAACATAAGTGGCTCTTTTCCGCCTCGACTTCCCTAAATATAATTCAATGTATTATTGAACATATTTAAACGCAAATAAGTCTGCAAACACTTTTTTAGTTTTACATCTAAATGTCAGTATACCTTGTAATAAATCAACACTACTTTATATGTAAGTATGGGAAAGTAATATATGTAGATTGAGAAAAATATTATAATTTTAAAACATATATTTCTTTTCAGACTAATTGTATTAAAACTTGGTGATTTAAAAATTACAATATAATTAACAGTTTTTGTATTAAAAATATACTAAATACTTATTGGCGCTACATATTGAATGGTCTGATATCCGAAGCTCATTATTAGTTTTTGTATCGAAAGTTTAATCACAATAGATAAAAAATTTTGAACAAAAATACAAGTAATGTGTGTTTCCGATAGGTGAATTCTCTCTCTACAGGGCTATATTTACATATTATGGACATACTGTTGTGACAGACAACCAAGGTTCAAATTTTACTTAAATTGACTGAAAAATTAAATGTTACAGTTTTTCTTCGATACAGTAAATTTTTTATTGTCTCTCCTGATGGTTTGCGTGGAAGTCAGGCTGCGGAC
The DNA here is from genome assembly GCA_034510155.1 of Eucriotettix oculatus. Taxonomy (NCBI): domain Eukaryota; kingdom Metazoa; phylum Arthropoda; class Insecta; order Orthoptera; family Tetrigidae; genus Eucriotettix; species Eucriotettix oculatus. The sequence continues at coordinate 28,315,632 of CM067377.1, read as the reverse complement.
GCCAAAGTCCGCAAAGTACAGATACTTGTATGCTGGGGCTAAATCCGCCATGTTCCGGATACAAGCTACTCCCAGATTCCCAAGGTTCTAATTTTACTAAAAATTTACTTGAGAGAAAAAATTATGGATGTTACTTCGATGATACTTATTTGCTTATTTCTTTCTAATAAAAGGAATAGAGAAAAAATTTGAGGTCTCAGTACGCTGCAGTGTCCTTTGACCACGTTAGAGAGAGATGTAACTTCTCCTCTTCATCGAAGCAGCGTTCATGTTGCCGTCTTTGATTGTCCACCAATTACGATCCTCATTAATTAGAGATACGTAAATTTACAGCTACTGTCATCGTTTCAGTCTCTTAAAGCGTTTGAGTGTCATCGACCCCGTAAATCTTGGAAATAATAATGGATAACGTTTCAGACATAAACAAATTAACAATTTATTTTTGCTCGCCTGTAATAAATTACAGTTTAATCTATTAAATACAATAAAATATTATGTATGTTTTTTGTAATATTTTGATCAAAATTTAGTTCATAGAGCAATTTAGAGCTATTTTTTATACACGCGTTCCTTGGAAGTAGCAAAAAACACTGCCGGGTTAAGACAAATTTGAAAAAGCAAAAATGGACGATATTTAAAAATAATAAATACTTTTCGGTTTCAATTACATTTATTGTATTTCTTCCGATAGTATTTGTGTATAAATTCATCTCAAACGATACTTAAAAATAAGAAGAATGTAATCGAGATTTGTGTCAAAACAAAGTTATAACGGTCACCGAGTTAAATTCTTATATCCTAAATGTTGGTAAGTCGTAGTTGAGCCCAAATTTATTGCGCATGTTCCTTGCGACGCGGAAACAGAAACTGAACGAGTAGTCCAACACTACTAATCCTACGTTGCAGAGGCAATTTAAAACATGTATAAATGATCGATACTTGCGCCGAATAAATATATTTAAATGTCAATTACTTTGATAATAATGTTCTTTCTGTATAATTTCAGCCCCATTCGGCATGGGACGGGCGCTCACATTGGATAGAGCAGCGTTGCACAAAAATACCATAAAATCGGCCTAATTGGAGGTTTTACAAGGCACTGAATTTATTTCTGGCATTCATAATGACAACAAGATGCAGTTCACCACGAGAAAAGTAGAGGAAAGAAAATTATTAACGCGTCGAGCAATTACGGCAGAAATATTTACAGACTTTGTTGCAACTTGAAAAGAAACAATGTGGGGCGTAATAAATTAATACGACTCATAAAGACGGTGGTGAAAATATCAAAACGGCCTATTTTTGCGTAGAATAACTTTTTGCAGTCATTGAAATTGATAGTTTTTTTCAGTTATAGTGCATATTTCATCCTGACCTTCAACTTCATAGTGAGTGGTTGGGGTGGGGGGATAAAAGGTAATTACTTCAAATTAACTGAGATAGATGTCTAAATCAGGGTTATGTGAGTCATTGATCTTAATTTTACCATTCATTTAGTTTAACCCTCGGGGAAAGTGGAGGTAGAGCTAAGGTACGATTACAATGGAACAAACTTCAATCTATCTGTAAATATGTTACTTTCGAGACAGATCGATACCCGTTGTACCTCCAAGGTTGCGGGTCGGGAGTGTATTTCCCTATCTCAACGATCCGGCAGTTATCTGTATAATTTTAAGGTACACATAGTTCTTCATACAACGAGAAACTGCGGCCAAACTGTACATAAATCGTCTTCTCTGAACTCGTGGATGGCGGGAGGGCGTTTAAAGATGTGTTGTGGATGTCATTGCCCTATTAAGGAGGAGCTCTGACATGCCGATTTCTGCATCAGCACTCCTGCGACACTGCCGGGTTTCTTAACCTATGTTGCATGCGCCAAGGCAAATGACCTATGTTGTAGTGACGGAAACGAGAATTCGTTACACAGTAAGCATTCATCTATTTCCAACAAATATGTTGTTTTTGTGGTATTCAGTCCTTCGTAAGACTGGTCTGATGCAACCCTTCATGCTAACCTATCTTGCGCAAACCTTTTCATTTCCTCATAACTAGATCAACCCTCTAATGCTAACTTCACAAGACCCTCGTGTTTTAAAACGTATCCAATGAATTCATCCCTTCTCTTATTCAACGTCCTCCATATTTTTCGCTTTTTCTCTATTATGTTAAGACTTCATTTGTGATTCTATCCACCCATCTGATTTTTAGCATTCGCCTATAGCACCACATTTCAAAGGCTTCTATTCTTCTCATTTCCCCAACTCATATCGTCCACGTTTCGCACTCATATAACGAAATGCACCGTACGAACATTTTTAGCAACGATTTCCTAATATTCACACCTATATTACCTGCGAAAGCCTTCCTTGCCTGTACTATCCTACTCTTTATATCTACTTTACTTCTACCATCCCTAGTTATTACGCTTCCCAAGTAGCAGAATTCATTAACTGCCGTCCAAAATCCAACAAATACAATTGAATGAATAAATTTATTTGACTTATTTGAAACCCTCCAAAGTCCTGAATGAGTAAAGTTCTCCATAATGTACGAAACTGAAGCCTTTATGTAAGGAGAATTCAGCTGTATTTGATCCTTACCGCACAGAAAGACTTAAAACTAAATGTGATGATTGGAGATGTCCAAATCAACAAAGGTATCCGCACTTAATTAAGTATAAGTGAGGAATGTTTAAGGTGATATAAAGCATAGGCGTCCCTGTTAGTAAACAGGAAGCGCGAGAGCTGGCAGGCACAGCAACGCCTAGCCAGCGATCCTTTTGAAGTTCCTTTCCGCACAGCTTCCCCCATTAATCTTGCCTGTCTGTCCAGGGCGACAAAACCGCGCTAACCAACCGAGCAGAATAACGCTAATATGGAGCCCTGAGCCAGCCAGATCCCCAGGCAAAAAACTGCAATTCTGCGCTCGGATTGCTTTGCTTACACCAAGGTTAAACACAACGCCGCATTGAGCCTTTTTATCACTATAATAATGAATTACTGTGTGCTCAAAACAAACATGCCTAGATCAGCGTAATGGATGATTGTGGCTTGTGGATGATGAAAGTACTTAAATTAGTTCCTCTTCGGTTGGGCCAACTACCCTAATTATTACTTTACATAATGAAACTAGGAATACGTAAGTATCAGGACATGCATATGCAGGATAATAACGTATTATTATGAACTGAGACTAATTGTGACCCGTGTGTAAGATTATTTCCAAACGGTTTGTAATAATTTAGTAATAATATTATATAACTCGGTTTCAATCATAAAAATGAATATATATGTATAATTATTTAATCTCCTGATTTAAATTCTTAATTGCGATATTTTAATGTTTAAACTTGACTTAATAAACATAAAAATTTCCAAATTCCGATTTTTAAATACATACACTTATTTATTACGTTAATTGATCGAAAATGATTGTGTACAATGGTCAGGATCTCGTACTTTTATCGACATTATTGTGTCTTTGACTGGTTCTGAGAATTATAAATAACTGTCACAAACTTTATTTTTTTAACTCATATTTCCGAATTTTGAAGTGCCGATTTTAGTATGATACGATATTTTAAATAAATGAAGCTCTATTGTTGTTGGAAAATAACTAATGTTTTTAAGTATTGAGTAAGAGATGAAAATTTCATGAATCTTATGATGTGGAAACTTAGATAAAAGTAGTTAGTACTTAAATATTAGGTGATGAAAACGTGAGAAACCTAATGCTTAGTGTTCACTCATTCACACTTAATCTTTAATGTTGACTCTTAATGTTCACAGCTTAATTCTAAATGTCCTAAATCCTTTGTGACCCATAATAAATTATTCCGAGTTTTTAACACCTTGCTCCCACTCCATTATTTCATTTCCTTCTCCAATCAAGTATCCCTTCCGTCTTTGGGAGGAGCCTCTCACCCCCACTCCACTGATGTTTTGGGGAAAATACCATGTCTCACCAGAGCCCTATGCCGTCGAGTCTCAAACACTTTAGAAAATCCCACGCCGCGCCAGCTTGTCTAGGTTTCTTTACGCTTTGTCTGTAACCTTCAATTCCCTCAATCCGCCTGTCTCTGATCGTGTACCGTCCAATATAGTTGTGATTAGCCATTAAAATCTATTAGTGATTAACTACATTTAAAATTATTATTCTTTTAAATTTACCTCTTGTAGTATTAACATTCATTAAAAAATTGCTCATACATGTTTTATATGACTGTAACGTCATTGGCACCAATATTTCTTGAAACTGATTTGTCCGAGTAAATGTAGTTAATCACGGATATTTAGGTTACTTTTGGAGGATTTGATGAAGAGCTGAGAGTAGGTGCTTAGCACGTGATTAAGCGTATGTGTAGTAGTTATGGGAGGGAGGCTAAGTCAGGTGCCCCGTTAATGGCGATGACAGGTTAATAACGACGGCGGGGGCGGGGAGCACTTGCGTCCACAATGGGCCTGCAGCCAGATCAGCATGGTATCGATGCAGCCCGTGGTTTGAATATTTCAGAAGCAATTAGCGTCAATGGGCAAGCCGCGCAAAATGGCCTACAGCGTCTTGCGCTAATGGCTTCTGGTGGACGCCGCGTGGGCCGAACCGCCAACCAAAATTATGCACCACAGTATAGGTACATCACACAAAGTTCACCATACTTCCAATTTCGCGTATGTTCATTGGCACGGTTCCCGTTTTCCGCGCACTTGAGTGAAAAATGTCAAAATAGGGCACTGAACGAAAAAGATGAACGGAATATCTCGTCGACTCAGTAATTTCCCTCATTATATATGAGAAAATACGTTGGTCCCTTTTCCTGAAAAGACGTAAATGTACTTTAAAGTTATTAAAAATGTGATACAAATTCACTATATAAGCTGTATGGCTCGAAAGGGTTTTAATAAGTGAAATTAAATATGACATTTGAAGTATTTGGATTATTATAATTGAACACTAACAGAGTGCTGTTGCTTATGACGTCTGCTACAGGGTACTTGTAGCATATACATAGAATCTCTGGTAAACAATTTAATAAGCAGACACGAAACAATTTTTTTTTTGTTTAAAATAACGTCAATTAATCGGATGTCAAAATAATGAGGTAAAGTACTTTTAAAATATTAGACTTAAATTATGTTACTTTTGAATAACAGTGATATAATTATCTCCTTGCGCTCGCTTAGATCTTATATTTAGATGGCTATATCCCTCAGGGGGCTGTGATTTCTTTACGGGTATATAACATTAAAAATGCGGTGGAATTCACAGGAAGTGGTAAATATGTTTACGAGTATTTGACGTAAGGCAGGCGGCATCATAAATTGTTAGACATGAAATATTTCTCCAACAGGAGTATACGTTCTTCTGTGAGTATATAATTACAAAGACCACAGTATATTCAGTAATGGGTCTCATTGAATTAAAATTCGTATGTAATATTTCGTATTGTTTGATAATTTTAGTAAATCGTTATTATTAAGTCATATTTTTTTCAGAAAATAATATTTTGGATAAATAATAAAATATATTTCGCATAAATCGCATCCATTTTTTAAAAATTGAGAGTCGTAAATTTTCTAAGATGTTTTGAATAAATAACGGTTCATCTCATCTGACTGTATCGTCTCAACTATATTATGAAATATTTTTAAGGGAATTTTTATTTTGGATATGATTCGTTCTCACTGATTTAGAAATAACTGTATATATATTTTAGAAATAACTATATATATTGTAACATGAAAAGTTACGCAGAACAATGCAGGCCAGCTTCCGAGTTGCAATTGTTGAGGAACTGATGCAACGCGGGCCAACAATGTGGTCTGGGAGTCGTCATGGGGTAATGAGAGAAGCAGGTTGTGTCGGCGGGACGACGAGAGAATGACCACGCCCTGCAGATATAATTTTTTCTCGTGCTCTGATTGGAATTAAAACTATTAAAATCTATTTTTGGTGTTTTTTATGAAAAATACCTGGCGCCCTAAAGGAATAAGAAATCTTCGAATACGGAGGAAAGACGGATCCGCTACAATATATATACAGTATCTAGTCTTTGTTTTTACTTTTTTCAACTACTTTGTCTTAAAAGAACTGCTTAGTTCAACTTAAATTTAACGTCATCTTGTACCCCCAAAATAGAGGCCTAGTTTGAAAACATAATTTGGTATTGTTTTACCACTCTGTATTGTAATTGTACAAACTTACTATTTACTGAGTAAGAGGTTGGCTTATTTAAGTTTTTGAGTTTCCAGTTTCGTATATTGAAATAATAAACATATCTCAAATGGGTTGAAGCTATATAAAGTGTCTTCATGACTTGAAGTTAACCAGGTAGTACATCAAAATAATAGATTGACCTACAATTTAACCCTGAGGCTCACCACAAGTAATCACTTACTACTCTAAAACAATTTTTTTTCGATTCTTCAGGTTACTTGTTGAAAGTAATAAATAGCAGCTTTTCATGTGAGGCAAGCTCGTATTGGGTTCGTAATTGTGTATGGCAATCTCCCCAAAATATCGGAATTGAACTCCATGCCCATCGCTTAAAACAGCAGCGAATACTTGAATTTGCGAGGGCGTACGTGCTCACTGGCGTAGAATTTAAGCTTTGAGTGGCGATTTATTCGGCGTAGATTAACCGCAGCACCATTACGGCACCAGCCGTGTTGTCTCAACAAGCCAAATGTTGCTGTAATTGCAATTAGTCAGTAAAGGGTGTCCTTTGTATGCGCGAGGCAATGCAATTACGCCACGCTACTCAGGGGAGAGACCGTCCTGGAATCTGTCTAAGACAAAACTGACCACCAGGCTCTCTATAATTACGCCTATGACTCAAAAATAGGAACAAACTGAGTTATGTGCCATGCATTATTTCCTGATTGCAATACGCTGAATTCTACAAAAAACCTACGTTAACAAAATTTAACGGAAATTATGTTCGATACTTTCACACGAGAAATTAATTTAAGAAACAAAATTCGTTCAAATAAAGTAACAATCGTCTAAATAAATCCAATAGTTAAGTTCTGTAACGATCCGAACTAACACAATTAATATGCAATAAATTTAATATAGGAAATAGAAAGCTAAATGAAAAAGAAATCATAGAAACGAAAATTGAATCTAATTTATGTATGACTTCCAATAATATTAAGTACGAAATTCGAAAAAAGTGTGTTGGTACTAACTCTAGAGCAGAACAACCATTCCAAATATAAATTATCTTTTAGGACTCAATTTTCAGATAATTTAACGAAAATATTCTTATACAGATGGAGCAGATGCGGATTTTTTCCGGAATTACAGAGGCTGGTCGATCACCAGGCAACGATGATCTATGAAATTACAGCCCATTCCTCCGAAAGTACGGATACCGCGATCGTTGATAATTTATTACGATTGGTGAAGACACCTGAGGTTGGGGAGGTGTTTTACCATGTAGAAGGGAAAAGGCGATATTGACTGGAAGGAGACAAGGACATTAACAAATCCGGTGTTGGTCGAAAGTAGGAAGGAAGAGGAAGACAAGGGGAAGTGGAATGCTTAAAGTTCGAATGAAAAGAAAGTCTGGATAAGGAGAAGAGGAGAAACATGAATACTTAAGTTGAGTTCAGATCTGAAGCTGCAAAAAGAACTTAAGAAGAGAAGAAAAGAAGTTTTCACTATTTCTGAAAGGAAGTCACCAATCTGCAGCAAGAAATAGATCACAGGTAAAATGTGACGAGAACTAAATAATTAGCTGAATTGAACACTGATTTACCTAAACACTAATTGGAGTGAGAAACCAATGACCTGAAAATCCAGAGCCTGCACCCGCTAGATGATTAGGTAGTTCGTGAGACATAAGCAGATTTTTATGTCTGCACGTCTGACCGAGCCACTCTAGCTTTTGGGGTAAAGGCCTTTTCCTTCCTGAAACGATGAGGGTTCAGGAAGCTGAACAAAACTTCAACACTTGTTCTGACATTATTTAAAAATGACCTCTGCTACCCTATGTGGCCCCCTCCTACCCAAAAAGTTAATTAACCGTGATACGTTTCGTGTAAAAGAATACCCTTAGTTATGATGTATTCATTTTCAATGTACAATTTTCCCGAAATTTCAATTTTTCTCAATTCTACAGAACTGAAGTGAAATATGAGCTATATTATATAAAAATGTTGAATATATTAAATTAACATTGAACTCTTTTTACAAAACTATTAAAATACAGTCTAAAATATTTTTATATACTGTCTGTAAGGAAACTGTTACTAAAACAAGTAAATTAAAAAAACCTTACTTCATGTTCTCTCAGACTGATAAAGTAGGTATTAAATCAACCTTACTTCTAGAAACAAATACATTATTATAAATGGATAAAAATCAAAACAACTTAATATATATATATAGTCACATCTCAAGACCTGTAGTGATGGCAGAGGGGTATAGATCCCGACTGCAGAAACGTAGACTCGGGTTTGAGTCCCACCCGACGCAACCATTATTATTTGTTTACTTTATTTAGATTGTTTACCTTTACTTTCTAGTATTTTCTGTTTCGAGAATGTTCTGCTTCTGGAATATTCCATGTATGCATAAATGGGACTGGATTCCAAACCGTGGTCAGTCTTACGCAGTACGAGCTTTGTACAGCACTTCGCGTTAAATAAACGCATATAACATCTACGTGTGTGTGTTATTGAATCTCACGATCCCTCAGAAACGTGACAATATTATTGAGTTAATGTGTACAATTTCTATAAAATTAAAAATATCTTCTTAAAAAAGGATCGAAACATTTAGTTTAATAAATATATAGATATACACTGAGTTTAATTATGAAATGGCCTATAACATATTGAAATTCCGTATATCTTAATTAAGTTGTAATTGTTAAAATAATTTCATTTGGAATTAAACTTGCCTAAGATCTCGTGGTATGCCACAAGGAAACGTATGGAAATTTATATTTTCGTTAATTAAATTTCAGGTGTATGTAACAGTTTCTCATGCTCAAAGAATTTTACACTTTTGTGATTCTATTTTTCGTAGCGTTAAGAGTGGGCTTTGTGTGTGTCCTGACGCCAGGGAAGCGTGCACGCTCCACAGGTTTAATCACGCTCGTCTAGTTCGGTTGCGGATCCCACTCAATAATTTAAATTCTATAACTGTCAATGTTAGCCTACAAAGGAAATATGATTCAACAAGTTTGCAAAAAAATCCTAAATTTCCTTCAGACGTTTCCCTTCAGATATTTCGTTGAAGTTTTAAAAATGAAATAAATTTTTCAGGTAAAAAATGAGTCACACATCTCAGGTTGCTTGAATTAAATTAATTTTTCATTTCAATATAACTTAACTGGGCTGAATTTTTGTCTTATAAAATAAGTTACTACACCCAGTTATTGAATTATTAGTATATTATTTTAAATTTACATATATCATTAATTTATGTGTTAAATAGCCAGCTATATATAAAAAAATAAGGAAAGAGCTTCCAGCCAAGAATAGGCCAAAATTTCCCGGAAACAACCCTTTCCTTACAGACACAAGCAGAATTTTCTCCAACCAACCAGGAAACATTTAATAGATTTGGCTGGTGATGGTGGGGCCAGTATCTACCATTTAGGGGAGCTGTAATAAAAAGGGAGAGAGGAGAGCAGCTAGGAAAAAAATATGCAGAAGGTCTGAAACATTCTTGGCTGAGACTCCAGGGAGAGAGGATAGGTGGAAGAACAGAAAGAGAAATAGACGAACACGCGGAATAAAGAACCAGGCGTTGCTCCAAGTCCTTGGGCAAAACATTTGTTTTAAACACTTGATGTACCACAATAATATGCAATATTTGATTGGTAAAAACCTCAGCCTGTTTTCGAGGAAGAAATTCCCGATTATCAACAGACATGAAGAAGTAAAGGTTATTTATTATTTTATATATTTTTATTGTATTGTTTTATTTTAACTGGGTTCATTTATTACTAGTGTTATCTATGATTCCTTTCCCTCTTGTTTCTCAAGTATCGGAGAATTGACGCTTCTCGTTACTCTTTCACTTCATCGCCATCGAGTGATTCCTGGGCAACATTCAGTCTGGCAATAATTACGCGTGGGAAATGAGTTGAAGTGTTACTTGTTACCTCGGATCTCTACCGTATTGTTGGACGTCTGATGAAATTTGTTATGTTTTGCCATTGTTGTGGCAAGTTCTTGTTTCCATATATGTTGTAAAAAATCTGTTTCAATTTCACCGCCCTAGGGTAAATTTTCTGTACATTTTCCTCTACAGGGAAGAACAAACCTGAAGAAGGCATAAAAACATGCCGAAACGTTACAAGTAAATTTAATAATTAATGTCTGTAAAAGGTCTTCAATTGTTGAATTTAATTATTTACTGTTTTTTCTTTTGGTTAACAAGCTACATGAGTGGGATCCTGAAACAGGCAACTCCCCTTTAATAGCATAGGAAGGGAATTGAAAAGGGGGACTGCGGAAGGTAGAGCAAGGTAACCAGGGTTGACTAGGGCCCCCGGGCTATGGTTTAAGGATCCTACCCGGTGTTTCATCTAAAGAGATGCAGGGAAACCACTAGAAAACCTGCATCAGGTAAGTCGGGCATTGGGTACTATTCTCACGCCCTGCCGAATGACGAGAGACGAGTTTGCTGTGGGGTCGCAGCATTCCTTTCTCCGTGTCTTCACTAGTTTCTGGACGCAATTGGCCGACTGATCCAATGGGATCAGCGGACAACTCTTGCCATATGCCCAAGGTCTTTGACCCCAGTACATATACCTCCTAAAATAGGTGAAGGTGTCTCGGCATGTGAGAACTGCCAGAGAGAGTGCGAGGCATTCTCGACATGATCAGGTGAGCCCCGGAGTCACTCTGGAGGAAGCGCCTGCGAGAAAACTCCCGCAGCGCCCGTCCTGTGAGAGATTGTTACTTTTGAACAATAGTAAATGATACTAACTAAGGAGGTACTTGTAACAACTCTCCTTCGACTCTCGGACGTCGTTTTTTATATACGCAAGATTATTTAATCGTCATGCCGGATGCCTTCAAGCACACCTCTCATACAATATTTATAGTAATTAAGTTTTGTTTATACTACTTCCAGTGGTTATATAGCTCCACTTCCACCTAACAGTGCGAGGAATTTGTTATTTTGTTCGCTATGATGAGTTTAATTCCACAGATTACGTGCAATTCTTCTAGAACCTTCTTCCAATATTGTTAACCTTATTTTGTTTCCTGCTTCAACTTTACTGATGAACACTATAGATGTATATGAATTCAATGCATGAGCACCATCGAATTGAGAACATTTACTCAGGCCAATTGGCAAATGAACTATAGAATAAGGTTCTCTTTAATCTCGGCAATATGTAAGTTTCTCTAATTACATTCACGCACTGCTAATATTCAACAGTTACTAAATACTTGATATTCAACAGATTATTGATATCCATATGATTTCAGTTTATTAACATAACTCCAACTTGCATTTAAATGATCATTAATTATTAAATAAATACATTTCTTCTTTATAAATAAGAGCAAGTACTCACTCTTTCAAAATTAGTAATGCACTTAACATTTCAATCTCAAACAAATTTATTTCAACATTTAACTATTTCAATCCTACATAATTAATAAAACGTTAACCACTCTCCAACTCTACTCCCATTCTCCCCCCCCCCTCTCTGACCTACAGCGATATTTCTCACTTATTATTATTCCTTTCTTTCCCAATAGAACATACACAAACATTTCAAATGAACCCTATTGTGACCTCTAAACACTGATGTAATATACTAGATAATACGGTAACAGTGACCCGGCAGTGTAATACAATTAGTGTGCTATGTCGGTTTGTAAAAAGAATGTAGCACTTCTTCATTTTTGTAAATTTCATTTTAACATCCAACACAACTAATCGTCAATAATTTTATTCACGCTCGCCTCATCCTTGAGGTTTCTTTTTTTCGTGAACTCTTATGGTTTTGGTAAACATTTCCTGAAAGACGATTGATATGTTTAGTAATCTCTAACTGTTTTTGTATATTAATGTCATTGTCCAATTTGGTATGTCTTCTTCCTTCCCCATATAAACATGCATAATTTGTAGGATGTGTATACTTGCTAATTCATTGTCCTACCATCGCATTGCAACAGATTAATTTGCAACTATTTCAGAGTAACTGGGACATCCATTCGATCGCAATGTAATGAACTATTTTAACAATTATTGCGTATTATTTTAAGCATAGGGAGGTAGGGAGAGTGATAACGAATTATTGCCATTTGTTTCAGTGGTTCACTGAGAAGAAGCGCGCACTGAGTGAGGCATTCGAGTGCATTTGTCAGGATTCTCCAGATGCTCCGCGGTGATGCTGGCTTAGGATAAATGAGCTCCGTCCTAGAAATATTGTGATTTCTTTTCCGCATATTGTTTGGCTGGCCGCGTGCGCGTTGAGTAGAAGTTATTACAGCACCGCTGCAGCATACGGACTAAAAATGGCTGCTTTTTCGGAAGAAGGATTTTTCATTACTTAGCTATTTCATTAGGCAGAGCGGCCGCTCACATCTGTGCGCTGTATTACTGCGTCTTTATGCGGCTGCCTTGGCTTTCTTAGAGTCGCAAACGTAAGCCTCAATGTGAATAGACTGCTAGATAGGCTCATTCGCCTTCCACTATGCACGGGAGGGGGAACATATTTCTCGACAAGGCTTCTCGTGACTTCCTTGCTCTTGACGTTTCCTTTTACATCAAAATTTTGTCACTCATCCAAAATGGATGTGGTTATCTGAAAGTCACTTCTTATAATACGTAATAGCGATTACTCTAAAGATTACATTGCTTTATTTACAATAAGATAATAAATGTATGTAATTTGAGTTCAAGATCAAGAAAAGAAATCAGAAATCAAGAAAGCAGTTAGACATATAATTAGAACAGCCGATAAAGAAAGTTAAGACGGTATATTAAAAAGGAATCATTCTGAAAGGAGAAGAAATAAAAACTCTACGCTTTAATATATAGTGTTAGGGGAGACAGAAGATAACCTGTAAACCATAACAAATAACGTCGTCCTGGAGAAAGAGTTCAATATTGGGATTAATAGAGGTAAAACAAGGTAAAGGAGTGTAGTATGCGAAATAGTGGAATAACAAAGGATGTTAGATTGGGAAGGAATATTTTGACGGAAGTTAAGGAATTCTACTACTTGGGAAGCGTAATAACTAGGGATGCTGGACATAAACAGTAAGATAGCACAGGCAAATAAGGATTTCGCAAAAAAATAATAATTTAGTTGCGGGTAATATAAGTATGAATAGTAGGAAATCGTTGCTAAAAATGTTCGCTTGGAGCATGGCGTATTATAGGTGCGAAACGTGGACGGTAGGAGTTGCAGAAAGGAAAAGAATATAAGCCTTTGAAATGTGGAGCTATTGGAGAATGCTACAAATCATATGGGTGGATGGAATTACTAAACAGGAAGTTGTAAAGAGAATAGGGGAAGAGCGAACAATATGAAGGACAGAGAACGTAGATTTTCCCGACGAAGATGCTGGATGAAGAGTTCTCGGGATTCCAGTCGGGTGATGTCGTTTGTAGTCCACAACGTTTCTATGGCTGACACCGCTATCTTCTTGAAGAAGCCATAGAAACGTTGTGAACTACAAACGACATCACCCGACTGGAATCCCGAGAAGTCTTCATCCAATATGGATGACGTTCACCAAGAGAAGGTATAGTTTAATAGACCACGTTTCTTTGTCTTGTAAAGTTAGCATTAGAGGGGTAAGAACTGAAGAGAGAGGACAAGAATGGAATACGCTAAGCATATTAGGGAGGATGTGGTAGTTACGTGAAAATGAAAAGGCTTACTCAAGATAGGTTAGCATGGAGGGTTACAACAGATCAGTCTTAAAGACTATAAAAATAAATTTTTTAAACATGACGTTGTAAGCAAAGAGTTCATAAACATCGTAGATCGCAGACCTCAAGGTTAAGGTGAGATGGTCCTCAATATTGTTCTATTTTCTCTTATGTTCATATCTTCCTGGTCAGTTACTCTATTCACCCATCTGATTTTTTCAGGATATTTCTACAGCAATATATTTCAAAAGTTTCTATTCTTTTCCATTTTTCCACTCCTATCGCCTACGTTTATGAACGCATAAAACGCAATCATATTAACGTATACAAATTAATATCAGCGCATGTTAGGTAATTGACTTATGATTGTGTTTTAAAGAAATTGTTAAAACAAAATTGAGTGAAAAGTTTTAGAATACTTGAAATAATTAAAGTAAATATCATAATTTGTATTTTGTTGATATATTTCTCAGAAGTTTTATTCTTTTCCTACGGACCCTTTATATATATTTGTTACTTAAGGAGATACACATTTCATTTCATTATGAAAACATCATGCACTCTTCATTTTATAGTAAACTAGCTAGGAGTCCTGCGTTGCCCAGTAATTCATTTGTATTTAATTCTACAGTCATCTCTATGTCATCGCTTGAGTAAGCCATCAGATAGATCGTCACATTTTTTTAAATATTTATTTTCTCAACCACTGTCATCAAAATCGCACAAATTCACGCTAAAAATATTTTTTTTAGTTTAGGAGGTTAGATAGAATTCCGCTGAATGTGTATAAATCGTAATTCAAACAACGCATATTTTTATTTGCACACTTCATTAGCTCAATGTCAAATTAATCTATAAATAATATACTCAGTATGTACGAAACTATAATAATATGTCAGTACTCCAGAAATCTGAAATCAAAATGTCAAAAAATGCTAAGCCGCCACGCAATGAAATTAGACACTTCGTAAGGTCAATAATCCTAAAGATTTACATAAATTACTACCTACATATATCAGTATTTCAATTCAAACTTTTATAATTCACTGCCTGATCAGTTCTCATAACATTAAATAATATTTATAGAACTGTCCTTATATAATTTTAATTTTATCCCAACAAAATGCTCTGTCCATATTAATATTCAAATAGAAATGATTTAATGTATTATCGATTACTGTAGAACATCAGATAGGGAGAGTTTAAATTAATACGTATATATGTACGAAGCTATTGCAAAATAAAAAACTGTAAATCTTTCAGTTCTCTCGCATCACTTTATTGGCGTCAGACGTCAGTCCCAAAGCTACGGTACTTTTTTGAAATTTATGCTAAGCGAAAGAAGCAAGCCGTTGTCATGTGATTTACCAAGAGTCGAGAGTACTCAGGCCAAACATGGCTTCGCTTAGTTGTTGAGGGTTAAAAATTGAAATACACTTTTAATTGACGAAAGATGTGTACAATTTAGTGTCTCAAGGCTTCTCAAACACGGTCTGCTTAAATCGCACTCTCTTTAGAATCAGTTTGAAAAACGAAAAACATTCTAAGGTTCAGCTAGCAGAAACCTAGGGAGGCGATCCTGGTACGGCGTCCCGTTGGCACAGGTTTGAACCCCTGACACTTCGGCATAGGCGGCTTAATCTTTCCTGGACCCTCAGGCCTACACCCTAGCGTCGCTTCCGCATCCTCTCACCCTCCAAACTAGACTTCCTTGAAGCCACGCGCGTCTCCCGCAATTCATGGATTTCCAAAACTATCTCTTATATATATATTTTTTTTTTCACAAAAATACCAAAAGATGATTTTAATAGCTTTAATTCCAATCAGAGCACGAGAAATAATTATATCTGCAGGGCGTGGTCATTCTCTCGTCGTCCCGCCGACACAACCTGCTCGTTCCACTACCCCATGACGACTCCCAAAGTCGTTGGCCCAGGTTGCGTCAGTTCCTCAACAATTAAAACTCGCAAGCTGGCCTGCATTGTTAAGAGTAACTTTTCATGTTACATTTTCCCCGCCCCCAATAAATTAAAAAAATTGTACAATTTTTTAATATGATACTCACTGAAGCAGTCGTAAACAATATGAATGACCAACGCCCTTAATCAAAATTACAAAATATTTACAAAAATTCACTTAGAACTAATTACAATTTTCTTTGACATATTCCTTCATAAGAGCAAACATTGAGTAAATTTACAAATCACTCAATTAACCAACTTTAATTCTAATTACACATTTTATTTTTCCAAACAATTTTTCCATATACATTTTTTTTCTTCCCACACATTTTCTCTGATGTGTTGTTTGGGAGACTTTCTTAAAGTAAATGTAAATCAATTTAAACACTTGACATTTACATCTATTGACAGTTGGTTGAATCTTTGTCATTTCACAATTTAAATTTCAATCAGCTGTTTTTGACAGAACATATGTTTCTTTACAATGTGTTTACATAAAATTTTACTCATTCTCAGCTGTTTTTAATGTATCATATGACATTTATTAGTTTGACATTCAGCTCTTTGATGTACGTCGAAAACAGTCAACTGACCACATGGTTTTTACAGCTAATTACATTTGGAGTACATAATAATTTTTTTTATCTGCCATCAGCTGTTTCTTACATCTACTACAAAGTCATTTGACATCTGGCAGAACAGCTATTTTTGGCATTTAATGTAACAATTTTTTTTTTACATTTACCAAAATACCGCATTGGGTTTTTCCACCTGGGTTCCAAGGAAATCTATAACCACGACAATTCCTTAACACATACAAATTTCTTCCTACTCTGTTTTTATCATACTCATCTTTGTTTACAAACATGATCAGCTGTCCTTTAACCTGCTTGTTCAAGGCGTTCGCAATACCTTCACACTTATCAGCTTCCATCTGATGCTCTACACGTTTAAATTTTTTCTTAAACCTATTTGCAAATACATCAATTAATTTTAACAACCTTATGTCCCTCTCAACATTATGATTAACCTCCACTTCAACTTTCTTAACTTCAAACCCGCGTTTGACAATTCGCCATTTCTTTCGCTTTAAATTTCCTCCCACACATTGTTTATTTACTGAAATTGCCTTCCACTGGTCATGTAAGTTTTCTAACGATTTCTCTAAAATTACTATCCTATTCCTTTCTATGATACCACAATTCATATCTACACACCGCTCTACTTCTACCCTATCTATTTCTAATTTACATATCCGGTCAGATAAATTTTCTACCCTCTGAACTCTCTTATTTACCACCTTCACCTTCTCCTCCACATTTTCCTGTACACACCTTTCAGAAGATTTTAACTCATCAAATATTATATTTGTAACTTGTTGCAGTTTTTCCTCTAATCTTTCTTCTTGTTGCACATGCCTCTCATTACATTCTCCACTTAACCTACTCTCCAATTCCTCACACTTCCGACCTTGAAACTCAGCCATTCTGTCTAAATCAGCCCTCAACTCTACCTGCATTTTCTTAACACTATTATTGAAATCTTCCAACCGCTCATCAAATATCTCATTAAGTACCAGGGACAATTTCCTGAGCATAGAGTCCTCTGCCTTCTCAATACCCTCCTGCACTTCTTCCATTTTTAAAACACTACAGAACACACAAACCCCAACCAAAATATTCCGCAAAATACATTTATTTGCCACCAACCTGTGGAACCTGTCTTCTTACTCGTGCTTCACTTCTCCACAGACACCGTACTCTGCTTTTTTTACACAGACACACACACACACCTCTCGAAGATATCCACGCAGCGGTCACTGGAACACTTGACCCCTCAGCTATGCGTAGATCAGCTCTCTTCCACAGCGTTTCTTCTGCAGCGCCTCCCACTTCTCTCGAATAATTCTCGGGTACCACGTACGTCGTCCTCACAAAACTTCGTTGTTCGATGCCCCACGTTGGGCGCCAAATGTAGATCAGTCGTTCCTCCGTATTCGCGGATTTCTCAATTCCTTTAGGGCGCCAGGTATTTTTCACAAAAATACCAAAAGATGATTTTAATAGCTTTAATTCCAATCAGAGCACGAGAAATAATTATATCTGCAGGGCGTGGTCATTCTCTCGTCGTCCCGCCGACACAACCTGCTCGTTCCACTACCCCATGACGACTCCCAAAGTCTCGTCAGACTACATTGTTGGCCCAGGTTGCGTCAGTTCCTCAATAATTAAAACTCGCAAGTTGGCCTGCATTGTTAAGAGTAACTTTTCATAAACAGCGTCCGCCACAGCCATGGCTAGTGAACATACTCTTGTTACTTGTTACCATTTTCCTTAGGGCGTTGACCTTTTGATCTGCTAGTGTCTTTCCGAAACGACACTGAATACTGTCCATAACCGGACTGAAACAAGCTGAATTTCCGTTGAAATTTACAGTAATTGACACAATAATCAGCATACTGGCAGTTTATAAAATAAATTATTTAGACATAGCAAGACAAAAACGTTGGAATGTCAATATATCAAAAATGTACAGCAAGTCTCATCTCACAGTTTAGTCGATTCCACAGTAAGTAATTCTGGTCAGTTTCCACAAAATCTCAATTCACTACTAGACTTCTCCCGAAAGAATGAAAGTATAAACGTTTCCTATTAAACTTCTGAAGCGGCAATAAATAGTAATTCGATATTCGACATTAATGGGAATGCAGCTCATTTCAATTATCCAGATGAACAACCATCGGATTTACACTATTACGCGACAAGTTACGGAGCGTGTCGACCTCCCCCTCCGCTGGTGAAAAGAGCATTATTGAGGATCGAGAATCCGTGAATGAGGGCGACGTGTGTTGTTATCTGCGGCTGCAGTCACTCAGCCACCCAGGGTCACAATGACACCCTCATCTATTAGCACAATGCAAGACGCATCTGGTGAGTGTGACGGCCAGATAGAGCTGAATGACAGCCACCAGAACACCGAGCAAACAGTCACAACCTGAATGACAACACGGAGCAATGAAGGCTATTCACGCCTGCTCACGCGAGAAGACAATACCAGTCAGTCTGACTCCATCCAAACTTTACATTCACGCACACTTCCATTTAAATGTCTCGCAGATCTTCATATCACCAGCAGCATGGAATTCATAGGTTTTAACATAATATAAATTTTCACTAAATTATACTCGGGATTAAAACATTTTGTATGTAACAAGAAGATTGTAGGGACAAAAGAACAATATAGACTTGGCGTGTAATTTTTGAAGACTTGATGAGAAAAAACATGCCTACGTTCATGGCATTTGTAGATTGGGAAAAGCCTTTGATGATGTAAACTGGAACACACTATTAAGGATTTCAAAGAGCACAATAATAAAATATCGAAACAGAAGGTTTATCCATAGCCACTTCCGAAGGCAGTCAGCAGTAGTTAAAATTGAAGATCAAAAAAAGAAAGAAGAAATCAAGAAAGTAGTAAGCAAGGATGTAGTCTGTCCCCCGCGCTGTTTAACTTATACGTAGAACAGGCGATGAAGAAAATTGAAACGGAATATAGAAAATAAATCATACTGCAAGGATAAGAAGTTAATACACTGCGGTTTGATATTGTAGTCTTGGGGAATTTAGAATAAGACTTGGAAACCATAATAAATGGCACGAACGTAGTCCTGGTGAAAGAGTTCAATATGAGGATTAATAGAGGGAAATCCAATGTAATGAAATGTAGTATGAATTTTAAATAATTCAAGTAAATACAAGTAAAATACAAAGAATGGTATCAAGTTAAAAAAATAATTCTTTAATTTTCGACCCCGAACGTTGTAGCAACAACATGAAATTTTGTAGTATTTTAATTAATGAACTGAGGAAGACGAAAATTATTCAAATTAAATTTACACTAATTTTATTCAAATAAACACAGGCTGAAAATTATATACAATAAAGACACAAAATAAAGACACAATTTTAGATGCTGGAAATAAAATAAAAACACGGAAAAGGATCTTTGATAGCTTATTTTCTGTTATTTTATTTTGGACTTATAATTACATGTTACATAATTTAATGTATAACGTATCCTATTTCCTCAACGGAGGGCTAATGGAAAAACAATAAATTAAAATCTATAAAATAAATAGAAACAATTTTACTAAAATTAAATTTTACAATTTACTGAATTACTTAAGTGGTATGAAACGTTAATTTAATGGTGCCAATTTTAAACAGAAATATACGTTTATAGTTAGAGTAGATACGTGTGTTAATAAGTTACTCGTAAGCACGTAAAATTTCTGGAATTTCATAGTGTCTAATGAATTACTTTTGAATAAAATTTTATTTCAACAATTTAAGATTTCTGAAAAACAGCAGACGTGGTATAATATTTATGAGTAAATGTGGCAGTGGACAAGAAGCAAAAGGATAAAATTAGCTGGATAATCCAGTACCTAATCGGGGAGGTGAACCAAGTTTCCTGGGATACTAACAATGATGTATTCGAAATTCTACAGCTTGCTATTCACATTACGAGCGTTTTGACATGAGTGAATGGGCGCCCGGAGCGTACAAGTTAATTCCGGCTTGTTCGTGGCGTTGCATCCACACAACTCAAAAGTTTATTCCGTCTACAGCAACTGCTCCGTGGCTGAATGAAAGTGACATCGAGAGGCGAATTGCTAACATTCACGTAAAGCGCCATCACGTTTCATAATCCTATCCAGAAGTTTTACCGATAACCAGAAACAGGAGTTTAAAAACGTGGGGTTGCGTTGTTCGTAACGCAGTAATCTAATTATTGTAAGGATGAAAACTATAAAAATATTTTTGTTTAATCAAACAACTGGAAATAATTTTTTTCAAGAGGCCATGGGATAATCATTCTGGGAATGAGGTAATTGTAAGTGAAACTGAGCAAATCAAGTCCCCTCCATCGAGTTAATTAATTTTACTTTAAATACATAAATAATTAACTGAATTTAACGCCATGTTACTTTCCGGATATGAACATTCATCAGGCGAGAAAAAAATTTACAGACCCAATTATACAAAGATATAAGAAGATAGTCAAAGATGATAAGAAAGAGAACAAAAAATATAAATTTTCAAAGGCTGCAGTATTAGATATCGTAGAATCAAATACGAAAACTGCTCAGGAAATCGGTGTCAGTCTAAAAATAAATATATCAAATTTGTTAATTCGTATGATTGTTATCTACGATGTGTTTGGAATTGATAAATAATTTTTCACGTGTGTAGCGCAGTAGGACCCCTCCCTAAATTTATTCAATTTTTTTAGATTTTAACGATCGAAATTTAGCAAGAATATTTGAACTTGGTGACAGGCTGGCAAGAGGAGGGAATTCCCGGCGCTAAGGTGCCACGTGGAAAACGTGTCTGCTTCAGCTACAAGATATTAATGTTGTTTTACTAAAAAGACGTTCACACTTCAAAATTTCTCAGGACACCCTTCCTTCGTAAATGAAAAAATTCCCGCTCTGGACAAAGGATGAATAAATACACGCCACATGGGGTGGTGTTTTCCCTTGGAGAAGGGGAAAAGAAGATGTAAGAAAACGAAATATAGGGAGAGTTGATCAAGACGCTGAAAGGGCGAGGAATCAGGGAGGCAGAGTGTTGCTCGGAAGTGGAGGGAAACAGGTAGTGAAGGAAGTAGGAGAGAATATAGAAATGAACAAATAAGTCAGTTTTGAATAAGTGTTGAAAGGAAGAAGAGCAGAGAAGGTGAGTATTGTTGCTATTGAGTTAGAAGGAAGGCCCAGAGCGTGGGTCTTTTTTGTAAGTCGAAAGGAATTGGTAGTAACTGTGTGTTGGAGTGACGAAGGAGGAAACTGGATTTTCCTTAGTCGCTTATAGTACCAGGTCCAAAGTCTCCTTCCGTCAACAGAGGGAAAATCCACTACTTGAAAGGAAGTGTGGGAGTAGGAGAAGGAAACCTACTATGCAGAACTTCCGAAATTACTGAGAAGATAAAACAATTTCATCATGAACGTGAATTCTCTGCTGCCCCTTTGAAATTTATGCAATCATCTCCTTAACAAATATGTATATAATTGTAATTAGTGTGGAAGACCCACTAAAGAAATTGTATTTTAATATAAATAAAATTATTATATTTTAAAATCACAAATAATTTTTAAAATAATTAATCCCTTCCATTATTTATTTACATGGTTACAAATAGTAAATATTCCTTTTTATAGTAGGCTCTTTTAGATTGGCCAATCTATAAGGATGAACAATCATTGAATTATAGTTCGTAAATTGCGTAATGAAATTTGTTTTTATCAACATGATATTATAAATTTTGCATAATAATGGTTAAATTATGGGTGGATTTGTTGAAAACATGAATATTACATGATCTGCATAGTAGCGATAATTAATTTTGTAAACGTTGGGAGAATGGCATAATAATGTAATATGTTAATGCTTTTATAGGATTAGTGTTGTATATGTGGCCTTGTGGTTCAATTAATCTTTTTCTAATATAACTTTACTTTAATTTGAAACTGTTTCCATTAATTATATGTGATCAATTCACATAAAAATTAACTGCTTTATAAGTAAGTATCCCCGTTACCGTTATTTTGAATTTTTATAA
The DNA here is from genome assembly GCA_034510155.1 of Eucriotettix oculatus. Classification (NCBI taxonomy): domain Eukaryota; kingdom Metazoa; phylum Arthropoda; class Insecta; order Orthoptera; family Tetrigidae; genus Eucriotettix; species Eucriotettix oculatus. The sequence goes on along the minus strand of CM067377.1, from coordinate 28,293,190 downwards.
GCATATCATTATACAGATATGACACTAATTAATGAGTTTTCGAATATCTATATAATTATTCCGAATCGAAAACTGACTAGTGTCTGAAAAAATCTTTCTGTAACCGTTAACAAGTAAATTACCTTCCTTGGTGTAACACGGAAAATATCGGCTTAGTCATAAATAAGTCTCATTAAACAATTAGGGAAAGTCTGGGCGGAACGGAAAACCAATTGTTTAACAAGTTTTGTGAAATAACTGAAAAAGAAAAATAGCTTCATAAAGGTATCTATTTCCCCTACTATTCAATATAATTTGATAGAATACATTATTTGGTTTCCTTCCAAAATATGTAAATTGTTATCATCTGAATATGGAAGTTAATAATTTTAATCAATAAATCACTATTACTCTTTACTATCAATTAAACAGTCTATATTATTACTGTATAGAGTATTTAATCAAAGTCTTAGTAACTAAGAAAATAAATAATCAGTATGTAATGATCGAGGAATTAGTAAGTAATGTTAATTTTAACCTACACTTTTTGCCGTTTGTGGATTCAGTTTGGTGATCAGGCCATTGACGCCGTTAGCTGAAGATTCTGGACCGTAACAAAAAAGTTATTGACGTTCTTAAGAAATGTCATTTCTAACGTTAAATTTCTCAGTATTCAATAAAAAAATAATAAGTTTATAAGCAGAAGAAGGTATACCTGACTTTCTTGAATATAAATTAAGAGAAATATCTGCTTAAGTATGCCAAAATATGTAATTTATTTCTGCTATGTGTAATTTTAATTTAAATAAGTCTCTTCAGAAAATCTAAGAATATTCTAAAATTTTATCAGAAAAAAGTGTATCACATGATAAGAAAGTTGTCCGAAACTATTTTTCAAGTAATTTTTATTGACAATATTTCTGCTTATCTTCAGATTATTGAATATCCCAATAGTATTTTCATTAATAACTGTACCGGGTTGCAGCAACTTTTTTTTAGAACTGAAACAACCTCCACAAACTTCATTCTGAAACTATATGTTTTGTTTATCATTGCTGCCAATGATAACACTAACAATAAATAATTGTGAAATAAGAGAAATTGAATGCACAAAATTTTCAGATGAATCTGTAGACAATAAATTTAATTGGGAAGATCAGATTAATATTCTCCTCAGTAAACTAGGCTCGAAAACCTTTTCTGTTAGAATTATGTCAAGGTGTAGTGACCAAAACATAAGAAAATTAGTTTATTCTTCATACTTTCACTCTTTAATGACATATGGTATAATATTCTGGAGGAATACATCAGGAAAACGTTGTGAGAATATTATGTCAGGGTTTACCAAAAACTTAATGCAGGGCGCTCTTCAAGAAAATGGGAATACTTACTCTTACTTGCCAATATATTCAATTCATGATGTTATTTATGATTCGTAACAGTCACTTATTTACAATGAACTCAGATATGCATTGCTTTGTTACCAAAAATAACCAAATTTACACAAGGAAGGGAAGCCTTTAACTAGAATACCAAAGAGTGTTCAATATAATGCTATTAGCATGATTAACTACCAGCCTCAATTAAAGAGTTAAAAATAAATACAAGCAAGTTAAAACATGAACTCTCTTTGTACTTAGCCACACCATGAAGAGTTCATGGAGTTGAGTGTATCTTAGTATAGACCTCACCATAGATATAATACATTGTTGAGACAATTGTATAATCGTATAAGACAGTATAAAATTTTAGCAATTCACCTTCTTCTTCTTCTTCCTTGGCTTTGCAGCCCATTGAGGGTTTTAGACTGCCGGATCGACTGCGGACTGTCATCTTTCATGGCACATTCCGAATTTGGAGTGATATGTGGTCAGCGTATCGATTCTCCATGAGTCTTGATCCCAGTCTTCGTGACCATGACGGCACAAACATCCAAGCTCATGCTATGATTCGAATCCGGTACCTCTGGGTTGAGAGGCAGCAACGCTAACCACTAGACCACGGGACTTCGACGAGATTTTAGCAATAATTAACAATATTATATATCGGGTACAAATTATATAATTTGTCTTCTCTGAATAACTTAAGCATTTCTTATTGTTAGTTAAACTATGTAAATAGTAACATAGAGGTAACAGTAATTGAGCAATTCTAACAATTTATGTACAGTCTCTCACTAGTTCCACATATCTAGTTTTATTTCTCTATGGGATGGATGGAATATAATTTACTACTAATTATAGCTGATTAAGAAGGATTACTTCGTATCTAATCCACGTTAACGTGCACAATGACTAAAACATTAAATTACAACACAGTAACGAGAAATCCTTTACTGACGTCGTAAGTATTAGCTTACATTATGAGAAGGAAGATGGTAAAAAAAATTAAGCGTCCTCACACACGGTATTGGAATATAAAGAGTTGAATTTTCGTATAGTAGTAGAAATTTAATCATTATTCTCTATAATAATTATCATCCTATTGTACTTTATGATTGATCTTAAATTTGAAAAATGTTTAGTAACGTTTCAAAACAGAAAAATATAATTTATTTGTAATTAAAATTATGATTTTAAAAACGGGCGTATTTCTGAGATTCATCTGTTTCGGTAAATATGAGAGAGACCCTGAGCCGTTTCCTTCCTTCTATTGACGCCCCATTGGTAAACATACGGTGGCGTGATGTAAGATAGTGCGAAGTAATCATGTCCAGAAAGGGCGAAGAAAATTTACTTTTGGGCGTTTCCCTCGGGCAGTCTTGGCAACAGTTCCTTCTGGATTTAAGTATCGCATTCATTTCTTTTGTTACGGCCACTCCTCGATACAGAGGCTGCTTGCTGAATTGAAAAGTTTCCCTGCAATCTCCGATACTTGTAAATGTAAAATGCGATTCCGCGGGGAAAAGTTTAGCCGATATCGCTGAACTCCGAAGAAAGCTGTTCCATTAGTGACGTCATGGCTCGAGTGGACCTTTGAGGCCAAAGGAGGATATGGGAACTGCATCATGCATATCACTTAAGGAAAACCACGGAGCCGGAAAACAAAATTCTAACATTCATACCAATACGTAACTTATTCCTTATTGGGACCACAACTTTCATTACTTTCATGATTCCCAACTATTGTTTATCCGCTTGAATGTGCACATTATTATTTCACGTACATATTGAGTTCAGCCACTCATGAAAACAATAACATGGATTCCAGTATCTTCAGTGTCGTTAACATTTCAATTAACTCAAAATTTGAATTTAAAATAAATTCATTAATATTAATTATCAACGTTTCCATTGACAAAAGATTATTAAATATATCGAAGCAGAATCCATAAAGTTTATTAACTACCTGCGCAAATCTATTCTTTACTGCCATTTTACCTATAAGTCAGAACGGTAAAAGCATATTCTCGCGTATTTTTTAATGATTTGTTGTGAAACTACGGGCAGCTATCACAATGATATAGTTTTTAAAGTAGTGTTCCAAATGGAATGATAATTCGTAAGATTACAAAGGGTAGATATTAGTTAGTATACTTTAAATTCAAATAGGTGTTTTAGAATAAAACTCAGGAAGCAAACTGATAGTGTAAGATGACGTCACCTAACGTCACTAAATTGCGCCCACACTCTACCAAAGTTTTGGTTTCTCCGAGACTTGGGTTCTCAAAACAGTATAATATTGTATCCATACTAATATCGGGATTAATGACTAGAAATGTTTAGAAATGCCACCACAGTCCTCGTCTTTCAAGAAATTATTGATCAAATACCCTTAACGACTAAATTCCTTGTCAATATTATTGCTCTAATAAAACTTGGTCTTTCCGGAACGTATTCTCGTATTAAATCGAACGGTACTCCAGCTTCTGTGGGGACGATAAATTCTGGAAATTAGTACTAAGTGCCCGAGCCTCTGTCACGGGGTTGCTCAACTCTCTGTTAATCCTGTACCATTAAATACTACTTCATTTGAATGCATAAAATTTGGGTTTATTTTAAATATTCAAAAATTTTATTCAATTCTAATCTGTATTAATTCAATCAAATTTAAGATTTTATGGATAAACGCAATTATATTGGTCAGACCGTCAAAGCTATAGAGGAGAGGGGAAAGGAGTATGAAAGAAATATCCGCATCAAACAACTTTCTAAAATGTGATTCGTAGATACAAAACTCTTACACTAGTGTCGAAATTATTGAGATAGTCTTTAAATGGAGATGGTACCAATTAAACCAGCAATTGCAACCGGAACCGGGATAAAGGATTTTAACTTAGTAAAGTCTGGGATCCTGTATCGAGGAAACTTGGACGCAAGGACAAACAAAATCCCGGTTCAATAATTACGCCACCAGACGCCGGAGAAAGTTATTGTTCGAACTCGGCCAGCGGCCCAGTCTACAGAAAAGGAGGGCCAATATTGCCTGAGATGGAGAACCAATCAGGACTGGACACCCACCATGCAACCAAAGGATGGAGTATAAAGGTGACGACACTTTCACTTGAGAAAGATGGCAGACAACACCACCGAAACGTAGTGGCTTCAGCTTAATTTAAACCGGGTGGAAAGTCAAGAACTGTGTATTCAGATTATACACTGGCAAAGTCTTCCATCTTCAGATTTTATGTTTCAACCTATAAATTTTATGTTCTGAAATTTTAAGAATATTATAAAGTACAATTAAACGGTTTTTTGACAATTTAATTAGATAAAAAATTTAAAATGTTGGCATGTAAAACCATGCTAACCGTCAGCTATAAATATATAATACAAATTTACATGAACCAACTGAGAAATTATAAGTTGTAAATTAATTTCGGAGCGGTGCAGTCAATTAAATATTTCTCTGGTTTATAAAGTAATAAACCTGTAGTTTTTAAGCGTTGCGGGACAGTATCACAGCATTACATATATCCAGATCCGTATCCATCTCTGAAGTTTATTACATCTTAATTCCATATGTTTTAATTATAATATTCACTTTGTTAATAATTATTCTTTTTTTACATGTCAATGAAGTATTAGTTTTGATTTAAATTTTAATATCCAAAATTATGCTGCGCACACTCCTGCCCTTCGTTTTTATGTCACTGCGTCTTTGACGTTGACTGAAACAGAAAAGTAATTTTTTTCTTTTTGTCAGGTAACGTGTATACGTATTAAATTATTATGCTGTGATATGCAGCAAAACTAATGGTTATTAAGTAGCATATTATTATTAAGAATGTATTCTAATTTTTAATGTAGTCGAAGAAATTTTATCACTTGGAGTATTCATTTTTCTTCAAACCTTGACGTATCAGAAGCATGCGTTTCTATAATTCGCTAATTGAGTAAAACTTTTGTGCTATTAGTAATTGTAGTGCTAATATAATTGTTTAATTCTTACTAATTCATTTTAAAAGTTGCGTAGCTCTGTTTTTGTGCATGGAGCAAGTAGATTTAAAACTATAATTTTTTACTTTAACTATAAGAAAATAGTTTGGATGGGAATATAAATAAAAATTGGAATTGATACTAACGCAATTCCGAGATTAATGGCACATTTTAATTTACTGACGTAATTTTTCATTTTAATACTAAGTAGCAGGTCGGTGCGGTTGAGGCTGCGCATCTCCCTCCAGGGGACTTATCTCTTCCTCACAATATATCCTGCCTGGCATCGATATTGCATTAATCCCTGGGCCCGGACAAAGAAGCCTCTTGGCAGCTGGAATTTATATATCAGGGGCAGGGCAGGTAGGGTCCCAGTGCGAACTACACGCAGGGTAAAACTTACTTCAATCAGGGCCAACGCACTTTGAAATGTTTTTGTCAAAGTCAATTATTTGGCGTTTCTGCGGTTAGTTTGACAAATAATGCACGTGAAACATTCTCTTTGTGCTTAAAACAATGAAAAATTAATTGACTATACGACTCACAAAGCTGAAACAGGGAAACAACGTTACTTTCTGAGTGTAAATTAATTGCGGAACATGAATAGCTTTCCCTTTATTTTATTTTAGAAATACCTCTGCGGGAAGATATAAATGGGGTACTTACGTTGTTTTCCATTTTGACAACTATTTCGTCAATTTAAAATACAAAAATATGAAATGAGATGAAAAATAGTAATATGTAAGAACTAAAGTATTTCATTGTATAATATGTTCATTTGATATGTTTCAAAGCTACAAAACAATTGGCACTAGTTGATTTTCTTTCATTTTATAGTAAATTTATGAGTGCAAAAACTGGTTACATATAATGTTTTCAAGTGGGAGCCAATTTGAAATAAAAACTCTTTATTGTGCCATGTAACAAAATCTTACCACATTGTCTTCAGGTGAAAATAGACGATGTAGCAATGTTTATCTCTATTTGAAAACACTACATAATAATTACTTAAATTTGTACCCCCATATACGTCTTACATACGAAACGTTTCATGGGAAAGGACTTACTGCGTCTTTCTGGATATGTGGCCGTTACAATTAAGTCTATTCGTCCTCCATACCCTTTCTCCTTCTGCACAAAAATAATTATTGTGATAATTAACCTAAATGTTGTTGACAGCCGTTTACCTCGATTGAGTTGAAAAGAATAAGTTCATGTATGTAACGGTTTCAGACTTACTGCCTATGCTTCTCACTATTAGAGATGGGCGATCTGATCTAGATCTGATTCAAAGAGCTATCTCCTCCTGCGAAGTGAGCTATTTTGATTCACTCCGCTCCTTTGATCCGAGACGTGCCTCCTGCTTGAATCAGATCACGCTGACCGAGATCCCAAAGCTGCGCACTCAATCACTCACTCATGAATCAGAATCTTTTTCTTTCTGGATGAGTTATCGTGGGGCGATTGTTTCGGCCAAATAAAATTAAATAAATAAAATATTCACAAAATATTGAAACCTAACTTTTATATGGTTTTTTCTTATCAGTGTTCAGAAATAATCGTATAAATCCCTTCTGTAATATATTGGTCCACATTTTCTCGCTAAATTTTTCACCTTAACATATCAAGATCACTTCACTAATCGAATTAATTATTAATTTCAGTTTCTTACATCGGAGTAGAACTAATAATTGCGAGAATTAATCATAATGTACGAACAAGATCGGTAAAAAAACATTATGAATGAAACTGAAAATACAGCCAAAATAAATTTTTAAACTGCAAAGCTTTAAGACTGATGACCCAACTCTGTTTTAATACCATAAGCAGGTATTTGAAACGGTGGATTCGAGAGGGACAGCAATTAACAATTACAATATAAGTTTATGTATGAATATTTCCAGTAATTTTATTCCCCATTAAAAAATCCTAATCCGTTCCAGACCACCCAATGATCAATTATAAAAATAAAGTACCTAGAGTCATTTACTTTATTTATTAATAATACGAACAATGTATACTATTTTTAGTAATGAATTATAATTATATATATATATATATAATTGGCGTTGACTGGTTAAAACAAAGGTACGCATGTCTTTGTACTGAGCGAGTGGTTCAGATCCGAACAAGAAAAAGAAATGTTTTAGCCATCACTACTTACTAGGTGAATACGAAAACTGTTATTTACTGCAAGATGGTTTCTCTTTGAATTATCTCTTCTTCTCTTTTTTGCTTTCTCATTTTATCGCTGTTATTAATTTATTCTTAAACAAGACAATACGACTGGAGAAAAAATTGTTGTTTCATTAAACCTCCCTTGTTAATAAATTTTTAAACCAGGCTAAGCGAACAATATGGAGGATGTTGACTAAGAGAAGGGATAAATTAATTGGCCACGTTTTAAGACACGAGAGTCTTGTAAAATTAGCATTAGAGGGAAGTGTATGGGGTAAGAATAGAAGAGTGAGGCCATGTATGGAATACGCTAAGCAGATTAGGGAGGATGTTGGGTGTGCTAGTTATAAGGAAATGAAAAGGCTTGCGCAAGATTAGTTAGCATGTAGGGTTTCATGAAACCAGTCTTAGGACTGAATACCACAACAACATGTATATTAACACCGTAAAACTTTTGTCATTTCTTAGTAAACAAAATCAGAGCTAATAATGAATTATTGGGATAATATTCCTCCTTTGGAATGATTTCGTGATCATAGAGACCCGATAAATTCGAGGCGGTAATTTGTCAAATACGTTTCTGTGATTTGAATTATGAGACTTATATGAGCGACTGCTTTCCTGCAAACAGTTTGTGACAGTTCTCTTTCTCGTTTTTAATACGCCAAACGTTTGTTTTTAATCACAAAGCAAAATTGGTAACAACGTTGTTCACGCACATGATTTTCTCTCAACAAGGCACAGACAACACACGGTGTAAATTACGTCGGTGATTGACATTTTCCGGTGTACAGATTTTGCGCATATATAATCTTGTACTCCATTTATGCATTTTCTATTCACAAGCAGACGCGATACGACTTATTTAATTGGCAATGTGTTACGGGCCCAAAGTTATTAATATACACAGGTTGCACGGTTTCTCTTTGATTGTCAGACTCGGTTCACTGGACACTGAACACGTATGCTCTGCAGGAATAATTTTTCAATTTTCAGTGATGTCAATCCAACAGCAGGTTGAGCTGTCAACTCAGGGATATAATTAATGTTAGTTTCCTGACGTTTATTTCTCTCCCATTTCAATATAATCAGAAATCAATGAAGACAGGAACATTTGTTAAAATTAATTATCAACATAAAAATTAACACGACATTTCGTCTTCAATTTAGGACGTCATCAAATGTACAATGCATATTGTATATACATAAATGCCAATTACTTGTCTTAATTTCAGATAGATATTTATCTTAGACAAATAATTTTTTTTAGAATTGCAAAGCCATATTCCATCTGCAACGCCTGTTCTAACCAAAAATGAGGTTATTAAATTATTTCTGACAATTTTAGCTCTTTTCATTCATTTATGGTTACTTTTGCTTTTCTAAAATTTAATGGACCTCGCCAACTGAAGCATTCAATTTTGTAACGATAAGCTGTAACCCTGTAAATGTATGTAAAACACACGTACATTTATAAAGTCGCTTCATCTCGTAAATACGTATACAGTCTACGTTCGTTAGTTCACAATTTTTGTTGTCCGTTGAAATAATCCGCCCACTTGACTTATGAATGACCCTTTTGAGAGAGGCAGTTCATTCCAGGTCATAAAAATGTACATCTAAGTCACTTCATGCATTATGTGTCTACTATCATACTATTAAGATATTTGCGTCTGCTGTTTTATTATATAAGCTCTATGATGCGAGTGACCTGTATTATCTTTCGTGTATATTTAAAATAAATTGTGTACTTAGTTTGTTTTAATTGAATGAAATGAAATACAGTAAATGGCCGAAAGATAGAATAGACGTATTTACATAAAAGTCGTTTTGTCAACTCTTCTGTTCTCTTCATAAAAAATAATAATTAAACATACATGATTGAATTCAAACAAATAAATATAGTTTATATGGAATTATAATATATTTTTATAGAAAGGACACAAGAGGTCGCGAAAGGTTTGGTCAATAAGTCATATATTTTGAATGAAAATTCTTTTATTTATGCCTTTTTGTAATTTTATATATTTTATTTATAGTACTAAGTCAGATTATGTTCAATTTTTATTTACGATACCGTACCAGTTTTCGCATTACGATGACTCTGAATAATTAAATATGAAACTAGTAATCCTCATGAAACACCAAAAGTTTTCTACTGTTTCTACAAACACAGTTCCTACTGTTGAAAATGTATCACAAAACACGTCATTTTTAGGCCTGGATATGGATGACAAATTAAAACGGAACCAAAATATCACTAAATTTTGCACAAAACTCAGCTCAATGTGCTTGCCATACTCTAACAGTATTAGACCAGGAGAGTGTCATTAATAACGGTAAAATAGTCCACTGCGCATCCTTTCCATACGGAAATATGGCGAGGATTAGCAAACAGGGGTCCCTTTAGTTACGCGTTGCAAGTATTCAAACTACGGAAGCGAGCCGTGTGAATAATTACTTCTGCGGAAAGCAAGTTGTAGACGTTTGTTCCAAAACCTATGAGCTTTTACCTTACCCAGATCATATATACTCGAAATATTAAAGTTAGTTTGGTGTAACATGGGTACAAATCATCAGCACGAATAGAAAAAAACATTGCCGTAACCAGTGTTAGGGGTTCCAGCATAAACCTATATAAGTCTCCTAAATGAAATCAAAACTCTTAATTTATTTATAAACCAACGACTTGTTAATTAATCTATCTTCTTATACAGTTAAAAAGGTAATCGAAAGTAAAATTCTCGGAGTACTAGGGAATTTCGTAATATTTGTGTAAATTGAATTATACTGCTGCGCTATTTCCCCTTCTATGTACGACGTTCATCGACGCAAGAATTTTTGCTAAAGATGACAACTAAAATGAGAGTTGTAATATTGTGCCCAGTGTTTAATTATTTTCATATTCATGATTTGTAAATATATAAATATAATTACATTTACATGTCATTTTACATTAAGTTCTTAGTTATATAAATTCATTAAGATATTAATCATAATATTCAGTTTTCTTTATTTATATTTTTGTATTTCATTTAATTAAGTATCATTGTTCCTCCTTCCAGGACTAATGATAAAATAAATAAGTCTGAATTTTAAGTCATCAGTTATTACAGAATGTAGCAAATAATTGTTATTCATACGCCTAGATCTAAAAGCAGCCTGGCAGAGATATCCAGAGATTCATCTACTACAGAGTCATCAGACAAACGCCTGATATATGATACCATGCCTTCTATTTAGTCGATCTATATACAACAGTTTTATAGTACCTTTACAAAAATTATATGAAAATTTATTTTATGTTATGAATTGTCTAAAAATGCAGTATATAAAAAGTGATTCTTAGCTATTCTTGGACCCGGTAAGTGACGCTGTTGTCGAAATCCAGAATTATTTTTTAAATTTCCAACCCATTGCTTATATATATATATATATTAGGATTTGTCACGTAAATAACCATACAATCTCAAATTTTCAGCCTGAGCGTTTTAAAAATCTGTGTAATTTGACTTGCGCATCAACGCATGTGCAAGTTCATTGCGTAGGAGCTCGGCATGTTTTGACTTTTCGATTTCGGATTTCTGAGTTCTTATATATTCCATCTATTGTAATTGCGTCCATACCGGGTGCATTACTTATCGATTAATTCGACATTTAACAAATTAAGTGTGCAAATATGATAGGTACATTGTCTGAAGTACGATTTATACGCATGTTCATTGGAAGGATTCCATCTAACCTAAATAAAACTTTTTTTTTCAGCGTAATTTTGTGAGATTTCGATAATAAAAGGTGTGAAATGTAAATTTAAAAAAAATGTGACGCTCTTCATGAGGTTTATTCGCCTGTTGACAAAGATAGATGTCAAGTTAAAAACTTCATCGGGGGATTATAAATGAATTACCGGGTAACGAAGGGCACCCAGGTGATATATATATATATGATTTTGTTAATTTTAAATGTTTTTAAGTAATTATTTGGATATTGTTGATAAATATGACTAAAGTAGATACCGAAAACTCCTTCGTTTGAAAATTTGGAAATGTTTTAGTATTGAAATTATTTTAAACTACCGACGGTTTTTAATACAAAAAATATCATTTTTAATTTATCAGTATCATTCTGATAGCCACTTTCAAACACCTGATAAGTCAGAAAAAACTGATTGGCATTTAAACTGACCATGAACAATGTTACGGTAAATGAATTAATAAACTACTTCACTTTAACTTCACTAAAACTACAACAGTTTAAGTTCCCAAAGCCCAACATGATAACTCATTATAATTATAATTCCTTCTAAAGTTAGAGCAAATCAACCCGTAAATTAGTCTGTGGTGGGATATTGACATTTACAATATAATGGTAAACGTTTGTCAGATTAGACGTGGCGCTAGTTTCTCGGACACTTTAATTACTTGGATAATGTTTCCGCAGTTGGCATGTCGTTGCCAGAGAACTGTGGCCACAACTCTCTGGATGTCAAAACACAACAGCAACGTTCATTTCACACAGGACAATTGAAACCATTACGTCTGAGGTGAGCTCGCGTACGAAACGGAACAGTCTCATAAAACAGGTTGCTGAGGCAGGTGAGACTAAGCAGCTCAAACAATTTTCTGTCTGTTTACTACTTCAGAACACTCAACTAAATTGAAATAAATAAATCCATTATTATTATTACTTTATATGCAATTTTAAAATTGATTAAATTAATTTGAATAATTTTCCCTTCACATTATTATTAAAACTAATTTGTCTCTTTAAAATGGATAGTTAAAAGTTATGAAATTAATTTTTCATTTCGTAAGTCTAAAGATTCTAAAAAGCTATTTGAATAAATGAATATAATCTAATTTAAAATCCCTTCATCCTCCGTTAAATGATATTAAATGTAACAAACATATACATTTCACCCTCCTCTTCTAATCTCACATCTCTCTCTCTCTCTCTCTCCTCTCCTTCTCTCTCTTTCCCTGTTTCTCTCCCTGCGTGTTTTTGTATCGAAATTAGGGTTTATTCCTTAATCTATGAATATAGATGAAGTGCTATTCATATTTTTAGGAAGAAATATTGTGAAAATTAAATATAAAACGAGTTTCAACTAATGAAATAAAGATATATTTACTGTTAAAACAATATTAAACTTTGTCTTATAATAAAAAATTATTTTCAAAATTAAAAAAATAATATTTATAAATAATTAAGTACCTTCACTCAATATTATTAAAATAAAATACATAAAAATTGTCTTTCTACAACGCGTGGACAATGAATAGAAACTATTTATAAATATAATACTCAGAGAGTAAGGTAAATGTTGATTACACGTTGATAGAGTCACATAGTAAATGGTAAAATCAGAGTGGTTTCTTTGACGAAGCTAAATCCAAGCGTTTTCGTGGTTCACCGAGCGTTTCACGAAGAGCGCTACTCGGGGCTTATTATATATAGTGATTATTATTCATCATCCTTTTCTGTCCCCAGAGGTGTTAGTGTTAAACGTACGGAACAGAATGCGTTTTTAATAACATACAAATAATGAATTATACTTTTAGAAAAAATGTAACAATGACGTTCTTGAGTATAAAATTTATACAAGCACTAACTCTCAAATTACCGCTATGCAAAAGTGGTTCTGCACGGTACACTTTTAAATAGTTTGTTTTATTTGCTTGTAGTTTTTGATTATACAACTGTAATTAATTTGCATATCTAAATTGAGCACTCGTCCATCATATGCCATTAATGCAATACTTTGCTTTTTTCCACAAACGTTCTAACGTGTTTCGTTTACTACGATTGCCATTTTCTCTATATGTTTATATGAATATGTTGTTTCCAGTGGCAAAACTGCTTTTCAATCAATCATGAGGAGGTATCCTACTAGTTCTTCTGATTATAATAACGACAATTAATCTACACAATGGCACAAATGTTTCTGACATCGTTTACAGAGTACGGAATTTTCTTAGATAAGTTGTGACTAAGGTGCCAAGTTTAGGGACGATAACGCGCCGTTTGGTGTAGATGCCGACACAGACAGTGGTCGCAAACTCCACAACTAAACCATTTAGCAATAATATCTGCTTGAGTTATTTTCTCCCTCGAAGTTGTAGTCAAGAGGGGATCGCAGGAAATAAGATAGCTAAATCTCATTTCCTGGTCTTAATTAAATTTTTGAAAGCGTGTTTCTTTCATTTAAAATACCACACAATTCGGACACTACAGTGGGAAGAGTTTGCTGCGAGAACTCTTATTAATGCAAGTAACAATATTTATTTTAAAAGCATTAATTTCCTGGAGTTTCATTACCATTTATTACCTGACGCTCTACACTACTTCCCCACTTAGTCACCGCCGTTAATCGGTCCAGTTTAGTAATTAACTAAGGATGCCATGGCGGATGCTGAAAATTACAAACAAAACGCTGGAGTATAAATAAATATTAAAATGTTTCTTACTTTGTAAACTGCCCTCGTTAAAGTCATCCATAAGACCTCCCGAGAATAATTTACGAAAACAGTAATCAACAATGTCAAACAAACAAGTGTGAAATAAATCGGCGTCATGAGAATTTGAGAAAAACGTCAGTAAAGATGTTGAGGAATGTTTTGAAGACCTTAAAACATACTAAAAATCTTATCTTTATTTACCAGGAAATTAAATGTTAATTTAATTATTATCATCTCAATATGAAAGTTCTCATTGGTACATTCTTGAGCATGTAGTACAATTTCATGTGACAATAGTTGCACAATGTAACGTTTTTCGGACGTTTTCCTCCTTGTAGCTGATATTTGCTGAAATTGTCGTGAGGAACTTAAAAAATATCTGTCTTTGTTAGCTTTATTTTAAACCTATAGCTTATTATAGATATGTTGATTACAATTTTTTACATTATCTGGCCTGATAATTTGGATGATTTAATCAATATTTTAAATATTTATGTTGTAGATTAAATTCCCTTTTCAATTAGAAAAAGATTGTTTCCTGAATTTTCTTGAACTGTGTATCACATAAACTTAATTTATCTTTTAATTAGTTCCATAAATCTACTTATTCTAAGTGAAACTTAATTTACTTATCTGATCATCCAATCTATCAGAAAGTTACTATGGATTTTAATATTTTTGGCAAATTTAATATTGATTGATAATTCGTTTCATTGTAATAAACTTAATTATATTTTTAAAATATTATGTGTCAATTATTATCTCATTGATTTCATTAAAAAATTCAGTAACCTCAGAATTAATTATATTTATATATATTTATAATAATAATTTAATTTATAATAATAATAATTGTTATGATCATCTTTCTAATAAATTGAAAGTGTTACTCATTAAAATCAATATATCTGTAATTTTCTAATCGGTTAATTTTTATCTAATTTTGTTAAAAAACATAAAGATGTTAATACTTTTCAGTTTCATAAAGTTGTTTATAAAATTTCATGTAAGAATTCCTCTTATTGGTACTTTGGTCAGACTAAAAAATCTCCATCAAATAAAATTAAACACTACAAAGCTAATTTAAATTTTCCATCTTATAAACATTCAGCAATTACCAAGCATTGTCTAGAACTAAATCACATGTTTAAATTTCTTATTTTATGCCATGAAATAAATTCAAGAAAAACAGGTTAATTTAATGAATATTACATATTAAATCCAATAAATTTTCTGTAAATATAAAACAAGATACATATCACTTAAATTCATTCTATCATTATTTTTAAATACTCTTTGTTAGACATATGTTCTATATTTGTTAATATTATTTCAGTCTGTGTCAAGATTCACAAGAACCACATGAGTTGGTCGAAGTGTTTATATTATAAATTTCAAAGTTTTTACTGTAATTATCTGTAATACATTTTGTTAATTCTTATTTTGTGTAGTTATATAACGTTATTTTTGAAACGTATTTCTGTTTTTTCATCGGTGTCGAGGTTAATTGAAAGATTATGTTTTGATTCACATTAAAATATGCATAATGCCCAAAAAACCAATGTTTAAGGATATAAAGTGATAAATAAATTGTTTATCTCCAGCTTCTGTAGGTTCATAAATTTTGTTTCGTGATATTAATAATACAGCTGGGCTCTATCGGAAAGCAAACTTTGGTAGAACTTTCTTATATGCGATTTTTAGTTTTTCCTACAATTCCTCCCCCACGAATGTTCTGTTATATTTTACAATCTCAACTCTAAAATAACGCTTCTGATTTAGATTTCGTGACATGAACGGTATATGGCTTTTAATTAAGAACTTAACGAATATTAGAGAGTTAATATTGGACTTATGAAATGAGGGCAATCTGTTTTCCGTTTATTACCACAACTGTAACGGTTGTATTGGGAGGGGGTAAGGTTTTAATTAAATGAATAATAAATAATTAATTTAAATAAAAACTGTTAAGAATAAAATATTCTTGGGTTTCTACCCGGGTTAAATGGAGTTTAAGCCATGACGAGTCGATGACGTACTCTGCCATCGTTCTCAATCACTTGATAACGATGGCAGAGTACGCCACCGAAACGTCGCGGTTTAAACTCCATTTAACCTGGGTGGAAACCAAGAATTGTTTATCATAATATACACTGGTATTTGATAAAAACATTTTTTAATGCATTTAAAAACAATTGAAATTGCAGGATCGTTAAATAGTTCGTCTAACTCAGTTTAGAAATTGAAAGGGACTGTTTAAAGGGGCGTGAAATATGGGCGGTGTTGTGTGGCACGAATTTTTTATCACACGCATCTCGATGTAACATTATTCAGATACCTGATTGATGTTACTATTGTAGGAAACCGCATTAACATGGTTGGCAGGTGTTTCCAAGAATTTACCACTGTTGTTGTTTTCCCCTTCTGATATATGTTGATATAACTTCGCATACAACTAACAATATCGATTTAGGAAAATGGTCACTTTTCTTAATATTCGGAGTGAATTAATATTTTTAACTTATATATTTGAAAATATGGTTTAAATAAATAATACAATTGAATTTGTCTTTTGCTGAGTTAAGGTAGATTTTAGCGGACTCAAAAATTGCTGTTTTTCATGGGCTTTTATGGGCCTAACGTGAGTTGATCCTAAAGGAGTGGGGATAACAGTCACTTTACCGTAGTAGGCAAGCTCTGGCATTGCCTCTGTATCTATTTAAGATACTCTTTGGATCAGAGATCTTCGTCGCATTGAACCTTCTCTGATGGCCTGATAATAACTAAAAACTCTTCCACGACAAATATATCCAAAATTTCATCTACCAATGGCTTCCTCCACCAGTTACTTCTGTACACTCGCGTCTGCCCCGAATTTTGCTTTCCGTATCCATACTATGAGATGGAGGCCTTGTCACCTGATCGCTTCTACTCCAATAAAATTCAGACTAATTCACGGTAGTAGCAATTTCGTCGGAGGGAGAAACGTCTTTCAGACTTACCCCAGGGTAAACGCCTGGACAGTAATACTTTCCCAACAGATGTTAATCCCGCGTGGCTAAGATTTCACACTTCTCGGGCCTTTTTCCCGTCTCGACGGATTTGTAGGTTTTTCAGAGAGAGACTGCTGTCTACCTGGACCCTCTTCCGTCTTTCAAGTTAAGTTATTAATCTCATATTTAATTATTATACAACGCCATAATTTATTACACATAAGTATCAAATGACCTTTCTTATTTTTTATAGTTTCTTTTGGTATTACAAATTTGTTATTAAAATTAAAAGGACAAAACAAACATAAAATAATTATTTTAAGAATATTTTATTAAATTTAATTACAAATTTTTTCGTTCTTGTGCGAATCTCAATTATTTTAATAAAAATTTATCTGTTAAGTGTTTTATTAATCAAAATTCACTTCTATTACTTTTGGTTATATACGATTTTTATATTTCTTCTTAAAATAAATATGTTTGGAGCAAGGCGTTATATGGGTGCTAAACGTGGACGGTGGGGGTTGCAGAAAGGAAAAGAATAGAAGCCTTTTAAATGTGGTGCCCTAAGAGAATGATGAAAATCAGATGTGTGGATCTAATCACTAACGATAAAATTATAAATATAATAGGAAAAGAGCGAACAATATGGAGGACGTTGACTAAGAGAAGGAATACATTAATATGTCACGTTTAAAGATATGAGGGTCTATAAAATTAGAATTAGAGGTAATAACAGAAGAGGGAGGCTGAGGATGGAATACGCTAACTGGATTAGGGAGGATGTGAGATGTGATAGTTATGTGAAAATGTAAAAGGCTCGCGCAAGATATGTTAGCATGGGGTGTTTTATCAGACTAGTCTTAGGATTGAATACCATAACACAAAATATATAACATTTAATAAATGTTTTGAATTATTTAGGTAAAAATAATCTTTAAAGACATGAGAAATATCTTATAATTTTACGTAATGTTCAGTTTCAATGTCAAATGTGAATCACAAACTGACCACTGTCTTTAATACCTGTGATCTAGAATGAAATGGAAAATATTTCGTTCTATGTAACTT
This sequence comes from Eucriotettix oculatus, assembly GCA_034510155.1. NCBI lineage: Eukaryota > Metazoa > Arthropoda > Insecta > Orthoptera > Tetrigidae > Eucriotettix > Eucriotettix oculatus. The sequence continues at coordinate 28,275,133 of CM067377.1, read as the reverse complement.
AACAGTAGTATACGTAATTGTTGAGAAATGCGAAAATGAATGTTACAATATTATAAAAAAAAGAAAGTTTAGCAAACTGTGTGTGCAGTTTCAAAAAGAATCAGTTTCTGAAACGGACACAATTCAATCCTTCTAAACTGAATTCTAAATTAAACATGCAAATTTTTCTTATTTAAATTCCACTTTATTTCTGCTTCGTTTAAGTCAATTAAATTTCGCAATTAAACATCAATTACAGAGAGGGTATGGATTTAAATATGCAGATGCCGCTTTTTCAAGTCCCTCGGTTCTCATAGACAGAGCGTGTACTTCACGTTCTGTTACACTAATAAGAGGGAAAGAAAACTCGTCGTTTGTTAAAATATAAGTGTACGAACCGTAACAGACAAACAGCATCCTCGTGCAAGTACTACGGTGTCGTTTTTTTTGAATTGGTGACAAACATTAAATTGACTTAATATTTTTAAGAGATTACGAGACCATGCAGTGCAATCTTGAAGCAAAGGAAATATCTGTGCCATTTGAGAAGGTGCAAATTAATATACAAAGCTCTACGTTTTGCATTTACAAACTAATTGTCAAATTCTGAAAGGTAAACGACGCCAACACTCGTGAAAGACACGTGTTGGAAGCATTGAAACATCAATGTTGACTTTTAGAATGATAAAAGTAGTCTAGACTATTAATTAATCAAACCAGTAATAATATTTTAAATACAATTATAAAGGCGACTGGGTTAAATACATACACAATGATTTATCCGAATATATACAAAATAAAGTAATGATTATACCACCACACAGAAATTATGTTACTTCCATTATGAAAGATATTAATACATTCCCTTTGTTTACGTCACTTGTGATTTTGATTTAAATATTTTTTATTTCAGTTTTCAGCTTCTACGTAATTTATATTAGTGACAATTATCATTATATATATAAAAATTAAATTTTTGGTATGGGAAACGTATTATACAACAACATTATAAAGTACAAATAAAGAAAACTGCTGTTTAGTATTTAAAATTTCACAATATTCCGTTAAATTGATCTTATTCAACTTTAAAAAAACGGTTGGTAGAAGTATAGTAGACAATAGCAGAGGCAAGGAAGGCTTTCGCAAAAAATAACAATTTCCTTACTGGTAATACAAGTGTGAAGATTAGGAAATCATTGCTAAAAATGTTCGTTTAGGGTGTGGTGTTATATGAGTGCGAAACGTGGACGATAGGAGTTGTGGAAAGGAAAAGAATAGAAGCCTTTGAAATGTGGTGCTCTAGAAGAAAGTTGAAAATCAGGAGAATCACTAACGAGGAAGTTCTAAGCAGAATAGGGGAAGAGAGAAAAATTTGGAGGACTTTGACCAACGGAAGAGATAGCTTAATAGGCCATGTTTTATGAAATGAGGGTCTTGTAAAATTAGAATTAGAGGGATGTGTATTGGGTAAGAAGAGAAAAGACAAGGATGAAGTATTCTAAGGAGATTGTTAATTATGTATAAACGAAAACGCTTGTATAGGATAGGTTAGCATGGAGGGTTGCATCAGACTAGTCTAAGAACTGACAAGGGCATCAACATTGGTGAAAAGACGAAAAAACGCGTCTTTATTATTATTATTATTATTATCATCATAAAGCATGAAAATTGCGTTTAATATAATTAAACATAAAATTTCAATATTAAAAATATCCTCTCAAATCGTTCATTAATAATTAAAAATAATTTAAAAGGCTCTGGACGTTGCGGCAGAAACAAATAATTGTAGTAGAGTTTTAATTAATGAAATGAAGTAGTGTCGAAAGTTGGGGACGAAACGTTTTTATTCAAATCAAATTCTTCTATCCATGACTTTTGGGTTTTCGTTTTATTTTATTTATAGGAAGACACGTTTTTCTCCTATCTTTTGTCATAGTACTGAAATGTTAAAAATAATCTTTACGTTCTTGTGGGACACTGACGGGTTAGTTGGGTTTATGCTGGATAATGCAGATTTAGCTGCGGCATCAGTTTCATCGTTACCTACAAAACCAACGTGGGAGGGGATCCTTAATTACTCACTTGTTTTCCTGACGATAAAATTTTGGAGTTTAAAGATATGATAACGCACGTGATTCAAAACATCCTCTCAAAAACAATTCCAAATCCTTCTGCCGTCCTTCAATTTTGTTCTTTTGATGAACCTGATGAAATACTAAAAACTATTAATCTCTCACCAAATATCCCAAAAATTGCACTAGCCCTCAAATATACCGTTTTTTCTGCGAAAAGCTTAAAAATATACAATTATTGCATAGATATATACACCGGCGGATGAAACACACCTGATGGTCCTGCATGTGCTACCATATTTCAAGGGTCCATTTTCTTTTTTGGTTAACAGGCTACTTGAGGGTGATCCTGAAACAGGCAACTTCCCTTTAATAGCATAGGAAGGAAATTGAAAAGGGGGGATGCGGAAGGTAAAGCGAGTAGCCGAGGGTTAACAAGGGTCCCCGGGCTATGGTTGAAGGATCGTACCCGGTGTTTTACCTAAAGAGATGCAGGGATAACCCTAGAAAACCTGCATCAGTTAGGTCGGACATTCGGTACTCTTCTCACGCCCTTCCGAATGACGGGAGACGAGTTTGCTGTGGGGTCGAAGCATTTCCTTCTCCAGTTTCAGGAGGCAGTTGGCCGACTGATTCAATGCCATATGCCCAAGGTCCTCGACCCCAGATCATATACCTCCCACAATAGGTGAAGGTGCTCAGCATGTGAGAACTTTGATAAAAAAAAACAGAGGGAGTGCGAGGCATTCCCGACATAATCAGGTAAGCCCCGCAGTCACTCTGGAGTGAAGCGCCTGCGAGAAAACTCCCGAAGCGCCTTTCTTGGGCCTCAAGGGTCCAGAAAAGCATATAAACTTCATGACATTGCTTCGTTCTTCTACTGCGAGTCATATGCAATTAAAGCAGCTCTAAATGATATACGGAACTCAAACAACTGCAAGTTCGCCATCTTCTCTGATTCATGAAGTGTTTTGTATGTATTCTTCTTTCTTCTTGTTAAATTTCTGACTAACTAGGATGACTACTCATTTATTTTCAATAACGTCAGGTCAATACGACTATCATTCATGATGTACAAACCTGCTTTCCTCTTGTAAATCAATAATAAACAAAGCAACGATATTTTTGCTACTTACACAAATTTTACTACAACTGTTATTGAACTCTTGCGGAAGTAACAAGGAACACTGAATAATAGATTTTAGGCACATTATTTGACAGAAAACTAGCTGGGTGCCCGGTAATTAATTTACATTATCCCGCTGCAATAATCTCACGATCAATACGTGATTAAACCCTCAGATAGATCTTCGTAGTTTTGAATATTTATATTTTTACGCTCCCTACAATCAAAATCGCGCAAGTGAATGCTAAAAACATGTTTTATGTAGTTTAGATGTAATGCCGCCGAATTAACGTCTGTATAAATCAGAATTCAAACAATACATCCTATATATTTCGACAAAATATTATTTAAAATAGAGTTCGTTGTTTCAATGTCGAATTAATCGATGGCATGCAAATGATTGCAATAGACGGAATACATAAGATCTTAACAATCCGAAATCAAAGTGTCAAAACAATGCCAATGAACTTGTGCACGTGTTGTGTAATATCTCAGTTTATTCAAACGGCCAGGCTGAAAATTTGTAATCATGTTTATTTACGCAAGAAATTCAAAAATATATAAATAATTTGGTCCGAAAATTAAGAAAAAAATTCTGAACCATAAATACAAAAAGCATCAAAATCCATTTTAGAGGAGAAGAATTAGGAAGATACGCACACCGGATTTTTGTATATAAAGATAGCTAAGGTGTACCAGGAAATAGGGACTAATGAATTTTTCAAGACTTTGAGGTAAAAAAAATACACGATTAAATAAAAAATTTATTACATTATATAACAACACTACGTACCATTAAACATCTTATTTGCCACCATTTTACTAAACCTCTATACTTGGATAATAAATATAAATATAATAATTCCCTTACGATTTATGTATCCAATTAACGAAAATATATTTCAAAGCTTTTTTTGTTTTGTGACAAGTTACATTCGTGAAATAATTGTTTTGAAACGCCACATTGGCAATTACAAATATATCACATATTGGTTTATAATGTATATCCATTGATACAGGTTGATAATAAAATGGAAGTTATATGTATTCAATAACTCATGGTTTCAATACAAATCCTTTCTGACATCTGATTGTCACAAAGGCTAATCAGTTTGACAAAAATACTTGACCGAAACGAAACAATTAACCCAGCGTCGCGTCAAATTCAAATGAAATTTCGAGATAACTACATTTATCAATTTACATTTGAGCCTGGTATAATGGCAATGACATCATGTTTGCCTGGAAATTACTGTAAACCATTTACTGAAGAAAAGTAAATCGGCCTTCACATAATAGTTAATTTATTTCAATTTTCGTTTATTATTTAAACATTGTTTAGGCTATTATAAACATTTTTGTCAAACAAATACACAACTATATAGTTTCTCTGGACTTTGGAATTTTTTTCTTCCATACGTTTGTTGCATATTCACTTTTTCTTACATTTAACAATACAGCAATGTAACCAGTTATAACGAAAATACACTTAATTTTTCTTTATGTGTACTACACATGACATGACACGAATCGTACATACGGATTTCCAAATTTGATTTCACTGGAACGGTTGCTTTGTACTAGTCACAAGAGAATTTCAACCAGCGGATGCAGTAGAAAATTTGAACGAAAAATTTATTTAATATATTGCGTGGAAGTCTTTTAATTTTTAGAGTAGATAATTTCAAGTCGTAACCTGTGTTTTAAATTATATTTTATTTCTATTATATATTCTTTCGAGTTAAGTTTTTGTTATATTCTCAATCATTAATGTTTGAAAAATATTTAAATGTCTTAGCTTTTTCGTTGTCCACAGATTGACTTGTACCGTACCAAAGTTCTCTCATTTCTATTTTTAACCAGAACCGTAACTCCAGCGTGGATACATGCAGTATAAAAGATAAAATTTATGTTGATACGATTGAGCTTAATACAACGTTACAAACACCTAAGTAAAAACGACGTATTTTAAATAAAATTTAAACTTCTCCAAGAATAAACATTTTAGGGTCCATACTCTCGTCATTACAGACGATAATACTGATTAGGTTAACGTAACGGAACAGTTAAAACAATACATAATTAAAAGTAATCACGTAATGTCACATACCACAATTTAACAGTAATATACGTCACGGTGAACAATCATCACATTGTTTAATGTACTGATACGGTCTGCACTTTACCGTAGTCTTACGGACGATGAGAAAACTTTGAACTGTTTCTCACAATCGCTTCATCACTACACTTCACTAAACTGCGGCTAACGTTTTTCGAATTATAGCACCAATATCCTGTGAAGACGACGTCGTCGTTCAGTTCATCTTCAATTCTGCCAACATCTGTCGCAGATCGGCGAGGGTATTGTAGTCGCCGTCGGAATCGGTGTCGGCGAAATCCCTGCTGGAGTCGTTCTTGCCGATGTTGGGGTGGTACCTCCGGAGGGAGAGAGGGCAAGGCAGAAGCTCCGGCATCACCGAGTGGTGCGTTATCAGAGCCACCAAGCTGGGGAACTCTTTCGTGAAGCCCTGTTAACACACGCACACACAAGAAATCATTACAAACTGCCATCAAGCGAGACAAAGACAACTAATTAAAACACCAGCAAACTTCAAAAAATGCAACATCTGGCGTAACCAGTTTCTCAAAATTCTATCTTTCAAAAGTCTGCACTCAATTTTTCAGCAATATCAAATTAAAACAAATAGTTTCACTTATTTTTAATCAATTGGAAAAGTACGTGAATTCGAACACAACCGTTTTGGGAAAAGATTCTAGGTTGAATGAATTTCATTGTAAACATGTCTTGTAGGATTAAAGAAGTTAATAATTGGGTGAATGATTTTAAAATGACGTCGGACTACCAGTAGAAATGAATAGACTTCTGGACGAACACTGAAAGTGAATGCGACCGACAAAATCTAAGGCTCAATTTCAAATTCCGTCACAAAAACAATATATATCGACAAAACGGGTGTCACGATTAATAAAGGTAGAGATGAAAACAATCAGATGATTAAGAGTTTGTTCGTAATTCTCGTTTCGTTTCGGTTGACTTTCTACACCAACTGCTGATAAGTCCACTAATTAACGCCGGCGAACCAGCTCCGAGAAAGGTGAAAATTCTGAAATAAACCCACATGGACATGGCCTCGCGATGTTCGCGGATTGGTGATTATCGTATAACTGGAAAATTGACGTAGTCTCGCCCTGTACTCAATTGTGCACGTCTCGCGTCCTCTACTAATGATGCCATCTCTGTAATTCGGGCTGTAACGTCCCAGGTTGCTCGTCAAATGTGCAAATTCCAATGATGGGATTACATAATTGAATTTAACGTATCACATTTAATTAATGAAAGCATCCTCGTTTAAGTTGTTCCAATTTTGCATTGCGTCTCAGAAAATATCGACAAGACTGGTGCCGCGATCTTTTAAAAGTAGAGTCGCTTGTTTCCCCATTTCTCGTATCAAACGTTACCTCATTACATACTGTCTTCTTAAACAGATTGTTATCAGGAAAGCCGAGTAGGCGTTCGAGTTGATGACAATAATAATTTGTTTTATCAAATGTAATAGAGCTTTCTAATGTTTTTTTTCTGCGGTTTACTGGCAGCTTGACAGATTGAATGAATTTTGGATGGTTTGGATGTGTTTAACTGAAACTTAATTAGCAATTCGTACTTATTTATCTTGCAATTTTATTAAATATTAGTTTCGAGAATTACGTGCATATTTAAACAAAATCCCTAGAGATTTGTTTCATCAGTTATTAATAGATAGCTTCTAAAGTTAATACAAACAAATTCTCTGATCTGTCGGATTGTTATGGTTCAAATAAGCCATTCAAGGTAATGAAAGATTTAAATAATTTAAAGTTGAAAGTTATTAAATTGTAAATTTAATGGAGATTTTTAGTAGTACTTTGAGTTTCAACATATAAATTTCGGTGCTCACCTTAATTTTGTAGCCTTTGGCAGTCCTGAGTATAAGGTAGTGTGCGATTCCCGAAGGCTGGAAGTCCAGAGGGACGCGCATGGACAGAGCGTAACAGCCAGGCTTGCTCGTGCTCTCCCGTACCATGAAAGCACCCTCTGGTTCGTGGCCCAGAAGTTCCAACGCTGTCTCCCTTAAAATATTAGAAACGGTAAAATTTATTCCTAAGCCTTAAGGATCACGCGAAACTAAAAAAATCAGCAACGCTCAGTTAACAGAAGGAAATAAAAGCATTTACAGATATTATACAATATAATTTTAACGTTACTGAAACATCTTTATAATACAGTCTGGTATTGTTTTTAGACTACCCTAAATATACATCAAACATTGAAATATCCTGTAGCGGATCATGCATAATTAATATCCGTCATAGCAAAGAAATCCAAAGACTCGCACATCAAACACAATGCAAAAGTTCGTAAATAAAACCTAGTTACGAAATAATGTAAAAATACTAGCTGAAAATCAAGATTTTTGAAGTGTATAGAATTATCAACTGTATGAATAGAGAAAACTGTCGTGCGAGACATGCGTTAATATTTCTGATAAAAGACCTAAATCTCCGTAGTTATTGTGTGTTGGTAGATATAATCAGCAAGAGGTACAACATTTTGTGAAATGAAGAAACTTTCGGATGAACCACTGAATTATTAAACGACTATGTTCATAGAAAAATCAGAAATTTTACTCAACTAAGACGTTATGTCCTCAAATTTGCGACGTTATCAGGAACAAATAAAATTATTTAACGTTTTTAATAAAAGAAAAAAAATAGAAATCTAATGATTTGTCGATCGCAGAAAAACATTTCCAACCTCTATTTTTATTAATATTATTAATTACATGCTTCTTAATTGTAAGTCAATATAATTTATTTTAACTAAATTAATTAAAGTAATTGGATGTTTGAATAACTTATTGTTCAACGAAACTTGGTAATTTCAAATTTTTATAATCCTGTATTTATCTTTATATAAATACGCAATAAGAAATTATTAATGTTTGTTTGTATATTTGTTCCTAATACTTTTTACAAATATAAACGAGTGAATAGATTTCAACAAACTTGGCATATATATTCTTAAAAACCCGAGGAAAAACACTGGTGCAGTGAGAAAGCTCTATAATAAACGTGGAAAAAATTATGTTTTTTTTAAAAAAAAATAATAGTATGTGTTAATGATCAAGGTTCTACCAGTAAAATTGTAAAAAATCTTAATTTTAGGTTGACGATGAATTTTGACGTCATAGGTTCACAAAGTTCAATTGCGTATATTTTTGTTCATCTTCCTTGGATCTGCAGCCCCTAACGGGTCCATCGCGGGCTGTCATCTTACTTGAAACATTCCGAATTTGGGAGCGATCGTGGTCAGCGTATCGATTCTCCTGCAGTATTAATCCTAGTTTCCGAGACCATGATGGCACAAACATCCGAGCGCACGCCAGAGATCGTATATTTTGATCAGGGACGGTAGCAACTAGACCATATGAGGTGGGCGTTAATAAAACTAGACTCTAAAAGCGTCCTTATCGGTAGACCTTGCAACGAAAGAGTAAAGAAACAGACGCGCTCTATGTCGGTTAAATCACATTATATACTGTACAGGACTTCAATCTTACTTTTAAAACAGACATTAATCAAAATATTATTAATTACCAGAGAATTTATGGCGATATGTGTGCACATAACTATTGGCAATTACATTGACCAATTTATAAATGAACGCTCGCAACATATAGCGCACCAAAGTCAATATTGTTCTGCAAATTTCGCAGAAATTTCACTGTCTCGTCCCCACAACAATAAAATTATTGCGCGTGAGGAGAGGCTATTTACCAATGGTTTGAAGACCTGAATGGAAATTAGATACAATTGAAAAACTTCTAATTGCGAGAGAATGTACAATACCTAGGCACTCCACTGCGGAACCAAGGCTCGCGATGTTGTTCCTGGCAATTAGGTAACTTGACGAACTTGTGAGGCGAAGAAACTGCGGTGGGGGCTTTCTCCACCTCCGACGGCACTGCTGGCTCCTTCTCGGTTGTGCTGCACGTTAAATCAGAGACAGAAAATAACTTTAAAATAAAATAACACTCATTAATGAAAAAAATATTATTTTTTACTTTAAAATGCATGGAAAACTCATTCGTTAAGTCCCATCGGTCCACAGCATGAAATTGTTAAGTTAAAATAAATTAATCTTATTTACCATTTAACTTTTATCACTATTAAATAGCTTCATTAAAAATCATTAGACCTTTCATAAAAATAAAAGCTTAAAATTATTTTTTGGCAATGAACAACTAACAATCACAGATTATGCATCTGCTTCTTTTGTTTCTATAGCAACAGATAATTGGATACAACCCAATGAAACAATATAAATTGTTAATTATGAAGACAATGACTAGCCGGGTGTTCAACCTAGTTGTTGCTCCAGTGAAATTTGTTCTCAATGTTTCATATTATGGATCTGGGAACTGGCGGAGTTGTAATCCCCACGTATACATCCCTAACTCGTGATTGTTGCACCACTAGTGACGTCACAGGCTGATAACGTGTATTAAATGAAGAAAAAGGAGCCTGGCCGTGACGTACACGTTTGAAGATCAGTATTCCCCTTTAACCTGTGTCGGAAGCTCCGCATCTCATAAATAGCATAATAATTCAACTGGTAGATTAAATTTGAAATCGGGGAATGAACGTAATTACCGCACTAGAAACGTGAATTCAGCGGGAACATTACGATCAATGGGCCGAGGCTCCTAATTTTCCTATCCTATTAACCCCATTGTAAACGGAGGAAGTTAGCAGACAAGTTTTGTGAGGAGGATAACAGGACAATGAGGTATAAGCAGCATTCAGAACTCCGCAACTGGGCACGAGAGTCAAGTTTTGTCCTATAGAGATCAGGAATAGTTATGGCGACTCGGAAATCTCGACACCTAAACGACAGAGATCATTTGTTGTTGACACCCGAAAGGAAGATTGTCTCAGATAAATAAATTTCGCCGGGTCATTTTCGAGCGTGAAAGTAAGAAATACAGAATAATTTCTTCTGCATTTTCAGTTCAGCATAATACAGCTCTTGAAAAGTACTCTGAAAACTGTTTAGTGAACTATTACACAACTATTAATCGGCTTAAATAATATCATGACCGTTACGACTTTACAATGTCATTATAAATTAAATGTCTAGAAATTCATCACGATAACTCCAAAAGACAATGAACTTTGCGTCCATGTTCAGCGAATAAAAGATTAATTAGGTTGTTCTTCTTACAGCCTATTTATATTACGATTGAACGAATGTGTTCTGATAATAATAAAAGGATAACTTAAAATATTTCAAATAGTATATTTAATAAATAAAATTCCGGTGTTCCCGTGTTTAATTATTCTCCTCCTAAACGACTTGACTAATTATTGTATTTATGTGTTCTCCTTGTTGGTTCTTAGCTATAGTTGGATCTGGTATCCAGAATTTTTTTAATTTACCGACCCAAATTTTGTTTCATTTTTTTTGGATTTCTCACATAAAAAAATCGTATAATAATTTTCAGTTTCACCGTTTGAATAATCTGAGTAATTCAGTTCATTGCGTCGTAGCTTGTCTGATTTATTCCGTGTGTTGTAATTGCGCGCATACTGACTGTATTATTTATCGATTAATTCGGCATTGAATAAATGGAGTGTGCAAACATGAAAGGGCGCATTGTTTGAATTATGATTTATACACATGTTCATTCGGTGGCATTCCATCCAACCTCCTAAATAAGACATTTTATTTTCAGCGTTCATTTACGTGATTTTGATAATATAGGTGTGAAGAGATAAATTTTAAAAAATGTTACGATCTACCTGATGGTCACGTGTTAACAAAGAGATCACTGCTGATTAAATATTACAGCGGACTGCAAAAAATTAATTCACAGGAATCATCGGATATTCAGCTAGTTTGAATAATAAATGTGATTGCATTATTTCTTATAATTCTCGTAACGCCCAGAAAATAAAATGAGTAATATTTATTCGAATTCTTATGGAGAATCGTAAAATAAATGACATGTTATGAATAGTTATTAGAAATCCACTAACCTTTCCTTTCCGGGAGCGCCCCAATCATTTTCATCCAAGGGCAGCTTCCTGATCTGCTGACTGCCGCCCCCCGAGTCGTCGGGCAGAATGCCCAGCTTCTTGACGAGGGGCGGCTTATCCGTGAGGCGGCGGCAGGAGTTAAGTTCCGTTGGGGAGTTGTCCTCGTCGCTGGGCGGCGTGTCGGAGTGCAGGGGCGGCAGCAGGGGCGGTATGCCAGGCATCGTGTCCGGCGGAACCGCGCTGCGAGTCCGGCAAGGAAGAGTCTCCATCTGGTAATGGAACGCAAATTACACGCGCGGAAACCGTTGCTCGGGAATGTAACTCACACTTCCTACATAACCGGGAAAAAGAACTTAACGACTCACGAACAAGATTCTTCACTTAAACTACTAATATAAAAAAGGCACTTACAATAATATCAATTAATATAAACTCAACAAGCTTTCTAGAAATTATTTGTTGTTCCTTTTTTTCTGAACTAAAGTAAAATCTTTCTACAGGGGTTTTGTCTTGATAATTTTCCCCACATTTCTCACAAATAAAACACCAATTTATATCTCGCACCGTTAATTATTCAAATAGGATGTATTTCCAAAATTTCAGTAATCGTAACACAAATAGACTCATTTCCCTTTTAATTAGTGAACAGGTCCTCTAAGATACTTGAGAATCTCTGACTATCGTTAAATATCGATAAAATCGCCTCAATGGAACGAAAGTTTTTAGTTTGATTGTCATAAACACGAAGAGTGGTTTCCTTAACATTACCAAAATTTTCAATTTTAATTTTAAGATATTATCATCTTTTTGCTGTCCTTATTCTCAAGTATTGAAGCACAGGAATTAGACAGGAAAACACCCAATTAATTTATTCATCCTGATATTCTAATTTATTTCATGTAATTAAATCGTCGTTATGTATATATGTTAATAACGGATATTACTTAAAGTAAATCACTAAATCATAAATTGATTTATTGATTGATTTGAATTTCAATATGTATATCCCAGTGCCAATGGTTAAAATGCATACAAATAAGGAATACACAAACGTAAGTACAAAAGTTGTATAACTGAGAGAAGAGGGCAAAAAAAGCATACCACTGCATTACCCCAATTAAATTACATATATATATATAAATAGTAATGGTTTCCTACTGTTCTCTGCTTCTCATCCCTAGAACTTCACTTTACTGCAATAACTAAAATATTATATTTAGTATATTAAAATCTTTCTTTATTTTCCACTTCAGTTTACTCTATTTTCTTAATATTAAACCTATTGTTATTATTATTTTTATTATATTAATCCCTATCATAAATAAATTTTTTAACATCTAATACCGTTTGGTGAGGTCGCTAGCATGTTAGCAGGTAGACTATTTCAATCAAGAATTTTTATTTTATTTAGGAACGTAAATGTCCCTATATAAGCACGAGTGATTCTTTGTAGATACGTACGTTGGACGTAAAAGAAACCCGTTCGTGTTTCCCTAGCCCGGTTCGTTATTATGTTCTCTTAATAATTAAAAAAGTCTAGTCATTTTTTCCAAGTCTACAAGATTTTTTAAATCGTCCGTTACCAAGTAATTTTCTGTCACAGTTGCAACAGTTGACTACGCTCTAACCCACGACAAGGCGCGCCTAGAGCATATGAATAGTAAAATTTATTTTCTGTTAGAAATTTCAGTTCAGGGCTGCTATTAGTTTTCCCGTCTCATATATCACTTCCCCAAAATTACCATCATCTCGACCAATCTCGAATTTTCTAAACGACGCAATGGAATAGTTTATTTGTCGGAATGCAATAAATGCGTAAGTGTTCGTTATGACCTAAAGTTAAATTATTTATTCAAATTATTTATTTAACTTTGGCTTTTACAAGATCCATTAACAATACCAGCAATAGTAATTAATGAAAGTATATAAGTTCGTTTACGAAAATTGATTACGTTTTCAATTCCAGTCTTATGCTATTAAATGGGAGTCGCCTATTCCAGGTACCCTTTTACCCAAGAATAAAAGGTTGATGAATACACAGATAATTACCAACTCCATAAAAAACGATTTGCCCCAGGCATAATTCAATATTTTGTTTAAGTTCCTTAATTTTACTCAATATACTTAATATCAGTCGGGCATACATCAAATCGTCTATTGTTGTTCTGTTTTAATTGGAGTAGATCCAATACAATTACAGTAACCCAGTAAAATGTTGTGTGTAAACTAAGTGTTATTATTTACGCTACTCAACTTTTTTCCTTAAAGCTGTCAATTTTATTATAGTCCGAATTTCCTTCCGTGTAATATTAGAAAAAGTTATTTTAATTCACTAACGCGTATCATCTACGAACGAAAGCAACGATTGCACTATGTAATATAGATTAACAACTTCCATTACTAACTCTGTGATTTAAAATATTAGAAAAGCATGTTATTCATTAATTAACCCTCTATAAGTCTAATCGCCAGAATCGGTGTGTTATTCTTAAAGCACATATATGAGATTCATCGCTATTTCTTCGTACAGAGAAAATAACATTTTCCCAGAAAAATTTTAATGCAATTTTTTCTTTATTTTAGGTCCAGAATTAGAATTACTTTAACGGATTAAGCTATATGCTTGAAACCTCTCAAATCTACGGTGAAGTAACTTCTTTTCGGTGGATACGTGGTTTAATTAGAGAGGAACTCATCATTTCAGTCTGTGAGTAAAAACCTCGGCTTGTCGCGAAAATGAGCCTTTGTCCACGTAAGGTTTCCAATTCTCGGTAATAAAATTCAGAACGTCGTCAGGGATTAGGTAATCCACAGTCAGCAACGTAAATGAAACACCAAATATCCAGATTCGTAGTACGTATTAATGAAATTATCTCTTATAGTATAGCGCGAATCTCTGACAAAGTTAACAACTATTGCTTTTCAATAAATTAATAAAACTAGGAACCAAGCAATTGTGAGTTCCGTGAGCTGGTTAATTTCGCTGATAACACTGATGGACTTGGTAACACTTCTCTTAAAGGAGAACTTCGCCGACCGTAGTTTACTCCCTCAACACTCTTCACGGTTAAAATCACATGGAGTGAAATGCGCTAGCACGTTTCTACTCAGGTATGTATTTAAAAAAGGCAAAGGAATAGTGAAAATATGGATGATACAAGAAGATATCCCAAAATCACATTAGACGGAAATCACAAGCATTCACTTAAAATTTCTATAGAAAATTTAGTTCGTAATTTACAGCAATAAGAAACCGAGATTTTCATTCATAAAAATGTTTTTATGGTTGTAATATTAATTAAAATTACGTAATTGTCGGAATTAACACTGCTTCAGTTATTACACAGCAGAGGATAAAATGATTTCCTCTAATCGAAAAATATATCGTATCATAGTTTTAACAAATCTATAAAATGAATATGAAGTTTGTACAAATTCGTTTCTCATAATTTATGCTAACGACTTCAAGTCGCTTTGATACCAAGGGAATTAAATAGTTAATAAAATTCCACAAGCCACTGAAGTTTCGTCCGGACGAAGAAAATTCACACCACGTTAGACATGCATAGAGTATAATTAGAACATCAGCTTCTGTATGGTCGCAGCTCAGCGTTTTTGCAAACAATTCTGCAACAAGTTTTAATATTAACATACCACAGAAACAAATCGCTGTGCTTGAGTTGAATTCAAACAACTATAATATAATAAAGTCGTTCTACAAGTCACATTCCAGGTGAGTGGCAAATATAAATAAACATTCACGAAATTCAACAATCATGTTGAGTGTAATATGTTTGTGAGGAGGAAGAATAATGGAAGCAGGACGTTCGAAATTACAATTGTGAAAATGGACAGATTTTCTTACTTTAGTCACAAAGTTTCTTTCTGCCTCATTATTTTTTTCTCCCATCAACTGTTAACTGAACAGCATCCACTTACCTCAAGATGATGGAGTTCTTTCGACCTAATTTCCAGAAATCAACAAAGTAAACAAACCATGCAACCAAAAAAACAAATTAAGTTCGACCACAAAACCAGGACAATAATAATGGATGAGCAGCGTACGTACCTTTTCTCACATATAGAAGCAACCAGCTAAGGACGGCACAGCATGTGTGGAGGGAGGAGACGAGACCGCGAGACGCGGAGTTGCCTAGTCCTTGCGCTCCATGCGGCGCCGCGACGCGACTGTGCTCTGCGCCCTGCTCGGGGCGTCGCTAGGCGTCGCTCACCCACGTGTTGCCCAGCACCGGCGCATGCGTAGCACCTCGTCGCATAACACTTTCGCTTCTACTTAGCGTCTTGCTATATAACCATATATCCGGACTAACTATTAGGGTAGGAGGCTGAATGTTCAATCAACTCGCTCTTTCACTATAGAAAGGATCCTATTAGGAAATAAATTTGTATTTACAAATTTAACATACACATTTTCTTCAAAACAATGGGCTACTGTTTTATATTATAATTTACAGCTCACTATCAAAATATACGAGCTCATAATGTAATACGGTGTTGGTTGATTGGTGTTACTATCTCTGTCAAGGTTGCCGTGTTGACCGTATCATGGTTGATAATATTTTAATGTTATAACTTGTTGTATTCAAAGCGTGTAATTTATTGAGGTTTATGGAATAACAAATGTAATATTCCAACGCGTCGCGTCTGAAATACGTTATTGGATTGACGGTAACTAATTGGAAAACACCTTGAATATTAAGTTGATGGTGAGGTTGTTGTTGTTGTTGTGATAGTACTAAAACTGATCTGATGCAACCCTCCATTAAAATATATCTGGCGCAAGTCTTTTCATTTCCTCACAAGTAGCTCAATTCACATTCTCCTTAATTTGCTTAGCGCATTCCAGTCTCAGCCGCCCTATTCTGTTCTTACCCCACACACTTCCCTCTAATGCTAATTTTACAAGACCCTCATGTCTTAAAACGTGGCCTATTAATATATCCTTTCTCATACTCAACGCCCTCCATACTGTTCGCTTTCCCTTATTCTGTCAGGACTTCCTCGTTTGTGATTCTACCCACCCATCTGATTTTCAGCATTCGCCTATAACATCACATTTCAAAGTCTTCTATTCTTTTCCTTTCCCCAACTCCTATCGTCCACGTTTCGCACCCATATGACGCCACGCTACATACGAACATTTTTAGTAAAGATTTCCTAATATTCACATTTATATTACCCGTAAGTAAATTCCTTCTTCTTCGCGAAAGCCTTCCTTGCCTGTGCGATCCTACTCTGATACTGATAGAGGAATTATGAAAATATTCTTTAATAAAATGTTTAATACGTCCGTTAATTAGGCCATAGTTTAAAAGACTAATAGTGTGAATCCGCTGAGCCACAGGATCGCCTGTTCTCTGGATTAAAATTATAACTATCTGACGCTTTATGACGTAAGACATGATCTAAGTCACGGGATTGTTAAATATAGTGAATAGAGGTTCGGTAATTCGATTATGCCAATATATTTGTTGTTGTTTTTGGGTAATAGGCTAGGAAATAAATGCTTGTAGGAGTTTACTCTAACAGGTATTTTTCCCCTCGTTGACTGCGGAACTAACCTCGTACTCTCTTTGGTTTTTTTCAAGGTTCTCACATGCCGACGCAATTTTACGTATTTAAAGAGGTGTATGTACTGGGGACTCGATATTCTGACAGTCCGCAGTCGTCCTGGTAGGCCAAGGCCCTTAATAGGCCTACGAAGAACAAAATGTACTGGGATCGAAGACCTTGGGCATACGGTAAAAGTTGTGTACTGATCACATTTGATCAGTCGGCCAACTGCCTTTAAAAGCTGGTAGAGGCACAGTGAAGGGAATGCTGCGACACTACAAGTCTCCATTATAACCTACCTATTCTGCGCAAGAATTTTCATTTCTTCATAACGACGACATTCTAAATCCACTTTAATCTTCTAAGCGTATTCCTTAATTGGCCTCCTTCTTACATTCACTTCCCTCTAATCATAATTTTACACGATACTCATGTCTCAAAACATGGCCTATTATTGTATTCCTTCTCTTGATATGTTCTCCATATTGTCTTCTGTTCTCTTATTCTGCTTTGAACTTCCTGGTTAGTTATTATATTCATTGGTCTGATTTTCAGCATTCTCCTGTAGCATCATATTTGGAAAGCTTTTATTCTCTTTCTTTATGCAACTCCTACCGTCCACATTTCGGGACCATATAACGCCACACAACATACGAACATATTTAATAGAGATTTCCTAATATTTATACTAAAATTAGCCAAATTCCTATTTTTTGCGAAAGCCTTCCTTGCCTGTGCTATGTTACTCTTTATTTCTATTATACTTCTACCATTCTAGTTATTAGGCTGCCCAAGTAACAGAATTCTTTAACTTCCTTCGCAATCTAACACTCTTTGTTATTCCACGATATCCGATACTACACTTCATTACCTTGGTTTTCCCTCTATTGATCCTGTTGTTGTACTCTTTCTCCAGGACAACGTTCGTGCCATTTATTGTGGTTACCAAGGTAAGAGTTACATTTTCTTTGTCACATTTAATTCATAATATTTAGCTTTATATTTCTTATTTACAAGAAAACTCCTAATTTAAAACTATTATCTGATGAAACAATTAATTTCTCTATGGTCACTACGTTTAACGTTTCGTTTAGGGATTAATTATTATAACTTTTTTATGTTAATATGAGATTCCCAAAGGAATAAATATATAATTGGAGCTGTCATGTAGCCTGTTAGCCCTCCCCCCTCCAAAAAAATCAAATGAGTAATAAGTGAGTTTCCGCATTCAGACATGAAGGAAGCAAAGTAAAAAACAGGAAAATTCACACACCCTTGACGCATGCATAACCGAAATCATCTCATCAGAAGTACAAATCGGAGTTTATGCAAATAACGCGGTCGGGAACATGAGACCTGTAAGTTTATATTTAATAAAAATATTTCCTCCGTGTTAGATTAACTGTCTGAGTTTTGATGTTATGAACAGTTGTGATCAGTTTATATAAGTGACTGCTTTGATTTTAAAGACTGGAAGAGTTTTTCTCCGAATAATAATGAAAGAAATATAACATTATGTAAATGTTTCTGCTACTTAATAACTTCAGTTTTATGAATTTATTGATCGATTTTTAAGGGAACGCTACAGCAAGGTAATGGCAGAACATCTGTCCTACTGACCGAAGAACCGATATGTGGCAGCAAACCGAATGGGCCAAGTACTAATGAATGAGCAAATAAAGGGAGCCCTTGAAGGGTGCTTCATTTATTTTCCCGGAACACCTACTGTTTTTAAGTCTTTTGGTTTACCAAAATAAATCAAACGGATTGTAAAGTAAAGTCTGACGAAGGCAACTGTTCACATTGAAATTAAAATGTCGTTCTGAGCTGACTATTAGTGTAAGATTATTTCAAACGTTTATGGTAATTGTAGATAAATAACAAATATCTTACGAAAAAATGACTTTATAACAGTAAACGATTTTGGAATTACAACTATTAAATCACAAATTATCCTGAACGTATGTAAGCATATGTTCAGGGAATGAATCACACTCTGTATATTAATAATTTATTAAGCCCTTTGACTAGTATTCTGAGTGATGCAAGAGATGAGTAAAGTAACCATTAAAACTGGTCTGAGGAAGTTGGAAAACCTTTTGTAATTATTTAGCGGGAGGAAATGGTCCCTTAGGAGCCAATAGAGAGGGGTTGATACGTAATCTCAAAGTATTATTGGTCACTTCTCCAAATGAATAACCGTAGATCGTCTCCATCTCACTCTAGAAATCATCAGGCCGTCTTAGTCTAAATGAAATATTCTACAGCTACCTAACTGCCCAATTTTGTGGTTTTCTCACGAGAGTTAAGGCAGAAAATTAAATTAAAAATAAACTTAAATTATTTAAAATGAATCGGTCTTTAAATAAAGTTAAAAATATGGGATACACACGTTATAGCAGTTATTCAGACCGATTTAGTATGACAATTTGAAACAACATGGCTACGATTGATGCGGGATGTTAGGGAAAAACAATAAAATTACATAGTGGTAAGGGAGAAAAAAATTAAATTCTAGTGTTATTAATAGGGAAAGTTTCTTTTTAAAATGACGATATAAATAATTTTACCGCTCAAAGCCCGCATAATTTCCCGGATTAGTACTAATAGAAATAGATCTCGGGTTTCCACACAAGTACAGCTTCGATCAAAACGAGGCGTTTCGACTTTAACTAGAAGGTAAAAACGGACCAATTGCTCCTCGAAGCACCACATTTTAATCAATGTGGTACCCGTGAGAAAACTCGAGAATTCCTATTGTTGTTTTGGTTTTTTGGTCTGATACAACCCTTCATACTAACCTATCTTGCGCACATTTTTCATTTCCTCATAACTAGCACAGCACACATCCTCCCTAATCTGCTTAGCGTATCCTATCCTTGACCTCCCTATTCTGTTCTTACTTCACACACTTCCCTCTAATGCTAATTTTACAAGACACTCATGCCTTAAAACGTGGCCTATTAATCTATCCCTTCGTTTGGTGAGCGTCCTCCATATTTTTCGCTTTTCCCCTATTCTGTTTAGAACTTCCTAGTTAGCAATTCTATCCACCCATCTGATTTTCAGCATTCTGCTATAGCACCACATTCCTTTCCCCAACTCTTGTCGTCCACGTTTAGCACCCATATAACGCCACACTCCATACGAACATTTCTAGCAACGGTTTTCTAATACTGTCACTTATATTACCCGTAAGTAAATTCCTCTTTTTCGCGAAAGCCTTCCATGCCTGTGCTATCCTACTCTTTATGTCTACTATAGTTCTACCATCCCTAGTTATTACGCTTACCAGGTAGCAGAATCCTTTAACTTGTTTAAAAATATCCCTTCCCAATCGAACAGTCTTTGTTATTTCACTGTTTCCCAAACTACATTCCATTACCTTGGTTTCGCCTCTATTAATCCTCATATTGAACTCTTTCTTCAGGCCAACGTTCATACCATTTATTATAGTTTCCAAGTCTTCTTCTGGCAACCCTAATACTAAAATATAGTCGGCAAAACGTAAGATTTTTATTTCTTCTACCGTCAGTATGATTCCTTTTCCATATTCCGTTTTAGCATGGGCGACAGACTGCATCCTGGTCTTACTCCTTTCTTGATTACGGCTTCCTTTTCTTGATCTTCTAATTACTGCTGCCTGTCTTCTGTACAGGTTATGTATAAGCCTCCTTTCCCGATATTTTATTGCAGTGCTCTTCAAAATCTTTAATAGTGGGTTACATTTCACATTATCAAACGCTTTTTCTAAATCTACAAATGCCATAAACCTAGGCCAGTTTTTCCTTATCCTGCCTTCTAAAATAGTCGCAAAGTTAATTTTGCTTCACTTGTCTCTACATTCTTTCTAAAACCAAATTTATCCTCTCCTAGCACGCATTTTATGTGGTATTTTTTTGGTTGACAGGTTACTTGAGGGTGATGACGTTCCATTGAACTATATACTATTTTAGTTAATATTTCGCAAGCATGAAGGTTCGTATTTGCAATAATCCTAACACGGTCACAAATACATAATATTTAGATAAATACGGTGAAAATACACATCAGAGTTCATACTTTTCTGAATCTAATCTATTTTCAGAAAGATCATAGACATAGAGAAAATAAAATTTCTATATTGAAAATGTAAACTTAAAGGTCTCACGTTATCCCACGTAACCGTGAATTTAACTCCTGGTGAGATTATTTCGTTGACGTCTACGGATTTATGCGCCAGAGTGTGAGAAGTTTCCGATTTTATACTTTAATTAACAACGTACTTATGTACTCCTATTCTTCTCTTTCTCTTTTAATAACCATATAAGATTTCACCACTTGATTAAAAGAGCTGGAATCTTCTGATATTACCGTTGAAAACTTCCTCCTACGACGTGTTTTCAATCGCAGGTCACGACACTTACATTTTGCATTTGGTGCATAATTCAATTCTAAATCTAATATGAATGAAGTATTATTCAATTATTTACCATTTTCTCTCTTTCTACTCGCTTTTTAAAGTGCTGTTAATAATGGCAACAAACACCAGTGAAATAAATAACTAAATTTATACAGTAACTAGTATGGAATATAAACCATTTAGTATAAACATAAAGCATTAATCACAGATCGAATAAAAACAACAAAGGATACCTTGCAAAATATGTTAATAAGTTGCAAGCACTTGAAATTGACGTCTGGAGAAAATTAGTCAGAATATCTAGAAAACATAGGATGCGGAACACAGAAATCCGACTCTTAATGAACGTGGAAGAAAATAACTTCATCTCAGTGGGAAGGAAACGCCTTTGCTGGTCCGGCCGTGTACGTAGAATGGGAGAAGGGCGAATACCCAGGTTTGTACTATAATGGGAAATTGAGAGGAAAAGAAAACAGGACGACCTGGTATCACCTGGATAAAGAACGTACATATGTCAATGGAAAGATTTGGTCTAGTGGAAGAAGACGTACAAGACAAACAAAAATGGAGTAAAATCATACAAAATGTAGAGCTCTGACGGTATTTATTTTTTTAGCTTTTACAAATTCATTTCTGTAGTTTTTAATTCCCACTTTTTTATATTGTTCTGCTGGAGTTAAACCTCTGTTTGATGAAAATTATTAACAAAAAAACTAAATTACAGCCATTGTGATCAAACTTTAAGCTCTAAAGTGCCAACGAATGAAAGACATCAAACGAATGTTGTCTAGACAGTTACTGGAAAAGGGAAATTCTGTTCACAAGGAAAATCGAATCAGCGCAACACCGGCGGAAGTCGACGCCAGGTTCTGCATCCTGATGGTGAGGTTGGTTTCATCCCCCTTTCCTCCAACTTACAATCTGTGAACATGGTTATGCATGGAAATGTCACCTATAATTCAGTTATATTTCTCATATTAAATATAATATTGTTATGAAAATTGATACACATATTAAGACTCATTATTAAATTAGATTAACATTTTCTTAATTGTATAGTATAATTTAATACACAATTTATTGTAAAACTATCATTACGAATATTACGCTGTGTTTCAGACAACACAATTTAATGGAAATTCCTTTGCAAAACTACTTTTGGGAATCATTCTGGTGGGGTTTCTACATATTGCGTCGAGCAAACGTGTTTAAAATAAGACGACATACAAGAAAAATTATGAAGTAAGAAAATAGATCACCGTCATATTTCAGTGTATATTCCATCTGATGAACAAAACACATTCAGGTCACGAAATTTTATTAAGATTTAATTAACTGTCTGTAGAGGCTCGGAGAGTTTGGAACGAAACGTTTTAAAGTCCTTCTATTTTTTACTTTTGGAGATTCTTTGTATTTTATTTTAAAATGTAACTGTATGTTGTTTTGGCTGTCAACTATTCACTCTTCGTTTGTTATCTTTCAAATGTCGTATGCCTTCAATAATCAATTTAATGCATTTAGATACTGCGTCAATTTCAAATCTCATATGAACCAAGTATTATTTTTCAAATGAAACTTTATTTTGGTATGAAAGACTTAAACATAAAATATATACACGAGCTCCGTCAGCTGTTTCGCTTTCTTGCTGATAACATAAGCAATTTTCTGTACCATAATGGGTAGGAATAATCGATACTTGAAGAATATTTTTTGAACCAAATTAAGTGAAGATATTATTTCAATTGTTGCGAAGTTGGGAAGACAGAACATTAAACACTTGCCTCACAACGTATAGCATAATCTAACAGTATATGCAGCAGCCGCCAATATATTCTGAATTGAAATGTTTATAGAGCAAATAACCATCTTTTGTCGAATAAAAAAAATGTTTATTGCCTTTAATGGAATATATTTTATTCTAGAGATATACATAAGTATATAGTGGGTAGCATATAGTGGGTAGATTATTGCAATTGACAACCCAGCCCTGAGATAATAATTATCCAATTCTTTGCATATAAAATAATTCATTGTTGAGATTAAACACAAAATTCTGAAATGTAAGTCTATTCTTGGATATTACTAGGCATTTGGAAAACAACGAAATCACAGACTACATATCTATAATACTTAAAGTCGTTGTCAGTGTGTCCCTCAGTATGTCGCAGATATTGGCGTCCAAACTGCTGCTGCTCCGAATTTGTCCAAATTTGGCACACGTGTTCCGCAAGGACCGAAATTGCCCATGATCGTTAAATCTTTTAAATACACTTAAGTTTCATAAGGACAATGCGCCATCGCATATAGCAGCAGTCTCAGTGGCGAAAGTGTAATGGTTGGAATTAGAATAGTTTCTCATCAACCCTATTCTCAGACCCGAAATTGTAATTTTTGCCTTGGTGGGAAAAGATTTTCATGAAATGAGGAAGTTACCAAGGACGTGACGGAATAGTTTGCTGACTTTGATAACATCTATTTTGTGTTGGTTTAAAAAAATAGGAAACATTATGGACCAAGAGAATAGCTAAGGAAGAAGACCGTTGAGAAATAGAGAAATAAAGTACGTTTCAAAAAACATCCTTTTTGTTAGAATTTTTGTCAGACTTATCAAATAGCCCTCGGATTTATTAACGATTATCTTCTTGACCTCGATTTATAAAATTGTAAATGTCGACAGACCTCCATTTTTTCCTCCTATTTTTCAGTGGGTTTTCGCCACAAAAGAAATAGATTTAGGCTCTAGCTAAAAGCGATCCCTCTCGAGTTAGAAATATGAATGTAGTGTATCCTCAACTACTATAATTAACTTATCTTTAATTATTTTTCGGCTTCATTATTTACGTGAACCCGAGCAACGCCGGGCACTTCAGCTAGTATTTTATCTATTTAGCACGCTGTGAACATTTATTATAAATTTATAAATAAAACATTTCTATTTTTATACTTATTTTTTTGCATAAAATACTCTTTCAGAGAAGTACTGGGAGGTTGTGTGAAGCAGGACGTGTAAATCAGCAACACCACACGGTTTTGATGGTATTTACGTAACGCTCCGCAGAAATATTTCCAGCATTAGCCGAATCGCTGCGGTCAGGCTCATGAAAAATACTTCTGCCTCGCCAAATAAAAACACACAGAAAATTGGAATGCTTTGAACGCTTGGCGTGGATCGGTCTGTCCCAATTAAATTTCTCTGCTGGAAACCTTTAGTCTCTCTCTTACCCTTCCTGATATAACAGCTAAAATTGGAATTGGAAATAATCACTTCTGTGGTCGTCCACAAAGGAAAGGTTTTGACTTTCGGCTCTCTGCGCAGTTACGAATTGTTTGATAAAATTAATAAACATAAGTGAAACCATTGGTTACGTTGTAAATATAAAATTAAATATCACAGTTCTAATAAAAAACATAGAAACGGCATATTACTATCAATTATATATCATTATGTTTATAAGTTACTCATAACTACGGGAAAGTCCTTTGAAGAAACGTTACTGAATATTAACCTCTACATCCAAATATTTTAAATTAATGTAAACTACATACTTTCTGACAAATTTCAAACTCCCCTACAAAAGTTTCTTTATCTATATTAATGATACGTATTCAAGAATCAAACTACAATTAATACACTGAAGTCCAACGAGAGAAAGTCTAAACCGTGGGTGTTTTATAAATATATGAATATAAATTTGAGATATTCTTAGATTCTAAGAAAGCAATCTTCTTGGCGTGACGAATTTCTTCATCCAAAATTATATTTTCTATTGCAAACAAAAAAGTAACTTAAATTTTTTTACAAACAGACATACGTGAATAAACAGCACTCTTATTATAAGAAAGAGAAGAACGGAAAAATGTTGACCAGACCTTCCGCTGTAAGGTATCTGTGAGCTTCAATTGAAGAATTCCACTCCTTTTCATCAATCCTTATTATTTAAAAATACATTAAATCATACAAAATTTTCTCAAAAAAATGTAGGCAGTCCTTTATAATTAGCACGAGTTTTTAAATGATCCTCAGTGTTTATTTAACAGATTAGAGTATCATAATAAAACCAAGTTAAGAAATAAAAAAACTTTTGGTTCCGGCAATAACGAGTTTGCCTGAATAAAAATTGATTATTTAATTTAGAATTATTATTAATAATTTTTAATGTAGCAAGGTTGTTATCTTTTTCAGGTATTTTGGGATGAGTAAATCTCCCTGAAATTAACTCTCAGAAAAATAATTAATATTAAATTTAATTTCTTAAACATATAATTAATTAATTTTTAATTTCTGTTGAGTATTAATCAATATTTTTAACTATTGTTACATAAATTTTTTAATCTTAATTTTGTATTACAACACGATTTATGCGTTTTCAATTAATCGAGACTAATTCAACGTAACATTCTCCGTGCTTTGTCAAATTTCTAGATGAGAATAAGAAACGAAGGAATATGAATTACTCTTTTTAACAACACAAACCACTGTAATCCTTAAACTCTTTTGTGTGTATTTGGCATAAGATCTAGCTCCCGAGGGAGCAAAAATATTTACTTGCGATGGCATCCGCCATTTATAGGCAACATTTCCTGCTTCTCTGGTTTATTTTCTCCAGTACAGACGCCCACATCCGTGACATGCTCTGAATGTTGTGATGAATGAGTGGGAATGTTAGTAGCGGTGTCTTCGAACTCTTTCAAGAACCCTCTTTGTACGCCGCAAGTAGAAGGACTGCTTAAAGCAGCCAGGAAGAAAGAGCCAACTGGAAAAATATGAAAATTATTTTAGAAAAATATTAATGTTATGCCTCTTTTTAAGTTATTTTCACAGAAGTTACCATCAATTATTTAGGTTGATGCTCTATAATAAGTGTTATTCCATATTCCTTGTAAAAAAAATATTCCTTTGTCAAATCGTATAAATAAACGAAACAAAATTGCTGCCGAAAACAATTTTCTAAGCAGAGACATGATGGTTTGCAATCCACAGAAATGACGGCATTTACGACTACGTCACTGTATCATATTTTAGCTAATATTAATATACTGGATAAATGGTAAGCACTTAATGTAATTCATAAATTAAATTTATTGATTGTTAATAGTATTATATGGGTCAAACTGAACGTAATTTATCAACCAATAGCAAACTTTCTGTTTTATGTCGAACACCTTGGTATACGGTTTCCACTTCATCCAATAACCGAAATTATTTGACCATTCATATTATTTATTTTTACCGGACTATTGCCCATTTTATTTTAATCAAATACTTATTAAAATTATGTGTCTTAAAAATTACATTTATAGTTTACAGCAAAATATTCTTTACACAATATCTCATAATCAATTTTAAAAATTCACAAAGTTTCTAAACAGGTAAAATATTTTTAAAATAATAGCTAAAACTCATGTTAACCGTGATTGCTTATATATAACTTATTCTGCACTTATTTACAGCAAACACATTTTTTAATCTAGAAGGAGTTCATAAGTTTAGTTTTTCAATCAAATCAGCGCAATAATTGTCACTGTTAATTTAAAATTCAATTTTAAATCTTTAGAGCAATTTTCGGACTCCAAAGATGGGATTTTCATTGATGTGGTAGTACTTTTAAAATCATGGTTCATAACAAGGCCCATAATTTGTTTTTATTTATTTAAAGTAGGTATATAAGAAAAAGGATGTGATTATATACTAAGAATACAAAACCTTCAGATAAATGTGATTTTGTCTCACGCAACCAATACAGTCACCTGATAGTACCATTTTTTCAATATTTTCCCCATATCGGTTTAGAGACTAAAAGCTTCGTGGGATGAGTTTGAATATTCCCTACTCGTCTGAGGCGAATTGTCGGACTCCTAGAGGCTCCTTCAAGGAAGGGAAAAGAGAAAGTAGCTTGGAGCGATGCCGGACTGCTTCAACAGCGTGATGGTCTTTTTGCGCTGTATGAGGTCGGGCATTGTCGTGAAGGAAGATGAAGTCCTTATGGCCATTTACTCCTAATTTCTACACTTAATTGTGTCAAGGTCTCGCTGTAACAGTCAGAGGTTTCCAAAAAGTCCACGAGTATGACACTCGCGATGTCCCAAAACACTGTGTCCTTTATCTTATCGGCAGATAACGTCACCTTAAACTTTGGAGAGACGGGGTGTGGATCCATGGTTCGTCACGAATGACAATGCAATTCTCTTACCTAGAGAACCGTTGCAAAAGTAGTAATCTTGTCCGCATGCGCTTCCCCTGGTGACCAGGTTGGACAGTTTCGTCGAACCCACCGCACACATTCTTAACGGTACTGCAGAATATTGTGGGCAATGTAACGAACGCCTCCGAATGGCAAACCCAATACTACCGACATCAACGGTAACGTGGTAGTCCTGTTATCTCGAATCAGCTTCTGCACGCGAGATGTGTTCAGTTGTGTTGATGCCGTGCAGAGTCTCAAACATTCCACACCCTTTTGCGACAAACTAAACTGACGTGAAATTACAGTCTCTCCCTATACCTCTACCAGCTGCCGGTGACGTTCAGCCGGAGTTACAAATATAGCCACAGAGAGCGAATAACGGAGCAGATTTCATCACAAGACCAGTTTTCCAGACACGTAACCAATTGTGATTTCCCAAAAACACTATAGATGGTTGGTGGCTAAAATTCTGCACAGTTGCCACATTCAAGTTTTAGAATAACCACACTCTTCAAACCTCTCCTACAGCTGACGCAACTGCAGAAATATTATCCTTGTAACATTACTTTACGATCTCTCCGTGTTAGTATTTTTGTATGTATGTTTGCATCTTCTTTGAGCAGAATTAAACGCACGGACAAATTCCAACAAAATTAAAATTAAATACGCATTTTATTAATACCCCGAAAAAAATCCGTAGTGGTGAAGGAGGAAGGAATTATATATCAGAAAACATCCGATTTTGTTATAACACGAAAGTCTGTGATGTTTCCAGAAAATCTCTCATGTCTAATTCTACACTATATTACGTGCATCTGTGCTAATTTCACATTTAATTAATTACTTCCTGCTACTCGTGGAAAAATGATGATACTATTTTAGTTCGTAAATTTCATAATGTCTGCTGAGCTTATGGATAGTTTTTGTTGCTTCATCATAGGTAAAAGTTTAAAATACAGATTCTTAAGTTAACTGATTTATTAATTTATTTTTATATATTTGGCTATAGTATTCACGTGCCGATTTGAGTAATTACGCTCTCTAACTGCCATGCATTGAATTTGTTAAACAATTAATGTGCATTTTATTAACTTATGGTCCAAAATTTTTATTTTATGTGACACCAATTTTTTGATGAACCGGAATAAATCGAAAATTTTCTGTTTAAAGTAAAAATGTTATGAAAACAATTAAACCGACGATTTAATATCGAATATTTTTTATTTCTTACTGTCTAGATGTCATTCTTCATTTTTTTAATTTTTCTCTGTTTATAGAGTTAATTTTGGACATTTCTTATCCGGTTGTGTTGAAGTCAGACGTGGTAAAAATAATATTTTTTGGCTAAGGAATTTAGTTGACGTTTTTGAAAAGTTCTCCTGCATTTTTCTTTGTGATATGGGAGCGTTAATGCGTATAGAGAAGGAAGGCTTCACCTTGCAGCTGTGCAGCTCTCCGCAGCCGCAGGTCCCTGGGGCGAAGAGGCCTAACGCCTAGGCCGGGCCGGGACAGCTTCATTACGGCTTAACGACGCTCCCGAGGACTGGCACTGCTGCATCGCCTCACACATAGTCTCCTTCCTACTCCTAATATCAAATTATTCACAGCTTTTCAGTAATAGTTTTGACCGGATGAGTTATTGAAGGGAGCATATCATTAACATTCAATTTATTAAATTATGCCAACATAATTGCAAACTGTGCATTCTTAAGTGATGTTTCCGTATTTCACAGGTCAAGTTTCATAGAAATGAGAAGACGATACACAAACTTCTGCATTAAATGTCCACGGACACATCGTACGATTATGATTAATTGCCTGCCCTAGTAAAATAATATATATAGAGGTGAAGAATGATGTGAAATGTACATTTGATGACTGAAAGATAAAACCAATCAGATCGACGCATGATATATCAGGCATAGCGATCGCGATGCTGTCGCCCTCTCCCTGGCTCACCGTCTCGTAAACGTTGGCCTTAATATTTCCCTGTGTCGTCAACGCTTTTGTTGCATGAAAGTAGACTACGAATCGTAAATTAAATGTTATTACCTTTTCATGTGACGCTTCAAATTAATAACAAGATTGTTTTCCGTTATTCCCCAACAAAATTTAGATAACTTTATGCAAGCAAGAGAACTGTAGCTGAATTTTATCAGTAGTTTCATTTCCCAGTTGCAGTGGAGTTACAGATTAAATAATTTATAACAGTATCTCCGAATTAAATATCAAAAGAGAGGCGCTGCGGGAGTTTCTCGCAGACGCTTCAGCCCAGAGTGACTGTGGGGCTGACCTGATCATGTCGGGGATGCCTCGCACTCTCTTTGGGTATTTTTTATCAAAGTTCTCATATGCCGAGACACCTTCACCTATTTTAGGAGGTATATGTACTGGGGTCAAAGACCTTGGGCATATGGCAAGAGTTGTCCGCTGATCCCATTGGATCAGTCGGCCAATTGCCTCCTGAAACTGGTGGAGACACGGAGAAGGGAATGCTGCGTCCCCACAGCAAACTCGTCTCCCGTCATTCGGAAGGGCGTGAGAATAGTACCCAATGCCCGACCTACCTGATGCAGGTTTTCTAGGGTTTTCCCTGCATCTCTTTAGGTGAAACACCGGGTAGGATCCTTAAACCATAGCCCGGGGGCCCTAGTTAACCCTGGGCTACCTTGCTCTACCTTCCGCATCCCCCCTTTTTCAATTCCCTTCCTATGCTATTAAAGGGGAATTGCCTGTTTCAGGATCACCCTCATGTAGCCTGTTACCCCAAAAAAAAATAAATATCAATATGATAGGCTAGAAAAATTAACTTTAGTGTTGTCAACAGCATTTGATGGTATTTATTAATCCCTCTGCACGTACGCTGGTTTCTTTCCTCTCTCAACTATTTCTCTTGTAATATATTAAAATTACGTGACAGAGTCTGAAGGATTGTGAAGTACTTTTTGCGCATAGTATCTTTTGTGACGGTCAATGCTAAACCCTTCTTCGGGTAATAGGAATAGACCCTTTTTGGCATGTCCGTGGCTATTTCGAGTAAAATTTGTTTTTGTTACGTTAGAAGCTACGCGAAACTAATGCGTAACGTATTTAAATAATGTGCAAAGACATTTTCTCGCGATCGGAGCCTAAAAATTTCCTATTGGCCGTGATTTTTCAAATTGCAACTATTGAATGTTATTTAAAATTACAGAAAATTGGAGTAAAATTCGGAACAAGCTTTTGGGCGACTAACGTGATCGGACTTGAGATGTTGAGTTCTGATCGAGGAGATGTTTATATTTTGGTAGATGTCCCAACTATTTCGGCCCAATGCGAGACCCACGCTGCAAAATCATCCCGACGCAGAGTCTACCAGAATCAGACCATCACAACCTGCACCACACAAGACAGATGTAAGCTTCTGTTGGTATCGTTGGCTTAATATTTTAAAAGTTCACATTGATTCTCTTACTTGCAAAAGTAGTTTTACCCTATTTTGGTTCACTCCACAGGTGACCTTATATTAAAGTGCGTCAGTGTAAATTTATGAAACCTCTACCTTTTTATATTTGTAATTCATTTATTCAGTTCCCTTGTTGCTTGCATATCAAATCTTATTTTTTGATATTTAATTCGTAATCATTAATCAAATATTTTTATTTTCTCTTTTGAATCCTACATGAGCAACAGATAAATAATTAAAGATTTCAATTGGCTTCCGCCAACGTGGAGAATAATTAGTAATTAATAAATTAAATGCGGATTATTGCCATTGTCGCCCAACTGCTGGGTATAATATAATTAATAAGTAAATAAACAATTTTATTTCAACCGTCCTTCGCCTACACAAATTAAAGAAACAATCAGTAAAAAACTGACGTAATTAAAATAATCCACCTCCCTCTGAATCACTGAATCATTACGAAACGCTTGGAAACTTGTTGAATAGTTATATTAAATTGAATGTGTAGTCATATTAATTGAGGTGAAGTATCGGTAATATTGAAATATGAGATTCAGTGCCGACCCAATTATTTTGATAAAAATACGTAGACGATGAGCAGTCGTGTATATAAAATGGTAAATCTAATAAAATATGGTTATATATCACTTTACTTTTCGAATCATAAAATATTTTTATTTAACTTGAAAACACATTTACAAATTAAATGAACTGGGAAATTCAAATAGATATTAGAGCGATATGCGCTTCCGTTTTTTGACATGAAATGTTTTAAATATTAAAGAATAAGATTTGGAAAAAGTTTTTTCTATTCAACTGCAGAGGAACGAATAGTATGACGTTCACGATTAATAGTTCCATAACTCCCATATAAGTGAAGCATGCAAGTATCGTGACTTTATTTAAATTATGCCAGTTTGTTACGTGCCTGGGCCATTGTAGAATTACGCCTCTATCTGATTTCATAATTGGCATAATCTCTAAAGAATGAATTGTTAGAAATAACAACCATTATGAATAAAATGGGTCTACTGATATTTTCCGTGTATTCTCCGTCACCAACGAGGAAATGCGTCACCAAGAACTAATTAAACACCAATAAAGCAAGCACAATAAGATGTGAAACGTGAAGTTCACTGTTCTGTGACATTGCTTGTAAGCGGCCGCCATTGACATGCACTTCAATTAGCTCCATCCGCACCACTCTTGGGAATGATACACATCATCCCACATCAAAAGTCTCGTACAAACACTTTTCCTATATTAATATTATGTAATGAGAGAAAGCAATTACTACCCTCAATATTAAAACGAAACACATTACAAAAGGCAGAGTAGTAACAATGACTGTGATGCGGATGAATCGCGCCCTCCCCTCCCCTCCTTTCCCACTCCCACCCACTCTGCTACGTAATTTCAATGAATAGAACCTGATAATTTTAGTGGAAATGTCCTCCACGGTCATTTATATGCATGTAATGTTTAAAAATTAAAGTAATGACTGTGTGTACAGTTTTGCAGAGCATTAAGTCCATAATAAAATAATATCCAATTTTTCATTCGTATGATTGATGAGAAAAAAATTTGTAGCTTTAGAAAGAGAAAACAATTAAATGTTTGATTTAATTAAATATTTACAAAGTGAATAGAAAAATTAGATTTGTAATTTAAGGCGATCTTTGCAAACTTATTAAAAAGAAGCTGGGACTCATTATGTTTAGCATAAATCATCAAATATTGTCTAGAATCGAATGCAATAGATACTACAAATTAACAAATTTATATATGCTGGCGATTGGATGTTATCTAACATTGTATCTTACTTAAATATCTCTTAAAGTAAACTGATAACATTTGAAAAAAGAAAACACCAAAGATATAATACCAAAAATAGACAAAAAAGGATGAAAGAAATAAAATGGTAGATCTACATTCTCCAAAAATTTGGTTCACTCTCTAAAAACCGAGTGTTTTCAAAATCGAAACAATGTTTGATCAGAATTTGTTAACAGCTAGACAGTCTAAAATTAGTCTTATGTTATTTAATTCTAGTACTCAAAGTTCTTTTAGTTTGGCCGATATAAATTAATAAATTAAATGTTTCGGTTTTGAAAAAAAAACTTATTTCAGACAGAAGGCCGCATTTTTGGAAGTGATTGATATCGGAAATGTTACAAACTCAAAATCATCATTAATTGTTAAAAAATAAGCATGCCACAGATAATTTTAGTTAGCTTTACGATGTGTTTTTTTAATTTTATGGTCCTTTCTGGTCTATCTTTGGTATTATACCTTTATAATCATCCTTTTCAAATATTTTCAGTTTACTTTAAGAACTATTTGAGTAAAATACGTCTAAATGTCAGCATATCTAATTTTAATTAGTTCACTTTATTTTGTAAGTGTTGTCTGTTAAATAACTTAAAAAATGTGGCAGTATAAGTCAACAAATAAATTTAATTAGTATTTAATTATTATAAATACAACATTTCATCTAACTTTGTAGACTTTTTCAGGTAACTATACTCAAAAAAAATAAAAATGTTTTTTAAATATTAAGTGTAATTTTCAAGAAAGTAAAATAATTAACCGGCATACATTTTAAATTATTAGTATTTACTTAGTATAAATAAAACTATAAGTATATATATTTATATTAATTAATTACGTAAATAAATTTACTTTTTTACTTATTTGGCCATATTTTTATTTATTCATTATTAAACTTAATGTCAGGAAAATGATGTTTGATTTTTGTCTGATAAATTAAGTTTGCATCTATGGCTCTTAGTTCCGAAGACGTTAATTTTTATATTTTTGTCTATAATTATTTTAAAAAGTAATGAAAATCTATAACTGTTCTGCTTCCTGCGTACTTCAATTGACAAATTATTAAGAATTTGTCTGAATGTTTGATTGTCAATTTAATGACGACATCAAATAAAAATGTCACCTGAGCTAAAATTTCTGTACATTTGTTTGCAATTAAACAAGTATTTAACTTGTATCACTTCTGTTAAGCTTCTGTTGTATTTTATGGTGAGTATTTGAGCAGTAACAGATTCACAAATTATATTATTTTCTGTAACTATTCCCATTTCATTACATTTCTAGCAACGCGCCAACGGATCGGGGGAACAAAATTTAGTAATTTAAGAAGTTCCAAAATTTTTAAAAATTTTAGTGGTTCATGGTAGTATTTTTGCTATCAAAAACGCCTCTCTTTGTGAGGACGCTTGTACAACACTTCAAAGCGTTTACGAAAAGATTGTCGCCAAGATATTCACATCGGATGACTGTGCAAACACTTTGACGTCAGAAGTGCGCTTCAGTGGCGACACATCAAACTGGTTACGGAGCATTCACAAATTTTATTCAGTTTTTTACCATTCCGTCGAGTGGATGTATGGACTCTGTTCACTCTCTCGTGGGATTGCAGACACTTACATGTACATATAAAGTGGCCCATACAACAGCGCTTACAAATACATTTCACTTGAAGACAAATGTTTCAGATAACGAAACAATATTAGTTTAATTCACCTCCAGTCCCCAGTTTTTATTTCTGAGTAAATTTTCTTACTCTGCTGATACCTAAACAGAACATTACAGTCTAGAGAACTTAAAACTGACCCAGTTTTTTTAATCACAATTACTTCACGTACATGTCTGATACATACTCTGATGAGACGAAACACTAACAACTAGCCACTGCGAGAGTGGATGGCACCTAATGAAGTTACGGTCACGTGACGCGGTAGTCACTATATCATTGAAGAATAATTACAGAACATGCTGAAAGTGGGGAAATCCACTGACGTAAGTGACTTTGACAAAGAGAACATTTTTACAGCTCGGCACGTCGGAACGACCCTTTGTGAAACAAAGAAGCTGGTCGGTTGTTCGCGTGGTACTGTCATGAGCATCTATGGAATCAGCTTAAAAGATGGTGAAATAACGAGTAAATGTGAATGTGTTGGACGCTAACTTCTCATCAAATAACGAATTGCCGTTCTGTAAAGTCAAATAGGTAGAAAATTGTGGCAGAAAAGTCTAAAGAGTACTATTGTGACGTACACACAAGTGTTACAGAGTATCCTTTTCAGCACAAATCGTTGAACAATTTTTATGCTTTACGCCTTACCCGATGCTGATGACATCTTTCAGCCGGAAAACTGGTCTAAATTTCGGTTAAATGTTTTTGTTTTAATCTCATAGTGAATAAACATAAAATGTTAATATTCAGCGATATTTTACTTTTAGAGAATTCGTTACATATATTTCTGTAACTATGTATTATGGTGAAAAGTAAATTCGAAATATTTACACTTTATGACATATATTTAGAGAAGGCGTTAGAATTTGTCGCGTTTAAATATATCAATGTAAATAATAAGTTCATTTGATTATTTAACTGAAAACGTAAGTGTATCAATCAGAATAATTATTATTTCAAACAATTTATGAACTCTGCTGTGTGTGTGACTGTTGTTTGAAGAGTAGTTACAAAGGTTCCGTTTATTGTGGTGACATTTAGTCACAAAAGAATTACGTTCCACGTTGTTGAAAGTGCTTGGCGAACTGGAAAGTATTGATTTACGAAAGTAGCTCTTCGCAGAACCTCTTCATGATATTGTTATAGCCAGCCGGTGCTCACTTGTAAAAGCTTTCGACTGGCAAACTACACAATGTAGATTAAATTATATTTAAGAGCGTGGCCTCCGACATACTGCTGGTAATATGTTCTACTTCGAAAACCGTTCAGCGCGATAACGTACCTGCTGTTGTAG
Source organism: Eucriotettix oculatus (assembly GCA_034510155.1). Taxonomy (NCBI): domain Eukaryota; kingdom Metazoa; phylum Arthropoda; class Insecta; order Orthoptera; family Tetrigidae; genus Eucriotettix; species Eucriotettix oculatus. Next base: position 28,239,463 of record CM067377.1, on the reverse strand, counting down.
AGTTTACCTAAATTAATCATGAAGAAGGAACGCGTTCGAAACTTAATTTATTCCCAAACGTTTTAATCACCAACACCTATAACCAATTATTATATTCAATTTTGTAAATAATATATAATCACGTCCTGAAATTCAATAAATCAATATTATGACAATAAAGTTTAAATAAATAAAATATACAGCTTATTTTTCAGCAAAACAATAATTACTTATTTAATGTCATCACGTTTCGTCCATATTTGTGAGCTTATGAAATAAAGTTTTAAATATATTGCCTGATAAAAAACATAAATATGGACGAAAGGCCGTAATTATATTAAATAAATATTAATTAAAAGTTTTTCTGACAAATGGTTGTAATTTTTATTTATTAGCACCATAAAATATTGAAAACATTTCTTACTTTTTATCTTCTGTTTCCCATCATCGCAACTTTGGGTTTTGAGTAAAGAACAGTTATGTTACTATAATAAAATTATTGATACTGTCGAAGTAGAAAGAAGGAAGTAGGAAGAAGTGGTATAAACTTTTGAACGGGTTTGAAAATTTTCTGTTATTTGCTACAGAAAAAAATACACTTCTTCATCGATGGACCTGTGTTAGTTTGGAAAAACAAGTGAAGAGTGATATGTACATATGTACTCATTACTAGTTTTTTAAACGGTTTAGTTTTGGTGAAGTTTCAAAAAGAATGGAATTAAATTATTTGCTAAACAATTGTGGCACCCATTCATTGCGTATATAACGTGGAGGAAAATTTACAGGAATTCTGGAACACGTTGAGGGAAAATTTCTTTTCGCGCGACGCGGTAGGGGAATTCAGGGAAGCTCTTAATTAAGAGGTAACCGTGAAGGGTAATTTTGGAAAAATCAATGGCTTCCGAACCTTATCATACAGAACTGCAAAATTTCATTGCTCAACAGAATACACAAATCGTGTTTCTTTGTGACTTTTCATTTGCTGAACAAATGTTTCATGAATTAAATTAAGTACATAACACAAGCTTTTACAAAGTTCTATCACATGGTTGAAGTTAAAATACAATTAAAATGGCTGTTTGGTTTTTAGTATTTGGCTTGCTTAATAAGTATCTTTAAATGATAAATAAGCTCACTGTTCATCATTGATGTTAGAGTAAGACTTAAAATTTGTATCGTCATTAAAGCTAAAAAAATATATATATACATCTGATAAGAAATTTGAATGAGAATTTATTTACATACGGATTGTCAAGCGAAGGTAATTTATGATTATGTCCTTTCTCAGTTTATTTTTGATTATTGAATTTTTGAGTTAAATCAGTTATTTATAATGTTGACTTCTCTACTATTCATATATTAGTTCTATGAACGTGTGTGTGTGTGTCGATATTGGATCTAATCGGTCCAGAGAGTGATTTAAAACAGACTCTTTGAAGCTGTACCAAAACAGAATTAATTTAATTATCGTGGATACAAACGTAAGCCGAGGACAGTCTAAGACAGCTGCACATTGATTGAATGCAAAACATAGGGGCACTTGGGCAGAACGGGATACATTATAACATTATAACAGGTCAAGAAAGACGTCCTTGCAGCTGACTTGACCGAATTCTGACTGCACCTTGTGAAAGAACTCGTTTTGGGCTCCTACACATGTGACTTTATAATTTTTACAGCATTTCAACAGAACGTAAGCTAAAAACTTACTCGCTTTTAACTCTTTAATGGTATATATTCGTAAACTAAGTGTCTTTATCTGCAAATAAGTTACGTATAAGCTTTAAGTCTACTTGGATTAAAGCTGGGTGAAAAAAATTAAAGTAAAACTAGTGAGCTGGGCGGAACGGGATACTGTTGTAAAATTCAAAACGTAATGCGTTCATCAGTAAAAAAGGGAAAACTGGCGAACTCAACTTATAAGAATCTGTTGCAAAATACTGCATCAAAAAAAATAGATTAAGAAATAGAATAAAGAAAAAATAGGAAAAAATAATAGAAAAAACTGTAGAGACGCAAAAAAACCTATTTGCGAAAGGAAAAATTGATAAGGCTATCACGTACGCAAAATATAACAAGAAACAGAACAGATGTTAAAATTTTTCTTAAATTAAATTTTATTCTATTAATTATAGTTATGATTACAATACATCCTAACGGGAAATCTGTAAGATATTAGATAATGTAGATAAAAGAATAAGCTAGCGTATTATACGTTTGTGAAGTGATTTATTCTTTTTACATAATTTTACAAAAATTGTTAAACAATAACTGTCCCGTTTTGACTTCCCCTATGCACCACCAGTGTCTTTGACGGAAAGTGCTTATGAAAATGAACTCACTCATCTGAGAACAAAATTACGAATCTATTCTTAAATTGGACTTGCCAAATTGTTTAGAGAAGAAATTTAATGTTTTTGTTTCTTAACTGTTTCGATTGTTCAATTATCATTTTTTTCGTTTCAATTTCGGGTTAATAGATAAATATTAAACACAGATTTAACTACGAAACCAGGGACAAAACTAATGGTGAGACGAAGCTGTCTCATATATTTAAAAAAAGTTTAAATTGAGTTAAACATCTGCATGGAGTTCCTGTCAAGAGAAACAGCGAGTCACACTCAGAGATTTTTTTCTATTTTTTCTCCCTGAAGTTGGAAATGGTTGGAATTAAGAATGTTTTCATAAGAAATCCTTCTGCTACTGTATTTCCCCGTCCGAATCGTATCTGGTAACCCTGGGGGCATCCTGAACGTTTGTTTTTACACTAAAGCCATGAAACTGTCGGTAAATTAGGGGCTTTATGAAATTTTTAATACTTAATTTACTGACGGATCCCGTGTTTACTTAATTTAAAATGGCATGTTTCTTACATAAACCTCAACACAGCCTCAGAAAATTAACATAACTTCTTTGGTAAGCATCTGGTCAGATGATAATTTCACGAATACTTTAGTGAGATAGCCCTAGGCCTTTCCCTTAATACGTCATAAGGCAAAAAAGTAGGGAATCAGCTGTATATTTTTCGTTGAATGTGGTTTGTATCTGACTTTATATTAACTAACCTTTCACAATATTGTTCATACATTCTTTGACCCAGGCCTACCCCTGTATTCCAACCATTCGCTTTTGTGCTAATCGCCCTATATTTATCCGGCCAAAATCGTGCTCTTCTTGTCATCTAAATTCATTAATTTCTACTCTATCTAACTTTAACCTTTCAATTTCCCTTTTAAATTCTATAACCTAACTACACGTTTTAAACTTTTGACATGCCCATTCGTAGAACGTCAGTCTTTGTCTTTCTGATGACAATCTCCCGAGTAGTCTCCGTCCGGAGATTCAAATGGGGCACTATTTTACCTCCGGAATATTTTATCCGAGAGGCCGCCATCATATTGCTATGCATTTAACGTTGCATGTCAGCGGGAAATTAGAGTCACATCTCTAGTTCCTCTTGCTTTCAGTTACATGGAGGACTTTAGGCAGTTAACATTATAAGTAAGTGTGTGGGGGGTAAGAACAGAAGAGGGAGCTAAAGGGTAGAATACGCTACGTAAATTAGGTAGCAAGTAGTAGTTAGGTAGAAATGGGAAATAAGAAGAGTTTAGCATTGAGTGATGAATCAGACCAGTCTAAAGACTGAATACCCCAGTAACAACATTTGTATAAACATGGGGACAGCACTCCAGGGGAAAGAGATGCTCACAGAAACAAAATTTACGGATTAAGAGTCAGAAAAGGTGTCCGGTCTTTAGGGAGCCAAAGACAACGATTAGTCAGAAGCTGATCACTAACCCACTAGAGTCCATTCATTGCAAATTACGAAATGGAATTCAATTGGCTCGTGTAGTGAAGGCTACATGTTCACGCATATAGAAGAGAAATGATTATCGTGGCAAAAACCTATCAAATATATTAGAAATTTATTTTGTTAATAAATCAATTTTGATACAAAATTTAACAATTATACAAAAAATCCTATCACATTACGTGTTTTACGATATTTTGGTGATTTTGTAGTTAATTTCATAATAAAACTTAATTGTGTATTGATCGTCAAAGACGTTGGCTTAGCCGAACGCATCATTAATATAGGCATACTTCTTCTAAACCCTATTTCTTAAAAATATATTGTTTAGTGTTTCTAGATCAATTGTTTCAGACAGCTAATTTATTTTTCCCACGCGTACGGATTTGAATATAAAACATGCATTGGTAAAAGAAATAAAATGCTGAATGTTTTCTTCCCTGTTTTCCGGTGTGTCTGATAAGACCCGGAGATGAATTTCCGTCATCGTTATTTCTTTTTCTTGAGGATCTTCGCATTTAATGCCTTGCAATTATGCAAGCTGAAGAGAGGGAAACCACACTCACCTGGCAATTTCTCAATGGGGATCCCGATTCCTTACACCTAGGCCCAGGTAAGCCGCTCGATCCTGTGGCAATATCTCTCTGCACTAAGCCGCAGATAACAAACGTCTGGTCTCTATTACACACAACTCGCGGGATTACCGCGGCCATGTATCATTTATATATGAATTTCAAGTAATTATTGCTGCGAGGAAGCTATTTCATTAGCAGTGTCCTTTGTTATAAAGGCTTCCAATTCGACTAAAAGTCTGAACGTTTCGTACGAAATAATATTAGAAGTTCGTCATAATGATGTAAAATGCTTGAAATGAGGTAAAATATATATTTATTCTGAAGTTTTAAATTACTAATTTCTAGACTTAAACACAGTAAAAAATAATAGAAAAAAGGGCAGCTGCACATCCCTGTTTGTATATCAAACTACAAAAAAATACGTTTATAGTAAATCTCGGTACGATAGGGAGATAAATTTAAAAACTTTATCAGTATGTGATGTAAAAGTATTTGATTCGAAATTAATTTTCCCAATTTATTAAATTATCCACATCAGAATTCAGTTTCTGTTTATTAATCTTACGTTTCAAAACTCATACTGGAAAGTGAGCAGAGTTTGTTGTTAGACCGATCGTATATTTTCAGATTTTTTCCAAAACATTTTTGTAATAATGTCAGTAATAGGATGATTTTGGATATACGAATATGAACGCTGCTTTGATTGGAATCTAAAGGTGAAGAATCGCTATTGGTTTTGGATCAGATAGACGTTAGCTGACTTAGGATCAATCAGTGAGGCTGCAAATACTTATTATCAAACTAAAAATTCATTTAATTTATAACAGTTCATTGCTAATGTGGTTCAGTGTTAAAGACGAATTCTTGTAAGAAATAAAAAGGGTGAGTTTGAAGACTACTTTCCTTTGCGACGGAGGTTCGAGAAACGTCCTGCTTACGGCTGATAAGTACATTTCCCTAGCTGCGATAGCTTGCTCTATCTTAGATTTCACATATGAAAATAAAGTAACACAATAAAGATCCTCTTTAGTTACGTCGTTCTCATTTTCTCTATCTAATAACATTTGGTATATAATATACATTTGGCAAGATTATAAATACTTTAGACGAAGAAAATAAATATTATTCAAGTTAATAACTGAAATTTTTCACATTAGATGAAATAATTAAGTTATAAATGATAGAAAATATAACAATAATTAAAAAATAATAAAATTATGATATGTTGTTATTGTAAATTGTTTATCTTGTTTAAAGTCGGGTATGCCAACATTTGTTTTTCATTATAGCGTTAACTATTAACATTACGTTCTATCCTAATTATTTTCAACATTCATTTCAGCTGTTTCGGTAGTAAAAAGATTTTTAGAACTTTATTGCTAATTTATAGTCATATAATATGACTACATATAATACATTTTCTGATATCTTGCTTACATAAAAATTGTATTCTTTACAAAGATGTTCCAAGAATTGGAACGAAACGTTGAACTATTACTTTTATATATTTACATTTTTCTTATATGTTGACGTTATATTAAAATATAAATTACTTTTACAGAATGTCATATAATCTGATTGATACCGCGACTATTGATATGTAAAACATATTTCCTGCACAATTATCATAATGACTGAGAAAGTGGACAAAAACACGAGAAACTAGCTTCTGTTTTATTATGAATGATAAACAGATTGAATCAAACTCTTGCTTTTATTACTCTAACCTGCCTAAGTTCTGAAGGACAATTAAGTAACATTATATTTTGTCTGTGAATTTATCGTTTGATTTTTCTAAATATATTTATTTCATAAAAAAGATGTAAGGTAAAATATTATTTATATTATATTAATTTATCTACTGAATTAAAATAATAATGCATTTGTTAATATGGTTCTAAAGTTACAGAAAGCTCACATTCTTCGGTGTAAAAAATTGAGCACCATTACTTGTTTGATATTTGAATATGTTTGACTATTGTTGTCTATGTCAATATACAATATACAATGATAATTCTCTTTCCGAAAATTTTCACAGTGTCATACTTACTGTAGCGCACTCTCTCTTGGGATTGAAGGAATAGATTAAAGTTTTACGCTAGTAATATTCTATTAATTATAAAAAGAAAGTAACTATTTTACATAATTGAAAACAATAAAAACTTAAAGAAAAATAAATTATTTCTCGGATAGCTATATAACATGCACAGGAGTTCTCTTAACTCATGGTTTACCATGGGGTAAACAAGGCTATGAAGACATTCTGCTCAAAATGATGGTTAAAGATCAGTCTCTACGGGGCCCGCTCGTCATTCGGCCTGCTCCACACCAGTAACACGTCCTGCCTTCTTCATCACCAACACCAGAATGGCTGATCCACAACCTCTCTGTGGATTCGTGATCGTAGAAAAGCTCATTTTGCTCCCACTTATCCCGCGCTTTTATTGTAGACTCAATCAGCAGCCCTCTATCCCTCTACGTCATGACAGTGTGGGGCAAACGGGGACTAAGCGAAGGAGGATGGGTCATTCCTCAGTATCTGGACTGCATTGCCTGTGGCTTATTTTTAAGTCCGTAAATACTCTGAGCCAGGCGCACGTGTATAGCTACTGTCCACATTGCTATCTTCCAAATTGTTACAATTACCATTATTCACTTCGGCCATAAGTCACGCTATATTACATTAAACGTGCATCATGACAGTCTATATTTATCTACCAAAATATTGAAATCTATAGCAAAATAGTGACCTTTAACTCTTCAATTTATCGAAAATTTTACTTTCAAATGGTGTATTGTTATAAATGGAGAGAAATTGCTCGTCGTCTCAAAATAGTATGTGGAATTGCCTACTAACCTGGGGTTGTAGCGATGGTGGGCATGAGCTGACTTAAACAGCAACTTGGTAGAGTAAAAGCTATCCAGAAATCATTGAGACTAGAGAACATATTGTGTACAGTTAAGGATTTGTTGTACCTCATTCATAAAAGTGTTGTAAAAATATTATACCGACCTTCTGTGCTCTAGTGGCTACCGGTGCTGCATTGGTTCGAATAGTGGCAATGGCTTCGACGCTTGTGTTGTTTGAAAAGCCATACTATATTACTACTACAAGGATATAAGTTCCCCTAATCGTGCGCATTCGCTAATATCCTTGCAGCTGGTGTGACTTTAAACAATTCATTTATTTAAAAAACTTGCTGTAGTCTGTATATGCTGTTCATAAAAATTATAATTTGTTAGAATGATAGTCGTGTTACGTTAGCGCCATTTCAACTCTCTAACCCTGACAATTCCCTCCACCTTCTCTCATCTCCTACTGCGCTTCTCATACGACAAACTAAGTCTCACAAAGTTTACGGCAGCTGCATGCTTTAAGTCAACTATGGTACAGCCACATGTTCATATCGGGGAATTATATATATATATATTGAAGTGCCAACCTCGTTGTCTGGTTTTCTTCACCTTCGACTGAAGGTTTCGATTAAGATCATTTATTTTCGTAGGGTGCCAGGTATCTTTACAAGAAATAATATCAAAAGTTTTATTAAACAACAATACTATTTAATTAATTCACAGCCATGAGGAAGTAATCCATAACAGGGCGGGGCCATTACACAAATTCTTAAGTTTCTATCATTTTTCGGCCTCTCGTTGGACATTCAACAGCCCAAATATTCACCGATAAAACATAAATTCCTATTCCTTATAAGACCTTCGCCTTTACTTCGGTCTAACATCTGGTTTCTTTTGTGACTGTTTCGTTAGCCTTGCAGTAGACACGTGGTCACGGCACTTCCCGAACTACTAAACTCACATCCTCCACCTAACATATCTTGTCGCCGTCTAACTCTTTACTTAGACTTGTAAAAGAAAAACAATACTATTTTGAGACGACGAGCAATTTCTCTCCATTTATAACAATACACGAATTGAAAGTAAAATTTTCGATAAATTGAAGAGTTAAAGGTCGCTATTTTGCTATAGGTTTCAATATTTTGGTAGATAAATATAGACTGTCATGATGCACGTTTAATGTAATATAGCGTGACTTATGGCCGAAGTGAATAATGGTAATTGTAACAATTTGGAAGATAGCAATGTGGACAGCAGCTAGACACGTGCGCCTGGCTCTTGGCTTACGCTATCTTGCTGAAAAAGTTGCGGGAAACATTCTAAGCTAATAAGAACACGGCGCTTGTCTCTCAAACTATCCTCTAATTACGGCCAGAATTCACATAAACGGTGCGTGGTTAGACTTTTTCCCGCGTACACTTACGTCAGCCACGACGTCACAAACCCAAACAATGGCTTTAGGGCGTCTGTAAAGCCTCTTATGCCGTCTAATAGCTGAGGCCGTAACTTACATGTGAAATAATGAGAACATTTTAGTGGTAAACCTTGTTTCTTTTTAATTTTTGTAATTAAAAAAGTCATTACCTAACTTATAGAATTCTCAACAAGATTTGTTCATATAAGTTCATGTAAGTTGAAGTCAGTTTAGTTATATAAAAATATTGTCAGTCATTGGTCGTAAATTTATTCGTTATGATTAATGTGAAAAACAAACGTTACTTGATTTAGTAAGTAAAATGTTGTGGTGGTAGAATATTAAGACATAACAAGACCAAATTAGGAGAAGGGATTAAATGACACCAAAGTATTAAAGTGTACACATGTTGTTTTTTAAAATTGAATAAATTTTAACCAAATTTTACGAGTGATTAAAGTAGAAGGATCATGGCACTTCAGGTAGCAGTCGAGGTCTGGCTGTCGTGAAATCATCTGTGAAAGAAGTGGACAAGCCATAAATGTGTCGGATGGTAATAATGTGAAGTTTCAAAATTTTTTGATGTTCAAACGTTCCCACAGAAGTTTCAGTTATCTCTAGTGCGTGTTGTTTTTGGACATTTTTGAACGCAGGAAAATGAATTGCGAAGAGCAAATAAGAGATTTCGTAGTTTCATGTAAGATTTTTTAGGTGAGCTGCGGGGTGGTGGTTGACATGGAAGGATGTTAGCAGTTGCTGATTTCTCGTGGAGATGGACGGAGAAACCAAGGGGTCACAGGGTTGGTGCGTTCAACAGCAGACTTCAAAGGCCAGCAGTAGTAGCCAAAGTACGTATGAGTTCCAGTGCTTGGTAGAGTACCATAAATCGTTCAGGGTAGTCAACTGAAAGCCACAGAAATCTTTTACAAAATCAATTGGTAAAGAGCAAGGTATTTAAGCCCCACGATCCCCTGGAAGACAGATCAATTTTTATTTCTCTTTCAATTTTAAAAGTAGTCATTTTTAAATTTATAATTTCTTTTGAAAAGAGCTGGGACATATTTTTAATTATTTATTGTTATATTTCTTGTTAAAATTTAATTTTAAAATTGTAAATTTTATTTTCCTTGCTATCATTTAATTTAAAGTAAAATCCAACTCCATGAAACATTACAATCTATATAAATTTCGACTGCAGTAAGTCTGTTTAAAATATTTACGTGATAGTTAATATTTTAATACAGCATATAATACAATTATTTTAAGTTTATGACTAAAGGCGAAGGTGAGGATGACATCAAACAGAAGGGAAACGTAATAAAGAGAGGAGAAATGTAGTGTTTATAACATAAATAAACAATACTGTTCGCATTAAAAGCATATTTAAAAGGTGACAGTCGCAGGCTACTTCACAACGAGAAACGTGTTTGTCACAGCTTGCTTACGAGTAAACAAATAATGAATAGTTGTAGGTGGGGACAAAGTGGAACTGCAAAACAAAATGTTGGCTTTGAATTTTGGAGCTGACGGCGGTGTCCCGGGACGTCGGAGACTCAAACATAGATTTTTGAAGAATTCGTTAATTTTGTCGACGTGCAACGGCGTTGTAGGTCGCGTAGGTGGCCGTTCGTCGGCCGCAATGTGGAGCTGGAGACTGCAATTACCCGAGCTCTATGGCCGGCCATTGTGCCTCGACGGCCCCAAATTGCAGCCAATACCGGCTGATTCCTGCGCCTCGGCTGATATGCCTCATCAAGCCCCGGGCTGCGTCTTCGTGCCAGCACCAGACAGGCGCCATTAGCCGCCCACGTGACGTCACCAACTATTTACTCCAATCTGTTCAATAGATTTCCCACTTTACTCATTTCTCATTCCTTGCGATGGTACAATCTTGTATATAATTTTCAAAATATTTCATTTAAAATTGCAACTAAAAGCGCTATATTAAGAAAGCTAAGTGTTTGTAGCCATATTAAATCAATTAACATACAATAGTTACGATTTTCTTCTTTTCATTGGGCTATTTTGTGTATAGTATTTCATTGCATCAATTTATAAGAAATAATTTGGAAACCTAACATATATGAAGATAAACTGTAGTTTTGCGGAACTTTTTGACGCTACTTTGCCTCTTTCGAACTTCAGCAATATACTGTATGAGATTAGTGTTACTACTAACACATAAATTCGCCACTGGGGTTAACATAATAACTTAAATTAAAACTTCACGTATATAATATATTGATTTTTGGTGAAAAATTCAAGCTTTAATTTAAAAAAGCATAACTTTCCATCTAATTGAGACTTTAGCAGGAGTACACTTAAAGACAATGTAATAAGTTTATCTACAGTCTAAAACCCATTTGAAATAGAGATATCACAATAAAAGATCATTTAATTTGTTGAGATTTTTGGTGTAAACTTTAACATTGCCAGTGCTTGAAGGTTTTAAATAAATAGCTTCTGATATTATTCTTTGAAAAAAAAGCACAGTATTATACAAGAAACCTTGTTACAATAAAAAAATAATTTCAGGAATATTAATTATTAAAAGCATTCAAACACCGTCAGCGTTAAACTTAACACTAAAAACCTCAACATATTACGAGTATTTGGTGCTTCTGTAATATTATAACTGTAAAGTTCTTTAACTTACTTATCCTTCTCTCTTTAAACGCTGTTACGGAAAGGCACAAAAAAGGCGCTGAAGTGTCCAGCTACATCTATTTTTTTTCTCTTTTTCAAAATAAATCTGGTCTATAAAATGTTTTATAATTAGTTTAAATCAGACGTTAATTTACATGTTTCACCAGTAGTCTGAATTAATACGTCTTTACCATTAGACTAGGTTTCCAATTCCGACTATTAAAAATGAGACCGACTCAACACGTCCTTGAAGAACCTTTAATTTCAAATGAAATGGTAAACTTCCTGTGAAACTCTTAGTATAAAATGTAGGAGCTGACCAATTTTTAAATTTAACAAAATTTTTTAACGAAAATAGTTCACGGGTGTGTAGAAACACTTCCTTTGAAATAAAATGAACCTTTTGTTAGAAGTATTGAAGTAAAAAAAAACTTTATTGAGCCCTCTTTGCACACAAAATTAAAATAGGAGCTTTTGACTCAAGTTCATCTGTAATGAATTATAACATTGAAAATAATATCGTTCTACACGATTATTAATTTACAATAATATGAAATATTAATTATTTTTTGCTCACAAAATTGGCTATATTTTTGTTTATTGTGCATAATGTCGGGCAATACATTTTTGAATATTTGTCTTGTTTCTTCCTATCTTCGTCATAATCCATCTTCATGTTCCTTCGATTCCAGGTTCCATAATTGGATAGACCCAGATTATTTTCAATGCAATAATTCATTACATATGAATATGGCTCTATCTTGAGGTGAAGGTTCCTCTTTTATCCTTAACGACTCAATAAAGGGTCTTTAACTTCAACAAATTACTTCCAGTCTTTCTCCATAGTAATCACAACTTATCTTAAAAGAGTTATGTACTTGTTTAGGAGACGCAGGTTACACCAAATATTTAGATGTAATTTATATAAAAAAATTTCAATCCTAGTGTAATGTAGAAATATAAAGATTCCAAACAACGTGAACGTCAATATTAATTCGAATTTTTTAATAGACAGTATAGTTCATTGGTATTACACATTTAACTTTCATTTTACGTAACTATTAATGCAAAAAGTTAGCTATTAGCTGTTGATGTAGTAATGTTGTTCTATTGAGACACTCAAAAAATAATTGGTCTAACACGCTGTATATAAATTCACGGATTTTAAGGGCTATATGTTTCTTTAAAAAAAAATGGTTTGCTTTGAGGCAGCGTTAAAGGGAAATCTGCTTTTGTTCGTCCGCTTAGTTTCGGACGCAAGATGGACGCAAGCGGCTAGTAGGTACTTTGAAGTACTCTCCGAACAGTGGGGATTAATTTTTTAAGCATATTGGCGGAGTCCGGTGAAGAGATTTTTTTTATCTTTTTGGTCTTTGCGGCGAAATCGGGTCTGTGTAAGAGCAGCAGGACGTAATCCTCACGGCTCAGGCTGCTGTCACAGGACGACGCGCCGCTTCGGCACTCACTCTGCCATGAATTATCAATGTGACCGGTGAATAACCAATGGGGCGCCGCCAACTAAGCGACAACGTTTGCAGAGCCCCCTTTGTTGCGATCCAGCCACTTCATCGGAGTCACTAAATATTTTCACTAATTCACTTGGTCTCCGAGTCAGGGCGCCTGACCTACGAAATCGTCAATCAGAAATCAGCGACTGATAAATATTTTTTGCACTGATGGGGAAAAGTAAACTACCTAAGACGGCATTTGAATAATTTATTTGATTTGTTGGATTTTGAGGAATGTATTTTTTCAGAAACAAAATTAGAGATCCTGCAACGGAAGCATATATTTTCATAAACTTGTGGGAATAATAAGACGATAAAACTTTCTTGGATCCCAAACACAAAATAATTTTATTGGGAGGGCAACATTCTATGAAACAGTATAACTTCTTTCCGATCAAATCTGGAGTTCCACAAGGCAGTATCCTCTGTTTCGTACGCGTCAGAAATATCACTGGCACTTGAAGCAAGAATAGGGACATTAGCTGACGACCCACCCAGTCTCTCCTCCCGCGATGACCGGCAAACAAACACAAATATTACCCAGTTACCTAACCAACCTACAGCAATAGTTAGAAAAATGGAAAATAGAAGTGAACGATAGCAAATCAGCATATAGGATATTTATTACCCTCGGTAAAGAAACTTGCCCCTACAGTCACAATGATGTACAAGTTCCACAAACTAAACCGGTAAAATATGAAGGACTAAACTTAAATTCTAAACTGACTTGGAAATATTACAGAGTAAGAAAGGAAAGCAAGTCGAGATCAAGACAACAGAACCGAAGTGGCTGATGAAAAGAAAACAACTGGAATCTATAAACAATAAAAGCCTGATATACAAAATAGTCATCAAACGATGGCGATGTGTAATGAAATCAAGTATATTAATTACTCAAAGGTGCCAATCCAAGATATTTTGGCAAATTGCGAAGCCCCATAGTACGAAACGAACCAGAAAATCCATTTAGTTTTAAATGCTCCAACGTTTCAAAAATTATTTATAAAATAAAGCCATCAAGCACCATGCAGTCTTATAAAATAATCCAAATCAACTACTGGACAAACGTTTATAACCAGTGATCAAGAAGTGAAAAATATATATAATTTATTGAACTTATTTAAGTTGTTTAAGTTCTATCACTGGATGCATTTAGTAGCCTTCAGAAGATTAGCTCATAGAATTATAAAATACTAGCTGGGGATTCGGCGTTGACCGGGTATTTAATTAAGTTATCCCGGTACTTTATTTAATTCATGGTGAACACGTGACTAAACCGGCATCTAAAACGTCGCAATGTGAACCACAAATATACTCCCAGTATCTCGACAGAGTCTAAAATACTCCCGGTAAAATAGGAGGACTAAACATATGTTCAGTACTCTAACAGAATAAAATGTCGTCCCCACTTAAGGTGATAATGCAACACAGCAACAGCTTTACAACGGTTTCGACACCAAAGTCGATAATTTCCTTGTTATTTTCATTTCTCACATGCTGCAAGGAGTTGAAATCATACACAAATATTGTTATAAAACGCTATAAAAGTAATTGACCTCAGAATTCTTTATAGACTCAAATGTGAGCCTTTATTCCACCAATTCCACCCCTAGAGGAGTCGTTAGGAATTGTGCGATTCAATTATATATAAATATTGTGATTACTAAATAAACTTTTATAAAAAGCAGCAATATATTTAGTCTGGATTTTAATAATTGAAATTTTCTTTTAATTTTGGGAATCAATCCTTAATACATACTAACCCAACAAAATTTGGCAATCGCACGTTTGAGTTGGCATAATATTTCCTTCTCGTTTGTAGTTTTGAAGAGTGGGTAGAAGAACTAAAATTAATCCTCGTTCCTTGAATATGGGCGTGGTTCTGTTTAGTGTCTCTAATATTGAGTAGGTTACACTTTAGACTTTGCATTAAAAATAGCCAATATATTTATATGTTATCATTATTAGGTCAAAAACTTGATTTCTGTAACTGGGTTAGGAGCAGTAAATCCAAACGATGTACAACTTATTTGACCAAACTTATTGTCACGAAACAGTACTGCACGTCTCGGGGGTATGTATAAAACTCCACCACCAAGCACCTTTTAAGCTTGAGCAGAGATGTTAGACTTGGCTCTGGAGACTGTGTAACTGAAGGTAATATTTCTCTGTCGCCGCAGGGAACATGTGCTCTGTGGCAGACGTAATAACCAGAGGTTTCACCTCAGACACGAAGCAGCTTGCGCGACACCTCGATTCCTGCCTCCCGGCTGACAATATTCTCTTTATCAGAGAAAATGGTGCCTGCGACTGAAAACCGAAAATCGACAGTTGACTACATTAATTAATAAATCTCAACCCCTATACAAATAGGAAAATAGATATTCTCTCTGGAAATGTTATTTCTGATATTATATATTAAATATTGTAACGAAACCGGGAAATTTCGCCTCTTATTACGAATCGCTCCGTCTTGTCTCAGCTGAACTTTGCATTCCATTAATGCATATCTGAATTTCTTGAGCTCCAGGTAATTTTATTGAATAAATAAAAATACCAAAAGTAATCCAACAAAACTTTATTAACGAGCATTGAGATCTAGGTTTCCTCGGGGCGTGGTTGAGTTCCACTGTGATTATGTTAGTAATACTTTCCTCCTCACTAATTATTTCACTACGTAATTACGAATCAGCCAGTCGATTTCTATTTCTCCAACCTTCTCCTACCGTGTCCAGACAAGAACTACAAATATTTATTAACATCACTGTTCCTTGTCCCATTACCGTAATGACGGCATCTTGTTTGAGCCCCGGCTACCTCTTCCAGCCGCGTCTGTGGTGAACCAAACTATTCTGCCCAACTGCTAGGTTTTTGCGGACTATTTGGCGGCGAACGACAATGTCGGTCTTTCTCAAATCATGTCACTAACAATATGTCTGGCGCGGTTTTTACCTTAAAAGGCGAAGTCGTAACGTCATGCCACAATATATATGGATATAATTTTTAGATAATTCAGGTACATAGAAGATCTCTTTTAAGTGAATATGATAATGACGGAGGGGTGGAGGATTCATATATTTCCAAACTGACCGAGATTGGCGTCGAATTCAAAGTTTACAATGGCACAGAAATTAAAAGTGACACTCCCCGTGTCAATGAAATCGATGTGCAGCCCTCAATGAGATGATTGAAAGAGGCGAGGATAACTTTCATATTTGACTATATACTGATTAAAATATCTCAAATATGTATATTCATTTATGAATCAATCCTAGTGGATTGAACTTTACAAAGTCTCAAAATCACAACAGATATATTTCTCTTCTTAAAATTTGCCAACCTACTACAAAATCCTATCGTTATACATATTATTCTAAATATATAATTTATATGACAATTCATAATCATATATTCTTCTAAAATAAGACCTTAATATATTAAATTGGTAACACTATCCATAATTAGTTCTATTTATCATATCTTACTTTCATACCAAAATATTGAGATTTGTATGGGATCTATGGTTTAGCATACACTGATACAAATAGTGACAGTTTAAGAGTTGGTTAATCCTTCATGCCATAATTCAAATAGTACTTGTAGGGAAGGGCTATTTAATGAATTAAGATGGAAACCTTGGCGAATACCTTAATTCGTATCATTAAATTAAGGCCAGATGTAATTCTGATAGAATAATGCGCCTCGAAGTGAGGTTTGACCTAGTTGTTAATGCCACTTAATAAAATATTAATAAAAAATTAGATTCGACATATTGTATTGTTAACATGGATTAAATAACTAATAAAATTAATTTATTTTCCGCAACTCATTGCATCAATTTTTTTAGTTAAATTAGGAAACTAGTAATTACATTACTAACTGTAGTTATAACAAAGGTGTTGTACCCGTCTCCTTTTAATTAATTTTCAATCAATGTGTACTATGCTATAATTTGTATATGATTTAGTAATCCTCACTAGACTGTATATAACTTAGAATATAATATCGTGGTTGTAACGTCATACTAACGATATTTGTATTATTGGCCAGTGTACAAATTACGATTTTCAATGATAAGTTTCATTATTGCTTTATATGTCAACGATGACGTCAGACAAACTTGTTACTAATGCTGAGTAGAACAAACTGCAATGTAGTTGCCTTTTAAAATACATTATGAAATAAATTTATCTTATTGTCAGATATTTCTTGACTACATATTTTAGGTTACTTAAATATTAATTTTTATGCTACAAACAGAGCAGTAAATACTTTGATGAGCGCCAGGCTAACGTTGCAAACCTGATAATAATTCTAAAATAGCAATTTATCATCCAAAACTTTACGATTCTTAAACTCCGCTACAACAATCTTTCAAGTGAGATATTCCATCGTTAACGAAATAGATCTACTCAAATATTTTAACATTAAAACAGGCTTTGATTTTTTATAATCATCCAAATTATAACCATGTTGTACTCACGCTAGAAGGAATAAAAACCCTACGCCTTGCCAACGATATTGTAGTATTAGGGGAGTCAGAAGAAGACTTGGAGATCATAATAAATGGCATGAACGGAGTCCTGGAGAAAGAGTTTAATATAATAATGATTAATAGAGGAAAAACGAAGTGTAGCTTGGGAAACAGAGGAATAACAAAGGGATATTTTGACGGAAGTTAAAGAATTCTGCTACTGAGGAAGCGTAATTACTAGGGATGGTAGAAGTATACTAGACACAAAGAGTAGGATAGCAAAGACAAGGAAGGCATTCACGAAATCGAGGAATTAACTTACGGGTACCATAAGTGTGAATATTAGGAAATCGATGCTAAAAATGTTTGCATGAAGCGTGGCGTAATATACGTGCGTAACGTGGAAAATAGGAGTTTCAGAAAGGAAAAGAATGTAAGCCATTTAAATGTGGTGCTATTGAGAATGCTGAAAATCGGATGGGTGGATGGAATCACTAAACAGAACACTAAGCAGAATAGGGGAAGAGCGAACAATATGAAGGACGTTGGCCAAGAGAAGGAATAGTTTAATAGACCACGTTTATGGTCTTGTAAAATTAGCATTAGTGGGAAGTGTGGGGGGTAATAACTGAAGAAAGGTCAAGAATGGAATACGCCAAACAGATTAAGGAGGATGTGGTAGTTACGTAAAAATGTAAAGGCTTACGCAAAATAGGTTAGCATGGAAGGTTACAACAGACCAGTCTTAAGACTATAAAAATATTTTTTTAAACATTGCGTTGTAAGCAAAGAATTCACAAACATCGTAGATCGCTGGCCTCAAGGTTGAGGAGAGATGAGATGGTCATCAATATTGTTCTCCTTTCGCTTATTACGTTCATATCTCCCTGGTCAGTTATTCTGACTCAGAGGATTAAAAATAGTGTTTGATTTGGAATAAATATTTTGACGGAAGTTAAAGAATTCTATTACTTGGGAAGCGTAATAATTAGGGATGGTAGAAGTATAGTACACATAAAGAGTAGGATAGCACAGGCAAGGAAGGCTTTCGCGAAAAAGAGGAATTTACTTACGGGTCATATAAGTGTGAATATTAGGAAATCGTTGCTGAAAATGTTTTTATGGAGCGTGGCATTATATGAGTGCGAAACGTGGACCATAGGAACTGCAGAAAGGAAAACAATAGAAGCCTTTAACATGTGATGTTATAGGTGAATGCTGAAAATCAGATGGGTGAATAGAGGAAGTAACGAGGAAGTTTTAAACAGAGTAGGGGAAAAGCAAACAATATGGAGCACGTTGACTAAGAGAAGGGATAGATTAAAAGGCCACGTTTTAAGACACGAGGGTCTTGTAAAATTAGCATTAGAGGACAGTGTCTGGGGATAGAACAGAAGAGGGAGGCCAATGATGGAATGAGCTAAGCAGACTAGGGAGGATGTGTGTGCTAGTCATGCGGAAATGAAAAGGCTTGCACAAGGTAAGTTACCATAGAGGGTTACATCAGACCAGTCATAGGACTGAAAACGACAACAACAAGCACAAAGTCACACTTTATGGGTCACATTTCATCAATCTAAGGAGAAATAATATTTCAACATTCAGTTCATCTACTTCTAATGAATACTGTGCATTTAGAATACAATTTCATATACATTCCAGGTACAAACATACGCCGTAACATAATAACCAACGTTCTTCTTCCTCCCCCTCTCTTATAAAATCTTTCCACAAATATATATATATATATATATATATATATATATATATATATATATATATTGTAATATATTTTTTGTGTATAAAACATTTATTAATTTAAAGTACAAATATGATCAATTTTAATATTTTTCATTTATTAATTTAAAGTGAAGACACGGGCTTAATCTCAGGGGATTTTGGGTCTCTCAAGAGATGGAGTATGCAGTAGCTGAAAATAGAAAGAAAAATCATTGAATATTATTTATCCAGAGCAATGAGCAAGTTTCACAATTTTTTTTATCGCTTACCCACAATTACTGGGCCAACAAACATCCACCTCTCGAATGTTTGTGCGTCTCTCTGGCGTCTTGCAGGATTTGATCACGTCTGCTCACGTCCGTCCACTCGTCTGCCTTCTGCGGGGTCGGACCACCTCCGTCCTCTGCTCCACTCGCCTGCCATCTGACTTCTTCGAGATCACAAACTAACCATAATCAGAACGACATAATACGCGTTGATGTGCAGGCGTCCGAAAGAAACAGCTCGGGAAACTAGGCGAGCCTACTTTCTGCACCCCACAGAGGAGTTTAAGGCGTGGCAGGGGAAAAGTAACCGGACACCGAGTCACTACTCTTGTAAGCCGACAGGATTTGATGGACGAGTTGCAGGTGGCAGAAGAACTTACACAGAATCCGACACAGGAACCCTTAAGAATTTCCGTGAAACTTGGGAAGATTGGAATGGAATCAGCTCTAATTGATACTGGATCCTCTGGAAACTTAATAAATGAAAAATTATTTGACCGCATTAAGGAAACCGAGACATGTTTGAGCATCTTGCCCGTTGTGAATACGAGGATATATGCAGCTCTCGGGAGGAAAAATGTCCGCATTCAAAAGCAAGCACTTATCCAGATGGAACTCGGAGGATATGAGTTTGAGTTAAATTTTTTAGTTGTCCATACTCTCTTCACTGAAATGATCTTGGGCCTGGACTGGTGTCGACGGGCGAATGTGAGTCTTCAACCTAAGTCCAATCATGTTGATATAGATTGGCTGGATAGAATGGGTGATCGCCGGTGTTTCCGTTTGGATACAGGAAGTCTGAGAGGCATTAACGTGTCCCAACAGCCACTAGAGTTCACGGGAGGCTGTCGACAAGGAGGACCTGATACGTCGCAGGAGGACATACATCAAATAGGTTCAGAACTAGAGTTTGGCGTCCGATCTAATCATATAATATGTGAATCGAAGCAACCACAAACTGGTAGTGATGACAGACGAAATCAACTCTTACGTGTCGTGAACGATCTACAAGAGTTAGATGAAAGGCAGAAAGGTCAATTGAGTGAAGTTTTATTACGATATGAAGAAATCTTTAGTGACAAGCCAGGAAAATTCAAGAATTTTCAGTATTCCATCGAAACTATTGCGCATGTTCCTTTTAGAGATAAAGTCAGACCTGTGCCGTTAGCTAAACGACTTGAAGTCGAGAGAAACATCAGCAAGCTCATAGAGATGGATGTCATAGAAAGAAGGCCTAGCCCATATGTAAACAATGTCGTGCTTGTTACGAAGACCGATGGTTCTCTAAGGATATGTTTAGACGCCCGTAAATTGAATAAATTTATTGTTCCGATGTATGAAGCTCCCGGGAGAATGGACGAATTGTTACGGAAATTCCAGGGAAGGCCATGGATCACGAGTATCGATCTTACGAAAGGTTATTATCAGGTGGAGCTCGACGAGGCTTCTCGGAAGTTAACCGGGTTCGTATTGTTTGGAAAGCAACTTGTGTATAAGCGAATGCCATTTGGATTGTCCACCAGTAGTCAGGTTTTCGTGAGACAACTTGATATTGCCCTTGGAGACATACTATGTGATAACCTCGTCCTTTACGTTGACGACATGGTAGTTGCCAGCCGTTCCTTCAGTGAGCATATTGAGCATCTCCACATTCTCTTCTCCAAACTTTCAGAAATTGGCCTGACACTCAATCTGAACAAAGCTAAATTTTGTAAGCACGAGGTCCAGTTCTTAGGACATATGGTATCTGGGTCGACTATTCGACCGATGCAAAAGATGAATGAATTAGAGAAAATATCGGCACCGAAAAGTAAAAAGCAATTACAGTCCTTCCTTGGTTTTTGTAACTTCTATCGGAAGTTTGTAAAAAATTACGCCGAAGTAATGATTCCCCTTTATGAATTAACCAGCAATAAAGTTAAATGGAAGTGGGACGGTCGTCACCAAAAAGCTTTTGAAGAATTACAAGATGGCTTCAGGGAAAGTATTGTTCTTCATCAACCTTACCAAGATAGAGAATTTATCATCAGGACGGATGCAAGCAAAGTAGCCGTCGCGGCGACGCTCTCCCAGTTAGACGAGGATGGTCAGGAAGTTATCATCGACATGGTCAGCCGGAAATTCCAAAAAACTCAGCTAGCATATACGGTAACTGAAATGGAGTTATGGGCGGTTATAGTTGCCCTAGAAAAATTCCGTATATATGTTTTGGGCCGCCCAACCGTGTTAATGACTGATCATAGCGCCATTGTTCATTTAACGGACAGTAAAGGAAAGAGTGCGCGGCTGACGAGATGGGCTATGATCTTGGACGAATATCGGCTTAAAATACACCGTGTACCTGGGAAGAAAAATCAGGCCGTGGATTTTTTGAGTAGATGTCATGAAGAGGGACTAGATGGGCTTGAGAGCGGGGGCATAAAGGAACTTGTTGCAGTCATTCATAAAACTGGTTCAGACGGCAAAAAGCTAACATTCACGAAAAATGAGTTAGTCGATCTGCAAAAGTCTGATACCATGATTAACAATCTTCGGAACAAAGTTTTCACCTCCAAGAAGATCAAGAAAATGTATAAATTGTATGAAGATGTACTCTTTCGAAGGAGAGTCCGGAGTCGTACTGGATATAATATCTGTGTTCCTAAAGAGCTTAAAGTGAGCATGTTAGAATGGTATCATGACCTCAATGGACACTTTGGGGTTGATAAGTGTTTGAAATTGATGAACCAATTTGTATACTGGCGAGGACTAGACAGGGATTTAAGAAACTATATTAAGTCTTGTCACCTGTGCCAGGTGAATAAGCATAGAAACTTCATGTATACCGGTGAATATCAGCCGATTATTCCCGATAAGCCAAATGATTTAGTGGTACTCGACTTTGTGGCACTCTTCGGGTACCACGTAGTCAGGGATTTTGGGCGCCACCTGCGTAGGTTATTTACGCAAGAATAAATTAAATAAAAATAAAAAATATCCTAAGAAAATAAATTTATTATAAACAAAACAAAAAATTATATATGAAATATTTATCTGCCTGGCCTGAAAATTCACCAATTGCGACAGCTAACAGTGAGTCTCCCTTTCCCAAGGATAACCGTGGTGATTTCGGTTACGAACCCGCGGTCGCGTGATCATTCGTGGCCAACACTTACCAAAAGCCGGAACATTCAGGGACCCTTAGATGCCGCTCGTTCTGTCGCGCTGAATGGACCGTCCCTCTCGCCGTCTTTACCACAAGTGTCCGTCTATGAGAATCTCAGAGACTACGGTAAACGTTTTCTCCCTTCCTCTCTACTTTTTTCATCCTCTTATTGGCCAGCCTATGGCTAAACCCAATATCCCCTCCTTAGCCCTTTCTCAGAAAGGGGGCCAAAATAGACTTGTTTGTCCCTTTACGGGATTTTCCAGCGTCCCTCTTTGTCCCGAAAGTTCCAACTCTTGGCTTTGTGCTGGCTACAAATGAAATATTTATAAATAATATTATAATGCACCATATAAATTTCCCCCTTTTAAATTGAACGGACTTGTTACGGACGATTTAAAAAAAACTATTCCCATTGTTAGCTCTCGCAACTTGTAACTTGGATACAGCCTCTGAAAATATTACACCATCCATGTTGTATTCTGTGTGGCCATATCCAATACAAAACATAAAATGTACATACAGAAATAAACATTATTATGGACTTCAGAATATAATCATTAATAAAGGAACAAAAATATTTAAAATTATACCATATTCATTATTAAAATTAAGTGCCATTTTTCGAATCCCAAAATTATTCAGATAAACAATAACATTCCCATTATTGAACTATAGAAATATTCATTCATAAAATATCACACCTTTAGTGTCTTATAACAAGTATATAAACAAAGAATTATCACCCGTCCTTGATTGCTCTGTTTTGTAAATGTGAATTAACACATTATCACATTAACCTTTAAACTAATATGTAAATAATCAAACTAAAATACTAACATTACAGTAAGACAATTAATTGAGAAACTCTTTTCATAAGGTGCTGTAGCCAAAATCGTTTATAAATATTACACCTTTTGTGCCCAAAATATATATATAAATAACGAAATATTATCCCTTCTTCATTTCTTTGTTTCGTAAATGTGGATAGATATTTTTTTTAAAATAAATATTAAAACTAATAGATAATTAATCAAACTTAAAGAGTAAAATTACTGTGAACAGATACTATTTTATAAATTTTACATGAACACTACACATTTTTATAACAATATATTAACATCACTCTTCTAGTGTCCCATGAAACAATGCACACGATTAAAAATGAACAGTCAATTTAAATAAACGATGTATCAAGCATCACTTTCTCAGTGTCACTGGAAACAATAAACCAACATGTATGTATGTCACACCACACTGAATGTCACTTGAGCGACAATAAGAAAACCTTAACCCCGCTCCTTTTTTTATTGGGGAAATATGGGCCGCTGCTTCTTGATGACGTCCTTCGGTTCACCTTAATAAGCACAGTACATGTCGCCGTGTTGCTCCTTGTAGATGGAATAAACCAAGAGTAAAAAAGGAGATAGTTTAAAGACACCCTCAGTCCTCGGAACCTAATAACGTTGGGGTCGAAAAAGCAAGAGTTTGGCCAAGGTAGCCGAAGTGAAAAGAAAATAGATGGTTTTGATCTAGCGACGGGAAAGAAGAAAAATAAGTGTGTGGTAATAGCTATCACACACAGCTGTGGTTCCTGATGGTTGCTGAGGCCATCACGCAAAAGCCACGTGCCCTGGGATGTTGTCGAATGGCCGAGATTGGTTTGGCCAACCTTATGTTTCTAGGTGCCAAATGCATGAGCACCTGAAGAAGCTGCCATAGATCTGGTTGCCACTCTCATCTTCGAATACCAGAACGTCCGGCTCCTGTAACAGCTGTTAGAAAAGCACCCAGACAGCAATTCCTGACCCGCACCATTACCTGCGTAGATGTGTATATTCCACGACCAACCTTGTGGTTTGACTAATTTATCTACAATCACCCTTCTAATGACATACGAAGCCCATTTCTAATCATCTGCTCTCTGATAATAAGGGATACATTGAATACTTTAATCTCAGGCTTTCCCTCCCTGAGTTGTATCTTATACACGCCTTCGCCTAGACGCTCTCTAACAACATACGGACCTCTATACACGAGCATAAGCTTAGCAGAAATTTTCCTATCCGCATCCGATTGCCGTAGTGCCTTCACCAAGACCAAATCACCCACCTCAAAATTGATCGGTTTCGGCTTTTGCTGTTTAAGCCTCTGTGTCGCCCGACGATGCATCCTAGCCCTGGCCTCCTCTAGAGCCTGCTCGACCTGCAGGTCCTTCGCAGGGGCTGGAAATTTTATAATTTTTTCCAATGGCAACTCGACCGTCTTGCCATAACGTACTTCTGCCGGGATCAAGCCTGTTGCTGCACTTCAATTATAGTTTAAATGGTTTTCCCTGGAACTTCTGAATAGCTTCGGATATAAGAACAGGTTTTTCTAATTCATATACGATGACAGTGTTTAATTTTTTAGCATCGAGACATACACGTATCTGATCATTTTTCTTTCGTACGAACGTAATCGGGTTATTATACGGACTCGGTCTCCTGGAAATTATACCATCCCTTTCCATTTGCAGTAACGTTTCTCTAATCCTATCTCTTAATGTAAAAGGAGTTGGGTAAGACTTAAGTTTATAAGGTGCAAGTTCTATCGTCTCTATCTTGTGAACGTATTCCGCTAGACATCCTGGGGTATCACTAAATACTTTCCGATTCCTCCTCATCATGTCCCTAAATTCGTTGCAGCTTTTGGCACTAACATTACTCATTCCCTTACATATTTGTTCTAAAGTATCCTCAAACCCCTTATCTCCCTCCATTTCGGTTCCACCTATCTTTCCATCTTCGCTCGCCATCCTACTAACTCACATCTCTCTTCCGTGCCATAAATAAAAGAGACTTGGCAATCAGCGCCTACAGCCGTGCTACCCAATATATACCAACGTACATTTACTTTACTTGCACTATCCGCATCTACTCCTTCTCCAGATATTTTCCCCTCCTGCAAATTAATCACCGCACTGATCTCCCGAAGCCACGCTGCACCTAAAATAATACCTGTCCCCAATTTTTTCAGCACAACGGCTCTAACAAGCAACCTTTCTCCTCCTGGTAATTTGACATTGAACAAGACTTGCCATTCGACCTTCTCGTGACGGCGTCCTAAGGCGCCATATGCTTTAAGACCTACCACTCCCAACTTTCCTACCACCAGTCCTTCTTCCTCTAACTCTTGAAATACTGCCGAATTCATACAACTTAGCTCCGCGCCCGTATCTATCAAAGCCTCCTTACTAATCCCATTTTCCAAGTTAAGCTTTATTTTAACTAATTCCCCTTTCAATTTCCTCCTTTCAGTACAGCCTTCAGCATCTTCTAACTCCGAAATCAAATCCTCTCTACTCACTAAGTAGTCATTATTTGTTACAACATTGCTTATTTCGGTGAATCGTGTCGTTGGGCCTGTGAGAGTAGAACACGACGTTATTTGATCTCTCTCGGCCTTCAAGGGTTTAAAGAATTTTGGGCTGTATCCCTTCTATGTTCGGTTTCGTTACGATTCTCCCTCTTAAAGTTCTCATGTCTGTGCTCTCTACCGGCGCGCGGATCATATCTTCGCCATGATTCCCTATCTCCTCGGCCAGGATTATTTCTCGAGGGTCCTGCCTGCATATTCCTCTGACTACCCGGAACACATCTCTCGCCTGCCCATCGCGTATCTCTACCACCAGCATGACTGCTGCCCCTGTCCAATGCATCAACTTGGCTTAAGAAATTAAGCGCTGCATCGAATGTATTAATACGGGCCGCCTCAAAGTGTAGGGCTACATCGTTCCGAAACTGTCGGCTAATTAATTGTACTAGCGTGCTTTCAGCTATCGGTTGCTGGAGTAGTTTATTCTGAGTGATCGCCTTTACGAGATGTCCTTCCATGGTTTGCGACCCACCAGGCCTGAATCTATCGTTATAGAAACCCTGCACAATTTCAAGCTGCCTAGCTACACTCCAATATTTGTTCAGGAATTGGTCCCGAATTTGCTCGTAACCTTCCGCGTTGCCAGCAGCTTCGAGCCTTTGTGCGATCTCCGGCCCAACTGCTTGCTTGAACAAAGTTAATTTAAAACGTTCCGGCGTTCGCCTTAGGGAGAAATATGATTCTAACTGGTTTAGGAATTCACGCGCATTCTGCCGTCCCCGCTCCTGATATGATGGCAAAGTAATTTCTATCCCCTGGATTGTGTTTTCCCCGTGTACTCCTAGTTCACTCGTTTCTGAGATCCTGCTATCCAAACGGGTAGTCTCGGATTTTAGTCGTTTCAGCCATTCACCTTCAATGTTGGCGATATGAGACTGCACTGCCTTCGCACCCTCACGCATCTCTGCTCTAACAGACTCAACATGCTAGCTGACTTGCCGCAAGTCCATTTTCTTCTTGTCTAGTTTCCACTTCCATTCTCACGGCCTCCGCTGCCTCATCTAATCTACCCAAAAGACTCTGATGCCCAATATTAACCAAATTGGTTATTTCTACTTTCTGCGCGTCCACCTGTCCTCGTATAGCACCCACTTCTTTCTCTACTTTATTTTCAACCACCTCAGCCCTATCATGTAATCTTTTATCTAAATTCGTGCATCTTTCGTTAACATCGCGAATTTGGCATTGCACCTGATCGTAATGTCTCTTACAGCTTTCAGTCATTTCCTTCACTTGCGCATGAATTTCACTACGCAACTCCCTAAATGAGTCTTGAAATATGTCACGATCCATTTTTCTGTCTTCCTCTAATTTCCTCTGGTTCTCCTTTTGGCTAGTTTGAATGACGCTGATGCCTTTCATAAGCTGTGTCAGCATATTTTCCAAGGAAACTAGCTTTTGCTGAGTACCGTTATAGATAAGACCCTCGTCTACCTGGTGCGTAATATTCTCGGAACTGCACTCCGCCAGCCCAGCTATACCTGATTCGTTTTCCGTGTCCATGCCGCTTCGAAGCCTCATAAACGAATAAATCAAGACAGGATTATTTTAAAATTTGAAACCCGGAAAAAACTAACAGCTAACCTTCAAAGGAAAACGAAACTCAACATACAATATAAATAATATTTTCACAATTATATTCCCGCAGAATAAACGAAACACGTGTTACAATAATGATATTTGCGCAAAATATATGATACACACGAACTAAGAATAATTCGCCAAAATTCACGATAATACACGGCACAAAAGAATATTCCCCCAAAATAGACGCGATACGTACAGAGAAAATAATCATCCAAAGCACAATAAAAACACTTTTCCCCCAAAATTCAAGATAATACTCGATACAAAATAATATTCCCCCAAAATTAAACGATTAAAATGTTTCCACAATTCACGACATAGGACATCCGCTAAAATAGACGTTACACATGATAAAAATATTCCCCCAAAATGCACAATACACGTGATAAAAGAACGAGCCCAGAATCGCTGTCCAAATGAATGCCCAACAACCGCTAATTTTGCTGGCCTTGATATATATATAAACTTGCCTACGGTCACAGTATCTTTTATTCGATGACGTCATCGATTCGGAAACTGGATTCTTAAAGAAATTTTTAGAATTTCCCACATCTGAGACATGGGAATTGGTGCTACAAACAATATAAAAATATGAAAATCTTAATGGGTGACAAACATATAGTATTATTTTTCTAGGTTACGCAATAAGTCGCCTAATTTTTTCCAGTTCATTAAGTAATTAATAAATAATGAAAAATGTTTTTATCAGCTTGAGAACAGGAAATTTGTATCAGGCAATGTTGCGTTTCTCTCGGAAGACGGAATTGTCGCTATTGGCAGACTGTTATCGAGCATCTGTCGCGAAGAGTCCCCTGAGGACGGAAAAGACACATCTAGAGCGAAATGGTTGTTTACGAGCAAACTCCCTTCAGAGAATTATACAGCACTCCAGACAAAAACAGCTCTGGGGACCGCCGCGTGAATCCTTCGAGATGCAACTAAGATTTCGCAAGTTACAAACAGCAAGAATCTGGGGAAATTTTGGAACGTACTCAAAATTATGATAATATTTATGGAAACAAGTAGAACATACAATGAAACTTATCTCGATTACATCACCCTGGAAACCATGCAACTTTATCAAGACTTATCACTGCAAAATATTCACTATAAATATTTACTTATTCCAAAGTATACTCAGGGAGCTAGAAACAATTGCATCTATTCACAGCTACTAATATAACAGAAGTAGCGTAGTTGTCATTATTTACCGTAGAAGTTTAAAGGAAAAAAATATATACAAATATTGGAATGTGTATCAAAACTCATAAATTACACTCTCATATGTACCTAAATGGTTCGTAGATCACAATTATTAATCTAAACGAGAGAATTAATTAATTTGTAGACTAGGCAAACAGTATAAAAATTTCATTTTACAAATAAAATTTATTACTTTGTGCAGTTATAATATTTTGGCCTTCCCGTAACAGAAATTTGTATGTTCAATTACCACTTTTCCATTCATTGCCTCTGATTGTAAAGTGCCGAAGCACCTCTGCCTCTTTCTGGAGTTGTATGTTCTTGGGTCACAGAACTTCGCCAACGGCCAGAGTTGTGCACTGATCCTACTGGATCTGTTAGCTTGCTGCCCTCTGAAACTGATGGTGGCTTTGAAGGAGGGCGATAGACCGGATCCAAGAGTCCGACCTACCTATTGCAGATTTTCTAGGTTTTCCTGAATCTCTTTCAGGTGAATCACCGGTTCGGATCCCTAGTCAACTCCTGACTGCCTTTTTCCACCTTCCACATTCCTCCTTTTAAATTACCTGTCTATGCCATTAAAGTGGAGTAACCAGTTTCTAGGTCACCCCCTTGCAGCCTGGTACCTAAAGATAATATGCTTACAGTTAAAAAATAAAATTGGACTTGAAAATATAAGCGACTGTGCTTGATGTATAATAATTACATGAAGAAGTAAATAATTACCAGGTAGAATCCTTAAACTATAGCCCGGGAATCCACGAGATTTTGTGGAATGTAAGAGGTATCCTTGGTATTAACCCCATGAGTGTCAAGTCCGGCGACCATTGTGGCCATTGGAGTAGCGCCAGATCAGAGGTCTGAAAGCAGCCTACCCAGCCACGTGACGAAGTCTTATGTAAGTGATCTCTTACACTAATTTCGAAGTGCGAAGGGACGCCATATTGATGAAAGACGAAATCCCTTCCATCAGGTTCAAATTCTTGCATGAAAAAGAATTGCACTATTTTCAGTAGCGTCGGAATGGTGGAGTCCATGTCGTCGGGACTTCAAAGTAACTAGCCCACAACATGTTTAAAAATCACTTTTACATTTCCTCTTACACATACTATATCATTTGTTGAGTTGCGTTTAGCCACTAACCACATTTTTTTTAAAAAAATGTTTCAAATACTTTATAATTTCCATATATTATAGACGACGTCCGACAAGTTTGTTTGTAAATATATATATGTATATAATGTAGTGAAATATTTAATCGAGTATAATAATATATATTTCAGTATTCTATGTTTATAGTTCCCTGAACGATGAACATTCCCCAGGTTTACATTTTTCTCGTAGAACATCTCACTCCCGTGTACTACAAGTTTTTCTAGAAATATATCGGGGAAATTATATTTTGTAACTCGTTTTCCTGGCATCGGATACGAAGACGTCCGATTTTTGTGACGACCTCAATTTGTTTAATGTGAGAGACCAAGCCGGACTTAATTCGAGCAGATTGCTTGTGTCTGTTTGCTGAAGGACTTGTGCCTGCTGATAACAGTTGAGTGGATAAGTTTGTAATTTACTGGGGCAGAAGCGCTGTATATTTCCCCCACCCACGGAGCGATGTGGAGATTGCGCTCTTCGGAAACATCGGGCCAGAGATGTTTCGTCCCCTCACTTTTGCAGCCCGTTCCGGATAAACTCCATTAAATTGAGTGCTGCAGTCGGAGCAGCGATACACAATTATCGGATAACTGGCCGCCATGCTGTACTGGCCTCCGATTCCGCCGCTGAATGTAACCAAATCGGCCTGCCCGGTATCGCAACACAATGTCCACACACTCCAATTGATAATTACACCGTTAACCGGAACAATATTGGACACAGGAAACAATGAATTCTATAAAGGCAGATTCGCAATAACGTCCTACAGTCATTTAAACGCCTATATTGCTTATTAAGGTTTATGAGTGACGTTTCAAAGTTTCCAACGAATTTATGTTCACATTACCAATTTACGCGATGTATTATATACCACGTTAAATGTACACGGCCAAAAGTTATCTGTATTTGTCAGAACCTATAATATTCCTAGCCCAAATAAAGATTACTTTTACTTTAAATATAAAAACAAACGCTGGTTACGTCATAATGAGTCACAAACTAAATTTTTACTCCTTTTCCCAGAGTTAATACGCGGTTTCACCTACAAACAAATAAACTACTATAATATCAAAGGAATAAAGTTTACAGAAACTTTCACATAGTTTAGTATTCAATGCATGTAACGAAAATAGTATATAGGAGGATGAAACGACAAATAGAATGCGAGTTAGAAGATCAGTTTGGTTTTAGGAGGACTGATTTTTGAAAAGAGGATAATAATAATCAGGCCTACGTTCACGGCATTTGTATATTTATAAAAAGTTGTAGCGCAGTAGAACCCGGTCCAATTTTTTCCTATTTATGTAATTTTGAATTGCATAAATATTTCGGCATGAGCATTCGCTGACTTGGAAGGAGGAGTTTTCCGGGCGCCGACTTGGCGGAGCGGAATCAAAACAAAGAGACAGCCGTTGACACTTGGGCTATAAAGCTCAGACACCTCGTCGCCGTTTCCTAATCTGTCTGAGAATTTTGTGACCGGGTGGCGTGCGTTCCCCAAATGTAACAAGGGATATTATTGGAGAATATTCATCCCTGCCACCTTGGTGATAGGTGTCGCATAAGTGGGGACGAAGTTTTAAAAGAGGCCGGCAAGGAACATTTTGAGGGAGATTGGTGGCGTGAGCAGACTGGTGGTGTAGAATGAATTAGACAGATTGGCAGGAGATTGGGGATATAGAGTGTTTTTGAGAGATTTAGATTTTAGATTTATTATTATTCAATCCATTACTCCTCGGTTGAGGAAATAGGATACGTCAAATATAATATTACAAGAAATATACAAAATTTTACAACTAAGAATTGAATGGCAAAAAGAGGAAAAATAAAATTCAATCTTCAATTTTCAGTCGACGGAGGAGGCAGCAGAAGATCATGCGTGGGTTCCCGTCGAACATGAAAAAGAAAATAAGTCAGCAGTTAAATTCTAGTAGAGTATGGTTATAAAATAAAAGGAGAATTTGATAGAACACCAGCAAACTGTTTTAGTCCTTCCTATCTACGAACTCTTTGAGTGAATAATACGCTCCATTCATCAACAGAGATTTACAACTCTTTATAAATAATTTTTGAACCTTTAAAGTTTTTATTTCTTCCGGGAGAGTATTATATAGATTTATACCGGAATACTGAATGCTTGTTTCAAAAAGACATAGACGATGTTTTTCAACACGGAGCAGAGAGCGATTACTTGTGTTATACGAGATTGATAGTGACACAGATTGGTAGCGAGAGATTGTGCATTGAACGAGTGCAGTTGCAGCGCCAGTGGAAATTAAGGACCGATCAGACGAGGAGACAGCGGAGAGAGAAGGAGTTAACAACGAGGGAAGAAGGGGAGAAAAACAGGCGTTTTCCTCAATTCCAGCTTGCGACTTTGTGCTATTGTCTACCGGCCGCTTCAGAATCAACAACAAGGAAGTTCTAGTGGCCTCTGCATCAAGACGCATATGAAAACAACACAGGTTTGTCAATGAACGGAATATCTGCTACACGTGGTCACCAAAACAATAATTACCCCTGAGAACTTTAATATCATCCCCTTTTAATTCTTTATATTTGTACATGTTATATTCTCGCCGGACCCATTTTAAAATTATTGTGCTTTCAGTTAATAAATGTACATATTAAACCTTAATTATTAAATTCATTAAATAATTAATACCCCCATCATTTTCAAAGTCTTTGATAATGTGAACTGGGAGACACTATTAAGGATATTGGAGAGGACAGGAATAAAATATCGAGAATGAAGGCTTATACATAGCATCCAAAGAAGTCAGTCAGTAGAAATTAGAATTGAATATCCAGAAGAGAAAGCAGTAAGACAAGGATGCAGTCTGTCACCCATGCTGTTTAACATAAAGAAAGTAATAGTGGAATTTAGAAAAGGAATCATACTGCAAGGAGAATAAATAAAAACCCTACGATTTGCCGATGATATTGTAATATTAGGGGAGTCAGAAGAAGACTTGAAAACCTCAATAAATAGCATGAACGAAATTTTCCACGAATATTATATCATAATATTTAATTATCAAAATATTTTTAATTAAATAATTTAAATTTTTTATAATTCAAATATTTATCATTTGGTAAAAGATTTTTATTCATTCTTAACAGGTTTGAAATCAATTTAAGGACTTCGTCATCAAAATATTTGTAATTTTGTAAACGTTTTTCCTTCACACCCTGTAGCTTTCTTATCAATTTAAAGACTTAATAATTTCAAAATTAGTAAAAGATTTTTCTTCATTCCACAAACATTTTTAAGTTAACTCAAAAACTTTATTATTCAAATATTATAATTCAACCAATTCCTACTTAATTGACAGATTATTGATTCATCTACTAATTTCAGTTGACTTTCCCATTCATTAGGCTATAAATTAACGTAATTCTAAGAGTCTTAAAATCAATTTTAGTTTCTCGAGTGAAAAATTAATTATAATCAAATTTTTAAGTCCCCGGGCCATTATCCCTCATAAATAACTGCCTAATGAAGTAGATTTAGTATTTATAAATTGAAAAAATATATTAAAAGTCATTGGAGTAGTTAGTTCAATTATAAATGGAGGCAATCGTATTTTTGATAAAATAAAAATTCTGGAACATTGTGGTAATGTTAGATTTCAGAGGTTACGCTTTGTAAACGGCGACCTTTATCCTTCAGAATGTGTCAAAATGAGACAGTCGAATTTCAGGACCGACATCTCCGAATCAGTCTGAAAATTGTTTTTCTTGAGCATCACTTTGTTTTCGAGATTTTAAAACAGCGTCGAATCCTGTCGGTCTTCATACGCATATGAAAAGATGAAAGCACGGGCGTCGTTGTTGTGTGTTTCCGTCTCGTCCTGATTGGATCAGCGGGGGGCGTGCGTATCACAGCATCATTCAACCCTGCACGCTGCACGCTGCACGTCGGCTTCTGCGGTAATGCGACCAAACACGCTCGTGTGGGTATTGGACTTGACAAACCTGTCGTTCCGTAAGCGTCGACATAATTTCAGCAAACTAATGTGAAATATACTTCAAAATAGCAATTGCTAAATGTCGGATACATGTCATATTTTTTCCTCATTCTACTTTCCCCTGAGGTTCCACTTTTATAATAAACATTTCTACACATTTAGAGAAACATTTGGTTAGCAAAATGTATAAATATACAATCAAACTAACGTCGCTATATTTTCAAACTTGATATTTTGTTTTATTTTGTCGAGTAAATCCTAGCATATTATTTTCACGATATTTACTAATATTTTCCACTAGCTGAAAACGTTTAGTCTTGCTTCGATTTCATTTCCACTTATAGTACTGTCCATTTATTCAGTGGAAGCCCCGGAATCAGAGTTGAAGTACTTCTCATTTGAAATGAAATTACTATATTCTTGCTTATGGGCATGGATTATAGTCACCATCTTAGTTCTCTAAAAAAATCATAGACTACCAGATCTCTACTATGCCGATGTAAGCTAACTCTTTTTCATATAGTCAAATAAGGTACTTGGTGAGTAGATTTCTAAATAGACATTTAAGTGAAAGGTTTTACTGCAATGTGTCTAGCTTCATGGGAAAAAGCCTAGAGTTATTTAAAAAAACGAGAATCCTACATACAATCATAGTGATACGTATAATCTACAACATCAAATAAGCACATTTTTCTTATTTTTAATTAGAGACGCTTCAACTACTACGGTTATTGGCGACGACGGTAGAGGAACTCGTTTTTTATTAACTGTAATAGTTTCACCGAGTGTGAAAACAAACAGACATAACATCCACACCCATGGTAGGATTCGAACCCAGGTCAGGCAACAACGCAGAAGGTCGAATAAGAGTACCATTTTAATACAAGAAACGACATAAACTGTTACAAACATGGAATAACAGTTAATTTCACAGACATGTAATAAAACCAAAGAAAGGAAAATTTAACCATAATGCCACTCCATACATTCTATTAATGAATGGAGAGACTTAGATTTATATAAAAATGTAATGTTCATGTAATAATTTTTATACCTCGCAGCTATATTACTAGTTTACTTATTGCATTCTTATACCCGGCTCTCCCTTCCTGTGCTATTAAAGAGGAGTTGCCAGTTTCAGAATCACCCACATGTAGCCTGTTAAACAAAAACCAAGATGTGATAGAGTCTAAACTGTCTGTAGGAGTTTTCTTTCGCAGGTATTTCTCTCCAGATTGACTGCGGGGTTTACCTGACTACGTTGAAAATGCCTCGTACTCTCTCTGGGTTTTCTAAGTTCTCACATGCCGAGGTACCCTCACCTATTTTAGGAGGTGTATTTTCTAGGGTCGAAGACCTTTGTAATACTGTAATTGCTGTCCGCTGATCCCATTGGATCAGTCGGCCAACTACCTCCTAAAACTGGTGACGCCACGGAAAAGGAAATGCTGCGATCCTACAGCTAAGTCGTCTCTCTTCTTTCGGAAAAGCGTGAGAATAGTACCCAATAGCTCTCCCTGCCTGATGCAGGTTTTCTAACATTTCCTCTGCATCTCTTTAGGTGAAACACCTGGTAGGGTACTTAAACTATAGCTGGGGGCCCTAGTCAAGCTTAGGCTACCTTGCTCTACCTTCCACTTCTCCCTTTTCCACTCCTACGCTATTAAAGGCAAGTTGCCTGTTTCAGGAGCACCCTCATGTAGCCTGTTAACCAAAAGAAAAAATGAAAAGTAGCGGAGGGTTGACTAGGACCCGTGGATCTATGGGATCGTATCACCTAGAAAACCTACATCAGGTAGGCCTGGCAGTATTGGATAGTATTCTCACGCCCATTCGAATGATGGGAGATTAGTTTGCTGTGGGGTCGCGGCATTCTCTTCTCTATTATATTATATTAGAAGTTTGGCAGTCTGATACAATGGGACAACTCTTACCGTATGCTCAAGGTCTTCGAACCCAGTACATACACGTCCTAAAATAGATGAAAGTGCCTCGGAATATGAGAACGTTGAAAACTAGAGAGAGAGTACGAGACATACCCAAGGTTGAGCCCGCAATCAAGAGAAAGCTCCCACAGGGATTGCTTATCTCCGGATTGATGCGACGTTAAGCCCAATTTTTTTTAAAAAAAATTGTCAGTTCCACTAAATTTGATTGTTCTACATGGCCAAGGAATATTAGTTTCCTTTAAATTAATAATTAATTAAACGAACATAATAAAAAAATCAATAATAACGAGTTATACTGAGGGGTTTGTCTTAACTTCAGCTTGGATCTCCTCCTCACAATACAAAACAAACAAATTATACCGTAATTTTAGTATAAGTTTGTGACACTCACACGAGATGACTGAGTGAAGCTAAAATAAAACAACACGTACTGAATGAAAATGAGCTACTAACAATAACGAAGACTGTAATGGAAACAAAGAAAACGACCACAACAAAATTATAGGCAATACAAAGTATGGAGCAGTAAAAGCATTTGGAATGCAGTAGAGTATCAATGCTTTCTACTTGCTGGTTGAGAGATGCTCCCGTTACAATCAACTGTTTTCTATTGCGGGTGTCACTGATCCATATATTGAAATAGTTTAAAAAATTTGACTTGCAATTATCAGATGTAAAGTTCGGGTCTAAACCGTAAGCTATTTATGCAATTAAAAAATTATCTTTCATAACAGAAAATTTTATATTTGTCTTATCGCTAATATTTTGTCAATTTTTTCCTCATAGGAAGCATATTTTGTTAAGTTTATTGGTCTTTTTCTTTGTTCAGGGATATTCTGTCGCGTTGTTATTTTGACTTGTCGCAACGCGTGAGTGACAAGTTACCGAGGCCTGCAGCTGGATCAGACGCATTTACTAGAAATTTTCAGAAGCTGTTGGAGTGGATTCCAGTTTGCGCATGGCGACGACAGACTTAGTTACACGGCTGTTTCACCCGCTTAAAACGCAGCAACTCGTGCGTGTGCCTCTCGGCTTCCCTTACCTGAGGCAGTCTTCAATTATTGCTCATTTGCCAAGAAAAGGGCGGCGTTTGCAAGCCGCAGGCGCGCCTCTGGAACTGCTGAAGAATTAATCTGGATTACAGGTGAATATTTATAAAACATTAAGCATTTCTTTAAGAGACAGATCAGACGGAAAACGAGTGAAATTATAAATATGTCAAAGAGTATATTGTTAAATAATAACACTCTCTTATATCAACGAATTAGGTCTCTCGAATTAAGAAAAATCCTTATCATTACATTGCTGTTGATTATTAGGATTAAAATTACATATTAGTGCAAGATAGGTGACTATAACGCCCCTGAAAAGTGAAAGTGCTTATTTTTCTTTAGAGCAGGAAAATTAGAAATTATAAAAGCTCTACAATATATAAAAAGACGACCAAAAAGGCAGCATTAACTATATCACTATTTATTCACAAAAGTGACGTTTCATCTCCCTTTTGAGACTTCCTCAGGCTTAAAATTTAGCAATACATCCTGTTTACTTCTTGACTCCCTCAGCCCGTAACCATGCGCGGCACCAAATTCTTCATATGTAAATTCAATAATCTTTTCGGCTTATGGAGTCAAGGAGTAAATAAGATGTACTACTAAATTTTAAGCCTGAGGAAGTCTCAAACTGGAGATGAAACGTCACTTTTGTGAATAAATAGTGATATAGTTAATTCTGACTTTTTGGCCATATTTATTTATATATTGTAAATTTTAAAGTCAGAAAACTACGTTATAAAAGTTCTAATTTAAGGTCTGTTGTTAATTAATAAAAATAATTTTTGACTTTTTCCAGACTAATTTATTTATTTAAATAAAAGAATAACGATTCGAAGAATATACATACCTTATTCAGGTTTTTATTTTAATCTATTGTAATATCCAAGCAAAAATAAAAATAATTTGAAAGAAAACCTGAAGGTGTGAATATGCATCAGGACGTCGTTATTCTTTATTTTTAATCAATAAATTTGTCTGAAAAAGGTTAATAATTACGTTTTAAAAAATATAAAGTTAATTAAGAAGATAACTGTACGCGTAGAAAATCTTTCCGCCATCAATTCAGTGTTAAATATTATCTGTGTAAATAAATATTTAACGTAAAAATGT
The DNA here is from genome assembly GCA_034510155.1 of Eucriotettix oculatus. Lineage (NCBI taxonomy): Eukaryota > Metazoa > Arthropoda > Insecta > Orthoptera > Tetrigidae > Eucriotettix > Eucriotettix oculatus. The sequence goes on along the minus strand of CM067377.1, from coordinate 28,201,602 downwards.
AGAAGTCGCTAATGACCACGAAGTTCATGTAATTTAAAATAAATAAATTCAAAAAAATATTCTCGCTCTCCTTTTCATAATGTTTTAAGAAGAAAATTTTGTATTTATTATGAGTTTTTACTACTGTTTAGTAGAATAGACATAAAAAAAATTCATTAGCTCTTCAAAGCTTTTACTGTAGATTGAGACAATCTACTACCGGATAAATTACATGAAACTGAGTGGGATCATCTGTAGATAAATTTTTGAATACGAATATATAACACCGGTTTTTGATAAAAGCTCTTAATTGAATTTTTATGCCTTTATTTTTTTAACTATTTGCCCAATTTCCTAAGATAGGAATCATTTACAGTAAGTTAAAGAGTAGTATTATAAGAAGACCTCAATAGGGTAACAATATAAAAGAATAATTGATCAAATAAATAGCGGGAAACGTTTCTGCAATCCTTGTTTCCTTCGTCAGGTGTTTCTAAATCTTAATAACCGAAGGAAAGCCGTCGCAAATTATGTGTCTTCGTGAATTATCTAAAAAAAAGTAAAAATATCTGAAGAAACGTTGAGTTATCAATTTGTTTGTCTTTAATTTGTCTTATTCACACGGAATTTTGACACGGATTGCTTATATATTTTTATTCTCATCAGGAGTTAAGGCAAATAATAAAACCAATACAACCTCGCTTATAAGATCTACAAGAAATATATATATATATTCTTTTCATATACGGTTCCGTCCCATCTGAGACAGTTAATTGCGTTCGTTGTATACTTTGGGTAAAATATTTTGAATATATTGAACTTTATAGTTTTCAAAATTTTTAATAAAAGATTATATTTCGAAAAACTGGAATTGTTCCCCAACATTTTGATTCAACATCTAAAACGTGAATTGGGTCAAACAGAGCCAACGTTCTGATTTGTCAGAGAGTACATGAAGGTTAATAACCGAACATAAATCAGTATTTTCAGCTACATTTGTCATTATAACAGATTTGTCAAATGTTCATTTTAAAGACGCTGCAAGAAACAGATGGCCATATTATTTTCTAATTAGAAAAAATCAAATATTTACCCGGGAAACACTTTTTTTAAAATAAAGTCTGTTATAATATACATAATAGTGGCTATAATAAGCTTTCAATAATAAGTGATAATTGTAAGTCGGAGAGAACAAATAATTAATCTGTAAGAAAATGGATTAATCTTTCTGAAAGTTTTATAACTGTTTTTCTAAAGATTTTGATAAGAAGAATAAGAAGAAAATGTGTTGAGTTCAAATGTTAATTCAGATAAAAGGGCAAATTTTAAAATTTATTATAGAGCAGTACAGTGCGGATAATTTAGAGCAAAATATCCAATTATTTGTTTACTAAGGTTGCTTGCCCGAAAATGTTAAGTCAGATAAATCTTCCATAATTTTTCAATATGCATTCAGATCATATTTAGAGTTTAAAAGGAGATATCAAGAGTAGATTAAGAGAGACAGGAGAAAGAAATAATATAGAAGAAAGAAATGAGCAGAACAGCAGAAGAAAAAGTAGGACGAATAAGTCAGACCTGTAGGAGAGCATGAATAACATAAGAATTAATAAAAATAATTGATAAAAGGTCTAAACAAAAAATGGTAAAGAACAATACAGACGCCTGAAAAATGAGATAGATAGGAAGTACAAAGCTCTTTCTAAATCTACAAATGACATGAAATTAAGCCTGTTTTTCTTAAACTGTCTTCTACAATTGGATAGAAAATCAATACTGCTTCTCTTGTCCCTACATTCTTCTTAAAACCAAACTGATCTTCTCCTAACTCGTATTCTATAAGTCGTTCCACCCACTTATATAATATTTTCTTAAAAATTTGAATGCTTCAAGTACTAAACTGTTGTCCTGTGCTGTTCGCATCTATCACCCCAGTCTTCTTCGGAATAGGGATAATTATGTTGTTTCTAAAATCATTCGGTATTCTTCCTGTTTAGTAGATTTTTCAAACTATCCTGAACAGCCATGATATTGCTTCTCCGCTGGAATGTTATCAATTCCTGGCACTTTACAATTTCTCAAATCTCTCAGCGTCCTATCAACCTCCGACCTTAAAATTTGTACCCCAGCTCGTGATCATCCACCTCCTCTTCTTCTATTATTATTGATTAATCTATATTTCCAGCTTCTAAATACTCTTTCTATCTTTCTGCCTTTTCTGTTTTATCTAGAATTGGTTTCCCATTGTCCCTTCTGAAATATTTTTCCTTTCTCGGAGTGTTTATTTTATTTTCCCATCAGCTGTCTCTCTTTGGCTTTCACCATGAAATCTTTAATCGATTTGCATGTCTCTTGAAGCCAAGCCGTACAATATGGTACATAAGAAAGAAAAACTGCAAATGTTGTTAAATATTAACTCAATTGCGTATTGGAAGCGACCTTATATTTATTTGTAAATTTTCTAACTATTAGTCTCAGGCGGAATGTATTCTATTGTGCGCCAATTGTCGGTGTTGTTGGGTGTTAATTTGCAATGGAAATAGATCCTAGTGTTCTCTGATTGCGATAAACGTGATATCGAATAGTCGGAGCATTTCCAATTAGCACATAATGGTTTGATATTCCCCGTTGCTCTGTTATACAACTCAACACGATAGTCTAGTGTTTTGTGCTGTCCTATTAACCGAAATTTTAACGAGGTCAAGAGAAACGAGCGAAGTTATGATCAAAAGTTTTTATATCAACTCTGATTTGATAATTAATAATAATGCTGTTTATTAATATGCAATATATAAAGTTCCCCATTTAATGCAAAAAAGAAGATACTTTAAATTTCCTTTTGTAATTGTAAATATTTCCATTAGAAGCATATTATCATAACTACATTGTACAATTGTAAATATAAAGTTTGCCAATAAAGAAAAAAAACTACATAATCCAGCGATCCTAAAACTGTGTGCAAAACGTATAGACAAAGTTGTGAACCTGTCTCTTATTATTTTACCTGGTATATTCATTTTGGAAACTCAAAATTACGTGAAGCGTAATGTAAGATTACTTGTTACCAATGGAGAGTTCCATAAATATAATATCATTTCATTTCATGAAAAAAAATGAACATTATTCAGGAATCAAACAATTTAAATGTCAAAAGCATCAGTAGTGATAAAACATAAATTATCTGACATTAAGTAAGTATAATAAATAAAATACAGCCAAATTTGTCAGAAAAATATTTAATTACTGTATATTTAATGTAATTACAAGTCCGTCTTTATGGACTTCATTAGGTAAAATTGTTAAATAGAAAATAAAGTTACATAATGTGGATAATTTAGTGTCGTACGTCGTAATTGTAATTATATTAACTGAATTTTAATTAAATGTTTTGCTAACAAATATGGCCGTATTTCAATTTTCATAAGTAGTTACAACTTATAAATTCAAAACTCTGCTCATTAACGGAGTATGTTACTCTGTTAATGAAATTTTAAATCCGCCCCTAGCTTAGCTCATATTTATTCACTATAAACCGCAGGTTAATTTATGAGATACCATTTAATCTATTTTGTGTTTAATGTTTCACAATTTCTTATTTCATGTTGAACGCACGAGATTTCTAGTCGCTTAAAATATTATTACAGTACAGTGTACTTTTCAAAATTTAGTGCCACTTGTCAATTTCATATTAAGAATAAATTTGTTAAAAAAGAGAATAATTGCTTCAATTGAAGCTCAGCCAAAGACCGTGAAAATAAATTTAGAAGATAAGAATGGAAAAATTTCGACCGGACCCAGGAGTGGAACTGAACTAGCTCAGTTGATTACAGATCCTCCCGGAAAGCGGGAGTTCCCGGGTTTGATTTGCGGGTCCGGCCGATATTTTTCCATTCTTCTCTTTCGAATATAGTTTCATGACCTTAGCTTGAGGCAATTCTTCCGTCTTTGAATTCAAATCCATGCACCTTTGATCAATTTACACAATGTCCGTCCTTCACCGATTTCTTAGCTAAGGTTGTGAAGAATGTGATTAATAAATTGTAAGACAGCCTACCTTAGGTTTACAAGAGTGTAATTTTGCATTGTATCTGACGACTTTCTCTGTTGGTTAAAGCTCCTCCCGGTAGGTCGCGGATTCTATTCCCGGGTCCGGTCGACTTTTTTCCATTTATGTCTTCTAATTAATTTTATCTCGACTTTACCTATAAACTTTCCTATTTCTGTAATGTTTATTATTTGTAATGCGCTGTAATCGTGGCATATTATATCATATACACAAGATCATCTATTTAATTTATTTTGAAATATTTACTTTTGCAATTATTTATGATACTATTTATGTAGTCTCATACCTATTAGATAATAAGTATTCTATTCCATTCTATTCTTATTTGTAATTATACTCTTAGCAGGTTACTTAAGGAACGAATAAATTTAATCGGGTAATAGCGTATGAATTTGATTTTCAAACAGTAAATACGTGAGAGATAATTTAAATTGTTAGCTTACAGTCGCCCAAGCTGTTTAACTTATATATATAACAGGCTATGAAAAAAGTTAAAAATGAATATGGAAAGAGTATCAAAATACACAAACTCACTCACTTTCTCATGCTGCCAAAATTACGCTTATAATAACACAGTAAGTGGGATGATTGCTATAGGAACGCCTAATAATACTTTCACGCCAGCTTTGGCGCGACAATTCAATGGATTTATAAATATTTATATTAATACCTTCTCAACTCTGGAAGATATCTAAATCAAACATACGCGAAAATTTAAGTTAAAATTCCTGTTTCAATTTCTAAAATTTTCATTGTTATCCGTTGAGCTGTCTCGGAGCCTATTCGAGACAACCGTCCTTACAAATAGTGAGGCACACAGACAGATACTTCTATTTTATTTATGGGTATAGATTATAAAAACACATCGTAAACGCCCATTTTTTACTAAATAGATTGTTCCGTTTGTAACTCTGTATACATATAATAACGTGGATTTAGAATCAGGACCTAAAAGCTTAAACATTCACTTGGAAAACGTTCAGTTAAAACTAACATACAAGAATCAACTATGAGCTTATCAAACGGAATAAGTTCACTCTAAATTAACAAATTAATACAAAAGCGTTTAGTAGAATTGATGGCCCCTTACTTTGTATTTCGGATACTTGGTTTCATATAAATGTTACTATTCCACTGAATTAAAATTTAATTGGAAGTTGTAATTAAGAAGATTCACAAAATAAACGTCGAATTAGTATTGGCAATTGTTAAAAAATTGTCTGTATTTCTGTAATTTATCAATCTAATATATTCCTATATTAATAAGAATTTTCTGTGGAAAATATAATGTTGGGGATTCATATAAATTTTATATTATGTGCAGCAGTTCCCACTAAAGATATTTAATCAGACAATATTTATGAATTAGTAACAGTAATTGTGTCAACTCAAAAATTTAATTCAAATTTAATTTGACATTCTTCGCAGACAATTCTACAATTTTTCCTTTAACGTCTAATAGGTAAATATTTCCTTTCAAGTTCTGATTCCACAACTTTCGGACTGGAGTATTAGATTATAAAATCTTTGATCAAAGCTTTGGATGTAAGCTTCAAGAAGTTTGCTTTCGGATTCTCCTTCACCATACCTTAATTTAATTCACATCCCTTTAAGTAAGCTTTTTAATCAAATAAATGCCATTTCGATGCTCTCCTAAGGAGAAGCTTCGTCGAGCTGGCAGTTACTTTTAACGAAGTTCAGGAACGTCAATAGCCAACAGCCCACTCGAATCCAATTACTAATTTCCGTCAAATTAATAATAAATCAATGACTTAAATAAATTGAACTTTAAAAAAATTATAATTATCTACAAGTCTGAAATAAAATGTATGTTTTTATTATAAAAATAGCATTTTTCTTAAAATTTAATGTAATTGATTATTAAATGTTTTAATTATGTAGTTATATTCCCTTGAGTTTTTATTTAGTGCAACAACTTTAATTTGTAAATATTATTTATTTTCTTTGTTAAAAGTTTTCAAATTAATTTTCGACCAAATTATGCTACATTCGTCTACACGAAGAAACTTTCTTTTATAAAACATTTACAATTGCGAACTATTATGTCAACATTTAATATATTCAAACAAAATAATATTTTTAAATTCAACCAAAATGACATACGTTTTAGTTTATGTGGCTAATATTATATTTCCTCAGTAGTTCTCACATGGAGTTTTGATTTCTTCTTAGTTGATCATATTGAAAGTTAAATGTTGCATATTATATCTAATTGAACCAATTTACGTATGTATAAGTCGAGTAGTACTCTATTTACATACAAAATAAAAAACGAGATAATAGATAATCTTTCAAAACACAAACGTAGGTTTCTGTCTATTTTATTTATTTTTCCCTTTAAAATTTTCAAAATATGGTGACAGGCCACTTCTGTTATTGGAGCCCAAGTTATAACTACGTTCTACATTATAGTTCGAATAAATTCTGTTGTCTGAATTTCAGAAAAATATTACCTGAATCATATAAAACGTTTAGGTTGCTTAGAACTATTATTAATTTTGAATAGATTTAACTGCTGTCAAAATTGATGCACTACAATTATTTTAATTTACCGTAGGTTTAGAAATTCTGGTTCTGGCTAATGAAAAGTTATATTTGCTAGTATGTTTATAAGGTCCAGAGATGGGAGATATATTTGAAGTCATACAAAGAAACAATGTATAATTAAGTTGAGTCTATTTTGATTATTATAGTATTCAGAAAGTGTAATAGCTTGGAACATATATTTGTTAGAAGGGAAGCGTGCAATAACTCACAGTTGAGAAAGATGGCATATCTTAATTAAAACTTTGTAGAAATTATTAAGCTTAAGGCAGTGTAAGTGTAATATAAGATCCGATGTAAGTTACGCGGGCAAATGTAGCTTAGTGAAATGTAAATTACCCGCTTTTGTATATTCATGCAGCCTTGCTAAACGAGAAGCTAAATCCCGCTGCCGAGGATTAGCATGTCAACCGAATTAAAGAGAGGAATCGCCTTCGTACTGTTTTGAAAGAAAATTCGCATTCCAGGTGCCTTCTCCGTCGTCGCATCTCATCCCAATGGTAAACAAAACTTAGCGATAGAGACAATCGACTCGTGAACATGTTCCCGCGTGAAATGTTGGAGGCGCCTCTTGCCTACGTCAGCCAAGAGAACTGTGACAAGTACAACATTCAGGGTGATGGAAAATAATTATATATTTCGACGCAAGTTTTTGAAAGGATACTGCTGAGGTTACGGTGATTTTGTCGAAATAATCAGAAACATTCTGAGGAACTAAGTTATCCTCGTGATGATTTTAATTTATTACATTTATTTAAAAGTCATAGCCCAAATTATTTTAATTAATTTTATATTTCTATAGCGGAAACCAAGGTAATTCAGTGTAATATTGGAAACAGTTGAACTATAAAGGATGTTAGATTGGAAATGGATATTTTGAAGCAAGTTAAGGAATTCTGCAACTTGGGAAGTAAACTAGGGATGGTAGACGTATAGTAAACATAAAGAGTAGGATAGCACAGCCAAGGAAAGCTTTCGCAAAAAAAACGGAATTTACTTACGACTATAGTGTTAATATAAGAAATAATTATTGAAAATGTTCGTATGGAGTGTGGCGTTATGCGGGTGAGAAACGTGGGCGGTAGGAGTCACAGAAAGGAAAAAAATAGAAGCTTTCGAAATGTGGTGCTGCATAGAAGAATTTCGAAGGTCAGATGGGTGGATAGAGTAGCTAACCAGGAAGTTCTAAGCAGCATAGGAAACAAGAGAACAATATTGAGGAGGAATTTGACCAATAGAAGGGCCACGTTTTAAGCCATGACGGTCTTATAAAATTAGCATTAGAAGGATGTGTGTTGGATAAGAACAAAAGGTCAATGATGGAATATGCTAAGCTGATTTTTAGTTATGTATAAAGGATAGCATGAAGGGTTGCATCACTGACTACTACAACAAAAACATTTAAATTCTAAAAATCCCCCGTGTTAAGGTAAGTAATAGATTCAAATTTATAAATTTATCACATACTTAAATTAAAGAGTATATTTTATATTCGAAATTTACTATTAGCAAGCAGGAAGTTCCTGGGACTATTTTTATCAATGCTAAGGACTGTCAATTCTTTATTTTACCGGTATTGTATGGTAACCGGGAAAATTTTAACTCATTAGAGTACCACGAATATTTTTAGTCCCTTATTGCACCAGGTTTTTTTGACTCTGTTAAGGTGTCATGGTTATCTAATGAGCCACTAGATTTATTGAGAAGGTTAAAATACCGTCAGTCATCATTCTGATTAATTTGAATTGGTCACGCTCTGACCACGAGATTAATGTCAAGTTTATTCATTTTCAGGACTAATATGAATAAGTAGCCGGGCAAATAAAATAATTTTATCTTTTATACGCTGTTATTAATATCTACTTAATTGTCCCGTCTATCTTGGATTGACGCAAACAATACTGCCTGATTTGCTAAATATAAAATTCTTGTAATCTTTTTTGCATGTTTATGTCTTAATTAATATATATTTAAGTACCATATCATCCTCTTTTATTTTACAATTAGCGGTTAATAACTTTTGTTGAAACTAAAACAAATACATGTTTGATTTGATTTTAGCAACATTCGTAATCATCAAATCCTTCTGGTATGTTATTAAAGAATTTTGGATTAGCTACAATGTTACGAAATTAAGTCTTCAACAAAGCATAGCAATAATGAGAGGCTTCTTAAAAGTTAAATGGAAGATATACAAACAATAATAAGGTGAGCTTTAAATGGTGCACAAAGGATTAAAAGCTAACTACAAGCTTAAATAATGTAACAGAAAGGGATTGAAGAAATTAGTGAAATGCAGATGGTTAAGGAACAGCGGAGAGATGCCGGAAGAGCCTTCATTGTCCTCTGGAAAGGTTTTGTAATTCAGTGGAGCATGAGAGGCTTTCTTAAGGTTTTTCTTATTGAATTCCTTCCAAGTCTCTGACAGAATATGAGTAATTGGCCCGCTTCCGAGGATGACATAGTCTCTCGGAAACAAAGCCGTTGTTCGAAGCTAAAGCCAGCGTCTCGAGGACATTAATCTTTATTGCATTGCGTTCCAATGTCTCGGGCCTTTCATTTCCTGTGCGGGAACTTGCTCGGACAAGAATCAATTGAAACTTCCGCGACGGATCACAAATAAACAACAACTCATCGCGGCGATTAGTGCAGAGGGTCGCAGGAGGGTTCTGTTAACGAAGGACATTCAAGCCCCTTCCAGGACTGAAGCATTATCGTTTAGAAATTAATTCGTTGAAAATATAGAGGGGCGCAATACCTTTATCTTAAGCTTTGGCTCGTCAACAAATGAGATTGTGATCATCCTGATGGTTGAGTTACTTCATGTCGTTGGCATTGAGCTTACATGCCTCACTTGAGATTATTGTCGATAAATACTGTACAGTGTCCATGGAAGAAATTTTTACAAAGTACCAAAGCTCAAGAACAAAATTTTCTCTTCTCCTTGATATCCGTATGCTAGATTCCAGACCTGATTATCAACCACTTCGTTTAAAGGTAAACACACTTTTACACTGTTATGAAGATTGTAATTCTCGTCCTTATTCTGCTGTTTCATATTTAAAATAGAATTCCGTGTAACATGTCTACAAACTTAAACAGAAGAACGTACCACGATAAATAAATCCTACTCGAATTGCGCAAAAGTATCTACAATACTTTAAAAAGGATAATATGCTTCTAACCACTAAATTATTTGCAACCGAGTAATAAAGATGATTGTATCAGGCTGAGGCTTTATATTTTTACTTATATTATAATAATATATTAATAAGTCACAGAAGACAATAATAATAAGAACGAAAAGGTTTCTTGAGTTACCAAGTGAAGAATTTTTTGGATTGTTCATGACTAAGTATACACTTAAATCCGGGAATATCCTTATTTGTTTTCTGTTCATAAAAATCACCGACTCAATCCGGAATGTTATTTTGCTGTTTCCTTTAAGAAGAGTCGGAGGGCTCTTTCTTTGCAATGTTAAAACAGCGAGTTTTGGGTACAAGTTTCTAGGAAACCGTTTCAAATACAACAATTGTTTTCACAGCTTATTTATAACCCTGTGTTGTGAGTGAGAATACAGAAAATTGATTTTTTATTCTAAGAATTCAAATTTAGATTTATTTATCACGATCAGCTTTTAGAGTTTTTAATACATGACTAATAATAGTTTATTCTACTACCTGAGACATGTTGTTGTTGTGTTAATCAGTCCTGTAACTGGTCTGTTACAACCTATCTTGCGCAAGCCTTTCTTTTCCTCATAACTAGTACAACCCACATCCTCCCTAATCTGCTTAGCGTATTCTACCCTTGGCCTTCCTCTTCTGTTCTTACCTCACACACTTCCCCCTAATGCTAATTTTACAAGACCTTCATGTCTTAAAACGTGGTCTATTAATCTATCCCTTCTCTTGGTCAACGTCCTCCATATTGTTCGCTTTTCCCCTATTCTGCTTAGAACTTCCTCGTTACTTACTCTATCCACCCATCTGATTTTCAGAATTCGCCTATAGCACCACATTTCAAAGGCTTCTATTCTTTTCCTTTCCGGAGCTCCTATCGTCCGCGTTTCGCACCCATATAAAGCCTCGCTCCATACCAACATTTTTAGCAACGATTTCCTAATATTCACACTTATATTAACCGTAAGTAAATTCGCGAAAACCTTCCTTGCCTGTGCTATTTGTCTACTATACTTCTACCATCCCTAGTTATTATGCTTCCCAATTAGCAGAAAATATCCCTTCCCAATCTTCCACCCTTTGTTATTCCACTATTTCCCAAACTGCACTCCATTACCTTGGTTTTTCCTCTATTAATCCTCATATTGAACTCTTTCTTCTTTCATTTATTGAGACATATCATAAGATTAAAAATGAGCCGTGAAAAATTATGTGCTGTATAGTTAATAGTTTCGAAGAAATAGGTCACTATTTTAACTTCAGGCACCCCTTACTGTATGATATTGTTTATTTAAATATTCCTCAATATTACTAACAGTTGCATGAAACAATAAGAAAGAAATGAAGAACTATAAACCTGTACTCTGACGATTACAATGTATTTGATGACTTCGTGCTACTTCTGAAATAAAATTTAATGTAATAATTTTGTTTTACGAGGAATCTAAACGAGTCTTTTACTTGTGAGGAATTAGAAAGTATGTCGGAGGTAGGCGAAGTATCAGGAAGGGTAAGGGGATCCCCTCAAGATGAATCAAGGCAAAGTCGACCGCCCGACCGGTTTCATTAGTTGTCCTCACAATGAGCGAACGAGTGGTTCATCCGTCGGTTGTGCAACGCATCATATTAACGTTTCTAACGAGGTAAGGCATTAAACCAGCCGAAATTCGGGTCCGAGTACGTGCACAGTTCGGGGAGAATGCAATTTCATAACAACGAGTGAAATCCTGGTGTGCAGACTTCAAAGAAAGGCGTGAAAGAGTGGAAAATATGAGTCACCGAAGACTCTCCCGCTGCAGCGTTAAACCTGGAAATGTTGCAGATAATTGCGAGCTCATTGAAAGAGATCGTCATTTCTCTGTAGCAAAAATCAGTAAGAAAACTGGAATCAGAGTTATAAATGTACTCACCATCAACCGAGACCACTCTGCATTCAAAAATCTAGACGAGATGGGTCCCACGTCTGCTTACACAAGAAAAAATGCGTGAGTTGAAGTTTGTCAAATACTTATTGCTTGTTTTCAAAATAAAGGGCAGGCTTTCCGACCTCCTTAGTGTAGTGGTTTGCATTGGAATGGTCATGGATGTAGTGTGTGCGTTTCCACACTGTGAAAATTACATATCACGAGTTTCCCCTACTGTAGTCGCCAACATCCATAGTAGTTGATGCGACTTTAATAAATGGATAAAGAAAAGGACAGGCTTCTTTGCAACTCATTGTGACGTGTGACTAAATTTGGGTTCACCACTACACTTCAGAGTCGGAAGGGCCCAGTATGGGTTGAAGAGAAAAGGAGGAGCCAGGATCATCAAGCCGGGAAGGTGTCAACGTTCTTCTGTGACTCTCGAGGAGTTTTACTCGTTGATTTTCTTCGTGATAGTCACACAATAAACGCTGCCTACTACTGTGACCTTCTTGACCAGGTACGAGCTGCATATCGGTCAAAAATGCGCTGTCAGCCATTCGAGACGTCTTCCTCCTACACCACAATGCAAGACCCCACACTGCAGCCATAACAATCCAAAAAATTTGCTGAAATGTACTGGATCACACTTGACCACGTTCCATATACCCCTGACCTTTCACCATGCGATTTCCATATGTTTGGGCCGCTCAAATAAGCACTTGTAGGAGAGCGTTTAGGGATCGATCAGTTTTTTTGCAATTGGTTGGATACCCACCCCAAGTCATTCTTCGAAAATGGCTTGAAAAATCTACCTGTTCGATGGGAATAATGCATTACTAAGGAGGAAAAATATGTAGAAAAATAAAATATGTTATCTGTTTAAATGTAAAATAAATTTTCCTTCACGAAATGCTCGGTTATATATCACTTGAATTATCGTTGCTATTGATTTAGTAGTTGGTGATAGCATTCACACCCTTATTTCTCATTTATCATAAATCATCAGATAGTTCTCTAATTATTCAAACATCCTATTCTCCTCTATTAGGAATTTCGTAAAATCCACTTCATTGGATATCTGATACATGACAGAAAAAATTTATGTTACAAGACTCCTTCTACAATTAATGTTAAAGTTTTATAAGTTAAACTTTTAATTATAGAGAGCTAGAAATACGCCACAGTAATTCTGAATACGGCTTGTTGAATGCAACGTGCGTAAAGGACGCAAGACTAGGGTAATAACACATTCCCATACCTGCGGTTGCAGCCTGAAATTAGACAGGGGCAGCTACAGCGCGGGGAATTGCATTTCCTCCCTCTATCTTGCTCAAGACTCTAGGGTAGTCTGCATCATTTTAGCTTTGTGAAATTAATATTTTTCCAGTTTCCACGAACTGTACAACTTGTTGCACAGGCCAGTGTGATTTTGCAACGAAAGAGTAAGAACAAATAGACAGTTATAATTAAAATTTATGGACAGTAAAGAAATATCCAGTTTATTATTCATTTTTCGTATACGTACTTATAGTAAGTCACATTGTCAGATATGTATAAGTTACATGAATAGGGAAGACAGGTTGATTAAATGGCTTACCTGGAATAGCACACCGGTGTTGTATGTCGAATAGAGCAAAGTTCTTCAAGATTCCAAGATTTACTCATAAAAAATTAGTAAATAAAATATTTGCTTGTGTTCTTAATAATTTTTCGAAAAAACAATAGTTTTAGACATTTAATATAACATTGGTGCTTCGAAAGATAGAATCTGTACAAAGCTATGCTGTAACTATTTGTAAATTACTATCAATTATCACACCTTTTACTAAGAATGCATATGTGTGCCTTCATTATAAAGAAAAAAATATCCAACTAAAAAATATTAATATTAAAGATTGTTGTCAAAGTGCCCATGATTTTCTTCATTAGTTTTATGAAATGAAAATGAAGACTTCTTTAACTGCACTTTATTTTACAACCACAAATTCTATTATACTTAACCAATTATAGCACTGTTTAAGTGTAAATTTAGTGGTATAGGTCATCAAGTTTAGATGTTCTGTCACACATTTCCAAGATGGCATAATGAGCCCTATAAGCTTATGATCAGATTACAGCATTTTATTTTGTCAGTGATTCATAAATGTAATTAGTTCATATGACTTAAGGAAAAGAAAGCATTAGTAAATCATTTTGAACCAAAGTTATTGCCAAGGTCCAGATCATTGCAACATATAATAATTATAAAAATTTCACTATCCCAATTTTCAATATTCTAAAACTAGGCTACAATAGCAGTAAAAAGGGTCATTTTCTCAAAGGAAGAAATTTCCAAGTAATTATCTTTAATGTCATTTTCTCACTAATTTTCAGTTTGTTACTATCAGTCAGTTTTATCACTTTCACTCTATATAGTAATATGTGTGGCAAAATCATATCAAACCATCTGCATCTCTAGTTATCTCCAAAATAAAATAAAATAAAGGTAGTTTGATTACAACATATTTGCTTTCCCTTATTTATTCATTTCTTTGATTTAATAACAAATTAATAGTGAAAATATTATGTACTAGCTATATGCATTTACTTGATTGCATAACTGTGTTTTATTAATTAAACTGTTACTGTAAAATATCTATATAACAGATACCAAAAGTAATTAAATAAATGGAAAAACAGCTGATATTCATGTTGACATCTGTGAACTATTACAAGCAGAATTTTAAAAATTAATTATTCAGCATTTTCCTGAAATACATATTAATATAAATTTTTCTCACAAATACACAGAATTATGGGCATCCTGAATTTAACAATACTTTTGATTTAGTGTAAAACTGGACACACACTATTGTTTTAAGAATATTCATCAATAGCAGACCCCAAGTTTCATAATAAAGTAAGTTAAAATCAGACTTTACAAAACTTACATGAAGTACATTTCTTAATGGCAAGGACATTTATTATTGTGTGTAACTAAATACCAAAACTCCAGAAATAGAGGTCTTAGACTGGTGTGATGCAATCCTTCATGCTAACCTATTCTGTGCAAACGTTTTCTTTTCTACATAAGTACCACATCTGCCCTGATTTGCTTAGCGTATTCCATCCCTAGCCAACCTCTTCTGTTCTTATCCCACACACTTCCTTCTAATGTAAATTTTACAAGACCCTCATGTCTCTAAACGTTGCTTATTAATCTATCCTTTCTCTTGGACAAAGTCCTCCACATTCTTCTGTCTTCTCTTATTCTGCTTAGAACTTCCTGTTTTGTCCACCCATCTGATTTTCAGCATTCTTCTATAGCACCACATTCTGCAACTCATATCATCCACATTTTGCAGCCATATATTGCCACACTCCAAATTAAAATGTTTAGTAACATACTTAGAATTCACTACCAGTAAATTATTCTATTTTGCAAAAGCCTTTCTTGCCTTTACCATCCTACTCCTTATGTCTACTTCTACCATCCATAGCTATTATGCTGTCCAAATATCAGAATTCCTTAGCTTCCTTTAAAATATCCTTTCCCTTTATTATTCAACTATTTCCCATACTACGATTCATTACCTTGGTACCTCTATTGATCCTCATGTTGATCTCTTTCTCCAGAACCATGTTCAAGCTATTTATTGTGGTTTCCAAGTTTTCTTCTGACACTGTGAATTCTACAATATTATCTGCAAACGTTTGGGTTTTTACCACTTCTGCGTGTAGTATCATTCCTTTTTCATATCCCTTTTTAACTTTATTCATTGCCTGTTCTAGATATAAACTAAACATCATGGATAACAGACTGCATCCTTGTAGTACTGCTTCCTTGATTTTAGCTTTCTTTTCTTGCCCTTTAATTCTAATTACTGCTGATTGTCTTCTGTAGAGGTAATGGATAACTCTTCTCTTTTATTCCTGTCTTCTACAAAACCCATAGTTTTATGTTCCATTTTACATTACCAAAGTTTTTCTAAATCTAGACTTTTTTCTCCTTATTATGTCTCCTAAAATTAGACACAGAGTCAGTATTTCTTCTTTTGTTCCTACATTCTCCTTAAAACCAAACTGATAATCTCTTAACTTACATTGTATTTGACATTCCTTTCTCCTATATACTGTTTTCATTAATATTTGGCATGCATGGAACACTAAACTAATTGTCTTGTGCTGTTCACGCCTATCAGTCCCAGTCTTCTTTTAACTAAATACCCAAAGTACATAATAAAATGTACTTTATTCATACCATGTCATGTAACCTCAAAAGCTTTCAGCCACAGAGGCTGTCATCTCTGTAGAACAATTTATGTTATGTGGTATAAATATAATATCTATAATTTTGGATGGTTTATAATTACATAAAGTATGTTTTAATTATACTCTTCAAAAATTGAAGTTCGGGTCCGCACACCATCACAAGGAAATATGTCCAGTGACATAATTATTCATTAATAATATAGACATATTATTATCTCATTAGTAGCATATGCTACCAACAAATGTTCAAAATGGCCTCATCATCTTCTAGACGTGCTTTCACTTCTCAGATCACAGATTGTCACGCCCTTTCAAATACAACATTTAGTCAATCAGACTCACAAGCAATAAAAACCCATCGATCAAATGTCTTCTGGAAAACCAAAAAACTTCTGGTATAAAATGATTCCAACTACAAGCACTATCCAAATCCTCAAAACAAATATTAAAACATATTTGATTTGATGTATTGATATTTGTAGTAAAGTAATTATGAAAAAGTAATAATATGAAGTTTTAATTAATAAAATTCAAAGTAACACAATGGACAGAATATACACTAAGAGGCCATATTATCTTAAACTGATAGGAATAATTTAAATACCTCAACTGTCAAATGGGTTAAAAAAAATAAACAACGGAACAATGTATCATGACAATCAAAACATTAGGAACTAAACCCACAAAATTGATTGTATGTTACTAATAATATAAAAATTAGAAAAAGGTAATAATAATGAACACAATAGAGCAATATGTTTAACAGAGCACCACATGACAAATACTGAAATAGGCTCAGTTAACATCGGTGGGTAGTTGCTTAAATTGGCTATTGTTATTTATAACAAAGTTATTTGACAAAGATGCCTATATATTTAATCAAGAACTAGACTTTGAATGATGTGCTACTAAATTAAAAGGTCAAATACGAAATTAGCAATAGTCACAATAAATACTGACTACCTGCTGGTAATATTTGTATAATTATTTTTTAAATCAGTTTGCATCCTTACTACAGTAGTTGAATAAAGCTAAACTTTAAACTGTGGTATGTCTGAACTTTAATAAATGTTTTATTAGTTGATAACTCAAAACAGCAAAGTACAAACATTAATAACTTAATTTAATCTAAAAGCACTTATATAAATTTTCTACATGGTTTCACAGTTTATAAGCTAGGGTAATTGTTTATAATGTTTCAGCACAATTCATCTTCAACATCATTGCATCTTTATTAATTTTACTTTACCATGTATTTGAAGCACTTATCTCAGTTGATAAGCTGATAATCATTTGTTAAATGCAACATATTTCTTATTTATCTGTCAACCCTTACATTTTGCCAGTAATCTCTAAAATACTTGAAAACTTGTTTCCAACAGGGTTATTCAATACTTAAAAAAAATAAAACTGGCTCACCTACTCCCCTTTTGCTTCTGGAAGAAGTATTCAATAAAAAAATGATTTTATCTCTCATTTCATTTGTAAGATATAATATTCACTAAACAAAAACAGAATCCACTTAGAATTTTCTGTGAGCTTTCCAAAGCATTTGTTTATATCAACCAATTTATTCTGGCAGTAAAGTTGAAATATTATGAAACTATTGAAACTTAAAATGAACAGGATACAAAGAGTAACGTTGAAAGTTGTGTGATCTGGAAAACTGTTTCATTCTAAGTGAGGGGATATAAATATGGTGATTCCAAGCTGTTTTATTGATTTAAATAAATAAATTGTCAGAAACAAAGTCTCCATTTTCTGAGGTTATACAACTTGCAAAGAATACAAGTAGTTTTTAATGATGCATATAATCAAATAATTATGAAAAATAACAGTATACGCCATTTCAAACTGAAACTGTGATACTAAACTCTGTGGAAATAGGCCAAAATTTTTTTTATGCTTTAGTTCAATACTGTTAAGGTTATCTGTAGATAGTAATGTACATTAGAAAATTCATTTACAGCAAAATTAAGTTCAGCCACCTATTTTGTTAGAGTAATGTCGACAAGTGATCTCAATAACAAAAATTAGATCGTTGAGCTTGTTTCCAATCACCATAAACAAGTTGCATATTTTTTGGGAAATTTTTTGGCAGCAAGAAAAATTTTTTGGTACATAATGACAGCATTAAAGTTTTAATATAAAATTTATTACATTTGAGTCACTTGGGAGCTTTCTACAGCTATATACCCTATTACATTGTTTTCTTTCTCTGACATGCTGTGCCTTGCCATATTCATTTGTAAGCCTCAAGCAATACAAGTATAAAGCCATAGTTCAATCTCCATACAAAATTTATTTTCTTCGGAAAAAGGTGGTCACAGTTATGAGACATTGACATACAATCATTAATGCTGATTTTAATAAATGTTATTCACCTATTCATAACTTATTCTGATAAACACAGTTTTATTACAACAAACAAATACTTACTTAATAAATCAGTAAATCACTTTCAACTACAGATAGGAGTGAATAATAGTAAAATCAATATACTTAATGGGACCAGGTGACTGTTAAATTGTAACCATATTCTCAGTCAACAGATTTATTAAACTTTTACTACAATGATTAAAATGTCTACTTTGTATCAAAATAATCATCACGAGACTGATAGATCATAGTTTATCTTGGACTTCTTGTTGTTCTACTTCCATTTTTTATCCTCTTCTCCTGAGAAATAGGTCTTTCACCACAGTAATTTGCAACCATCAGAATAATAATCAGTTTCAAAGTTTCTAATATATTAGAGAAGATTTATTAGGCAATATCATTAAATATATAGACCCTGATAATGAACCAGTGAACCATGAACTTGGCTAAGTCTGACATATTTCTGAAAATGTGTGATTTGTGTTACAAGATTTATATCCACAGCTTCAGGATATGTTTGGCAAAATGTATTACCTATATCACTTTGTCAGGACCTATGTATGAGTATTTTTTCTCTTGAACAATAGTTGGGGGTCAAAGCCATCAAGGTGGAGGAGTCCTATGCTATAGCATCTGTAGCTTATATGACATTCTGACCCTAAATATAATAATAGGATATGATATTATTTTGTCAACCTCCTGTGGTCTAGTGGCTATAATTGCTGCCTCACAATGTGGATGTGCCGGGTTTGAATCTTGGCAAGGGCTTGGATGTTCGTGCCATCATGGTCACAGAAACTGGTATTAAGACTATTGTAGAATTGATACACATGCCACTCCAAATCTGGAATATGTATTGTAAGATGACAATCTGCAGTCAATCCGGTAGGCCAAGGTCCTCAATGGGCTTTAGAATCTGAGGTTCATAGATGGTAGGCACCTTGTAATGTTCGGAGTTCTTTAAATTTTCGGAGACACCGCCCCCTTAATCAGAAAGTTAGGAAGACATTTCCAGTAATTGGCAAGCCGATGGCTGGAAACGTCTTCCTGCATCAGACCAGTCTTAGGACTGAATACCACAACAACTTTCTGATAAAGGGGGTGGTAGCTTCAAAAATTTAAAGAACTCCGAACCTTACAAAGTGCCTACCATCTATGAACCTCAGGTAAGCCACCAATTTTCTATGTGTCTTTCCTTTCCTTATTAAGTGTTTTAACATGACAATGTCATATATTAGTGTTGGGACCACATTAGAGACTAATAAAGGCCTAAGCCATAATAATGAGTATGGTTTGCTCCAAAATAAAATTGTAATGACAATAAACATTTCAAATATCATTGATTAAACTAATTATATGACAGAAATTCTTCCCACAGTGATTTGACAGCTACAGGGGTGAAAGTAAGCCAGAACACACCAAAGCAATGTTTCAGTAAAAGATTTGGAGACAGAACACTGTTCCATTTTAAAATCATCTGCAAGAATGAAAATTAACAATTATTTTTCATAAACATTGAAACAAACATCAATACATGAGTTCTCACTAAAATCTACTTATATGTCCCCCTATAAAAGAATTTGGCCCAAGGCTCTATCTGAAAACTTAGCCAGGAAAAGGAAGATAGTACGCCAATTCATTGAAGGGAATGCAACGGCATGGAAAAAACTATGATAATTAATACTTGGATTTGTGGAAAGTATTATAATTATAAGATTTTGTGTGGTTAAATATGTAATTTCTGTTATTTTATATTTTCATGATTATTTTAAATTTGTGATTATTTACATTACAAAAGAAAATTATGATTATCAATCTTTTTCTTTTTTTCACTCAACAAAATGTGTTCCAGTAAGACACCCCTGAATGTTAACCAACAGTAAAAGGGATAATTCTTCCTTTCAAACTGCTAGTGTTACTGAATATATTAACAATTCAAAATAAATAGTCTATTTTTTCACATATTGTTTTTTATATTAATGTTTAAATAATGGCTACAGTAACAACAGTTTTAAATTGAATAATCATTTCATTGTGTATGAATTCAAATAAGCACTTATGATGATAAATAAACAATTTTACTTTCATTCTGTCTCCTCAGAAAAGTATAGCACCGAATTTTTATATTGATGAATGCTATTAGAAACCCAGCTGTAAAAGCAATATAGTTTTAGAAAAGTTATTATTACTTTTTATTAAATTCTGAGATGATTATAAATGAATAATGTGAAGAGATATGTGCAGTCTTAGTAATTTGTGTTTTTTCTTTTGTGCATAATTTTTGGGAAATTTTGATGGTTTGTCTGTTAAAATTCCATATTAAATTATATGAAAGCATTTTATAAATATTTTAATAAATAATATGACAAACTAGTAATTTAGCATTAAATGAGTATGTAAATTTGAGGTTACATCTAATTAATTGTAATTATTACATAAATTATCTCTGTTTCAATGAAGTACACAAGCTTAGCTAGTAACAATTACAAAGCTTTCCTTTTTTACCAACCTACTGGGAGTAGGTGAATAAATGTGCTCATTAAATTTTGTGCTAACTTTCTCTGTTCATATAATTATTTACATTCATAAACATATTATTTTACAACCATATTGTGACATATATTTATCTTTAAGTAATAAATTATGAAAATAAAACCAAGTTATGTAAATTTTATAGATATGAAAGTGAAAGGAGCAGCTTTATGTCTTAGCTAAAAGAACAGAATCTACACTATTCCATGTAGAACATGTACACTAGATCAAGTTTATTGACACAATGACTATTGTTTGCTCCAGAATCAAACAAAAAGAAAAAAGTTTATAATATCATTGATTGATTGGATTATATGAATAATGCCTCTGTGAACTCTACAGATACTGATTTCATAATGTTCACCAAATATATATTTGATACATGAAGAAATTATTAAGAAAAAAAGATTTCTGCAATAAATCACCCAACATTGGTACATATTAATAAAGCTTTAGTAATTGTAATAGTTTCCCTGGAATTAAATTTAATCATTCTTACATGGATTTTTTAATAACATAAAAAACAAAATTATTAATTCAGCATATAAATTTATCACTATTTACTCAAAAATGATGTTTCATCTTCCTTTTCAGACTTCCTCAGGTTGGCCATTTTTGATTAGGTTCTTCATTGAAATTTCCACATTCTTTTGTAGGAGGCAGCTTCTGCTGATAACTACTGGCAGGATGAGCTATACTTGGTACTGGTTATTACATTATTGACCTGCCTTGAATCAGAAAACTATGTTGTAAAATTAATTGTTAATAATATTAATTCAAGAGGGCATATTGTATCCAGAATTACATAAATGAAATTAGACTCCTTCTCTCAGGGGGTTCATGGGATCATTCAGTGAATATTTGACATATTTGGCAAAATGGTAATTTAATACCCCAGTGGGTTTCAGTACCTCTAAAGGAAACTTCACGATGGTTGACCGTTTTTGATTTGGCTCTTCTTTGAAGTTTCCTCATTCTTTGTAGAGGGTAGCTTCTGCTAATGACTACTGACATGATGAGCTATACTTTGTTATCCCAGGATTGGGCTATTGTTCCAGAATTACCCACACTAGAGTTCCTGGTGTTTCTGCTAATATTAAGTATTATTTTGGCACCTCACCACTGATGTCAAGGCTAACAATATTAATTACCCAAAATTCCTGCATTTCCCAATTTATTATATCTTAAATTTAAGCCATTAGAAATTGTTGCACCCCTTCCTTAGATGGCAGATTGTATACAATCCCTTTTAATAAGTATGTACGTGAAAAGGAGAAGTTTAATTATGTCTTCTATGCATTTGAATAGTTTGGGACAATTTTCCCTTCTATAAAATTTTTCTAACAAAACTAGTAACTTATGAATGGCTTTTTTAACAGTCATGTAAACCATGTTCTCACTATCCTTTTTTGAATTCAATCTAATTATATGTCTTTAATTTCTAACCTGTTAGTTTTCATTGCTTTCTCATAGTACAATAGGCCATTTATGAAATAAAATCAGCATTTGCATAGGCTGTTTACAATAAATTTCTCTAATTTCTAAATGTAGACCACACACTGATTCTCAAAGGAAAAGTCATGCAGATCAGTTATAAATACTAAGTACTTTTCATATGAGCACCAAGCTATACCCCACACCATATTTCTTTTGACTAAATCTTGTAATTTTAAGAAAATAGTGTAAGGTTATTTTCCAGCAACCATAATCAATCTCTCTTCCCATATTCTGATTAATCTTAAAATAATATTAAATAGGAAAAGTTGAATTCCTTTTGTCATACAAGTATTAAAGTTTCTTTGTTGAGGCAGTTTTTCATTAGAAACAGAGTACCTTTCTAGCAAAAGTATGTAATTAAGATAATATAAAGGTTAATTATCAGACTTCAACTAAAGAGTTATTTAAGAAATTAGGTACAATTAATCTGTTGTCTGTTTATTTATTTATTGGCTGTAATCAACAAATATGATAAATTTAAATCCTGCTAGGATATACTTTTTGCCTAACCAAAGCTTAAAAATCTATGTAAACTTGTCAAAATTATTACAGTACACAAGGATATCAATTTTTAACATACTTACACAGCATATTAAGGAATTAGATACACATTCATATTAATATGAACATATAGACACACACAAATACAACTTGGATACTAAATACAACATTATAAACAGTAAGCTGAAACTATTATTATTTCATTATTATATTACATAAATATTATTTAAATTATAATAAATTTATGTACATACCATGAAAAAAAATTCTCTTTCCACATTCTTGAAGGTTTTATTCTTATGGAGCTATGTGAAAAATGATAACATTTTGTATCATATGTAAGTAATGATGTGATAACTCTTTTGTTCCCAAGTAGAAGCAAATGTTGATAGTGTACAGCTATAATACAAAAAATAATCTTATCTATTATGTTAATTATTTTTGTTTTAGTTATATAGCCATTTGAAAAAATAAAAATATAGTCATTTAAAATTGAACTAGTTTCATATTGAAATATTTTTAGAGTAGTTGCTGTAGTTGATTTAAGAAGATATTAAATTTTCTTTCTTGTGATTAAGTATTCTGTTATATGTATACCACATTATACTTCCTATTACCTATGTTATTTATATTTGAGGTTTATAGTTGTGTTACTTCACTGTACCTTATAATGTTTGTTGAAAAAGTTATTGATTTCATTCCATCAGTATTAATGAATCTAATTTATAAGCAACTATGACCATTATTTCATTGCGATCTATTTATTTGTACTTGTGAAATGAGAAGTATTTGTTTCATTTGATATCGATAATAATTATATGTAACACATATTTATACTTTAATTTAACAAAAAACTTAATATGTTAAGTTTCTTGCAACTTCTACATATTTTTTTGTTTTTTTCTCTGGATTTATTAAACCAAAAGTGTTGAGTGACTGTAAGTACTGGAAAAATTATGCACTTTTTACTTAATGAAAACATTGATATAGTACATCACCTGTACTTTCACAACTTCTTTGTTCTGACAGTGTCATATGTTGAAGGCTTATCATATTCCAACAACATGGTAAATCACACATTATTGGCCACTCTTTCATGCATGTTGACCAATAAACCCAATGTGACAAATGTTCTGTTACAGGTTAAAATTTACTATTGGCTACTTGTTATATTACAATCTCACTAAACGTCACAGGAAGAAATCTAAGGGAGGTTGATTTTCCATTTGTTGGTCAGTCACCAAGTTCTATGAAATAACTCTTACAGTAAATTTCTCAAATAATAGTCTCACACTCTTGTGACATGTGGAACAATCCTGTTTGAAGTAAACATTGTCTTATCAATATTTATTTACCTTCTGTTGCCACAACATGAGAATGCCCTTTTTTAAAGTGTTTGATTATTTATTTTGATAGTTGTATTGAGTATCTCTACAAAATAGTTTGTCCAACATTTTCTAACACAGCTATTAAAGCTGAGTTTCAATATATGAAGCAATCCAATGTGTTTGTTTAAATTCATGTTACTCTTTATTTGTGGGTTATCATTAAAAATGATTTATTTCTTTGTCTCAGAACTAATAACTAATAACTATACTGAAAATCTGCCATTCAAATTTTCTTCTTTCCTTTCACAAGACTGAACTGACTCTGATATTTACCAACCCAAAATTTGTTTTGGGGCAAAGTATAACAAAAAATGAAAAAGTTATATAAAAAAAATAATTTTTACGTCCATAGAAGATGCACCATAAATCTATCATGAGTACTATAACTTTAAATGGGAAATTGTGCATTATAAAGTAAATTATTTACATACATTCAGCTAATTTGTTGAATAGTTGAAAGGTAGTTCAAACTTAATGTTAACATTCGAGGCTCATTATTAAAATTATATTAGACAGTGGTAACTCCCTTAATGGAAGAAGGAATTCGAAATATGTTTGTCTTTAATTCCAATGGATAAGAAGTTTCGTAAGAAAGAAGGAAGCGAAATTGACAAAGTGTTCCATTTTGCTAAGAATATACCTGTAAGTGGTGTGTTGTGTCAGGAAAATCCTGAAAGGTGGTGAAATTTTGGGATTAGAAATTTTAAGGCCTCTAATGATGGTTGGGAAAATTCTGGACACGTTACAACATACGGATCTAGTAGCCAGATTTGATTCCAAAATCACTGTCGTAGAAAATTTTAAGATTGACGACGATTTATAATAAGTAAATAAAACTATGGTCAATTATATCAGCAGGAATTTAATTAGCATTTAATGAATGTAAATACAATGTTTCATCCACCTTTGTGGACTTCTTCAGGTAGCTGAACACAAAAAATTATAAAATTTTAATATATAATATTGATATTATAAATTTTTGGTGTACAGTTACTTGAAGATTTCCACAAAGGTGGATGAAACATTGTATTTACATTCATTAAATTTATTTGGCCATATTTTTAACTATTTATTACTATTGTCACGTGCTCACCTGAGAACACTCAGGCCCCTCAGGGAGCCATAAACAAGAAAGGTAGGGATCCTTTGCCAGGATGTCGGTGTAGCCTTGACTTTGCTATCAAAGCTGGTTTGGAATGTGAAAAGTAATTGAGCTATAAGGCTTATCTTGAAGAATTGTAAAGATTCAAGGAACGATTGGGTAGTGCAAGTGAGTTGGTCTGAGTCTGATCAGGTAAGAAATGGAAGGTTGAAGTGTTTACCAGATAAACACATATATGCAGTTTTGATATGTATATTATTACAGGCACTAATATACACTTAGGTAAATACAAAAGGAATAGAAGTCAGGAGTCTAACAGGAAAGCCGACACGAGTTTGATTTCGCTAAAGCATGTGCTAGATGTCATTTCTCCTAAATATCAAGGGCAGCTGACATATACACATTATGTCAGCATTCCTGTGTTGCTGCCAGATTTATCAACCAAAATTGCAAACATCTTAATGAATGCGTCCACAAAGACAAATGACCTCTGTGGTATTAGCGAGATCGACGATTCATTACACTATATAATATCAGTCATCAGGACACCACTGAAACAGTAACATTTTCTGAATATGTTGAGCAATCGCCAATGAGATACTGAAAAATCAGATTATTCTGAAACATTTAAATACAGTGTATATTTAAAACAATTCTTTCTGTACAATGAAGATCCAAGGGACTCGCAAAGCTAAATTATATGAAAAATCGCCTAGAAAAACACATTTTCTGTGTAAAAAAGGGAAATCAAACTTTGTTAACACTGTAGTAATTAAAATAATTTAGTTCATAAGTATTGTATTTTGGGATTATTTAATGCAAAATAAAGATAGTAACACACAGATAAAAATCAAAGAAGTAAACAGTTATTTTTGTGTTGTGTAATTAATTTTTACTTCTTAATTAAAATTGCAGCCGTAATATTCAATCAAATGTCAAATACAAGTCCAACAATCTTTCCTTCCCGTGACTGTCCGCTTTACGGAGGTACCACCAATACATGCAAATTATAACATTTCTTTATTTTTGAAATAATAATTAAATTTATTTTACCTGTCGTTCCTATATTGATATAGTTCAATTATAATTTTTATAAGCAGAATGCAATTATTATATACAACCCATTCGAGCAATAACCTAGTTTTATTTGCAATAAACTGAAAAAAAATCCACTTTGTTTCATTTTAAGTGCATTAGAATACTTTGGAAACGTGGAATTTTATCTTGTTATGGAGCTGATTACTTCTAAGTTTAGTACGTTTCATGGAACCACTCTCACTTGTAAAGAAATCTACAAGCATTGATTTCCAATTTGGTATACAGCGCGTATTGTTTAATTGAATTGCGAACGGATGGGATTTAAATTATACAGATATTTTATTAAGTCATTTAGGTGCGTGATCAATAATGAGAAATGGACATACGAGTATGTCGCAAGGAATTCCACACATGGTGAAGAAAAAATTATGTCGGCCGGCCTCCCGTTGTGCAGTGGTTAGCGTCGCTGCCGCGCACCAAAAATATCCCGAGTTCGAATCCCGGCATGGGCGTGTAAGTTGTCTGCGTCAGAGTTTACATACCGTGAAACCTCGACAAAGAAATAAGTTCTCTAAATTGTGTAAAGTCGCTAATGACCATTCGCAAGATTCAATAAAGAGGAAATAATTACTTCAACGAATTTTTTACTAATTATTTGTTAAAAGACTGATAGTTAATTTAATAATAATGATAATTTGTCACTTGTTTTTATCAGTCACGTAATAAAATCTGTTTCAATTTTGATTTCTAAATTATATTAGGAGCTTTCGGCAATTGCCATAATCATACATAAAATACAAAATTACAAATATTTTAAACATTGCAATTTTTAATTTTTTTGCTTTCAAATTATATATTTTAAAACATTATATCAATAAACGCAACTAAACTATGTTCCATATTTATGTATTTAAAAAAATAAAAATTGTAATGTTTCAAATTTTTGTAATTTTGTATTTTATAGATGATTATGACAATTTCCGAAAGCTCTAATAAAATTTAGAAATCAAAATTGAAATAGATTTTATTACGTGACTGATAAAAACAAGGGACAAATTATCATCATTATTAAAGAGGAAATTTGTACATATAAATAACTAGTATTCCAATTGCATAATTAATGTAACCCACTCGTTTAATTGGTATCTTGTTGAAACGACCTTTAAATAAAGTAATTATAAAAGCGAGAGAAAAGACTACTTTATTTAGTATTCAGTTGTTTTTTTTACATTATTTTCCTAAGGGTTGATTCATTTTGAGAGACAATTTTATTTTGATAAATTATGAAACTGTTACCTAAAAGAACAGATGTGAAAGAAACCAAACATTCATTTAAATGTTATCATCACTAAGAGAATTCTGAGTAATGATAAAACACCTTCCAGTATTACGCATTTCATTTCCATAGATAAAAAAGTAATTTTGTAAAAACAAAGTGGCGGAGAAAAATGTAATATTTCTACCCCCAAATATCATTGGCGACCATCACGCTTTAAATACATAATAATTATCCATGTAAGTAAAATAAATCAAATTAATATATCTAATATTTCAAATGCGAAATTGCTAGTACTTGTTGCAGCCGTTTGCGCAGTGTAATTGCAAGCTTCTTCACTATACTTCAAGTACCTTTCTAGTGCACACCCACATTTAGATAACATTTACAAAGAGGGCGCCAAGAGATTTATTTTTACCTTTATCTGTGCCTCTCCCTTACTCCGTTCCACCTTTCTCCCCCCCTCTCTCTCTCTCGCTTTCCTTTCCTCTCAATTCTTCTCCCCCCCTCTCACACCCAACACGCATAATACATTAAAATTTATTGCCATTTGGAATCCAGCCGCCTTTGTACGTTCCTGTTGCTGTCGCCGTGGTTTGCCTCACAATTTCTTGTTAGTGAAAAGAAATAATCTCAGGCACTGGGAATTCAAAAAGAAAAAAGACACTTCTTTATACTAACATTCAGTTGGTTGCCACAGTTTGTTTAAAAGTGTATATAAATATAATAAAATGGTCTAAGTTCCGAACATTGAAGAAGCTGTACTGTACATTCAACTACGAGTCCTGCACATTCTGTTGTTGATCTTTAATTCTAATTACTACTGACTGCCTTCTGTAGAGGTTATGCATAAACCTTTTTTCTCGATATTTTATTTCTGTCCTCATCAAAATCCTTAATAATGTGTTCGAGTTCACATTACCAAAGGTTTTTTCTAAATCTTCAAATGCCATGATTATAGGCCTGCTTTTTCTTTTCCTGTCTTCTAAAATTAGACGCAAAGTCAATAATGCTTCTCTTGTCCCTACATTCTTGCTAAAAACCAAACTGATTTTCTCCTAACTCGCATTCTATTTGTCGTTCCATCCTCCTATAGCCATGATATTTCTTTTTCTCCCGATGATCTCATCAACTCCGCTGAAATGTAATCAATTCCTGGCTCTTTACAATTTCTCAGATCTATTAAACTCCGAGCTTAAAATTTTGTCCACCAACTATTCATCATCCACCTCTTCTTCTTCTATCACTGAGTGATCCAGATTTCCATCATTACATCTCTTCTAGATGATATTTCTTCCATCTTTCTGCCTTTTCTTCTTTATTCAGAATTGCAACCCTATCCCCCTCCTGATGTTCTTGTTAATACCTGTCCTCTCTCCAAATGTTTCTTTGATTTTCCTATAAGCTGCGTTTATTTTCTGTTTCACCGTGAAATTTTCAACCACTTTGCATTTCATTTGGAGCCAAGCCCCTTTGGCTGCTTTGCATTTCCTATCTATCTCATACTTCAAGTGTCTGTACTGCTCATTAGTATTTTCTTCTCTCACGTTTTTACATTAATCATTTTCTTGTGTTATCCATACTTTCCTATTGGTCTGAGGTATTCTTCCTATTTTTTCGTTGGCTGCTCTGGTCATTTCTTTCTTCAAGAGTGCCTATTTCTCTTCTACATTGTTTCTTTCTACTTTCTCTATTAATCTACTATTGATATCTTGTTTGAAACTTTGAAGCACCTCTTGTTGTTTCAGTTTTTCTAATTTTCAGCTTACATTTCTTAATCAGCAGATTAAGGTTGGAGTTCACATCTATACCTGATATGACAGTAACAACGAAAGTCACAAATGACATATTAATAATTACAAACACACATGACGATAACTTTAAATAATAAACGAGGAAGTAAAATTAAAAATACCTTAAATAATTGAAAACTCAGTAGCAAAACACCCCCGATGGAATTTAAAGGAACTTGTAACATAAATGCATTAATAATCTCAGTCATGATTTCAAAATACGAACTGTTTAAAGGAACTGCAACAACGTGCTGTAATTCGACAGCTCCTGCCACACGGTTAAATGTCTAGAGAAAGCTTGATGATCTGAAATTTATCTTTAATTTCATATTAAAGAATTTGTAACGGTCAAACACATCTGCTCGGACTTTGGCGGTGCGGATTCAAAGGAACGATACAGTATTTGAACCAGGGGTAATAAAATCAAGACATCACGGCGCGCATGGGGTGTTTCCCAACTATGGTGAGATTTGGTGGCATCGGGTGGTGTTCTTCCCCAAAAGCTTTGGGGAGAGAGGAGCAAACCTCTCCTCCCAGAGAAGAGTAACCATAAATGTATTGTGCTAATATCCATCCCTGCCAACTTCGGGATATAAACTAAATAAGTGGGGAAGAAGTATAAAAAGGGCTTGCAGAAAGATTTTTGACACAGAATTCAAGACAGATGTTGGTAATTTAGGCAAGGGAGATTGAGATTGTGGAGACAAGAGCGGCGAGCCGATGAGATTAGGGGCAAATTGAGAAAGACGAGCAGATAATCGAGATTATCGGACAGCTAACCCTAAGAGACGAAGATAAACTTGAAAGTATCCTGAACCAGGAAGATTAGCGGCGGTGGCTTTTAATTTGGGTCGAGCACGACCCCAATTAGGTGGAAATTGCCACGAGGAAGACGCTGGAAGGTTCATTATGACGACACGGTAATTACCCCTATAGATTTTTCCTGATTTCCTATACTGCCAGGTCCGAGGAGATTTTGTTATATATATATATATATATATATATTAGTGTTAATTAAGAAAGAATTGCCGGCTTAAAGTTTGAACATTATTTTATTTATGTTAATTTGTTAAGGATAAAGTAAATTGTTTTCTTTTTTATTGTAAAAGCTCATTATTAATATATTCTTATTGCACTAAAATAATTAATATCCCCCCAATTCAAACTATGACAAATCAAGAAAGAACAGCTCGGAAATGTAACGTAGAGTACAGATTGTGGGAAAGAGTGATTATTTCGTAGCAATTAAATTATAAATTAATTAATACAGCTCTTTTAAAAACGTTGTTTCTTTAAAAAGATAAAACTACAAAAGAGAAAGAAAAACACTTTACGTTCCAAGGAGAGAATTGCAATATAAAATGTTTCTCGGTTGGCTGTAGTTTGAGCGACACCACATTTTCTCTCCTTTTTTGACATTTTCCATTTAGATTATTATCTCCTGATCAGGGCAAGTGTGAATGTGTCAGTATGCAACGCTTTATCTCTGCGGCCGATATGTATCATCATCAATTGCAAAGCTGTCCCTGTTGTGAAAACAGATTGCTGTTGGATTACGCTTGACGTGCAGCAATTAAAAGTGGATGTAATCGGGTCCCTGTGGCCATAGTTCGCTCCCAATGGCGGTCCGAACAATCGCCACAGACTAGTACAATGAATTCTCATTTTATTCAACATTAATTCCGAGTTTGGCTGTTTATTTTTCATCTGTAATATTTACATATTTAAAACTTGCATTCAACGACTTTCTAATAAAATCATTGTCAGCGATGGGGAGAATCTATATTTTAAGCGCAATTATTTTATATCAACTCCAGCTGTTAAGTCTTCCTCTAGACTTATTTTCTCATTAATGCGCTTCCTTTTAATCCGATTAAACCCATGGGTTTGACTTCTGAAGTCTTTTAACTCATCAACCACACAATGATCATCAATATTCCCCCAACTGTCTCTGGGATAACTAAGTACTTCTTCCAAATTCTTGACTTAGGTGACCTATTCCGAGTCTTCCCCAACATGGCTTAACCTGTCAGCATCATTTGTGAATATTCGTGTTACTTTCCACATATGTTTCTGATTTTGTGTGGCACGATCGAGCACCCACTTCAGCGTTTCGCGACGAAACTTAGAGAATGAAATTAAAAGAACACGAAGAACGCCCACCATCGTGAATCCTCCAGACATTTCAGAAATAATTGTTTAAGTAAGTATGGCGGAACCGACCGACTGGTTAGGACACCCAGGGGTTTTCACGGAGAGGTTTAACCAAAACAATTTTACGGTTCAAGAACACACAGTAAAAGGGACAGAATCTTGTAGCGGGAGAGAATTCGCCAAGTTAATTTGAGTATGGTTTGCTTGCAATTTTGTTTAAGTCCCTCCATGGACTGGTAAATATTCAGCGGCTGAATGCCCCGTGTTATGAAAGCAAACACCACGATTTTTCTTTCACTCCTTTATAAAAGGTATTTCAATTGAGTTTTATTTAGTTGTTTGTAATTCCGCGAAATTTGCCCTGAAAGAGTTATTTAATTTTCTTTTACATCGAATTCAATAGCTTGCAATTTTATAAGTAAATATCAGCGAATTAATTAAAATTCATGTTAGTTTTTCTTTTTATTACGATAACTTATACCAGAGGATATTACAGTTGTTTCTGCATGGTATGTACTATTTATTCGGCGAATAAATAATTAACACGACTACGTGATGTAATTGAATGTCCAGTGGCCAACACTTTTATAGCGAGAGAAATGACTGATCTGTGAATGTAATTTTACTATTGCCGTTGTAAATATTTTTTAGCTTCTTATTGGCGGTGAATATTATCAGAATTTAGGGTAGTAGGGGTACCAGATAACAGAGAATTAGAGGAAGAGTTTTTTTGGGAGGAGTCGGAGAATGAGGTGCCAGATAACTAGGGGAGAAATTAATGTTAGGTGATACCTGAGTGAGAGTGGAAGGATGTAGTCGATTGGTAGTTTTCGTTTGAGTCTGCGGTTGTGTGGAGGAGGAGGAGGATTGCTGTGGAACAGGGCTATGGTGTCATTGGAGAGATTGATGGAACTTTTGATTAAGGAGGATATGAATGATTTTATTGTGGTGGAGATGAGTGGAATTGGATGTCACTGTAAATTACCGAGTTTCGAAGGTACCATGGAGAGTTGTAAATAAGAATTCTGTTTTGCTTCGTTTGAATTAGAGTTGGCAGTTGATCCCCAAATAGAGAATGTGTACTACCATATGGGACGGATTAGGGAGAGGTAAAAGAGGTGGAAATTGGTGGGTTTCAGTTGAGGAATGGCTAGAGTAGTTTTATTTTAGTGTTAATTTAGGATGAAAGGTGGGTAAGGTCGGGTTCCCAGGAGAATTTGGAGTCTAGAATAAGTCCAAGGTAAGTTAGTGAATTGTAATTTCTAATCGTAAATAACAATAATTTGTGTGTAAATAAATAAAAATTTTATAATGTGTAACATGTTTTCCCGTCGATACAGATCGATGTAGAGCCGTTGCAAGAAATGAAGGGAATCGATGAAGCTGCTTGTTGCTGTTCGATTTGGCCTTTATTTTGTCGGCGTTGAGTATTGATTCGGAACGTAGAAAGGTGAAGAGATCTGGGAGCAATGTCAAATGTTTCGATAATTTGAGGAAAAGTGCAGTCTAACGTATGGTTTTTCAATCAGAAGCAGATATGAAGCTGAACAGAGGGATATTTCCAATCTCCTTTCTGGAGATGTAACTAATTCCTAGTGAAGTTTAGCGCTTACTGCTACTGGTTTGACTAGAGGTAGACGCTCAACTTCTATTGGTGCGTTTGAATAGCCAAAATAGACAAAGTGCGTGGTTTTCACATGCTAAATTCGAGGTCTATTGGTGTTACTATGCCTCTCAATTTTACGATTAATTTATTTTAGCAACTTTTAATCTATTCAACTTAATGAAAATATTAAATATGATTAATTAAGATCATAAGTATAATATTAAAAAATAAAACAAATGTATTTACAATATTTACACATTGAACTTGCTCCGAATAACTGCATGGACTGTCTCAAGTTGTCCGTGGTGGTTTGGACAACTACACCAAAATTCATACCTAAAATTCAATAAAAACATACCGTGCCGTTAAATTTAAAATCCCATTAAAGCATACAATGTCATTTATTTACCCCAGAATTTAAAAGTATTTCAAAACCCCCGAAATTGCTGCGTCATCGCGAGAACATTGGGCATATTGGACTGTGGGATGACTGTTGATCCGTCTCGGATGTTCGGACGTTGCTGGTGGAAGGCGATGAAGCCAGGAGCCCGGCACAGTCGTCCTCTGATGGCCTCCGCTCTGGTGTTTTCCCAGCTCTCCTAGACTGCTCAAGTCAGCAGATAATTGCCCATGGGCAAACTCCACGAATTGTATAGAGATGGGCTGCAGGATTCTAACTCTAATCTGCGGTCAGACAAAATGCTACTGCCCAGGTGAGTGTTTGGAGACTAGCGGCTGACTTCCTACTCTCCTGAGACAACTCCTTCCTCCTCTAATTCTCAACGCAGATTGACCTCTGTTCTCTTTTCCATCACCACCTCATTTCTTGGTTCCATCTGGAGTACCGATCACACTTCGTAATTTAGAAGGAATTACGCCCCCAATTACCCTCGAATTCAGTAAATTTTCTCAATTTATTATTTAGTGGGGAGAAATAATGTATGCGGGAGTACGCACATCCAGGTCTACGAATATCCTGTAACGTATGGTTATTTCAGGGTTAATTAATTTTATATCAATGAATTCAAAATAATCATAGTTTAATTTATTTAAAATTTAGGGGCTCTTTACAATTTATGAAATCTTGTTCTCACAAAAAATATTTTATCAAAGTTTTAAACTATATAATTAAAAGGGAATTTCTGTGGGTGGGATACGTGCAGAGAGGATGGCAGATTCATATATCACGCAAGTGACACGCCTTTTTTATTGGTATACTGGATCCTTGATTGCGCTTCTGGTAGTCTGGACAGAATTCTCCTATCTCGACGGCGTGAGGTGGAAGTTGACTGCTTATCCCAGGTACATCATCCCGGCGTTGATCATTTGGTCGGCAGCTTAACTCATGGTGGATGAAGATCCACCATGGCTTAACTGAATGTCGGCCCGGCTTCCACTTGTTTCCTAGAACTCGACCTTTTCTCTCCTCGCAGCTTACTCCTTTTCTATCCCAGGTTCATCTCCCATTTTTCCGTGATCTCACCTTCGCAGGTCACCTCTGTATCTCCCCCTCCACAGGGGTAACGCTATCTCACGTGGTATGTTTTACCCAATCCATCTCTTCGTTTCAACCCTCTCCCTTAGGGTCATCCAGGTGGTGGGGTAAAACATTTTGGAAAATTCCAGGGCGATTGACCTACGCCTCCGGGAAATTTTCGTAAGCCGATCAATGCCGCACTGTCCCGTCCCTAAGCAGTCTGCGTTTGCCCAACACAAAGGAAATTTCTTGTTCGATGCTTTCGTTATAATTTCATTATAATTATAATGCCAAATAAATGCTTGGCGAGTCTCTGCGCTACAATCCCCGCACCTCTTTTTACTCGCAAGTTTCTCTCTTATAGTGTAAAAGGCAGCTAGTCTCAAATCTCGATTCAGGTCAAACATTTTTCCCAACGATCTCAAGTTTTCTTGCCCTCTCGGCTGAAATGGAACAAAAGACGTAACTTTCCATGCGACCAGGCAGATACTAAACGGAATCTAACAATCAATACTTAATATCTATCACATAACACATTTGGATTACTACGAGGTACGTGGGAGAAGAATGGATATGCTTCAGTTCTCACGCACAATTGTAATAAGACGCTGCATCCGACATAGAAGGTTTGTGTGGACGCAGGCTCGATACGCATTCAGCGAAGCTATCGTTTATAAAAAGAAACTAAGGCGTTAACATCTTTTTATCAAGCTTACGGGAACATTTGGGAGTACAATTTGTTCAAACACCCAGTTTTCAACTACTGATAGAAAGTCTAACTCTGTTAACTTTCTTATCCTTGTCTTCTTTAACTTATCAATTAATTCGTCAACGTGGTGAATGTTTAGAATTTATCCGGCACTGTAACAAGTATATCACGGTTAGAAAACCCTCTACTATTTTCACCAAGAATTGGTTTATTCGACAGGTTTTTAATTATTCCGGATTTTAAATTATTGGCCACATTGAAGATATTTTGATTGTAAGAACCTAAACAAGTATAAATATCTCTTCTGTGTTGATACAAATATTTTGAAATGTAAATTGGGAGGGGAGGGAAAATATTGCCGTGTATTAATAATTCTCATAAAGGATTTAAGTAGGCTTTAATTGAAGCCTTTCTACTTCCTCTGACTTGAATTTCAAATTATAATGAAATGGTAAAGCATTTGTATGTGCGAGTAATAACATGGGATTAATAACGAAATTTTGTGGAACTTAGTTTCCTCACTTTCACGGCTCTTTTACTTTTGTTCAGGAATTCAGTTTAAACTTGTTAATTATGTACGGTTTCTCCGAAACCCGTTATTTTTAAGGATACTAATTCAAGTACTTCTCTACTTCGATATAGTGATATTTCTTTCTAATATTTGTAAACTACTGGTATTCCTAGAAAATTTGTATTTTATTTTCGCTGTATTTTCAATTGCAACGGAAATTTGCATTCTCCAGTTACTGTAAATTTCATTTTCCCGTGTATTAGCTTTTCTTAATGCTCGTAATATATTTATTGATTAGGTATGAATCAATTATATGGCAGACTATTTTCCATCAAGTATCAAATTCAGTTTTCTGTTTTATAATTTACATATTCAAATCTCTATGTATAACATGATACTAATGCCGGGTAGAATTCTTAAACTAGTGCCCTACTTGACACATGGCTACCTTGCTCTATTTTCCATATATCTACTTTTTAAAACTTCTATTAAAGGAGAGAGGCTACCACGCGTTGTATCAAGTATCAAACACGTCACACCAAGAGAAACTGTGAATTACAACCGTTTTCGCCTTCTGTAATGTAAGGTTCGTCTATTTCTTATATGAAAGAGATCTTTGCCATTGCTCTTTCCTCGTATTTGTCTATTTGGTCTATTTCGGTAAAGGGGATGTTACTCATATGAAAGGCCGAAAGCAAGATACTGACGTGGGAAGATATTCGATTAATAAATAAATCGTAGAATAAAATAAGTTATTGACATCAGTTCTTGAGACGTTTCTCTTACAACGTTGGCAATAAAGTCAAAGTAACGCAACTAAAATTAGTTCAATTTATTCTATAAATTTGTTCCACATATTGTGAAGAGGCCAATTTAATTTATTATTTTATCTCAATATTATTTTCATTCTTTGAACTAAACAACTATCATATAGAGTACAGTTATCATTCATGTTTTTATTAAAATTGTAGTATGGTTTATTTATTTTTCAGAACGATTAAAAGAGAGTTATTATGCCATATATTTTATTATCCACATTATTTGTTTATGAATTTGATATATCTGCCACCAGGATCTATCCCAATCGTTATAAACTATTTAGAAGATCAGAATGGAAAAATCTCGACAGGACCATGGAATAGGAACCCTGTACTTCCCACTTACCAGGTAGTTTGCTCTACCCCTGAGCTAGTCTGGTTCTGTTCGAGATCCTTCCACCCCTGAAGTTCAGGTCACCTACATGCAGGGTGGATGGACTAGTTTAATGGCAGAGCAACCAACCAATAAGCGGAAAAGTTTCGGGTTCGATTCCCGGGTCCGATCAGATTCTTACATTCTGATCTTCTAAATTCTTTACGCTGAGATTAAATTGAACCATTTATGCTCTATATTTTACACGTTTCATTGAAGTCACCTGTTTGAAAGTTCTACAGCAGGTTGTTCCTGTTTTCCATTTTATATATTTTAAATGTTAGCATATTCGAATTGAATGTTCTGAATATAAATTAACGATGTAAGATATATTCTTATTAGACACTTTATTTGTTTAAAGTGTTAATGGTTGGACTCACAGCCATTTGTTGAGGCAGATTGAACTTGGTGAGTCTATAAATATTGCAGACGTCCTGAGTCTTGTGGTGTTCATAATAGCATAAAATCAGCACATAATTGTGAAAGTCGAACTTCGCATTCACAACTTACCGCCTTTATTGGTCAGTAGCTGATTAAAACTGGAATAGTTCCGTCAGGGAATATACCATAAGAATGTCGACTTCTTAGATAGCTAGATTAATGAAACAACCTTAACAATCAATTTTCTTGCATTAAGTACAATAAAGAAAAAAAAAGGTAAATATGTCAGCAAACGAATTTTATTAACATCTAATTAATATAAATACAGCTTTTCATCTGTCCGTGTACTTTTTCAGGTCAATAAACAAATTTGATAAAAACAATATTAATTTTGAATACATAAAATTTAGGTTAAAATATGAAGTAAAATATTTAATACAGTAAACTAAATGAAGACTTACATTTTAAATGGTTAAACTCATATTGTATGAGTAATGCTGGAGATAGTCCGCGACATCAAGTTACAATGCCATTAGTTTGTCCATTTAAAAATGGAAATCTGTGATTTATTTTACTATATTGAAAATTAAGCTTCATTTTTAGAAAAATTTTTATGTATTCCAAATTAATATTGATTTTATAATTTTTTTATCTACTTACCTGAACACGTCCACAAAGATGGATGAAACGTTGCTTTGCAGATGATATTTTTGTATTGAAGGAGTCAGAAGACGACTTGGGAACCATAATAAATGGCATGAACATGGTCCCGGAGAAAGAGTACAATTTTAAGATGGATAGGGGGTAAACCAAGGTAATGAAGTGCAGTATTGGAAACAGTGGAGTAATAAAGGGTGTTACTTTGGGAAGGGATATTTTGAAGGAAGTTAGGAATTCTGCCACTTGGGAAGCATAACTAGGGATGGTAGAAGTCCTGTAGGCATAAAGAGCAGGATAGC
The DNA here is from genome assembly GCA_034510155.1 of Eucriotettix oculatus. Lineage (NCBI taxonomy): Eukaryota > Metazoa > Arthropoda > Insecta > Orthoptera > Tetrigidae > Eucriotettix > Eucriotettix oculatus. The sequence continues at coordinate 28,163,158 of CM067377.1, read as the reverse complement.
ACAGGCAAGGTAGGTTTTCACAAAAAAAAAGGAATTTACTTACTGCTAATATAAGTGTGAATATTACGAAATTATTGCTAAAATGTTTTTATAGAGTGTGGCTATATTTGGGTGCGATACGTGGACAGCAGGATTTGCAGAAATGAAAAAAATAGAAGCGTCAAAATCAGATCGGTGGATATAATTACTAACGTGGAAGTTCTAAACAGAATAGGTTAGGAGCTAACAATATGGAGGACGTTGACCAAGAGAAAGGATAGATTAATAGATCACATTTTAAGATATAGGGGTCTTGTAAAATTAGCATTAGAGGGACGTGTGAGGGTTAAGAACAGTAGAGGGAGGCCAAGGATGGAATGTGCTAAGGAGTTTAGGAAGGATGTGGGATGCGGATATGTGGAATTGAAAAGACTTGCGCAGGATAGGTTAGCATGGAAGTTCAAATCAGATCAGTCTTAGGACTGAATTCCACAACAACACAATTAAATTTGTTTACTAACATATTTGGCCGTACCGTATTTGTATTTATTTATCAAACAAACCTTATTTTCATCCCAGCGATAACGAGATGATAGAGCCAAATTTTAGAATCATATTTATATCATGTTTATATCCATGCCATGTTAACAGAATAGAAATTTCTGTTGGACGTGATCAGTTTCGATGCCACTTCAACTCACTTCAATTTAAATCTACACCAAAAGTATCCAATTTGCCTTTTTATAAACAAGCAGTCCTGTTACCCGAGTCATTCCGCATACAAAGTCACAGATTAACGGGTCGCAATGTTATTATACGGGAATACGTTAGTTCATATCGTTTTGTTTACGCTAGAGAAGTTAACTATTTAGCATAGTTATATTGGATTCCATTTCGATTGTGACAAGCCGTGAGGGATGAGAGCGATGAAATGAGATATCTGACGTTTTGATAGATGAAACAAAACTGTTGCAACGAGTATATGCGAGTTTGCTGTCAATTTAATGTAAATCAATACGGCTGACCATTGTGTTGATCCTAGTTGCCCTGAATGTGTTCCCAAACACAAGATTATTAATTGAATTCGAACTCTCCGTGGAGTGATAATTAACTGCGTACGTTCCAACTCAATTTGCGGCTAAAATTATCTACAAATACTCGTTGTAGCCAAAAAACAGTTCCATATTTATTATAAAGTTCACATAATATTTGGCTTATTGTCATTACACTAAATTGAGAAAAAGTGTTTGGGAATAAAATCTGCAATTCTCAAGACAAGCACAACAGAAGAAACGATATTAGTTTTTTTACGCGTTGTTAAATGATTAAACAGTAGTATTCAGAATAAAAAGGCAAGGATGTGGCAAGTTCCTGGCATCAACAAAGTCCAGATAGACGAAAGACTGGAAAATGCGAGTAGTAATTGACGTGCGGTTTGAGTCCAAACAAGGGAACACGAAAACAGCGTCCGAAACTTCAAGGCTAATGGAGGGGTGAAACGAGAAAGCACGTGACGTCCTAATAGAGAAAAATAATGCTCAACCCCTTTGGTGGGTGAAGGCCGCCAAAATGAAAATTTTCGCGGAGTTACGTCCAATTGCAGCCCGTGATTGTTAAAGTTATGAGCTACAACACACCAAGAAGCTGTTATTACGTGGATAATTATGTAAAATATTAATAATAGTACAATAGCGACAGAGTTACTAGTTTTACTAATTTATTTTAAGTTTATTTGTCTTTAATTATGTACTTTATTTTGTTCATTTTTAATCCTCAATCGAGGATTAATGGAAACAACAATAAATCTAATCTAAAAGTTACCAATACTATTCAGCAAATTTCCCGTCCTGTAATACACTACATTTACAAATTCTGTCTACTTATCATGTAACAGTAACTAATTTTTAAAATCGGAAAAATTTTAGACCAAGTTGACACAAATTTCTAACACGCAAATATTTTTCCATTGAACATATTTTAAATAAAGTATTTAGTTACAAGTTGTACTTAACAGCAGTATTGTACGTGGGATCATGTGGTAGTTTTCTCAGTTTCATACAATTTTCTTTTTGAGATGCCATCCCTTCAATGTTTTGACTTTTAAATAATCTTTCATTACTTGAAATAAATCACAAGTTTATATAAATTACAAGCGTAATTTTTTTGACAAATCGTCAAAAACAGTCAAACCAGTTGCCTGATGCTCTTGCCCTGTGTCAAAACATAATTCGGCCCGGATTCTAAGTACTGCGTCGTCTGCAGCACTGAACGGTGGCAGCTGACGAGCCATGCGGGTGGTGCAGAGGAATGAAACGGAATAATGCGTATTTCGTAAAACGTAATTTTTGTAATAGTTTTTAAAATATAGTAACAAATAATTCCTCCTAAATTAATTTCAGAGCTGTTGCACATGGTTCCAGCCGTCACTGGTGACCATGGGAAATCAGTGATGAAGTAGAGCAATGAAGGAGCGTTGAGCAAGTAGATTCCCAGTGATGGAGGAGGGGAAGAGTTGTTCATATCGACACGATTAAAAATATATATTGAAAGATAAATTGAGAGTCGTCGCGAAATCGCTTCTCGGAACTGTCAGGGCAACACGAACAACTTTAGTAGGTGCCGCCTAAGAAATGAAATAAGTCAGATGTATATGCGAGAATTAGAAGGATTTCCATTTTTAAAATAATACATATTGCTTAGATTATCGATACGTTTAATGTTAAATCTGATAAAATGAAAAATAAACAAGGGAAGCAATTAAAATACTCCAAGTGTAGCAGAAATGGGTGAAGAGAAACGGGAAACCTAATGAAAGTAATTCCAGTAATATGAAAGATAAGAAAGTTAAAATAATAATGAAGCTTTCATTATTACTTTATGGCAGAAAGCAATGATAAATTGTTAATTGACACTGGAAATACTCAACATGTAAGAAAAATTGAGAATGGTTTCTCTCTTACTCTGAATGTAAAATGTCTACTGAGATTTATGTCGTAAATAATTCTACAATGGTATGATTTATGTAATGCAACCTGGATAAATAGTTATTGTGGTTCGTCAAAGTTCAATTCCAGAAAAGTATGCAATTTAAGCTAACTGAATGGGCGCTCAATTTTAGCGACATGTAAACACTCATACGTGATGATTAGATTACATTTACTTGATACTGTCTGTTGTAACACCAAAAAAATCAAGCTTTATTAAATAAAAGAGTTCTACCGGAACTCGTAAAACTTTTATATTTTCAATTTAGTGGCGGTGGTAGTGGCTGTAATTTTGATATCATTAGTGGATTGTTCCATCGGATGGTTTGAAAGAAACGTCGATCAACTCAGAGTGATAGAGAGGGAGTTTAGAATAACAAAGGCTCGACTTGATTGATTAGTTATCAGCACTGAAGCTGGTTTATGGAAGCTCTTAATTACTTTCGGAATATTGGAGAAACTTTACATTCTTCAGGAAATTGCTATTGTCTGTGTCTTCCTTTCCTCAATTTGTTCTAAATTACGTTGTTTTTATATATTTTGAAAGCTACTTTTGTTTTAAGAACGACTGACATTCGTATACATTTCTGGCAATCCTGATTGTTTAAAATCGTTCAAACATATTCTCAGTCGTTGTGTAACGGACACTTTAGGATTCGTTGGAAACGTCATATTGAGGACAAAAGAATAAATAGGGAATATCGCTGTAAGTCAGGCAGACGATAGACTGGGTGAGTGAGAGAAGAGAGTGGAAGTAGTGTTGGACAGAGGTTAGGAAAGTATTGGCCTTTGTATTAGTTAAGTCGGATTTAAATATTTGTAAATGTTGAAATAAATGTGTTTGATATTGAAATATGCACGCTATTATTATCGCAGAAAGATGGTCAAAAGTTTCTCTTCATTAGATAGAAGAAATGTATTCATCGAATAATAAATCATCTGTAATGTATTAAAAGTGCGCGAGACGCTCGGCGACGCATTTTTGGCTGCGTGTGGACTTGCTTTCCCTTTTGGACAATGAGTACAACCATACCTATTAACTGGATAGCAGAAAATGATCCTTTCACGAAAATAGATACCCCGTCTCTAATTTGTAAGGGTTTGCCTCCAAAAGTCGAAGCTACGTCGCTAATTTGTAATTGGTACCGGCAACGGATAATCTGATACATATGCGATGCTTACACCTTCTAGCTGAAATTTCCTATTGGCTGCAATTGTTCAAGTGCAATCCAATGGATGTTAATGAGGATTTCAGCCGATTGGTTGCCGGAATTAAGTAGTAGGACTGCGGATTTCTACCGAGCTTACGTGGGAACTGATTTTGAGGTGGGGAGGGAGATACGTTAAGAAATTTCCAAACACTAAACTTCTAACCGCCAAGGAGAGAATTTGAAAGCAACAGTTGAAAGTGGAATCGAGCCTATGAGACCTTAGGAGACGCAGACTTCTTGGTAGGAGTCTCCAGACAATCAGCCCAAAGCAGACAACGAGCCCAGCTCAATGCAGAGGTGTTCCAGCTGCAGACATCGTTGGTATCATTCATTTTTATTAAATAGTGTTCATACATATTGCCAGACTATTGGCATAAAAACTAAATTGCTTCTTTTGGTCCATTTCACAAAGGACCCTGATTTTAAGGAGTCGCGATTTAAATTTGTTGTTATTGGTAACGTTTTCTTTAATACTTCCTACCCTTTATCTAATGCTCACATAAAAAAAATTTATTTCTATTAAATTCAGAAATTTAAATCGAATCTTTGTTTTTCAATAGTAAAAACCATCGTAATTGATCCCTTATATATAATAATTAATAAGTAAATTAATATAAACCTCCCGTCTCCACATATCTTTACAGATAAATTAAACGTATCGATGTCAATACGCTCTTGTATTGCCAGTATTTGATGAGTAATAATTGAATATTGTGAATATCATTAGCATTGTGTTAATGTGATTAAGTAAAAGTTACTCATTGCCGAGAGTGAAGACATACTCTTCCAGCTCATTTTCAGGCTTACCAATTGACCTAAATAAATATTTTTAATTAGAAGGCGCTCATAGGTAGAATTAATGAAAGTGTATCAAAATAATAACTAAAGTCAAAGCAGGGAAGGGCAAAGAGTTAATCATATTTTAATTATACTTTATTTCTAATAATGATTAATCTGTGTATTGTGGTTAATTTAGTGATGTAAATTGGTAGAGGCGTCTGAATATTATAAAAAGAGTGACGTTACCATAACGGGCAGAAGTAACGTCATCGAACTGTTAGAAGTCAGGCTATACAACCACTGACAGTGGCATAAATAATACTTAATTATTATGAATATTATTTGTACGAGAGATGTGCTTGAAGGCATCCTGCCTGACGATTAAATAATCCTGTATATAGAAGAAAAGAAGCACTGTTATTAATCGAAAGCTGTCGGAGGGTTGTTACAAGTTTCTTGAAATAAATTCAGCGCTCTTTTCCCTGCTGCTTGTAAAATGAAGAAGAGCAATTACACGACCGAGGAGTGAAAACAGAACTTGCAAAGATTTTACCCAAATCTCTAGAGTCTGGAGTACGTTTGCTAATGGTCCTCCAAAGAACGAAAAGCAGTCTTGCCAACGTCTAGTACATTACGATCCCACCCCCACCCCTTAATTTCATTATATTCTCATTTTCCTGAAGCGTTTCTCTAAATAAATTAATTTTACCACTTGTTTACTTTGCCAGAAGTTGCAAGTGAGAGAGGTACATGCATAAAAGTTAAGTGTTCCCGTTGTGAGCCTGGCTCTATGAATACTTGATTATTTTAATCCAAAGAAATGTTTCCCAGGGCGAACAATAATACTCACACGACGCTCACATCCACCTTCCGTGTACCGGTGGATATATATAAACTCCTTCTTGCATCGCGAATAAGGTACTCGTACCTTCAATTCACGAATTCCAATGCTCCTGAAAAAAAAGAGAATTTAAAATAAGATATTAATATCAATATATTTGAAAATATTTTATTAGAAATTATAATCTTCCATTCGTTTTTGATTAATTTAATTTCTTGCGTGCAAACTATTGTCAAAATTCTAAAACAACACGTTAAAATGTGTTCTCCGTTCCGTATCCCCCATTTTCCAACTCCCTTAAAGGGGAGATGCTAATAGCCTGTTACCCTCGGATAGGATACAAGAAGAAGCTTTCTCTCGCAGGTATTTTTCCACAGAGTAATGACGGGGCCTACCTTCGAGGACACCTGCATCGCTCTCGGACGGTCATGTACAGGGGTCGTAGACCTTGGGCATACAGTAAGAGTTGTCCGCTGATACCACGGAATCAGTCGGTCACCTTCCGAAGCCAAGAAGAAAGGAATGCTGCGACCCTACAGCAAACTCCTCTCCTGTCATTGGGAAGGGCGTGAGGCAAGTACGCAATAATTCGAACTATCTGATACAGGTTTTCTAGGGTTTTTCCTGAACCTCTTTCAGGTAAAACACAGGATAGAATTTCTGCCTTCTTGTAACGTCCAGATCCCCCGTTTTCAAATCTCTATCTATGCTACTAAAGGGCTGCTTCCAGTTTATGGATCAACCCCTTATAGTCTGTTACCAATAAAATTTGTTTAAAAAAAAAAATAAAACTGGACTTAAATATAAGCTATCGTGAGCGAAAAGAGGTACTATTTCTTTTTTTTCAAAGTTCTTACATGCCGAGGCACCTTAATCTATTGTAGGTGTATGCACTGGGGTCGAAAACCTATGGCATACAACCTCTTGACAGAAAAATAGATGTATAGTAATTATATAAAGAAGTAACTTATAAACAGACAAAATTAAGTGCTGCTTTCTTCAGGTCAAAATTTTTGGAGTTAGCCACTAGGATGTGTGAGGTATGTCGTTCTTGCGACTCTTGCATTTACAATCACCAGACGAAAGCTACTTGGTTTACTGAAACATTATGTGGCGTTTATTTTATCACCTAACTTTGGAAATTTGTCTTCTTTTTTACCCAATTATTGAAGTTCGACTTAATTCTAATTGGCATTCAATCCTCTATATATGTATATACTTAGTTATTACTAATCTCATGCTTTTGAGTGTTACTAATTTCAGGGATACAGAAATAACTCATTTTAAAAAATAGGCCCGAAACTAATATATATGACTACTTAATAAACAAAAATAAAATGAATTAATAAGCCAACAAATTAAATTCACACTATCTAAAACTTAAGCAATATTATATTTAAAATTTCAGTTTTACAATAGCGATAAAACTACGGCTACTTATTACCTGCTATAAAATGTGCTTTTAGAGCATTTTACTATTAAAATAATTAAAAATATGACCAAAAGTCAGCATTAAATTTATCATTATTTATTTATGAAAATAATGGTTTAGATGTTGCTTTTAAATCAACAAATAATTTAAATTTCATTCAAAATATTAAAGACAAAATTCACTTTCTGTAATGTTATCTACAAAATTAATTGTTTAGAACGTAATGTACAGCGGACAAACTAAAGAGCTTCAAAACCTCGCATTAAGGAACATCAAATTAAACATTCAAAAGTACATTGTTGTGTCCAAGCACATACATATTAATGATCACAAATTCGATTGGCAAAATGTGGATATTTTATACGAAGAATATTACTTCTAGAGAATTATGAGTGAAATGTTGTATATCAGGGGCAACCCTCATGCAATCAAAGTTAAAAATGACACGAATAATTAGAACAGAATTTACGATAATCTTTTGTTGTAGTAGTTTAACTGCCGAAAGTACTCATTTCGGCCGTAACCGTCGTTTGGGATGGTACTTGCGTGACATTAAATCTTCAGATGTAATCAAGGAATAAATATGATATATTACCAAGTTTGTAAGTTTTGATATATATATATATAAATTGTAAAATAGAACCCATATTTAATTTATTGTAACATTATGTTTGTTGTAAGCCCGAGGAAGTCTCAAAATGGAGACGAAACGTCATAAATAAAGTTAAATTTAATGCTCACTTTTTAGCCGTATTTTATATATTGTAAATTTTTGAAGTCAGAAAACTATGTTGTCATTTTACTATTATTTGTCTTATACAAATTATTGCGCTTCTAATTTTAGTTACATTCCAAAGGGAACGTTATGCAATGATAATATCGTATTTTTTAACATATCAATGGATTAATATGACGAGTTATAAACTAAACTTGCAGAACTATAGACTGAGCGCAATTATTACTTGGTCGAGAGAATAAATCGATTAATTGAATTTATACTGATTATTTGGAAGATGGGGAAGAAAATGTACGAATAGTGGTGAGACGACTAGCATATAACAAAAGTAAAGAATTAACTTCTGATAACATTAGTAATGGAGATGAGATTAAGCATTTTAACCGGGCGAGGTAACGTCGTTCACAAATCAGGAAACGCGAGGATAAATCTTCGTGCCCCAGTCGTTACACCATCACCCCACGGAATTCTCCAAGAACAATGAATTCGCGTTTAGAAAAGAGGGTAATTCTGTAGACTGATTGAGTTCATTGGCAGAAACTGGCCAAGTGATTGAATTAGCTAGGCAAGACGTAGATTTCACTTTGAATGATTGATTCGGTACGAAACGGTCTTGATCATTGGAGAATGGAATAAATAGGAGCAGGTAGCGCCGTGTAACTTTGCGTTCGCGTGAAACCTTAAACAAACAAGGCAAGCCAAAGTATTGAAGTGTAAATAATGGCAACTTGTATAAAAGGTTGTATAAAATTTTACATAAACTGAAGTAGTGTACAATTTTAACTATTTATGTTCAGAGTTAAAACTGTTTTAAACAAAAAGGTAGACACTGATTTGTCACGAATGTATAGATGACGCTTGATTGCATCAACTTATAATTCAGTTGCTTACAAAAGTCATCACGATATTTTCTAAAAGTAATTTAGAAAATGACATTCAGATTTTTATATATTTTAAATATTTCAATCAGTCACAGTTGAATTGAATCTTACTATTTTTAAAGTTAAAACGGAATATGGAAAAGGGATCATATCCTAATGAGAAATGAGTGAGAACCAGGTGGAGGTTCACTTCCTCCTTCCTGATTTTCCTCTTTCCCACCCCCCTCCCCTTGGTCCATAGCCAAGGAAGGTAACTAATTAAAGAGTTCTGCAGGCTGAGACGACCTTGGGAAGTTTGAGAGGTGTATGTACGGGGGTCAAAGACCTTCGGTATACGGTAAGAGTTGTTCGCTGATCCCATTGGACCAGTCGGCTAACTGCCTCTCAATACTGATGAAGGCACGGAGGCGGATTTGTTGCGTTCCCACAGCAATCTAGTCTCCAGTCATCAGAAGGGCGCAGGAGTAGTACCTACTAGCCCGACCTACGTGATGCAGGTTATCTAGGGTTTTTCCCTGCATCAACTTTAGGTGAAACACCGGGCAGGATCCTGGGGGCCCTAGTCAACCATGGGCTACCTCGCTCTACCTTCCACATCCCCCCTTTTTCAAGTCCCTTCTTATGCTATTAAAGGGGAGTTGCCTGCTTTAGGATCACCCTCATGTAGCCTGTAACCCAAAAAAATGTAAAAGATCGGACGAGAACCACTGCTTTCAACGTGGGGAGTTGCCTGCTTCAGGATCACCCTCATGTAGCCTGTTACCCCCCCCCCCCCAACAAAAAAAATAGAAAAGGGATCATATTGCAAGGAGAAGAAATAAAAACCCTACACTTTGCCAATGATGTAGTGTTAGGGGAGTCAGAAGACATAGAAACCATGATAAATGGCATGGACGTGGTCCCGGAGAAAGAGTACAATTTGAAGACGAATAGAGGGAAAACACAGGTAATGGAGTGTAATATAGGAAACAGTGGAATGACAAAGCGTGTTAGATTGGGAAGGGATATTTTGAAGGAGGTTAAGGAATTCTGCTACTTGGGTAGCATAACAACTAGGAATGATAGAAGTATAGTAGACATAATGAGTAGGATAGTACAGGCAAGGAAGGCTTTCACAAAGAAAAGGAATTTGCTTACAGCCAATATAAGTATGAAATCTTAGGAATTCATCAGTAAAAATGTATGGAGTGTGTCGTAATATGGATGTCAAACGTGGAAGATAGTAGTTACAGAAAGGAAAAGACTAGAAACCTTTGAAATGTAATGCTATAGAAGAATGATAAAAATCAGATCGGTGGATTGAGTCAGTAACGAGGAAATATAAGTAGAAGAGGGGAAGAGCTAACAGTATAGAGGACGTTGACCAAGAGAATGGATAGATTAAAAGGTCACGTTTTAAGACATGTGAAATTAGCCTTAGAGGGAAATTTGTGGGATAAGAACAGAAGAGGAAGGCGAAGAATGAAATACGCTAAGCGGGTTGGGGAGTATGTGGATTACGGAAATGGAAAGGTTTGTGGAAGATAGGTTAGCATGGAGGATTGCTTCAGACCAATCTTGTATTGAATACTACAATAAAAACAGTATTTTGACATCTTATCGTGCGCAACTCTATTAAAGTATTTATTCCCTCTATTTATCCTCACATTGAATTCTTTCTCCAGAATCACGTCCATGCCATTTATTATGGTTTCCAAGTCTCCTTCTAACCTCCCTAATATAATATGAATTATCGTATTTTAAGTCTTTGCGGGTTTGAAATTAGCGTGCCTTAAACGTTCTGTAAGGGTTAGCGAATACTATAGAAGATATAAGAAATCACACTACATGAGTAAATTATGAGATTGAAATGAATATGAGTAGGGTTATAATGGCTTAATATAAATAATATGAAATAAAAATTGGATGGGGAATACATTATATTTACATTTATAAATTGATAATATACAACTTATTTACAACATTATTTTTATATTAAGTTTAACGAAAACTCTTTATACAAAAATTAAATTATTCTCAGATCTTATTAAGGGCTTTCTCATAGCAGGAAATTTAATAATTTTCCACCACGAACAAGAGGATTCCACCCGGGATCATCCAATTCAAGACCACTTCACAGATTGAAAAAGCCTCTCAATCCTACTCCTAGTAACCACAAACTCTCTGTGTATCAATCATATTCCAAGTCTCTATCCTTCAATCATCATAATCGCACAACCCGTTGCCAATCTCCAATTGCTAAACTTTTAATTACCTAAATACCCTAAATGAATTTGCGTCCGGTTTTAATAATTTTCTCATTCCATTATTTAATTTTCCTTGGTGGAAGGGAAGAAGTCCAATCAAAAGCATTCCTCACTTTTGGGGAAAACGCCAGGTCTTGTCTCAGCCAAGTGTCCCGGAGTCTCAAAGATTTTAGAAAATTCAGACAGGCGCCAAACTGTCTAGGTTTTATTACGCTGCCTGCAACCTTCTTCAATTTCTCTCAGGTCTAGTACCTTTCATTTTACACAATCAAATTCCGCATTTGGTTGTTTTTTACCATTGCAACCTAATAGGACATTACTATCTTTGGGATGAAAAATGTGATAGTCACAAATATTATAAAAAAGTATTTACTATAATTTTATTTTGATTTGTGTGTCATAGCATTTTTTTTTAACCAGAAAACATAAACCTATAAAGACGTATGTCCTAAACCGACTTTGAGGGGTTTATTCCGCGGTTGCAGACATTGGCAATTCTGTCAGAGTTCTTTGCTGTTATCCGAGGACCATTCGACCAGCTGCCCTCCTAATATGGAGGCATAGAATCGGGGAAAGTTTCGTCATCACAACAAATCCTGACCTTTGGCTATCGGGACGGCGTGGGACATGTACCAAGACTCCGTCATATCTGTTGCTGGTTTTGTATAGTTTTCCCTGCGCCACATTTCGGTTAATGAAGGGTAGGATCCTTAAGCTACGACCCAAGAGCTCTATTTAAACTTTGATTACCTTGGTCTCCGTTACACATCTTCAGTTTCAAACACTATCTTTGCAACTAAAGATGAAAAGCCACAACGGTCAAGTAAGAGCTAATCTTAAAAATGTATACCATTCTGTAGGTTTCCTCTTTTATAACAGTTTAATAATAATAAAACTGTATATTTGACAATTTGGAAATTCACGGGATTGTTCATGAGCACGTAGAAACTTTCCATCATCATATTTCTAGAATGGAGCTGATTATTGTTTACAGAAGTTGAAGAAGCCACATTTACCCGAAAAATCATAACATTCCCTTTTATAGGCAACACAGAATTAATAGGCTAATGTCGACCTAATTACAAATATCTTACCTTTAAGAAAAAATCTAAAACGACCTAAAAATTTGACTTCAAAAATTCTTATTGTTCACGTCTTTTTGTGAAATAGAAAGTATTTTATTAAAATAGTGTTATTCTCGTAAAAATTATTTAGAAAGAAACAGTAAAAGTAACCTTAAATTGATTTCATTATGAGTAAGTAAGAAACGACTTGTATTCTATGTATAATCATAACCATAGGTACCTTGTATTACAATATTTTAGAATTAAATATAATGATTTTAGTGTTCTATGAGCCACAAACTGTTTATAGCATTTCAACTTAAACAAAATAAAATTGACTGTGAACGGCCCCAACGTTGGAGCAGCGTGTGTGCGATATATATTTTTGTATATCTTTAAGTACTTAAAATATATTGTTAGTTAAATTTACAGGTTATTTCGTGCTAAACAGGCCGAATAGATGGATCAACTACTTTATTATTATCAATGAAATTCGTTGTTTTTGTTTGTATGTTCCGCATACGCGTGCGCGAAAATTTTTGAATATGCAAAAAGAAAGCCGATATTTCCGTAGAATATATACTTTTCGGAGTCAATTACTTTTACGGTGTTTCCCACGACACTATTAGTATCCGTCCTACCCTAATGACATATAGAACTTACTACAGGATACATTATGCCGTTACGTAACCTGTGTGAATTATGCGTGCAGCGGCGGCGGCGACGTTTGCGAAAAACGAAAAGTATCAACTTAAGTAAGTAAAGTGTTTGTTATATTTTAGAATTAATATCCCGGGCATCGCTGGGCACCAAGCTAGTATTAAATAAAAAGGGAGCAGTTCCTAAAACCTATGTTTTATTAGAAGCGCGTAGATTTTGTTTATCAATTATATGAGGTACACATTTCAAAATTAAAGTCTCTCGTATTTCTAATAATTCTTGTTCTTAATTTTAGATAAGAGGAAGACATTTCTAAGTTTAAGATGTAATGTTTTGCTATTCCCGCGAATACTTTCGAGTCAGCACGACATGCGTTTCAGTCATGCAGGAAATAAAGGAAAACCGACTGCCGTGTCTTCAAATCTTTTTTTACATGTTTCTTATATAGAATACAAACACCCTTACTCGCGTAACCGTACGCAAGCCTTTGTGGTGGTTGATATGTGAATGTTTTGACATGCTTTAGAGCGAGGATTTACATAAGACACAAGAAAAGCAGAAAAGGAACCGCTTCCTTATCGTTTCACCTTCTGTTCGTTTCCCATCTCTCTTTTTGTATTAGACGAAATGCACAGTTGGCTGGCTGCGAACATTCTTCCATCACGACGCAGCAGAGAGCGGCGCTGTTTGCCTTCACGGAGCCATTCACTGATATTGATGATATTGAATAAAGCTTTCACATATCAAGCACCACTCTTCCAGATTTCTCCAGGCAGAAGATGATTTTGGAACGTGTAACCTATGCAGACAGATCGTGCTGGAACCGATAATTTCAATAGAAAGAAGTTACTCCGTTCCGATGCAGTAAAGTGGAATTTAATTATATTTAGAAATTAGGAAAGTACAATTAACCTTGTAGAATGGGGATGCATGAAACGTTTTAAATGATAGTCGAATGTAACACTTCCAGTTTTGAAGCAATTCGTAATATGACCTGTATTCCGATTAATTATGACTCCATTTTCATCCTTTTCAAACCTCTTTAATGTCATTTTGACCTCATGATTCAATAATTTCTGCATATGTAAATTTAATTCTGAAATTGACATTCTGCATAGTTTATCACGTCTGACATATTCGCATATAATATTTGGTTTAATGACAGATGCACTGATTTTAAGGACATTTAATGTAGTTGAAATGATTAAGCGGGGTTAACATAATTTTATGGAGATATGTAATCGAAAGCAGATGAATTAATTATTTTTAAACTAGACAGTTAAAACTAATGATTTATTTATTCACAATTTCTTTTTTGGGCAATAACTTTTCTCAATGGAACGAATTGCAATATATTTTACATACTTAAAAACTTCATATATTTGTGTGCGTGTGTTGTTGTGGTATTCAGTATCCTAAAGCTCGTCTGTTACAACCCTACACGAGAACGTTTCTTGCGCAAGCCTTTTCATTACCCCATAACCCCATCTTACATCCTCCCTAAACTCCTTAGCACATTCCATCCTTGGCCTCTCTCTTCTGTTCTTATCCTCTTCCCTCTAATGCTAGTTTTACAAGAACCTCATGTCTTAAAACGTGGCCTATTAATCTATCCCTTCTCTTGGTGAACTTCCTCCAAATTGTTCGCTCTTCCCCTATTCTGTTAAGAACTTCCTCGTTAGTGATTCTATCCACGCATCTATTTTTCAGCATTCCCTATAGCACCACATTTCAAAGGCTTCTATTAGTTTTCTTTCTGCAATTCCTACCGTCCACATTTCGCATCCATATAACTACACACTCCATACGAACATTTTTAGCTATGATTTGCTAATATTCACACTTATATTTACCCGTAAGTGAGGCTTAAAAATGAAAATTCCTACACAGTATGTGAGGAAATTATAAAAGGATTTCATTCAGGGCATTCTCATTATTTTACGATTCCGCCTTTATTTTCCAGTCTGCGTCGTGTGATGATCAGCGAAGTACCACTATTTCCTCCTATCGGTGACAACTCTCCAGTCAAGAGCGAAATCCTTCAACGATTATCCTCCACTTCTGCGTTACAAAGGAGCACATTTCTCGTTCAAAGACCCTCAGGGTGACTCCGAGAATTAGCGTTTCCTTTTTACTCGCCTAGGCACCGTGGTCAGGATCAACGTAAAATATCTAAATAAGATCTCCTGGTTTTGCACTCTAGACCCTGTCTCTCTTTTTTTCATCTCCAAAAATTATGACTTTTAAATAACTTGTCCCTTTTCGAAACATTATTCACAGAGGTGGAGGGAGCATATTCCTCCCCAATCCAAATTATTCACTTAGTAAATTTGGGCGGGGTTTCACCCCTCTTATCACCGGTATTTTTGAACTTTCTCGCAGATACTGCCGTCAGGTTGTTGACGAATTCCAGCGTCTCAGACTTTCCATGCGGGCGTCTAAATGCTTGTGTTGCGCTATCAGTGAACTCCTTTCAATCCAGCTCACGCTGATCCCTTTGCCTACGCAACGCAAATCTGAAACAGTGTTCTTATCGCCACACAGTGAACTAGTGTCAATTGACAGATAAATGAAACGTATGAGCAACTGGATCACCTTATACTTAGTAGGAATAAATCAGTCAAGTGATAGTGAAATACAACAATTGTGAAATTATATTGTTACTATTTCTGAAGAGGTTCAAAAATTAGGGATGAACCTGTAATATTCAATAAATTCATTGAATAAAATGTATTATGGCTTGATTTGTCAAACTTAATCTTATTAATTAAAATTTTCTTGTTTCTCCCGTCGTACTATAATGCCTCATTTCCGGCTGATAGACTCTAACGGGAACTATTCACCTTCGTATCCTACATAACAAGGACGTCATATTTTGCACTAACTCTGAACTACAATTGCAGTTCGTTTCCTTTACATAGAAACATCAATCAGAAAATTATATATATATATATATATTCATATAATGCCGGTGAGGTATAGCGAGGTATTTAGAAAAATAGTATATTGAAGAATGGAAAGACAAACATAATGCGATTTAGGAGAATATCAGTTTGGTTTTAGGAAGAATGTTGGGAGAAGATAAGCAAAATTGGCCCAGCGTCTAATTTTAGAAGACATAAAAGAAATACCAGGCCTACGTTCATGGAATTTGTAGATTTATAAAACTCATTTGTTAATGTTAACTGGAAAACACTATTAAGGATTTTGAAGAGGACGGGAATAAAACATCGAGAAATAAGAGTTATCCATAACCTCTACAGACGACAGTCAGCAGGAATTAGAATTGAAGGTCAAGAAAAGAAAGCATAAATCCAGAAAGGAGTAAGACAAGGATGCAGTCTGTCGCTCATGCTCTTTAACTTATATATAGAACAGACGATTACAAAAGTTAAAAAAATGAGTATGGAAAATGAATCAAAAAGCAAGAAGAGGAAAAATACACTACGATAGAGGAGTCAAAAGAAGACTTGGAAACCATAATAAATGGCATAAACATGATCCTGGAGGAAGAGTACTACATGAAGATTAATAGAGGGAAAATCAAGGCCATGGAGTGTAGTATGCGAAATAGTGGAATAATAAAGGGTATTAGATGGGGAAGGGATATTTCGAAGGAAGTTAAGGAATTCTGCTACTTGTGCAGCATAATAACAAGGGATGGTAGAAGTATAATAGACATAAAGAGTAGGATAGCACAGGCAAGAAAGACTTACACAAAAAAGAGGAATTTACTTACGACTATTATAAGTATGTTATGAAATCATTATTAAAAATGTTCTTATATAGTGTGGCGTAATATGGGTGCGAAACGTGGACAATTGTAGTTGCACACAGAAAAAAAAATAGAATATTTTATAATGCTGTGCTGTGGAAGAATGATGAAAATCAGATGGATGGATAGAGGTTGTAGGCAGAGTAAGAGAATGGAGGACTTTCGCTACGATTAATAGGACACGCTTTGAGACATGAGTGTATTGTAAAATTAGCATTAGAGGGAAGTGTGGAGGGTGAGAACAGAAGGGGTAGGTTAAGTATGGAATACGATAAGTAGATTATGGAGGATGTGGTAGTAATGTAAAAATGGAAAGGTTTGCGCAGAATAGGTTAGCATTGATGGTTGCGTCAGACCAGTCTAAAAGTTTTATTCCTACAACAACCGCAGAGGTACCTTTATTATAATGAAAGCCAAATTTTAGGTAAGTGCGAACTCTGCTCAGTGACGTTAGTCGACGTCTTCTTACTCTACAAGACCGGTAGTCCGTCTCAAACATTAATTATAAAATTAGAAACAAATGCTTTTGATCAGAGCGTACCTCTAAAGACTATGAAATTAAATTAATATGAAAATTTCGACCGGACTGGGAAACTTGGAACCTCGGAGTCCTTACCACTGACCTATCCTTACTCACTCCCTGCCCTATACGAGCATTCTTTATTTGTTTCATTGACGTGAATACAGGTTCGTCTATAATTTCCTAAATACTATCTTCACAGTCTAATATGTGTATACTATGTATGAACTCATCATAGTGAAAATGATTTAACCTGCGAACAGCAGTAAATCTTTCAATAAAAACTCAGTTCTAAAACCCATGAAACTGAATTAAGGAATTATGAAGGAAACACCTTTCACCGGCAGTAGAAAAGCATAGTCACATTGAAATTTTCATATCTTCATTCATTAATAAAATTTATTATTTTCCTATCAATTAAACTTATTAACAAAACTGATACGATCAATCATAAAATACATTCAACTAAAATTATCTTAACAATTTTTTATTTATTTACCTGATAATCTTTCCAGTATAGAAATTAGGTCAATAAACAGAAAAATTTATCACTTGTGCGTTAATTAGTTTAATGTGTAATTCTGTCTGTTAATAGGCTCGTTTTTTTATCTAATTTGTATACTTCCAACACTAGATTTTTATATTTCTAAAACTGTGTATTTTAAGTTATACTTTTAACGTGCATGCAATCACGTACGCTTTAGGTTCTATTTTTTGTATTGTTTTTCAATAGCTAATATTTTCCATCTGATATTTTATCTCATAATCAAATTAGAGGATTTTAA
The DNA here is from genome assembly GCA_034510155.1 of Eucriotettix oculatus. Classification (NCBI taxonomy): domain Eukaryota; kingdom Metazoa; phylum Arthropoda; class Insecta; order Orthoptera; family Tetrigidae; genus Eucriotettix; species Eucriotettix oculatus. The sequence goes on along the minus strand of CM067377.1, from coordinate 28,145,264 downwards.
ACAGCCTTATAATTCCTGCAACAAGAACTCTGCGCCCTTTCCTGAGATTTGAACAGATATTTTCATTACGAGTCCCGACGGACTGAATCGTACCGTAGTATGGGCCACCGGAGACACATAAGGAAGATCGCAAGTTTAAGTCTCGTACTGTACTGCTGCTGTCTTCCTAGTAATAAAGAGAAATTGAGGTTCTCAAATACCCGTACATGTCTAAGTAGTCTAGCAAAGTACAGCGAGGCCCACGATGATTTTAATTTTATCAATCATCCCTTATTACAGATTCATATTTAATTTTACAGTTTTCGTCTGCAATGTTCATGACACATCTTATGAGAGATTTATATTGATATTTAACATTTTAATAACCAGTAATAATATCTAATGACTACATAAAAATTCAAATTAACGCAGAAACCAATATATTTTCAACGAGATGGTGAGAAATTAAAATTCTCAGATGACTTAAATATGGTATCCCATTATTTACAGTAGCCTCAAATGGTTTCAAATAATAGCTGATGGCTTTCTGGATGAATAATGATGTCAATTGATTGGGCTTTTAAATTTAAAAGTGACCTCTAACGTTGTAATTTATTCTAACTCGATTATACTGAATCTTTCTGAAACTTGTCGATAAAATATGAGAAAAATCAAATCATCCGCAAATACTACGGACACCTCCATTCTTTCGCAATATTCCTGCAAGAAGGAGTATTAGATATATTGTAAAGAAGTAAATTTTTATGCAATTAATTTGTTGAAATTTTATTCTCGTTTATGTATTTCCTAGACGAACAAGGGTAGCAAGGTCGCACCAGGAGGACAGCTTTCGTCCAGAAAAAAGGAGAGCGAGTCCTGAGAAAACAGATGTGGATGAGACTGGAAAGAAATAAGATTGGCGTGAAAGCTGACCAAATTTTAATATAAGAAAATGTATAGTTGCCTACGTAGCTCTTTGGAGATTAATGCGATGAAAGGAGAATGTAGTTAACATGGAGAAAGACGAAAAGTTATGGTGCGACGAGATGAAAAAAAGTGAAATGAAATTTTGGCGAATCCAAAACGCAGAATACAGAGTTTTATTTTTTCAGGAAAGTGAAATGAGAAAAAAAATGTTCGCAACGAGGAGGATTCTATTCTGGACATTCAAAGATAGGCATAAATTATTTTAATCAAGTACGAAATTTTATTAATATAAATTGACACAATAATATTTTTCCACCCCGAATGACCCTAAGAGAAAGAGTCCCTAAAGTTAGTTATTTGATCTTATAAAATTGTATAATCCAAAACTTTGTATTTTTAAAATTTTTATTTTAAAAATACATATATGAATTATTATTCATTACAATATATATATAGTTCAAACAGATACATTTTTCTTCGTTGGCTCTGCAACCCAGTAAGAATTTTGCGCTACCAGGACGACATGACACATTCCGAATTTGGGATGACACGTGTTCAGCGTATCGACTCTCCATTAGTCTTAATCCCAGTCTCCGTCACCATAACGACACAAATATCCAAGCACATGTCAGGATTTGAACCTGTGACCTCTGGACTGAGTCAGCGACGATAGCCACTAGACCACAGGAAACCAGACTAATGCTCCAACAGTATTGGTTGTGACAGTTCGTAATCAGTAATGTACATACAGACGGCTAACTTCTTTTTAAATGGTTCGGATCATAAAGATTATGTATCAGCTGTTATTACTAGTATCGTGCTATTTATATTAATGCTGTTAAGCTTTCAGCGACAATAACCCTAAACACAATTGATACCAGTACAAATATAACGCATAATTATTGTTCGCAATTACGTATGATACGTCGGCGCATAAATCCTTAGCATATTGAAGTTATGAAGTTTCATCACTAAATGTGATTATCATCTATTGAAGAATCTCACTATTGGGTTGGATAAACTGAATAGATGACGTATCTGCGCTATTACGTAAAACCTTTCTTTACAATCATTACATTAATTAAATTTTAATATTTAAATACCAAGGGTACTAGCAAAATGTGCAGAAGGAATATTATAAGTCTTCTACCATACCAATGTTATTCCGAGATCCTTCACGTCACAGGACTTTTGTATATATCTGGTCAATCGTTAAATATGAAAAAATTCACGCAAATCCCTTTACCAATCCCACTGGTGTCTTTAATTTAATAATACGATACTAGTAATTTCATAAACTGTCTTTAATATTAAATATTTACATTAATAAAATTATTTTAAGTAATGTAAAAATGTTACAACGATTAGTATGAAACCATAGAGAAAAAAACATCAGTGATGTGGAACCACTCAGAGATTGTTAGTTACTATTAACTCTGTTACTATTTACATTCATATTATTCATATGATTGTTTTTTTATTAATGTATAAAAACTATTATCTTTACAGATTCTCAGTTGTGCCAATTTCGATCTAATATATACAATATGAAAACAAAAAAACGTGATAATAAAATAATAAAATAATGTATATAATTTACCTTGCTACATGAGGGTAGGTTAATCCGTTTGATTAACCTACTTTAGCCGAACAGGTTGGGTTTAATTGAGTATCTGAGTGGCATACGACGTGGGTGTGTGAGGATTGACAAGCAGTGAACTGATTTTTGGAGGATTAATGAGGATGTGGTCTGTTAAGAAATGCTAATAAATTAGTGTCTTAGCAATATACAATATCTTTGTTTAGGTCTATACTAAGATACTTAACTCCATGAATTATTCAACAGAGTAGGAGGAGTGGCTAAGTAAAAACTTAATTAGTTCATATTTTGTACTTTTTTGTATTTGGTTTTATTTGTTTACTAGTGGTTGGAAGTTTATTAAATATCCTAATAGTATTATAATGAACACTCTTTTGTATTTTAGTTAGAGACTTCCCTTCCTTGTGTAAATTATTTTTATTTCTGGTATCAAAGCTATGCACATCTGAGTTTTTTTCTGAATAGGCGACTCTTATTAATCACAAATATGATTGAATATACTGGCAAGCAAGAGTAAATACTCCCATTTTCCGTAAGAGTCCCCTGCAAGGTGCTTTAGGTGAAACCTGACACAATATTTTGACAACTTTTTTCTGTAGATTAACTTTTGTCTGTCCCTGACGCATTACTCCAAAATATTATATCATAAGTCATTAAGGAGTGATAATATAATCCACAGGAAGCGCTTCAGCAACGTTCCTTGATAGCAAGACCAGAGATCTTGCTCCGCTTCCATCACTTCTTCTCTTTTCAAAAATACGCCTCCTAAAATAAGCACAATGCACTAATTTGAATGAAAATACTGTAAAACCTATCCATATATCTTGTCAATGTTTATTTTTTACCATCAGCAACCTCCTTTATTCATTCCTTTCGTTTTTTATGTAGTTAAAAATCTGTTTTCGGTCTATTCCATTATTCTTTTACATTCTTCACCTACAGGAGTGTCTTGTAACAGCTGTTGATCCTCGATATTCCTGTAGCTGTCACCACCATCTCACTTTATTATAACGAGATACAATTTGATTTTTACATTCGGTTGCAGTAAGTTAGATGTCTCTTACGTTTATAGTGAATTGTTAAAGTTATTGAGTGGATAGAGTAACTAAACAGGAAATTCTGAGCATAATAAGAGAAAACAGAGGAACATGAAGAACTCTAAGGAAAAGAAGAGATACATTAATAGGCCACTAAACGAGACTTGAGGGTCTTGTAAAATTAGCATCAGAGGGAAATGTATAGGGTAAGAACAGAAGAGGGGGGCCGAGGATGGAACACGCTAAGCAGATTAGGCAGGATGTCGGATGTGCTAGTTATGAGGAAATTAAAAGGCGTGTGCAGGATATGTTAGCATGGAGGATTGCTTCAGACCAGTCTTAGGACTGAATATCACAACAACATCTCAGAATTAACCCCTTTTCTTTTAAATTCCATGATTTGTCACAGAACCTTTTGATTACATTTCTCGAATATTACATTCTAAGTAAATTCATCCGTTGCCGTTTATTGTTTTATCATTATATGATTCATAGAGCCTCAATAATTGTTTTGTTTCAATCCAAATATCATTAAGAATGGTAATGAATATCTGTTCTTGGAATTCTCCTGGAGCTACGAAATTTAATTGAATAATCTTTCTTTCCTTGATTTAAATAGCGCTCTTTCGATAAAATATAAATATTCTGGATGTATCGTAATACTTTAAAAAAAATCGTCTAAACTAACCGTATAAATGTTATGAAAATGTTTTAATACGTTTTATAAATAAATCAGATAGATTTTCATGCCCGTGTAAAAAAACTTGCATTCCATTTATTTTTGCAGCATTTCAATCGTCGAAAAGACAAAAAACTTCCTTATTCGACTTCATTTAAATTCACCGTCTAATTAGGCAGCGCTCAAATGTAATTAAGATAAAAAATTGTACCCTCGTAATGGCCGAACATTAAAACGTATGCCTTTAGTTGACAACATCGCTGATTGGATTGGAAGAAAAGTAAGTGAAAGAGTTGAGATGAAACGGAATGAGAATCAATGGAGTGCGCACCTAAACGCACATGTGGTTCGACGTTCCCACTCAATTTGCAGTGAGTAGTTTCAAATGTACAACACCCAAATATATGTATATATATATATATATATATATATATTGTGTGTGTGTGTGCGTGCGTGCGCGCGCGCGTTTGTGCTTTGGTGTACGTTAATAAATTGACAAAAATTTGCATGACTGTTTCAAGTTTAAACACATTGAGCATAGTACTTGTTAACAAATTGAGTAATAGCTGAGGACAACAGTTAAAAGTAAAAAAATGACGCTAATGTCAAAATTTTATTTCGAAGGATGATTACTTCATGGTTAAATAGTGACAATGCATTTGGGGGAAACTGTAGTTCTCATTTCACTGTTTTAAAACGAATTTTTTAAAGATTCAAATTAACCATAAAATAAAAGAACGCTTCCATTTTTTATATATATTTATATAGTTCATATACGTCAATCAGAAGAGAAGAAGACGTGCTTGAAAGTGGATGAGTGAAAACGTCGTTTGTGATTCGCCATAAGATGTCTGATACGGAAAGTTACCAGCAGTTAATTGTTTGGTTTCCCATCAAATCTGAAACGACGACTGAGCCTTATCAAATGTTACCAACCGTTTGTGGTGGCAAATATGTCCTAATTCCTGAAAACAAGTCGTCTGTAAAAAGGACCCAATATTAAAAGCTAAAAGATGCACGAAAAGAAAGTATAAAGAATCATTTATTTACGAAAGTAACGTGTAAAGAAGTGTGTTGAGACAATTGACCTTCAATAACTGAACGTATCATATCAGAAAATTATATATATATAAAAGAAACTATCGACCCAATGCCCGACTTACCTGATGCAGGTTTTCTAGGATTTATCCCAGCATCTATTTAGGTAAAACATCGGGTAGGATCCTTAAACTATAGCCCGGGGGCCCTAGTCAACCCTTGGCTACCTTGCTCTACATTCCGCATCCCCCTTTTCAACTCCCTTCTTATGCTATTAAAGGGGAGTTGCCTGTTTCAGGAAAACCTTCATGTAGCCTGTTAACCCCCCCTCCCCCAAAAAAAACGACGATATGCAAGCGCTTCGTCCCAGAGTGACTGCGGGGCTCACCTGATTATGTCAGGAATGCCTCGCACTCTATCTGGGTTTTTTATCAAAGTTCTCACATGCCGAGACACTTTCACCTATTTTGGGAGGTATATGTACTGGAGTCGAAGACCTTTGGCATATGACAAAAGTTGTTCACTGACATTGGATCAGTCGGTCAACTGCCTCCTGAAACTGGTAGGGACATGAAGAAGGGAACGCTCCGACCCCACAGAAAACTCGTCTCCCGTCATTCGGAAGGGCGTGATCATAGTACCCAATGCCCGACCTACCTGATGCTGGTTTTCTGTGGTTTTCCCTGCATCTCTTTAGGTGAAACACCGGGTAGGATCCTTAAACCACAGTCCGGGGGCTCTAGTTAACCCTTGGCTACCTTGCTCTACCTTCCGCATCCCCCCATTTTATTCTCTTCCTATGCTATTAAAGGGGAGTTGCCTGTTTCAGGATCACCCTCATGTAGCATGTTAACCCACCCCCCAAAAAAAAGACACTTTCGATGCCCCGTAATTTTGTTAAAGTGGGTTAATTTTGGCTTTTGCAAATATATATTATAACTAAGGTAATTAATTCAATCTGTATTAATATTATAAATAAAATGCAAACGATGGATAAAAGTCAGGAATGTAGTAATTTAATTTTAAAGCGTTTCGTCCCTCAACTTTCGGGATCTCCTCAGTTCTTTCTATGAAGAATATATAATGAAAGAGACAAAGTTGAATACAAACAAGTAAATAAACTTGGTATATTGCCCACTATTTGCATTTTATTTTTAAATATAAATATTGATTGCATTATAATTTTATGTGTTTATGCGTGAGAAACATCTGTAACCAGGACAATTTCGTTAATCTTTTACGTAATTGTATGTGAAATGTTCAGGCAGACTGACGTTCGGGGCGGAGAATTGGTCCCGACAAAGAAAAAAAGAGCAACCATTCAGTCTGAGCCAACTTGCCTTTGTTAACTCTATATCACGCTGGTAACACGGGTAAAAGGAATGTGCAAGCTTCGAGAACGTTCCAGAATGAGCGTTATTAGGGGTAGTGATCAAGAGATGTCATAGTGTCTGCTGTGTAATGGTAGGTGAATCTTTAGTGGATTATTTTAGGACTTGAGATGGAGAAGTCAGAGTGCAGCGGAGCGTTGGCGAGAGTTGTCAACATATAAAGTTCCGCAAAGTGCGGAGGTGTTCGACAAAATAACCACGTAAGAGTCTGCAGAAGCACGTGGATCAGTCCCGTGGATATTCTGGAATTGATTATGCTAGTGAACATCATCATCATCATCATCATCGAGAGAGAGAGAGAGAGAGACAGACAGACGATATTTTGTGAATGTTTGTGACGAGTGCTATAAGTAACCTGAAATGCAACATATATATCGGTAAAATCTGACCTTCATTATATAAGTAAATCTGGAACTCTTTAAGTAATCAGTGATAATAAGTGTCTGTGTGAATCTTTGGAGAAATTGCAGAATTTAAAACCCTTAAGTTGTGCACTAAAAGGAAAATTGATCAGTGTCAAAGAATTAAGTATTCAAAATTATATGAAACCATTTACTAATATGTGTTGTGTTCCAAATTTTCTATCAATCTGGTGGCATAGTGTATCAATTAATCCTGATAGAGATTTCAGTTGGTTACAGAAGGATTTGCTCTACAGTTCCAAAATTTGAGATTTCATAAAATATTTGTTATCATCCATTTCGATGGCACCTAGCATCAGGTACATTCTATAACTAAACACATTTTTTGTGTTCAAATATTTATAAAAATGTTGATTTTAATTTTGTAAATGATAATTTTTTTAATTATTTGAGCACTATCGTTACCCCTAAATAAAAATGTTTAATTATTTTACAATATATATAATGGAACCATTGCGTGTAGGAAAAATTGGCAAATGTAATGTTTAATTCTATTAGGGAATATAAGTATATTATGTTTAAGTGGAAGTTGACAGCCGCTGGGAATGGATGGGCCGAGCCTTATGAAGAAGGGTTGTGCTAATGAAACATTTGCCCTCGCGGAGGGACAGCGCGCTCTAATTTGGTTCGGGGTACCGCAAACAGGATCCCGCAATTGGAAAATGTGTTCCGAAACGAAGACGAGCAGCCTCGAAATTAATCAACCTTAATTGCTCCGTCTGCACCTAAGGAGCGCACGTGGCTTGTAGTTGGCTTCGTTTTCCTTTCTTAGGGTCCACATGTGAATCCAAGCGAAACTCATCCATAATTCATCAAGGAAATAACAATTCAGCGCCGTCCGATGGCCGGCTCATAATATTAGCACACCAAATCGATCAATTGGAACAACAGCTTCAGACTGATTATTTAAAATTTGAAGTTTTATTATCATTTTCGGTAGCTTAAGTAAACAAATATCCTTTAGGAGAACGACATTTTTCCATTATTGTCTTTCTTCTAAATTAGCTATACGCTCATACTTGACATTCAATTGAAGCATTTCCATTTCCTTCTGACTTGTACACAAATATACTTTTAAAAGAACGAAAACTTCACATTGGGGAAACAATTTCCACACTCCTTTATTTATTGCCAAGAATATTTGTTCTACATCCGAATCAGTAGCTACAATTACTGGTACTTATGTAAATTTACATTTAAAATCAGATATATGTGAACGCAACTCAAATAATATGCAAAATGTGGCCATCTTGAAACCGCAATTTATAAGAAACTGTAATTCTATTTTGAATTTAAATACTGCCACAATAACATTAATATTTTATATGTATTTTAAAACTAAAACCATTTTAAATGCTTAATACATTTTTGTAATAATTTGTTCAGTTTCTTTGAACATTTTTCAAAATGTTTGCATTGAAATAAATTTACTTTATAGTCTCTGAAAAAAGTGCATGTAGATGAATGAAAATTTTCAGGTTTATAGAAGACATCATCTAAAACGTAGACCTTCGTAATTTATTGGTTAGTTTTTTGTGAAATAATTTTTTATTAATGTTTACAAATGGTACTTTTTCCATATTTTGAACCTAATATTTCTATTATTTATGAATTGAAGACATTCATTAAGGTGGAGGTTTTTTGGGGGGTTAAAGGCTGCATGAGGGTGATCCTGAAACAGGCAACTCCTCTTTAACAGCATAGGAAGGGAGTTGAAAAGGGGGGACGCGGAAGGTACAACAAGGTAGCCAAGGGTTGACTGTGGTTTTACCCGGTGTTTCACCTAAAGAGATGCAGGAAAACCCTAGAAAGTCTGCATCAGGGTACTATTCTCACGCCCTTCCGAAAGACGGGAGACGAGTTTGCTGTAGGACCGCAGCATTACCTTCTCTGTGTCTGTACCAGTTTTAGGTTATAAACATTTCCTGAAAATTTAGCTTTATATCTCATATAGTTCTTTTCCTACAAAGCATATATGAGATAAAACTTACGGGAAATTCAATACAAGTTTGACCATGAATATTTTGTTCACCATTCTTCATCCTAATGAATTCCAGGGCCATATTCATCTTGCAAATCACCTTCTCGTCTTGTTTCTTCCGTTTTAGGTTCCTTTTGGTAGTTCTTGCTTCTTTGGTGGCTTGTAAACACAATTATCTGACTCGGATACTCTCCTCTTGCCTATTAGCACGAGACTATTTCGCATGTTTCCACCGGGATTCATGCCCAATAATTGTAGCGCAGAACATATGGTTCTTTCGTTAAAATATGTTATAGGATCCAACACACCCATTTTTTATGTGTTGATACCTAAAAATACTTGTTTTGGGATCCGTTCCCAAAAAACCGTGGTTGAAACACTCATTTATATTTCGAGTTTTCCCATGTAAACAACGTTTCAATAAACTCCTCTCACTCAATTATGTCATATGACAGAGAATTTTTATGTGCATAGACATCACCTTTTTCCACTGTATCTTTACATTCACACATGAATGAGGATCTTCATCAGTGTGGGAAAAAAGTGACCCACACTGTATTTCTAAGTGCCAAACCATAATGTAAATACAGTGTGTCAATTTCTTCTTTGCTTAGGCGACAGTTTCTTTCCTTTCATCTCTCTTTTAAGTTTTCGAAGCCGCGTACCTAATCTCTTCTGAAAATGTCCTACACATTCCAGTTTTTCAATTTGTGTGTCATCACCATAAGGTAAGAAGTAAAAACTGGCATTTCAAAGGGATGTGACCGGCTCAACAGAATATTTTCAAATCTTTTTTTAAAAACCTTCTAGATGTGCCAGACAGACAAAAAATTATCAATTTATTCAGAAAATATTATCAATTTTGTTTAAGACAAAAATCGAAAAATACGATTTTTTCCTAAACAATTCACATGCACGTGACATAAATTATGTACCATAAAATATGGCGTTTCCCAGAATTACAGACATTTTTGAAAAAGTATTTTAAGGAGTTCTAATGTTTGACATCATGGAAACGGAGGATTCTCACTGCGAGCTCATGATACCTATTTCTCAATATACACTTTTATTTTCATTCTGTTAAAATTATAAATCTGAATTTGTGATATCTATTAAATACACGAAGTGTTCTATGTTTGAGACAGTTGAGAACTGTTAAATATATATCTGTATATAAAATTCCGGTGTGAAAGGGTTCGTAATTCTTCTCCTCCTTGACCGATTTGGATGAAGTTATTATTTTGTGTATTTATGTGATTTTCGGACCATATGTTTTATATATTTTTTAATTTCTCTCATAGAAAACATGTAATTCCATATTTTCAGCCTTACCGTTTGAATAATCTATGTCACTAATATTTACGCAAGTTCATTGCGTCGTAGCTTGAAATTGTTTGAGCATTTCGATTTCAGATTGCTGAGTTATGATATATTCATTGTATTGTAACTGCTGGCCAACTGAGAAAATTATTTATCGATTAATTTGACATTGAAAAAATGAACTGTATTTGAAATAACTTATGTGCATTGTTTGAATTACGTTTTATAAAAATCTCCATTCAGCGTAATTCCATCTAACCATTATAAATAGAACACATTATTTTCAGTATTCATTTTAGCGATTTAGATTATAGGCCGCATCAAAAGATAAAATTTCAGGAACGTGACGTTCTCACTTATGGCTTAACAACGTCGTGCCAATACAAATGAATTCCCGTACAACGCCGGGCACCCAGCCAATATATTCATGGCTTCACTGTGGTGCGTGGGGAAGGGGGGTGCGCAATAAAGATTGTAACTGACAGCCACTTAAGAGTCGGTGATAAATATTTTAATATTAAACTTATAAATCAATTAGTATATATGTTTTTAACTTAATTTTAGAACTTCATTAGTTTTTAAAATTAAGAAAAATCAGATTAAAGGCCATAATACAATAACAAAAAACAATTGCAACCTCAGATTATCACTAACAAGATCTTCACATCGAACAGAAGCTTTGAAATATGGTGAAGTTTTGTGAGAACATAAAAAAAATCTGAGAAAGTCAAAAGATTAATTCGAGTATATGGGGGGAGGGGGAGAGAGAGAGAGAGAGAGAGAGAGGAAGAAGGGGGAGAGGGAGAAAGTAAAAGATTTTTCTTGGTGGTAGACAGAGCTGAAGAGAACAGTAGGAGTTACTGCGTTGCGGGGAAGTCTGTGGCAATATTATAGTTTGTGAAGCTCTCCCATTAACTGGAACAGGATCTGAGACTACCTGCAACGCCCTCGGACAAAGCAGCTGCTTCCACCTTCAAGCAGAGCAACCCTTATGAAGTCGTGCAATCGATTGCGGGAAAACATCAATGGTTAGGTTAAGACTGAGAAATCTTTTCTCAAGGAACTCATGGTTAATCTCTGAGAGATTGATAGTAGTAATTATAATATTGTAATGTTTTGAATTTATCAAATCGTATGGAAGGCTATTTAAAATTTAATCGTTTAGAAGGAAAATTATAAATTTTAAATCAAAGTTTTACGTGTCTTTATATTATATCCTCAAATAATTTTTATCAGCCGCTATAAAATAATTAAAATCTCCTTAATAATAATTTTTTTAATATTTTAAGTTCTGAAAAATTAAACTTTCTGCCAAGTATTGCCATATTTACCTACACAACAATCAAAATTGATAAAAAAGCACTTACAATTGCTAAAGAAGACTATATATTTTATGAAAGAAAGACAAGAATGGAAAATTGTTGACTGGGCCAGGAACTTGAACTCCGGACCTCCCGTTTTCCAGGCGGGCACCTTACCACTGAGATAGTCTAAGGACCGATTCAACATCGCTCCATTCCTGTCAACCTACGCCAGGCTCACCTACAATTCACTAATCACATTCCTCACAACCTATAGAGTGTCTTTCTCCGGTCAGTTCAGCTCTTCGCCGTTACCTGATTTTAGTCCTCAGACCAGGAATGTTATTGGCCACCAGGAAGTTTTTACACTGAAAACAACAAAAATGAATATAAGAGTTTAATTCAAATCACAGCATAGAATGGATAATCTAAAGCAGGGCGTGGTCAAACAATCACTTTTTCAATCACTCGTCTTTAACTCAATTATTCAAAAACGACTACTCGGTACTAAACGTGATTCGACTCCACGCCTAGCACCAATTATTTGTGACTTACTCGTTAGCCTTTATTAAGCCATTTTAGCCTCGTGGCTGCCAAACTTCGCAGTCCACGAAACACTTATTACTTCTCCATTAACCCACCAACAAATGTCAAATTTCAGTGACGTAAACTAATCAAACACTTAACGCCGACTTTAATTACTTTTCGGCGTATCACCACCTAAATCAGTGCTTGATTTGATAGCCGTTTATCAGCACGTGGCCGGTGGATACACGGGCCTGCACACATGCTTTGAGAGCACATTCTGGCGTCGACTGCATACCAAGTTATTTCCTGACTTACGCCATATTGCTCAAGTATGGTCACCTGACCTAATCTACCAATCACAGGTCTGTAAAATCCCGCACAACGTCGGCCATTTGCAGTGCCTGAAGACGTGAAACTGGAATGCACAGCGTCAACGTCATTCATACAACCATTGAATCTAGCCGCAATTCGCGAAACAAGTCGCAGCTTGCATACTGCAATACCTGCTTGCATTGATTTTGGCTGGGGTTGTAACTTTACATGTTACAATATATAATTATTGATGATATTAACACTTATAAAAATGACCCACCTGCTAGCCTTAGTCCTGAGTTCATTTCCCGGTCCTATCGAGAGTTTTCGATTATTTAGTTTCATAGTATTTAGAGCTGAGATTTATTGAAAGACATTTCCTCTGTTCTTGAATTACTCGAATGTACGTTTGACCAATTTCATAATAATCATTTTCATTGAAGTCATAATATTGTTTTAGTTTTCAGATCTAAGGTTGGTCTGATGCAACCCTCCTTACTGAGACTATCTGCAACACTCTCGGACAAAGCAGCTGCAAAACTTTTTTCCTCACAACTACCACGTTCTCAATAATCTGCTTATCGTATTCCATACTTATTTCTCTTTTCTGATCTTACCCCACACACTTCCCTCTAATGCTAATTTTACAAGATCCTCATGTCTTAAAACATGGCATTTTAATCTATCTCTTCTCTTGGTCAGCGTCCTACATATTGTTCGCTCTTCTCTAATTCCGTTTAATTATTCGTACAATTAGGTCGCGAAAAATGTAATCAGTACGGCGTAGGCAAGTCTGTGTTTAGGTCTATACGACAACAATAATTTTTCATTGTTGCATGCTAATTGTAAGTTTGCCTAGTGGTAGATTAACAGAAAATAAATTTACTATGTATGACATTGCGATGAATAAACATAATTATGGGCGTGGAGACATTTTTCTTACCAGAAAAGAAAATAGTGGAAATACGCCTAAGAATAGAGATTAACCACGGAGACAATCTATAATAGTACTTCACTTTCTTATGTGAATCGAATTGATTTTACGAGGCGCCATCACTTCACTTCAATATATTTAGCTTTATTGACATTTCCATTAGTCCTGCATTGACGAATTAAAATAACTGAAAACACAACACGCACGCTAGAGAGCACAAATACATGCATAAACAATGGAAATACCATTTCTTGGAGCTGTACGATGAGGAATCTGACCTTTCGTCATTCACTATTATAAGTTCTGATTGAGTGTTTTTGATTCGTATGTGATCCAAAGACATTTGATTGTATGTTCGAACAGATATCCAAGCAGGCAGATCCACAAAGAGGTTCCTTAAAACCGTCAGTATTTTTCTGGGAATATCCTGAAGCTTGTTTTTACATGTACTTTCAGTACCGAGCTTCTTTTTATTTATAAGATTCTGATTTTCGCAAAATATTTATGATGAAATTTACAGAATTATGGAAGACTATGAAGAGGTTAAGTTGGTGGAAATGAAGTTAGAAACAAACAGAGACCGGTTAACAATTATTCTGAAAAGTGAAGCAAGATATTATAGGCATACAAACATAAGAAAGGATGGTGTAGTTACTACGAATATGAGGTGTTTCTACGAAGGGAATTGACTATTCAATCAACAGAATTATGAATTTGATAATATATACTTATATATAATTCAGAATAATATTTTCGTTGTCTTCGAAACGTGTCATAAGACCAATGAAACCGTTTATAGCAATTTAACGGAGCTTAAAATAAAATTAATGAACGTTCCCACTATTTAACTCCAAATTCTCTCTCCCTTCGACTTAACAGATATTATCCGAGTTAATTAACCAAATGAGCATTTCCTGCGCTATCTTATCTCTTTCGAGTTACTCTTCCAGTGTGGACGGTTATATTTTGCTAGGTTTCTCTCGTCGTAAAATAAGCCTATTAGGGACACAAATTAAAAGTGGATTAAATACTGCAACAAGCCCGCGGAGGGAGATCGCAATTCTGATTTAACTTTAACGGGATATTCGGAACCGCAAGTGCGGAGAGCATTATGAATTCAAATTAATGAGGTGAATAAAGAAGGTATTACCCTTCTTAATCGACACCTCATTAATCTATACTCTGCATTGATTGTACAAAAAAAGCTATGAGATCCAAGTGTGTTTAATCACACTTAAGATTAAGTACTCTGATCGTTGTTTCCCACGCTAAAATTAGGTCAAAATATTTCGTAAAACGCTTAAGGTCCCGAGTTTGCCAAATGAAAAACCCTTCGTGAAAATATAAGTAATAATATCCAAAGTTACGAAAAGTAATATTTTATTACAATAAACTTAAGTAAATAAAATATACGAATACCTTAAAATAGGAAGCAGCATCTAACAAATAAAACCCCAACGTGTAAAGTTGAATTAAGAAGATAAGTATTAAATTTATTAGTTTGTAAATTAGGTTTTGCAATGGAAACGTGTCTTACAGGCGAGCATGTGGTTACTTCACTGTAATGAACAAATATCGTTAATTAAATTTTTCCTCTCTTAATTCATTAATTTCATAGTTAATTAATATTTTATTGTAATATCTCAACAATTTTTTTAGGCTAAGTAGTCAAGGATTATTGGAGAGTCACTAAAATATTTGTTAATGACTTTCAATATTGTGGCCAACAATTAGAAATTTATTACAAATTTCGTCCCTAAATTCAAGGGCCTCTTTAGTGGTTTCAAAAAATTAATAATTAAATGCTTCATATGATAAAATATAAGTTCAATAAATATAAGAACAGGCACATAAATTTTAAGATATTTAGCATTGTTATAATTCATAATTATACACTTCAAAATTTGAGCTTTAATTATCGCGTTTCAATGTAGTCAGTTCTTTGATCTGTTTTCTTGCATTGTTTTACCTCATTTCGACCCTGTGTAAGCAGTCTAATTTTTTCTGTTGGAAGGTTTCTAAATTCCATTAACATTTTTTAATTATATAAGCAACTAAGTTTTTTTAAATTTATTTATTTGGTTTGAAGTTAACTATATCTATGTATTTATAATTATTTTCTTCTAGAAATAACTGAAGCAGTCCGTAAAGGTAGGTGATAATTATAATTTTAAACAATTCTGACATTTGTTCAGTATATTGTAATTTATTTAATATTATTCAGATAAGGATAATTATAATTATTTAAAGTAAAAAGTATATCATATAACTAATCATAAAAAATAAATCGTTGGCCCGGCTATTACTGACAGCGCCACAAATAAAATTCTTGTTTTTCAAGAAACAGTCGTTTTGATTGGTCAGATTTTCATTGCCTAAGATTGATTGGTAAAATTTGATAATCTTTGAGAGTTTATGGGTGAAACATCTCATAGAGACACGAACAAAGTGTAGATACGTAAATGATACTTTCGAACATAATATTTTTTTCAATATTTTACTATTTCTTTATTGTTAGTAGCCCTTTTTTATGATTGAGTGCATGTTGCTTTGCTATATTATCACTTACTCAACTCGTGCGTTTGTGACACCTTAAAGCTAAAATTGTATTTTATGTACGGTGAGAACACAATTTCATGCAATTATTATTATCTCTTTAGATGTAATACTTAATCAAATGCTGATTAAAAATAAATTGATATTCGTTTAGCAATGTAGAAGAATCGCGTTTACTGGAACTCACAAGATTATCAAATCCATTTATTCCAAGGACCGGAAGGCAGGAAATAATGCCACAAAAGTTTCTATACCAAAACGTATCGCAATTCAAGCATAGTAATAAAGTAATAATAACTGAAGAACAGTTCCGATGGTCTAGATTTTAAATTTTTGGAGCCACCACAAAAATCTGCTCTATGGAGAAAAACGACTTATATTTTATCACAGATCCTGTTTAGTTTTGGAAGAAACTGTAGAAATATAACTGGATTTTCCTTAATCGCCAGGCAGTACCAGTTCCAGAGCCTTCTTCCGTCAACAAAGGGCAAATCCACAACCAGACCTGCAAGTGTTAGAGTGGAAGAAGGAAAACTACTACACAGAACTTCCAGAATTGCTGAGAAGATGAAACAGGTTCGTCACGAACGTGAAATCTCTGCTAAAAGTAGTTATCCCATTAATTAACCCTGAGAACCCTTTGAAATTTAAACAATCATCCCCTTTAACAAATATATATTTGTAAATAGTGCGCAGAATCCAATAAAAATTGTGTTTTTATTAATAAAATTATTATTAATATTATTAAAAGCATTAATATTATTTACAGGGATGAATCAAATAATCTCATTTCAGAGAATTTGAGAATGGGTAGTCGATATGTCGATGAACTCTAACTGAAGATTTTTGACTAGGACAAGAGACTCATTAATAGGATGTCAAGAACTGCAAGATGACGTCTGAGAATCAGAGAATAAACAGTTAAATGTGTATTAAAGTACCTAAATAAAACTTAGGGACTTAAATATTATTGTACTCAAGTTTATGGGTTAATTATTACAACGCAGGAGAAAGTTTATTAAAAATCAGACTAGTACCTCGACATCGCACTAGGTAAGGTATTTCGTAGTCGATGATCTCAAATATCGCGGCCATTCGCCAGCTGCCAGTAAATTATTTCGGGCCAGCAGTCCTAAACCGTTTTTATCCCGCGTTAAAGAGGAGAAAGCGTTTTCCTTTCGAGAGTCGTGCTTCAGGGGTGAGCGGTAAACAAGCCGAGGTCATACTTTTATATCTTCTCTCCCCCTCCCCCAATCGGTTCCACCAGAAGCCCCTGGAGCAAAGGAAATCCTGAATTACTACACCTCTGAGGTCGGCACGCCGTCGTCTCCCCAAATCAAAGTGAAAACTGAGGAAATTACTCGCAGATTCAGACCCTCGCCTTCAGGGAAGAAGACACCACCGTTCTTAACGACGCCGTAACTCACAGCATCGCGCTGCGGCGCTGGCTACGTCCGGAAAACCGGGTACATCAGCACAATTGCACTCTTACACACTCTCTGATAGAGTTATTGCGGCAGGTCACAACAAATTAAATGTTCAACACAGGAAACAGACAGTTCACTCTCTTCGATAAGTTGAATTAAGTAGACCTCTACTTGCGTGACTGTTCGGGTTCTATCGTCATTATCAAGTCACTCATTACAAAACGAATTTCAACTTCCTTCCCCATAGATATTCTCTTCAAACACCTCCTCTATAGACACCGGATAAATATAAAAGCCTAATTAATAACACACAAAGCCCGTCCCAAGATTTCAAGCCGAAGCATTGATTACGATTAAGATCATTCGGTGAAACCATTGAATTCTTCCTTTAATATTATCCAATTTTTAAGATTTTTAAATGTACATAAACGTTTTTGGACACACAAATACCCACTAAACACAAAAAAGAAAGTGCAAGCACAAGTCAGAGATAATCATACGAATGTTGATGAAATGGCAACAAACGATAAACCATAAAACCTACGACGTAAGACTCAATGGGCTCCATGTTAATTTAGCCATACTAAATTACACAATTGTATGAAATGAGGTACATTAAAGGTATAAAAGAACTGTGTAGGGTATTGAAAGTTAACTGCGACCCAATATGGGAAATAAAGAGTGTGAAAATGCAACAAATATCCAATAAAAGGGGAAAAGGGAAGTGTCGTTAATTATACAAATAACTGAATTTTGGATTTATTAATACTGCAATTGAGTAGCACTCGGTGGCAGTTACAAAAAATAAACTTAAAAATAAAATATGTTACAAATAATAATTGCACTAATATAATAAAAATTAAATTAAATCCTAACAAAAAAGATAAAAAAGTACCCATTATTCATATAGTGTTTCGTCGCACTTCACTACACTTCCTAATTCTTCCCTGAAACACGTTGCTATTGGCAGGGAATGTTTCGAAGACTTCTGCGGGTAAATTGTTCCAATCCCTTACAGTCCGATTTAAAAATGAAAATTTCCCAATGTCAGTTTTAAAGCTACACTGCCCAATTTTACAATGATGATCCCCTGTACTGAAATAATTTACTTCTAAAAACTTCCCAGGATTGTTGGCCTGCGTACGCTTTAAAAAGAGCCCCGAGATGTAAATTTTGTCGTCGTTTTTTTAACATATCCCCCCTAATAGCTCACTTTCCAGAGGAAATTTTTAATGAAAGGTCTGATAAGTTCTCGAGATCACTTATCTAAATATAATCACATATATAAACGCAATAGTGAAAAACAGATATTCACATTGTAACAAAAAATTGATAATTACCCTCACACGCTTTCTAATAAAAATGTCATGTTTACGTTGGGTATGGTAAAATTAATTTAATTATATTTAATAATATAATACTGAGGCGGAATATATAAAAAAGAGGAAATAAAAGTTTAAATTTAATTCTAAGTTTTAATCTTAATAAACATCAAAATTATTTACAATGTTTTAGAGAATATAAAAAGGAAAAGGACAATTCATTAGCATTTAACTTTAATCTCAGGGTATTCACTGTGGGGTGAACGAAAAGCGTTTATTTGTTCCCTAATGGCAATAAGCCTGGCAAATGTGAACTCAAAAGTCAAAATATGGGTACGATACCGATAAAAATGCATATGTTTCTATATTCTGGTTGATTGGTTGCTGCTACTAGATGGTCTCCGTCTGCTGTCTCCCTTACTCTCCTTCCAAGTTGCATCTTTCTTAAGTTTTTCCGCCAATTTCTCTCCGTTTCCCCGACAGCATCTGTTGACAAGCTCTCTCCGCTCTCCAGACAACTTCTTCTCTGCTCTCCCAATCTGGTAATCTCTTCCTTCCTAACTTTCCCCCTTCGTCACTTCGGTCGGACGCCACACTATCCTCAACCACCAATCAGACGTTGTCCAACAAAGTCTTCTATTGGCTTGCAGTTCGACAATTGCAGCCAATAGAAAATTCTTTATCTTGGAGGGCGTAAATGATGCATTGTTACGCATTTAGCCGTAGCATTCCAGAGTCTTCGTGGGCCTTCCGTTTTTTTTCCCGGCCGATCCTCCAAATCAGCTGCGCCCACAACTGAATTTTCTTTAGATGGTCCCTTTTCTCAATGGTCTGCTCTCGTTGCAAAAGAAGGAATGCGCCCTGAGACTTCCCACTTTCAAAACGGAAAGGGTTGGGTCTTTTGTTCGAGTTTCGCCACCCACGCACAGAGAAAGCCAAGAAACAGCAGAATTTTATTTACAATTTAATCACGCGTATCTATTACAAATATGATATAATGCTTTCTCGGATTACATATTTTATCCGTAGTTTTTAATATTTACGTCGAGGTAGATTACAACCTTTGACTTCTCTTGATTCTCAGGTGATTTTAGGTTCCGATTAGTCGCGAGTTTGTTGACCCTCCGACGGTTTTGCCACATGCACTGAATATGGGAATACCAAATTTCTTCCTTGCTAATATCTCCCATGTCGGCAGACGGCTGCGGAATCTACGGAGCCAGGATAGCGTGACGTCATCAGGGGACGTCAGACCGCTCAATGAATGGCACGTTTAATGTAAACAACTACAAGTAGTAAATAATTACAACTAAATACACATTAATTTCTTCACATTGATTATCAACAAAGCTCTTTCGAATCTATGATTGGAATAAAATACTACATTAAAATAGCATTTCACATTTAATATGTTTGGTGCTAAACGTTCTCGTTCTTCTTCAGCGTTTATTGACAGAAATTGATTAGGCATTCAGTATTTATATATTTTGTCGTGGGTTTTATGTCTAGAATTGTCATCTCTCCTAAAAATCGTTTTGAATTTATAAAATAAATAAATTAATGTTACTATCAAATTAGACAAATCGCATACAAATTAATTTATAATATAAATACCACACCATTTTTTGGGTCCAACGTACTATTTAATTTAATAGTACCAGTTTATACGTTGATTTAAGCGATGTTATATTTATTAACAAGCATTAACTATATAATTAGAGAATAAAATCTGATTTCAACATCTAAAACATTATCATTTTTCCAATGAATGTTTCACAAAAATGATGCTTGGAGGTTACAGAATGTTTGATATTGGACACATGCTCTTTGATACTGATAATAAGTGACCTCTTTCACTGATTCTTATATGATTGCTTTACATAGTTCATTAATTCTATAAAAATCTAACCTTAAAATTTGTTTACTTCAAATTATTTGAAACAATAGAATGTTTCTGCAAGTAACAATAACTAAGCATATATGCGAATGTGTTATCAATTTCTTTTTTCTTGTTAAACAAAACATAAAAAGAATTCATGCATAGCAATAAAAACGTATGCCTTCAGTTTCATTTAAATTGTGTATATTTGATAACGTTAACTGGAACAAACTATTAAGGATTTTGAATAAAATGTCTAGAAAGATGAGTTATTCATAACGTCTGCAGAAGGCAGTCTGCACTAACAAGAATTGAAGGACAAGAAGAAATATAATTCAGGAAAGGAGTAAGACAAGGATGTAGTCTGTCACCCATGCTGTATAACTTATATATACGACAGGCGATGAAGAAAGTTAAAAATGAAAGGAGAAGAAATGAAAAATAATCTTTGGTGATGATATTGTGGTATTAGGGAAGTCAGACGAAGAAATGAAAACCATAATAAATGGTACGAACGTGGTCCTGGAGGAAGAGTAGAACATGAGGATCAATGGAGAGAAAACCAAGGTGATGGAGTGAAGATGGGCAATATTGGAATAACAAAGACGAAGGAATATTTTGAAGAAAGTTAAGGAATTTTGTTACTTGGGC
Source organism: Eucriotettix oculatus (assembly GCA_034510155.1). Taxonomy (NCBI): domain Eukaryota; kingdom Metazoa; phylum Arthropoda; class Insecta; order Orthoptera; family Tetrigidae; genus Eucriotettix; species Eucriotettix oculatus. Next base: position 28,123,980 of record CM067377.1, on the reverse strand, counting down.
AGCCTAATATCTAGGGATGGTAGAAGTACAGTAAACAAAGAGTAGGATAGCACAGACAAGGAAAGCTTTCGCAAAAAAGAGGAATTTAAGTACGGATAATATATTTAAGAATACTAGGAAATCATTGCTAAAACTTTTCGTATGGAGTGTAGCGTTGATTTGGTGCGAAATGTGAACTACGGGACTTACAGAAAGAATAGAAGCTTTCGAAATGTGGTGCTATAGAAGAATGCTGATAATCAGATGGGTGGATATAATCACTAACCAGGAAGTTCTAAGCAGAATAGGGTAAGGTATAACAATTTGGAGGACTTTGACCAAGATAAGAAATAGATTAATAGGCTACGGTTGAAGACATGAGGGTCTTGCAAAGTTAGCATTAGGGGGAAGTATGTGGGGTAAGAACAGAGGAGGGAGGCCAAGGATTGAATACGCTAAACAGATTAGGGAGGATGTGGGCTTGCGCAGGATTGGTTAGCATGTAGTATTGCATCAAACCAGAGTAAGGAATGAATACCGCAACAGAAAATATTTGATAATGATACTCGATTCACCCTCCGCGTTTTGGTCAGCGAATTCAGCAGAGGATCTGTAGAGGCAGATATCTCTCTCATAGGATTATTTCATTATTATATTATTATATATTATATAATATTATATAATTATATTATATAATTATATTATATATATATATATATTATATATATATAATAATATATATATTTATATATTATATAATGTATATATATATAATATATATATAATAATTTATAATATATATAATATAATGTATAATATATATATATATAATAATATATTATATATATTTAATTATAATATATTTAATTATAATTATAATTATATTATATTATATTATATTATATTATATTATATTATATTATATTATATTATATTATATTATATTATATTATATTATATTATATTATATTATATTATATTATATATATTATATTATATTTATTATATATATTATATTATATTATATTATATTATATTATATTATATTATATTATATTATATTATATTATATTATATTATATTATATTATATTATATTATTTATTTATATTATATTATATTATATTATATTATATTATATTATATTATATTATATTATATTATATTATATTATATTATATTATATTATATTATATTATATTATATTATATTATATTATATATATTATATTATATTATATTATATTATATTATATTATATTATATATATTATATTATATTATATTTATATTATATTATATTATATTATATTATATTATATTATATTATATTATATTATATTATATTATTTATATTATATTATATTATATTATATTATATTATATTATATTATATTATATTATATTTATATATATTATATTATGTTATTATATATTATATTATATTATTATATATTATATAATATTATATAATTATATAATATTATATAATATTATTTATTAATAATTTGTTAACGTAAATAATAAATTAGAGACAAAAATGTTCCTACTGTCATGGAACTAGTTTTCCGTCTTAACTAGTCTCTGGAATATTCTTTTATCTCTACACCCGTGATTGTTGGTTTTGATCCGATCTTCCTTCCTCGTATATGCGAAGCAAGTTGAACAGACAATACTTATTAACTTATTTTGCTTCATCTAGTGCCGAGAAACAGAATCAAGGTTTATTAGAATTTTATAGCGTTGAAAACGTGTCACCTTTGTTTATTACCCACGAATATCTCGTTCAATTTGCATTAAACTTAGGTTATAAACGTCCTCATGTTTCCTGCAATCATATCTCTGTTTGCAGTTACAAATTTAGAGGTCTTTGTATTTAAAATATTTGAAATTTATTGCAGTGGTCGCTAGAGGGCTGCATTGTGCCAACACGCTCCCAAGAGTGCCTCTTATCTAGACACTCATTCGTGAAGAGGCTTCGTTTATATGAGCCTCATTTCCCGTAGGCAGAAATCCATACTCGGGGTGGCTTTTGCCTGTGTTTACTTTAGATTCGTTTATTTTCATAAAAGAACCATCTGCTATTCAGACAATTATCACACCGCAACTCTGGAGTCAGCAGACCGCTGGCTTTTGCTTAGTGCTTTATCGATTTGAACGCCAGGGGAACTTACCGTACTCGGATAGATTGAAGCCGCGACCATTTCTTACTGGTAAAACGAATCCTTCTTTTCGTAGACACTATGTCCGATTGCTAAAACCTCTTGAAGAGGATGGCGTTGCACGCCATCAACGTACGCGAGTCAAATTTAATGTTCTCATTTGCGTACATAAATGTAATTTAAAGCGACCAAGGGATCAGATATATTATACACTAAATATTCAAATACATTTACTTTTGTTGTTAATTGGCTTTAACATACAAACGAATTAAAAAAAGTAAAAGTTCAATCAAATGAGACTGCGAAGAAGAACAGAGTAATTAACAATAAATTAATCCTGACGGCACGTTTAACTATAAATTTCACCTGTTTGTCTTAGCTCTCTCACAGATATGACAAGCGAAACAAATTAGATTCGGTGAAATCAAGGTGCTGTGTGTAGGCCTGTAACAGATGGCGTGAACAGCAGATGGTTCTGAAACAGTTTCGGGGCCTGAAAAATTATATGCAAATTGTTTATTTTAGATTAATGTTTTTGCATTCACAAATGTTGCTAGTGGCGTAATTTACAGATTTATAATTATAAAAATATGTAGACAACAAAAATATGTATCGAGGGGTGTGATAGGGAGGAAGAGACTTAACAAGCCAAGAATTTGCAGAGATTTTGAAGAAGAAATGACAGTGGAGTTGAAGTAATTTGATAAGTTATAGCTAAGGCAAACTAGAAGAGAGAAGGAGAGAGCAGTTGAGTTATTGAGAATTGCGAGACAAAAGTTGCTCGTTGGACGTCGAACGGGGGGGTAGGGGGGGACGTGCCCGTGCCCGAATTAGCCCTCAGGTAGTGCAGAACAAGAAAATTTACCGGGCTTATGGGCTGTGACCTGGCAGTGTATGGGGCTCGTGGGCTGGAAGATGGAGATGTGACAACACGAGAAGTAAGAGCACCGAAGGCAATACTTCTGCGTTTATGTACCTTTTTCTTGCAGTGCTACTGGTTATAGGAAGAGTGGAGGTAAATCCAGGGCCTGGAAATATTTTGGCTGAAGCTAAAATAGACTGGAACGTGCGCCAGAACTTTAAGAACTGGACTATCTTGTAGTTCTTGTGGTAAATGGTACCACTTCAACTGCCAGAAGATAAAGAAAAATGTTATCGTGCAAGACGGCTGGACTTGCAAGATATTCCAAGGGAAGGAGTGAGATAGGTGCACTGCAGAGAAAGCTGCTACGACTTCAGGCGAGTTTGGAAGCATCAGAAGAGAAGGTGAGGCGGCTGCGGGAGGAAAATGCACGACTGCTAGAAGAATCCAAAGCGAAAGCAGTAAATAACGAGAGAATCGTAAATGAAGGAGTTCCAGCACAGGATGGAATAAGTGAGGAAATATCCTGTTTGGTTATAGGGGACTCAGTGGTGCGACACGTGGGTAATGATAACCCAGGCGTTAAGGTGAAATGCTTTCCTGGTATACGTACTGCAGAATTAAAGCAAGAGGTCGGGAGGTCTGAAATAATGGCACCAAAGACAGTGATTGTTCACGTTGGCACAAATGATTCAAGGAAAAGGGTCGACTACGTGCAGAGGGACATGTATGGGTTGGTGAGATGTTTAAAAAAATTTTATCCGGCATCACATATTGTTATAAGCGGAGTGGTGCGAAGGCGCGATATGCACTGGAGGAAGATTGGCTACTAAAATGAGGCGTTTGAGTGGGTGGCCGAGTGCCTAGACGTCGGTTTCGTCGATCCTAACTCGTGGATTATCGGCTCTGATCTGGGTCGTGACGGCGTCCACTTAAACAGGAGTGTTGTGGCGTCACTTGGAGGACTGTTCAGGCGAGTTGCTGCTAGCGAAAGACGGCAGGACTGACGGTTGGAACGAACTGTGGCGACCGGCGACGACGGCGGCGGCGATGGTGACGGCAAGATCAACGCGGACGGCGACGATGAATACGAGTGTCGAGAAGGTAAGTCGCTAGTGGTATTGCAGGAAACTGTCGCAGCATTTTAAACAAAAGCATGGAATTTTCAAACCTTATAGATATACATGAACCGGATATGTTCATTGGAACTGAATCATGGCTTTCCAAGGAAATAGGTGGCGGAAAAATACTTACGAAAGATTATGTAATTTATAGACGCGACCGCGGGGAAGGGGAGGGGAATTTTCATTGGAATCAGAAACGTATTAAGCAGTGGGGAAAACTTTGTAGACGTGGAACAGGAGATAATAGGGGTGGACGTAGTAAGTACAAGTGTTGAACCGACAAATCTAGGATCCTAATGGGCATGTTTTTTAATATCACCGAAGTTAAGTAAATTAAACCATCCTTGGAACATGGGCCGGATAACCAGATCAGAAAACTCCCCGTGCTGCACGACAACGAGAAGATCCGAGCTACAACTGACTCTGAGATGCAATACATGAGAAATAACGCCGAATTTAATTAGTTTGTTTTCGAATAATGTTATCCAGAAAACAATTCTGTTCCTCATTAGACGACGTAATACCTTGATGAAAAATAATTATCATTTTAAGAATCTGATGATTTCCTCCCTACGAGGATTATAAATAATCATAGTTGAACGTCTTTTATAAAAATATAAAGATTTATTGCACTGTATTGTGCAAATCCCGACGGTATTGTTTAAAACACATAAAATGAAGGTTCAAAATTTGTATAAGCTACAACAAGAAACAGAAATATATAAATAAAAAGGAAAAACAAGCAAAACATGCCGCTACGTTACTTCAATAAAACTATGCATTGTTATTCTGAGAACTATTAATGGCGTTCTACGTTTCTTTGTATTTTCCCTCTCTGTTTTTAAGTTAACTGCAATGAATCAGAAACTGTTTTCTAATATCAATGACTCTTTAAAAAAAATTCTGTTTTCAACTTTCACTGAATTTTATTAGTACCAACCCTATTATATTTCAAGTAATCTCTATCATACTTAGTTAGTAACTAGCACGTCTGCTGGTAGAACATTCCAAAGTCTAATTACATATTTAAAATTTTCTCCATCTGTACGCCTATTCTACTGCTTAATCTAGCACTTATGATCCTTTTTAGATAAGAAAATTGTACGTCAAAAAAGCGTATGCAGAAAAGTAAGAATATTGAAGACTATATTTTGTTGTAGTATCCACACTAGTCTCATGCAACCCACCATGATAACGTATCTTGTGCAAGCCGTTTCATTTGTACGTAGTTATCACAACTCACTTCCTCCATAAGCTGTTAAGCGTATTCCATCCATGGCCTCCTTCTTCTGTTCTTATCCCACACACTTGCCTCTAATGCTAATTTTACAAGGACTCGTGTCTCAGAACGTGGCATATTTATCTATCCCTTCTCTTGGCCAAAGTCCTCCAAATTGTTCTCTCTTCCCCTATTCTGATTAAAACTTCCTACTTATTTACTCTAACCACCCATCTGATTTTCAGCATTCTTCTGTAGTACCACATAAAATAAATATAAGGGAATAAATATTGCTACGAACAGAATGCAGAATTGTTATAAGGAGGCAAACAACAATTACAGTGTTGATAATTGTAATGACGCCTGGAGAGTTGAAAAAACCTAATGAAAGAAAGAAGAACGTTGATCATCCTGTGCCGATTCCTGTATTCTTAAAACGGAACGACATCTATACTTAAACGTAACTCATATTTTTAATTCGGACTGCGTATCTGCACTTGTCTGGTGGAAATATTATGAATGTGTTGGATATTGCATAAAATTTAATTTATAAACAATTATAAAACTAAAATTAACAATTTTTAATATAATTATTTATACAGTTGAGGAATTTTACAAATTAACAATAAAGTGAATTTAATGCTCCTACAAATGTTCATGAGATTCCACATGGTGTGTTGACATGCGCAGTAGGTAAAGGACAAGGTGAAGGGGAGTATTGTCGTTTGAGGAGGTACTAGCTCTCCAAGTGGCCTGGTGAAACGCTACTATCATTGTTGAGGACATTGTCTTCATCCGAACGTGTTATGAAGAATATGGCTGCATCTTCTTCACACACAGTTAAGGATACGTTTCTTGACGTACAACATATCTGGAACTGACAACAATCTATTTCCTAACGCCAATATTTTTCACAATTGCTTTTACTATACCAAGATGTATCAACAATTGCCGGATTAAAAGAGAATTGATGTCTTCCCCTACTACGATTTTGGCAGAGTTGACCACTGCGCATCGTCTTTACACACAAGTAGCTATTTTCCCTCAACTGCACCTTTTTTAAGTTTCACGCTGTAATTGAGAATCTCCACGTTACTCTACCAAGAATGATATAGAAACAACAGACGTGTACCTAATACGTAGCTTGTAAAACAAATTATTTATTTATTTTTTAATCTGTGAATAATTTGTCTCAGGATTCCTTTTTATAACAGAATCACGGTTTTATAGGGCACATAAACCAATTGGACTCCATTGATGCAATGAGGGGTGTATTCTTTAAATTATTTAGTACATAATTGGCCAATTTTTTTTGTACATCTTTATAATCTTACACGGTTGCTTTGCAAAACTCTTCTATTATTATTTATTTATATCACGAGTGGACTATTGCTGGTTTTCTTATGTTGGTCAACGCCTTATGGGCAGATGGTATGGTGACTTCTGCAGCTTCCTGAAGATCGGGCACGTTTAGCTGTCTCCTATATCAACTACCTTAAATATCAATCAAATGCCTTTCCATTTCGTAGTCTAGTTCCATTCTGTGCCGAACGCTCGGTAAATCACATCTCACTGTAATACTTCAATCACATCTTGTTTTTAAAATCACCAATCACAATAGTTAAAAAAAAATAGGAATGAGGTTCAATTTCAATGACAAATACAGTTCATTATATTTTTACAGGTAGCCGCAGCGACGCCTAAAACAAATACGAATAAGCATATAATTCAGACAACCAACGCAATTATCATCACGTATCAGCTAATGCAATCAAATTAGTAAAAGAACTCAGAGCGACCATGTAAATGATGACAAGCGCCACATTTTAAACACACGTTTCATATTGTTTTATAGTGTTTTAACCTCTTCTCTTCACTGCGCCATATTTCTTTCCCTACGATGAAAAGAGCTTGGTTCAGCAACAACACTTTAGGGATTAAAATGATCGAGTGCAACGTCTTTGCAGCAGAGATAACCTGAAGGGTCCGAGAACACAAGCACGACTACAGAAATGAATAGACATGAAAAACTGCCGAGGAAAAGCACCTCTGCTTCAATGGCGTATAGCAACGGAAAGTAATTGCTACGCCAAAGGGTCTGCGCAGTGAAACGGTAACGACACTTGGATGCTATCTCGGAGGGCAGCAGCGGTGAGTGGCTGGCTACGCCAAGGAAGATTGCCAAACGTGGAATAGCTTTTTATTAAACTGTACGGAGGGACTTCAGATATATGTGATAGGGCCTCAACCACCAAACTTCTCAAGCATTTGTTTAAACAGAGTTTTACCAACTCCGACCCTGGAGCCACATACGGCAAGCAATATCATTCTATCTAGACAGTACAGATAGTACAGTTGAGATAAACGACTATGTTAATTAATTTTATGCTTACAATGTATGAATATGTCTCCAAAATACTTTAAAAAGATTACCTCCCTCTACCAACACCAGCCATAATAAAAAAAGATCTAATATAATCTGGGAAATAACACCTTTTTATAGGATTTAACCGACACCAAACATTGGTCAATAGAGAATGTATAGACCATTCAATAATAAAGTTAATTAACACGCAAATAAATCAAACGAGTTGATAAGTGTTCACATATTCGAATGTTTTCCTCAATTTATCAAAACGAAGAGGGCAGATTCTAATAATTATATGAGACCATTTTCTTACTCATTATCTGTTATTACTTTATTTTTGGTAGAGTAAAATGGCTCTTGAATGATATTATGGACAGGATATCAGTTTTCTTTAAATAAATGAATGCTACTGACAAAATACTTCGAATAATTTGAGTATTACTGAGAAAAGTGGTAACACGCTTGAACCTTTATCAAGAGAATAAGAATCAGCAGCATTAATCTCGACATGACCTCTACGTCTTACGGATTTTATTTGTAATGCAAATTGAGAAAAATATAGAATTTGAAGAATAATGTTAAAGCAATAATGGTAGTATTATTTTTAACAGTTCAACGTGGTTGTTTTTAATTTCCCCTCAGTACTACGAACAATTCAGGATCTTCACCTACAGGCTAAACGGCCTTATATTAAATATTCTCGAAATATTTGAGTGTGTCACGTGGTCAGGGTAGCTATATTCCTGATCATTATGACGATAACATGCAAATTATGGTATTGTAATACTAAATGCTATGGTGTGAGGAGGACCAACGCAGCTTTATCGAACGTCAAATTGATTGGAAATAATTGAGTTTACTCTTTGACCTTAATTTTTGGCGAGAATTAGAATAAAATAAAATAAATTGCTTTTTCAGATGTATACAGTCCCTTGTAATGTTCCAAAACCATTACGAGTTTCAATACATTTATAATTAACTGTTGAAAACTAATGACCTCAATTTTTCCTATGTAACATCTACAAACTCTATTTAAAGATGATTGACTTCGAATTTAATTTTATTAAAAATGGGCGCTAATATTTTCTAAAGTCTATTTAAAAACTCAGTCTACATTTATTTTTGAAGATGTGACGAAAAGATAGTTCTGTAGTGAAAATAAATTGCTGATAGCTGTACTATGCTATTGCTATACAATGGAATAATTTTAACTATAGAGCAAATTAGTGCGGTGGCATCGCGATCGCTATGCTTTATTTTAAACAAAATATTTTTGTATAGAATCCGAAATATATACAAAAGAACTTCAAAAAGATTTAAATCGTTGCGTTTTAACTGAGGTTTGAGCAGACGTATTTAGGCCAGTAAAATAAGGAAGGAAGGATTAACCAAAGGCACAAGATATAATTCTAAAAATAATACTAAAAATGGAATCCATTTTTCAATGAGGATACGTAGCGTTCCAAAATCTTCTTAATATAACGTCTTTTTCGCAATTAGTGTTGCTTATGTATAGTTTAAGGAAATAATTATCCACTAATTACTTGTCAATACTCAACCGCGCTTTGGATAGATAAGCTAAGATTTGTAGTCCTCATAACCGTAGATTTTTTCTTGCCTCCTACGTTATAAAGGCCATACATAATTTAGTAACTTTCAGGAGGTGGCGCCGACTGGAGCTTTCTCTCGCAGGCATTTCTTCCCAATTGATTTCGGGGCTTACATTTAGGGATGCCTCGTACTCTCTGGTTTTTCTATTTTAGGAGATACCTGTACTGGGGTCGAAGACCTTGGGTATACGGTAAGAGTTGTCCTCTGATCCCATTGGATAAGTCAGCCAGCCAGCTGCCCCCTAAAACTGGTGAAGACACGAAGAAGAGGAAAGCTGCGACTATATAGCAAACTCACTTACCGTCATTTGGAAGGGCGCAAGAATAGTACCCAATAGCCCGACCTACCTATTGCAGGTTTCTTTGGGTTTTTACTTTAGGTGAAACACCGGGTAGGATCCTCAAACTAAAGCTTGAGGACCGAAGTCAACCCTTAGCTACCTTTGTCTACCTTCCACATCCCCCTTTTTCAATATCCTTCTTGTGCAATTAAAGGACAGTTGGCTTTTTCAGAATCATCCTCATGTAGCCTGTTACCAAAATAAATACAAGAGATGTCTAAGGGATACCAGTGGGATTTTTCTCTCGCAGGTATTTCTCCTCAGATTGACAGTGGAGCTAACCTGACTGTGTTGCCTCGTCTTCTTTCTGGGGTTTTCAAGGCTTTCACTTTCCGAGGCACCTTCATGTTTTTAGGAGGTGTATGTACTGGGGTCGAAAACCATAAGCATATGGTAAGATGTGTCCGCTGATCCCATTCGATCAGTTAGCCAACTGCTTCTAAAACTCGTGGAGACACAGAGAAGGGAATACTGCGACCCCACAGCAAATTCTTCACCCATCATTCGGAAGGCCGTAAGGATAGTACTCAATACCCCGACAAACGTGATGCAGTTTTTTAATGTTTTTCCTTTAGGTCTAACGTCGGGTAGGAACCTTAAGCTAAAACTTAGGGGCCCATGCCAACCCTTGACTACCTTCTTCTACTTCCCACATTTCCCCTTTTCAATATTCTTAGTATGTTATTAAAGGGGAATTGCCTGTTTCAGGATCACCCTCATTCAGCCTGTTAACGTATGCATCTTTACAACACAATGCATGTACTGGAAAATGAAATTAAATAATACTAATTTTTAAAGTCTGTTTCTCAGAGACAAACCGAGATTTTTATTTAATTCGTACATCGTTTCGTCCACAATTTTGTGACTCCTTCAAGTAAACACATACGCAAATTTCTTCTAATGATAACTGTATATAAAAATTTCTTGCCGCCAACCAGTACTGAATCACATCCAACCACAGTGATTTAAAAGTTAATAGCAAAAATAAAAGATTTTAGGAAAGAGAAATAAATTAAATTAAATATTATACTTTCTCAAGTAAATCTAAGGAATATATGTAGAGCTGGAAAAAAATTCAGTAACTCAAGGTATAGCGCACATTTAATTTAATTTGTCTTTTAAATTGCACATCTCAATTTATTTAGTATATATATAACAAATTACATTAAATAAAAGATATATATATATATATATATACCTTAACCACTTTTGTGTGCCGCCTAACATGCGATGCTACCAAAGTTATTCAATTTTTATTTTATTATTTTTAATTTTTATCTAGCTTAATTGTCTGTGCTAAACGGGCGGCTGATACAAACATTGCCAGGTACAGGTAAACAGTTCTAGGGAGAAGCTTCCGTTTAAAGATAGCCAGGTTCCCGGAAACAGCCTTTGTCCCCTAAGCACCATTTTGCGTCCACCAACTAGGAAACATTTAATAGATTTGGCTGAAGGGTGCCGAGACAGTTTCCACTAATTAAGGGAGCCGTAATGAAAAAGGGAAAGGCGAGAATTTTGCACAAAATAAGAAATGATCATTCTTGGCTGTGGCTGGATGGAATTAAGGACCAGTAGCAGAGCGACTAGAGAAGCAGAAGACCACGTGGCAGAAAGAACCGGGTGTTGCTTCAATTCTTTGGGCAGCGACTCTTACTGGTAAGCTGTTCTTTTCTGGGAGTATTTCAACGATAAATTTAATTCTTTGTCCACAATTCCAATTTTTATTCGATTTTCCAGCCTAAAAGAGGGTAACCTTGGTGAAAAGAGTAACGTGTTGAGTAGCTATGCTTTAAACTTAGATTATTTCTTTTATAAATATATTTTTTTCTTTTAATTTTTAATAAATGTAATTTTATAAAATTTTAATTTTGATTTATTTAATTTAATGAATATATAAAGAGGACCAGCCACAGAGAATACAGACGACTTACATAATGTTTTAAAAAGGAAAATGTAGACATTTACAGCAAAGGAGACATAAAGCATACAGGAAACAGATATAAAGCACATCACCAGACCTTCAATCGCATTTTCCAAGCCGGACGAGATATCCCCAAGTTAATCTAAAAGATTTCCCAACAGTAACATGATACGCGATATATGTAGCAGCTCAGAAAGGAATGAGGGTTCAAACGTAAGAGTCAAGAACATTCGTAATGCTTTCCAAGTTGGAAATTAATTTCTTTGCTGTCACAAACAGAATACGTTAATTACACCATGATACTGTAGAGTTATTAAAGTACGTAAGTATAAATTTAATACATTTTGAGCAGTAAAATCCTTGAAAATATATGTATATGCTCTTTGGGGGGAGGGGGATACAGTTACAGTTTTGACGTGCATAATGTCTCACGAGCAAATATGCATGCGCCCAGCTGCCAGTAGGGATTTATCACCGCAACAGTAAAACATCTTTAGGAGGCATCCCATGGGGCCTTGTAAGTATTACAGCGCCATCAATTCACCTCCCCACGCAGCTGAGATCGACGGCAATACATTAGCACACAAGATGGTGCTCGCGCGTACCAAGCTGTACGTCTGTGCGCAATCCCGAATCCGAGACCAAACTGCAGCAACACGACTGGCTCACGTCTATACAAGAACTCCTGTGAGTCTACAGTCTCATAATTCGCACATCTTTGGCTGACACACTCGTATATATTTCTGAATCGAAGAGAAGACAAAAATTCCATTTTCAAGTATTGTATAGGACCTACTTTAATTGTTAGATGAGCATTTTGCGTGCTGCGAATTTACCGTGCTCAATTAGTGTCATGAAGATCGCAAAATTACATGCAATTTTTTATCAATAAGTGGAGTAAATCCCAAAGTAATGTATTTTAAGTAAGTGAAGAACCTTTTTTTGTACTACTCGGAAGGTAATTTATCAGCATTTTAATTTATGAGAGGAGCCTGTTCCCTGTCGTGAACTCTTGAGGGGTTGCAGCATCGCTTGTGTTTCTGTCAACAGACAGAAAGCTTATTAGGATGCTTAGACACGTTACAGCATACTTCTTATCTGCAGATGGCTCGAGCAGACTTTTGCACACGTGGGGGGGAGATAGCACAGCGTTAATATATTTCTGTCACATGATCAATACCTGAAGTTCCGTTATGCCCTAATCAAATTGTCAGTTTGTCACTCGCTACCGTCTACTCGATCATCTCACGCGAAGGTAATGAGAATCATACTGTAATAAATCACGTGAAACATAATTTATTCCTTATTTTAGGCCAGAGAAGATTACGTAAAAATATATTCTGTTAGTAAAGAGCTCATTAAATTTAGGATATATGATAAAGTTTCTTTTGCAGTCGGTGATTGCTGAACAATAAGGCTGGTGTATGTTTCATTTATTGGACGCAAGAGAAATAATTCTGATCGTAAAAAAATATTAATTACGATCGATCCAAAATACATTGTATTGATAACTAAAATATAATAATATATAAGAACTAAATTGTAATAACAAGACTTACTGTATTTTGATCATTATAATACACAATATTGTATCTGGAACTTTTTTTGTAGCACATATTTTGTCGCTACTTAATTAGTATTAGCCTGTCAACCAACGGCGGTGTTGCTGACTTGGGAATGAAAATTCACAAAATATGAGAAATTTTATCTGGTTGAAATTTATCTGAAGACTTGATCTTCGGGGGAGAAGGGATTAGTTATATCACCATTTTGACAGAGAATGAATGTAAACTATCGTTGATTCTTTAGTGAACACTATTTTTAAATGCTTAAACTTGTCTTATGGTCGGATATTTTCCCCATGGTTGAACCCAAGAAATTAGAGAATTATTATTATCGTTAAGTGGAGCGACGTCAGAGATTACGTCATACAGCTATGGCGCAAATGTTAGTTCTTTGTTTAGACTTAGCTTTAATTTACAGAGGAGCGTTGATAAACTGCTAATGTGTAGAGAACTGATTTATGTTAAGCTGAAATACTTTTATTTACCTTCCCATTCATTTCATATCAGACTGAGCCACAGCGAAGCGTTGCCGGGTTTAGCTAGTGTTAAATAAATAGTGCTTGTAGAAAGAGATTTAATGATGCTTGATTGTGTTACTAACGAGTATAGCAGTACAATATATAAAAATTACCTTTCTTCCTTAATTGCACAAAACTAATACGTGTATTTGCTGCACAATAATGCGTATAACGTTTTTTAATGTACGATATTTAAGTGTTCTTTCTATTACATTCTAGATTCCGTGATTTATTAGAAATTTAAAATTGGGATACAAACTTATCTTAAAAAACTGTAATAATGCAAAATGATATCTTCACACAAGATTGTACCGAAGGAAATTCGAGAATTCTTGAAACACAGATCATTTTTAATAGATGTAGATACGCCTGAACCTCAGTAGTTCTCTGTTTTGAATGAAAAAGGTCCTTTATTTGCCCATAGTCACGCCCATTATCGTTACATACAAAGTTTTTTCTTCCTTTAAAAATTTTGCACTTGAATTTAGCTTCAATCTCCCTGTAATAGGAATCCAAAACTTCAGTTAACGTGCCAAATCTATTCCATTAATTAATTTATGTTTTATAAAAATCTGTTTCTATATTAATATTATAAATAAAATTTTGATTATTTAAATATTAAATTATATTTTAGAGCGCAATTAAATTTTAAATATTACTCATTTTTCTGTCTGGATAAGATCTCAGTTTATCATTGACTGTATGAGATAAACTTTTTTTCGTGTTTATACGAAGTTAAAGAGTTGTGTAATGAGATTTATATATATATTCTAAATCTTTGTATGTTGTCAAACCTATACCATTAACCCGATTTCGAAATTTTGGTGAGTTGCAGTGCTCACTCCATAGCAGGTTTACGTCCCATCCTTCCAGGCAATAAAAGGCTTCCTTCCCTTAAAAAGTTGTGAAAAGTTTTAACAGAAGGTATACAGAGTTTACGAATTAGTTCAAGCAGTTTGTTTTAGGTGGGTATCGATTCGTTTCACACAAATCTTTGAGTCATGTACTTAAAAATGGTTCCCCTATTTTATATCTATATTTTAAAACACGCAAGAAATTGTTTTACTCATGTCTTAAACTACCTAGAATATTTATGACTCCCTTAGTGACCAGGATTATACGGTAACAGTTGTTACTCCGTTTAAGTACCGGATGTACTTTGGACTCCCTGAACGTACCGAGATTATTATAGGGACTATTTTTTGACTTTTTAATTTACGACTTATCTTTGGCCTTCCTCAGTTTAACTGAAAAAAATTTAACTCGTATAAAGTACTTGGAATATTTTTCGTTGTCTTAATGCACCGGAAATTTTTTAATATATATTAAGGTGACGTGCTAATTTAATATACAAGGAGAATAATTTTCTGCGTTATGGGACCGTCAATCAGCATCTCAGTTAATTTGAAGCAAACCTGAAATCAATATTGGCAGGGTTTCGCCAAACAAGGGATTATTGCCAATTAATTGACGTCTTGACCGAGAAATTAGAAAATAATTAATTCGATTTGCGGACAAATATAACTATATATATATTATGAGAGCTGTCTCTCAATCAATTAGCTCAAAACTTTCATTTCATTGAAGACGGCGATACTCAAATTCATGATTAAGCATGGCTATGGAAAACACTTGAGCCAAAATAAATCTGCTCAAGTTTTTGATCCAAATTTATGAGAGCTGAGGCAAGCCTTGATAACCGTTTGTCGTAGGACAAGAGAGATTTAATTTGCCCGTGAGGGTAGCCGGGTGCGCTTTCCGTCCTCATTCCCAAACGCGAACTGAAGACAAAGTGGATCCTGAAACTTTATAAAACTCTTCCACTCCTAGCAGGCATTCATCCTGTGGCATAATTTAATTCCACGATGCGACCTAGAGGGGTTAGAAGAAGGCAGAGAGGGAGTGGATTATTAAACACATCTGTTTGCCGGGCTCCACCAACATCCATCACGAGGCGCCTCAGCTAGGCGTAAAATTGTGTTTCCGCTTTCCGTCAGTGTGAAGCAAAAGTCGGGAACGTCTCTATGACGTACAACATAAAGGTCTTACAGTACTCGGTTGTTTCAAAAGCCATTTACATGAGGGGTAGGTTGTTATTGGACTCCACTCAGTTCAATCTAAATACGGTGTCAGCTGTCGAGGTCCGAGTTCCGTGCTCGGACAGTTAAGTGCTTCACCTTTTTCCTTAAAAATTATATCTGCAGAATTTTTTACCTGTGCCGCGTTTTATTCAAGTGAGTGACAGTTGCTCCTGCATATCCTCACCACCGAACCTCTACAACTCTCCCTCTTCCTCTCCCTCCTTTAAGTGAAGAGGGTAAGGCCGGTTCAATATTGGGGCCCTGAAACGCATAAGCAAAACATTAGATTCAATCCCACATAATTCCTTCACCCGTACAAATATAAAGTCTACTCATAAACTATTTTGGGTTTCTGAAATTTTATTTATGTGATATATGTTTCTTAAAAATTGAAGTTAAAATTGCTCACTAATTAAAACGAGTAATATAACTCGACGCGAGTCCGGAAATTCATAATTACAAATGCATCCGAACTTTTATATTGTTAGTAAATTCTTATGTACACAAAAGTGCGACATTGTGGTTACTATTATTACGAGGAAAATGGTTTATGATAGTAATATATTATGACGTCGATCGCGGGGGAATAGCTCTTTTTATTTTGCCCTAAAACGGAAGTACGGTATCATTTATTTATGATCGCTTCCCAGAAACCTTATAACTCGTAATTGGTTTTGAACAGATCCCGATTTCACACGTTTTCAACAATAGATGGAGTGAGAATTCTCGCTCTCATGCTGACAAAATTACGCTTATAATAACTCAGTAAGTGGAATGAATGGTATAGGGACGCCTAATAAGCGTTATGACTCGCAGTTGGTTTTCACGCCACCTTTCTCACGGCAATTCAATGGATTTATAAATACTTACATTAATATCTCCTTAACTCTACAAGATATCGAAACAAAACATACACGAACATTTAAGTTAAAATTTTCATTGAAATCCGTTGAGCCGTTTCGAAGCCTATTTCAGACAATCATACGGACGGACAGTCAGAGAGACAGACAGACTTTTCAATTTTATTTATTGGTATTGATATGCCTCACTAACAAGACAGTTCTAAACTGAATAGGGGAAAGGCGTACTATATGGAGAACGATGACCAAGAGAAAGGATAGATTAATAGGCCACGTTTTAAGACACGAGGGTTTGTAAAATTAGCATTAGCTTTGTCAATGTAACCTCTCTGGTCACCAATAACATTACAGTTGACGCGACCTATACTGAAAACTTTTTAAAAAGTCCAACTTTAGAACTGTTAATTGAATAAACAACACCGTTTTCATTTTCATTTAAAAATAAACAGACGATAATATTCACAAAAATTACATGCAAATAAATTCATATTCTAATAATTGTTGACAGTTTCAAATTATGGAATAATATTTTTTAATTTTTAAAAATATTGCTGTTTTTTATTCTGTGAGCGTAAAAATATTTACATTAATTGTATTCTATTTAATTAAAGAAAAATATGTTCCTATATTTACAGAGAGGTTTTTGGGGGACTCCGAATCGGAATAGGTCTGCTTAATATTGTGTAATTTCAGGGATTATGTCAAATTAAATATTTAATTTGGTGAATTAATCTCTTCTAACTGGTTGATACGCAGATTTTTATTGTGATATCGCGAAGTTTAGAACTATGGCGATAGTTACTCTGGATTCTTGAAATTCATCAATAATGTACAGTGCCAGACAGAGGTTCTGTAAATTGAAACTAAAAGTGTGCTCTCATTCGAATCGGAGACATTTAACTACGAATATCTATCAACTTCTGTACGCTTATATTGTGTATATATAATGACAGATTACGATTTTCTTATTTCAACATACTTCCATCGTTCACGTTTTTCTCATTGAGCGAAACACCTATCGAAACTTTAACGTCGAACTTTTCCGAATGCCCTGCTTAAAGGTCGTCAATCAACTGGAACATCTGTTGTTGTGTACTTTGGTCGATAGCCCCCGCTTACACCCAAAACTGTTGCCATTTCTCTGAATACGTTTAACTCGGTATTTCTATTTATTTTTTCCCGCTCTCTTGCAATTCATAGATGCTCACTGATATTATCTATGCTTACGCAACAAATTTATTAAAATGTTATATGCTTAGTTGACACATGGTTCTAAATATTAATAAAGATCGTATGTTACTAGCATCTTCAACGATGCATGGAAAATTTGGTTTTGTTGTGGTATAGAAAAAGACATTATTCAGAGAGAAAGGATGAAATTAATAGCTAAGAAACCAATATTTTAAAACATATAATTTTACTTTACAGCATGGCAAACAATTTCCCTCCTGAAAAGACGTTTAATGCGTACTAAAGAAAGTTGGAAAGAAAGAATCTGGTAGCATGCTACTAGAAATGTTGAACATTTCTCTTCATGGGATAGGATAAAAATTATTTAATGAACAAATTTTAAACTGTTTGAAAATTTTATATTTATCAACTCTACAATGCTTAGATGAAACAATATCTCAGGGGATTTTGGGTCTCTCGAATAATGAAGTACACAATTACTGAAAAATAGAAAAAATTTAATAAATTTATACAATCAGCACAATGAGCAAGTTTCACACCTTTGATGAACTTACTCAAAATTACTGGGCCTACAAACATTCAACCTCACGAATGTTTCCGCGTCTCTCTGTCTTTAGTGCGTCTTGCAGGTGTTTTTACATCTAGGAATGTAGTGTGATTCAGGTCCAACTCCTCGTCTGCTCTCTCCTCCTCTACTGATCTCGTCACCCTTCTAGCTCTCTCTCCTTCTCTGATCTTTCTCCGACTGATTCCTCCGACTACCCTCTTCTCCTCTATCTCCCGAACTGAATCGTCGTCCCTTCTCTCCGACTGATTGCTTCTCCTCTCTCTCCCAACTGATCTCAGATATTCAGAAAGAAATTTTAATAAAACAATATAATTTATTAATAAAATTACAGCGGAATAAACACACACTGATTTTACTATTAGCTATACTCACGATTTCGTCCGCGCGGAAATATCTCTGTTTATTTTGCCCTAAAAAACGAGAGTACAGGATCATTTATTTATGATCGCTTCACGGCAAACCTTATAACTCGCAGTTGGTTTGAACAGGTCCTGTTTTCACACGTTTGCAAAAATAGACGGAGTGAGAATGCTCGCCCAACCACCCTCTCCACGCCTCTCTGTCTCTCTCACATACTACCAAAATTGCCCTTATAAGTGGAATGGATGGTATAGTAACGCATAATAGGACTTTTACCTCGTAGTTGGTTTTCATTCCACCTTTCCCACGGCGATTCAATAGATTTATAAATATTTACATTAATTAAATTTGATTTATTAGTATATGGAGTGAACTGAAATAAATATAATTATTTTGATTTTTTATGAATGAAATTAGTAAAGACACATTTGAAGTGTAATGATGTAATGCGTTTATTCAATCAGTTGTGATACTTAGCGAAACTACTCTTCTTAAGAAATTCATTTTTGGCGCCAATCAGACGGCGATAATATCCTAGCCAGATACAGATCAGACGGAGAATAACGACCCGAGCGATGTGAAATCTTGTGCCGGGGATTTGCAAACCTTACGTACCCAGGGGTTTAACACCCTCGGGAATTTCGAGGGTCGGTTTTCCCTCCGCAAAATCAGATGACCACCGCGGACTAGACTGAAAATTTGATTGGAGCAAGGGATCACGTGATCTACAATCAACCCACATGGTAAGGATATGTGAATAGTTGGCCTCAGACGATATGAGATGGAGAAAAAGACAGTTGGTAGACGAAAGTTGACAGGAGACGACGTAAGGAAAAAGTCAGTCTGGAATGAGTCATTGAAAAAGTAGGATGTCAGGAGAGTGTGTGGTAGTTGGGCCATGGCAGGAAAGAAGATAGGAATCTGGAATGGAATTTTGAAGAAGGAAGGTGGAGAGGACACGCGATGAAGAAGGGAGTCTGGCGCGAATCTTTGAGAAAAGAGAATGTAAGGAGATAGTGTAGGTGTTAGACCACGAGAGGCGATAAGTGAGTATCGTAGCATCCGAGTGAAGGAGGTGAGATTAGTTGGTTTCCAATGACTCAAATCAGAAGTGAGATAAATTTGTCTTTCTATCTATCGAGACAGTGGGATCTGAGATAAGGAGAGAAGAGAAGGCAGCGAGCCGGACTGTCATTGAACGACCCGAGACAAGGAAAGAAGCTCGAGGCTGACACCAGACTCGAATTCTTGGATGGAAAAATTTTCAGGTGTTTTCTTCATCCATAATGACCTTATAAAAAATTAATCTATTTTTAAATGTTAATTTTAACTAGCTGTGGAAGTTAATGAACCCCAAATTATGTATTTATCGTAATTTCATTTATTAAATTAATTTTCTTTAATCTTAACGCAATAAAATTGTTATAATGTAATTTAAAAAATCATTTTCACCGGTTCCCATTAAACTAGTAAAGTATGCAGCACATGTAAATAATGATGTTGGAAATAGCACGTAGAATCCCCAACACTTAATGTCTAATTTAATCAATCCAGACACACAACGGAAGAAACTTTTTTTTGAGTTAATTTCAAATTTATTTTATACATTATATCAAAATTAATAGTTCTCTGTTAATTCATTTAACGTGTTTTTTAAAGTATAAAATAATTTTATTTTTATAAAGTATCTTCTATACTAAAATGAAAAAGAGTTTAGATAAATTTAAAGTCATTTGTAACACTTTAGCATTTATTTACGTGACTACATCGGAACTTCGACCAGCACCTACTTTTACTTCCGACCCTTTTTGCTCTTACCAGGAGAGCACAAACTCTTTGTAAAGGTAATAAATCGGCTTCTAGAAACTTCTGAATTTAAAGTAGTCTGCGGAACAAGCCAATTTCCGAAGAGACTTCGGAGCGAACTACCACACACAGGACAACAAAGAAATAATGGGAAAGTGAAATGAATATCCGATGTCTTTAATAATAGCCTAGCAGAAAACTAAAAGGAGTTTAACTGCAGCAGTGATAAAGTACATTAGAATGTACAAGAGTAAGGAATCGGCAGCGGAGTAAAACACGATCATTATATTAAACTAAATTAATTTGTAGCAAAAAAAATTAAAAATAAGAATGTTAGATCATTTGTGGATGTCATATTCATAAACATATTTATATTATGGATTTCCATTTTTCATTCCAGAAAACAAAGTTTTTAAGTCAGGTTAAATACTTTTGTTTCGTTCGTTCTACATTTATGGCTAAAATTGATACAATCACATACTTAAATACAGGCGGACATTCTCACCATCAACCCTTTTCACATATAAAAAGCAAACAAGCATGAGTTTTAATCTTTATAAATTATGAGTAAAAGTTTTTGCTGATCTAAGTTAGTAAAAGTTGAGTAAATTCAACAGACATTTTAAGGTCAAAGAGAACAATGTTGTAAACTTCCATTTATGGATAAAACTATAACTATACAAAGTTTATAAATATAATGTCAATTCAGTTCAAAGAGTTATCTATCGTAAATTTTTCAAGACATAAACCAATCTTTGATATGATTAAACCATAAAATGCAATACGCAAGCTTTCAATTATTATCCTGTAAACAACTTAAAGGGAAAATATGTATTCAAACAAATGTTGATGAACAATCATGTCTAAAAATCCCTGACGATGTTGAAATATTCTTACAAAAAAAGCTGGAATGTCACAATATGACGGACGCTGTTACAGTGTAACTGTTACTTGGATTAAACGTGAAGGCAGCGCCGAAATCTAAATTTGCGGAACAGGGAATAATAGACTGGAATATAATTTCGAAAAAAAACTGACATTTTTAGAATATGGATAAAAAATAGAAATTTCAATCTTAATACTTCAGAAAACATTTCATAACAGCACAAAAGTAATAGAATCTGATAAATAGACTCAATATTTTATGGTATTCCAGTAAGGAAGTTAGGGGGGTGAAAGTAGCAAATTTTAAAAGGCTACTACAAGTAAGAATCTTAATTGTTTCCAAAAAGTTATTACAAATAAATTTACGAAAATGAAATTTAATTTTCTCTTGTCACTTTCTGTAAATTAATCGAGTTCGGTAACGGTGGATTATTTAAGCGACGTATTTCGTATTTTATAACGTCATGAACTTGATTTTGTCGGAGACACAATTTACAAGTGTTTCCTACTGAAAAAAGAAATGTGTCGACTGTTCTTGGCAAAATGATTCAGCCTATTTCACAAATCTCCAAGGGCATTTCATATTTATAGTGCCTCCTCACTTCCAGTAACAATACGGAACAGCTTAACAACAGCCGTGGAGGCTTGGAATGCAAACACTCGGTACATATCAAAGCGGAATATTCAGCACCTCCGACTTGGTATATAAAAATATGTATTTATCTTCTTTATATTAGCATTAATTGTGTGTATAAATTATATTTTTTAAACACATGTCAATTTTTCAGATTGATCTTTTTGAAACACCTTGCATTTGGAATTTATCACAATTAAAATCGTATGGATTGTAGCGTTATATAGGTGCAAACAGTGGCGATATGATTGCAGAAAAGAAACGAATTGAAGCTTTTGAAATGTGCTACTATAGAATAATTTTGAAAATCAGATGGGTGGATAGAATAACTAACCAGAAAGTTCAAAACAAAATAAGAGAAGAGAGGACTTCGACCAAGAGAAGGGATAGATCAACAGGCCACGTTTTGAGACATGAGGTTCTTTTAAAATTATCAGTAGAAGGAAGAGTGAGGCATAAGAACAAAAGAGGGAAACAAAGGATGGAATTTGTTAAGTGATTAGAAAGGATGGGGTAGTTGTGCAGAAATAAAAAGGCTTGCGCAGGATAGGTTATCATGGACAGTTCCATACTACAACAATGTAGGACAAGGTGTGGGATTAAATTAAAAGGGTAATTCACATATAATGGGAAATGAACGTAACTAGTAAAACATTAATGAAGGAAAATTTACAAATTTTGGATGTTCAGCGAAATAATCTGATATCTTACTAATCTCTGGGTAAAAACCGTTGGTGATATGCTCTCTAGACGTCAAGGATTGAAAACCTGACAGCGTACCTCCTTTGTAGTGAGTCGTCGCCTCTCCGTCAGCTTCAGCGTAGGACGCCTTCTTCAGCGTCGATGGTTGACGTCCAGAACCAAGCCTCGGTTCCCATCCGTCTTCTTCAAATTCCAAGAGCAGAATGATCAATTCACTCAGCCTCACTCAGCTGTGTGAAGAAACATTATAATCGATATTAGATAGTCGATTTTCTTTAGACTACGAAACCACATTGGTTGAGGCAACCACGTAGTATTTAATATTTCGATGCCTTCGTGGCTCTCGATTCCCACGCAACCATATTAACGGAAATTCCCAGGCCATATTCTTATTTGCTTAAAAGTCATTCCACGGCCGTGACATGCTGACGGCAATCCTCGCTAACTTTATGTTAAGAAATATTAAAATATCAACTATAGTGCTACAACAACAACAATCGTGGAGCGTATTTCATAGGTTTAATACACGTCTATTTTAGTATGTTAGAAGATATCTATTTCATTACTCTCATTCCCTGATTGGAGCAGAGTATTTTCTGTCTCGAGGCTACTGAGGGAGCAAAGAATCTCCTTGCTCCAGCGCGTAGTCCTTCCGTGACAGGAAATATACATCGCAGGCGTAGTTCATTGCTAAACCATTTCATCTCTGAACAACGTACGTGCTGCACGGACTCAGAAAATTATATTTCACTATACTATTAATCGAAACATATTGGTGAAACTAAATTAATTACGGAATAGCGTCAGTGCTCCGCCATTTGTATCGAGCACACGCGGATCTGGAAACGTACATATATAATTTAATATCTCTCTATAGTTCCAAAAATTTAATATATGATATATTATAATAAAATTAAATAAATAGCTTTTTTTATTTTACTGGGATATGAAATTCACTATTGACCCTGTTTAATTAAAAATAACTTATATAAACGAGAAATAATATATCAAAATTATAAACATTGTAAGATGTTATCATTTCATTTCTTAAAAGTTAGTACATCATTTCTTTCTCAGAAGTGTGACTAAACTGTGAAGTAATTTCTTAATAGCTTTACTGAATTGATTTTTCCTTTGAATCCGGAAAGTAGTAGGCCTGTTTGTATAAAGGTAGTTTTTTTACATCATCGGTTGCAAACTTTAATGTGATTTAAGAAAAAAAATTATTTTCATATTCAAAGAAAGTACTATCTGTTGTGTGCATAAATAAGCAATGAAAAATAGCAATTTTTAAGAGTATTTATATATGCGCCTAATCGAGTTTAATAAGCGATGTGGACAAGTGAGCCGAAATAATTAGCCTACTCTAGAAGCTTGCAGTAATAACAATTGCAGATCTGTTGCCGCTACCCAGCCGCAGACTGCTAATTACGACAAATTGCTCATTAACTGGAGTGCGGGCTTATGGCAGACGGACAGATAGGTCGAGTTGACCGAGACGACTGACTACAGGATTCATAATAAAAGAATTAATCCGTATTCAAAATTAGGATCAGTACACATTCGTTTTTACAACGCTTCTCATCCCGATATCATGAGCGGAATTAATCAAAAATTGTGAAATAACCCTGGTAAAACGCAAAGCAAATAGTGATTGAGTTGGAAGGTGAAATACCCTGGAAGCGTTTGTGAATTGAGTTTCCCTTATTTCTTTAAATCCCTTAGGCACGATCGGACAGCGAGTAAATAACTTTCCTTCACAAGACTGTGGAGTGAGAGGATTGGAGCGGTTAAATAAATTCAAGAGACTTTACGCTGAATTTCTGAGAACCTGCAGCCGTAGCCAAGGGGTTGATTGGTGGACTACAGAAATGTGAACTCGGGTTCAAGTTCCAATAAACGCAACTATTTTTATTTGTCTACTTTATATACTTTGTTTCTATTTATTTTCTATTTCTGGAATATTTCACGAAGGAATAAATTGTATTGAACATTGAGGAGGAGGCAGTCTTTCGCAGTACGAGCCTTTGTACGGCACTTTGTGTTAAATAAAAGTCTATAACCTCTAGCAGTCTGTGTGTTACTGTATCTCACGATCCTTCGGAAACTTACCAATATATATATATTCATATACTTGATTATAGTATAAGACCTACTAGTTACGAAAATGTATAGCTTTGGTTCATAGTTGTCTTCCTCGTCGACTTCTTCTGACTGACCGATTTGAAGCTTCTTTATAAGTTCTCTTTTTCGTCGACATCGACTTTGTAAGTAACAAGCACTCTGCACGTTCCCTACTTTTCAAGAACCAGTGGCCCTCAGATCCTCGTTACTTTACTCCAAATTCCCTTGAATCTACTCACTACATCCTCGACCCCGAATCATTCCACTGGGTCGTAGTTGTCAAAAATGTTTATCATCATGGAGGTTTTTCAAAAAATTACAATTACGTAGAAATGTTTCCTTGGTTTCTGCCCGGGTAATCTTCCAGCCTGGAAGATGACGGAGTTGCTATCTGTCGAAACGTCGCTGTGTACAGAGATTACCCGGTTGGAAACCCGAGAAACGTTTCTACATATTCTTCACCGGGAAAGCCTTCGTTCTTTACTTACAATTACGTCTCCTAGAACTTGTTTTGTGTGTGTAAGTTTTAAGGTAACGCATAGACATTTAGGAACTTTTTTAACTCCTGATATTTATTCGATTACCAATATTCCAGGCTACTAGCAATATACGATTACAAAAAGTGATTGTAGATTTATAAGCATTTGTAAATTGTAACGAAACGCCACGAATCGAGACTCGGGTTGGATCAGAGTTTAGATTGTATTCTTTATTTTATTAGCAAATATAAGAAACGGTTGAGTTCTGGACAGTTTCTACTACTTTTTGTGCCGCCAATAAGTCAAGTCTTTAATCCTCAGTCAAAGTCAAGAGGCACGTTCTCCATCTGAAAAATACGGACATAAAACTATCTGTTGAGGAAAGAAAGGAGGAATAAATAGATGAATAAATCTGTGACTGGTTAAAAATTCCTCATATGTTCAAAATTTCGGTTTTGTGGCCAATTGTGAAGAGAAGAGCGTCTACCAGAGAGTAATACTAACAAGTTGGTTAACGAGGAGTAATATCATTGCTTTGTAAAACTGAGTAGTAATCATAAATTACATTAATCTTTGTGAATTAGAAAGAGAGGTGGAAATGCCACAGGGTAGCAGTGCTCATCAACGCTGATGTATGATTATCTTCGTTAACTCTGCAGGGCCTTGGCCTACCAGGACGACTGCATGAGACATTCCGAATTTGGAGTGATACATGGTCAGCGTATCGACTCTCCAGCAGTCTTAACCAAAGTCTCCGTGGTTAAGAGACGAAACAAACATCCAAACCCGTGCCAGGATTCTAACCCAGAACCTCTGGGTAGTGAGGCAACGACGCTAGCTACTAGGCCACAGAATATCAACGATATCATCATGTTGTTTCTCAAAACTCAATATTTTGTTTGAGGGAGGCATAGGAAGGGAATTGAATAGCTGGGATGTGGAAGGTATAGGGCAAGGTAGTCAAGGGTTGACTAAGGCTCCCGGGCTATAGTTTAAGGATCCTACCCGCCGTTACATCTAAAAGAAATGCAGAGAAGGCCATAGAATACCTGTAGGTCGGGCTGTTCTCAGGTCTTTCCGAATGACGGGAGACGAATTTGTATGTCGCAGCTTTCCCTTCTCCGTGTCTCCAGCTGTTTTAGGAGGCAGTTTTCCAGCTGATCCAATGGGATCGGTGGAAAACTCTTCGACCCCAGTACATTCGACTCCCACAATGGATGAAGGTGCCTCGGCATGTGAGAACCTTCGAAAAACGGAGAGAGTACGAGGCATCCCGAAAGGTGACCCCCAGCCAATCTTGGGAGATATACCTGCGAGAGAAAACTCCCACAGGTATCTCTTTGTTGGTCCTACTTACTTCTTCTTTAATTAAATTCCTCCGATTAATAAAATACGTCAAACTGCCCACTGCAACTGCATCACGAAACGGATTAATTGAAGAGTACGAACCAAATACTGTCGGTACCAAACAACCAGTTCATATAATTATACACTGATTTTAAAATCAAATTATAATTTATATTACTATCACTAAAAGTAGTCCTAACAGTCCTTTCGTGTGTGCTTAAATGTAGATATAAAATTCATGCATTGAAGTTCACGCCACGTTGTAAGCATAAATGTGTTGTGATGAAAACTTCAGAAAAACGTTCAGCATCCTCAACACTGGTGTCGTTGCTTGTAAGCTTTGGTTACAGTGACTCTCTGCACGTCCTTTCTTTGGAAACTGATGATGGATTTTTAAATGACTGCGACCTCAAGCATTGCGCCATTCATCAGCGCACAGTAATTACACTGTGTAAACGGCCATTGTGCTATCTGCAACACGGCTGCTTGTTAGCGAGCCTCTGGGGAGGGAAAGGAAGGGAGGGACCTGTGTATTCCTCCGCACTGGGTATTAAGAGTAATGGATTTAAGAGAGACAGCTCAGGCTACGACTTCCGCAGCCATCATTAGCAAGCGAATAATGCATACAACTTCCTCCGCCATCTTGTTCAGCTCCTCTCATAGCGCCTTAGGGCAAATTTTGGTTTATGTCCTTTTTTCTCCTGCCTTATTCCATTTTACAATACGTGCAATAACTATGCATAACACGCTTTTATGTGAAACCAAACAGTTTCATCTTCTAAATATAGACATAAATTCTCTGCCAAATTTAAATTTCATAAATACAAATAATTTAATTTAGTATTTCATTGACGATATGGTTAGTTTAAGTATTCGTATTTTTTAATTCTAGTACTACTTTTATTACTTGGTCAAATATGTCAAGAGTCTAGTTTTAAACGTATTCAATGTTAGTGAATATTGTAATGCTTCTATTTCTCACTCAACAGAATTCTTGCCAAATTCCAAAGAGCATCTGATAATTAATAAAGTGCCCTGTCCCGGCGAGTCATCGTCAAATTCGTGACAAGTAAACCAACTTCTAATTAAATACACTTTTACTTTTTCAGGTCTATTCTTCGTCCATAATGAACATTATGTGAAGTGTCGTTCACCGTTCCTTTTCTTTCATGCATGTTCCAGCGATGACACTTTCCATGAAACGCCTTCATCTTGAACCTTAATTAAATTCCGGTCTCATAAAAGGAGGGCTAATTATCCGGTCGGCTGAAGACATAAGAGAGAGGGAGCCAAAGGCAGGCGGGGAGATACGACAGCACGTTTAGGTTGCCATTTCATTACGGGGCTTTGCCACAGTCATGGCCGTTTTCGGGGCACAATCACCTACAAATTGCCTAGTGGTGTCGAGTTATTCTCATGGCCTGATCCTTATCGCAAATATAATCAACATCCTATTAGCTCTTTTTTTTCCTTTTTAAAACTGCGAACAGCAATGGTTTCATTCCTTTCAGTTATCAACTGTTACTACACCATCCCAGCCTACACGAAAGTGGACGTCGCCATATTCCAGAGGAAGAAACACAATTGTATCAATTACCATATAATGTTTTCTATTCAAGATTTTGTAATTTAAAAAAGACGGTAGCGTCAGAGTTTGTCAAATTTCTACGTTGATTTTCTTACTACAAGAGTTACCATAACTTTTTTAACACTATCACTTTTCGCGTTAATGAATTTCTGGTAAGTACTGCTAAACTTACAAATAAAAATAAATTTTCTAGTATTTATAAGTGTAGTTTGCACCGAAGCATGCCTATACCACAATTTTCAAACTGTTTACAAACCAAAGGAATGAAATGAAAATATAAATGATATGATTTCAAAAGTAATTGCGTCGAAGATTCGAGGTCTTCTTCTGGCTCATCCCATTGTCTCGACAATGGATGGGATAGAAAAGTCTAGTTAAAATTTCATTCAGCGAAAAAAAGAAACATAGAAATGTGTCATAGGGGTCTAGATTATGGGGTACAGCACGTTTCAAGTTTTTGTTTTAATCTAAAGGAAAAAGCGTTGTAAGTTTCCGTTTCATTATTATCATGGCGTATTATTAGACTTGACTTGATTAATAATAAGATACACATTTTTTGGGTAACAGGCTACATGAGGGTGATCCTGAAACAGGCAACTCCCCTTTAATAGCATAGGAAGGGAATTGAAAAGGGGGGATGCGGAAGGTAGAGCAAGGTAGCCGAGGATTGACTAGGGCCCCCGGGCTATGGTTTAAGGATCCTACCCGGTGTTTCACCTAAAGAGATGCAGGGAAAACCCTAGAAAACCTGCATCAGGTAGGTCGGGCATTGGGTACTATTCTCACGCCCTTCCGAATGACGGGAGACGAGTTTGCTGTGGGGACGCAGCATTCCCTTCTCCGTGTCTCCACCAATTTCAGGAGGCAATTGGCCGACTGATCCAATGGGATCAGCGGACAGCTCTTGCCATATGCCCAAGGTCTTTGACCCCAGTACATATACCTCCTAAAATAGGTGAAGGTGTCTCGGCATGTGAGAACTTTGATAAAAAATACCCAGAGAGAGTGCGAGGCATCCCCGACATGATCAGGTAAGCCCCGCAGTCACTCTGGGCTGAAGCGTCTACGAGAAACTCCCGCAGCGCCTCCCTCTCTATAGGATACACTTAACTAACAACAATTGCTAAGGATAAGGAAATCTGTAACGACAGAGAGAAATATTTCCAAATCTGGAACGTGCGGTTACACTTGGTACGGGTAAAACCATTTTCAAAGAGATATGGTGTTTATATTTTTCGACTTTGGATGTCATATTGAATCTATCATAAAGACCAAACGTGTCGTGTGGAACCTATCCCTTTAACTTTTCTAACATTCTGTTTAACTTATGTGTACATTCGAGAGTGCAGGGCGAGACGATCAGGAGACATTCTCCTAGTCAGTTTAAATTTCTAATATTTGTCACTAGCTTGAGAATTATGAATAGGGTGACAGTGATCAAACATGAATTTTAATTATTTTAATTTACTGCAATCGAAAATTTGATATTGTTTAGTGTAGTGAGTGTTTGAAGAGTCAAACGAAATGTGGAAAGCATTACCATAATTATTCTGCAAAGCGCTCAGTTTTAAGCGCATCTCTTAAATTATACGAAAAACATTGACGCGGGGACATCACAAAATATGTATGTATGCCGTCGGTATTCAGGCAAAGATACTGCTTTAATTAAAAGTACAGCACACCGCATACACCTCGGCTTGTTTTCCAGGAGAAAACAGAGACGTATGTAAACGCTGATGAAGTCACGTCCGGCTTGTGCGGAAAATAACCTTAGGACGGAGAGAGAAATAATTAACAAATATGCATACTTGGTGGTATTTTGAGAAGTTGATTTCATAAAGCGGGAAGCGATGCATGTTTCATGTGCGGAAACAGAGACTTACACGTGCATTATACAGCCTACCTTATTTACGAATAAACCAGCGAAACCCGCTCTCAGAGTGAATATTTCAAAACGTGGTTCAACGTCATCAGCGGCAACACATTTTATTTTATACATTAACCACTTTCACGTTATTGCATCACATAATAGGCGTATAAATTCATAACGGTCCGTTTCAGGTGCTCACAATTGTTAAAAGTTACACACTTAATTTTTACAAATCAATTTTTTTTACGTTTTACAAATGTGACTTCTGAGGTTATCAAATTTTCAAACGTAATGGCATACCTTTGGCCAAATGCTGAATGTAATTTTAAATGGAATCGACATTGTTCCCCTCAAATCTAGTTTCGCTTGCCACTTCATAAAATTGCCATGGCGGCCAATCTACTCCAGAATCAGGAAGATTGTTTCTTGCCCCTACACGTTCCAATAGTACGTTATACATGAAGCTCCAAAGCAAAAGTATCGCAAGGGTTATTTATAATGCGCGATATATAATATTAAATTTACAAACCTTTAATAATATACCAATAATAATTTATTCTTAAATTTTAGATTTAAATATACATTTTTACTGAGTAATTAAAAAAACATATTTTTAAGCGAAAACCTATATTAACTGTACATATAATTCTATTTCTCAACAAAGTATAAGGGAAATACAGAATTTTATAATCAATCGTTACCACCATTTAATACTCAAAAATCGGTCTTTTGTAATCTCCTATTCAACCTGCTGAAAGGAATAGGGGGGGGGGTTATTATTTCATAATGAAATATTATTATAAAAATAAATTCCATTTATAATAAAAAACAAATTATTCTATATTTAACAACTTTACATAAATATAACAATTTGCTCACTTTGAAGTTATAAGCAAGCAATTTTTTATGATGAACACTATATATTTATGTGTATATTAAAAAAGATACAAATTTATTTCCTTACAACTACGTCCAAAAGCGCTACACTAAAGGTCGTTTGCATGGGCCTTCTCACACAGCAAAATAACTAACAATCATCCTACTAGAAACTGGAAGTACCAGGAAATCGGCAAAAGGTTACACAAGTATTTACCGAGTCGTCTCAGCTTGCCAGGATCCTTCCACTTAGAGCTTCCTACAGCTCCGGACTGGACCATGCCTTACTGCCGTTGTTATTGTCCTTGATCAGGACAATTTCCAATCTTTAGCTGCCCAATCTTAGCCTCCGATCATAACCTCAACGTCTTTAATCATGAAACCATCATCTCCTAAATGTTCAAAGCACAAACACCTCCACGTCCTTAATGTCAAACTCGTTACCTCCATCTGTGTGGAAATCCGTTTCTCCACTTCCTTAATTCATATTCCGTCAGTAGCGAGGCTCGATATTCTCCAATCATAATTATTGTCTGTCCTCTCTGGTAGGAGCCGTTTTCCCACCTCACCGACGAATTTGGGGGAAGTCATCAACCTCCGCTGTCGCCAAATTTCACGGGAAAAGTCTCAGTAGCGCCTTTGTGTCTGACTTTTAATACCCCTGACTGTATCCCTTACGTAGTTTGCCTCTTATTCCCTACCGCCAAATTGCGAGTACACCACGGAGTCAAATTACGAGAACATCATGCCATACAATCGACTTTATTGAATGATATTATACTTCCTTTAAAGTTACATCTTTCTCCCCGAAAGTAACCCCTCAATTTTTCGCTAACATCACTGTAAATAGAAAATTATACGTTGGCGCATATAACCGATTACACACCACTGTCGTAAAATATCAACGCTTGAGATGTAACCAATTCTGACCCCCTGTGATCTACTGGCTAGTGTCAGTTCCTCAATACAGAGAGGTCTCGGCTTTCAATCCTGGCATGGGCTTGGATGTTTATGACGTGGTCACGAAGACTTGGATTAAGACTCCTGGAGAATTGATGCGCAAATTTGGAATGTGTCATGTAAGATGACAGTGCGCATTCGACCCGATAGATCAAGGTCTTCAATGGGATGAAGAGCCAAAGAAGAAAACTAAATAAAGTAGTAACCATTGCATACCTCATACAAAACAGAAGTATTTATATTGACTTTAAAAAATTGCGTCCTACACCAGTTTTGTTAAGAGTGAAAGACTAGACGGAGGTAGTTCACATGGTTTCAGCTCCTCTTTAATAGCGTAGAAAGGGAGTTGAATTGAAGGTGGTGGACGGAGAGCAAATAAGCCAAAGAACCCCGGGCTATAGTTTGAGGAACCTACCCGTTAGTCACCTAAAAGTGATACGGCGCGGCGCAAACCCTATAAAACCTGCATATTGGGTACTTATCTAACGCCCTTCCAAATGATTGCAGAGGAGTCTCCTTTGGGGTGGCAGCATTTTACGAAATTATAATTATTGCATAAGTTCAATATATCGCTCGTCATGAAATGTTTGATTGTAATGTAAATTACAGAAACTCAGTAAAATGTCAAAATAAATTTTTGTGCAATTTTTCATAGAGATTAAGGTAATTTAGAACATGTGTCCATAAACATGAATAAATATATTAAAATTACAGCCATCATAGTGTGCGCGTGAAACTGAATTTGTTCATTTATTGTTATGACGTACGTATTCATATTTCAGAAAGTCTAATTACTTTCACATTAGTTTGGAAACATATATCGTTGTGGTGCAATTACGAAACGCTGTAGATTTTATAAACATGACTTTTATATCCTCAATCTATTGACTGAAGCTCAACCAACCATGTTTTTTAATTTGTTTAACGTCCCATTAATAATTATAGTCATTAGGAACTTCCATACCATCACCTTAAAATGAGAGTACCATACAGACTACAATTGTAGTTTCAAGAGAAAACGAGTAATTTATATCTTCTCTGACAGCTTTTCATGAGCCAGTAACGTGAACAGAAATTGTACGGGTCTTTCTGAGTGGGCGAGTTCCCCCACTCTGATCTGGTGAGAACCTGGGCATGCATTATCCCAGTGGCAGGTAGACAGTATCTGCTTTATCGATAGTATGTCCCCACATCTGCTACAAAACCCTCTTAGATAAGTAAGGATTGAGTTACTCTAACGGATTCGGTATTCTAGTTAGACCAGCAGGAAATCGCCGCCATACATGAATATCCCGTACGCGAGGATCATTTCTTGTCTCTGAAACCATCATAAATAGCCACTCCAGAATTGCTAATCGGTTTAATTTCCAACTAGTTATGTATAGGTTGACAGTTATTTACTGTTTCTTTGTCTTTTATTTTACAGAAATACTCATATTTTCCATTCTTCAATTCCTTTTTTCTAAAATAATATAGATTTTCAGAAATATAATGGACGAAGGAATACGAATGTCATACAATAGCAATTTGGTACAAAATTCCAGAATTACATTGAGTATATGGCGTTATTATTTATTATCCTTTACACTTACTAAATTAACACGAGATTGGGTTCGAAGTTTCAACTGAGACTGTTTGCAAAGCCGTTTTAACATTACGGTGTATTATAACAATCCATTTTGGTTCGAGAAGTTTACCCTACTAATGGTGAATTGTACGACAAAAATTCATACTATCAGTAATCAGGTGACAGTTTCGCAGTTATGGAAAATTCTACGGTTCAACCTTACTCACTTCCACTTTTTTTAATGGTACGCACCCATATCTTCAGGATGATTGACTGCGAAGACTGTTTGTGTACCTGACAGCTTGTTTGTGGGACAACTTGTCACACGCACGCAGACATTCACATGTTTCACTCCCAAAGTTCAAAGGACTATATTCGTTATATAAAATTCAATAGAAACCTCTATTATATAATTTAAATTAAAACAGATTAGGTTATGGACATTATTATTGATTAAGCGGTGCAACATATATTTTAAATTTTGAAAATGCTTCAAGTTTTTAATCTAGTTCTCAAAACTTTGTTTTGAAATTTATTCATGACTTTTAGAGATAGTTATAAAATTAATTTTTGTTCATATAATAATTTCAACTGATAACTAACTTTATATTATGATTCTGAATATTAATCTATATAAATATACGTACGTTTTAAAATCATTGTATTTGTTTTCAGCTTTCATTAGCAAATCACGTCGTTATTGGGAATTACTGCTGACAAAAATGAAAATGAAAGCCACGTCACGGGTCCGATTAATAATGGAATTTAACCGAAAAATAAAAATGTTTACCCTCGATGTTGAAGTGGTGAAAGCGTTGTGCGGTTGTCAAAAGCCACAACATGAATTTGAACACCTATCACCGAATCACGAAAATGTAGAATCCAGCGGGACAATTCTAAAAATACATGACACACAAGTTCGGACGAGTTTCTTCCAAAAAAGCTTTACTATATTTCTCTCGTGCACAGTAAACACGATAAAAGGGAATTTTGATCGAAATTACATTTATATAAATTATGTGTCAAGTAAGAAACAGTTTTGAGAAATAGCAAAACTTGTAATACAGGAGCTGTTCTTTTGGAAGGTACAACTTAATGCATATGATGTAAAATCTGCGCAAACAGTAGACAGAAAGACGGGATTCGCGATCTATTCTTCCTAACACGGGATAAAGCATAGAACACAAATTAAATATTTTCACGAAAAATTAAGTTTTTAGAAAATAAAAAAATAACAGACAATTTGTTGCAAAAAATTCAAATACTATTTATTTAATATAATTACGACGTTTCGTCCATATTTGTGGTAATTTTTTAATGGACGCAGTGTAAAACTATAATTCATTTAAAAAATGACCTGATGAAGCCCACATTTTTTTTTCTGACAAATTGGCTGTATTTATTATTTATTTTTTCTTATTTGTCAGTTTATTCAAACGGGATTGATTATCTACTTCACACTGCGAGAAATATAGACAAATTTTTCCAAATGAGAGATAAATATAGCCTATCAGTGTTTTTCGGAGACAAATTTTTTTGAGCGAAATGATTTAATAAGTGTACTTAAACTTAGGGACAATTTACTGACAGTTTAAGACATTTAGTTTATATTGAGTGTAGGTTTTTGAAGTTTTCGGTGCTGGTCTGATGCAACCCTCCATGCTAATCTATTCTGAGCAAGCCTTTTCACTTCCTCATAAATATCACATCCTTCCTAATTTACTTATCATATTCCATTCTTGGCCTCCCTCTTCTATTCTTACTCAAAAATCTTTGTCTAATGCTAATTTTACATGACCAACGTGGCCCACTAATTTATCAATTCTCTTGATTAAAGTCCTCCATATTGTTCTCTGTTCCCCTATACTGCGTAAAACTTCCCGATTACTCTATTCACCCATCAGATTTTTATCACTCTCCTATAGCTTCTATTCTTTTCCTTTATACAACTCCTATCGTCCACGTTTCGCTCCCATATAACGCCACACTTCATACGCTTATTTTAGTCATCATTTCGTAATACATACACTTATATTGGCAATAAGTATATTCCTATTTTTCCTGAAAGCATTCATTACCTGTACTATCTGACTCTTTATGTCTACTATACTTCTACTATCAGTAGTTAAAACGCTTCCCAAGTAGTAGAATTCCTTAACTTATTTCAAAATATCACTTCCCAATCCAACACCTTTTGTTATTTCATTATTTCCAATACTAAACTCCATTAACTTCGTTTTCCCTTTATTAATCCTCATGTTGTACTCTTTCTCCAGGATCATGTTCATGCCATTTATTATGGTATCCATGTCTTCCATGACTGAATATTTGGTGAAATAAATTGGCACAAAAATTAATCTGATCGTCAGTTAATTATTCATACGCATGAACCAGATATGTTTTGTTTTAAAAAAAAGAGAGAGCGTTTTTAACCAGAATTTCTGAAGGTAAAATAAACCAAAATTGTAGCAATCGGGCTGGAAATTAAATAATGTCCTAAGAATTTAGTACCTTAATAAATTTTTTGGCTAGATGGTGTTCAGAGAAATATATTTCGGGCATGATACATGCTATTTTAAGGTGACGGATACGATTGAAGCGTATTTTTTTTCTTTTAAATAAATTCTCCTAGGCGAGTATATCAGAAGTCTTGAGTAGATACTGATCTGTTAATGTTAACTACGGATTGAGTCAGTTTTAGGTTCCCAATATTTTTCAAAAGAATATACAGTTTTCCCAATAATGAAAAGCTAACCGAAGGGCTGTTACGATCCCGTACATCCTAGTGTAACAAAATGACTTCGGGAACGAGTTGCAAGACAATAATGCTAAAACACCACAGTTATGTTGTATATTTACATATAAACCCATCATTTGTCTCAATTCCGCCCACGTTCCATGAAAAGCCATTTGGATGCTACAAATTAAATTAAATTTTCTCCACAAACTGTAGGCGTGGTTAAAATGATTCAGTTCAATTTATTTTAGTGAAAAATTTAATTTAACCTACTTTATTAACAAATTGTGTTCGTAATTTATGTATAAAAATGATAATTTGTGTGTTAGTCCCGCAGACTTGCTATATCATTTATCCGATATTGCTTTGCACGCAAGCCTGACGGCGTTTTTAAGCGATAAAACATATAAATTTTATAAATGTTCTGACTGTACCTCGAATAGTGAAGGTGAAAAATTTCGGCCAAAATTATGTCAGAATTAAAATTATTTATTTATTAAATTATATCACGACGTTTAGTTCCATTGTTTGGAACCTCCTCAGGTGTGAAAACAATTTATAAAAATAATTATAATTTAAGAAAATGAGATGAAAAATAAATCGATTAAATATGCCTATATATAAAATACAAAAGATGTACTTACAGAAAAAATAATCCAAAAGGTGTATAATATCAGATTGCACAAAGATTTATTGACTAATTTGTACAGAAGCACGGTCTATTTCCGAGGCTTGTTGTTTAACGAGTAACCAAGATTTATGATCTTTCCGCATTCCTTTATGGGGTGGGGGACGTTTTAAAGGATTATGCCGACTGGAAAGGCCTTTGCTTTTCGGGACAAGTTCGTGTGCCATGTACAAATTTATTTAACAAATATTGATTTTCTAACACTGAAAAAATTAAGTTTAAAATTAAAGTCAAAGGAGACAATCGTAAGTTTTATTTAGGTTGTGGGTATCAATTTTTATATTTAAGGAGGAATAATGGGATATTATTTGTAACATTTCACTATTAATCCAGAAAAATAATTTATTTCAGTTTCTAAAATTTTATACGTTCGACCAGTCACAATTGTGGTTGTTTAATAGTGTGTGTTTTGACACGACAGTAGCTTTATTGTATATTATGCTGTTTTTATGTTCCCCAATTCTTGTCCTTACCGACCTGTTAGTCTGGCCAAGGTAACAGGAGTAATAGTCTAAACAATTTATATTATGTGTTTTCCATAAATGTTTTTCTTGTCTTGAATATTGTGGGCAAAGTTTAATCGATTTGTTTACGTAGTTTATTAATAAATTAATGATAGTTCATATTGTATGTGTTCAAACCTTCCGCATCCTCCCCTTTACAATTCCCTTTCTATGCTATTGAAGGGAAGTTGCCTGTTTCAGGATCACCCTCATGTAGCCTGTTAACCCCCCCTCCTAAATAAAAAAGGGGAATGTTATAAACATATTTTTAT
The DNA here is from genome assembly GCA_034510155.1 of Eucriotettix oculatus. NCBI lineage: Eukaryota > Metazoa > Arthropoda > Insecta > Orthoptera > Tetrigidae > Eucriotettix > Eucriotettix oculatus. The sequence goes on along the minus strand of CM067377.1, from coordinate 28,086,216 downwards.
TCCGGGGACCAATTGGTTTTTGGGAAACGTTTGTTTTTTTAATTTCTGGAGCCTTTTTGGTTTATTTATTAATAAGCGGAGTGGGATAGGAATTATTTTGTAGGATATTTTTTACAATGTTGAGGTTTTCTTTGTGATATATTTTTGGTTGGCAAGTTTAATAGCTTTGTCTGTCAAGTTGTATATCATGACTATTTTTTGTGAAGAGGGGTGATTAGAATTGTAGCCGAGTAGGTGGTTTTTCTATACTAATTAGTGTGTATTATTTGGTTTTGGACTATAATTATGACATCTAAGATATTTAAGGATGTATTTGTTTCCATTTCATAGGTGAACTGGAGATTTTTGTAGTTGTTGTTAAATTGATTAACTAATTGTTGAATATTTTTTTTGGGAAGTATGCAAAATATATCATCTACATACCTGTGGTAGAACAAAATTTGGAAATTTAATTTCGACATAGAAGAAAACAAGTGAGAGGAGTATGTAATCATTAGGAATTTTAATGTTGTTAATGAAATTGAAATAATTATCGATAGAGTGGTTGGGTTCATCATTGAATCCTGCTTGTAATAATTTATATAGAAAGTACATTCAAAATGGAGTGGACTACCTGTGGAAGAAACTATGATTCTGTAAGATAGATTTGGTATATGTAGTTTCAGTAGACCGTATGCTCTTGCTAAATTGGTCGATGTGGTGAACAATTTATGGAGCGTTAGGTTATCAATATGATCGTCTACTTTAAGCTCTCATCAATTCACTTAAATTTTATTTATTTTATCAGAAGTAACGAAGAGGGTTGTCTGTGATGTAGCAAATAATTAATATTTACCAGAACGCTTGACATCCATCCGCCGGGTCGTATAATACGAATAAAATCGTTTTATCATTAGTCGTTCAGCCATTTACTTCATAATTAATTGATTTATCATTTAAAGGGAAAATATTTTGCGATCCGAATTGGGCCCGTAATGCGATAAATGTTTATTGGTGGCACAGAAAGTAGCTCAGTCCCCGATATTATTACGTTACTCGCCCTTCAGTGCATTGGATTGCCGCTCTCCCTCGCCTCTGTTCAATGCAAACAAATTTACACGCTTTGCTTGAAAATTAATGGAGCCGTCAAACACAAGATCACTTTAAATTATTGCGTAATTGTCCAGGGAAACAACAGCTAATTTCTCCCCCAGAACCAGAAATCGTTAACGTGATAACGGATGCAAGGGAATTACAAAAAAAGGTGGTAATGAGCCGTAATAAATTAAAATAAACTACTATTGTCGATAAATTAACAGTCAATCACGTACATTATATAAAAGTCCGACACTCACAGGCACATTTAAGGAATAATACAGTATTTTTGCTAATAGTTTTAAAATAAATTAACCTTGAAATCAGCATAATATAAAATATGAAAAAACGAAAATTATTTATTTTCTGTTAGCTTCTCAACACATAACGGAATGACGCAACGAGAATCGTAGTACTGATGATAGGAGCTTGAATCTACTACTGGTCATTCTGATTTGGGTTGTTGGAGTAAAGTCCTCTTACAAGTTCCTCCCCCTCCCCCCACCGCCCCTTCCGGTTCTTCCCCACAATATGGCCAAGGAAAACCGAGGTCAATACTGGGGATATTCGGCACAATGGCACTGTGGCCATCAATATCTACTGTCTGGCTGCCAGTAGATGTGGCACAAATAATATTCATTGAGCTTTTAATTACTTTCTTACTTAAAACTAATATTTAACCAATTTTAACTAAGCATATTTTATTATTATTACTATATGTATGAGTCTGATGGAGATGTTTTTTTTACAAAGACTGGTGTAAACATATTTGATGTTAAGAAATACTGACGTAATGTATTGTAAATTAAGTCATTGAAATGTTTATAATATATTGACAGATGATTATGGCAAAGTGTCGAAAGCTCCTGACGTTAATATCTAGAGAATAAAGATATTTCCTGAAAACTTGACTTGTGGTTTGATGGACTGACAAGTATTATAATTACAATGATAATAGTACGAATCAAAATCTGAGACTCACTTCATCTAAATTCAACAATTTTATACTTCAATTTATGTAAACATTCAATACAAATTTACAAATAAAGGATTTTTGCTGCCTCTCGCAGCCTACGATACTCTACCTTCTACCAATCTCTCTGCTCTACCAACGATGATAACCACATCTCTTCTTGTTCTGCCTTCAACCAAAATATCGAATACACGTTGGCACAGGAAACGTTGCGAGTTTACAATTTATATTATTTTACATTAATAATTTTTCACACGTCTGATGATCTTGTACGTAGATGTATGCAGATTAGTTTTGTCACATTCATTTTCGCACTGCAGTCGCAAAATGCGTTTTCCTGTCGAAGGATTAGTACTAACGTAACTCCGTTGACTGATTCCTCTCTAAAAATAAATCTCGAAGATGTCACAAGTATCTAAGGGTAATGTAAAAGCTTTTATATTGATATGGAGAACTTAATTACAATGTTAAATTCTTATTAAATCATCTCAATTAGTTTCAAGATGGATTCCTCGATGTGCCAGGAGATATGAGCAATATATTTTTAATTGCAATTACTTTTAAAATTGTAAGTACGTTTCAAAATTATATAATAGGGGTTAATGTCTGGTATATATTATTACATTCCAAGTATACAAATTAAAAGTTTTGCTACCTGTCGCACCAGCGATACTCTGTACTTCCCAATCTCTCTGCTCCACCAACGAAAACAACATCTCTTATTATTCTTCCTTCAAGCAGAATAAGACTTACCCGTCGGTACAGGAAACATTAAGAGATGACAATTTAGATGTATATGTTGATGATTTTTCGCACGTCTGATGAATGACGCCAAGAAGAGAAATATTATCTTTGCAAAAAAGTGATAGGGATCTCAGGACACCGTTGTGTTGGCTGGAAACGGAATTTTTTCTTGCTGAATGGAAAATAATATGAAATAAAAGAAGTGTTAAGAGATTTGTATTTTAATTGGAGACCATTCACCAATAAGATTTGATTATTTTTGTTTCATAAATTGGTAAGCACTGTTGATTGTTAAAAGTGTAATTACAGGTATTTAAACATTATTCATTTGCAGTTGTAGCAAGTTATTTGGTTACAAAAAACATGCATTTCAAACCTGAGAAAAAGATTATAAATTATTTGGGACACGCTACGTGTTGGCGTCATTAATGTATGTTCCTAATAGCCACGAACCGGGTATAAATATATAAAGAGTAAGTTGTAATATTTTGGTCTGCATATTCCAGTCTAACCGTCGAAAATTGAACGATTATTTAAAACGTGTTTGTTCGGCACAACCAAAATTAGATTTTAAATGTGGTACGACTTAACAGTATTTTAAGGAATGTAATTAAATTGGCAGGAATTGCGTAGGGTTTACGAATACCGTTGTAATGTAATTATTCTGTATGAAGAAGAGGTTTAATTGAATCGTTGGTTCATTTGAAAGATGTAGGCGTGCAAACGTTCGTTGACTTTGATCGCGGAACATATTTTGAATCTTCATGTTACATTGCCGCTACTTATTTGGAAATAAGAATGTCAGATCAATACAAATTTTAATTTTATTTTGTTCTTCTTTCAAGAGAGATAAAAAGATTACAGCAAAATAAATAGCAAATTTATACAATACATTTACACTCATTGTTTCGCAGGAGAATGAAGATAAAATTACAGAGTCTTATGTACATCAAAACAATACTTGTCATTTCTAAAAAGAGCATTAGATATTTATGAATTAAAGTTGCAAAATGCATATTGTCATATTCTCACCAAGACAGAAGGCACAAAGATGTTTACGAAGACATACTTTCCATAAATGATGAAAAATTGCAAAATAAAAATGAATGTTGTATTGAAGAAATTAGAATAGCATTTTAAGGTATAAAAATTGATAACTTCACTTCATTAAATTTAAGCACCAGAACGTAAGAGGAAATAATATTTAATATGTTTATAGGAATAGAGAAGTATACACGTTTAATTATATAAAGTTTTATCATTTTTTAGCTGCCAAGTAAAATTATGGTAACTAGCAACATAATATGAGTATGTACCGTTATTGTGTGACCACAAATCACTACTGCGTCCATCACTTTCAGTAATCCCAAGAACTCATGCTTCGATCATTTCCAAATAAATTCGTATAGATAGGAAAGTGTTACTGTCGAAGAAGTTATTACTAAAACGTAAGGTGAATCCACCATTTAATCGTCTACTTATTTTCAAATAACCACGGGAAATGTACTTAATAAATTATAACTTAAAGATCACTGCTGTGTCGTGTGTTACTCGCGAATCTAGGAAACAAAGACAGGAGAAAAGATATTTTCGTTTCGAATCTGATGCACTAAGCTACACTAACTTTATATCGCCGTATGAAGTATTTAATTCGCTACACTATAGATTTATTATATAAAAAAAGAAGTCAAGTGATGAACCACGTCTATTTATGTCATATAAAACTATTTTAATTATTTATATTCGTTTGTAACAATTATACTCGCGTAAATGACTAATTCCGTTTCGTAACAGGGAAAACGTTTGATGCGTTGGCTTTTTAATATTTACTTGCCCAAAGCTATTAATAGATGTAAACATAAAATTGTTCTCTATAGTGCGTCCATAATTTAACAAATCTGGTAATGGTAGACAAGGTTTCCTGCGCATTATGTACATTATTTATAACAAAACTACTAAAATTGCTAATGTAATTTAGGAATGTATCCCAGATTTTTTCGTTGTAGAAACAAGTGTATTTCTCGGAAGCTGGGACGGTCGGAGTCGTTTCTTTGCCAACATTCAGTCATCAGGTCATAAATTTCTTTTGGGCAGTTCTTTGGCGGAGGAAGCTGCATCTGAAAATATAAACATAAAAGGTAAGCTTTGTAGTGTATTGGAATAATTATAATTATTACGATATGTTAAGTTTCCTCATAGGCAATAAAAACAGTATTATCAATGATAATTGGAGCGAATTTTTCTATCTGTGGAACTTCTTTCTCTCCTTTCTGACCTCCTACTTCCAAGTTGAGTCGTCAACAGTCTTATTCATATCCTAGCGACTTCCCAGCTCGTGTGTCTGTCGCCCCCACTATGGGTAAAACGCCACTCCACGTGACGTGTCTACGCCAATCCTGTTTGTGACCGTCATTGAGCTTGTGCAAAGTTTTTGTAATCGAGGAGTTGAATGCAGAGTCTTTTGTTGGGGGGATGTGCTGCATGGCTGATTAAGTGTAACGGTGAATGTTTGAATATTCGTCTAAATTGATGAGAATCATTATTATTATTAACAGTCTCAATTTAATGTTTGCAATATGTGTAAACGGAATTTTATTACACAGGATGTTTAAAAATGATTGTTAATAAATAATAAAGTAATACAAGTAGACTGATGTTATACCTATTGGAATGTATATTCGCTTGGGAAAATTTTGAGTTTATTATAAAGTATAATCACGAATTAATATGATACATTAAGTAATTATAATTTATTTACTATAGAGATTGTATTTAAGTCATGATCATATACTCAAATTTCTAGTCGGTAATTCGTTGAGACGATATATTTAGAACAAGAAAATATGGTTAATCTTGCCGCCCATTAATAACTGAAGGAATTAGTAAACAATTATCTTATAAAGATTGTTAAGTTTGAGAATTGGCAACGCTGTGTACGAAGCGTTTGATGACGTAAATGACAAATGACGTACGTGCTGGTACCAAACAACGCATACGTCACAATCGTCAGAATTAGTGAATTCATTATGAACTTCTATCGACGGTGGTTACATGTTAAATCTTACAATTCGCGATCTCCAAGATTGGAAGGAATGACCCCTGAGAAGTTTCCACAGGTCATCGTCTAAATGTCGAAATACTAAATATTAAATGATTAATTAAATGGGGGGTATCCTTCTGCGCTACATTACATTTGATGGAGAACTCGTGATAATGGCAGGTTCGTTTTAAGACTTTTTTTGCGAAAGTTTCTTACCATTGTCTCTTCCAGAGATCTGCCTTAATAGCCTAGAATTCTGCATTCTTGTCGCTTTGTGACAACGTATTCTGCCACAACATGATCGTTATTCATATCCTAGTTACGTTTGTTTGATAAATGGAAACTGAAGTAATGGTAAAGTTCTTACTCCAAGATATAATTTCTCAAACAGCGAGCGTTAGTGTGATATAACAACTAAAGGAGCGCTGCAATAAGACATCGGTATGTTAAATGTTAATTTTCGGTGAACCGATTAGAATTGGTTCTATTGGTTCTATTGGAATAATATTTTCAGGTATAGCAATTATTTTTTGCTGAATATTAAATTACTCTGATCTACTCGAGAGAGGAAGATAGGCTCACGAAGAGAATCAAAAAAAGAGATAAACTGGAAGATCATGTAATCTATGTAGCGCAAGGAATTGTAATATATAATTAATTATTTTGAGTATCAAAATAAAGGTGTCGGAGAACTGCGAAAAAATCAGAAGAAAACATAGATCATATTTCACTCAATTACTGAACGTGTTACGATCAAATGATATTTACGGATAAAGATTGTGTAAAAGTAATAATTTAAATCACCATAAAGTATTAGATTTTTCTAATTACTTGAATGATTGTTAACTGATCTTTGTATATATACACATACTGTCATTGGTAAATCTTTGGTTTGGTGGTAGTCCTGATTTCACCTGATGACATCATGTTCCCGACACGTTCATGTTCCCCAGCCTGCTCATAGTCACATGCTTTCAACAACAGATTTGTATCGTTACTCTCACGTGGCAGAAATTGAAGAGATCAAAAAAATAAAATAAAATTATAACACCAAACGAACTCTGACATTCAAGAAATGTTAACAGTTCTTGAACTCACTTGATATCAAATTTTAAATCATTATTTATTAGGAAGAGAGTACGAGTAAATTTGTAAATATTTGGTTTGGTGGCAGTCCTGACTTCACGTGATGACGTCATGTTCCCGACAGGTTTTTGTTCCCGAGCCTAAAAAAAGTATACGAATAATTTGTAAAACACCAAGTAACAAGAAATAATGGTAATTCTTGTAGATTTATCAGTTTTTCAAATCATTTGCGTGGACGATACTTTATGCGGAAAATCTGTGAATGAGTCTTTAATTGAATATTCTAAAGGTCTACTGCTAATGGATACGATTTAGTATGTAGAAGGTTTTACCTGCTGAGAGTTGTCCTCGCACATTCGCGTAAAGTTCTCCAGAACTTTCTGATCGCAGAGTTCCTCGAAGGGTTGTTCCCTGGCGAATGTCAGAATCTCCCATAGGGTAACTCCAAACGCCCACACATCGCTTTTGGAACTATATTTACCCTATAAATTAAAAATTGGCACACTTAAGTTCCGTATACCATTGTCATTGTCTTCAATTTTTCTCAACATTCTGGATTCTGGATATTGTACATTAAAAGAAATTCAACATAATGACTACGAATATGGTGAATTGTTCTAATGACTTTTATAACCATGATCATGAACATATTTAACTATTAAATTGTAAAATATTTAGACGCTGACGTGATACTGCCTCTAAAATAAATGTTGCAGGGAAAATGTATAAATTTTGTACCCGTATTCATTAGAAAAGACCCGAATGATTAATATGAGATTCAGGTTATATAAAGAATATTAACGTGACTTTTTTTTCTAAAATTTGTACCTGTCAGTTTTTTCAATTAGCAGCCTGCCAACTCGGTGACATTCCGGAAGAGGATTGACGAGGAGCCATTGGCACGGCAATTTATCTTCCCTCTTTTGTGCTGAAGCGTGATTAGTCTTTGAAAAGTTTGTTATGGTTACGGAATATTTTACAAATCATCGCACCTGTATTTCGACCAACAGCCCAAAATTTTGTTAGTCATTACAGGAGTGTAATTCATTCTCGTCGAAGAACAGTGCGACAAAAATTGACGACAAATCTCTTATACTAAATTATCCATTAATAGGACAGACTATTAAATCCAATACTGCTAACTTGAAACTTATTTGTCTGCTATGCATAAAACATGTGACATGAAAATATATAAATCTTAAAGGAAAGTGACAGAAGAGTGATGGAAACTATTCACTGATTGAATTAAAATTTACAGTTAACCGTATTCTAATTTGATAGTCGTGTTGTTTTCATAACAACGCTACTAATCTATTAAATATAAATAGATAACACGTCACGAATTTAAAATAAAAATAAGGCCTGAAAATATATCAACTGTACGACGATCTTCGTCAACATATGCTTAAGAATAATCGGACAACGATCAATAATAGCATAATAAATGTGAATGAATGATTAGTTGGCAGAATATACGTTTATATCTGTTGAGGTAATTGAATTCTGAACTGCTTTCAATTGAGAAATAATCGTACTGATGAGAATATCTTACGATTCGATCACAGTGCTAATATTGTAATAAGTCACTTATTATTTATTGCTTTACAAATAAAATTATTTTATTTAAAATTTTACGACACATTTACAATTAAATTTTTCAACACTTGTCTCAGGGCCTGAAAAATCTGTACAAGAAGGGTCGTTAAAATGAATGTACGAAGTCTCTGCCTTCCGTGTCGTAGCCTCTGCTAGTTTGGCGCTGAGGATGACGCAGATACTGGATCGGTGTGTACAGACCTACTGTACGATACTGACTGATTCTCATAGGTCTCTTTATATTGTTCCATAGTCAGGCTATTTTGCGACTTCCCTTATCTGACATTTTCAAACTTCCTTGACCATATTAAAAAGTCAGAACTCCGGACTTCTAATTTCCATAGGGTGACCTCACTGAAACTTATAGACCATCGACTGTCGAGTCTCAGTCCTTTGTCTGGATTTTGCGACTCGGCGAAAGACCCAGGTCAGGAAGGTGGTTGACCCAAAAGATGGCTAGGGGTGGCCCCACCCAAATTTTGAAATTTTGGAAAGGAAGAGCATAGACGCCACCCTCATAGGAGGATCTGGGGAAAATATAAAAAGCGTGGAGACCAATAAAGTTTTTGAGGAGAGTTGAGTTAGAGGTGGAGAGGACCTCAAAAATGGGATTCGGAAAAGAAAGTTGGAGGTGAGAGGACAGAGAGGAACTATAGGAAAGGAAAGTCAGACTGGATGGCTTCAAGGAGTCAGGAGACGCGGTCAGGCTCAAGTGTCACCAGGAAACAAATTAGAGGCCTGCGTACTTCACAAATCCGACCCGAAAGTGCCATTGCATTGAATCTAGGATTGTCGGTCAACCAGGAAACTAGGGAAGGATAAATGCAAAGTAAGAAACAAAAGGCAATAATCTCTTGCTCTACTATGCGTATAAACAAGTCATACAGTCCTCAGTAAAGTAGATGAAATTTACTCAAGTCTCTTGCTATGTTATTTCTTTGGTTAGAGCTCAGCTAGGCAAATAAAATTCATTGAAATTGATTACTTTCTAAATATTGTAGTTTGTTGAATCTTTTCCATTTGTTAATAATAAAACTGTTTCAAATGTTAAAGTTGAGATTTATTGGCACCCACCCATTTAACAATATATATTCTATATTCTTTAATATATTTGTAAATTTAAAACAAAATATATAAAAATTATGACACAGCGTGAACAGGCAAAAGACAAAACAACTGCCATTTTCCATTTAATCCTTTACAACGCAACCTGCAGATAGTTAATCAATATTATAAATATTGTATATAAAATGAATTTAATATTATTCCATAGCATGTTGAATACATTTGACGATAAATGGTGGTTCAAGGTTTTTAATTAAGTTCACGTTGCATACGCATCTCCGATCGATAAAAAGGCTTCCAAAACAGTTCTTGTGGGCCGTGATGAGTTTCAGAGAACAGCTGGCAGCGATTTACGACCAAAATTCTGTAACGGATACCCAAAATAGTCTGGTTAAACTGTGAAAAAATACGTATGATCGAAGTTGGAAGACATTTAGAAGGGATATCAAGTTACAGTTTTAAGTTTCGCGCATAAAACTTGTTTTCGTGAGGGACGATCTACCTTTCCCACTTACGGACTGGACATATTTTCGGGTAATGATCAATCACAGTCGCGATGCATCGTCTTCGGATTTCAAACCTCATCAAGACGAGTTTTGGTTTTGAGGATGCTTTACCCAACAATGAGAACATAGTTCCTTCTTGGTTCTTTTTATTAATTTGAATGGTAGTGGTTTAATACGACGGTGTGATAGAAGGGATTTCTAACATGTAAAGACGACACTACGCCAAAATGGACATCCTGTGCAACGTCAACGGTGCAAGATACTACAACCCCTACACCCACCAGCTCTTGATCAGTATAGTACCTACATATTGCTGCCAAGAATTTTATTGTAACTTTTTTATTTGGCTACTATATATCTAAGATAATCTACCTGAGACGCTAAATCAAGTTCGGAGCATACGGATCTCTTCTGCCAACCTTAGCAGTTATGTATCGTAAAATGTAATGTAGTTGTGTGCGTACCAGAAGGATGCTTTCCCACGCCATCCATCGAATCGGCAAAGCAACCTTGTCTTGTAGTTTGTAGTAATCTCCTGAATACAAGTCTCTGCTCACCGCCAAGTCAGACACTTTTATGTGATAACCATCTCCAACCAAGCAATTCCTGAAAAGTAATTTATACAAATCCATTATAAATAGTTACAGAATACGTCTGATAAAAAATTGTTTGAAGACCGATATTCATTGCGTTTGTGTTAGAGGTTTACTATTAATCAACAAATTTCCTTTTATGGGCATCAAAATATTTACGACATAATATTTCTACTTCTTAACATATTGGAGTACAGATAAATGTACCTAATACTTGACCATTTTATATTTTATCGTAAATGAAATGTATTCTGAAGGAATACTTTGGCCGGGAAAAAAGTGTATCTTTACCGGAAATAACATTATTTACTGATAACGACTAAACGCCGACGTTAAATCGTTTCCTTTTACGCCTCTTACGACTGTTAATATGTAAAAGTCTGCTTAAAAGAAGGGATGAACAGCGAAACCTAGAAAAAATATATTAATGTATAGCAAAATGACCTGAGATATTTTATTTCTCTGGTCGATATTGTGAGGGGTGTTGCCAAATCAAAGATCCCAAACTGTATGTTCCAAAAGAAATTGACTTGAGAGTTGAGAAAGGTCAAGTGGAGAGTCACCGGGAGATACAAAAGATAAAGGGAGTAAAATAGATGAAATGTCAGAGTGTCATTAGTGAAAATCCGCCACAATCGAGAGTTGGCGAGTTGATTTGAGGCTGGTAAAGAGGAAAGAGCTTTATATAGCTTTTATTTATGTCGCTTCCTTGTATCACCGGTTCAATGCAGAGATTAACGAGCCTCAAGATCCTGAAGATCCTCTTATGCAACCATGACCCACGGCAAAGCAGCTACTGGATCTCCACAAACTTTTAAAGAATGAAAACCCATCCACGTCAATCTTATAGATCGTATGAATTGATTTAACTACAGTATATATTAAGTAACTTGTTATTGTGTTTGCCTATTCGACGTTAAACGTCAACGAACTACATTTGAATTAAAGTTAACAGTTTCAATTCATATTAAAATAATTTATGTATTTAAGTTTATTGATACATTTGCATTCGTTACTTTGGTGTTGTTTCGATTTAATTTTTTGTGTTAGCTAAGAATTTAAAAACAATATTTAATGATATTTGTAGCTCATTGACTACTCTAGATTAGACTCAATCCTCGAATTATAACCGTACTTATAGTCTTATACGCCACCTGTTATAGAAATTTCCATAATTAATTACATATTTCTGGCTCCTAAAAAGTGGATTTAATAAAGCACTTTCTGCTTGCTTCGCTTCATAAACTCTCTGACTGACGCCTTGTGAAATAAGTATGACGTCTTCGGACAATCAGACACTTATCACCGTTATCAAATTGGGAAAAGGTGCAGTGGTCAGTCTCGCATCACAGAGGACCTTGATTCCAATTCTGACTTCGGCATGGATGTTGTGTGTGTTTTCACACCGTGAAACTGATCGATTGGGAAAGTATTGAAATTCTCTCAGTTCTACAACCATTAAGTATGAATACACTGAACCATCATTAAGCCATTTATCTTTTTTTCCAACGTCCGGTGCAAATCGCGTTAGAAACATTTTCACAAAACTCATCCGGCGGCACGTAATATAATGCGACAAAGTTCCTCTTTCACAATTCTTCGTGTCATTAAAAACGTGCTCGTGAATTTATAATTTTAAATTCAGAAATTTATGTGTATTACGTTTGTGTAAACGTTTGATGAAGAATGTTGAAATAAATTAACTTATGCGGGCACTTGCATAAAAATTATGTATTTGGGAGGTAATTAATTATGTGCTCTTATATTTATATCTACTATATATTTCCACAGACCGGATGAATATCGCCAAATAAGGGTGAAAGTTCCCTAATAAATCATTTTGTATACAAGGTCAATTTATTAAACATTTTCTAGAATTCTGTTTTAATGTACGTGTAAAACATTCTAAACTACTTCTAACAACTACTTACCTCGTTGCGAGATCCTTGTGCACAAATTTGTGGGACTCCAAATATTTCATCCCTGCTGCTATTTGTGTAGCCATGTAGATGAGGCAGCCATAACTTAACACAGAAAGAAAAGGTTAAACGGTTGAGTTATTAGGGAGAAAATCGCGATACAGAGCGGCCAGCGAAAGAAACTCCCCCGAATCGTTACCCTCCACAAAGACAGGTCTGCAGGGAAATATCGCGCCTAAGGGGAAGTTTTAAGTCCGTTAAGTTGATAGCTAAGAAAAATGAACGAAGAAAATTTATACCTAGACATTTAATACGTTACTGAAACACTACATTAACAAAAAGATAAAAATGTTCTCTTTTCTACTTTATTTAGGCAGTTTAACCTATCAAAATTATGCTAGGATAATCATTTTTGATTTTGAATAAAGTATCTGAGATTTCAATATTTTCAGAATGAAATTGGACTGGTTCAACGAAAGTAACATTATGAACCAAGCTTACTTCTCTAATTTTCAGAAAGAAGGTACACTTTTTTTGCAATATATTATACCGTACTACGAAATAGTGGCCCAGAATGGAACATGTTGAGCAGATTCGGGAGGAAATGGGATGCAGAATTGAAAATACTTGCGCAGAATAGGTTGGCATGGAGGGTTGCATCAGACCAGTCTAAGGACTGATAACTACAACAACACCAAATGGTATTCAATCCTGCCCTAAGAGGTAAAAGTAATCACTTCAAATATATAATAATCGGTTTTTATAAAGTGAAGCGAGGAAAAGAATTGAAAGTATTTGTTTAACGACAAGTATATTCAGGGAATTATACTTGATGACGCCCTACACTACTTGGGTCTTTATATGTATACATATTGTAAGTAACAGACATAATTTTGGATACCTAAAGGATTAAATGGAATACAATTTATCAGTATACCGATAGTGAAATAAAATATTTAATTCAAAATAATTTTTATGTATAACAATTTAATAATCCAAACTCCGATAAAAATAAAAAGAATATTTAATAAAAATATTAACCCTAAACATACACTGACAAGTAATAAAATGCATGACATTTTTATTAGTTGTATTCTATGTATAAAAATTAATCCACTCTCTTCATAAATTAACAGATATATAGATTATAAAAGTAAAACGCTTGTAATGCTAAGAAAATGAATAGAAGTTTTGTGATGTCCTGGACAACTAATGCTGTACTACACACCGTGCGTCCGAAAAGTTTCAGGACTGATTTGTTTCCTAACGTATAAGCGTCTTCAGAGAAGTACAGAACGGCGGTCACAGCTTAAACTAACAACTTTAAACGATAGATGCTTGTTATTGGTCAATCAGTCAGTTGTAATCAGTCAGTGGACGTGCGACCGTACTTTTTCAACGTTGTTGTGCCACTAAAAAACAATCGAACCACGAAAACTGGTTGAATTTCACGTTTTACTCTGTAAAACGGTTACGCAGATATTCGTGTCCAAGAAAATGGCTTACGGCAATAATTGCTTAAGTCTTTCACGACTTTTTGAGTGGTTTAAACGTTTAAAAGAACATTAGGAGTCGTTCGGTGACAATGAAAAGACAGGGCGTCCCACCTCAAGTTCATCCTACTGAAAATTGAGACAATTCGTGATCTTTTGCAAACCGACCGTCATATCTCACGCAGAACTATAACTGAAGATCTGAACTTCTGTTATAGAGTGTCTAATACTTTTTCCGAAATGTGTATGCAAAATTCTGTTCACCGTCGCTCTGCAGAAACAACAACACTTCATCGCCAGCCGCAAATTGTTTGAAATGAGGAACGCAGTAAAATATATTCTGGAAAAAGTCGTGACGGTTCGTGAGACTTGATATTTTAAATGTGATCTTACCACAAATCGACAAAATGCGGAATAGGTTGGTAATGGACCCAAGAACCTGCTTATGAGAAAATCAAAAGTGACGACAATGATCATCTCATTTTTTGACACTCGCAACATTATCCACAGGAAATTCTTTCCCACCTGTAAATTGCTTTAAATTCCTACTATTACCTGGGTGTCGTGGATTGGTTGTCAACCAGCATACAGAGACTTTGACCTCAACAGTGGGAGATGATGGATTTCTTCTTGCGTCACGAAGATGGGGCAGATTACAAGATTGAAGTCGTAGTTCAACCACCCAATTTGATGCCGAGTGTCTTTTTATTTCTAAAAATAAAATTTCACATCAAGATTCATCGCTTTGTTGATGTAAACTAAGAACCGCGAGTAGAAAATTATCACAAACAAGGACTTCTTAAAAGGTTTTACATGGTTTATATATAGAACAGGCGATGAAGAAAGTTAAAATGGAATATGGAAAAGGAATTATACTGCAAGGAGAAGAAATAAAAACCTTACGCATTGCCGACGATATTGTAGTATTAGGAGAATCAGAAGACGACTTGGAAACCATAATAAAAGAGTTCAATATGAAGATTTTTTGAGGGAAAACCAAGGTAATGGAGTGTAGTATGGGAAACAGAGGAATAACAAAGGGTGTTGGATTGGGAAGGGATATTTTGACGGAAGTTAAGGAATTCTGCTACTTGGTAAGCGTAATAACTAGGAATGGTAGAAGTATAGTAAACATAAAGAGTAGGATAGCCCAGGCAAGGAAGGCTTTCGCGAAAAAGAGGGATTTACTTACGGGTAATATAAGTGTGAATATTAGGAAATCGTTGCTAAAAATGTTTGTATGGAGCGTGGCGTTATATGGGTGCGTGACGTGGACGATAGGACTTCGGGGAAGGAAAAGAAATAGAATCACAAACGAAGCAGTTATAAACAGCATAGGGGAAAAGCGAACAATTTGGAGGACGATGACTATGAGAAGGGATAAATTAATGGGCCACGTTTTGAGACACGAGGGTCTTGTAAAATTAGCATAAGAGGGAAGTGTGTGGGGTAGGAACAGAATATGGAGGCTAAAGATGGAATACACTAAGCAGTTTAGGGAGGAAGCGGGGGGCTAGTTATATGAAATGAAAAGGCTTGTGAAAGGTAGGTGAGCATGGATGGTTGCAACAAAACAGTCTTAGGATTGAATACGACAACAATAAGAATGGTTTTATGAACTTTCTGAGCAATTTACACCTGAGCCATTAGAAACACCTTAATCGAGTCTCAAAGCTTTTCGGATGATTGATGTATGGATTTTTTTTTACTGGATCGAAAAATTCCCTTTGTGGTCGTGGCCGCCATCAAGGTTCCTAAGCTATAATTTATTTATTACATACGATAATTGTGAGTTTACTCAAGTTTTTAAATAAAGACGGAAAAACGGCTATAAGGCATGTTGGCTATATCTGAAATGAGTTAGTTGCTCTCGTTGGAGAGAATTGCTCGCACTTCTTTAGCTGGCCGATGAGTTGGAAGAGGCTCACCTTAGCTTTTTGGCGTGCGAGGAAGTGGCAGAGGTGTCCGCGACGTGGTCCTGCAGGAATTGGCAGAGGTCGCCGTGCTCCAGGTACTCCAGCACGAGACACGGAGGCTCGACGGCCAGACGCGCCACCAGCAGCCGCGCCACGTTCGCGTGCCTCAGCCGTGACAACGACGCCACACGCTCACTAGGCAACAAATATCACGGCTCGCAACAAGTCGTCATCAATCTTGGAAACTAAGCGCATTAAATCAACGAGTAACTTTCCACATACGTATTAAAATTCTGCAATAAATTTACAGAAAAAAAACTGATTTTTTAATTGTTCTGGGTATTCATTATAGAAAATTCTGCTACTTCCCCCCCTCCCCATGTTGAAATAATTCAGATTATAGCAGATTGAAGATTAAAAGTGATGCTTACTCAACAGGTCTCTTAAGGACAAGTTTTTCCCTCCTTTGCAGTATCATTAGATCGGTTTGTATTTGGACTGTAAAGCCTCAAGTACAAAAATACCGCAAAATATTCGCAATCGTTTGCAAGCGCTCATGAACCAAATATTTGTGTGATTTGAACGTGTTCTAGAGTTATGAAAACAATAACGATCGCTATTTCGTATTTGCCACTGTTACCTGTTCAAAGGATGGTCATCGTTCAGTGGGAAAGTTCTTGAAAGCATATCACAAAACCCGTACTTTCTGTATCAGTTAATTTACACAACGAATACACGTACACAATTGATACTAAAGTAATTTGAAACGGGTCCCATAATTAACTCTATGACGTTAAATAACTATTTAATTTATTATATTCAATAAAAGAAAAAATGTAATATTGTGTAAAGCATAAATTCATTCAAATATAATTCACCGGGAAAACCTTCGCTCCTTAAATTCATATTTATTAAACAATGCATTATCATTAATCAAAGACCATTCAGTACCGCATACTCTGTGTTATTTACAAAATAACTTTTATTAATCGAATTTTTTTCTTCCTAATAATGCTATTTTATTTTTATATATAATTTTATTTTATGTCGCATCAACAATATAACCATTAGTGACTTGTATATTTTTAAATTAACAGTTAAAAATACAACTTTTAACTTTACTTTTCTGTATACAACTTTAAATTTACATGTAAATATAGAATTCAGGGTACATCTTAATTTCTCCAGGAGCTTTATTATATTTTGTTGGGCTAGTTATCATTACACTTATGTTCGGGGATCAAGTGGACGGATTTGTGACTTCTTAGTACGATAATCATTTATTGACTAATCGTAGTCAAATATAAGAAAGAATTTAATATGGTTATTTCTTTACGCCTGTAATACTTTAAATGGAATAAGTTTGGTGAAGGTCTAAATTAAGACCGTAACAGTTTCAGTTAAATAATTTACAATCTTAAGTATTTCTCTGGTTAGTTAATTTATTGCATAAATTAATATTGAGTATACAAGAAAGCTTTTACCCAACGAAAACCACTCACTACTGAAAACTCAAATAGGGGAAGTTGGGGCAGAACGGGACACTTATTTTTTAATGATTTTTGTAAAATTTTGGAAAAAGAAAAATAACTTCAAGTTCTAATCTACTTAATCTAATATCAATATAACTTAAAACAACTAATATATATTTTTGGGGAATTTTTGTAATTACAATTTATATAATAAAATTAAGTTTAAATTAATAAAAACTTGACATATTTTGTTTTCTTACATATGTTTATTTTGCGTACGGTTGATAGCTTTATCAATGTTTCCTTTCACAAAGAGATTTTATTGCAACTGCACAGACTTATTTCCCGATCCATTTTTTTCTTTATCAATTATTTTTGGATACAGCATATTATAAACTCATTGTTATAGTCAGTCAGTTGTTTCGTTTTTTCTCGAGGAACACGTTATATTTTGCATTATACAGTAGTATCACGTTCCGCCCTGCACGCAAGTTTTAGTTTAACGTTTATCACCGAGCATTAATACAAGCAGATTTAAACCTAACACGTAACTTATATTCAATTAAATTCATATACTTTACGAATATATGCTATTAAAGAACGGTTTCGTAGCTTATCTTCTGTCGAATGCTGCAAACACACGAGCTCATTCCCAAGGCGCAGTCAGAACTTAGTCAAGTCTGCTGCAGGGATTTTGTCCTTGATCAGTTACAATGTGGAACCCCTATTTACTGAACTTCAGCACTATACAGTCAAAAACGTAGGGTATCCCGTTTCACCCCGAGTTCCCCTATCTTTATCTACTATGTTCGTCCAATTCAGTATTTTATATCACATTTACTATTGTGGTATTTTCTTTCTTCCATTCTCCCGCAATCGTTTGCTCCCTCGTCAATAATAAATCATTCGAATCTAATGCCCGACCTACCTGATGCAGGTTTTCTAGGGTTTTCCCTGCATCTCTTTAGGTGAAACACCGGGTGGGATCCTTAAACCATAGCCCGGGGGTCCTAGTTAACCCTTGGCTACCTTGCTCTACCTTCCGCATCCCCCCTTTTCAATTCCCTTCCTATGCTATTAAAGGGGAGTTGCCTGTTCCAGGATCACCCTCATGTAGCCTGTTAACCAAAAAAATCTCTGAATCCGCTTAGTTTAAAATAAGCAATTAAAAGGAGTGTTTATGCCAAGGTGATAGTAACCTTTGAGTTTTAACATTTGAATACTCGTATGTTATTGATTAAACTGTATCTGCAGTAACAGAGTCTAAATTCATGGAAAAAATTTGTCTGTAAGAATATAGGTGGTAAAAATCTCTACTCTTAAGAAACCCGCATCTCCACAACCAAATTGTGGCATGGCTTGGATTTACTAGCAACGTTTGCAAATAACTGTTACACACTGGGTGGTGATGTATAAGTTAGGACGCCTTCCAAACGTTTGAGAACGCTTGTGAAACTTTGTGAACGCTCTTTCAACGTGCGCATTTGGTGAGTAGACTATGCATTTGTAACGCAGAGGTTTCGACTAGCGGAAGAATTGAGGCCCATAGTAAATTAATGTCACATAATTTAAAATAAAAATTGTTTTTAAATTATATTCTTAATTAAGCATATAGTTACTTCAGCACTATGACGTAGTTGCGTTGCGGCTTTCATTACCAGGCTGCCAAAGTTGTTGACAGGTATACTGAAATGTAGTACTTTTTAAATATTTATAAAAAAAAAGACATGAAAAGCATGATGGTTCCTTTTTTGGGGCTAACAGGCTTCATGGGGGTAATCCTGAAATACGCAACTTTCCTTTAATAGCATAGGAAGGGAATTGAAAAGGACTATGGTTTAAGGATCCTACCTGGTTTTTCACCTAAAAGATGTAGGGAAAACCCTACAAAACCTGCATCAGGTAGGTAGGGCATTGCGTACTATTCTCACGTCCTTCCAAATGACGGGAGACGAGTTTGCTCTGGGAACGCAGCATTCCCTTCTCCTTGTCTCCACCAGTTTCAGGAGGCAGTAGGCTAACTCATCCAATGGGATCAGCGGACAACTCTTACAAATATGCCCATGGTATTCGACCCCAGTACATATACCTCCTAAAATAGGTGAAGGTGTCTCGGCATGTGAGAACTTTAATAAAAAAACAGGGTGCGTTTGTCATACATCTTTTACAATTTTTTGGCAGAAAAGATCTGACGGAAGAGTTGAAATTCTTACCTTATGCTCTCGGACACGCCGTTTCTCAAGAATCTAACGGCTACGAGATTGCAATGCGTAATAATCCCGCCCGAGGGAATAGAGAACTGGTTGACTTTACACAAATGAACCTGTAACAAATGTTAACAATAAGACTACGCGGAAACGAGTGAGCATTGGAAGAGTTTTCAGGGCCTACCTCTCCGTACTGGTCGACACCAAGTTTCTCCAGCATCTGAAGAGATTCCACGTCCAACTCCGACACCTCGAAGTCATCGTCTTCGTCCTTGACCGCCTCCTTCGTCCTGGGCGGGGGTGGCACAGGCGGCGGATGCGCCACGTCTTCAGTCTGCAAAATTCGTTACGACTCCGTGGCGTTCTCTCGTTTGCTGTACAGGAAATATTTAGGGATTCGCCTTACTTAAGTTCCTCTACACTTAAATATCAACCACACCTTTATCAGAGTTAACCCCTTAGCACTTCCACAGTAGCCAATTGACAAGACTGGAAGTGTCTAACTTGATAGATGTGATAAATTTCCGTACCATTCAATATGTTAAATAATTATGAAAACAAAAGGCGGGCTCCAACACCTATGTATCTTTTTAGATTGAATTTTTTTAACAGCGATGGTCACTTACCTATATGTAAGGTACCAACTTGAGAAAGTCGCGTGCACCCTCAGTTGAGGAGTCAGAAGTGTATCAAATGCGGAAGTTTGGAGGAGTTTCTTCGCTGGTCTAAAAGAAGCTGTATATATAAGAAGATTCGTCGACGTATCGGTCATTCACATTAATTATTTCAGCAACATTTAGTCAAGCCTAGTTAGTATGACATGTGTGATATATACAAGGCTGTTTAAAAAATAGAGGGCATCATTTCTGGTATGTATTCCACACATGTGGACAATGAAAAATTTAAGGAGAGTATGTTTCCGGAAACGTTTGGTTTTCGAGTTATAACCTTCAAAACAGTGTTATTCAGCGGTACCTTTTTTCCCCCTCGCGTTGTGGGTGTGTGCGCGTGCACAGGGGATTAAGTAAGCATCAGACTTCGTTGACCTGTGCGTGAGAATTTGTTGGGAAAGGTTCATCGACTCCAAAAAGAAAACTTCTCTAAGCTCCAAACGTCAATATTACACTAATAAAGTGATAACTGAGGTGGAAGAAATTGGTTTTCATAAACACATCTCACACGAAAGTGCGCTAAATGGCGCGGCCGAGGAGTTCATCGACTCCAAATGGGATGAGCTGGGGAAGCGAAGGGAGCAATCTTGAAGTTAGTTAGTATCCTAAACGGAAAGAGTTGTACTCAAAGCGCAGTGAGACTCATCGGCCAATCCAACCAGCCCCGGGAGGAAAGAGATAATCGTAAAAATTTATTACAGATCGTCGCTTCCGACAACCTGGGCGGGACGTTCCTGACCTACGACTCAGCTTGCTACCTCGCCGCAGACGAAATCCAAAAGAAAAATTATTCATTAACTGGTTATGCCCGCGACTTCGTTCACGCGGAACTATGATAGCCGGGAATTCAATTATATTACAGTGACCATCCGCCCCCGATTTCCGGGGCCAGTCCCCGGTTTCAAATCTCCGTCCCCGGCTTTGTCCCCGGAAACCAGCCTTCACCGTATTAAGACCAATATTTAGGCCACGTCTAGCAATCTATTATAAAACTATCAATTTTATCATTTACAAATTTGCGTGGAGATAAAACTAAGTCAACACATGTTGACAGTCCTGTATCTGAAATCACTATGCTGTCTCAACAAAAATGCCGTGACTTCCAGTAAAGCCTCTCGTTGCAATAATAGATGAAGTGGAAATGCTCGCCCCCGTCTCTCTCATGCTACTAAATCTTTCTCAATAATAATAATCATATGTGAATTTTGTAGTATTGATAAATTACATTGCTAATTGCAATACATTTTAATGTTCATTTCCTAATAGTTAAATATCCAACTCCTAAGTTACCTTAACTAGCAGAGTTGTTTGTACCGTCCAATTTAAAGCCGACTCGAATAGTGTGAATATATAAATAGTTAACGCTGTGAACATAAATGTTGTGAAATAAAGTCACTGCTTGTATACTGTCTGTAAGCAGTGAAATGGAATAATAAATACTATTGGTGTAAGCTTATGGCAGTTGTATTTCATTAGAACGAGCCATAACAGATTTGACTGAGTAAGGAATGTTGGGGAAAAAATTAAGAAAAAATAAATATATAAGAACAGGCTCATAACAGATAGAATTAACTGAATTATATTTACCCATCTAAAATTTGTGGTATCTTACCTGGCAGATTTGTGTAGCGGCATAATACTTCTCTGGTGGTGGAGGAATTGGAGGTGCAGTTTCAGGATACGGTAACCGTGATGGCGATGGTGAAGCCACGGCGTATTCACGTACCCCTGGTAAAACATAATTTAGAGCAAACCTAAACTAAAATTGTCTACTTGGTAGTGGAGGAGGGCGTAATCTGGAGGTGATGAACGTATAATTTATTGATCCTCAATTATGAATAACGCAGAGTTTATCAGTCAAGGGTGAGAAATTATTGGCAAATATTGAGGGTCCACTTTAATATCATCAAATTATTGTCTTTCTAGTCATTAACTATATGTTTCATAAGTCTTGATTATTCTTGAGTAATCTTACGACTATCGTACAAGGAGGAACCACACCAAACATTTCCTAAATTTTGAAACAGCATAGACAGCCATATCAACGAATCAGCAGTGGTCAATCACAAAATCTGGTACCGGCAATCACGCCAATTATCTTTCCTTGTCCAGTAATTTCTCAAAGTTGATGTCCAGACAACTAAGGTTAATGCAGAATCTATAAACATAGACAGAATTAATGGAGCCGTTATTGGCACACGTGAAGATCGCCGCAGATTCCTCTTCCGCTCCCCACAACGCCAATTCTCTGTTTCGTGGTTGAGGATCATAAATGTATTGCCGTTGTCAAGCGTTTTACAAAAGTATAAGATTTAAGTATTTCAACTTTGCTTTCCACTAGCATACTTTTACCAGAAAACATCAGAATTAATATTTTATACAGCAATGTCGTCATACCTAACGATTAAGTTCATAACGAGCGCTGTAGCTTTTCTGAGGCTAAACTACCTGAAATATTTCCGATACGGAGAATAATTAAACTATAAAAGTATTTCAGGATCGATACAGTTTCGCAGTCGTCAGAAAATGTTGTGTCAATTTTACACGATAAAACATTTCTCCTTAGTCCTAAGACAAGCAACGTAGTTTTCTAGATATTTTGTTATAAATGTGAAAGGGAATATCGAACTATAGGAACCAAGGCATTTACGAGTCGGGGCCGTCAAAAAGTACAAAAAAACTTTTGCAACAAAAGTCTCTGAAGAATTAATTTTTTGAGCGACAAATTAGACATCAAGAGGGATAATCTCCTGTCGAGAAGTAAGAGTAAATTACAATGTTGACTCATCAGAGATATCCATGACTTACAAATGTATGATATCTCAAGTTATCAAACAACGATAATTATTTAATAAAACACAATTAGTTTAAATTAGTAATGTAAAATTGTGAGTTAAGATAAATTGCTAAATACTAAACTAATTTAAATAACCGATAATATGTCGATACATCGGCCGTTCATTCTCATCAAGTTGAACTCTGATTTTTTTCCCATAATACCTATTCACAAGCATATGATAAGTAGATATATTTTTTCGGAGAACGTACCTTTGGAAGGAGAAGCAGGCGTGTTGATGTCGTCCACTGAGACTTTGCTGTAGACGCTGCCAGCGCTACGGAACTGCGAACCCTGCTTAAACCAAACCACAATATATTATCAAAATGACTGTCTCGACCTGTATAAAATAGATCATGTTTTTACCCTGAACCATTTTATGAGTGAAAATATTAAAATCATGTAATTATACATTAATCAGAGTGGCTGAAATACAGATGTAAATGATATTAACCCACTCCATCAGTACGACCAATCAATTTAAATAATACGTCTTTATGTACACTCACACTCATGTGATAGCAACACTAATCACGGAATTGAATCAATAATGATGTATTTATATTTTACACTCAGACGCATGAGACGGGATGAGCAGAGGAAAATTAGTGAAGTCATTAACACTGGGACAGGCCCTCGAATTGAGTTGAAACCTTTATCGTGTGCATTCTAAAACAAACTGAAGTCGCCTTTTTTAGGTTTGTGAATTAAATAAAGCAGTACAGATATGGAATCGACAGAATAAGACAACCAGAGGAATGGTTCTTATAGTTTAATTATGAGAGCCGGTAGGTAATATATCACTTTGGATGCCCCAACTACGACGTTGTCACGCCTCCATAAAAGGCAGCTGCAACATTCGGGTTCTTTAATACGATCGCGTGTTAAGTGCATGGCTGTTTATCGTTCCCTCTCACTCTACACAATGTCAGCAGACAACTGCCTTCCGTGTTGCGTCCGACTCTTGTAATGTAAACGTAAATTTCCTGCTATCAGATCTTTCCTTGTCTTGTTTGGGGAGTCTACTTAAGAATATTTTGATGCCAAACAACTCTCTTGCCATATTTTTCTCCGAAGATTCAATTAGATACACTCCTTACCTATGACGTTCCATGACACTCGTATATAGCACAGCATGAGTAAGAGCTGGCAAATGTTAATCGATTAACCTATTTATCTGTTTGAAACACAGTGTAGTTGAGTGGTACGTGACCTTGTCGGTGGGCAGCGCCGATGTTTCGCCCTTGGAGCGACGCTGCCGTAACACGATGAGGCAAATGGCGGCCGCCAACAGAACGATGGTGGCGAGCAGCGCACCGATGACTGGCCCGATGTAACCTGGGGCTGGAACGTCCCGCCGCGGGTACGACGGAGGGGGTGGTACAGTAGGCTGCGGGGGTGGCTGCGTCGGCGGGGGCGGCTCCATGTCTTGCTGAGGCGGGTCCTCGGTGGCGCTCGGCGTCTCCGCCACGGGAGCTGCGGACATGCCAGTTTTCAAGTGATTTCCATTACCGGCGTTTAAAACCAACAATGCTGAATCAATTGTTTCCATTATATAGCGCACATCTAATTATTTAGTTTAATATTGTTATATCTTAATCACGCCCAATGTGTGCTGGCGATTAGTTAGTTATTATATTCAGTTTATGCCAAATTTTATACTAGGAATACTTGTTTGCGGCTGGAAACAGGCATGAGATGCAGGCGAAAATCTTCCAGGTTAAAAATAGTATAGTTTCCTTGTAGTGAACCACGAAAACATAACCGATTTTGTTAGGGGGATGATGAGCCAGGTCCTCGCCAATCAGGGGAGCCGGAGTATAAGAGATGGACGGGAGTGGAACGGGAAGAAATTTTGGGATAGAACAAAAAGTAATCATACTTGGCTGGGCGTGGTAGAGACCAGATAGAGATTTCGGCAGAAGAATAGCAGGATCCACGTGGGGACTCAACCGAATATTGCTCCAAATCTTTGGGCAGATCCCGGTAAATCGCCGAAAAGTTTTATCCTAGGAGTATTGCCACATTAAAGTTAATTTTGCCTTTTAATAGTCAATTTATTTATATCTCACGCGGGTTTCCACCGTAAACACAGTAACTTAGGGAGTTGGGTTCTCATGCAGAGCAGCCGGCAAATTAGGTTTAAAATTGTATATATATCGGATTATATCTCATTTATAATTAGTTTAGTATCACGTGCATGCAAAATATTAACAAAAATAGTATACAGGAAAATGGAACATCAAATAGAATGAGAGTTAGGAGATCAGTTTGGTTTTAGGAAGAATATAGGGACAAGAGAAGCTATATTGACTTTGCGTTTAATTTTAGAAGGCAGGATACGAAAAAAACCGGCCTACGTTCATGGCATTTGTAGATTTAGAAAAAGCGTCGATAATGTGAAATGGAACACGCTATTAAGGATTTTGAAGAAACTAGAATAAAATATCGAGAAAGGAGGCTAATGCATAACCTCTAAAGAAGACAGGCAGCAGTAATTAGAATTGAAGATCAAGAAAAGAAAGCAGAAATCAAAAAAGGAGTAAGACAAGGAAGCAGTCTGTCGCCCATGCTGTTTAACTTATATATAGAACAGGCGATGAATATAGTTAAAATGGAATATGGAAAAGGAAGCATACTGCAAGGAGAAGAAATAAAAACCTTACGGTTTGCCGACGATATTGTAGTATTATGAGAATCAGAAGATGACTTGGAAACCATAATAAATGGCATGAACGTAGTCCTGGAGAAGAAGTTCAATATGAGGATTTATTGAGGGAAAACCAAGGTAATGTAGAGTAGTATGGGAAACAGAGAAATAACAATGGGTGTTAGATTGGGAAGGGATATTTTGACGGAAGTTAAGGAATTCTGCTACTTTGGAACCGTAATAACTAGGGATGGTAGAAGTATAGTAGACATAAGGAGTAGGATACCACAGGCAAGGAAGGCTTTCGCGATAAAGACAGATTTACTTACGGGTAATATAAGTGTGAATATTAGGAAATCGTTGCTAAAATGTTTGTATGGGTGCATAACGTGGACGATAGGAGTTGGGGAAAGGAAAAGAATAGAAGCCGTTGAAATGTGGTGCTATAGGCGAATGCTGAAAATCAGATGGGTGGATAAAATCAAAAACGATGGATAGAGTAAGTTACGAGGAAGTTCTAAACAGAATAGGGGGAAAGCGCACAATATGGAGGACGTTGACTAAGAGAACAGATAGATTAATAGGTAACATTTTAAGACACGAGGGCTTGTATAATTATAATAAGTGTGTGGGGTAAGTACAGAAGAGGGAGTTAGGATGGAATTCGGTAAGCAGATTAGGGAGGATGTGGGGTGTGCTGGTTATAAGGAAATGAAAAAACTGTGCAAGATAGGCTAGCATGGAGAGTTCCATCAAACCAGTCTTAGGACTGAATTCCACAACAACATATATATCTCTTGTAAATAGTTTGTTTTTCTCTTTCATATTTGTTTTAATTTTTTGTAATAAATGTAAACTTTTATATTTGTAATTCATTTCAACTCATCGTAACCACGTGGTGTTCCATAATTACCCGATACGTATACAGGTAGGAATCAGAGCTAGACGTCGACAGTTCACACTTTCCAAGAGCCGCACAGCGACTCAACTCAAAAAAGGCGTAAATATTGAAGTGATGCTGTTGCACATTATTTCGTTGTAGCTGAATATGAACTGTTATTGTTTTTCGATTCTTGGTATCCATTTTTAATCTTGTGTGATATTTTATTATTTTCAGCACCATAGAGTAGAAAATTGCCGACCTTCTGTGGTGTAGTGGCTAGCGTTGCTGCCTCACAACCCAGGGGTCCCGGGTTCGAATCCTGGAATGGTCTTGGATGTTTGTGTCGTCATGGTCGTGAAGACCGGGATTAAGAATGTCGGAGAAAAGATACGTTGACCACGTGTCACTCCGAGTTCGGAGTGTGTCATGCAAAATGACAGTCCGCAGTCGACTCGGTAGGCCCAGGCCCTCAATGGGCTGTAGAGAAGAAGAAGAAAAGTAGAAAAATATATTTATCAAAGATTGTCTCTCAACGCACCTGAATCAAAGGAAACTTCGCTCAGGAGAATCCACGTTGCCGCGAAGTAAAGTTGCAGACGTAGGAAGCGGCCCACCCTGTGGTGAAGCTTGATGACCACGTTCCTCGGATTCTCCACCAATCTATCCACTACGTACGAGAAGACCACCGGTTCCCTGGATTCGTGTCGACCTCCTGAAGGACTCACGTAGACTTTGGCGCGCGAAAACACCTGAAATCAGATTACAATTCACGAGACCAAACCACTGAAATTCGTCCTGGGATGGTCTGCAATTATTTTAAGCTGAATGACTCACACTCAGCCTGAAGATGACGACAAAGCACTTGGTCGTCGAAACGTCGCGTTTTCATCGCACCTGCCGCCCCAGTGGAAACCCGAGAACTATTTCTGTATCAACTACACCGGGAAAGCCTCAGCTCACTTACTGAATAAATCAGTCACCACATTTTTGATTACCTATTTTTCAGCTGACTTATTGTAACTATGGTTAGACGAGAAGTCAAATATTTATGATTTAATATCTGGGTGCTCAGCGATGCCCTGGAAAATAATGCTTACATTTGTTTAAGTTAAGATAATTTTTGGTTTTCGCGACGGTTGTTGTCATCGCCGCGGCACGCATACACGCAGCGAATAAACGTTTCGGTGGCAGGCTACGTGAGAGCTAAATGTATCCCGTTCAATAAGTCATTAATTCAAAACGTATGTGTAGATAATATGCATATCTACGAAAAATAAATTGAGTTTGTGCAATCCGTGTCTTTATATAATTCTGCACTGCGACTAATAAAACATTTTGTATATTTATAAACTAATTCAAATTATTATTACTTATTATTATATAGTTGTTAAGAATATTTAAGTAATGATACTTTTAAACTGTTTATCGCTAGTGTCACATGGGATGAGTGATTTAATTACAGACACTTTCACCTAAGACGCCAAAATCGTAATTTAGAATCAATTTCAATGAAACTTATTAAACATTTTGCATAATTATTAACTAATTTAAAAGTATCCTAACTTCAATCAATATAGTAGTTAAACTTTACCATTATATTAGGCTGAACATTCTTAATATTTTGGTTTAGAATGAATAAAAGAACACCCTCATCTTTGCAACTCTTTGGCTTTAAATTACTACTTATAATTCATTAAATAGATTAATTCAAACTTTCAATATCGGTCTGTTTTAAAATAACGTCTGGAAAGATTTTACCTCAATTTCCCTTTTACCTAATGCGATTAACGAGTCCTGAAGCAACCCCAGCATCTTTCTGCTCACGAATGGTTCCGAGCTGGTATTACACCATTTAATTACTTAGAAAGAACTGTATTTTCATAAATTCAAAATTGACTAGTGTCAAATATATTAAACGTGTCCCCGGTTCTCAATTCCAAGTGATGCGTGAATATTGTTGTATAGGCGCTGAAGATTGTAGTTATTTGGATAGAACATTTTTCCTCTGATTTATTTTCGAATTCAATAATAAATAAAATCAAAGTGGTGTTAACATGAAAAAATATGGTAGAGTTATTTTTCTAAAGATATAAAGTAGGACTGAAAAACAAAGGGAAGAGCACAACCTTCGTTTCGAAATGAGAAAACGGTCGTAGGAGAGTTTTGACTTAGAACATAAGACACAGGAACGATATGGAAACTAAATTTAAATGGTATTACAAAATTTATTGGAGGGATTATAAAATAGGTAAGTGAATAAAGTCGTCACATCTAGAAGCAATAGGTAGGAATAACGGAGAGCGTTTGAGAGGAGTCAGAAGACCATATCTTGGTAATGATAGAATAGGTACTATTTCCTCGGAAATCAATATAAATACAAAACTGATATTTTCACAGATTATATTGTATCTTATGGTATGTGTGTGAAAGTAAAATAAATTACTTGAATTATTAGCTATGGATAAGAAACTTCTAAATATTTCCATAAAAAGCATGTCTTGATAAATAAATTAATAATTCAAACTATAATTAAAATAAATCATTTGTTACATTTACACAACATACCGCAAAGTTAAAAATGTTGGTTACAATTTGAGTGCTTTATGTATAACGGTTTCCTAGAAAAATGTACCTAAACAGCATTGGCAGGACAGGAACTCCCGACTCTCCGTAAATAAGTAAGATTAAGTTGTCACTCACCATTACATCTTTGCTAAATTGATTACTGGCGTGCAGACTCATCGCGGAGAAGTTCCTTACACGATCAAACTCGAACAAAATCTCCAAGGGGCTGCCTTCCAAGCCAACAGTGTCATTCCTCCATCCAACCCATTCCTGGTCTGAAACAGTTTCCACAGTACGAATTGTTATCAAGTACTGGAATATCCAGAAAGTCAGTACTTCAATATATTCCTTCCGAAAGTAATAAAATCTTAGTTACAGCAACGGGTCCGTGCAGTACAATTCTAAGTAATGTCACAGGCATAGATACTTTAAAAAATATTTTTGTGTGTATTTATTGAGCACCTCATTCTAAGGAATGTGTCATGTATTGATAAATATATTAACTTTTAGCAAAATTAAAAATTCGAACGTCTGTAATATTCCACTTGAAAGACAGCCAGATGTGGCTGCCAGCGAATAAAGCAATAATAAGCAACATGGGCGTCGCATTTCCCGAAGACGCAACATTTGTAAAATTACTTTAGGTTTCAAAGATTGTCTTACATAAATTCAGTTGAACCCAGATTTGGAATGTCCTCGTGACCATCTCTTGGACTGGGGATTGGCTCCCAACTGCGACTTTCCGATGTGAAGCATTCTGAGGAATAGTTAAATCAGTCGTACCTCCAGCTTCAAGCAGTGCAGTAACCTGTGTTCTCTACAGCTCAGTGATCTATTTTGTCTTCATGATCTAAATCTTTAAAATAATTATACCGTCTTTAGATTCCGTTCAAGCTCGGACGGTGTTCACAATGTTCCGAATCTTTCCCATTCTCCATCCTTAACTGTTCTTACTTCAAGCGCTGCAAAATAGATGACAACAGATTTTTCCTGAGTCCAACTCCTAAAAAGATTGATCATTTCCTTTCCTCAGGTAACACTTCAAGTGAAACATCCTTCTTATGTTGGTTTCCTCATACATGAACAACATTTCATATAGGGAGCAGGTCATCTTATCTTATGGCGGCGACCCACAGATTGTTTTCCACGCTGGCGTAACTAGAAGGGAGCGAGTCATCATATCTGTTCGGGTAACACCATGATGTGTACTTATTTAGGACGGAAGTTCGACCAATTTGCAGTAGATGTGAGGAACATACTAAAGATAATACACATACTGTATACCTCTCACACTGACTAGATCAGAGAGGAAGAACTCATCCACTCGGAAAGAGCCATAAAATTACTGTTCACGTTCCTCACTCATAACGTCTATAGTCTGTCTCTTAGCACCTCGTCATAAATGTCCCTGAGTGGTAATATAAACTATATTTTGTGACATATTTGTAACTATCAGAAGCTACTTTTTTTTTCTTTACGTTTTTGTAGTGTTAGGTAGCTTGGAGGCTGGTGTAGACGATGTTTCACAATTCATAATTCGCGACTTGTCACAACATTGGTAATAATTTATATTTGAGCATAATGTTTGTAAAGCACTGCTTTCTTTATTGTTGCACACTGTTTTGGTCTCGCATCTGTATAACACGTATGACGTATGACGACAGGCGCGACGCAAGCTGCTCGCGATTGTCACTGCGTGGAATGCACCGAAGATTTTCCTTTGGATTTTTTTTCTATTAGTTTTTTCTTTGGTTGAAGTAATCTGTTTTTCGTTGAATAAAGCGTGCATATGTATTTAAAGAAGACAAAGAATGTCGTCGTGAGCTGTGTTTGGTTACACAATTTCTAACAGAAAAACTATGTTATTTATGAAAGATGATAGTTTAAGTGAAACGTGGAACAATGGTTGCCGTAGAAAAACTGATTAATGTAAAGAACGATAAAAAAAATTGTATACTTATTATTATTAAGTATATTCGAAATTCGCCCGCGTATGTTCGGTGAACTGTTCTGAGCATAGAGTCGAAATACCATTGAGTAAAAAACTACTGAATTACACATCAAAGAGTAGTAGAAATTTAAAACCAGAAGCAGCCTGGTATTTCAGGAATGATAAATTCAGTTGGACTTGCTGCAAGAAACAGGCACAATTTAGTGTTCGAACTGATACCACTGATACCGCAAAACATTTCCTTTTTGATAAAAATATTGCCATTTTCATTCATTGTATTCATGCTGTAATAAATGAATAATTTGTATTTCCCCAATCATTAATTCTTCCAACAAATTATTATAATATTTGCAATATATGTCGTGATGTAGTGCTGGAATTGCACTCAAATGATAGGAAAATATTGTAGAAGATGTTCCCTCTATAAGTGTTTATTAGAAGTCTCAAAATGGAGAACAAACGTCGCTTTTGTGAATAAATTGTGATATACTTAATACTGGCTTTTTGACCGTCTTCTTATTTATTGTAAATTTTAAAGTAAGAAAGGTTTGTTGAATACATAACATTACAAAAATGTAAACACGTCACATTGTTATAATAATGTTAGTAGGACTATAAACATCAAATATGTTTGTGTCGTTTCTGCAGATATTTTCTTGGGGGCGAATACAATTAGTTTTCTGAAACTAATATGTTTTATTATGTTATACACGAAAATAACGCTACAATCACATGCTAAGAGACAAGATAAGACTTGAAATATTTGCGCTATGAAAGAAGTGAGAGATTCAAGCCCGGAAAATATATCGCAATGTCGCATATAATGAATATAGGGGTGATACACTAATTTTGATAATTAAAAAATGTTAAGATTTTATGATAATATCAATAAACAATTTACTTTAATTAAACTATGCTTATATTTACAATAATAATTACAAATTTTAATAGTTTCAATAATTACGCCGGCACTTATTTTCAATAATTACTATACATATATTTACAAAATGATTTATATTAATTACTTAAACACTAACAATTATAAGACTCATCTCAGGGTCGCACTTTATGGCCTTCTCATAAAACAGATATTTTATAACACTAAACCACTCGGATCTGGCAGCAAACAGAAAAATACAAAGAGTTACAGATGCAGTAGTTTACCTAATCGTCTTAGTGCAGGTTCCAGCTCCTTCCTCATCATCGTCACCGCTCTTCAGCAGTCTCCTCCAAAATTCCATCTCACCGCTCTCGAACCATCTGACCAATTCTCAACTCACCGCTCTCGACCACCAATCTCTCTAATTCACTTTCTACCAATCTGATAAATCTCAACATCTCTCAAATTCTGTCTCTACCACCAATCTGATCACCAATCAAACAAACACAACAATCTCAAAATCTCTCCAACAATATGTTCATTCCATTCTCTACCACCAATCTCTTCCAAAAATGTCTCCGCCTGCCTCTTTAAAACTTCGTCCCCACTTCTGCGACATCTATCACCAAGGTGGCAGGGATGGATCTCCTCCAATAATATCCATGGTTACACTTGGGGAAAACATACCGCCCGGTCGCCGATTCTCACACAATTTTGGGAAACTCCCGAGCCGAGACGCCGAGTCTAGGTTTTATAGCCCAAGTGTCAACCGCTGTCTCCTTTGTTTTGATTCCGCCGCCAAAGCCCGAACAGCTGTATCTGTTCGATACACGCAATTTCCGGAGTAAAGGCTTGTGCTTACATCCTGGATGACGTCACCCGCAAAAGGATGTGTGGCATGTACCATGGTTCGGATAGAATATTCATCATAAACGTTTATTTTCTCCATTGAAAGTCTGTACAGTAGAAGGAAATAAAAAAATTGTCATTAGAATAATGTTGTCTATGTGTGTCTTACATTTTAAATCAAAAGACAAACTTTTTACGTTTTCATATCATTTTTAGTGGAACCTCACTTAGCGGCAGGAATCTGTTCCAGAAGTAATAAAATTCTTTTATTTATTGAATTTAACGTAGTGCCGAAGACGCTGCGTGTTGGTATCGTTGAGAAGCCGAAAGAGCAACATCAACTATGGGAAATACGAGAAGTTTTGGGTTACGTTCGTCACGACGAAGAAGAACATAAAAGAAATATCGCTGGGCTGCTTTATTTATATCATTACTTTCTCCGCTCATTATTTTATCCGAGGTATGCATCAGACAATGATGAGTTACAGATTTCAGCTCAAAAGCTGACTCCACACGACCACCGACGTTGAACGGCCGACTACGAAAATCACGTGTCCATATTAACCGAGTAATATATATTTCTCATACAGCCAGTTAAAGTGAAGCCCATCGAACGTGGTCGGTTGCGTGCGATATCATGTCATAAAAAATTGTAGGGATGTAAAACAAAACATTTATTGTAATCTGTCTATTACAACGAAGCTCAGCAGCAACGAGAAACAAAAACAACATATAAATGTTATCAACTTAACGACGCCTTGGGCTTACGCAGCGTGTTTACCGTTGGTCAAAATTGAACTCCGTTAAGGATGATTTATAGACAAAGTATCAAACATTCTTCCATTTATATGCAATAATTCTGAATTCTTATCACACAGATAATATCAGTCTAGACGTAAATACGCATCTTTCCTGAGGTAAGAATTAAGAATAATAAATTGTTCGAAAGTTTCCTTTCGTAATTTCCGACATCATTACCAGGCTCATTAAGAGAGATATGAGATAACTGGCCCAGTTTTGCTATCACATAAAAATTACTCTTATTAGATACAAATGATAGAAGATCTTTACCTAATTATAAATTTAAAATTGAATATTAATTTAAAATATGGTACTAATAAATAACTTCTAATGTACTAAATTGGAAGTCATTTGACGAAACTCTCGTGTATGCAATAAAATTCACAAAATTCTAAGAGATTTATACATACATGCATAAATAATATTAATTCTCAATAATACTTAAAGAACAGATTTATCACCGTTAGGTTCTTCGATCTAAGCAAAACGAGTAATTACTGATTTTGTAGATACGCTGGTCAGACTCATATATCTATCTCGGAGTTAATGAGCGTAAATCCAATTTAAAATTTCCATAAATAAAACACTCTCCGATTACTAAATAGTTTGGAACTAAATCTTTGTTATAATTTTGATAATATTATTGTTTTAGATAAGGAAGTGAATTTTAATAAAAGATTAATTTCAGAAAAGTAGTATATTAAAAGAAACAAATTTAACGTAAATATTAAACATAACACTTAACAACTTAATAAATTATATGATGGATTGTTAAATTCTATTAGTTAATGTTTTAGTTTGGCTATGCTCTTTGTGGTACATCTTTAGCTGATTAGTTTATTTGATACGGGCCACAATGGATGGTCGAAACGACTACTTTATGTTCAATATTTTTTTCAAAATTTATTGTCTGTTTTATACGGGTCGTTAATTCTTAATATGTATTTTATTTACAGCCGTTAAGTGTTCCTATACACAAAACATTATTCCAAAAGGAAAGCCTCTGGTTTATATAAAATTGTAGTAGAAAATTAGTTTTATGCAAAAAAATTGTTGAGTTACATTATCAAAAAAAAATTTCCTTGAACAAGAAGAAAAAAATACGCTTCGCCGCATCAGTATGTTGAACGTGAATGATTTCACCATAAAATACATAAATTTAGTTCTTTTCTGAATTACGATAATTTACTTACGTATTTTACAAAACATTTGTATTAATCGAAGGAATTACGTGTTAGGGATTTTGCAAGTAAGTGCGGTGTAGCAGTTTGTTCGTTGATAGTAGTGCATATAAATTTCTATTCGTGAGACATCGCTTTAATTAGAATGGAAATTTAGGAGTATTGATTACATGAGATCGCAGCCCGCTTCACGTATCAAAGCAATGGCTGGATAACATCCTCGATGTCGTTTCTAAGTAATTACGAAACTTGGTATCGTGTAATTTGCTACTTCTGTAATGTAAAAAGGTCTTACTTAAGCTCATAAGCAAGCTTGTTTTTAAGTGTTGTTTGCTTTATCGTTGTCTGTCTATTTGGTGGCGTTACTCACTGTCGCCTCCCTGGATGCTGTATAGAAGGTCCTGAGAAATTCGTCCGTCGGCCAGGGTCCCCAGACCTTCAGACAAGTGTCCCGCGATGTCGCGGCCGTCGTAGAGGCGGTCAGTGATTCCTCCAGCGCCCTGCGCCATCGAGTAGCTCAGCAGACCCTCTGCAACATAGCTCCATTTACACCACAGAAAATAGCACACAGGAACATACAACCGGTACTTGAATATATTAGGAAGGTTTCTATATCTCGTACATAAATATCAGTCATTAATCACCGTGATCTCGGCATCCGAGGAACTCCACCCTCATGCAGACCGTCCGCACGTGTTCGCTGTAAGGGAGGATCCGTAGCCTGGAGGCGCGCACTGGAGGCTGGAGGCGACTCTCCACCACGCTCTTCGTGTCGCTGTTCCCAGACAGAATCTGCAAAACGACGACAGTATCTTTCTGTGGCACAGGATAATGTAATACCAAACAATATTTAAGTATGAAAGGTATGATTGTAGTCGAAAATTTGAATTTTTAAATGATGAAATGAAATAATGCTCTGTAAAATCATGATATGGAAATATAATAATGGTTACTGTTGAGTGAGTAGAACGTAGCGCTTGTATTGTAAGGAGTAGCGTTTTTGCCGAACCGTGTAATTCAGAATAAAAAACAGGTCTACGTTCATGACATTTGTAGATTCAGAAAAAGTCGCTGATAATGTAAAGTGGAACAGACTACTACGGATTTTGAAAAGACATGAATAAAATAACGAGAAGGATGAGTTATCCATAACCCCAACAGAAGAGAGTCAACAGTAATTAATAAAGTAAAAACCAAAACAGGAGTAAGACAAGGATGCAGTCTGTCGCCCATGCTCTTTAACTTATATATAGAACAGGCGATAAAGAAAGTTAGAAAGGAATATGGAAAAAGATTCATACTGCTAGTAGAAAAAATTGAATAGATGATCTTGTAGTATTACGTAAATCAAAAGACGACTTGGAAACCTTAATAAATGGCATTAACATGATCCTGGTGGAAAAGTACAACATGAAGATCATAAAGGGAAAACTAAGGTAATGGAGTGTAGTATGGGAAGCAGTGGAATAACAAAGGGTGTTAGATTGGGAAGGGATATTATGAAGAAAGTTAAGGAATTATGCTACTTGGGCAGCATAACTCCGGTCGCAGAAGTATAGTAGATATGAGGATTGCACAGGCAAGAAAGAGGAATTTACTTACGGGTAATATAAGTGTGAATATAAGAAAATCAGTGCTAAAAATGTTTGTATGGAGTGTGGCGTTGTATGGGTGCGAAACGTAGACGGTAAGAGTTGCTGAAAAGAAAATAATTGAAGCTTTTGAAATGTGCTGCTATAGAAGAATTCTGAAAATCCGATAGGTGGATAGAATAAATAACCAGAACGTTCTAAGCAGAATAAGAGAAGAGAAGGCCACGATTTGAGACATGAGGGTCTTGTAACATTAGCATTAGAGAAATTATATGGGATAAGAACAGAAGAGGAAGTCAAGGGTGAAATACGCTAAGTAGATTAGGGAGGATGTGGAGTGTGGTAGCTCTGTAGAAATTTAAAGGCTTGCGCAATATTGGCGTCATGGAGGGTTGCATCAGACCAGTATACAACAACAAACATAACTTACAACTTATTTTCTTCAGTAAATAATTTTATAAAATAGAATATAATTAATAGCCAATTAGAGACAAAAAATAAAACTTATTACTAACGAACCGTATGTCAGACAATTACAAATATTTATAAGAGTGTAGACCTTTCCATCTTGTGATTTTTGTCAATACCAAGTCCAGGAAATTTGTAAAACAAAATTTCTTCAAACAGATATAACACAGAAGGTAATAAAAATAATGGGCAAAAAGGACCTCTTCATCACTATTAAAGAAATAAAAATTGGGTCAAAATTTGTGAAAAAGTCATTTTTCAAATAGTGATGAAGAGGCCTGTATTGTCCATTATTGTAATTACCACCTATGGTATCCTGTTTAATGGAAAATTGTTATACAAATCATCCGTTCTTAGTATGGTCAAGGATCACAAGTGATCTCTTCTATTTTTTTACTATTACTTTTTTTGTTAATTGCCTTTTGTACGAGTCGTTAATAAGAGTGTTCATTCAGTTTTAAACGGACGTTATTGACAATGTTTTTATTCAATTTATACGGCTCACGTTTGTCATTGTAACATAGCTTCATCAGTAGGTATTTACAAAAAAAATTGTACAAAAATTTTAAAATTATACTAACTTAAAAAAATCATTAATAATTAAAGTTTGTTAATAAAATTCGATAAAAAATTTCTTATAATTTATGTACCTATGTTTGTTCAAATTAATTTTGACAAACAAGTATAGGTCGAAAAATGTATAAAAATAGTTACTGGACTGTCTCTAAGGACAATTGCAACGGAAATGAATTGAAGAATACAGAGAAACAATGTAATTTAGACCGTTGTACTTAAGTGGAAAGTTAAAATAAATAAAGATGTATAAATTATATAGTTATAACAAGAGATTAAAGAAAACAAAAATATGTCGTATCAAAAACTCTTCTGAATCTAACAATAAATGTTACCAACCATAAAATATTAAAGATCATCTATAAAAACTTCTAAAAATTATATAAAAAATATTTTAAGGACGAAACGTCATAAAAAAATTAAAAAATTGTTCTCTGTAACTAGCCGTTGGTTTAATATCCTGTAAATAATTTATAAAACATGTTAAGTGATGTATTATTAAATACTATCATTATTAAGTATATCAAATTTTATTCATCGTACCTATAGTTTAACTTAGGCTTAACAATTTAAGTAAAGTTTATTAATTTAACTTTCCGTTGTGCAGTGAAAGAAGATTGGGGAAGGTATGTTGCGATGGTTTGATAATATAAAGAGGATGAACGAATGTGATAGAAAACACAAGTATACAAGACGAGAGTAGATGGGGGAGTAGGAAAGGGTCAACCGCAACGAACGTACCTCAATCGGATTGTGGACACTTTTAACAAAGGTCAGCTTAGAGTCAGCTTAACAACCATCACATTACACCGAGGGAATCCAATAGTTGTGTCTACATTAAACGTTATGCGTTTACAGTAAGCTGATAGTGTAAACGTTTTTAGAGCAATGGTCTGAGGTCGTGCAACGTCTTGCGTCTACTACTAACACACCTCAGGTATGTGAAAGTTCACTTACATTTTGGAATCTTTTTGTTTCTGTTAAATAATTTCTCAATTTTTTGTAATAAAATAAAATAGATGTAAAAGTTATTTGAAAATTGATTTCTGTGATTGATTACTGAGACTCAAGCGTTTTTACCTTCAAAATATACGTGTTTTAAGACTTCAGTATTAATTTAATTCTCACAATTATCTTCAGAATTAAGCCACATTCAAAGAAAAGTCATCTTATTTTAATATATAACACTTAGGTGATAAGGGAGGAGTTTTAAATAACGAATTTACTATTTGCATACACCACTAACCAATACTAGTGCTACGAAAAAGAAACCTGTAACAAAAAATAATTTCCGTTTTTTGTCAGAAAGGAGGCAGACAAGGTTGTTTCTGATGTATTATGTAGGAACGGACTTTTAAACATGTCATGGATGAAAGTCAAAAAGGAAAGAAAAACGACATAAATAGATTGGATGACTACTAATTCATTATATTTTTAAACAACTCGCCGATTTCGAAACATGCTCAATATTTTTAATATTCCCATTTTAATTGATTCTTTTACCTTATATATTTGGAAATGCTAATATATGGTGTAAATAAATAATCGACTTAAATTTGTCTTTTGCTGCTCTAAGAAGGATTTTAGTGGACTCAAAAAGCACTGTTTTTACATGGTCTGTTATGGGTCTAGGAGCGAGTTACACCTACAGGGGAGGGGATGGCTGTCACAAGGCCTGCCATTGCGCCTCTATCTATTTACTCTTTGCTTGCCACCCCCACCTCTCACATCTGGCAGTTAGCTCTTGACGAAAAAAAAGGAATGCGTCCCCCAGCATACGTTCTCTTGTCTTGGCGAAACATTTAACAATTTTTTTTATATAATTTCGATAATTGCCATAAATAAAGGTTAAAGTCAATATATTATTCACATTTTTATAATAATTATTTCATTTGAAAATAGTACATACTCCTGTATTTATTACAAGTAAGTGAGGGTTATGAGAAAGATAAATGAGTTAGTTACAGATGACAAGGGAGAGTGGAAGCCGTAAAAGAAAACCCCATTGAACGTTCAGAAACAGTCCGAGAAATACCAAGAATTACCGGTCAACATGTAACTAATACGACATCGTAATTTACCGATCAAGGAACAGAATTATACGACTTACATATTTCATAAATTATAACTGATTTCTTAATCCATTATTTACTGATACAGTGTTATGAAATTCATAACTACAGATCCGGACAAATTTATTTAATGCTTTTATATAGATGATTTAAAATTTAATTAAATTGACAAGCTTATCAAATAAATTTTAATTATTTAAATATCATGTATAATTAATTAAATCACAAATAAGCCGCTTCTCATTAATTATACAGAATCACGAGATTTAGTTTTACTTTATATTTAGAAATTTCAGAGTTGAATCATAGTTTTAAATAACTTCAACAATTTGGTTTCAGAATACGACAAATATAATCATAAAATTTTAACTGATAGTTCAAAACCGTAATGTGGCCATATTTATGATCCTGTTACTGTTAATAAGCCTCTCATAAAATTAAATACAGTAAAAAACTTTCCTCCACCACTTCGTAGTAAAATTATGTATAAATGCTCGGTCTAGCTATCGACGTGGCGTCTCTTTGAGACGAGTTACATTCCGCGAATAGTGGAGCGTATTCGTATTACAATTGATTATTGAATAATCAATGAAAGATTATACTTAATAGGTATTTCAATAAACATTTCACTTATTGCTTAACATCTTAAACTTACACTTCAATCATTTACACAGACTGCCAGAGAGATTACTCCCTACTTCTACTCTCTTTGCACCAACAACAACTCATTCTTATTACGCCAATACACAAGTTTCCCGGGCGTTAAGTAAATAATAGACGCCTAGGTTAACTTATTCATAGGTTTACTCTGTTAGAAATAATGACCGTATCAAAACATGCATAAAGAAGTTGACATGAGTGTTTTGTAACCTACATATAACAGGATTATATAATTTTCAACTTTTCTTTTCATTGACAATATAGCTTTGTACTTAAATAATACAGTGTTTCTTCTTCACAATTCTTCAGCTACTTTAAAATATACGCGGCGTGGTATATTAACACACAAAAGCTTTTGTTTTTCTAAGAGTGAACTTTTAACGAGGAAGAAGCATTCTGAAATATAATCCTAGTTGGAGGGGGAGATAATTTAATACTTTTCAGTTCATGGCAATTTAGGGATATAAGAACATTTTCTTACTTTAAAACTGAGGCTAAAATAAAGAGACACTGGGACTGAAATTTGTAATTATTGTAAATAAATTGCTACTGAGATGCAATTTTAACTATGTGATAACAACACACGTGTGTAACAATGTACAAAATTTTGTTTCTGTAAACTTATTTTTTGTTGAGATATTTTGAAAATAATTTTCAAAATTTGGCAGTTGTTCCTTGCGTTACGTACTTAATTATAAAAGGAGCTTTTCTTACATTAATATGAAGGTCTGACCATTGTTATCAATTTTCAGTATTATTTTTGAAATTGATTTAAATTATGGTGAGTAAATAATTTTTTTTACTAAGAGCTTCGTACGGTTACTTAAAAATTGGCGCTTTTAAGCATTTTTAATTTTTTTTCACCTAAACTACTTGAAAAATTAGAAAACTAATACTTGTATTTAAAGGTATTAGCATGAAAAATTTCCCAAAAATAATGAAGAGAATATCTTAATATTTGTGACGCATATAAGTTTTTTGGTACCAGAAATCATAAAGGTATGAAAATCACATTTTTCTAAAAAAAATTAAATAATTTAGTATGAAACATATTAATAAAAATTGTCCTGCAGCATATGTTATACCTTCTTTGTTTTGTTTGGCAGCTTCTTTTTTCTGTTTATTGAAGTTATAGGCATGTTAATATGAAAAATTAGAAAAACGATTTTTTTTCTTCAGATTTTGGCCGAAATTTCAGTCTTGGAATAATACATTGAAGTTTGTATCATTTTCCTGTCATAAAAGGAGCAGAATCAATGTCATTGGTATTATGATGTTGCGCTGTTGTACGAAAATCTGTCTATCAATAATGTATATGCTGAAAAATAATTAAACGTTTGACTGAAAATAGACGTTATTTTTATTAAAAAATTAACTGTGTAAGTTTCATATTCTTCTTTTTTTTAAAACAGAAATTGAGCGCCTGTTTGCGGCCGAATTGATACTGGCAGAACTGCGGTACATAATGTTAGAAGCCCTCGGATTTCGTTGTGGGTAAGCTGCTAATAGGATTATCCGACCTGAATGTCTGCATTGCTGTGTCTGAATAGCGAACAGCACTATAAGCTGGCATACGTCCGAGGTACTTCCACTAAAGGCAAAAGTACATGGAACCTACTCAATTCAAATGAATGCCATTAAATGCGACACCCAAGTATCTAGCCGTTTGGATGTCCCAACTCAGCTGCGATTAAACGATAATAGCCTTGAAAAGGAAACCACATCACCCAATTATTGATACAGAGTCATCGTATATATCCAATTTATGTCTTTTTTTCCGTTTTCTGCCTCTCTTGCTTAATATTTTTTTCTCCTCTAGCCACAAACACACTCGGGTAAATCGTGTCTGACTTGGTAATAATTTTATTAAACTAAGAAAAGTAATCTAGTGTGGTAATTGTTTTAATTATTACGTAGGGTGTGGGATATGAATTTTAATATGACTTATTATTATATAAAAACGATAACTTTTAAATTTAATATATGGATAGGTGAGAATAATAATTATTAATATAAGTTTAACAAAAGAATTTATTACACTTGATTTAAATGTCACCGCCGCTTACTCAGTCAGGAACATGAATATCTTTTCTCAGGGAAAGCTAACGCTTAATGGGTTTAATTTGAAAATATATGGGGGAAAACGAGAACTTTAAAATCGTACGTCACCAAGGCGCCGTCGATGGTCCAGAGCGCCGCTGCTGGTTGCTGGTGTCTGGTCGTCCCGATACTACTCGTTGAAGAATTTCTTTTCTAACTTGTGAGGTACTCAGCTCGTCGCCCAGGGATACTCGTTGATTTACGGATGGAATGTAAAAATGTTTCTCACTGGATGTTTTTGCCGAATTGTTGAATATCTGGCTGACTCCTAATTATGAAAGTTACTGACTGCTCCTGATGAAAATTACTGACTCCTCTCTCTCCCCAAGAACCCGCTGGTTTTTGTTCTGAAAGCCACGCCCTGGTCTAATAATTCAAGGGCGTGTGATTTCTCCGCCCCCCTTATGGAAGGGTAGCTTGCCATCTGTTTTTACTCCAGTAGTTGTCCTTCGGACTTTGGGAAGCTGTTTTTCTATTTCCACTGGTCATGTGTCTAGGCCCACAAATTTCTCTCTTAATCCTCTATTGAAATTTCTTGGCTGCATTTTTATAGTTTCCGGCCTCTAAAGCAAATCCTCTACCCTTGTTTTGCTGTTAACGGCATTTAAAAAACCAATCGCGATCATTCAGATTCCCAACTTCACCTAGCTTAGGTCTAAATATTTTCATATCATATAATACTAATAAATAAAATTAAAATTTTATTCATCTTATGTGATACGCAAACAATCGCGAACAATCAGCAGAGAATAAATTCGCGTATTATAAGTTACTACAGTGCTCTTTTATTTATTATAAATAATTAAATATATTCAATGATAAGGAGAGGCTTAATAACCGGAACCGGACTCGTGAATAAAGTGGACAATGCGAGATTAAAGAGAAGTAGTCATTTCAAAATAAGACGCGCGGCGAGGAAAAATTCTCAG
The DNA here is from genome assembly GCA_034510155.1 of Eucriotettix oculatus. Classification (NCBI taxonomy): domain Eukaryota; kingdom Metazoa; phylum Arthropoda; class Insecta; order Orthoptera; family Tetrigidae; genus Eucriotettix; species Eucriotettix oculatus. The sequence goes on along the minus strand of CM067377.1, from coordinate 28,042,871 downwards.
GGGTTGTAGTGGGTAGCTGCAGAGTACTTTAACACGAATATTTGTTACGGAAACATGGAAGTCTTAAACACTATTTTGAAAACATAGGCATTGTTCAGTTCAAGATACGTTGAACCTCAAGAAACTCGTCCATAAACGTTAAGAGATTATATGTCCATGGTGCCGTGAAAAGAACTACACAACTTCCGTATACATTGTAATTAATATCTTTAATAATAATAATAGCGTTAAGTGATATTGCCTATAAATAAATAAATACCGCCTTTTCCTACAACGCAAGAGATACGACTTGCTATTACTCCTGATCTAATAAGTTCACTAATGAAATTAAGAATTTTTAAAATTTGTAATTTTAATCAATTTATATGTAATTAATACAGCATTATCGTAAGGTAAATAAATAATACAATTTGACCACGATTACAGACTAAACAATAAATTTATAAAATGAAATATTTGATCCGTAGAAAATTTGGCTGAAAAATTAATAAAGAAACGTTTAGTGGAAAATAGATACGACAACACCAAAGATCTATATAAAAGAAAGAAATAATAATTAACATAAGGAACCTGAAAATGTTATCAATAAATTCAAGTGCCGAATAAATATAATTCCTATGTTTATAATAGCCCCGAGTAACATTCTCTGTGAAACACTCGTGACACACCGCGAACGTTCGGTTTTAGGTTCATCAAAAAAAACACAAAAACAAAGCACACTTGAAAATAAAGCAGTTAATTAGTGCTACTTCTGCTTTTATAAATTATATACTTATATAAATTAACCTAATTTAAGAACAGGAACTTAATAGTATCATCGAAATGAATATTAAGCATAAACTTTTTCTTTCATTAAACATAGCAGTGCTAATTAAATAGATTCTTAATCTATTTTACACACTGATACTTAATAATTCAAAGAAAAATACGAAAGCATACTGGAAGGATCATGTTAATAAATACGAAAGATTTTCTTAAATCCTTAAAGTTTTCTCACATTTCAAGTAACCACAGCAGATTTCAAAATACATTTCCCTAAGATAGACCCTAAGATAAACCAACGCTAAGAATTTTGTCAATGAATACGTGAAAATTATCGATAAACTTAGTTAAGTGTGTAATTTAATTTTTTGATAAATTGTATGGTATTGACATCATAATAAAATTTCAAAGTTGTTTAAAACACAATTTTGAGGGTAGAAATTATCTATTGGGCTGAGTGCCAATCATGTTAACGGCTATATATTGCAGTGGAGTGACTGGTCACGTCTCCGTATTTACGAGTAGGAATTGAATAAAAAATTACGGGTATTGGAATAATGATGAGTATCTACAAACAGCAAATAAAAATAGATTCACACCATTCAATTACATATATCTTCCTCTGTTAAGAAGACTTTCTAAAATCGTTTTTAGAAAGCTAGGGATAAGGAGGCCTGACAATTGATCTTTTGCAATCAAACAAATTATATAGCATCCACAATGAGATAAGCTAGGTCATATCAATAATATTTATATATATAGTGACGTGACTTTATTATCTATAAATATATTAAAGAATTTAGAGTATATATTGAAATGGGTGGGATCCTAAAAATCTCAACTTTGACATTTAAAACAGTTTTATTAGTAACAAATGTGAAAGTTTCAGCAATTTACAATATTCAGAAATGGATTAATTTTAATGAATTGTATTTGCCCATCTGAGCCCTAGCCAAAGAAATAACATAGTAAGAGAGTTCAGTAAATTTAATCTACTTTACTCAGAACTGTATGACGTTTTTATAAGCATAACAGAGCCTTGTGTTTCTTGTTTTGCATTCATTTTCCCCTAGCTTCCGGATTGGCCGGTAACATGTTCGCTTTCGGGTCGGTATGTAAAGCACGCAGGCCTCTGATGTGTTTCCTGGTTTCTAGTTTTGTTTCTTGGCGACACTTGAAGCAGATCCCCTCTCCTCTGACTCCTTGAAGCCAGCCAGTGCGACTTTCCGTTTCGCTAGCTCCTCTCTGACCTCTTACCTCCAACTCTCTTTTTCGAATCCCTTTTTGATTCAAACTTATTTTACACATTGCAACATCGTTTTATTAGTGGAAAATCTACCAAACGGTTTCATACGACTTCGTTCAAAGTATTAATGACGCACTTGAAGTGACTGGCATTTTTGCTGACCTCTCGAAAGCGTTTTATTTAGTAGATCATAATATTCTACTCAGAAAATTATATTTCTACGGTATCAGAGGAGTTCCCCTTTCTTTATTGACATGGTACTTGAAAAACAGACACCAAAAAAATGCGATTGAAAACACGGATGGTAATGAGTATGTGTCAGAATGGGAAACAATTACCTGCGGTGTCCCTCAGGGCTCAATTTTGGGACCTTTACTTTTCATCATTTACATTAACGATTTACCTAATTATTTAGAACCCTTAAAATCATTCCTCTACGCTGATGACACAAATTTGGTAACCACGGATAGCGAAAAAGTTGATATTGCGATGTGCCGTCTCAATCTTTGGTTTACTGCAAACAAATTTTCTCTTAACCTAGAGAAAACCAAAATCGTTAACTTCACAGCAAACACAGTTTATCTCCTAACTTGTAAAACATTTTCTTGGTTTGCTGATTGACAATTATTTGAAATGGAATCACCGCGTTAAAAAACTCGGAAATAAATCAGCAAAATTTGCTTTACATTACGAGTGTTAGCTCGGGAAACCGACATAGCTACATCAAAAATGATGTACCATGCATATTTGTATTGTCATGTGTTACGATATTGCAAGCTGGGGTCATTCGCATCACACGATTCAGATTTTTAAACTACAAAATACTACGAATAGTATCTGGTGGAATACCACTTGAAAACCTTTGTTTTGCAAACTTGGAATTTTAACCTTGCCTTGTACGTATATTCTAGAAATTTTGAAATTCGTATGGGGCAACATCAATCTATATGCTATAAACTATTCAAGCCATTCGTACAACACAAGAAATCGCTTTCAGCTCCGTGTTGAAAAACATCGTTAAAGCCTTTTAGAAACAAGCATTCACTATTCCGGTATAAATCTATACAATAGTCTCCCGGAAGAAATAAAAGCTTTAAAGGTTCAAAAATTATTTGTAAAGAGTTGTAAATCTCTGTTAATGAATGGAGCGTATTATTCACTGAAAGAGTTCTTAGGAAGAACTAAAACGGTTTGCTAGTGTCTTATCATATTCTTCTATTTTTTTTTTACAACTATACTCTACTAGAATTTAACTGCCGACTTATTTTCTTTTTCATGTTCGACGGGAACCCACGCACGATCTTCTGCTGCCCCCTCCGTCGACTAAAAATTGAAGATTGAATTTTATCGTTCCTCTTTTTGTCCTTCAATTCTTAATTGTAAAGTCTTGTATATTTCTTGTAATATTATATTTGACGTAGCCTATTTCCTCAACCGAGTACTAATGGATTGAATAATAATAAATAAATAAATAAATTTCCTTCTCATCTCAAATTCACCTCTCTTTAAACCTCATTGGTCTCCCCGCATTTTCGGCCTTCCCCCAGGTCCTCCAACAGGGGTTAGTGTCTCAACCCTTCCTTTCCAAAAGTTCAAAATTTGGAATGGGCCACCCCCAGCCATATGTTTGGTTAACCACCTTGCTGACCTTAGTTGACCTGGGGTTTTCGTTGAGTCGTAAAATCATTTCAGACAAAGGACTGCGCGTAGCAGACTTCAAGTTTATGACTGTGTTTGTTTGCCGGTTTTCCCCCAGAAAGGTGCCTTGCGAACATCTCAGGACCTGTTCTCTATGGAAACTTCGTACAGGCTGCTTAATATTGTAAATTAAATACATAAATGAAATAAAATATACGACGAAAATTTATACTCGTCACACTATATATATATATATATATATATATATATATGTACCGAAGGCCATTGTCAAAATAGTTTTAATTAAAGGTTATATATATAATGTAAAAAAAGGAAATTGTTGACCGTGATTACAGACTAAATAATATAAATTCTAATTCAATTCTGGGCAAAGTTTGTTTACACAACGTTTCGACTTCAAGTTTCGACAGCAAGTTCTGCCATGACGACGATAGCTGAGCTTACTGTCGGAACGTTGTGTAAACAAACTTTGACCGGGGTTGAAACCCGAGAATTGTATTTGAATTAAATTCACCGGGAAAGCCTTCGCTCTTAAATAATATGAATTTAAATATTCCACATTTTTAAAAACATTATCTTGGTTGATCGATGTGTTTCAACATACAATGCTTGTTTATCAAGATTAGATGTTCAAAAGAAAGCTTTGCTATGCTTCCCAAAATACTGAGAGCATAATATTTGCCAACTGCAAGTACTCGTAGATTTGCGTTAATGTTTTTTTTTCATTTTTTGTGGTGACGTGAGGAGCTGTCACTGCATATATTGTCGTTCCGTAGTGTTTTCTTAGTGACGAAACTTAATTTCAGCGTTAAAATTCGTCTGCTTCTCTGCAGCGTCTGCGAAGAATTAACAGTAATATTGTTATTCAGACGTTCCATTGTCCGAACGGGAACCGCAGTTCTAAACAAACAGGACGACAAAATGCTGTTAAGAATATCGTTCCATTCGGCACATTGAAAAATATTAAAAGGAAAATAGGTTGTCGTTGGTCCAATTACGCTCGGGAGATTTCGATTTCCACTAATTTTAATACTGGTCGGTGTTCTTCGAGTTAAGCCGAGCGGTGAGCTTAACCTAAATTCCCACTCACATGGAACTGAATAAACGACGCTCCGTCGGTCACTCAGATTTGTTTGGTAAAGGTTTTGTTGTATTATTTAAGCGACAGATTTAAAACTATGTTCGTATTTCGTAAATATTTGGGAGGAAGAAAAAAGAAATCCTACAACCAAAATTGACTTTTCCTAAACTGTTTTTCTTTGTCAAATTTTATAATAATCTTCTTTAATGCTGATACACATTCTTACACCAGTTTCCCCTGGAAGGCTATGTATACATTTTTCAAACATAATTTTTCTGACATTAAGTCTAATAATAAATAATTCAGCAAATAAATTTATTTCAATGTTTCATCCAACTTTGTGAGCTCCGTCAGGAATTTTTTTAAATGGATGAACTAAATACATTATGACTTATTTGGTGTAGCGTAGAATCCCGCGAAGTTGTTTATTGGAAATCACTGTCCAATGCGAAATGTTTCCAGATTCGGAAGAAAATCAGAGTTATTTTCTTCAAGATTTTAAACTTTCTTGTATTTCATTCCCAAAGTTTTTATCATTAGCAATTAAAATAATACATTTAAAAATATTTTTGAAAACCTGAGATTTTGGCAAATATAGACTGAAAATAAAAGAATTGATAATTTTAAATAACTCACAATTATACTCATATATACATATATACGTATACTTAAAATCTATAATGTTTTATTACCAAAGTATAAATAAAATAGGTCCACTCGACATTTTTCCATTTTTATTTTCTCAATTTAGTTTGATGGCCCCTGGTTGAGCTTAAAACTATTCTCCTATCTTTCATTTGAAATCCAAGCACCCTTGATCAATCTGTATAATGTCCATTCTTCACTGATTTTATAGCTAAGGGTGTAAAGAACGTGATTAATAAAATTGTAGGTGAGCCTATCTTAGGTATAGGAGAGTGGAGGAATGTGGAAATCGTCCTGGTTGACCTCGGTTGGTTAAAGTAACCATCCGATAAGCGTGAGGTCCCAGGTTTGGATCTTTTCCTGCAATAGCCAATCTTGCAACCGGAAAATAACGATTATCTTTATCTAAAAACTCTTCCCGTTTCCGGCCGGCATCTTTGCATTTTTATCTTCTGAATTCAGTTTTATGACCTTCGGCTGAACTTTAATTGAAGCAAATTTTGTCTCTTTGAATAAATACTAATTTTAAAAACTGACATTTGTACTAAATATAAAATTTTAAGAAACTCACAATTTGTCATATATATATATATAATTGGATATTCTAAAACACTAGTATATTATCAACAAAATCTGAGAAAATGGATCATTTTGATAATAGATTATTAATACAGTGAAATGTTTATTTATTGTATGGGCAAGTTATGGAATTGTAAGGTTTTTAAAATGATATGTTTTTCTCTTCTGTACAGAATATACAGTAGTGCTTGTTTAAAACGCTGATTTTCAAATATTAATTTCTTTAAAAATGATTACAATGTTTTATTTCATAAATTGTGACTTGTAATTTACCTTTGGGGCAAATTACAAAATCATAGGAAATTAAAGATAAAATCGACCAAGTCAAGTAGGCATAAAGCACGAATGCGTTTTAGACAGTATCAAATATTATAGGATATTGAGTAGTGCGAAGTATGCAAAGCAAAATTGAGACTGTATAATTGAAGAATGATAAAAAATGTTAAATCAAATTAGCAATTAAAATAGCGGAGAACAAGGTATCGATCAAGAACGTTAATGAGCGAAATGAACGAGGAAGAAAGGCTGCGCTAATGAAAGGATTAAGAAAATTCCAACGTGGCTTTTTTCTCCGTACCACAGATTTCTAAATACCTAAAACATATCTCCAGATGAGTCACAATGCTATTGTCAAAATATTTAGAATATAAATATAGAATTAACGTTTAAAAAATTTATTTTCTATAAGAAACTATATTAGGATCTAAAACAAGTGGGCTCAAACGGTTTCCGCGTGGAGGGAGGCATTGTTGCCACATATTTGAGGCAGGCTGCGCGTATTCGCAAACGACTTCATATATATGTCACTGAAAACAGAATAATAAACGGCGATTATTCGACAACGATGCTTGGTCCATCCTTCATTTTAAGCGTTGTGTTTGGTGGATTCAAAGTCAGGTCTCCCGCAAGAATTAGCATTCTAGAGCAATATTATTTTAATAGCACTATAAAGTAAAATCGGTTAACAATAAGCACAAATTTTTACCATTTTTTGCGCAAGAGATACGCTCTATATTTTTTCTGTTTATTACATTAGTACTTTCTGTTCACTGTTTCACCCCTCCAACGTGGCAATAACCTAACGGATATTTATTTTAGAGCAGAGACAACTTTTTATTTGACGCTTTATTTGAAAATCAACCGCTATTCGTCATTTTTATTCGGTTCGTCGCTTTTTTTTGACTGCAGGCCCCAGAGCAATGCCAGCGAGAGTGGTTTCCAAACATTTAAAATTATTTGACCCTTGGATTTTAGTACGTTTCTCACACTCTTAAAATCCGTAATTCCATCTGGAACCCTTACTTGTTGACAGACAGGGCGAAGGATGATTGATAGTGTAATTAGCGGCGGCAAATGGTGCATTTCATGTTGCAGAGTTCAGTGACTATAATATTCACGGTCATGGAGGACGACAGGAAACACAAACAACAAACTTCGCAAAGATCTCAACAATGGCCAAAGTTATTACTGTTTCTTGATTCTGTCGTGACGATTATGTTACATTTATTGTGATGTACTTTTAAAGATAGTTCATTTTATGCTTCCATCCCTACGTCGGAATTTATTTCGCACCAATATTTTCACTTTAGATAAAAAATAAAATCATTTTTAAAATATCATTTGCCATCATATACTCTTTAATATAGCTTCCAAACAATTATTTTACGAATAACTGTGCTTCGCTACGGTGTCATAAAAAAAACTAACAAAAATATTGTGTGTGTGTGTGCGGGAGACAGAATCGCGAACTGGACCGGTTTGTAATTGGTTTAGGATAACTATCACGTCTGATTTGAATTATTAATAAACGAATGAAATTAGCAAAACTAAATTCAATTTAAATTTAAGCCGTTTATGAATGTGGAATCAGAAAAACTTTTAACCCTAAAACATAATACAAAATTAACGACTACAAATAACAGAAAAATAATTAATGATACCAAAATAAACTCTATTAGAAAGTTTATCATTAGCAATAGCACGCTTTTAGCGTTTAATATCACAGTATGAAATATCATTACATTCAGTTTTACAAAATGTTCGCTATTTATGCATTTTTTAAGTCAATCTTCCCACCATAATGAGTGGAAAAGATGCTCTTCATTCCCGTTCATCAGTGCATCAAGATACAGAAAAAATTATACTTTTCTTAACTTCTTTTGGGTCTTGTTTTAATGCCACCTACTTCATTTTCGTCTGGAGAAACTGAAATTATAATTACAGGTTTTTGTAACCCATAGCGTTATTCAAAGTTCATATATCCGAATACTCAATAATTTGATACGCGTGATACAATTTTAACCACTCAAACGTTACTTATGATCCAGGAACAAACACTAGATGGGTAAAATACATCTATTACTTGCACGGTTGGGGTTGGAAGGATTAGAATTTCATTACATTTTTAAATTGTAATTTTTACCGTTGAAGGAAACATTTTACGGGACACTCAGTTCGATAGTATTAATCTCGCCGCTTTCAATGAATAATGTGAACCCTAATGAAAATGTAGATGCTGGAGAGGATGTATTGCCTAATCGACCGAGAATGACGTCTATTCCTCGGTTATGCAAGTCGCTGATTTTAATTTTGATATTAAACATCAAGTTGTAGTTCAGCCCCAAGCACTAGGGGTGAAGGAGGGCTTAATAAACTCAAGTCGTGCAACAATTTCTACTAAACTTTGCACACGAACAATGGATAAGTACTTTACCCGGATAACTTATAAGCCGACCTCCTGTGACGTAGCGGCTAGCATCGTTGCCTCACAACAGAGGTCCCGGGGTCGAATCCTGGCATGGGCTCGGATGTTTGTGTCGTCATCGTCACGGAGACTTTTGGAGAATCGATAATCTGACATGGAACTCCACAATCGCAATGTGTCATATCATATGACGATCCGCAGTCGACCTTATAGGCCAAGGCCCTGTGGGCTGCAGAGCCAAGGAAGAAGAAGAATATCGTATAAGGGTGGGAGCTAGTATAATTGACTCTCTTAAAGTACGGAGAGTAGTTGTGATTGGCTTATAGTACCGTATTGTAAAGTGAATTTTCTGGTGATCCCATGTGTAATTTTTACTCTATTAGGATACGAGAAACATTTTTGACTCTCTGAGGTGCCAAGAATATATTTGATTTATTTTTTTAAGATTCCGAGAATAGTTTTCATCTTTCTTGTGGTTTCTTGTCTATTAAATGCAATTGTTTCGGACTTTTTAATTTACGGTTTTTGTTTAAGTTACTCAGCTTTAGTCATCATTCCGATTATGATGTGACAGTCTAGATAAGGGCTTTTATTGGACAAATATACGTAACAACCCGATTCTTGTTCGTGATTTAAGTTGGAAGCAGCGTCTGAAATTTCTATAAAGTCATCTGCGGTATTAAACTCGTCGCAGCGAACTAAAGTAACAATTACCTCGGATTGTTAGATGGAAGTCGACTGTCTAACCACTGACAGAGATATAAATAATACTAAAGCATTATAAGTATTAGTTGTACAAGTTGTGTGCTTGAAGACATCCGGCATGACGATTGAATAATCTTGGGTATGTAAACAAAGGTGTTCAATATTTAATCGGAAGAGGTTGCAGGGTTGTTACAGGCTATATAAAAATAAATTAACAATTGCGTACTGCTGAATCAAAAATGGTAGTTGAATGGAGTGTACATTAAAGGTCTTAAGACTACCTATCCTTAAAGAGGATTTTTCTGGGAGGATTAGTTACCGTGTTTTAGTAGATTCTCTTTAAGAATAGCTTCTGGCATAGCGTTCTCTCACCTGCGCTACAGCGGAGGAAGAGAAATTTAAATAAGGCAGCCTCACTCGCCCAGCAAATGCAACAGCCCGGAATATTCTGAGAGACGTTATGAAGTCAGGAATCTAATAACGCAGTCGCATCTATATCAACGTACGCAAAATCTCGCCGCACGCGCCGCATTATAACATCAGCATCCTCGCAGCTACCAGAGCTACATTAAAATGTATCACAACGGGTCCGACAATAAAAAAAAAGCGGGAAGACGATTCGTAATAGTATTGGCGACTAAGAGATTGTGCTCAGGCGTCAAGAAACTTATCCTAGGAATAGTCAACAAACAGCTACATATTCTTCTTCGATAAACGTCCTATAAAGATTCTTATTTAACGTTGCACATGGTCACTGTGGCATAGCCATACCAGTATAAAATTTTAAACGAACAGGCGGATGAGTTCGGCAAACAGAAAATAAATCGACGGAGCTAACGTGAGATAACAATGTGTCTCAAAAGAATTCACCGGTTCAAACGCAACGAATGTTTCTTCGAAAACTACCCTGCAGAGAAACGGTTTTTCATTTCAATATCAAGACATGAAGGAAAAAAAAATATTACACGTCATTTTGTTTAATTTTGTGATTGTTACCGTCTTTGGATTCCAGGTCGTAATTTATACTTGATCTTTACGGAACACACTTTGGTCTGACCGTCCACATTCCCAGTGTCTTGATTTAATAAATGATTTACGGTTTATAGTGTGTATATATACATATATTGTGTTGTAGTTAACAACTGACCAATTTGATAAACGAAATTAAAAGCCACAATAATTTCTTCTTTAGAGATTCCGAGTTCCAAATTAGCAGACATAGGAACCGATCATTACTGGTCATCACATCGGATCCTCCCATCAACGGGACACAAAGAGCGCTGCTGAACATTTTAACCAACCTCAACACGAAAAGAACGAAATTAGTTGCACATCGGTTCGCTGATTGGACGGAACAGTAATGTATAGAGTGAAATTGTGTCGTACACCGTTCACGTGATGACGGTGACCCCCGACAGTCCTACGGCAGTCTTTCACTTTATAAAAATTTCAATAACCACGAAACCTATATTCTGTTCTCTTCCAATAGAAGGAATATTCATGTTTACATTTAAGCATATGAAGGAATTATAAATTTTACACATTATATTATTTTTGACAGAGGAAATGCGAAACGAGGCGTTACCGACATGGGGAGGTGTAAATTGAATGTCGTTTAATAAATGCCGAATCATTAAAAGTACATCTTCGACAGAGACAGAGTTCCAGAAGACATCAGAGGTTTGTATGACAATGTAATTGCTGCTTTCCAATAAATATGATAAATCAACAATGGCGTATCAACCGAAATAAATGTAAAAAGTCCCAAACAATTGAAGTTAAAAATGTAAATTTGAATAATCAATTAATCAAAGCCGAAATTTCGAAAAGAAAATCAAATATGAATGAGACAACGAGACTTAGACCAACTACCCTAAATACAAACGGTTCATGTTTTGTCCGATTGTGTCTTATTTGCAGTAGATAGCAGTACGTTTCCATAGAGGTACTTACCAATTGCACTTGTAGAAATCATACTTCGGTTTATTGAATTTGAAATTTTATTTTAAAATAGTTTATATATATTAATTATATGCACAATGGCAAGAAAAATAATACCAAACAATCTAAATTACTGAATTTGAGTGCAACATTTCAACTACGTTTGAAGAAGAGTTAACTATTTTGATATAATACTTGTAAAACCTATCAAATAAATATATTCTATATTTTACCAAACTTATAATGTTGTTTAGCCTCTTAGCGGAAATTAATTTAATTATATTAAGAATACAGTACGTGAATTATATTTAGTTCTTTCTCTGAATTTGTGTATTTCACTGATTATTTGTGTGTTTATCATTATTCATGTAATGGTGCATAGGATCGATATATATGTATATATTAAAGTATATTAATATATTAAAAGAAAAAACAGGAAAGTTTGATCTACTGAGCGCTCAATCTCCACCAACTCCTTGGACAGCCGCTGCTACCTGCTATGTACTGCATAAAGGCTAAGTTCGTCTGAGAGACAACCCAAATAAGTTAACGATTCTCCCAGAAATAACAATCAGTCAGTTTTTATAAGCACAATAACAACCGAGTTTATAGTATAACTTTTAATCGATCGAAAATCAATAACATAAGTCGAAGGTCATTTGAAACAGACAGTTGAAACAATTAATGTATTATATAAATACTATATAAAAAAAATTAAATTTGCTGTTAACCCCCCTAAAAAAAGTAAATTTACTTAGAAACCGCTTAATCACATATCATAAAAAAACATTTTTTACGACAGTTGAAGATAAGGTAAATACTTTGAATGATACCAACCTGGAATTTTAAATGTGTAACTCAGCATCCGCAGGTTACACAAAAACTGATCTAAAAACTTGAATTTATAATCATAAATCTGCATTAAAGCTGAAAGCTAAAATAAACACCGCACTCTCGATACGTGTTAAACTAATAAACTATGAAATTGATTTCCAAACATATACATTACATAGAAACAACTACAAGTTGAAACTGCATAATACAGAAACTACATACACGAATTTATGTAGCAATGAAGAAGCTAAAATGGAGACAGACAGAATAAACGTGAATTGAATGATATTTTATTTGGGTTACATTATGTGTATGTGAGAGAGATTCGTTTAAAAATGTAAATGTTTTTAAGAAATTTTTACTCATAAAAAATTGTCACCAATGTACAAGGGAATGAATGGACGTTCATCTAAATGCAATAACAACTGACGCAATTGTTTTAATTATGAATATTGCCAAAATTGTAAACTAGCAGCCATGGCTGAGTGGTATCGACCTGGACTGCAGAAATGTGCACTCGGGTCCGAGCCCTATTTTGTTTACCTTTCATTTCTAGTATGATCTGTTTCTGGAATATTCCATGAATGTATAAATTATACTGGATTCCGCATTGGAGTCAGTCTTACGCAGTACGAGCCTTTGTACAGCACTTCGTTCTTAAATAAACGTCTATAACCATCTCACGTGTGTGTGTTACTGTATCTCACGATCCTACAGACACGTGACATTTCTGGTGGTGGCGCTGGGTATCGACGTGACAGTATAGAGAAGTGATCCATTAAGGCAAATTAATTTTGAATTGTTAAAATATACAATGTAATAATTAACGTCTGTGGTACATGATAATAAGAGATATAATGTTCCTGTTGTTATTGCTAAACTAAATATAGTATCTATTTTCAGGTGTAACTGAGACAAGGGCTATATAATTATTGTATTTATATAGAAATTCTTTGTTCACAAGTCCACAAGTCTAGTACATTTATGTATTTACAGTAATTTCCCTTGTAAATTCATTGTACCTTCATGTACATTCTATCAGGCAAACTCCCCATTCGCAGAATTCCTACAGTAAAGAATATAAAAAAATATAGCTTGACAGTTGTGTTTGCTTCTATTGTGGAATAAAATGTACACTACTAACGTTTTTAAGTACTATAATGAGTCTGCTACTTTGCCTTTGATTTATATAGAAGATTAAAATTTTATGACAGAAAATTAGTATGTCAATTTTAATAAAACAATACTTGACGGCCAAAGAAACAGATAAAAGTAATAATAAACTCACGACGTTTCCTCCAGTAATTGTTGGACCAATTGGTAGAGGAAACGTCGAGCGTTTATTAATACATTTGTCTGTATTTTGCCCATTAATTATCTTTTTATTAAAATTTTACAAAATTATAAGTATGACTTAGTGAATCAGAAATCTATATGGGCCCTTGCTTCATTAAATTGTATTTGAGACTGTACTGCGGTTTTATTTCAACAACGAATATGTTAGAAAAAATACATTGTAATTCTTTTAACTAGCGCATTAGCCAGGTTAGTCTGCATTAATTACATTTCTTCGTGATTTTTACTAAGATTTGGTTGTTTAAACTTTTAATTTCATGCTCTTAAGTGTGACCTATAATTATATTCAGGTACAAATAAGTGTTATGAAACATGTGATGAAAAATTGTACAGTTAGAAACAGAGAATTTACTAGAATACAGGAATTTCAGTATTTCATTGGCTAATTTAGAGAAGAAATAAGGTACGTAATGACAGAACTTACTTTCAGGTTGGAAGAAAAAAAATTCATAGACAAAGTCTGACATTTAGAAATGTGAAATAATATTGTAAGGAGCATGATGTAGCGAGTGATTACCGACCGCAGTGTATTGTTGAGAGCTGAGAGCGAGGCGCGACACACCGCTGTCAACTTTGGTAGTAGGATGGCTGAAAACTGACTGCCCCGAGGGCAACTACTGTAAAGGGGGAAGGAGTGGACAAAAGGACAGTGTGTCTGTCTTTTGTTCGCTCAAGACATGTGTTGACTGGCGAGGCCGCCCACAAGTTCTTCTCCAAATCAGGCAATGCACTTGTGGCATGCAACAAGCATGCTCCAGCCAGTATTGATCACAAGGCTCACTTGCATTTTCTTCGCTAACTGCAACACTTGATTGTATTACCTATGACAAGTTATGAAATGTTTTCTATTTAATATTTATTTAAAGTCGCACCAACAGCTACGTTCATTAGCGACTGCGGGGAACTTTAAATCTAAGTAAGGGAACAACACAACGTCCAAGTCCGTGCCAGGATTCGAACCCCGCGAGACAGCGACCTAACCACTGCAACACAGGAGGTCGGCAGCCGTGAATTGATCAAATGAAAACTGCATACAACTGGAGGTAATAAGGCCAATCTCCAAAACTATCCTGAAACTGGTCACGTTTTAACTGTGAAATTGTATGACTGTACTAGAAGTAGAGTCTTTCTTTCCCCAAATCTCAGCGAAACATGACAAGAAAATGAATTCAAATACCTGGATGGAAAAAGATTGGTCGAATCGAGAGTAGACCACTTAGAACACAAAGAACATTCGCACTCGTCTCCATATTTCTTCATCCATTTTATCGTCCAGAATTCAGGCCAATCTACAATTTTACTGAATCATATTCTTACGCATAAACCTATCATAGGGACAGTGATTTAATTCTAGAGTAGAAGAAACGCTTTACGGTCAGGCCAAGATTTTATCATTCTGATACTTGAATTCATTTTAAAAGTCCTTTAAGTTAATCTTTAGTGAAAGCATTTCTTCTCTTCTTGAATTGAAATATAAAAACCTAAAGTGTGTCTGTATTCAAATCTATACGATGGATGGAGAAATCTTGCACCCGACTCAGATTTTGATGTTATAGAGCACCCGTATCGTTCGCGAGCCGGCCAAGAATTTTCCATCCTGATACATTATTTAAGAGCCTGTAATTAAAATAAAATGAAATTATTTGTGTCGGAGACTGGAACATTTAATTACGGTAATTGTGAGGAATAAGAATGAGTAGGAAGGAGTAACACTTGGGAATTTCTGCTGATTCGAAAATTGTCGGTTGAGAAAAGTAGTTCCGACCTGGCTGCTGACGAGAAACGTTCTTTGGATTTTCCCCTAGAGTGTTAACTCTTAGAGAAACGCTGGAAGGGAAGTTTATTTTTCCAACTTCGTTGGGCAGTTTTAGTAATAAAAACTTAGAAAATTTCACCTGAGATAACATTTTCCGTTTGAAGTTCTATGGTAAATATTTCCCCAACAACTTTAACCTCCCCTCTGAGTAATTTCAACTAACTCTACACAATTTTCGTCTTTAAAATTTGATTAACCCTTAAATAGAGATTTTTAGTTTTGATTCCCTGTATTTTTCCTGTTCCTATTATTATAATACATGTGTTGGTATTAAACTTAATTATGCATAAATAAACATGTCAAATTATATGATTTTTTCAGTTATTAATTCCTAATTAAAAATTTGCGGAGAAAAGAACTAATAGTGCCTACGTCACCCACAAATTTCAGTCGGATGTTTATAGACAGACTTGTAAAAGGTGTTGTTTATTTTATTATGTTCAATTTTTATATTTTATTAGAATATAAATCTTACAAATTTGGCCGGTTCATTCTTTACAGTTCAATGAGTCAGATAAATGTATCGACCAAACTTTTTTTATAGAGTCTAATTATTTTTATGCGTATTAAAATCAATACAACAGAAAATTGAAGACTTTGTAGGCCTTCTTCGACGCCGGTAGTTGTTGAAACTTGATTGTATTTTAGAGTTCAATGACATTTTATTCATTCTGTCTGGAGAATCGATATCAGCGAGAATTTCATGGAGGGAAGACATGCTTACCTGATACACCTAGCTACCTTCGTACATTCAAAACCGTTCCAAAAGCTATCAGGTGTTCCACAGGGAACTTTGTGTACAATTTACATCGCAGACTTAGCAGGAACTGCTCAAACAGTTGACGCTACTTATGCAACAATAACATCACGCGGAAATCCCACTGTTTCTTGCACAAATATACAAATACATTTAAATCGGAAAGAAGAATGGCTACTGATCTGGAGAAAAAACAAAATGAAGCTGTTCAGGTAGAACTTAAAATAGAATCCCATAACACACAAGGAAGCATTTAAATATTTTAGAGTATACGTCAGCTGATATTTATCATGACGCATACTCGTATTAAACAAAAGGTACAAAATGGCCAAAAATTTAGCCAAATATTTTGTTTGATTTCAGTAATGAGCACAGGGCGAGAATGAACCAAGTAGATTAAAAAGATTCAACCCACCAGATATCACACAACGCTTCACTTAAAGAGACATATTTTTAATATTTCAAGAAACAGCAAATTTCCTATCCTACTTTTACTTAAGCGAACTTCTCTTCAAATCTTGTAATATAAATAGTTTATTCATTGTATGTTAACCTTTATGTTGTCGCGTGGGACCCAAGCGTTTTCCTTTCAATTTATAGCGGAATTTTTTTATTTTCATTTTAAATTAAACGCATCTGACATAATATTTTTATATTTTTGTTGCTGACGTTTCTTGATCATATGGGAACAAGTTCGAATGTTGACATATTGATTGAGGGCACAAATAGAAGCGTTTACTTAAAGCAATTTTTGTCGTTAAACAAATTAAATAATAGCGAAGATTGCTTCTATTTTTTCGTGGAACATAAAGTTCTGATTCATCCGCATTGAAGACGATTGGCCAGTTCTTTTGGAAGTTGTTTCTGAAAATGTCACCGTTCAATGCCACGTCAGTGTTAGTTGTTTTAAAAATACACGGGAATTGATTGCATAGACGTTTATCAGATTGTAAAATAAACGGACACCACCTTGTTTGTCTTCCAGCGTTGTCGGCTGTACTTAATTTATCATATGTATCGACGCAACCGTTCAGCCCGTATTACAACTAACAAATGCATGGCCGAGACATTGCGTTCGACCGAGTACTCCGCTAATGTAATATGGACAGATAGATGATATATAGTTGGGACTTTCAGGAAGGCTGGTAATTTGGGAAACCAGCACCTGACCTCGCATGTACCCGGACGGCAAGGTGCATGTCCTAGGAGAGAAGAGCTTTCTAAACATTCAGCAGAGTGAACCCCACCCCCTTCCGCCCGCGAGATGGTCTCTGCCTGCTTCCAAACCGGCTCCTCTCAACCCGTGCGCTTTACTCGGTCTTCTGCTTGGTCCAGCAGACTTTGGGGTGCTAAAGGTAAAGAATAAAATAAAAAATTTAAGACCGACAAATAATAAAGTTGAAGAAATGTGGAAGAGAATTAAATTAAATTTATGAATATTACGCAAAATGGCCAAAAGAACTGGATTTTAAGGAGTTACATATATAATCTGCAAAATGGATGACTCCACTGTCTGTGTACGTGTAATCATTACTCTCCTCTATACTGCTCGGCCGAGTACTCAGAAGCGAGTTGACTCGGCCCAGCACTCGGTAGGTGTAAGCCGGACTTTAGTCATGTAATAAAATATCAGCATTTCAAGGGTTTCTGTCTCACCTGAATGTTTCTGAATACATTTTTTATGGTTCATTGTTGATAATATTTTTTATATTACCGGTTTATTTTATTTTTCGGAAACGTTATTGTGTACTTTGTAACACCCAGTATACGGTCCTCTTTCTTTCTTGGACAAAATTTGGTTGGTACCTCCTCTTATTTTTACGTACCATTAGACTATGGCCATATAGCAATCGTTCTGATACTACCAGTGTAAGGCAGACGCAATCAGAGTCTGCATCTCCGATCTGAGCGAAGTATTCGTCTCAGTCGGGCCGAGGGTAGGTACTGTAAATTCCAAAAACATTTTCCATCGGCTTTTACTAGTTCCAGTAATGGTCTTAGGGCAGACTTCTGCATTCATAGGGGCTGTAGGAGAGTAACCGGCTTTGTTTACTAAGTGCATTTGAATTTTTTAGCGGAACGAATCACCTACTTGCAAACGTCTGGAACGTTAACACTTTGTTGAGATACGGCTTTGCTGGACGCTATGCGGATGCATTCTTTTAATTTTCTTTTAAATTAACGCGGAAATAGACTAAAAGGAAATTTCGAAAAATTAATTCATGAAAGAATTACCATGAACGTTAACGTAATTATGAGTTAGTTGTTTCTCCAAATTGTTCACAGTTCCTTAATTTTAATAGATTGGTTGCTATTTATTTTTAAATCAAGCAGATATTGTAATATTATTATTAACTGTTGAAAATTTTACAAATATGTAACAACACTGGAAAATAGGCTAAATTTCCTTTGAAATTTTTCACTTAGAGTGGGATTTTCCTGAATATTTGAATTATTATACAGCTAGGACAGTTTAATCAGACTTTAGGGTACAACCATAACGAGGCGAATGTTTTCAGCAATGCTGCTAGAACAACCCTTTCTGCTGAGTTCTGCTGGGCAGTGACGTCACACGTGTCTTTGCGCAGTGAAAACTCAAGTATGGTCTACTGGAACAGTCGTTCAGTAATTTTACAGCAACATGCATACATTTTTATTTGTTGGACTTGGCTGGCATGTACTGTGAGAAAATACAGCGCCCACGAACGCGACAATTTTTTTATCAATTTTTCATTCGCTAGGTAAGAAAAACTAAATGTACTTCATCTGTGTTATTTTGTCATTACTAGAATTTTCTTTTGGAGATTCGACTCTGTATAAACGCAGGCAAAACAGAATAAATAGAAATATTTAGCCAGGCAGGAGTTTTTAAATAAACAGAAATCGTCTGGACGCATGACCACGAACTGAGTAATCGCAAACAAATGTGAAATTCCTAGAAAAAGGTGGGGGAAGGAAGCCGATAATCGAAAAAATGCGTCTAAATCTAGGAAAAGAATATATCCCTCCCAAGAAATTTTACCTGTACAAGGCCTGGCAGACCACAGACAAATTAATTTTAAACATTACCTTAGAATGTGTAAGTAATTTTTTCATCAGGAGTTGCGTAAAAAACGTTAATGGAGACTTGCCTGTTCTCCCTGGAGGTCCTCCCAGCTGGCCCACGCGGCCATGCCGGGGCGCCAGTAGTGCAGGAGGAAGGTCTCCGCGTACTCCTGGCCGAGGCCGTGTCCGAAACGTCCCTGGGCACGCACGGCCGTGACCACGTGCGGCGTCCTCAGGTCCACCTGCAGCCACTCCTCAGCAGCGCTCGTCACCATGTTGCGTGGACACCAAGCACCGCCGCCGCGCTCGTTCCTCAGCCTGCCACAGCACGCATCAGGTCCACGTTTAGACGACGGCCATGTTATTCCGTATCAGAGATGTAATTCCTCAAAGCAACTCGGAGAAATTGATATATTTATAAACTATATATTAACAGTATTGATATCACGTCGTTTCGAGCCGCATCCGAATCTATTTTTTCATCCGTAATATATTATTTGCTTTTCACCAGATGAAGTTTCAAATCAGTAACAAAACGTCATGTCATAACTACTGTTAATGAATTTCTCAGATATTGTAACTGATTTATAAATTTTGTTGCTTTGAATTCAGTATCCCTCGTCATTCTCCGTCAATTATGCATGACCAAGTGGTTGAATCCTATCGATGTTATTTAATTCCCCCGGTAAAGAATACGTTTCCCTCGGATGTTGGGAATTGTGTAAGTAATCTGTCATATGAGTCATATGAAAATTACAACTGAAAAGTTTTACGTCATTACTAAGCTTAATAAAACCAACCAATTTGTACCAGATTGCACATCAAAGAAACTATGCGTGACCGAAGTTGAATTTCATGAATTTGATTACATTTTTGTAGCAGAGTATCATTTATAGATATAATTAACTCAGCATAATTTGAGTGTTTTTGATATAGGCTCATTACATTACACTTCCAGACGTAGGAACAGTCAAAATATGAGGAAGAAAAGTGGTATCTTGAATCAAGTTCAATCAGCATTAATCGGCCTCCATATTACATTATTGGGTAAGTAACATTTGTCTTCTTTAATAATTTTTTGACAGCACGACTACGAGGTTATTAAGTAATGCATAACTAATATAAAGAGCAATTAAGAATGATCCAATCTGAGATGTATACATTTTCAAATAAAATTCACATATAAGTTAACGTTAATTTTGTGACAAAGAAAATTTGTTTAATAATTTTCACACAAATCTGAATAGTGCTAAATGTGCCACCGTTAAGACGTTCGGTACTGAAATTCCTCAAACACGCTAGGGAGAATGTCATGATTAATGCTTCCACGGCTGTTGTTAAGCGTTTCCGCAGTTCGACCGTTGTAGCTGGGAGTGAATACTCATAATCTGAGCGTCTTATAAACCACCACCGCAGTGAGGTCCCTTGATGTTGGAGGTCAGTGATGCAAATATGAATTTTTTTTATAGAACGGCCGATGCGTCATCGACGAAACCTATCATTTATAAATCACATGAAACTCAAAAATTTCCTATTTTTAACATCACATTGCTCAATCACATAAGGTTGGTAGTTATGAACATTTGTATATAGCACATTAACGGTCTAAACTTATCAAATGAGAATCATTCAACAATCAAAAATCCAAATTATATTATTTCGTTCAACGTTAATTTACGGTCTTCAGTAAGCAATTATATCACATTGGTCCAGAATGGAATATATATTCATAGAACAGAAATTTATATTAAATCTTAAGTCATTTGCTTTGCACGGTTGTGTATCTAGCACTATTATCGGACAAATAAATGACAACACCAATGTAGTAAGTTGATGAAAATGATTATGGGCGTCCGGTGAGACTGGATCGAGTAGCAAACTGGTAACCGATAAATAGCTAAAAGATAGTATCAAAAGGAATCGAAATAGTGAAACCTACAAGTTGTAGAAAGTGAGAAAGGTGTATTAAATTGTACGTATAATAAGTGAGTGTGTTGAAAAAAATATTAATATAATATATTGTCTTACCTGGCGTGCTGTGGTCCTAAGATTCCCGAATCGTACGAAGAGCTAGCGGTGATGTCTGCATCCAAGATGGCGCCTGACTCCATGCCCAGCGGTGAAATGCATTGCTCTGCAACAGTGTACCAAACAACACCTCTGGCATGTGTTAAATCTATTAAATTAATAATTCAGAAATTTCGCGTCTACTGTGATTAACGTAACGCTATTCTGATAGGAAACCAGTCGTTTATTAACGAGAGGTTCAAACCTTGAATAATGTCTAGGATACAATAATGAAACGAAGAATCTTAAATCTTTATATCCATGAATCTAGTTTGTCTTTTCCGATTACTTCAGGTCCTTGACGCGCCAATTAAACGGCTGTCTTTATCTCTTCAGACCCCATTACTCCGAGTCCCAAACGTTCTTATCTGTCGGCCACCTTCCTTCTATTGTCTGTCTTTTCCATTTCGCTTGATAATTTCTTATAACATTCATCTGTATCTTTTGGTCTTTTCATATTTCTCTTGAAGTCCTTCCTTAAGCGACATTCCCCACAATGGGACATTCAATTACTTTTTTGCACTGCGAGAATTCTGTGAGAGAAGGTTAAATTATCTAAAGGGGTGTCTGAAGGCCCTATCTTGACAATGTTAAATTAGTTATTTTAGTTAACATTTTTTGGATACCGTTATATATACACCTCTGAAATCATCACAGCCCATTTTTAACCTTCTCGTGTATATAAAAGCAGAATAAATGTTTGATTATAATTAGAATTGCAATTATTAATTTATTTATCAAAATCTGCTTCTTATGGAATAATTTAGTTTTCTTCTCCGTAACTAGTAATTCAAAAGAATTTATTCTGCTTCCACATATATAACTATAGGGTTCAAAATAAACTGTGAAAATATAACTATTTTTGAGAAAATGGTAGGTAAAAATCACATTGTTAATATAGGTCCTTCAAACTCCCCGAAAACGGAAATGAAGGATAAAATAGACTAATATTATCAACATTTTATACTCGAAGCATTTAAGAGAAAGTAGTCTAACAAAAATAATTTACGTCCATTATATAGGGTTTTTAAAAACTTATGTGAAGGTATTTAATTAATAATATATTTAAAATAACATGAATACGTTTCTTGGCTAACGTCAATCGACAACAGCCGTCATGTGCACATTATACCGTTGCGATAATGCCAAGACTTCTAAATGAGAGGACATGAACTCATTCAATGACATCTGAATTTTCTTATTAACTATTTACATACCACAAACCGTAACTCAGAATTACCACCTAAGTCGTTTTATCGTAATTTGCAGTTTTGTAAAATAAATTCACCTATATTCATATTTGTATTCCTAAATAACGCAACTGACGAAACTACTTAACTCGGAGAAATGTATTCTTTTTCTTCTTTTCCATAATCAGAGTCTTTAAATTTAGGATCCTCTTCTTTTACACCAGAATAGTTTTCAGACTTATAATTTCCTGTGCGAGTTTGTTCATTTTTGTGTTCACGATTCTGTGATCGCGTTAGAACGAATGTGTTCGACATTAACAATATCCACAGATGAAACTCGTTCATCTTCAGTCTACGAGCCATATTTGAAGGATTAATTTATAGACAATTTATTTTCCGCGAACTGCCTTCCGTCTCCTTCCTATGCCAATGGTCCAAAGTGCATTAGCATCGATTCATACGGATGTTTTTCCACGCAGTGGATAAGTCGACATTCGTTTAACTTACTACTGCTGTTGATTCGGTTGAAATGTTTGCTTTGCTGTTAGCAAATAATTTTCCTTGAAGTTTAACAAACTTTCGGAAGGGTCTAACACAGCTGCTTTCAAATTAGGGCCGTTCATGATTTAGTTGACTCCTGAATACATAAATTTCATTTTTCTATTTTCGGTCCTATTTCAACCACGATGAACTTCGTCTGCAAGATTTTTCGTAAGTCATAAGTTGATACATAACATAAAGAGAGGTGATTGCTTTTTGGCCACGCAATTTATTATTCAACCGACAAAGCCTGTTTTTTTGTTGTCTCCTCATTGCTTTATAATAGAAATGGGTAGTCGTGCAGTCGAAGCAATTTTGATTTTAGTATTTATAAGAGAAACGCTTTCAGACTACTGAAGGCTGGAGCTAAAATGAAATCTTTCGCATAACTGCAGGACTCCACGTTCTGGTTTGTATGATATAAAGGTCCTATTATTCTGCACGCGTAGCAATAAATTTCTGTAATTAATTTTGTGCCAAGTATCTGGAAATTTTGGTAATCGCTTATACAAAATTCGATAATTTAATTTGGATTAAATTACAATGACAATAATGAAAAAAATTATGAATAGTAAAATATTCAAAGATTGTAATATCTTATTTTCAACATTTGTTTATATAAATAATATTGATTCTTGGAAGATATCAATGGAAAACCTAGGAATTGTAGACAATTTACTTGACTTCATTGGAGGCAATTTTTTTATTAAATTAATATTTAAGGTTTCATATATTTTTACAATTAATGCAAACCTGATGAAGTCTCAAATTATGGACGAAACGTCGCGATGATATTTTATTATGTCATAAAGTTTGTCGTCAAATATTATGTTTTCCTAACACATAACATGTTATGATTTTCTTTAATTAAATGTTATTCCACTAGTTCTTAATGATTAAAATTCAACAAAAAACTAAATTCGTTGTTTTAAGTTTTATTGATGTTAAATAATCTTTCTGAGAGTTAAATACATGATAAATTATTTAATAAGTTGCTTTAATTTCGGTCGAAGAGTCTTAGAGTAAAGTTCCATGTACAGCTAAATTTTTACTTAAAGAAGTCTCAAATGAGAGACGAAATGTCTTTAAATTATTAAAATACTGACAAAGAAGCTGATTAAATCATTTATATTGATATTAAATTAAATAAGTAATAGAATAAATTAATATTTTGTACGTTAATGAAGTCATTTTTCTTTATCCGTAATTTTACTAAAATAAATATCCCGTTCCACCCCGACTTCCTTACAAAATTTTTAATTTTTATCATTTTTATACTTTCTATTTTCTAAACCTACGACTGTATGGTATTTTCTGTAAAGTAATGTACAAATCCTACTATCAACCGTCTAATTAACGAAATAAAATTTTATATGCAAATATACTGGGATCAGAATAAATTCTTATTAAAAGCGTAGACGAGAAAATCATGCCAAATGGATGTAGAGTCTATTTTACTATCCACATAGGCATATAAGTGAACGTGCAGCATAGATTTTTTTCTTTCCCCTTCAGCTCCACTCAATACAGCCATCAGAGCAATGCTTTCTGCCTCTAGAGCGTTCTCTTTGATCTCACGCACTTACGCACTCACGCATCGACCACGCTTCCCGCAGAACGTTCGTTTCCAGAAACTTAAGACAGACGTCTATGGCAGAACTTTTTTGTTCAAAAAGAAATCCTAATTACTGCCATCAATAGAAGGGCAGTGACAAGACGTAATACCTACCAATTTGTTGTCGAATGAATATCAATATTTTACTGCCATCGTGACGGCATAAATTTATTATAAAACGTTATCGATTGCCGC
The DNA here is from genome assembly GCA_034510155.1 of Eucriotettix oculatus. NCBI lineage: Eukaryota > Metazoa > Arthropoda > Insecta > Orthoptera > Tetrigidae > Eucriotettix > Eucriotettix oculatus. The sequence continues at coordinate 28,018,134 of CM067377.1, read as the reverse complement.
CTCCCTCGTCCTTATTCAGACACGTTTAAAATGCTATTGTGGAACGGTTCAATATCACCTATAATTTAAAGTATAATCTTAAAGAAAAGAAAATTGACTATAAGCGGCCCAACGAGCAGCGTTTAGAGTGTGCGCCGCACTTGACAAGTAAACATTTAAGTATATTTTTTAACTATTAAAATTATGTAGTTACTTAAATAAAACCTTTATTAATTTACAAGTTATTTCGCGCTAAACAGGCCCCAAATAGATGGTTCAACTACCTTGTTCCAATACATGAAATTAATTGCTTACGTGTAAAAGAGCTCGAATTTAGTACGTGTAGGTGTTAGTATGTTCCACATACAAATCTAAACGCGTGGAGCAATTGCAGTGTAATTTTGTACACATGTTCTTTGTAGCTCGAAAATCAGCTCTGTCGGGGTAAGAAACTGTTCCCACCATAGGAGTGGGGGTGGAGAGGGCGGAGATTTTTGAATATCCATAATCGGTGGGCATATCTGTCAAATAAATATTTCTCGGATCAATTACTTTTATACAGCGTTTCCCGCGACTCTATTTGCATCCGTCCGACCCTAATGACAAGCTTATAGAGCAGGATAGATTATGGTCCTAACGTAACCTGCGAGTATGCGTGTGGAGGCGGCGGCAACGACGTTCGCGAAAAACAAAAGATATCATAACTTAAGAAAATGTTGGTTATATTTAACCATTAATATCCCGGGTATCGCCGGGCGCCCAGATAGTATATTATATAAAAAAGTTAATATAAAACTAATGGATGACTACCTAAAACGAGTCCAATAATGATTTTTTGGTCAACGATTCAATTAATCTACCTGGAGAACGAAAGATTGGCTTTCAAATAGTTTTAATAAATCAATAGTGGCTATAAAAATATTTTAGTTATTATTTTTAAGTAATATTTATTACTGAATATTTTTTACAATTTTATTATACTTTGGAATTGACACCTTTGTACTGCAATGAAACGGTCTAGAGATTTAAAATTATTTGAAACATGTTCAGATTTTTATTTATATTCATTGTAAAATCCAATGATACAGACAATATCTCAAGATTTTCTAAGGGTATTGGAAAACTGTTTTCGATTGTGCGTCTTGAAGATTTATCAAGGCTAGAAAGCGTTCTCGCTCTCAGATATGATTCATATTTCTTTCCACTATTGTAAACAACACGTTGAAGTTCTTCATCGTTAAAATTTCTGGAGGTGATTTCATACATCATCGGCTGAAGATATTGACAAGTGGCAAAATAATGAATTCTGGTATTGGAATCCATATTTTTATTTGCGCTCTCTAATTGATATGCTTACTTTGCTTTTATGGTATACTAACTTGGGACTCCGCGATGCCCAGGTATTTACTTATTGTTATTATTATTATTTAATTCTTTGTTAGCACATAATTGAAAACGTCACAATATACACCTGAAATGTACTACCAGTATCTGGAGAGAGTCAAAAATACTCTCTGTACATTAGCGGGACTAAAAATATTTTCATTACTCTAGGAAAATAAAAATTATCCGCCACTTAAGGGATGAACTTGTACTTAAGTAGCATTTTAAGGTCATAATGTAACACATCGAATCGAATTACACCGGTTGCTACACCAAACTCGATAGGTTCCTTGATATTTTCATACGACTCATTTCCTGCCCCACCCCTGACATGCCGGAAGGGGTTGAAATTATACACAAATATTATCGGGGAAACACTATAAAAGAAATTGATCTCAATAATTTTTTCGACCCAAATATATGAGCCTTTATTACATTTAAAAATTACACTAATTCCACTCCTTCCTCCTAGGTGTGGTAACTGTGTCTTTTCTCCAAAGTGTTTGGATTTGGTTTGCCAGGGATAAGGAAACAAAATTTCATCAAAATTTAAATGTATTACGCAGACGTGTGTTTTACCCCGTCCCATCACCCTGTTAGATAATGAACTGCAATTTAATTCGTATTCTAAATATCAGAATCAAACTCAAAGACTCCGATTTCAATACCAAACTTGACTGATTTATTTTTATTTTCATATGACGCCTCCTATACCCGCACCCCTATAAATACTCACCTTACACGATGAATGGGGTTGAAATTACACGCAAACAAAATCAGCGAATCCGCTATCAAATTAACTGACCAAAAAGTATATATTTGAAGGAAGTAACTGCAGTTCATGGATTTTTAAGAATATCCGTCCCGTCCCCAGTGGTGGTAGCCGTGCATTATCCCAATTGTGATGAGTTCATTTCGCCAAGAACACATGTTCAAGATATGGTCGAAATTGTCCCGTCCGTTAAAGATAGTATACGGAAGTCTGTTTTCCCACTTCCAACCATTTTGAGTTGATTAACAGAAACATAAATTGCCTTTTTATGTCAGATATAAACTCAGTGGCTCACATTACACCGGTTTGGAGCCTAATCTCGACTGTTTTCTGGTTATTATTTTGGGATGCCCCTTCACCCTAAGTATACTCCCTACAATTATGTATAGGGTTGAAATGATACACTAGCAGTATCGGAGGACACATTAACAAATTAACTGATCCAAGAGTGCGTTTATTTAATAAAAATATCGGCCGTTTTTGCCTATTTAAAATTTTCCATGCCCCTAGGGGCAGAAACATAGACCCACAGACAGACACACCCATATGCACACACATAGGTAATTTTAGTAATAATATATCTGCAGTACAGTAATTATAAAGAAGAACAAAGACTGTCGTTAAATGTGGGACCACTCTAATGCTGTTTAATTGCGAATATTGACACGCCCACTCGTAGTGTATAATAATTCATATTGGACGTACGAATTCTAACATGTTTTCTTCCAAAATCTGCTATCAGAAAAACAGTAATATTATGTAATAAATAAATATTCTCTTCCCGAATTTTCCATTTACTCGTGCAGTATTGCTGTCATTATGGAAAGCTACCATCGGTCTAATTTATCACGTGAATGTCTTATTAATATTCCTAACGGAAAGAAGAAAGGAATTGCTAATAATTTTGGGTGATAAATGCAGAGAGAATGACTCACCGAGCCGGAGTCCATTGTGTGAGGAGAGCTGCAGAGCCATCAGGACGCACAGAACCGCCCACGACATTTCGTCGACTGCAAAACCAAAGTCTTCGTAAAGATTGCAAATCAAATGAAGAGACATTATAACAATTTTTAATTTTATATATTCACATATATATATATATATAAGTGTAGCAAAATTAGTAAATAAAAGGATCCGAGGGAGCGAAAGAGATTCCAAAATATGTCCCCTAATGAAAGAAATATTGTGAGGTATAACAATATTATTAATGACGAGAAAAAGAGGTTCCTAGATATATGTGGCTTTCGAGAGTGGTTTTTAAAGTAGTCCAAATGTAGTATATGCACTTCTATAATTTATCCCTCGGTCGCAGTTTTCTGGGGCGTTCTGAAAATTCACCATCGAATATGATGATTTACCGCTGGAACACCATGATAATTCTATATTTATAGCATTCAGGTTTTATAAAAGAGTTTTCATATTATTGTAAGTGTTAATCCGGTATTCCATTGTCTGAGGGAGGAGAGGAATAAAGTTAAGCCAAAAAAAATGAATGCGCCAGCAAATAATAACTAAATAAAGCAGCTAAATGATGCAGAAATGAGATATAATAAAATAATTATTTTTAAAACCAACATATTTATAAAAATATCACGACGTGTGGTTCCTTTCTTCGGAACCGCTTCAGGGGCGAGTAAAGAGTATTTAAATCTAAAAATTCAATTCTAACATTATATGAAAATTATTTTAAATTTCCTTTTTAAATTATTACGAAATAATTATATAATTGATTATTATTTTGTTGTTGTGATAGTCAGTCCTAATACTGGTCTGCTGGAACCCTCCACGCTAAACTTTCTTGCGCAAGCCTTTTCATTTCCAATTTCAATTTTTTCCGTAATCTGCTTAGGGTATTCCATCCAACCTCCCTCTTCCGCTAATTTTACAAGACACTCATGTCTCACAACATTGCCTATTAATCTATCCCTTCTCTTGATCAACGTCCTCCCCTCTACCCCTATTATGTTTAGAACTTCCTTCTTATTATTCATACTTATATTACCCGTAAGTAAATTCCTTTTTTTGCGAAAGCCTTTCCTACCTGTGCAAATTGTGTGTATGTTGGAAATGAAAAATCTAATATTGTCCATATTAAGTTAGGTGTCCCTCAACGATCCTTTTCTATTCCTCGTAATGATTAATGACTTATCATCTCACATAAAAGCCCATACAGTATTATATGCAGATGATACAGCTTTCTTAAACAATAGTAATGATTTCAATAATCTCAAAATTACTGTTTATGGTACAAAACCTCAAGTATCAATATGGTTTAAAGCAAATGGATTTTTGCTAAATGAACACAAGACACAATAAGATGTGTTTAGTTTAAGGGATAGGCTACCTTCTGATGATTCTGTTAGTATTCTTATGTTTATACATCGATCACAAGTTAAATTAGAAATTATATTAGTGATAAAATATATAGAGTAAATTACATATTAAGTAGTCTTAAGAACTGTGTACGTCAGTTACTCTTTCTATATTTTTTTTTCAAAGCATTTTAATTTATGGTATTTTATTATGGGGTAACTGTAGTTATATCAATGATGTTTTAATATTTCAGAAGACAGAAATAGAGGAATAACAGGATCATTTTATAAAACACGTTTTAGACCTTTATTTTGTAACGGTCAAACACATCTACTCGGACGTCGGCAGTGAGGAGTCAAAAGAAAAGATACATTATTTGACAAACAGGGACAATAAAACCCAGACTTCAAGGCGCGCATGGGGTTTTCCCAACTATGGTGAGATTTGGCGGCATCGGGAGGCGTTTTTCCCCAAAAACCTCGGGGGAGAGGGGCAAACTATTCTTCCCAGAGAAGGGTAAAAATAAATCTGATTGATATCCATCCCTGCTACCTTCGGGATATGAATTAAAGGAGTAGAGAATAAGTATTTAAAACGCTCACAGATAATTAGAGGGTACGGAGGATGAAGGAGATTGAGGAGACAAGAGCGGTTGATCAGATTATATTAGTGGCATATTGTGAGATTTCAGCTCAGATGACCACATAATCGGACAAATAGTCTGAGGAGACGAGGCTGCGACTTGAAATTGTCGGAACCAGAGACAACAGGAGTGGCTACCAGCGTGAATGAGAACGAAGGAAGTGGTAGCAACAGAAGAATCTGGAAGGATCATTATGCAGACTCGGTAATTACCCCTGTAACCTTTTTGCTGATTTTCTGTACTTCCAGGTGCCAGTAGATTTTGTGTGAAATATTTTCTCTATGAGAAGTCCCATAACAAACGACCCTGTGTATAGAGATCTAGAAATTTAGTTGTAAGAGAATTAATTATTTGTATCATTTTTTGTAAATATTTATGTTTTGTTTATTATAAAGATAGGCCGGCAATGCAAATTAAAGTTATATTCAATCATTGTACAAAAATAATAAGTAAATGTTAAAAATTCAATATAATTTACATTGCTAATTATTTTTCATTATTATAATATCAATATTATAAATAATATCCCCTTTATTCGTTGCAATTTGTTCAGTGTAGAAATGGACGGAAATTAATTTATATATTTATTGTCTTGTTATATATAAAAATGAGTTATCACAATTGTAATGCACGATGGATGTACTTAATTACAATACAAGAAACAATAAACATATTTACATACAACACCATGGGTTATCTAAATCAATTAATAGCTATGAAGTGATAGGACAAAAATAGTTTAATAAACTTCGATTGTGTTTGCAACACCATAATATTTATTTGGCAGTGTATAAACATAAACTCAATGGTTATTAGCTACTTAATCCATTTTATGACATTAGAGAATATTTTGAAGCTTCTATTGTGCTATAAACTTTATTTATATGACTCTTGTGCTTATACTTCCATAATAATTATATATATATATATGTTAGTGAATAATTTTGTAGAACCAATATTCTTTATGTCAATCAATCTATTGACTTTGTCTATTGCTATACTGTCTTAATGACAATAAAATCTTATTATTATTGTGTGCTTCCCAAGTAGCATAATTCCTTGACTTCCTATAAAATATCCCTTCCCAATCTAACAACCCATGTTTTTACACCGTTTCCCATACTATATTACATCACCTTGGTCTTCCGTCTATTAATTCTCATATACAAATCTTTCTCCACGACCACGTTCATGACATTTATTATGGTTTCCAAGTCTTCTTCGGACTCCCCTAATACTACAATATCATTGGGAAACCGTAGGGTTTTTATTAATTCTGCTTGCAGTAGAACAGACGATAAAGAAAGTTAAAACGGAATATGGAAAAATAAAATTTAATATATTTGAATTTTAAATACCATGTTTGTAAATTATTGGTTTATTTGAATTTTTAAATTTACAAAATAAAGTATTTAAATCTAAAAAATTTTCAAAGAAAGTGATGATACTTAGTCCTGTTCTTTTTAACAAGTCATAAAAATTATTTTATTTAAATACATTTGGCCGTTGCATTCATTAATTTCAGTGAAGCCAGATGCATATTAAAAATTAGAATATTATAACCATATATGTATTGATGAAATGATCAAGTGAGACGAGAAGGAAGCCATGGCAAAGTAACGACGGTGAGAGAAAATACTCTACCTTTTTTAACAGCAAGGAAAACTCTTCGGCGGACGTAGTTAATGAATCTGAACCTGCATGTGGTCTTAGACTAACTAAATTTATAAACCATTAAATATTTTCTGTAGGAGTAAATTGTTTTTTTATGAAGAAGGAAAGAATATAAGTAGATCTGTTTATGATGGGTATTTAATATAATATGGACAAATCATTTTATTATTCAAAACTGTTATTAGTTAATATTTCGGGTTGAATGATTTTATTTGTCGCCTAATTAAATCACTATCAATTAACTTTCGCAAACTTAGTTGCTGAAAAATTTATTAGAATTTTAACCGGGTGGCGTTGCGCGTACGCGACGTTTCGTGATCTTTAAGTGAAATTGAAAATGTCGAAGGTGATTGGCAACGAAGAATAAGAAGGCGCTGCGGGAGATTTCTCGCAGGCGCTTCAGCCCAGAGTGACGCGAGGCTTTCACTCTCTCTGGTTTTTTTATCGAAGTACTCACATGCCGAGACACCTTCACCTATTTTAGGGGGTATACGTACTGGGGTCGAAGACCTTGGGCATATGGCAAGAGTTGCCCTGAAACAGGTGGAGACACGGAGAAGGGAATGCTGCGACCCCACTGAATACTCGCTTCCCGTCATTCGGAAGGGCGTGAGAATAGTACCCAATGCCCGACCTACCTGATGCAGGTTTCTTAGGGTTTTTTCCTTCATCTCTTTAGGTGAAACACCGGGTAGGAACCTTAAACCCTAATCAACCCTTGGTTACCTTGTTCTACATTCCGCATCCCCCTTTTCAATTCCCTTCCTATGCTATTAAATGGGAGTTGCCTGTTTCAGGATCACCCTCATGTAGCCTATTAACCCAAAAAAAATAAAAATTGGCAACGAAACGCATGTACGTACAACGCTACACTGTTGGAAACTCGAGATCTTTCCCACCAAAAATCACTATCATTTTAAGAAGATTAAATAATTATTATTTTCACCCAGATTTTGTAAAAACTTGTCATGGTAACCATTTTTATATGGGAGAAGGTGAAAAAACTAAGTATTTAGATTTACACTCAATGTAATGTTTATGTGTATATTAATACAAATTAAAGAGTATTCATTTGCAACTATGGACAATATATATATTGAGGTAGAAAGTAATATAGTTCTGAATAGAAGATTGTTTACCATTATTACGGTATAGAAAGAGTCTCTTGTTAATTGGTAATTTCACTCTGCGAAATCAGGCGACCACCGCGGGCCAAAGCAGAATTCGATAGGAGCAGGGCTCATGGGATCTGTCCCCCCTCCCCTCATGGTGAGAATAGTTGGCCTGAGACGAAACGAATAAGATAAAAAAGCGGTCGGTAATGAATCATTGAACAAGTAGGGTGTCATGAGAGCGTGTGGTTGCTGGGCCACGACAGGAGGAAAGAGGAAACAGTCTGGAATGGAATTTTGAAAAAGAAAGGTGGAGACGAGACAAGGTAGAGAAGGAAGTCTAGCACGAATCTTTGAGGAGAGATAATGTGAGGAGATAGAGTAGGAGTTGGACCACGAGAGGTGACAAGTCAGTCCTTATCATAGCATCAGAGTGATGGAGTCGAAATTAGTTGGTCTCCATTGAATCCGCAAGAGAAAAAATTGTATTTGTATCTCTAGAGAAAACCTGTCACTGTCGAAATAGCATTAGAGAGAAGGGAAGAAGAGAGGATAGCGAGACGGAGTTCAGGAGTCATTGCACAACTACGTAATCGCCCGAGACAAGAAAGAAAGCTTGGGGCTGATACCAGACTTTAATTCCTGGAAGTAAGACCCCAGGTACCGGTGTCGACAAAGGGAGCAGCCGCTTCCTAACACAAAAAATCAGGTGTGTCAGCGCCAATCATCAAAATTGCGTATGACTATTTTACTGATGCAAAATAATGGTAAAATGGCCCTATAAATAGAATTAGTCTCTTGTTAAATGTTAATTTGAGTTAGCCATGATATTTAATGGACGCTAAATTTTTAATTTATCGTAATTTGTTTTATTAAATTAACTTTTTAATAAATTTGTACAAATTTAACTTAAAAACTTATTTTTCTCAGTTTCAATTATATTCTCTTTTAGATGAATGAGTGGGTAGGATCCTTAAACTATAGCTCGGGGAGCCTAATCAACCCTTGCCTGTCTTTCTCTACATAGACATCGCCCCCTTTCAATTCCATTCCTGTGCTTTATAGGGTAGTGGCCTGTTTGAAGATCACCTTACCCCACCCCCTTCTTCCCGTCAAACAATTATACCTCCTAGAGATTTCTCTGTGGCAGGCAGAGGACTTTCCTGTCGTTCTTCGAACAATTCACTCATCTGATGTAAAATTTTAAATATTTTAGTTTGTTTTAATTTTAATTTTATGTGAGTTATGAAACATTTTCCAAATTTCGACAATCTTTGTCGAAGATATACAATTGATTTTTAAATGTGCACAGTGCGATAAAAGATAAACCTACTTCGAAAGTGATCCAAAAATTCCTCACGTGAGTGAAATTTATTTTCTAACATTTTATCCTTCTTCCAAAGACATAAATTATACGGTTGACGTCTGCAGAATATTTGGCCAGGGGACGTTACGGCCTCGATCAATCCATCGATTACGAAGAGTTCTATTGACACGAGTCCGTACACGGTGCCAATAATGAGATGGAGCGCCGACATGCCAAAAGTACGTCCTCCAAAATTACTGGAATTGTACGTTACGATGAAAAAAATTGCATCAAATGTTTCAACCCCTGTAACCTGAATATTTGCTTATTTTAGTTTTTCATTGCGAACTTATGCCGCATATACGTTAAATTGAAATATCTATTTTTTAGATTGTCCTGTTCCATCTCATATTGAAAACAACTCACTTCACTGATAACCATTACCAATAAGCGGAATAATAATATATTTTATACGTCGCTAATGCAATTATTTGTCGCTATAATATGAAGAATTCGGTATAGTTTGACAGACGCTCCTTGTCGCACGGCTCATCCCCGCAGCACCGCACGGTTCTTTGTGGGGCAGTTTTACTCGTTCCAGACTTATGAATATTTGAAACATGGATTGGCTCAATCCTGCGATAGGTCGCAGACATCTCTTACGCAGGTGCGTGTCATAAGCTTCGCATTGTTATGGGGAGAAAAGGGATCGTGCATTTTTTATCTGAAAAGTCCACCGCCGGTGGCCGGGAATTTGAAACCTTTGTCGGGCAAACCAGGAGAAGATAAAAACTTCTCACGCTCCCGTAAACATGCACGCATCCAAATATTGTATATGCAAACGATTTGCGTTGTAGCCAGTGGGCCTCTTGTGACCACGCACAGAAACACACATCGTGCTTGTACTGCTCCACTTACACATAACTCCAATCGACCGAAACGAATATTTTCCCACGTATTTAGTCTTTCGTGCAAAACCCGAATCACCACTTCCTGATTGTGAATTTGTGAAGCTTACTACGGTACAAAGAAATATTTGAAAAACATGTCCCGTGAAATTGGTGTTTTAAACAGAAAAGTAATGTTGAAAAATTTCCTTGTTCTATATTGTTATAAATTATTATAAAATTACTGTCTTCGGGTCGATTCGCTGCTGCCATTATCTAACGTAAACCTACATATAAATACAACATAAATACACATTAGAAAATGTTTTATTTTAAGGATATAGCCTTCGTGTCATAAATGTGTCGAATGGAATAATCTTCGGTCCCAACATTTTTACACATCTCACAGAAAGTAGATTTGCCGGGATTGTCGCGAATTTAGGCGGGACGTGCGAACCCCGCATTTGGAACTCGAAAACGTAAGAAGGCTTCCTTTTGGCAAAAATTGGAATCTGGAAGGGAAAAAAAGATTTCGAGGTTGGTGAGAAATATTGAGAGAGTTAGTTGAGTAGTCGTGGAGAAATGTAGGAGTTAGTTGTTGAAGTTAGCTGCGGAGGGATGGATAATGTGTGGAGAGATGAAGAGTAGAGTTGTATAGTGGTTGTTAAGCCAGAAAGTTGAGTTATTTGGAGGAATGATCGGTAAGGATGATTTGCTGATAAGTTAGGAAGTATTCAGTCAGGCTTCAAAGTCCTATTTCAGAAGCTGCCGCTTCATTGGTTCAAAAGGTTCCGGTCACATCTGCCTACGAGTTTTCCGATGTCGGTTAAGTACTAAATCAACCGTAAATCACTCACTGCCTTCTACTGAAAGCCACAGTAGCAACTGCCATCAAGTAGAGACAGAAACAATTTATTTCAATTTTAATGTATAAATTTAAATTTGTTCTTAAAAATGTATATTTTTTAAATCTTGGAGAGGTTTTGTTTAACTTTTTATATATTTAAAAAAAATTATCGTTCTTATTATTTATTCTACCCGCTCATTTAATTTAAAGTAGAATCAACATGAAATCGGCAATAAAATCAATGCCAATCAGTTTCTTGACCTGATGTCAATAAGTCTTGGTTATTGTATTATACACTGTTTAAAAACAAAAATTACTGAAAAATTGTTCAAGGACGACAATGATGAAAACTGCATGGTTTTCACGATAAAGTTTGCACAGAATCATTTTCTCTTACCCAAATTTTGCACTATCCCCACTGGTAATTTTTTTTTACATTATAGGGCGTCATCGAATCCTACCTTTGATCGAGTTGGACTCCTTGCACAAAGGAAGCGTAAAGGTTTTCCTTTTAGCCATTCACATCACCTTCGTGAGCCCACTCATAGCTTTCGCTTTGGGATGGGGAATAGCTTAATTACCGGAGTCAAAAATAAAACCTTCTACACAGTATAGGGTATCTCCATCCCCGCCGTGTACCATGCTGGTATGCAGCTAGCAACCTGGCAAGCTTTTAGCCTCACAACTTTGATTAGAACCAATAACATTAATAAACAGAGTTTCTTAATTAAAAACCCGTACTACACAATGGCAATATTCGGGAATCTTTATTTTTACCGATCATTCGGATTAGCTCTGGTTACGTTCATACATATTCTTTCCACAAAATTTATATAATAAATTTTACGAGACGTTAAAGACCAACAGTCGCTAGGGAAGATTCGGAACCGAATCTGTTTAATAGCTTAATTGCTCCATTATTAACTGCATACATATTTTGATTCAATGCCATGTATCTTAATACACTTTTAGTAATAATTATCAGCATGTATGTGGCTCTCTGAGTTGTAAATTTTTTATTTAATTTCTCTCCGTTGCAGTTAGTGAAGAAATATTTTGAGGTAACATGTCAATGAGTTTACTTCCTGAGAAATATCATTTTTCTACGCGATCAAATTTTTTTCATTAATTAACCATCCGATAACAGGCTTCAAGAGGGATTCTATTATTCTATTTTTAGACATGATTACGTTTCATATCTTAATTTCTACATTCCTAAAGGCTGTCCAACAATTTACATGCCACAATTGTGACAAAACTTTACATTTAATGAAAATACGTATGTACACGATGTAAGGATACGGTATACAGGATTGGCAATTAATAATCCGAACGGCTATTAAGAAGGAACGCGGATGGGGCCCTGTGGAGCTATTAGCTAATAATAATCTCTCCCCATACTTTACACCACAATACCTCCCATGGGAAATCCTGCCACGAACTGCAGTCATTCGCCTTCAGTTCTGTAAATATCTGCGCTCCCTAGACTTACAATACTTCCGAGTTTTAATCAACCCTCAGCACAGTTTAAGATTTATTTATGATCTACGAACTTATTTTACAGTACATTATTAGCAACTATTCATTTAAAACATCAGTTTGCAAAAATAAGTAATATAATGCTGGGAAACGTAAAATATTAAATGTCTATCGTAATAGAAAACAGTGATTTTTGAATAATTTTTATATTAAAGCACATAGACTTTAGCGACTTTCTTCAATTTAGGGAAACCATTTCCGTAATAGATTTTTCACGGTATGGAAACTCACTCACACAACATCCATGCCTTTCTCAGGTCTGTGATCCGTAATCTGTGTGGAGCGAGGCAGCGACGCTGACCACTACACCACGGAAGGTCGCCAATTTAATGTTTTATACTTATATCATTTTTCCATTCTTGTCTTCCTTCTAAACTTAGCTATATTCTTTACTGAGCTTCAATTGAAATATTTCCACGTCCTTAGACTAGTTTCATACTTATTTATAACTGTTAATTTGTTACGTGTTACATTATTTGAGTAAGATAACAATAATATTGATAAAGAAGAAAAAAGTAAGAAATATACCGTATTTAGATGAATCAATTCTAGCATAAAAAGAAGAAACATTTCCATACTCAAAATTAATAATAATAAAAGCATTATTACAGCCAGAAAGATCAATGTAAATTATATGTTAAAAACATAAATTATAAAAAATCAATATAGTAATTACAAAAATAAATACAGACAATTACGGACAAAAATATGTGGTAAAGTATATACTACGTAACGTTTCTGCAATTCTTCTTACTTTCGTCAGGTGTTTAAAAATGTAAAAGCTGCAAGAACGGCACAGCGCATATCAGGTGAGAAACTCGAAGACAAAGTTTTGTCAGTAATTTAACTACGTTTGTTTGTTGTTTTTGTTGTGCTATTAAGTCCTTGGACTGGGCTGATGCAACCCTCCATGCTAACCGACTTTCCGCAAGCATTTTTATCCTTCCTAATCTTTTTTAGCATTTTTCATCCTTGGCCTCCTTCTTCTGACTTACCTCAAACACTTCCCTCTAATACTAATTTTGCAAGAACCCCGTGTCTCAAAACGTAGCCTATTAATCTATTCCTTTTCTTCGTCAAAGCCATCCAAATTGTTTTCTCTTCCCCCTTCAAAAGTCAGTTTGTAATAATAACATATAATTTTAATTGTAGTGGAGATTGATACATAGGTAACCAAAGGTTTAATTTTTTTAAAAAGGAATCTTCTAGTAATGGAAAGCAGAATCCATGTTAGCTCTATGGATTTTTCAGGGGGCTAACAGGCTACATGAGGGTAATCCCGAAATAGGCAACTGTCCTTTAACAGCATAGGTAAGGAATTTAAAAGAGGGGGTTGGAAGTTAAAAGTAAGGTAGTCAAGAACTGACTACGGTCCCCGTGCTATAGTTTAAGGATCCTATCAGGAGTTGTACCTAAAAGAGATGCAGAAAAACCCTAGTAAACCTGCATCAGGTAGGTCAGGTTATTGGGTACTATTCTGGCGCCCTTCCGAATGACGGGAGTTGAGTTTGCTGTGGGATTTCATCATTCCCGTCTCCGTGTCTCCACCTGTTTTAGGAGGCAGCGTTTTTCTAGTAACAACCAAAATGAGGGTGGCCCTGAAACAGGCAACTCGCCTTTAGTAAAATTTGATATGAAATAACCATTGAAAAATAAAATGTATTCGGGAGAAAACTATAAATTGGATTTCTAGTTAATTTACAAAAGTGAATGTTTTAAGATAAATTCAACTCAATAGGATTCTGCTTTAAATTTAAATGTACAAAATATATTTATTACAAACACTAAACATGCGTTTAAAGGATCGTGTACAGAATTATCATTGTAATACTGGAAAGAACGGAAAACTGAAAGAAAGCGGATAGGTTACTGTCCGCAACATACTTTTCTTTTTCTACTATTTTCGCGTCTAATTCATAACATTGGCCGCTTAGATATAAATTTCCTTATTTTAATTTTTTCATTTGCTTCTTCATGATACACTATATTTGCCTAAAATTTCATCTCTCAAGCATACAATAAAAATTCTATGGAAAAATATTTAAAGCGTAGTATTGTACTGTTTATGGTATTCAGTCATAATGAAAAACAATAAGTCTCCAATTTTATTTAAAATTCATTTTGACAGCTTTTCCACTTACGTCAGAATCATTCTGTGAATTTGAGAGACTAAATTTCGTTCTCACTCGAATTTCAAATGCACAGATGTCGGAAAGAATTTATAAATAAATTTGGAGGCTGTGTAAAAGAAATGTTTATTACTACTACGGAAAAAATATTTATATTTAATTCAACACTATTGTCGTCAACCTTTAAATCTCAACAACAGTATTTAATTGCATAGACCAAATTACATTTAGGAATTAATTCGCAAAAATTTCAGGTTATAATTTTTTTGGAAGGCGTTCTTCGAAGACTCGTTCACAAATTAATTGAAAATAATTCAATAATTACCTGTAACAGTTTGCTATAGACTTAACAATTTTTAAAATCATTTTAGCAGCATTTAAAGTATTATAAAAACACTCAATATTAAAATTATTTGCAAGGAAAGAAATATTTTATTTTACACAATTGAACTAATAATTGCGTATGCTTGTTTTTATTTCCTCGTCGGTCGTGAATGTTTTTAATTCTTTGAAATTATTAGTTTGTAATGTGAGGTGTTTTAGATCAACTTATGTGATTGGTAGTTCTGTTATTCTTCAACTAAAATCAGCATAAGTGAAGAAAACTAGTACTGGAAAATTCGGCTATAATTCATTAAGTAGAATGATTAATAAAATGACAGGAAATCATTTTAAGGTTATATATGAATGAAATTTTATATTAAATTTTTATAATTTAAATGTAAATTTAGGGTTTTTATGGTCAACAGAAATAGTAAATTTACTTAAGCATTAATTTAAAATGTTTGGCTACTGACTTAATTGTATTGACCCAAAATTATAAATAATGATGCAATGAAAGTCTGAGAGCGTAACCTTCAACACATTCCCATGCTAAAATATAAAACACCGACAGGAATTCACGAGGCGAGGCGTGTATTTTTTTTATGCCATTCATCTCGATCCCACCCCTTCCCTCTGGATTCCACGCGAAGTAAAGGTTTTCATTCGGTAAATGGTCTATTTTTCAGGCTCCCTGCCAATAAGCACAATTTAGTAGCGATGATCGACGAAAAAAAAAGGCATAATAAAGCAAGCGCGGGTTGCGGCGAGGACAGCATTTTCGAGAACAAATATTTCCCTCTTCATTTGCTCTCTACCAAGCTCATAATGTAACAACAGTGCGCTCAAACAATCGCCCAAAACAACAGAAACAAATTCAGGGGAGGCTATTTCAGGCAGACGTACGGGAATTAGATTCTCGTTGCCTAGCGCTGAGTATTAACATACGAGTAAATATTAACACTGGATCACACGGGTTATAAGTAAGACATTGTAAAATAAATA
Organism: Eucriotettix oculatus; assembly: GCA_034510155.1. NCBI lineage: Eukaryota > Metazoa > Arthropoda > Insecta > Orthoptera > Tetrigidae > Eucriotettix > Eucriotettix oculatus. The sequence continues at coordinate 28,002,224 of CM067377.1, read as the reverse complement.
CTGAAATGTATTTCAAATTGTTTATTTAAGCTTCGTACAACACGTACACACGACGTTGTTTATTTTTCGCCGTTACTACAGTAATCAACGATATTGCTAATTTCAGCTCTTTATGATCTGTGGCGCTAAATTCCAAGGAATGTCGCTACAAATATACACATTTTATTAACCTTATAAATATCACACTTTTTTCATATGAATTCGTTCCTACCTTCTATCGTCCGACCCCAGGCTTGTCAAAATATGATCGTTACTGTTACGTCGAGCTATTGTATTGACTTCCCAGTTGCATAAGTGTTCCTGTCCAAAATAACAATGCAGGACATATCATGTCTGAAAGTTATACAACTACTGCGATTGGCACAGTGCTATTAGAAGCGGGGATAACTGATCTCAATTCTAGGTATAATTGGCTATTAACTGCCTTTATGTCGAGATCTTTAGAATCATCCGGTCAAGTTATTAGGGATTCAAAATACCTCACAATCGATTAGATGAATTGATAACTAGGAATCAGATAACATATTAAAGGGTAGAGGAACTAAACACTGTGATTGCAGAATTGCAATACAATACCGCCATGGTGGTTAGAAGATCAAATTTATTTTCATTTCATGGAGTTGCGTATCTTCTCTATAATAAAATTGCCTGTATGTGTGTTTGTCTGTATGTATTTTCCGCATACGAGTGGACCAATTTCGAATAAATTTGGTACACGTGTTTTTGGTGACCCATAAATCGACACTGTTATAGAGAGACGGCTACCACCATCTGGGCGGGGGTGTTGGGTGCAGACTTTTTTAAATTCTGTGCTTATAGTCGCACTAACATCGAAGGTTAGGACAATCTAATAGAGTCTCTGAATTTCTGTTTTGAGTCCACTTTGCTAAGTGAACACACAATAGAAACACTCAAGCCGATGCCGGGAATCGAACAAGGAGCTCTGTGATGCGAGTCTGTGACGCTAGCCACTAGACAAGGTGGCCAAAAGCTTATAAATATCCATAAGTGCTTTCATTCCTTCTAACATATATTTCTCCGGGTCAATTAATTTGATACCGTTTTTGCTTAATTTGTTTGCATATAATTTCAAACCCATTCAGGGTCGAAGTGGAGTATTCATAATGGAAGGGGGTGTCTTGGGAAGGGGAAAACGTATGAAAATAAAAATAAATCCGTCAAGTTTGGTATCTAAATGGGTGCTATACGTCTTTGAGTTCGATTCTGACATTTATCATGTGATTTAAATTGCAGTTCTACCTCTAACAGGGGTGTGGGAAGGGGTGAAAAACATTTATGCGGAAGTTTAATTTTAGTGATTATCAGGGGGGTTAAATTAAGTTCTGTTACAATTGAAAGCTATTTCCATCGAAATTCGTTTATGTCACTTAGGTCCAGTTTAAACACTTCGTTGGTAAAGTAACCCCTAGCTCATTCAGGTGAGTGGCTCAGTTGCATCTCTTACAATTTTATTGTACCGAAGATAATTATTACCATCTTAAAATGCCGGACGTAAATTTACCTTTCCTAAGAAACAGTATTTCTTACTTTATTCGGTTACCGGAAATACTTTTGACACTCTTAGATAATTGGTGGTAAATTTTAATTCTCTAATGTACATGTAGCATTTTTGTGATCTTATAAAATGTTACGAAAATTTTTATTTAGTCGTTTACTGAAAATATTTTTAGCCCTGCTATGCACAGGGATATTTTTTGACTACCTCGAGGTACTGGGAGAATATCTGAGGTTCATATTGTGACGCCTTCAATGCCCGATTGCAAGAATTAAATTATGCTCCGGGATAATATAAACAAATTCCCGGGCAACGCCGAATCCCCAGCAAGTATTAGATAAATCAAATTTTGTTTGGGATAAAGAACGTGAACTCTCTATGCTTATTTATTTATCTTCCACAAACATTTTTATTTCCGAATAACTAGAACATCCCACATCCTCCGTAATCTGCTTAGCGTATTTCATCCTAATCCTAATGTACTGTTTCTCCAGGACCACGTTCATGTTATTTACTATGGTTTCGAAGTCTTCTTCTGACCACTTATTCTTCAATATCGGCAGTATGATTTTCCATAATCCGTTTTAACTTTCTTCATCGCTTGTTCTATATATAAGTTAAAGAGCATGGGAGACAGAATGCAAATCTTCTCTAACTCCTTTCTTGATTTATGCTTTATTTTCTTGATCTTCTATTCTAATTACTGCTGACTTGATAAGCCATCTTTCTCGATATTTCATTCCTATATTCTAATTTAAACAATATTAGAAACTCAGTTCGGAAATTTAATACAGCAGCGATCACGGTACACAATTTACGTGCTGTTGTATTGGGTAAATCACTACATTAACTAGACTAAGGTTTGAAGGCCAGGAAGTCATCAATAATACTAGACTTGAGGACATTCAGGAATGGAAAATTTATATTGATTCTCACTGGCTAGACTCAATCAATGGCAAACTACGCAGCACCTGTTACGGGACTTGATATTTTCCTAAAATATGCGGAAGAAAACAAATAGAGGGATCTCGTATCAGGGATTGTCCTATTGATCTTACACATCCTTTCTTTTTCCCAGCTCTAGTGCTCCTGTCTGCCAGCACTGTTTGCCTCCACTTTCAACTCTCCATATAATTTCGAATGTCCTGCCTGTCTTAGATCAAGACCGATTCTGGAAAGTCAATTGAGGAGACATGGCTACCCCTAATACAATTTTTAATTATTGTCAATTTATTTAAAACTTTACAAACATAGTTCATTTTGTGTCTTTTGTTCTTTAGGGTGTAATGAAATGATTAACTGACTAGGCTAATTAAAATAAGTGATTGATGTCTGCTTATTTGTGTAGGTATTAGAGAAGTGTATAGTTTAAATGAAAGGAAGAAGAGGATAATAACTTGGGAGCGACGCGAATATCGCTGGCGTGTAGGGGATATCTCTGGAGAAAGAGAGGATTGTGACAAGTCAGGGTCCACATAAACAATTTTTGCTGGCACGACCCTTTATGAATAATAATAAGAAAAATAAATACGACTTCCTTAATCCAAATGGTAATTCGAAAATTAACAATACTACGAGTACACAAAATGGCAAGGAAACTTTTGATGCTATAAAGCTTATGGCTTACACTGTTACAATAATTGAAACCTTTCTGACGAATATAGAGAATATTTCATCAGGAACTGTTTGTTTACTATTTACTCGTTAGCTCATCTTTGACCATAAATTTGTGAAAAAATCCATGAGCCATAATCTGTAAATGTCATCTCAATGGGAATATGGGTTAAATTTCCTGAGATGCAGAAATAATTGAATTTCACAATATAAAAAAACCTGATTACTTTGCAGCCACTTTATAAACTCAGCGCTTCATTTCGTGAGATAACAACTTGAAGCAGGTTTCATACTGCTTATTTAACGAAGGAGGTAATTGCAAATTTGGGTGGAATTTTCTTCCTCAGTTCCCACTAGGATAATTTAAATCCATGAATAGCCAAATGCGTCCTGATTGACGACTTTCAACGAGCACACAATCTGCGTACCCGATCGCTAACAGCAGAGGCAGAATTATAAGCGAAGAACTGAAAACTTTGATAAATACAATCTTCAAAACGTATTACTTATAATGACTGACAATTATATAAACGTTCATTACTTTCATTACGTCAGTTCTGGTTATCATAACAATCCTGTAGAATTCGTAAAGTCAATATTCGGAGTTTTTAATGTTTGAAGACCATGATAGCATTATCCATATTGATCGTTGACGACAATTTCGGATATGAATGGTCTCAAAACATGCGAAGCCATAAAACGTTGCCTTAACGCGCGGACACGACCGCCGGGACCGGGACCAGTGTGGCTCGATGCCCTCCTGATTTCTTTTCAAAACATCTGATGAAATACTAGTTTACTACTTAGCAATTTATTTTCTCCCAAAATACGAATATCTGCAATTTATTGTACGAAATCAACTTTCGACTATCGCCGTCACTTGTTGCCGGTGAGTGAACTAATTAATTCCTGAAATACTTGCTTCTATGCTGAGCGTGAGTATCAACATTGTCGCAGTTTGTAAACTAACGACAACACTGCTGTTGAAAGCAGATAAACAGTTTGAGCAGCGGCACAACTCCGTTTTCCTTCGTTATAATCTCCAAACACTGCATTTATGGATTATTAGGAGTCATTTCGAAGCTAATAATTACTTTATTTTCAATATAAGCCCTGACTTTTTAATTGACTTACTCATATTTTCGAACTTACTGAATAGTTTACTGTTACTCTTTGGCTATAATTACCATTTTGGGGTTTCAGTAAGTGCATAATTTATTCCTTTTTAAAATTAGTAATGTAGTGTAAACATACTTTCTAAATGATTAAGCTTTTTTTAGTTTTTAATTAAATTAAATCTTCTTAAACTCAATTTTTCAAACATCAAAACATCTATTTAAGGAGCTGTCCTTTGAGGAATTAAGAAGCCGCCCACAAAAGTCATAATTGTGTAGGATGGTAATAATTTAAGGTTTCAATATTTTGTCACGTTCAGACATTCCCAAAAAAGCTTCAGTAACCTCTGGTGCGTGTCATTTTAGGATTCGTGAACTATAAAAAGAAAGTATCTAAAATTTTGAATCGTGAAGGTAAATCATGGGTTTCGTGGTTAGTGAATGATTGAGGATTGTCATGGATATGGGCGGATGAGGAGTTAGTTGTGGAGAGCCGTGTAGGAGAGAGAGTAGTTGAATATTTCTTGACAAGTTCGGCGGAGGTATTCAGCCAGCGGTAGCAACCCACTTTTAATCGTCCGAAGCGCCACGTTTGGGGGATGCGCCTCGGTTTGTCACCTCTGATGTACGTTGTAATGATGCACCAAGTAAGTCCAACACTGCCATAATACAGAGGGCACAATCAAATATCCTCAGAGCCACGGTTGATGCTCCATGAGCAATTAAACTCTACACCAGAACCTAGGCTAACTTTCATCCAAGATTTTATTCAAGAGAATGCTAATAAACACCGCAAGAAACTGAAAATCCATGTCAACCCTCTTCTGCTATACAGAAACCGCAGAAGACTAAAACGATGCAAGCCAATTGACCTCAAAGAGGTGGTAACAGGGGTTTAATTACTGGAGAGAATCCCATCAGACACTTCGAAGACAAAAATAGCTTATAGAACCTATTATTCTGATTGCTATTTTTTTTAATTAATATTTTTTTAAATGTTACACCCAAGATTATTCAAAGAAGGGAAAGCCGTTAAAGAGTGTCGACATACGTCGAGCTGATACTCAGAAAGAAATAAAAAGGATATGGACTCCACTGCTGACTACCGTGGGAGTGTGGATGGACCCTATCCTGTGTTTGTTAAAGATTTATAATTTCCACCCTCGCATAAAAAGATGTTTGTTCGTTTCTATGCCCTTTTGTCCCTATATTGCTCATAGAAATCTAAACGCCACAAATTGAAACAACACTTGGTACACTTATTCTTAACAAGCCGAAGGGGAACGCTTCACGGGTGAGAACCTTTTGTCATAAAGGTAAAAAGAATTTTGGTTTTTTTAAAAAAAGGACAATTTGTGTTAGAATCATCTGTGCACGCAGAAGCGTGGCGTTATAAGTTTGCATTACGAAATTTATGCACCCAATTAAATAAAATTTAAAATATTTCGATTGAAATAAATGTACGTACAATTATATCCATAAATACTCCAAGAGATATCAAACGATAAACACAAATGCGAAATTTGTCATTATATTTTAATAATATATGTAAACTACTGCTCCTATACTCGTCAATTAATTGACTGAAATGTTCAGTAAACTGAAAAAAAATAACAAAAAAATGCAACAATGACGCGTGGGGGAGTGAAGGGCAGGTCGATGTTGAAATGAAATTAAACAAATTCTGTGTGAGGTATTAACAAGATCCTTTTTTATTTCAAAGGCTCATATATGACCTTTCAAATAAAAACAAAAAGAATTTTATTAATACCTCGTTTTATTTTATTTCAACATCGACCCGCCCTTATTAAAACCCCTATATTCGAATGTGAGCTGTGACATGAATGTAACCAGGATTATCTTTATATATATATATATATATATAAACCTAGGATGGAATCGTTTGGTTATTAAATCCAATCATTCATCCTATTATATTAGAAATCTGAAAGAAAAGGTCAAGTACTAGTATAGCGTGGACAACTACAATTTGCAAGTTCTTGATTGAAAAACCGGCGAACATATTTTTCAAAGACTAATTATTCTTAGCATATTAATTACGTGGAATTTCACATTCTTAAGTTGATGACTCTACCTCCATCAAGCAAAATGGAAAATAGTGACTCTCTCAAACCAAGAACGTTGGGAACCACGTCTAATTTTGTAATTTGGTGTAGTGGCGTTATTGTTTGTAGGTGGTGCAACATGTCGAATAAGGACAACAACTGGAAAAGCCATGAAAGGTGCAGGCGAGGGCGGGATCGATAAAAGTGACGGAGCCGTCATCTTATTCAAGCGAACAGTCGCACGAGCCAATTACGAGTAAATTGAAATCATGTAAAATCGAACACTCGGGATAAGCAATCAAACAGAATTACAATTTTGTTTCGCACAGACGTTGGTAATTTATAGCCTTTTTTAATGATTCCGACCAGACGTGGGTCGTTCCGAATCAACGAATTAAAATTTAAAAATTAAGCATTACCATATCCATGTTATTCATGTTATTAAATATTAAAAGGTGGAATTTTCACCGTGTAGCCAATAAAGTTAGATGAAATTGATTTCACACAAATAAAGGTATTCTTCTTCGCTTTTACGGTTCCTCACGGATAGAAATCATAAATAAATTCTCTCAATTAAAACTTCCAGTTAAGCCGAAATTAATTTAGGGTACTAAATTTTATTTAACAGAGTTGTTAATGCATATTAATTTCCATAGAAATGGGTTCAAGGACTAATAGATAATACAGAAAGTTGTGTCGCTGTTTTATTAATTTATGAAAATTGCGTTATTTAAATGTCATTTTAAAGCACAAAAGCTTCTGTATCAATTATGAATTATCCTACAAATACGTGAGACAAATGACATTAAGTTTCATTTTACAATTAATAATAATAAAATTTAATTCCGTAAACGTTAGCCCTAACATGCATATTCTTTTAATATGACCTTAACCCTTGGCTAGCTTGCTGTACCTCCTTTTCCATTCCTTTCATATACAATTAAAAGGGATTTTTCTAATTCAGGGTCGCCGTCATGTAGCCTACTAAACAAAATAATAATACGTGGCCTATAGAGATGGCTGTGGAAGTTTTCTGTCACAGGTCTTTCTTCCCATATTGACTGCGGGGGAATGTCTCGTTGTCTCTCTGATTTTTTTTCAATGTTCTTACATTCCGAAGCACCTTCATCTACTTTAGGTTTATGTACTGGGGTCGAAGACCTTGGACAAACGTCTGCTGATCCCATTGGATCCTAAAAGTTGTGAAGACACGGAGAAGGGAATGCTGCGACCCCACAACAAACACATCTCCCGTCATTCGCAAATGCGTGAGAATAGTGCCCAATAGCCCGACCTACCTGATGCAGGGTTTTCCCTGAATCTCTTGGAGATGGATCACCGGATAGGATCCTCAAACTATAGGCAGGAACCCTAGTCCACCTTTGGCTACCTTACTCTACATTCCACAACCCCCCTTTTCAATTCCTTTCCTGTGCTATTAAAGGGGAGTTACCTTCCTCAGGATCACCCTCATGTAGCCTGTAACCATCAAGAAAAGACTTTATTGATAATGAACAGTAACAACAAACAAAGTCAAAGTCAAAGGAAGTATAAAAATGCTTCATTGAAGCTCAGGTAAAGAGTGCACAGCTATATTGAGAAGCAAGACAAGAATGAAAAAATAGTCGGCCGGCCCCAGGACTCGAACCCAGGACCTCCCGCGTCTCCTAGCGGGCATCATACCAGCATGCTGACTCGGTCTAGCTCATTGGTCGTAGAGTACCCGCCGGAAAAGACAGCTCCTGGGTTCGAGTATTGGGTCCGGTCGACATTTTTCCATTCTTGTCTTTCTTCTAACTTAACACATAAAATCTTTCAAAGTTCTCGTGTAGCTAAGAAGTTGGACTACTTTATATCTAATCAGCAAGCGAATGGTCGTAATTACAAGGCACAGGTAGCATACGCTTTTATTAATAACACGCAATTTAGGCTGATAGTGATTTTTCGAGAAGACCAGAGTTTGAAAAACAAGTTTTAAAAAAATTCTGTATTTGTTTCATGCTGTCCACGAGCGATAACGGAACTGGTGTAATGATAATTACAGTAAGCTTTTACCAAAGTATTTCCACATAACTATAATAAATAGATGCAAAACAGATATTCATTACAATCATCAACTCTGGCTACCTTTTGAACTATTTTACGTATCGCCTTAAAATTTATATAAAGGTAAGACTGGAGAGATAAAATTCCTCCCAGTGAGAAACTGCGAAGCACGCACAACTAAGCGGAGAAACGAATGTTGACGCAGATAATACGTGAACCAATTGCTTGAGGGAATTTATTCGCTTTGTTTGACGCCCGATTTATTATCAGACTGCGACTTGGCTTAGGGTACAGCACGTTTTCGGAATAAATTATTATTGGTTCGGTAGAGCTGCTGCCTTGGAAAAAAGTGGGGGGGGGGGAAGAATAGTCAGGTGTGACGACAACGTGCTGTGAATTTCAAATTTTCAAACACAGCGACGAATATTGCAAAAAAAAAATTGAGTTGTAAAATTATTCTCTGTGAACAATGTACGTTATCGTTGGCCAATTTAATAGGTAAAGTTATTTGTTGGTATTCAGTGAAATAGTTAAACACTCCAAACAATGAATATTTTATCCAATCCTGATCTTTTTGTAATTGAATCCGCTATAAATTTGAATTTATTAAGGACAACTTTCCGTAAACATTTTTATTTACTCAAAACTTTTAACTGTACGCTGGCGTAATTAAATATTCAACTCAACTGCTGAATCACTATTTACGCCAAAGAAGAAGGAAGCTCAACACTCACTGCTCGAGCAAGTGTTTGCCCAGTATCAAACTCTGAATAACTTAAACGTTTCATCTGCATAGAGATCCCTCACCCATCTTAATTTTTGGAAGCAATGAAACTGCCAGCAGAATAAAAAAACTTATTTTAACGATCCGCGACATCAACGCAATATGTCTGAAATAAAAAAGCGATTTCTCATGCACTAATTTAAGATTGATTTATGTATTTTTTAAACTACATAAATGAAAGTCAGAAAATGATTTAATTATATTTAATTAATACAAATACAACGTTCCATCCATCTTTGTGGACTTCCTTACGTAACTATACACCAAAAAATATATAAAATCATAATTAAGATGTAATATATAGAAATATGTTAAAATATGAAGAGCAATATTCAATATAAAGTCAAATGCATTTTACTTTATATTGAATATGAGACTTCATATTCCACCAAATTTTTACATGTTAGAAAATAATTTTTATTTTATATTGAAGAAATAATAAAAAAGCATTGATGGTCAATGTTTTCTAAAAATTAATTTTCGGCAGATTAAACTGCCATAATCGCCCTATTTAAAAATTTGACTAAAACAACATTACTTGTACAATGTACTTTATAAAATTTAAAATGCTTCGTCTTCGGTAATTTTTTTGTCACAGTTACGTGAAGAAGTCCACAAAGTTGGATGAAACGTTGTATTTGTATCAATTAAATAGTAAGTAAATTATTTGCAAAATTATTGGCCGTGTTTTTATATATATTTTTAAATTAAAGTCAGAAAATGATGTTTGTAATTTTTTACTGTTCCGATACGCTTCTATACAGTGATGCATATAAAATATTTATTGTAATAGTAAATGCTGTTTATATATTACTATATTATTAAAAATTGTAAATAAACGAGGACAATATCCACGTATAGTATCTGTTTTTTTGGGTAACGGGCTACGTGAAGGTGATCCTGAAACAGGCAACCACCCCCCAAAATAGCATAGGAAGGGAATTGGGAAAAAAAGGGGGAATGTGTAAGGTAGAGCAAGGTAGCCAAGAGTAGGGTTGTTTAAGGCCCCTGGGCTATAGTTTAAGGATCCTACCTGGTGTTATGATTTATATTTCATAAACAGAAAAAAATTAACTTTAAAGTTAATTGTAACAAAAAACATACTTCATAAAATACAAAGAAGGTAAACTATAACGACTAAAATTTCCATTTCTCATCTTAATTTACAAATATAACCCTTACACGCACTTCCTAATACAAACAATGCAGGTAATGTCATTTTTTCTTCTTCTTCCTTCTTAGCTGCACAGCCCATTGAAGGCCTTGGCCTACCGGGTCGACTGCGGACTATCATTTTACATGCCAAACGTTCCAAACGTTCCAAATTGGAACATTGTCAGAGTATCGATTGCGTAACCATGTCGGCACAAACATCTAAGGTGATGCCAGGATTCGAACCCGGAACCTCTGTGTTGTAAAGCAGCGACGGTAGCCACTAGACCACAGGTGGTCGGCTTAATTTATAATTTTGCTATCTTCAAAATTAACATCAATATATTAAAAATTACTTAAAATAATTTTTAAAGAATTATAAAAGCCCTTAAATAAATTCTCCGTCCTTAATGAACAACCAAAGTTACTGAATATACGGAACAAGTCGCATTTATTGAAATGGAATTTCTCTGATTGATTAATATGGCGAAAGTGTAGTTAATAGAAAGGTAAGATTGATACCTCAAAAATAATCGCAACAAGATTTAATGAATTATCCCAATGTAAAAAAAGTCATCTGCTGTACTTTAAAGGTCAGAGTAGAGCTCGTACCCCAAAGCACAAGAGAGGCTGCGCTGCTGCTACATCACTACTGAATTTGTGGCCGAAGAAAATCAATGAGCTAACCTCTGAATGAAAATATTTTATTAGGCTACGGAGCATCTGTCTAATACTTAATAAACAGCTTTTAGTATCTATCAGTAAAGGATTAAACTAAAGAACAACTAAATGAACATGAAAATTTAGCTACAAAGAAAGAAAAATGGAAAATAAAAAAATATTCAGACTTCTTTAGAAACAGTCGTTTATGTCAACCAGAATCTTCACCCCCTTTAATTGTATAAATATCCAAATTATAAGACGAGACTTGGAATAATTTGGATTTTAAATTTAACGGTAATGATTCCTCAATTACTAACCTAATCTCCAGAGTCCAAAATCCCCAACAGCAGCAGCCATTTCAACTTTATCCATTTGAATGATGTCCTGCGGTTCTGGATCTCTGCTTTTATGCGATCAGTGAACGGTACTTAAAGAATCGTCGGAGGGAGGGGGGAGTGTGCAGAGAAACTTCGCTATGAGATATCGGAGGGTCTGGCTACAGTCGCACAATGAACTTCACTAGCGTCGCAGCTCTATGGGGTCACATCAATCCACTTCTCATTATAACAGCCAGAGTTCTTGATTAAATATTTATTCACTGATTTTACAATCTACGACTCTCAATGATTTACGTAACACAGACATTACCAATACCGTAAATAAAATGCCACCGGATCATTCATCGTCCCAGGTTGCTTCATAATATAGTAACTTGTGGGAAAACATACTTCACATTGTTAAGGTCAAGAATTGGGGCAATGAATTGGAAAACATTAATTCTGGCACTATACAGTAATAATAAGCTGTAAGTTGTTATATTTATCTGATATCAATTGAATCATTAAATAAACCGGCCAACATGTCTGAAAAATTTTAATAAGAAATATATCAATGTTTCATTCGTTTCTAGAAATGTTCTCAAGTCCAAAATATAAACTGAGATACACATCTGAAGAATTAACAACCCGAATAACAGACTTATACATTATACACAAAATTTTGAAAAATTTGCGAACATAAAGTAAACCTTTAGACCAACCATTGTGACCTTTGTCAATAAACTAATGCAACTAAAGATATAAGACAAACAACATAGCCAAAAGACAAAAATCCTCATTTAATGTTGATACTATTGTTTTGGATAAGGAAGTGAATTAAAAATAAGATGTATATTAAAAGCAACAAATTTATTATCAATATTAGACATGACACTTTACAATTTAATACATTATATGACGATTTTTCATTGTCTTAGTTAATTTTATCTTTCTGCTATGCTCTTTGCGTTATATCTTTTGATGAATTAGTTTATTATGATCTAAATATTAAATATAACAACTTCCGAAGATTTCGGCCGAAGGAGGCATGGAGTGAGGTTCCATGTACAGCTTAATTTTTACCTGAAGAAGTCTCAAATGAAAGACGAAACGTTTTAATGTTTAATATTTAAATTATATAAAAAACCAACAAAGTGGCTAATTTAACTCATTTATTGTATATTTAATTGCCAGATAAAATGTTGAATTAGTTTACTGATAAGTACTACAATGCATGCCGAAATATCTACTTTATGTTCAAAACTTTTTTCAAAATTTTGTGTACAAGTCTGTTACACGGGTCGTTAATTCTTCATATGTATTTGTTTTCACAGACGTAAATTGTTCCTATATGCAATAAGAAATTAGTATAGATGAATGGCAAAACTACAAAATTAATTTTTCCTGTAATATTACGTGATTTCAACAATTAATAAAATTTTGGAGAGAAATTTCAAAAAGTGTTTGCTTTCCACGCACGATGCAGCCAAACCCTGTGTTTCTGGCAAGTTGGCCAGTTTTCATATGTATTTAATAAATTGTAGAGTTGAATTAATCCTCGTCCCTTTTCCTATCACACGAAATATAGACCTATATTATTATTAACAAAAGGAGATTACATTCATTTTCGTCTTTAATGCCACCCGTCATAAATTGATTTAATAATTCGTTTCATCTGAAAGGGTTTTAAATACGTCACCAATAACATCTTATATTTTACTTAGAAATTAAGATACCGCATACTTCTGCTTCGATTAAATTAAGTAATGAAAAAAATATAAATATTTTACATAAAAAAACTCAATTCAATGACCTTTAATAGTATAAAAATGGATATTAAGTAGTATTAAACGATAACTTGAAAGAAATTAAAAAGTAAACAGCACAAAAAATATTTCTTAATCCGGTTACTAGTTTTGCATTTTAATTGACTTTCAAATTCGGTGTATGAAATATATACATCAAGAAAAGGTCGTCTCATCGGGGAATTAGTGGCTTATATTGAAATGAAATCCGTATACTGAAAAAGTATGACATTTTGAGACAGAAATCATTTTTAGTGATACGTAAAGAGGATATGGTTCCTCATTTACGGGGCAAAAATTCAAGGCCCAACTTAGACTTGACACTAAGCTATTAGGAATATGGGAACCTTTAGAAAACCAGACAGTGAGATATATGAAATTCTGATACTTATAGAGTTAAACTGAAAATCAATTTAGTAATATATTGCTACTGAAACAATAACTTCCTTTCGGGGACGGACGGACATCAAGATGGCGAATATAACCTGTGTAGCTTATACGTAAATCCGTCCCTGCAGAAATTCATAATACATGAATCAGCTGTCGAAAAACAGAACGTATTGCCCCACTGAGGGATTTCCTGTATCCAGTTAAGCACTTCGTCTATCGAAGCAACAAGTAGCCTTCGAAACATTAAGAATTTTGATTTATTATCATAATTCCAAATTAAGTTATGTGATTGGTCACAGTAGAATCTGTTTTCATAGAGTATAATTATTTATACTGTTCGTTGAGGGTAGTCTCTTTTAAAGAATTTTGTAATTTTTACTCTCTCTCTTAGATTTCATGAAGTCGGTGAAACGAGATACTACTTTGTAAGTCTTAAATTCAATATTAATTCCTAAACTATAGATAAAAGGAAAAATTGATAAAATGTTACAGTCGATGAGAATTAGCTAGTCGTGTGTCAAGACGAAGCGTGTATATTGTAGTGGAGGTAGACATCAGCTCACTTTTACTCCGGTTTTTGTTGAGAAAAGTTGGCAGTGTAAAATCAATTCTGAAAATATTGGCGTTAGGAAATATATTGCTGTCAGTTCAGGGTATTTTGTATGTCAAGAAACGCAACTTTAAGATATAATAAAACTATGAAGACAATGAATGTCCTTAACAGTGATAGTAGTTTTTCGCCAGGGGTAGTGCCTCCTCATACAACAATACTCCATTCTCCTTCTCCTACTGCGCATGTTCACACACCATGTAGAATCTCACGAACTCTTCAACATTATTCTTTCAGATCTAAGAAACGTAAAAGCGAATCATTATTGTCTCCCATGCAAAAGCCAGCATTTTATAATTTAAAAATTCATTAAAATATGGCAAAAGTCGGAAATAGAATAATTTAATGTCGCCCCCAACTTTAGGAAACTCCTCAATTCATCAATTTAAATATTACAAATACCGAACAATTACTTTATTTAAAAATTGGTCATTAAAGTGGATGTAATTGCCAACTAGTTGCCTGAGGAGTTGCTTCCACGCATTCATTGGTTATTTACATTTCAATCAGTTCAATTATTCTCTATTATTGGCTGTCCTGTATCAAAGTAACAGCAGAGAAATGCCTTTGTTTCGAATTACTATTAAAATCGTTTAAAAATGCAACGTGTAGCGTTGAATGTTAACTTATTTCGTCATAAAATTGTTTTGATTTATTTTGGCGGGTGTTTTCATTTTTTTATTGATTAATGGACTGATTTTGGTTGAACTGACTTGCATATGTATGTAACGAAGGGTTTACGGAATACATTGTAAACGTCACGTTTTGTTGGTCCTGTTGGAATCTAAATCTTGTGTCGTGTTCGTGTCGGGACGTCGGAAGGGTAAACGGATTAAGGGCTGTCTCTAAGCGCACAGTGCGGGGCTATTCTGCTTTGCCGACCTCAACAGCAAAAGGATCGTCGTTGTAGATGCAACTGGTCAGAAAATCCTTGCCAATCCAGATTTCGCAAGCTCGACGGGAACACGCTGCAGGCCGAAACTTTTTACACGAGCAGTCAACACTGCTGTCGTAACTTTTTTTTCACAGCCAGCGAAGTAAAAAATCAACACTGCGCGGATTAACCGTAAGTCAATTTTTAGGGTCAAATCAAATAGGTGAGAGTGGGTTTAAGGTACGTTCATCTCTTAGTAATGACACAACATGACTGTCTGTTACCATGAATTGGTTGATGTGATTTAAAACTTTTTTAGAACTTATTTTTAACCTAGAGCGGTACTTTGTAAAAAAACTATCTTAATTCATATTCAAATGGTTCATTTCAATAACCTCTACTTATATCCAAAACAAACTGCTATTTATACAATAGTTTAATAAAAAAGATTTATGAAAATTTTCCAAAGACCTTACGAGTATTTTATTGCTCTAAACAGCTCATTCCTAAAAACTAAATTCCTTCTGGAGCTTACGGCTGTTACCATTTTCAACTTCAAAAATATTGGTCGTCCTCTTGTCATTAAGGTAGGAAATTCTATTATAAACCTCCGCCCATATTAAAGTTTGTTAAAAACTTTTCTCAAAAAAAAAGATTTCATTTAATGAAGTATTTAGAACAATAAATTTTTTTAACCTTTAACAAAAATTAAAAGTTTTATAAAATTTATATTGTTGATAAATGTTATATTTAACAAAGATGCCATTTTACTATGTTGGTGGCTCAAAAAATACCACAGGAGATTAATTCCGTAAAACATATATTTATTATTCAGGTCACTTTATTCGGTGTTAATTATAGACACAACTTAGTCTAGATAATGCAAATGATTGTCGCATTCCAATTGGTATGGTAAATATTTTATTCTTAAAACAATTTTCAAGAAGAAAACAATGTTTCGGTAATTCATTATACCTTCTTCGGGATTTTATCCTGTGGTAAAATATTGATAAACCTCGTGTTAACAAGGAAACATTTTTCAAAATAATATATAGTACTAAAACAAAGGTAAACAACTGAGAACACTCACCTAGTTTTCATAATCAAGTTTCATTTTCAGATACACTGTTGTTGTGGTGGTATTCAGTCCTAAGACTGGTCTGATACAATCCTCCATGCTAACCTATCCTACGCAAGCCTTTTCATTTCTGGATAGCTACCATATCCCACACCATTATAATCCACTTAGCGTATTCCATCGTTGGCCTCCCTCTTCTGTTCCTACCCCACACACTTCCTTCAAATGCTAAGTTTATAAGACCTTAACGTCTCATAAAGGGTCCTATTAATCTATCCCTTCTCTTGGTCACAGTCATCCAAATTTTTCTCTCTTCCCCTTTTCTGCCTATAACTTCGTCGTTAGTTACTCTATCCACTCATGTGATTTTCAGCATTCTCCTATAGCACCACATTTCGAAAAATTATATTAGTTTCGTTTCTGCAACTCCTACGGTCCACGTTTCGTACCCATATAACGCCATATTCCATACGAACATTTCAAGATACAGTATAATTATAAAACATTACACCTTTTCTTACAATATTTTAAAGATCTCCCCGTGGCTCGATCAGAAATTTACCACTTGCTCCGTTGTGCTGAAGCTACGAAGAAAGTTTGTAAAATGCTGTTTATTTACATTTCTCCACGTGATAAAAACCTGAAGAAAGTACAAATTGTTAGCGAAACGTTGTTTTTTCTCCTTGGAAATTGTTTTGACAATATAGTTTGAAAGTGGTCAAAAGTATTATTTATTGTTATATAAATCCGGCGTAAAAAACAAACCTCATTCAACTTTTATTACGACTTAAAAATGTGCTATCATATTTCTCCTCAGTATTACTACAAGCGCACGTCGTTTCGGGAATAAGAATATGATCACTGCAAGAAATCCTTGCATGTTCGGTTTGAAATGAAAAATTTTGTGGCTTTGAATGGAACTTCCGGTTGAAGTTTTCCAAGACCGCGCTGCCCTTGTGATAAGATGACAGGGATTAAAAGTAACAGACGCGTTTTAGTGCAATAAAAGTGTGAACGCAGCCGTTGGTAGTGACATTGACAAGTATTTAAGAATGAATTTAATCGTTGCAGTTAGGTCCCCTGGCGCGGGAAAATTGTGTCGCGTGTAGCAGTGGTGTGGTGTGTTGTTCTGTGTTGCTCGTAATCGCAGCAGGTGAAAGGTATTGACTCACCCGCCCGCCCGCCGGCCGCCTGGCTGTCTGCTGCTCTCCCCGCAGTCACGAGCGCGACTGCCACACGCACACCATCAGCGCGCTCTGCCGCCCCTCACGCAAACTGCACTCCGCGTACACCTTAATATCAATATTTTAATTCTACACTTGAGTACGGCTCAGAGTTACAGTCTACCGGCGGAAAAAGAACAGGAACACAAAAAGTTTCTTCCTACGCAGAAGACACAATCAAATAAGACATTCAGATCAAGTTAATAAAAAAAGAAAACAATACAATAAAAGTGAATAGAGCTTTATTATTGTTCAACACTCCAGACACTTTCTCGAGTCGTTAAATATTTTCTTTACCATAAAAGAAAATACTGGTATTTTTTATTCCACTACACTATTGCTTAGTCTTCCCGTAAGGCAGTTAAAGGGGAACTCGGGGCCGAATGCGGCACTTAATGTTTAACAATTTTTGTAAAATTATGGAAAAAAGAAAACTGAGTACAAGAAAGTACAAAACATTAAATTATTCTTTACTTAATCTAATATTAATTTTTATCCATCATTGGTCGAGTCTTGGCTGGCCAGAGAATGTCATGCCATTGGTTCCTATCGTTTGCTTTATTCTTCCAATTTGTGACACCGATTTCATATCTCTTTCCACAAAATCCAATCATCTGGTCCTTGGTCGTTCCACTTTCCTTCTTCCTACTGGGTTATTTTCGGTCCATCCGGGCCACATGGCCTGCCCATCTCAATCTATTGATATTATTTTTCACGCCGAGTCAATATCTTTGTACAGGTCATAGATCTCAAAATTCTACCTTCTCCTCCACACTTCATTATCATTAATTGATTCTAAAATCCTCAAAATTTTTCCTCTCAAATTCATTTAATCTATTTTCGTTCATTTTTGTCAGTGACCAAGTCTCGGATGCATACAATAAAACGTTTTGTAAATTTGAATTTTTGTTTTACGCTTTAACATTCTTGAGTTAAAAATTCCTTGTAATCCCTAATATTCCCTATTCACACAAACGAGTCGTCCACTAACTTCCCCATCCAATTTGTTATTGTTTCTTATTATGGACCCAAGATACACGAATTAGTCGACAATTCCAAGCTTAAAGTTCCCAATTGGATATTTCGCCCAAATCTTTCCCTTCTGGCTTTTGAGTTGGAGACTATCATTAATTTGGTCTTCTTTTGGTTTATTTTTAACTAATACAGCTGACGTTCTCCCAAGAATGCTCCCTACATTCTTCCATAGGTCCTACTGACTATTACTATATCGTCAGCATAGGCCATCATCTGAACAGATTTGTTCATAATCGTGCTAGATACATCGATTTTACTCTTCAAAATAAGCATTTCTAGTCAAACGTTAAATAACGACTCGCCCTGCCTTTGTTTCGAATGGGTTGGTTGGTCCCTTTGTATTTTAACCATACATTATGTCTTTTCCATGATTAAATTCAATAAATTTAATCTAATATTTATATAACTTGAAAGAACAAATTTATATTTTTGATGAATTTTTAAAAAGAAAGTTACAAATTCCCCCCCCCCGGGGGGGGAGAACAGAACAAGATTTTCTTTTTAATTACAATTAAACTTTAATTAAAAAAAGTCTTAGCACCATTTGTTTTAATTTGCTTATGGTTGATGGCTTAATCAATTTTTGCTTTCGCAAAGACATTTTATTTTTGTAACTGCATAGCCTATGCTATAATTTTTCCCTTTTTTCCGTTCATTTTCTTTCTTAACATATTCGTTTCAGGCACCTCATTCTGTAACTAATTTTTATAAGACGAGTCTGCCCGTTTTTCCCGCCCCGCACGCTAGTCGCAGTTTAAGATTTTTCAGGGAGCCTAATACAAGTAGATTTAAACCGTATATGTAAGTTAAATACAGTTAAAGACACCTATTTTACGAATATATACCGTTAAAGTGTGAAAAGCGAGGAGTTTAGTAGATTACCTTCTGTTGAAATGCTGAAATAGTTATAAATACACATATATAAGAGGCCAAAACAAGAGTTCATTCACAAGGTGGAGTGAAAACATGGTCAAGTCGGCTGCCAGGACTTCTTTTATGGCCAGTTACAATGTTCCACTCCTATTTACTAACCACCAGCACTATCCAATAAAAAAATAGGGTATCCCGTTCTACTCTGCTATCCCTCATCCATAAATACCCTTACGAAATATGTTCAACTCAAAGATTACCCTATTACGAAATAAGCAATCTGTTTGTTGACCCTTTTACTTCACTGTGTAAATACTGTTGCTTATTTCTGAAATACTTGGAAGTTGCTACACGGTTCTCAATTTTACCAAGAGTTTCGCGTACCGCGTGATGCCTAACTTTACCACTTCACCTCAAAAAAAGTATCCAACGCATGGCAGTGGAACGACAAAGCTTATCAGCCCCTATTTGATATTTTGGCACAGCAGCGTAATTGTTTCGTTTTCTATGGATTTCAACACCACTGTCCCGTATTCATGTATGCGATCTATAAGCAATCGATTTACTCTTCAAACATCCCTTTTAGTAAACACTGCGCTTTCCACGCCTTGTTACCCACCAAATTAATAATGTCTCTCCCGAATTAAGTTTCATTGAATATCATTCAGAGTAATTCACAGGTTTCTGGTTCTGTTACTATATATACATAGTTATTGACGTTAGCATGGGTACCGCTAGTTAAATGTTTTTATTTTGACATAATAAAATAATTCAAATTCGTTTTGTTTGATTAAATTTCCGTGAATCATATATTAAGTACTCTCACTTAGGTACACATTTTCTTTTCATAATTGATTAAAATTACTTTTCGTATGTTACATGAGATTTTTAACAGATAATAAAATTCCTATGAAATAATATATTAGTTATTATGTGAAATGTAGAACATTATTTTTTATGTTTAAAATTTTCAGTTGTATAATTTGCGCGTACAAGTATAAATTTTTTGGCCGTCTTTTGTACGTCAAATTATACGTGTTGTGTGTTCTATGTATCTTATATGGAATCAAAAGTAAATTAAAATAACGACAAATATGTTTTTTATATTTCTTTTATAGTTGATAATTCGCCTCTCTTCGATTAAACGTCTCAATTTAAAACCTGAAACATCCATTCATAAAATATAATAATTATTTAATCGATATTTTAGCAAGAGATTTGCCAAAAATTATTAAAAATACATAGGAATTTATATAAAATTATTTATTTTATAGTTATTATTATGAATAAAACTAAAACAAAACTTTAAATGTTAACAAACGTTAAAGAATCTAGGTGAACCAAATTTGCCAATACTCACGCTCCCGTTAGAACAACTTGTGCAAGAAAGTGATAAATTCAGATCAATCAATATTTAATGAAGTACAAGGTTCAAAGTATACGAAATATAAATATTTTTTATATTTTAGATGAATATGGCCAAAATGGTGACGAAATATGAACTGATAAATTTTAATGTTAAAAATTAAAATGCAACAATAAACTGTTCATCAGTATTCAAAAAATTATTTTATATAACTATATCGAAATAAAATATCATTAAATATCTACAAAAGTTCTTCAGAATTTAATCAGTTGACACAAGATCAATTACAGCCACTATAAAAACCATTACTTTCACCAATTCTATTGTATATACAATTAACTCGATTAAATTATACATTTTAGACTTATATTTTACAATATTGGTTCTCTTTCAGCTGTGGTAATTATTATAGGGAATATTAACTTAAAGCATAGCGTACTATTCCTGGTTTTTCAAAGTTCTCACATGAACTGGAGTCAGAGACCTTGGGCATATGGTAAGAGTTGTCCTCTGATCCTAATGGATCAGTCAGCCAGTTACCTCCTAAAACTGGTGTAGACACGGAGAAGGGAATGCTGCGACCCGGTATCAGACTCATCTCCCGTCATTCGGAATGGCGTGAGAATAGTACCCAACAGCCCGACCTACCTCATGCAGGTTTTCTAGGGTTTTCTTTGAATATTTTTTAGGTGGAACAACGGGTAGGATCCTTAATCTATAGCCCGGGAGCCCTAGTAAACCCTTTCTATACTTGCACATCTCCCCTTTTCAATCCCATTCTTATGCTATTAAAGGAGAATCACCCTCATGCAGCCTGTTACCCCGAAGAAAAATTATTTGAGGATTTATATACCCGTGGCGGCTGGTCGAAGTTATCACAGGAGAACCTCCACGGAGTCAGCCTCATGAAGCCAGACACTCTCAATAAATAAAGAAAATTATCAATTTTATTAAATTTAATTAGTTTAATGTTTATTTTGTCTTATCTGTTATATTTTTCTGGCAAAAATAATATTTTGACTCCTATTAATTAGCATAAAAGTTTAAAAAACATAAACGCAATATTGTATCGGAACTCATACTAAATTTATGGTTACTGCTTTAATTGTAAGAAAGAAACTTGAAACATCCTTCTTATCAGAAATTTTAAATATAAAATTAACTAAAACCAAGTTTTAAGCAACATGTATAATTTGTTAACAATTACCACATTCAATTTACATTCCTTTTTCAGATGATCAAGTTTTGATTATAGACAGACACATGGGAAAATTTCATTAATACTAAAATTTTTCCATTGTTTTGAGGAATACTTGAACACAATTATTATTTATATAATTTCATCTGGTCTATTTCGAATTGTAATTAATTCACCTACGAGGTATTTATAGGAATTAATTATCTAAAATTCCCTACATACCATTCATTGAAAATCAAATAATTAAACCCCTAAACTATGTGAGACAGAAGTGGCTGACTGTGGCAGGTACAATTCGGTCTTATAAGAATATTTCTAAGAGTTCTACAAATTTTTCAACCTGTCGCATTAAGCTGCTTCCAAAATGCAAGGTCCCCCCTCCCCCACCACCACCAAACGGGTGTAAATAATTTTATACTTTTCTTTCCCCATTATCTACTAGAATTTCGATTTTTCCATTTCCTAACTTAAATTCATTTCACCGTAAAATTTATACAACCTAACATATTTTCATAAGTGAATTCAACTTTAACGTTGGTCGTAGATTCTGCACTTGATTATCTTTCTCCGGTTTAATTAATTCTTTGCTCAGCTTATCGATTTCGCACTCTGCTTTCTCGTTATCCTCTCTCCCCTTATACGTACTAGTATTACCTACCCATCGTTTTAACGTCGTATTAAATTATCTGCGCACGAATATCCCATTCTCAGCTTTAACTAAATTATGTCCAACAAAGAGCTTTCTCCTGCAGATTTATCTTGCAAGGCCATATTTCTGTTGACATTTATTTTCGAAACTTTGTTCACTTGTGCTTTCACGACAAGCTAAATTTCGTTTGACATTGAGTAGGAAAGAGTAACCCAAGCAGTAAATTAATATATATATATATATATTCCCTGGTTATTCGCGGTAAGAGATAAAAATTAAGATACGATATGATTGACAAGCAAGAAGATTCGTATCGTTTGAAAGACCAATTTGTAGGAACCACTTTTGACTGGAAGCAGTTTCTAACAATCACCTAATTTTTCACGTTGAAGAATTTCGTAAAAACATATACAAAAATATATTATATATTTATGAAGCAGTAGAAACCATATAGAGATCCTTTTTAAAGTTTATTTATGATTTACTGCAAAATTAACAGAAAGATAACAAGGAAACACTTCTAAACATTAATGAATCCATTACGTAGAAGTTCTTCAAGTTTCTTGTTATCTGAATTTCAGTTTCTTCTTCTGGTACCTCATCAGTAATGACACTATATCAAAAAATACCTGTAGCGCAAAATATATTAGCAAGTCAACAATCTTCTTGAGAGTCCGTCAGTCTTCTCCTTAAATTCTACTAAAATACAATATTATTATTACATCACTTGTAAATCTAAATTATTATTATAAAAATACATGAAATAGCAGGACGGCTGAGAATATCTAGAAAAAAGAACAAATGGCGGAAGTGTTAGGATCTGGGTCTTGCATCAACAACTTGGTGTCTTCTCAAGACGTCAGTTGGATTATTTATCTCTTCGTAGGACCCCATTTATTTATAGAGGATTCCTACGCTTCTTTCTCTTCTACCTTTATTCGAACTTTCAGATAGGACGTTGATACATCCGATCATTATGTCTTTTCTTGAGCATGTAAGAAGATCCGTGCAGTTTATTTTAAAGCTATTTTCCCAACTTCCCCGCATGAACTGGGATCTAGCAGATGGTGATTTCCTGTTTGTTTACTTTTATCTTGCAAAGAATGTCCATGATTTCGTTGATTAAACCACTTCTACGTCGGTGTTTGAAGAGTACGTTGACGCCATGAGAGAATTGCTCAAAACCAAAGTGAAATTTGATGGGTGGTATTTGCAATAGCGTAATACCGTCAGTATCGGATATGTTTCTGCCATTGTGGCTGAAGTATTCTTGTTAATTGCCATTGAATCGCTAAATGCAGGTTCAGCTGCGATAACCGAGCATCATAGCCCATAATTTAACCATCTATGAAAAACACTTTGGGTTTGTTATATTCCTCAATATGATACTTAATTTTATCCTCTCAGACGCACTCCCCATTATCCTTAAAATCAGAACTAATTATGAATGTATCTATTGGAAGAAGTGATAACGTGAATCGTTGTTTTAGTTTAAATCTACGGTTTCTAATAAAACTTTGGTTTAGCATAATCAATTATTTTAAACACAGACTTACTTTTCGTAATAGAAAGAAGCTATCACGAAAAGCATCGCGTTGACGTTTCTCCTCTAAATCTACAAGTGGCGTCGCCGATTTCGGCTGATTTATCGTTTTCACTTTTTGAAATTAAAGTCTATATTCTCTCATTAACTCGGCATCTAAATCCTATACATTTGTAAAGGCAATGAATCATATTTATAGCGACGCAGAGAACGTTTTTGGAACGCTCCCCCTCCCTCGAGTTCCGTGACCTCGTCGCGTTTCCCTAAGTTTCCCCTGTAATAACTGCTTATCAGAACTCATTAAGTTACGCGCCCTTATCAGAATACCCAACTCTCGTGAAAGTATTTTATTAATGGAAAACTTGCGTAAAATGAAAGATAATAGCAGTGCTGATGAGGACGAGAACGAGAGGTTGAGGATTGAAATTTATTAAATGTTTGTGTCGAGCGTAATCTGTGATTTATTACCTGAAAGCTATGCTGCTCGCTGCTCCCCACAAACATTCATATAAATACTCTCTAATTAAATTACATTCAATAACCATCAATGTATACCAATCCTTTGAGTAAAACTTTAAATTTAATTACACATTACTGGAGCTACGATGGAAACATTATTTCACTTAGGGAAGTCGGGGCGGAACGGGACACTTATAGTTTAACAATTTTTCTAAAGTTATGTAAAAAGAAAAATGACTTCTTAAAGTATAAAACATTAGAATATTCTGTTACCTACTTAACCTATTATCATTATATTTTAAAACAATTTTTTATGAATTTTTAAAAAGAAACTTATAATTTCCCTTTGTGCCCCAGCCCCCGGGACACAATATATAGGATGTGTTTATAGTATATACAATTAGTGCAATAAAATTTAATTTAAGAAAAATCTTAACACCCTTTCGTGTTTTATTTCTTATACTTATTTAGCGTACGGTTGATCGCTTTATCTATTTTTCCTTACGTAAAGAGATTTTTTTTCATCTACACAGTCCTTGCTAACATTTCTCCCTTCTCTTCCGTTCCTCTTCTTTCTTAATGTATTATTTTTGGATACAACATCCTGTAATTCGTTCAGTCTGGCAGTTTTTCCTTTTTTCCTTGAGGAACACACAACATTTTGCCTTATACAGTAGTATCCCGTCCAGCCTCACATGCTAGTTTTCGTTTAAAGTATTTCACCCAGCCTTAATACTAGTAGACTTAAACCTTATAAGCAGTTAAATACACTTAGTTTACGAATATATACCATTAAACAGTTAAAAGGTTGACGTTTTGTGAATTAACTTCTTCGAAATGCTGCAAAAATTATAAAGTCACGGGTGTAAACGCCGAAACAAGAGTTCATTCACAGGGTACAGACAGAACTTGGTCAAGTCGGCTACCAGGACTTCTTCCTTGACCAATTACAACGTTCTATCCCTATTTACTAATCTCCTGTACTATCCAGTACAAACAAATGGGGTATTTGTATTGTATTTATTGTTAGTCTACAGTTGGGCGCCAGCCCGGTGGCAGATACAAAATGAAATTCCTTAAAACAAATACTCCTAATCTAAAGAAAAATAATCACAGTCTGTTAAAATTTCTATAGCCCTGAAAGAAAAAAAGAGAAACACTACAAGAATTATATTATCTTAACACTACTCTTCACTGTAATTTTTAAATTCGAATATACATTTATATTATTCAAAATACCCACTTCACTTCACACGTTTTTTATAGTTGTCCTGAATTTATTTTCCTGAAGAGGATTTCCTCCGAACACTCCCATAGGTAAATTATTCCAGTCGTTGATGGTCCTATTTAGGTATGAGAATTTGCCAACATCTGTTTTTTGTTTCTACATTTTACTTTGAATTGGTGATCCCATCTACCTATGTAAGTGGGCTTTTGCATTTAGGAGCTAATTCCAATCCATGGTTTTTTGCCCCGTTTTATCCTGCTATCCCGTTCCGCCTCGAATTCCCCTAAAATTTGATACACTCTAGTAATATAACAAACTCCACTGGTTTTTCTATGGCATCTGACAGTAGGATTGGGTTTGCGGTAAAACGGTCCAATAACGATAAATTTAAATATTACTTCTGTGTTTAAAATTCTAATTTTGTATTTTCCATAATTTTCACTTAGCTTTAGGCAGTCATAACCGTATTTATTAATGAATATAACAGTCATCCTTCAAATTACATTAATCTCTTTAAAAAAAACTATTTCATATATTTCCTTCCGAGCTGTGGTGTGCTCCACAATTAGGCACGCAATGCGCATAATTTTGTAACTCTGACGTGTCTCTGAAACAAAGATTAGTTATCTAATTTAATGTGTTGTATTGCCTTTCTCCAGTGTTTGGAAGTACTTTCATTATCCCACATCGATCTTGACTGTAGATGTCTGCAAAGTCTATTTAGTTGCCCAAATACAAGGACATCATTTCCTCAACTGACTTCTATCGGAATGTACAATTGGCATGATTAAGCAATTTATGAATATTGTAAACACTAATATTAGTATTTCATAATTTCTGGCAAAAAGGATACGTGATAGTTTTTGTATCCCAGCGTAAATTTTGTAATAGGCTTGAAATTTGAGTCGAACGGACGGCTCAGTGAGCACATGAACGAATATTTAGGAGATAACTAAGAGAAGCCGAACTGAAATCAATAGATTCGTCGCCCGGAATAAAATTAACTTCCAACTCCCGACATAAGACAGATATCTATTTGTCGATAACCAGCTGACAGCAATTTAGATGTGATGGAAATCCAGAACCAGGCTTAGGAACGTCCAGAGTTGTGTTGACTTCATGCTTGGGCGTCAGGCGAACGCAAATGTCTAGTTCGGGAGAGGGCAGAGCGATATACTGATTTAATTTAACAACCACGGCGTCGGAATGAGATACTCAGTAACAACTATAATATAGAATTTAGTATTGATATGTAGCGCTCTTTACCCGATGTTATGTTTAAATCTGGCGCGCAGCAAAGAGTATACGCGTGGCAGCAGAGAGGTTTATCGTCTGTGGCCACGACAATTATTCTGCTATTTTCTACACAGTTTGAGTTTCTTTGAGTCTCTGTAAATGCGTTAACAATTTACTAAAATGTTAAGTTTTATTAACTGACTTCAATATATTTTTGTAGCACATATATTGATTACTATACAACGTTATACAGTTATAATAGCTACAGATATAACACATTATAGGTAGGTAGTACTGAAGAAGTGATGCATGTCGGATGTAAAGAGAGTAAACTTTTTTACCTTTGCTGACAGAGATCAGATAGAGAGAATGGTGAGACAGCATACACATAACAAAAGAGATATGCCGATATAACCAGAGATATGCAACTAACCACTAACAAACTTTTGGAGTCTGAATCCAGCCGTCATGATGATGCAGTTTCCGTTTAGCCGTTTGGAACTGAAGCCACGCGTTTATTTAACCGTATTGAGTCAAAAAACATTCTAATGAACAAGTATCATATGAAGTTACTTTTCATTATTTCATTAATGTCATCACGTAAAATAACTTTTCATTAATTGTGGTTTTAGCCGTAATGATTCAGACTCGGACGATGTTGTATGACTGATTTTACTTGGTCAATCGAAATTGTTGCGATGCAAGTTCGTCACACCACAACAAAGAGACAATTTTACTGTCTGAGCGGTTCTACGTGTGTACAGCTTAAACAAGATAGCTAATTGGACGAAAGACGAGCTTCTGGTAGTTACCGAGCAGGGATAACCTAAAAGGACACTTATCCGCTTGACATCCATTTTTGATGATCACTGCGAAAATCCTGTTTTCAAACTAAATCTCAAAACCATGATAGCAGTTCATTGCTGATTGTGCTCAATGTTAAAATTACTGTGTGCAATATAAGAAAGCGAGGTTAAGAAAGGCTTCTCCTGCGTTACGGAGGTTTGAGAATCATTCTGGTTTTGACTGCTGGAATCGCGCTCCAGGCTTAGATATAATCAAAGAACATCTAGGATGGTGATGGCAAGGGAAGTCAGAGTAGAACACAGAATATCAGGTTCCAGGATATAGGTTGAAAGTTCCTGTATTCCGTACAGACCGTAAGCTATGTGAAGCATATAAATTTGTTAAAGTATACAGCGTCTTAATAAGTTCCAATTTTGATTTCACCGAGGCAAAAACTATCCCACCTATGACTGATCTTTCCCTTTTTATAATTAAAGTCAAGTTACGTGAAAGTATTTTTTAATTCAGTTTTTATAGTTGCGCAAACAACGAGGTCTTTAACGACTTGCTACTTAGGTATCTTATTTTACTTTTCTCTGTCGGGTATACTCAGGGTACTTGAAAACACTCCCAAACACCCAGGCATTTACGAGACAGTTGTGAAAGTCATTGTAAATTTATTTTTATTGCAATTTGTTTCAATTGGTCAAATTTATTTTGTTGAAATGCAAAATTAAGCTTGTATTGAAACTTTTGAGTTTTCCTTGGTTTTTAATTTTAAATCAATGTTTTTTCACCGTTCAAATGTAGTATTTATCAATCGGCCGTTTCCTACAGATATTTGTTCCTGGCATCCAATAACAGAGAGATGTAATCAGCTTATTCCTATATTGGCAAACAGTATTGAAAAATTATCTTAGCATAATAAACGTTCGGGTAACCAAATCTGAGGATTTTGAGATTTTGTAAATAAAATTCTGTTTCAAATCATATTAGTTTTATATCG
Organism: Eucriotettix oculatus; assembly: GCA_034510155.1. Taxonomy (NCBI): domain Eukaryota; kingdom Metazoa; phylum Arthropoda; class Insecta; order Orthoptera; family Tetrigidae; genus Eucriotettix; species Eucriotettix oculatus. The sequence continues at coordinate 27,973,595 of CM067377.1, read as the reverse complement.
TGCTTACTACGATTCAGTGCCCTCCCCAAACGTCGAGATAAATGAGTTTCAAGCATATATGATTTAAAATTTGCAATTTTTTTGTAAATACGTGTAAGAGCTTACATATGCCTTATGAGGTGGCTATAGATTTGCTTAACGGCCCCCCGGCTGCCAGTTAGATATGACGAATATTTTACCTAACGCGCCCCTCCATGTTCTGGAGACAATTTATAGACCATTCACAATGTTGTGTCACATTTGTAGAAATGGTCGCGATTAAATTTTCTCTTTCATCAGTGCCTTACAACAATGAGAAGTGGCATATTATGTTCCACGTGAAGCTGTAGTTGGTTCGCCGAGTAATCATAAAGGTGAAAAATACAGTTATAATTATGGTTGCGGATGTAATAGCTGCAGTTAAATGTAGCCTGCATAATAGAAAAGGGTTGTTATGGGCACTGTACGTGCGGAGTCTGGAATGCGTGGCGTAATGAGAGAGATAATGGCGACTCTGCGGAGCCTACAACAATCCTTGGTATTCGCTGTTCAAAATTGAATCGTTCATTTCTGTTCACGGAAAAGAAATTAAATTATTTCTATTATGTTGGGATCCTTACAGAAAATGTCATACCGGAACCCTAGAAGCAAAATTTGTTAGATGGGGACCTGAATACGGCTATGAAAAAGTTATTTCTTTAGGGTAGGAAAGCTTAGAAAAACGTAAACAGAAAGCTAGGCTGTTTACATTACATTAAGTGTACGTGGGAAACAAAGCATGGGAAGAAATTCATCTTAGGCTAAGGGATCCAAATTATTTGAGTAGAGCAGATCACTCGTATAAAATCAATACCAAGCTACAGAGGACAGATATTGGTAAATATTCTTTCCTGATCAGGACCATTATAACTGGAATAGCCAGCTTGCAGAAGTGCTTGGGACGAATTATACAAAATGTAAATAAGTTACTGTAATGAACTTTACAGTCCCTCCTTCCTCATTCATCAGACTGTAAACTGGAATTTTTATCATAATTTGAGCCTGTTTTACTTTAATTAAAATTACATTGAATTTCAGTGTTACTTAAATTTAACTTCATCGAGATGTCCTTTTAATTATTTCTTTTCTTTTCTCATAGTTGTATGTGTACATCACGTTTGAATTTGTAGTATCTTACGGAAAAATTACTTTTATACTATTGGTAGTGCTGTATTTAGATCCTTAGGCTGTATATTTTATGTAATTGCCACCAGGCTATGCCTAATTGCAATTTGGAAATACATACATTATCATAGACAAGCAAGGTAATCTCAGCTGTAACTACCGATTACGAATAAATGACGTCAGAGTCAAGCTCGAGAAATGTCGTATGTCCTGATAGGTAATATAATGTACAAAATCAAATTAAAAATGGTATCAAAACGTGCACTAAGCGAAAATTCTATTATTAGTAATCTATAGAAAATTCTGATAAAAATTATCGATCAGTGTTACTGGGGTAAAAACTACTGATTTTTAGAATAAAGCATATGCCATGAAATATTTCTAGAGACTTTCAGGTTTTTTAAACAAAATCAATGGCTATAACATTTTTGTTACCTGAGGCATTTACTGAATTAATTTACTGTGTCGCTCTATTACTCGTGAAACTTATTTTCGCTTGAAAACAAAAAGTTTCGTAGTTTGCACAACTAGCATACCCTTTCTCGCTGATTAGTTTTCTACGGCCAAGAGGAAGATGGACACTAAGATGAACTCTTCTTTTAACTCGTGTATTTAAACGAGAAAATTAAACACTAAACCTGTATTTTCTTATTTAAACTGATTTTAATGTCTAGTTCACTTTTACATTGATTTAATTTCATAGTTGATAATTTTATTGTCTGTCAGTAATATAAATATAATACAAATAATAGCCAAAAGTCAGAAATAAAGGGAATTAATTTGAATTGAAACGTTTCGTCCACAACTTTCGTTCATTCTACAAAAAATTATATAATTGCATATACGCATATGAATATGTATGTTTTAGTTACAATTAAAATTTGGTGCCGCAGCCGCAGCAACTTCCAGGGCCAAAATTATTTTTATTTTATTATTTCAGTCTTTTTGTGATTAAAATGGTCAGTAAATTAATTGTAATGATCATAGAACCGTCTTACATTATTCCGTTCCCAATTATACAACACTTACGTTCCATTTGTGTTATTTATGACGTGGAAAAGTAGAAATACTAATAGATCTTTTGTTACAGCCTGCTTCCTTTCCAAAGTGTCTCCTTAAACCCTGTGACTAAAAAAATAGAGAAACATAAGTGTTAACTTGATTACTTTTTTAGGTGTAGCCTACTTGTGGAATCAATTACGGCTTTATCGGTTTCTGAAGAACCTCTCAACTGAAGGTTGTGAAGCGCCTCACTTTTCGAATTACTCTGAGGATCGTCTCTTGCTATAAAGGTGAAAAATATTGTATCAATAAAACATAAGACTGTTCGTCGGTCTAGAGAAGTCTAATACGCAACTAAATAAATAAGACACAGACAAAACCAACGAGAAAAAATATCTCTTGTTCCAACTAAAATCTTTATTCCAGTGCCACAAATTGTCTTAATAATCTAAAACAGAGAAATGAAATGAATACATAAACAAGTAAATGTTAATCCAAAATTTGTAGTGTGAACGAATTTCATAATTTCTACAAACACCGCAGTAAATACATTTTAACACTTAGAATCAATATATAAATTAACTTATGAAGCACATCAGAATGGCTTTATTGATACAGTGGCCCGCCAGGAATAATATAATAATATTTATGAAATTTATTTTAGTTTTTATATCGGAGGTTTAGGGAAAGAGAGAACAATATGGAGGACTTTGACCAAGAGAAGGGATAGATTAATATCCACGTTTTGAGACATGAGATTCTGGTAAAATTAGCATTAGGGGGAACTACGTAGGGTAAGAACAGAAGAGGGAGGAAAGAATGGAATACGCTAAAAGGTTATTTTGGAGGATGTGGGATTGATAGTTATGTAGAAATGAAAAGGCTTGCACAGGATAGGTTAGCATGGAGTTTTGCATCAGACGAGTCTTAGGACTGATTACCACATCAAAAACAACAACAAGCGCAGGTTTATATTGTTCACTACTGAACTGTTTTTCTTGTTATGTGATCCTGCCACACGCATCCTAATTCTCCATTCACAGAAGTCATAATTCATACACCTGTAATTATGTAATATCATAAATTTACCGAATATCCCTTTTTAATTTGCACACGGAAGCCTTTCGTCACCAAACGTTGTCACATGAAAAATGTAAACTTCATCCAGTTCCTGCGAATAACAAATCTTTTTAGTTCCTCTCATGTAAAATAGTTTTGAACTCATGTCCACAGTTCTCGTTATAAAATATCTAAATGAGGACAAGCATTGCGATTTCTTCTCTCACTACGCAATATAAACGTTGTAATAACTTATGGGTAGGCTTTATCCCCCCCCCCCCATTTTGTATAATATTTTCCAATCTTGGAGACATTTCTCTCACGGAGAAACCTCTGTAAATCACTATTATCAGCTTCAACAATTCACATTTTTTCCGCTGCTGTTCTCAGTAATTCACATTTTTAATCGTGAGTAATTTGCGTTACTGCGTCCCCACAGCAGACTCGTCTCCCGCCATTCAGAAGGGCGTGAGAATAGTACCCAATGTCTGACTTACCTGATGCAGGTTTTCTATGGTATTCCCTGCATCCCTTTAGGCGAAACACCGGGTAGGATCCTTAAACCATAGCCCGGGGGCCCTAGTCAACCCTTGGCTACCTTGCTCTACCTTCCGCATCCCCCCTTTTCAATTCCCTTCCTATGCTATTAAAGGGGAGTTGCCTGTTTCAGGATCACCCTCATGTAGCCTGTTAACCAAAAAAAAACGTTACTTATTACAGACTTTTTACAGACTACAGAAGACGCTTTGTTTATCTTTAATATAACAAAAAAATATTATACTAATATTACTCAGTGGAAAACAAATGAGAATCAATAAAGTTCGTGTCGTCTACTTCCAGCGTCTGGCGCACAGGACTGCGTTGTCAATTGTAATCAAAAGGTTTCGGTCTGCGATTTTACTCTCGATTGTACCCTTCGCTATATAAATGCTAGAAATGTGATACAATAAAGTTTCTTTCTGTTCCAAAATACTTTACATATATTTTCCCTCACAGACTTGGTCGTACAGTTGCGTACTTTGGTTGCATTGCGTAGCCTTTGTCTCCCTTTCATTACCCCCCTTTCAAATTTACTTCTTATGTTGTTAGAGGAGAGTTGCTATAGCATGGGTTGTCATAGCCCAAGAAGAATACATGCGAGCTACCTCCTAAGTTGGTCCGGACTTTGTCATTAGAATGCTACGACACCTACAGCAAACCCACCTACCGTCATCGTACGGGCGTAGGACAAGTATCGGAGAGTCCGACCTACCTGATGCAGGATTTGTCCTGCATTACTATTAGGCGAAAGTTGGGTAGAATCCTATAGCCTAGATGCTCTACTTAACCCTTAGTTGCCTTCCTCTCCCTTTCGCCTTTCAAATGATGTAGACTTGATACCCCCTACTCCTGCCCCCCTTATATATATATATATATATATCTATATATATATATTTATATATATTCAATTGTTTTACACAGAACCCCGTAATACGTTAATAACTTCCTATGTGACAAATTCCCGTTGCATTTATTCTATCAAATCTGAAATCTGAAAATGATTTAATTGAACGCATTAAGTTCAATTAATGACCAACTTCAGTCAGTATTCATTCTTAACAATTGAAATTAATATGACATGTCGTTCCCTCTATATTTAAGGTATTTCATCGGGTGACATAAAATATTTGAATAATTAAGCATATGACGAGTACACCAAGTAAAAATTGTTACGAATAAAGTAACACTTTATACATATTCCTGAATCTGTTCATCAATTTGAGTATTAATAGTATATTTCTGGCACCATATCTAAATTCGTTATCTGCAGTCTTATTGTTGTCAAAATTACATGAGTGGTTATTTACAATGCAATATTTATATTTTTAACAGATTATTTATCAACTACCTTTATAGCTCGACATGTATTCTTTAGTTTTTCTTTGAAAGGTCCTCTATGTTTGTCTTGTGTAGACAACCGGACAATAATTGCAAGATCTCCGAGGAGCACCTTGTCATCAACTCCTGCAGTAAATTTCTTGAAGATAGACACCGGATCCTCGGAGAAGACAACTCACACCGGTTCAACCACTCACCAAGAAAGAGTCATCAGATTCTTGAAAACTATTAATTGTTATGATGCAGTATAACAAGCTCAATATTTACTTTTTGTAACCCTCAAGTCAGTTCCGTCGCTAATGGCCTCATAGTTTATGCGACCAAAAAAAATAAAATAAAATAATTAATTGTAAGAAATCTTATGTACTACAATGTGCTTGCCACGAGGATAGACAGGGCCTTTTCAGTTCCTAATAAGATGAGATTGTGTTCATGTTCCTAATCACTTATCACTCCAAATTCGGAATGTGGCATGTTTTCATATTCCTTTTTACCTTCTTCATCGCCAGTATGTGGTCTATCTTTGGTATTATATCTTTGGCGTCTTTCTTTTTCAAATATTGCCAGTTAACTTTAAGAGCCATTTGAGTAAGTTGTAAAGCCAGCATCGAGACGTCGGCATATTTAATTTTCTTCATTAATACACTCCATTTTGTAATGTTTATTTGTTAAATTAAGGTCGTGTCTATTGTTATAAGGCTTTAACTTCCAGAAATTATATACTAATGGTAATACATACATATTGAAATATCACGACTCTGATGTCTGATGTGTAGTATTTTGGAATGAGTGTCACCCGAGCCAGGTGGCGTAGTTGAGATTTGCAGTAATTCAGCCGTGCGCCAGCCAGTGTTGTATCGGCCAGTTCGCTATGATTGTTAGGAAAAAGTAGTACCTACATGTAGTATTACACCGAAATGAATAGGAAGCTTGTACTTGGATTGTGGCTGCGCGTGATTGGCCCTGGAGTGTAATTTGCGGTTGTCCATTACACACGTGCTAGTGTGCAATATTACGTCCTCGTCCTGTGGTCAGCGCCTATAGTGCACTCCATTGTACGCGCTCGACGGACACGTGACCCTTTCCCTCCGATAAACGCAACCTCAAATCAAGTTTTAATGCACGGCGAGATAAATTCAAAGTGCTACCTAAACAACAAGCCATCATCCAGTATGAGGGTGCTTCGGGAAGTGGTCGGCTGAGAGAATATAGATTTCTTGCCGCTTCATTTTTTAATGCAATTATTCGACCCATTTTTATTCTAAGCAAATATTTGATCAACCAATCAACAACAGGAATTAATTATTTGATTTAATTGTGGAGAATATAGAAACATTTCTGGCAGATGGTTATTTTTAGTTTAATTTAACGTCCCATTAAAAATTATAGTCATTAGAGACAACTCGGGGATATTTATGACAAGACGCTAACAGACTAAAGTTGTAGAGCCATTTATATTTTTTCTAATAGCTTGTTATGAGCCTGAAAATTGAACAGTAATTTTATTGCTCTTTCCGAGTAATCGAGTTCTCCTTCTCCGATTTGGTAAACAATATCCGAAACAGGGTGGAAGATATACAGTAAATGCTTTATCGTTAGTATGTCCCCACATCTACTACAAATAGCTTCCCTCTTAGATAAGTACGCATGAGTAAGCATCCTGAACGGATTCTGGGTAAAATAGATAGGTCAGCAGGTAAAATAATCTGAGGGTCGCCGCCATTACTTGGATATTCCGGATCCAGGGAGCCTTTTCTGTCAATAAAACTATCATCCTTAACGATAGCCCCACTCCATAGTTTGGTAATCCAATTGAAATCCACCCACTTATTGTACGGGGTAACAACAGGATGGTTTGTGAAGTTAAAAGTATCTTTCTTGACCAAGTGTGGGCATTCGGCCTTAACGGTTTACTTTAAGTGTTCCAATAATGATGCAGATTATTGCAGCAATGCCATTGCTTAATTTCATTTTACAAATATTTAAACCGTAATGCTTCTTATTTCATGTAATAAACATAAATTGATTCATATATATTTTACTTAGCCACCAATTCACAGGAAAAATAAGTTTATAATTATTTCATATAACTTTTCCTTTGGGACTTCTGCAGGTAAAAACATAAAGTATCATAATTCTTCTGATACTAACTTCAGACCAAAAAAGTTACAGCCAATATTAAATTTAAATTGATAATATTTAACTGAAATATAAACAGTTCGTTTCTGAATTAAATTATTAAAATATAAATAATACATTTCTAATGGTTAGAAATACATATTAATTAAACATTTCATGCCCTAAAAGAGAAAATTTGGCTTTCTGAACTGTGTCCAGTGATGGTTATGGCTGACATGCGATTCAACAATTCTTTGGTATTGTAGAGCGCACTCAATTAAATTGAAATAAATAATTATTAAACTTAAAATAAGTATATACAGCATTAAATTATTATAAAAAGTGTTTAAAAGAACCTATATTATAATATACCAATAATAACTTCTCACCTAACAATAAATGTTACCAATCGTAAAATAATTAAACTCAAGATACAATATTAAATCTAAAATATATATAAATTATTTTTAAAAAATTCTTCAATAAAGATATCAAAATTTTATATTTTCAAGTGATAAATTCTATATAATTCTTTTGGAAAACAGGAATTCAGTGATTTTGTTGTAGTATTCAGTCCTTAGAATGGTCTTCTGCACAAAAATTTCATTTATACACAATTACCACGTCCTCCCTAATCAACTTAGGGTATTCCATCCTTCCCTACCTCTTCTGTTCTTACCGCAGAACAATTCCCCCTAATTATAATTTTACAAGACCCTCATGTCTCAAAACGTTGCCTATTATTCTACACCTTCTCTTGATCAAAGTCTTCCATATTTTTCTCCATTCCCCTATTCTACTTATAACTTCCTTGTTAGTTACCCCATCCATCCATTTGATTTTCAGCATTCTCCTACAACACCACATTTCAAAGGCTTCTATTCTCTTCCTTTCTGAAATTCTTACACGCATATAACGCGAAACTCCATACGAACACTTTTAGGAATGATTTCCTAATATTCACACTTATGATACCTGTAAGTAATTTCCTTTTTTTTTGCAAAAGCCTTCCTTTCCTGTGCTATCCTACTCTTTATATCTACTATACTTCTACCATCCGTAGTTATTAATTCTTCCCAAGTAGCAGAATGCCTGTATTCACTGTTTCCCATACTACTCCATTACCTTGGTTTTTCCTATTTTAATCCTCTTGTTGAACCCTTTCTCCAGGATCACGTAGGAGCCATTTATTATGTTTTCCAATCTTCTTCTGACTCCCCTAATACTACAATATCATCGGCAAAGCGTAGGGTTTTTATTTCTTCACCTTGCAATACGATTCCTTTCCCATATTGCTTTTTACTTTTTTAATCGCCTGTTTCATAAATAAGATATCACTAAAGAAAGCATAAATCAAGAAAGAAATATAAGACAAGGATGCAGTCTGTCTGTCGCCCATGCTCTTTAATCAATTATTTATATCAAATAAAATTTGGAATATTATAATGTTAAGTAGAAATTTCAATAATATTCAGCATATTTTGGGAAGCAATTTACAGAGTTAGAATCTTATGGTTAACATAAAAACGGAGGCATGAGAAATTTAACCCCAGATTATAGGGGAGTAATGACAAATCGTATCATACTGCAATGCATCCCATAATTTCTGTAATGTAGACAACTTTCGGTTTCTCCAAGTTCTCCTACCAATTTCAAAACATAAAAATTCCACAACTCCAAAAGAAATGTTTTCATTCAAGTCTGTCATAATAATTACAACAATTTACCACACTAGAGCCACAATAATAAATAAAACCATATCTTTCCCCGAATCCTATTATGATCTTGTAGTCTCCAAGCCACTCCTAAAATTCTCTCTCCACAATTTTCATCATTTGGTTTATTTTTCCTTTTCCACATACCCCTAGCTAGACTCAAGACGTCCAGGAATATTTTCACAGTGTAGGGTGTTACACGCTAGGTGTATAGACTAGGACAAACACGAACGTAACATTTCCAGAAATTTCCAGTAATGTATCTGGATGAAATGTGACAAATTTTAAGATCGAATAATTAAAAACTATAATTATACAAAGGAGCCCCATCGTATTTTTTATGTCTATTGGATAAATATTTTAAAATTATTTTCATAGCAAATGAAACACAAGATATATTAGCATGAAAACCAGTTACTTCAACTGATTCATTACACATACATTTTCAGTAACAGCTGTAACAGTAAATGTAGGAGCAGGCAGTCATTATATCGCCAAACAATAACCCCTATTACTAGCTAACGGCCAGTAGATCTAGTACTAAAGCCAATTTAAATGGATCTGTATCTGCAGCCAGGGTAACGAGTCTGGTACTGAACGATATCATATTGCCTTTGAAATTATAAAAACTGACATATGCATATGCAGCATTTAACAAATAATAATAAATCCAACTCTCGTAAACGTCATGTTTTAAAGCCTGTAAAATAACAGCTGCATCTGAAGCTTCAACATTTACAAAAAAAGAAAACTATTGGCCCAATATTGTTACGGCTTATTTTTACGCGCTAATTGCTTTCACTACATTGCTAAGTCAATAACAAGAGTGATTTCAAGTAATTATAAGATACGTTGTACACGCAGACTGTAGGGAGATGTGTTTTAAATAATAAGTAAATGGTAATTAAATAAGTAATTGGGGTATTCAGTTACATAATCTTGACTAAAGAAAATTCAGCTATTTCAGCTATGCGGTGAAGCAATGAGATCTCGGGTTAAACCGTGCGTCGAAGATGGAGAACCTAGACAACATACCAACTTCTATATAGAACACTCTCCTCGGCGTCCTACCATGTTGATCTCCTCTGCCTCCTTCAAATGGAGAGACCAGAACGATCTACACTCCCGTCTCCTTCAACTTGAGAGGCCAGAAAGACGGTTAGTCACAGCATTTCCGTTGTACGAAATATCGAACTTTTCTGTCGATGAAATACCGTTCTTTGAGGCAACCACGTCGTTTTTTAAACATCTCGATGTTTCCCGTAGGAATGTAACCCAGTTCAATCCCGTATGTGTCAAAATAACATCAGACGTCAGACCCGAGATACAGGCGCCATGTCCATCTCTAACTTTTATACTAAAATTTTAATAATCACTTATATTGAAGAATAACGCATTACAAAACAGAAATAAAATTTCCCATACACACAGTTATTAAATTGTATCATGGAAATATAAGCTGCTTCGTTTTAATTCGCTGTTTCATTTTTATTCGTTTCCTTAAAAGACTATCGCCAATAATTTTGGGTGTAACTGAACTGTAAGATTTACGAAATTTATGTAATCTACATTTATTATTAACACTATTGGTTTTGATTGATTTTTAGGTCATCATTGTCAGAATATAACAGAGAATTTAATCAAAAACGCTGCTGTACGTAAATTCTATTAAGCGAGAATGCCGAGAATTACAGTGAGTGGCAATATTACTATGATCACAGTGTTACCGCTAGAGGGTGAGATAGCTATAACATGAGAATGAAGAAGAAGTGAATCATCATTTGTACTGCGTTGTTTGCAAACAAGTGGGCAAAAGACGTGAGTTTGAACGCAGGATGATCGTAGGCGCTTGAAGAGTCAAAACCTGTATCAGGAAAACGGCTGAATTTGTGAAGTGTTCAAGACCACGGAGTGAACTACCAAACAAAAAAACTGTCCTCAACGTCAGGCTTGTGGTCGTCACAGGCCACTCAAAGCTCGAGTTGAAATGAGACTTTCCATAGATATCCAATGCAACAGAAGAACGACGTTGCGTCAAATGGCGGAGAATCTTAACCAAGGACTAACTGTGAAAGTCTCTGAACAAACTATTCTGGTTATGGAAGCCGACGACCTGTTTGAAAGCCTCTAAAGTCTACCTTCAAGAAGAGCAGACGCCTTCAGTTCACAAAGAAGCACAAGGATTGGACTGGAAAAGGATCCTGTGGTTTGATGAATCGCGATTTCAATTGCACCATGCGGATGGCGGGGTTTGGATGTGGACAAAACAACATGAAACTATGGGTCCAACTGCATTGGCACAACACTTCAAGCTAGTGTCGCAATATAACGGATTTGGTGATGCTTTTATGGTATAGTATGGGTCCTTCGGGGATGTTTTTATGGAATGGTATGGGTCCTTTGGTTCCTCTGAAACAACTAAGGGTATTTAAATAATATCGTAGATCAAGTACATCCTGGTATGTGCTCTACCAGAAGGTCAATGCTTTCTGTCATAAAATTGGCATTGTCCTCAGATGATTCCATGAGCTTGGCGGAGACTTTAGCTTGTTTCTTTGGCCTGCACTAACACCAGATCTTAAACGAATTCAAACTTCTGGGGTGAGATCGAACGGGCCATCAGACAGCTGGATCCAGTGACAGCTAATCTTGAGGAATTTGATAGTGCAGTTCGTCAGATATGGTCTCAAATTCCTCTTACCACCTACAAACATCTCATAGATCCCATACCCAGAACAATTCAAGCAGTATTATAAGCGAAAGTTGGCCCAACATTGTATTGAGGAATTGTCATAATAATTTACAGCGAGAAAAGCTTCAATCAGAATTTGCGCCAGGACTTTTCACTTCTCTCAATAAAATACTGGAACCGATTTTGATATACAGACCAGTGAGATTAATCTTTAAATTGGTATTACATAGAAATGAATGAGAGAATCTGAGGAAAATGGACCATATCCAAAGTAACTGGTGAACGGCACAAATGTGATTTTAATATTTTGGTCAGAAAACTTATTGGTATTACTTGCTTTAAAATGCTATATGACTTTACATTTGTCTTGAAAAAAAATACATCATCGCAATTTCCTTTTATCTTCTACGGAGATTTATTGCTTCTTAAACAAGAACAAAGATGGCCAAAAATGTAAATGAATTTTTTTAACACTGAACGTAAGTGCTAAATGAAAGAGACAGCGACGTTTTAATGAATTAGTTTTACATTTTGCAATTGAAATAAACCACATCTTCCAAGTGCACTAGTTTTTAAGTTAATTTAAAATGTGATTAATGTGACCATGAGTCAAATTCCCAGGGAGAGTTAAGCTGAAAATATGTAAGGAGGTCAATGAATGTGACAGATTGTAAATTTACAGTGAGGAAATAAATACATTTTACTACCTTTATTGCCATCAAAATTTGGCATTGTTTACGCATTTGCGCCAGGCATGTACAGAGTGGGAAACACTGGGAAAATGTTGAGCGGCATGGGAGATTATTTTAGCCTGTTGCTTGTAACCGCGACCTAATGGTGCAGCGACGATACAAGCGTCGATAAGGGTAATTTCACACTGGGCTGTTTTGGCCGCGCGGTTTTCCGCCGAACGAGTTCGTTTCACGCAGCCCGGTTCAAAGTTGCAAATCCGCTACTATGAACAGTTCCTTTTCGGTCATTGAACAGCTGAGCAGCGCGCGACGATTCACACCGATTTCGATCATTCATCATCCAAGAGAAGTACCCCCATAACACACTTTCTTGTGAGATTAAAAATATAACACTGATACTTTCAATTGGTATTAAGAAATTTGATGTGAAAGAAGTTCGAACGTTAAATATTCTGATATTCAATAGATTAAATAAAATATATTAACGACAAGTTGTACAGGCAGTTTTTTATTTCCTATAAAGAGTTTTCGGCACTGGTTGGGCTTTATTCAGGTGTTACTACAAAAATAATAAGAAATATTTACATTAAAAATTATTAAAATATCAGAACGTTAGTAAAGTAAAGCATACCATCCTGAAATTTTGTTGAACATAGACCAAATGTGTAAACATCCATACCTGACCGCCTAAAAGGGTAATACAAGAATACAGAGCGACAATTCTATAATGTAGATAGTTGAAGAAACAGCATCTTACACAGCGATTTAGACATTCCTACAGTTCTCCAGTCCAACTCCAATTATCTCAAGCTCCACACTTCAATGACAGGCCACAGCAACCTATTAATAAGTGATACTGCAAACAACCTTCCTCAAGCCAAGCACCATAGAAGACTAAAAATAAAACGTCCAACAGACTTTTTGGAGCAGTGAAACCAGAACTTCAAATAGTCATTAATTCTTAAATAATCATCTCATTAATTAAAAATTTCTATAAATTCTTGTAAACAATCATGCCATTGAGCAGTTTCCCCATTACATGTGTCAAGTCATGTCAGTAAAGAATATTATCATAACTAAATTGTACACTGTACAGATAAAGTTTTCTTGTAATAAAATAAAAATATATATAGTTGAACCAAACAAGTGTGGTGATTCATGACCCTTACAGTCGGGTAAAGCAAAAATAATTTAGTTTTAGTTATTTACGTATACAGGACGGAAGATGAGAATGGCTTGGTGGGGCCGAGTAGGCGGGAAATATCGGCGGGAAAACGTCACCGTCTGCAACATTGTTGGCTGCAACATTGTTGATGGCCTGGAGTAGATTAGATTGGACAGTTGTTGCAGAGTGGCTGCCGGAGAGAGACGCTAGGGAGAGACAAAGCAGTGGCAGAACAAGGCGACATGTATAAAATTTAGTTTCTGCACATTTGAGAAAGGAGATTCATTTGGTGGGAGTACAGAAAATAAAAAGACAACATTTGATCTGAAGGAGAGGCACTAGAGAATCTTAATATGAAGAAGACGTGGCCCAGGAAAGGAACAACCGGCATACGAACAAAAACGAAGAACGACGTCATCAGGCGTTAACATCCGGTAACGGCAATTTACCTCGGTTTTTCCACACAAACCATACTCGTCTGATTCGCGAATTTAATTTTCAACTATATCGTTCGTCACCCGCGTTCCCGGGAGCAGCCATTTAAGAAGCTGCGTAGATTATTATTTTTGCTTTTACCGACTGAGCTAATGATTAAATTGATATCGTAAATTTATATGTTTTCCACTATAACTTACTTTGAGTTATATTTCTATTCAAATTAAATACATTATTATTATTATTATTATTGTTCGTTTGATTGTAGAACAATATTTTTGATAGTGTAACCAACGAACACCTCACACGTTGTAACAATTGAAAATGTACCGTATGAAAATGTACAATGAAAGTATTAAACGTGTTGTTGTGGTACACAATCCTACGACTGGTCTGATGCAACCCTCCATGCTAACCTATCTTGCACAAGACTTTTCATTTCCGCATATTTAACACAACCCCAAGAACCCCTAATCTACTTAGTGTATACCATCCTGACCTCCCTCTTCTGTTCTTAGCCAACTCACTTCCCTCTAATGCTAATTTTAGAAGATCCTCTTGTCTCAAAACATGGCCTCCCCTTAGTCAAATCCTCCATATTGATCGCTCTTCCCCTATTCTGTTCAGAACTTCCTCGTTAGTGATTCTATCCACCCATCTGATTTTCAGCATTTTCCTATAGCATCACATTTCAATGGCTTCAATTCTTTTCCTTTCTGCAACTCCTATCGTCCACGTTTCGCACACATATAACGCGACACTCCATACGAACACTTTTAGGAATGATTGCTTAATATTCACACTTATATTACCTTTTTGCGAAAGCCTTCCTTGCCTGTGGTATCCTACTCTTTACATCTGCTGTACTTCTACCATCCCTAGTTAGTATACTGCCCAGGTAGCAAAATTCCTTCACCTCCTCAATCTAACACCCTTTGTTATTCCACTGTTTCCCATACTACACTCCATTACCTTGGTTTTTCCTCTATTAATCCTCGTTTAATACTCTTCCTACAGGACCACGTTCATACCATATTATGGTTTCAAAGTCTTCTAACTTTCCTAATACTACAATATAATCGGCAAACCGTAGGGTTTTTATTTCTTCTCCTTGCAGTTTGATTCATTTTCCACATATATTGTTTTAACGGATAAATCAAGCATAAATCAAGAAAGGAGTAAGACAAGGATGCAGTCTGTCGCCCATTCTTTTTAACTTATATGTAGAACAGGCGATGAAGAAAGTTCGTATTTCAGGCTGGTTTGTTACAATAAATATTTAACAAGTCATAAATGATAGCCTTCTTTCTCCTGTCGGCTAGCGATTCCCACTTTAGAGGTTATTTTTCTGAAGTTGTACGACATATTTCAGCTGCCTATCTAAAGCCTTCGCTTCCATACTGCCCTAAAGACCGCTCCATATTGGGTCTAGCCAATGGACGGTACATTTTAACGTTTGAGTTATATTTCTTTTCTTAGTTACTAGTTAAAATATATTTTGTCGCTATTAAAGTATTTTTCGTAGGCCAGATAAACTATGTAGTTATACTGTCAATTTAATTTTGGAGCCTGAACCGTTGTTTCAGACAGTTGTGGATCCCCGTTCACATAAGAAAGATCGCCTGACAGGATGCATTCCTTAATTGCACGTGTTCTCACTCGCTTTAGGTGTGAAATAGTTTATTTCTAAGCTGTAAATTACGTGCACAATTGTTTTACGATGTTGGTTGTACTGCTCTCTTCCGGTACAGCCGTACGCAGGCACGCACAACTTCCGGACGTAGTCAAGAGCAACAGCTATTATAAGTTTTGTAAAATTTTTAACGTTGCTCTGTTTAGGTCTGCAGTTAGCAATTCACAAAACATTTTTACACAATTAAAAGTTGGAAAAAATACAAAATTATTTCTCTGCAGTCTTCTACAATTTCAGCGTCCAGTATTTTAAATTAGTGAGACAGTTCAAACCTGGATTAATAACATTCCGAATACCGTATACGAGTGTGTGATACAACATGGATAATCTTTGAAATTGGAGGTTAATATGTTACGCAAAATTCTTATAAATTAAATGTTACGGGTCGTACATAAAAAAACACTAGTAAAATTTAAAAATAAATATTAAAACATTGCTGAACTATTTCGTAAACGATCAGGGCAATATGGACGAAGCCCCAAACCTATAAAATCGTGACGCAAGTAAAAATGGTTTATGAATTCAAGTAATGAACAATACTAGTATTCCTCATTTTGTATACTATTTACACACTTTAAATTTGCATTTGGCCTATTATTGTGTTTCTCGCTCAGACACGTCGATACTCAATGTCGAGGCATGATGGAAGAAGATGCGAATATCTGAATGTACTCACTTTTTTGAAACCACCCATAGTAAATAATAATAAAAATAATATCTGTATTTCACTAATATATAAAGCACAAATATATTATATCTATACAATATATGCACGTCTTTTTTAATTTAGTTTACTGTATTTGTAATACTTCAGCGATATCTCTGCTCAGCGCGACTCTTTGACCAGGGACATTTACGTGTTCGACATTCAGTATGAATGTAGACAATGAATTTTTTTAAATTGTATGTATTTATGACACATATTACGCATAAATATTAATGTTCTGCACTCCTTCTCCATATGGACTATGCCAAACATCAAACTCCTCCGTGCGCGCAATATACTTAAAAGGAACACAAGTTTTCTTTTTCACGTTTTAATATAATGACTTTTTTCATTACAATGGCTATAGCTCGGCGGCTGTGCTTAAGATACTTAAAATTAGTTACAAATAACAAAAGGAAAATAAAATAAGATAAAAACAGACAAGAAACATTCCGCTTCGTTACCCCAATAAACAATGTGTTCTCTGTACCTTTTCCCTTGCTCTACACTTCACTAAACTATTATATTTAATATATAAAAAAAACCATACCCCTATTAAAATATTACTTCATTTTCCATTTCACTCAATGTTCTTAATCTTAACCCTATTACTATTATTATACTAACCACTATCATGAATAATTAATAATTTTTGTTTCACACTCTTTTTGCAGGTCTGTAGCTAGCACGTTAGCAGGTAGACTATTCCAGTCCCGAATTGTTCTATTTAGAAATGAAAATTTTCCTATATAGTTCTCTGTTTCCTTTGTCTAATGTTGCACGAGTGATCCCTTTTAGAAAAGTAAGTGGGAGGTAAAAGAAAACCGTTCATACTTCCAGGCCGGTTTGTTGTGTGTTCTGAATAATGCGTAAAGTCTGTGACAAAGTTTCTACCTCATTATCTCCAAGTCTACAAGATAATTAAATGTTTTTTTCTGAATTTTGTCCAGTTCCTGAATGTGCTCAGTCCTAGTCGTATTCAATACATAGTATTTAAGATATGGACATAAATAATGCCATTATGCTACGAATTTAATTTTTTGGTCAATATTTCTGTATCAGTTGTACCTTTATGATAATTCCAACTCATTATGTGCTTTGGATCATTCGTGTATCAAGAACTCTGGTAAATCGTGACTTAATCTTCTGTGGAATGCATGGACAAAAAAGCTTCAACTTTAATAATATTATTATTACACATTATTCAGATGTTTACGGCTTACAAAAAAGTACAAGTGATTTAATTAGTGACTGATTAAACGAGGTGTGTAAGATTTATGGAGTTATTAATAAATTTAAAAGTATAATCAGTTGAAAATCGTTGGCTAATTTTTATTTTGTAGAGATCATGTGTGAATGATGAAATTGTGAATCTATGCGAATCAATACCGAGGTATGACCATACAAGACGAAAGAAACAAAGATATATTTCAACATTAGGTATAATAACACGTGGAAGTGTAATCCCGATTAATATAAATTTAAAAGATATAATGTGATTAAAAGTTGGAATGTATAATGTAATAACGCACTGTAAAGTTATTGCAGAGTGTAGTCGTTTCCAACGCTCCGTACAAGGCTTACGTAAAACTTCGTTGTAGATATTGCCACAGTTGAAACATGTTCAATTAAAGGCCACTTATTGTTTATTTACGAATAAAATTTGATACTATTAAATTAGAGCCTCAAGAGTTTTAATTAAACATACTTATCGGTCAAAAGCAGAGCACATAGTAAGTTAAATATTTATTTAAGAGTTTCCTGAAGTGCTACGCTCAAGAAATTGAAGAATGAAGTACTCTGTTCCCGAGTCCAGTCAACAATATCAATTAAGAGGCAGATAAGCGAACACAAAACGTTTCTAAAACGAAATTCCACACATACGAACTGCTGACCAATCTGAAAATTATTCTACCCTGACATAATAATAGTAGCAATTTTCAAATAAATTATGTGTTTTATTATGAAATAAAAATTCAGTTCTTTATGGGGCACGTTATATTAGTGGTATATGGGGAAGATAAATTTGTAATCTTGAGTGAATCTTAATGGTATATTTCAGTGATGGGCAAACGTTTTAAAGAGGGGGCCAAATGAAAGGAAAATAATCTTTAGGCGGGCCAATATAATTTAGAGCTGAAGTGTCGTGAAACATTATATTCTTTGTAAAATGCTACAGTATCGTTACAGATGTGACAGAGGTGTAGTGTACCTTTCTATATATTAATATTTAGGAAAATGATAGGTTTCACGCTAACAAATATCTATTTATTATAAACACAATAATTAATTTACGGAAAATTGAAAAAAAAAATATTTCCTGGCAAGCTAAATATGCAAAAGTTGTCTCCACTCAAGGTTTACCGTTGAGTAAGTAGGCTATCAACTAATTCCGCTGAAATTCTTCACAAAACAGTCTTACCGCTACCACGTGCACTCAGGCTGCTACAGCAACAGACTTCCTCTTTCTTCATCATCAACCGCAGATTGTCTGATCACCCAAACTCTACCAGGATCCGTGTTCGTCAAAAGGCTCTAATTGGTTCCTACTTATTTCGCGATTTTATGGGAGAACCAATCAGCAAAACTTTATCCTGGTGACTGTTTTCCAAGAACCTTTGCACCGTGAAGCGTAGGAGGAAGGGAGAATTCCTTCGTACCTGAGACGCAGCGTATTCCATTGTCTATGCTTTATTTTTAAACCGTAAAATCCTATGAGCCAAGCGCACGTGTCTAACTGCTGCACATTCCAATCTCCAAAATTTATTAATCTTACCATTATTCCATTCAAGCATAATTCGCCCTACAGTGTTTTATCCCTAAAAACTGTGAAAAGTACTTCCAAGACCATTCATCTTTGAAAACACAGCACTCTGAATCCAATTACCGTTTCTTAGAAAACATCTTAAGACAAAACGTTTTTATAATATGAAGAGTAAACTAAAAAACCAACAACGCTAATATAGGTCTAAATGAAGAGACGTTTTTCGATATCTAATCGCGGTGGAAAGGGTAGCTACTTCACTACAAAGTTGCCAGCAGACACTGCCTCTCACTCTTAACATTCCAATATCTAGGTTAAGTCAGTAAATTTGTATGTTGTCGCTGATGCAAAACGAAAGACAGGAAAAAAATGAGACAACATTTATGTTTAATATAGCCTGTATTCTTTTTTTACTCGTCAGATTAGGAATCATGTTTCGCGGGCCGGATAGAACAATTCAGGGGGCCACATCTGGCCGCGGGTCGTAGTTTGCCCATCACTGGTATACTTGATTTGTTGTAATTAAATAATTAAACTCCCTTATAAACAAGTGAAATTTTGGATAAAATCATCAACAAAAATTTGTTGTCCCATAAAAGCGAATCATAATCAAACAGGTTATTCAGAATTATAAACAACGTGGAACAAATCTCACAAAACGAAATTAAGAATTTTATCTCTTTTTTTAGGTTAACAGGCTACATGAGGGTGATCCTGAAACAGGCAACTCCCCTTTAATAGCATAGGAAGGGAACTGAAAAGGGGGGGTGTGAAGGTAGAGCAAGGTAGCCAAGGGTTTAAACCACTGATGTAATTATAGATCCCTTGGAATATAAGTTACTGCAAGTAACGAACCAAAAGTAGTTAATGATTTTTCGGTTTTAACTGGCATTAAAGTCACTTTTAATGAAAGGCTGTTTCTAAAGTAAGTACGAATATTTAAAATATAGCATGACATTATTTCCCAGATATTTTATTATCGAACAGTACCTAACAGGCCACACTACTCCACATAATCAAAGCCGTTAGGCAAGCACTTATCACAACGGATAACCATTTATGTACTTCACAGAAAAATTCTGTCTGTTCATACAGACGGTCGGCCGCATCGCTGATCATCGTACACATTTTCACGACCTTAGTTAAACTGTATAATTCACTTCCTCGTCATTAGTACGCTCATTATAGTTTTCCCATACACCTCACACAGTTGCCGATTAATCATTTCTGCCATAACATTCCTTGTATTATAGAAACGAATCAGTGATCTCAACTTCACACTCCGTTCGATTGCATTGAGAATTTCGAAACGCTTCCAGAAAATGAAATAGCAAAATTACGAAGTTTCATTGCTGCGGCTGGGTTCGTAATGAATGAAGGGTGAGATCAGACATGAGTAAAATCCAAACTACATCTCTGCACAGGCAGTGAAACCTTCCCCTATTCTGCGTAAAACTTCCTGGTTTGTGATTTTATCCAGCCACCTGATTTTCAGCATTCTCCTATAACACCACATTTCAAAGACTTTTATTCTTTTTCTTTCCGTAACTCCTATCGCCCACGTTTCGCACCCATATACCGCCACACTCCATACATTTTTAGTAATGACTTCCTAAGATTTCATACTTTTATTAGCTTAAGTAAACCCCTCTTTTTTTGCGAAAGCCTTTCTTGTCTGTGCTATCCTACTCTTTATTTCTACTATACTTCTACCGTCCCTAGTTATTATGCTTCCTTAGTATGATAATTCCTTAACTTCCTTCAAAATATCCCTTCCCAATCTAACACCATTTGTTATTCCCATACAACACTCCATCACCTTGTTTTGCCCTCTATTAATCCTCATGTTCTACTATTCCTCCAGGATCACTTTCATGTCGTTTATTATGTTTTCCAAGTCTTCCTCTGTCTCCCTAATTCCCCAATACCAGCAGCAAAGCGTAGGGTTTTATTTCTTTTCTTTGCAGTTTCATTCCATTTCCATATTCACTTTTAACTTCTTTCATCGGCTGTTCTATATATAAGTTAAAGAGTTCGGCGACAGACTACATTCTTGCCTTACTGTTTTCTTGATTTCTGTTGTATTTTCTTGTCCTTCAATTATAATTACTGCTTACAACCATCTGTAGATATTTTACACCTGTCGTCTGCAAAATCCTTAATAGTGTGTTACAGTTCATATTATCAAAAACTTTTTCTAGATCTAACAAAGTGCTTTGTTTACTCCTCAGAAAATAAATTGTCTTTATTAAGTAAAATCTAATCTAATAGCATTAGACAACTATAAAATATTTTATTAAAAAAGAAAGAAGCTGGTATAAAACTGTGGAGAAGGAAAGTGTTAAATGTAAGTCGTGGATAATCTCCGTTCCTATTATTCCGTAGGTCAAATCTTCATATAACGTCAGTGATTCAGTGACACAAACGCCAGAAGAAACGAAAGTATCAGGCAAATATCTGGCATATTTCGTAGTGTTTTCTCAGCTCTTATCATTGCGGTGTAAGTGCCAGACACTACATGGCCCATAAAGCGTTGTTCACGGAAATTAAAGATTCGACGATAAGCGCCATTGAAAAAAATACATGTTTCATTGTTTCCTCCGTCATACTTAATACATTTTTATCTCCTCGCGAGTTTTGTAACTTTGCGTTGTGGCAGGTTCGTGGGGGCGGCAAAGAGAAATAGTGGAAAAGTTCAACTGGCTATAAAGCATCAGCTAATGGGGTCTTATCTGCAGCAAAGCCAATATATGCTCAAGTTATATGAGAAATACAGCGTCGAGAATGTCTTATTTATTAATTGGAATTCAAGCAATTATGGCAAAATAAGTGTCAAAGGTTGAGTGCGTTTTTCCAAATGAAATACTTTTTCTTCGATAAGATAATGTCTGTTCCAACTAACGATAATAAACCTTACAGACAAATATATTTGGTTGCCTCCATTTTTCTTATTTTTACGATATGCAGCATAAATACCACGAAAATTCAACTTCCAAAGTAACATATAACAAAACCGAAACTTACAAATCTATAATAATTGTGCAATATATAAATTAATAATATTTTAAACTCTCAACCAACAGACTGTTTCAAAATCTTCAAAATTCAGGTTAAGGCAACTCGAAAATATACACGTAAGAGCACGTTCAATTCTCTTCGCTGAAATAAATTTTTCTGGAGAACGTAGATTTTCCAGACGAAGATGCTGGATGAAGATTTCTCGGGATTCCAGTCGGCTGATGAAGAAGATGGCGGTGTCAGCCATAGAAACGTTGTGGACTACAAACGACATCACCCGACTGGAATCCCGAGAACTCTTCATCGATACATTTTTCTATTTGATGCACCAATATTGCCCTCTCTTGTATAACATATTTATTATATATAATTTTTTAATGATATTTACAGTAGCTTTCGGCCTCTTAGGTCATATTTATCTGTTTCTACAAAATGTTACATCGTATTATCATTGATGGATTCGTACAATATGCTATAATTTCTTTTCACCTTACATGCTTCCTTTTTTGTACATTGTACGTAAGTCATTAAATTTTCAATATATTTACAAATGTTTTTAAACACTTTAAAAAGATTTATTTACACCTTGTGCAGTTCGACTTAATATAAAGTTCGGAAATTGTAACAACCTACTTACAAAGATATCACATTTTTATGCGTTTTTTATTTACTATTATTTATAAAACTATCTATACTATTTACGTATAATAATAATAGATATATTTTATAAGATATTGCAAAAATCCATTAATAATAAAATATTGTAGACTTTCGTAGAAACATGAATATGGCCCAAAAATCCGAAAGCAACTGCGACTACCAATAAAAAATTATATAAAATAAATCTTTTATGCAAGAGCACAATATTGGTATATAAATAAAATAGAAAAATCTATTTCCGCGAAGAACGTGCTCACTCGTGTATATTTTCGAGTTACCATAACCTTCAAATGTACTCTAACAGTAGCATACATTTTGGAAATAAAAATATTTGGAAAATTCTGTTCATATAAAATTTGAAGCCGACAGAAGAGGTTTCATTCTTCATCTATTTGAAAATGAAGCGTTATTTCGATTAGTCAAATATCGACAAACACGTATTTTAACTTGAACGCTCTAAATATATGTTTTTATAAAACAATAGAGTTCCAATAAGAAGTGTTTGATATAAACATATTTTTAGAGTGACTTTTTTGACCAAGGCAGACAAATTAAAATTATTTAGAGTCAACTAACAACTGACTCACAACTGTGAAGTAGCATTACAACTGTTACAAATTAAGTAATAATTAACGACCCGTATAAGAAAACTAAAAAAATTTGTAAGAAGACTTTTATTGTGGTATTCAGTCCCAAGATTGGTCTGATGTAACCCTGCATGCTAACCTATTTCCCACAAGCTTCTTCAATTCCGCATAACTCCCACAACCTACATCCTCCCTAATCTGATCAGAATATTCCATAATTGGCCTCCCTCTTCTATTCTTACCCCACACACTTCCCTCTAATGCTAATTTTACAAGACCGTCATGTATTAAAACGTTATCCATTGATCTATTCCTTCCCTTGGTCAACGTCCTCCATATTGTTCACTCTTCCCCTATTATTTTTAGAACTTCCTCGTTACCTATTTTAGCCAGCCATCTGATTTTCAGCATTCTCCTATAACACAACATTTCAAAGGCTTTTACGCTTTTCCTTTCTGCAACTTCTATTATCCATTTTCGCGCACACATAACGCCACATTTTTAGCAACGATTTCCTAATATTAAAACTTATATTACACGTAAGTAAATTACTCTTTTTCACGAAAGACTTCCTGGCCTGTGCTATCCTACTCTTTATGTCTACTATACTTCTACCATCCCTAGTTATTATGCTGCCCAAGTAACAGAACTCCGTAACTTGTTTCCCAATCTAACACCCTTTGTAATTTTTCTGTTTCCCATTCTACACTCCATCAGCTTGGTTTTCCGTCTAGTAATCCTCATATTGTACTCTTTCTCCAGGACCACTTTCATGTCATTTATTATGTTTTCCAAGTCGTTAATACTACAATATAATCGGCAAAGCGTATGGTTTGTATTTCGTCTCCTTTCAGTATGATTCCTTTTCCGTTTTAACTTTCTTCATCGCTTGTTCTATTTATAAGTTAAATAGCATTTGCGGCAGACTACATTTTTGTTTTACTCCTTTCTTGATTTCTGCTTTCATTTCTTGATCTTTATTTCTAATTACTGCTGACTGCCTTGATCTAGTGGCTATGGATAAGTCTTCTTTCTCGATATTTTATTCCTGACCTCTTCAAAATCCTCAATAGTGTGTTCCAGTTCACATGAAAAACTTTTTATAAATCTACAAATGCACAAAATCATGAAAGTATATATTAAACGTATAAGTATAAAACAAACGTACAACTGAATACCACAACAATATTATTGTTAGAAATTTTTATAGTTGTCTTATATAGGTTGTTTAATTCTTATTTGAGTTATAAGAGTTGTAATGTTAATTGAAGAATTTGAAACATAAACTAAATACACGTTTCTACCAGCACTTGTGGTTGTT
Organism: Eucriotettix oculatus; assembly: GCA_034510155.1. Classification (NCBI taxonomy): domain Eukaryota; kingdom Metazoa; phylum Arthropoda; class Insecta; order Orthoptera; family Tetrigidae; genus Eucriotettix; species Eucriotettix oculatus. Next base: position 27,948,947 of record CM067377.1, on the reverse strand, counting down.
GTCAATATTCTGCCGGCCAAACGCAGAAGAAATAATTTTTTACTTTTGAAAATATTCCACGGATAAATGTATTATAATTAATTTATAAAGACAAATTCATATTCCTTGGCACGGTTCAAACCATTTTCAAAGAGGTAAGGGATTTATGTAAATGTCGAAGCACCAAAATCTTTATCCCTTGATTTCTCAAAAACATTTTTTTAAAAACTTACTGCCTTTCTCCTTTGGACGGCAGTATTTATAGCAAAAGGAACAAGAATAATAAAATTCAAATAATAACCTAAGTAACAGACTGCAAGTGTTTAGTTCATAAAGGAATCTGATCAGGAAGAGACTAATGCGCCATGTCTAGCTGCAGTCGGGGGGAGCTGCAATGTTCAGTATCAAATCGATGAGAAATAATTATTTAGTGTCAAGTCCCATTTGCCCTCACAGATTAGACTGAGAAACCACGTAACTAATATCTGTTTGCAAGAAGTTTGTGTAACCATGTAACCATAATCAGATTTAAATGCGTGGACAATTTAAAAAAAAAAGATATTGAGAACGCTGTGGCGTCGGAGGAAGAAGCGGAGGTTGAGATTACATGCTGATACTCTCACACTTGATCAATCATAACCTCCAATACGAACACCTTGCAACACACGGAAAAATTATAAAAAATATTCTATTTCAAAACATAGATTTGTATATTTTAGTTTTATTTATAACCGCCTATACACATGACACTTTTCAATGAATCATTATGTTTTCAAATTCGACTTCTGCCTAATTATATCCTGCAATACGATCATCAGGAAATATCGACGGGTGATAAAAAGAAAAATATATAAGATTTATTAATCATTATAATGTAATGAATTTGTTGCAAAGACTGACGAAACAATTTGAATTGATAATTCAGGTTAAGTGTGCTTATTGAATTTTATGGAATGAATAATGGTTACATACGAAAAACATTCAATCATAATTTAATAGATTTGATTATCTCTAAAGGCAAACGAATGAATTTCAAATAAAAATTCGACATTATAGATAAATAATATTTTTCTATAGAAGAGTTGGTGGATTTCGTTAATTTCTTAATTTGTTTCATACAACCAACCTTGATTGACACCTTTAACGTCAAGTCTTCTGTGCCCACAGGATCTTAAAAAGTTCACGTTGCGTAACAATATAAATAGGTAGGACGCTAACTTTCGTGTTCGTCAGAAACTACCGGACAACGTCGGGCATTCAGTTAGTATAGAAAATAACTAATGTATATTTTTTGCTATAGCTTGCCTATCAGAGAAGAAAAATTAAAATTTATCAAAATAGTGTATATAAAACCTATAAGAAAATAAATACGAATCAAAACAGATATCTAAAAAAAGAGAGAATGACTTCATACTGAACATAACATAAAAGGAAGCCAGCGAACTTTTACATTATATTCATTCTTAAACAAATAACAATTTTTTGAATACTTATAACGTTATAATAATGAAATTAAAATAGTCACGTCATAAATGATCGGGATTAAACTTTGGCCTCCTTCAATGAGTTTTACTAATCTTCTCTATTAGTTGCTCCTTCACGCAACATCTTTCCAACCGAAAAATCGTTAATCTATTTTCCAAGTCTTGTATCCACCGTTTCCCTTGTCCTCATCGTATCCTCCATCCACCTACCCATCCCACAGCTGCTTTGGTAACCTCTCATTTATTCCTGCCAAGAACCAAGTTACATCTTAGCCCGACCTACCTGATGCAGGTTTTCTAGGATTATCTCTGGATCTCATTAGGTGAAACACCGGGTAGGATCCTTACACTAGTCAACCCTTGGTTACCTTGCCCTACCTTCCGCACCCCACTTTTCCTTTCCCTTCCTATGCTATTAAATGGGAGTTGCCTGTTTCAGGATCACCCTCATGTAGCTTAATACCTCTCTTTCCCTCCCCCTCTCTAAAAACGAAACTATCCAGGCTACATATAATAAAAAGAAATTCCATACTAGTCGCCAATTTTCGAGATCATTCGACACGTCTTGTAATTTATGCAATCGTAAAAGTTAAAATAAAGCATTTGTCTCTTTGATTCAGCAAATCAAAAATATTTATGTAAACTTTTTATTTTTTCTCTAGTTAGTAATAAAAGCTAAAAGTTGGCGTAGATTGAAAGAAGTAGGATAACGGCCATGAATGTAGATGCGCGATTTTTTCAAAACAGAAATATTAATGATTTCAAGAACGTGCCACTTAATTCTTTCGCTTTCCCTTCAGAATTCCTAGCACAAACAGTTATTTAAGGATATGTTTCTGAAAATAGAGCTAATCTCTGTAGCGTCATTTGAAAAAAAAACTGTTGCAAACAAGAGAGCAGTTCTCTCAGATTCATGCACATTGGCATCCGCAGAAAGACCGGAAAACTGTTATCTGAATCCTTCCGTCACAACGTAACGAATCGTTGCACCAGATAGTTCAAAAATGTGCACCTCGACAAAAACCCTGCATTTTTTATTAATTGTGATCAGTGTGAGGAATCTAGGATGTGCACATGGTACAAAGGTAAGTCATTTCTCAAATTTATGACCAATGTCCTAAACGACTTGACAGATTTTAATTATTCCTTTTTATGTATTTATGGAGTGACTTGATGATTCTTAACAATATTTGACGCGATTCGGAATGTTTTTTTTAATTTTCAACCAAATAAAAAAATACAATTTTTGAAAACAATACTTTCAAAAAAACAGTCTTTGTTTATTCACATCAACATATAAAGAACAAAGGAGCTTTCGGACCATGGTCCATAGTCATCTTAAATTACCATCACATCTAAATGGCCACTAAACATTGTGTTGCCATTGTTTACAATTGTACATTGTAAAGACCCTGTACAGTACCAGACCAAAACCCATAATTGACTTATTCTATCGGTTAAATACCATAACCCTGCACCGTTCTATCCTTGCTTGTAATTATTAGCTGAATAGTATAATGTGAAATTGTTTTCCATAAGTGATCCGTGTCGTTTCCACCTAATTTCCTGTAGAGCTGTAATATCCATACCATGCTTCATAGAGTACTGATCCTTCTCCAGCTTGTAACTGGGTCCTAATGTTCCAGGTTCGGAATCGCATAACCATTTTCGAGTGCCTTTCGAGTATTTTTGTCGCATATATAGCGGCAGTCCGATTTCTACTGTTGCTACTGTTTGAGATCTTCGCAGCATTTTAGTATTCTGGGGTAGGGTCGTCAGCCCTATGACCAACCACGAACCTGGAGGTCCAGTGGACTGTTCTTTGTCTAACTCAGACTTTTTGACCCATCAGGAATCTACACTCCCGCCAGCATAGGTTTCCGTGTCAATGGAGCACGCAAACTTCCGTCACGTTATAGTCCATGGGGTGGAGGCTGTTGGAACAGAAACCCTAAAAACGGAATGATAGATAAGCATGGTAAACGACACCTTTGTCTCTACATCGCCGAGCCACAATGGGATCTGATCCCATGCATGCGGAGCAACGTTCCGGAAAATGCCCAGCACGAAACATGGATTCATTAGAATGAAACGACACTGATTACCATCAAGACTTTCCTGAGAATATTTCAGATCAGAGAAACTAAGGAAAATCCAAACGACGATTCAATGCAGATGTTCAGACGCGTATGTATCAGAAGCGCATACATTTGGTGTTGGAAGGTTGACACAAAAAGAAAATCTGATGCACACACTACCAAATAGATGCCACAGTTCAGATAATAGTTGCGCTGAAAATTGGGTGGTCCAATCGTACAGTATCAAAAGTTGCAGTGAAGCTGTCAAGGAGTTGATCCATCTCGTAATCTTCTCGAAACAGAGCACCAGATGATACAGGGGAGAAAGAAAGTAATAGGAGCTTCTAATGCGCTATTAGAGACTCTAGAGCACTTTTCTAACAACAGAACTGGTCATGTTATACTTACGAGAAGGAGACGAAACCAACTCATACCCTGCCAACCGAGAAACTGTAACACATATACTTCTTTCTTTCTTTAAATTTTATTACGATTTTATTTAATAAAATCGTAACAGACGGCTGGCCGTCGCTCGGAATGCATTTCCTCACTTCCCGAAAATGGGTTCCTTGCCCTGGGAAATATCCGATGTATTTCAAGTAACCAGTCTACTTTGGCCAGTCACTTCGCAAAGTGGCCAAAGTTGGATGTGGAGACGCAAGACGATCCGGCAGGCAGCACATGAATGTGACTGATAGTATGAATCTTATATTAATTAATAAAACAATATTAGTCGTTACATCCTATAAAAAGTTAAACATGCCCAATGAGCTAACCTGTATTCATAAAGTATTCATACAGAAAACTATACAAATAAGAGGAAGAAAATACAATGAAACCTCTACCAGAATGATGTGAACAAATCACAGAGGTAAAATCTACTCCTAAAAGTGAAAAACTGTTATTTTTTATCGATATAGTCGTCACATCGTGTGACCTTCTTTGCCAACCACGTGAACACTAAAAACCATAGGCAGGTCGCCGGAATATCGTCCCCACTCTCCGAGGTTCACCAATACAATGAAACTATGGTTCGTGTTGTAGCACTGATGATTCTATGCGTACCAACTAGAGACAATAAAAATTCTGGAATAGGCTACCGTTTCAAAGGGACTGTAACAACTGTTTAGCTTCGAATATTACCCATAACTTTATTTATGCCTTGCGACAGCACATCGAACATTGGCCAGGGATTTCCGGAGTAGTTATTTGAAGTACATCGGACACTGACCACATGGGTCGGGCAAAGTTCGAAGTGGCCTGCTAATTCGCGATGTGGCCGAACTTCGGGCTGGACCGAAACAAGCATGTAAACAGAAAAGTGGATTATCTGAAGTTGAAGTTCGCCGTCACCACGGAAGACACGGAATTTCTCTTCAAATTTTTGGATGCTTTAGTGGATACTGTATTACTTGAAACATTTTTCTATTGTTACAGATGTTATATAGGTATACCATTCCAATTAAATACTGACAATGAAGAAAAATACATTAATAATTTTTGTCTTTTGAATGCCTAAGCTCCTTTCCTGAATCGAAGAATTTTTACAGGTTGCTACATGAACTACTTACTTTTATGTAAATTCTAGTTTGTTTTCAATTATTACTCGTGCTCATTAAATATTTAACTATACCTATTCCTTTATAAGAATTTCATACTAAGTAACTGTTACTGAATCTGTTTTCAGATAAGAGAACCATTAGAAAAATTATTTGATGGAAATCAATATGTTGGACAATTAGTGGCACATATTTTTACTGGCTTGTACAAGAATGTTGATTTCGGTAACTTAACTCAGTTAGTAGCTAACACAGAAACCATTGATCCAAATTGGATAAGATATAGGAATTTGGTATGTTTATTTGCTTACAGTTTCTCTTTCATTCATTTATTATTATTAGTAATATTATAATCATTATGTATTAGTTAAACATAATAAATGGCATGAACGTGGTCCTGGAGGAAGTGTACAAGATAAGAATTAAGAAAGGAAAAACCAAGCTGATGGAGTGTTATATGGGAAACAGTGGAATTACAAAGGGTGTAAGTTGGGAAGGGATATTTTGAAGGAGGTTAAGGAATTCTGCTACTTGGGCAGTATAATAAATAGGGATGGTAGAAATATAACAGACATAAAGAGTAGGATAGCAGATGCAAGGAAGGCTTTCGTAAAAAAGAGAAATTTAGTTACGGGTAATATAAGCGTGAATATTAGGAAATCTTTTCTAAAAATTTTCGTATGGAATGTGGCGTTAGTTCGGTGTGAAACGTGGACGGTGAAGTTGCAGAAAGGAAACGAATAGAAGCTTGTGAAATGTGCTGTAGGAGAATGCTGAAAATCAGATGGGCGGATAGAATCCCTAACGAGGAAGTTCTTAACATAACAGGGGAAGAGCGAACAGTATGGCGGACGTTGATCAAAAGGAGGGATAGATTAATAGGCCATGTTTTAAATATGAGGGTCTTGTAAAATTAGTATTAGAGAGAAGTATGTGGGGTAAGAACAGGAAAGGGTGGCCAAGGCCACAATATACGCTGAGTAGTTTAGGGAGGATGTGGGATGTGGTAGTTATGCGCAAATGAAAAGGCTTGCGCACTATAGGACCCGTCTTAGGACTGAACACCACAACAACAAAACAATATAAAAAATGTTCAATTTCTTTGAAAGAATAAAATAAATTATGTAAATTAGCGATAGTGTTCGAAAACATTTGATGAACCATATTTTCCCAATTGAAAAGCTTTTATTCTGAAAATTTCAGACAAAAACATCTGATGGATTTTTCAAAATAAATAACATTATAAGCTCATATATTAAGTTGAGCAACCCACTTTTTGGAAACTTTACATAGTCATGGAAAATGCAGATTTAGAAATAATCAAATAGCTAATGTATTTTCTTGAACTGATGTTGAAATACTCTGCTATAACAGGTTACAGTTTATATTACCAGGTGTACAAGCATAAAATGTCGTTTTTTAATTAAAAATACGCTATAATTTATGAATAAGGCCAAAGATCTTTTAAACAAAATATCGGCCTTCGTTTTCTGCACATTGACCATCTTTTAGGCAAATTATGGATGCAATTCCAAAAGTAAGTTTCATCCTTCATGAACATCCATTCACCAAGCAATTTTTCCACATGACCGAATGTTGTGAAATGCTGCTTAGCCAGTGCGTGTTCCATCGATGAAAACAAATGGTAATCTGAGGGAGCCCAGGTCTAGTAAATAACAAGGGCGGAAATGGTGTCTTTGACTAGTTTGGCCGAATGTGCATGCTACAAAGTCACTTTACCATATCTTCCAGCTGTCAGTATTCCGATCAAGGCATGGTTCAAATTGATCTATTGCTACCGGTAGCCGCTGGTATTAGCTGCTTCACCAGGCTTGAGATCTCGTAGCTCATGACACCGTTCACACACAGCATTGTCTTCTTCCGAAGCGATCTGGTCTTGCACTCTTTCTTTCGTGGTGTTGAACACAATTTTTTCTGATTTTTTATCTGTCGTTCTGCCAGTTCGTGTGGAACCCATTTTACAACCTTTTGTGTATCTTTCCCATTTCTCTCAGGCGATCGGAAACGGCTGGCTGAGTGGCATTTAATTGATCTGTCATTATTTCTTGTGTTTTTGTATCATCCGCATCCAATATTGCTATCAGTTGAACGTCTTGAAACTTTTTTGTCGATTTTCGCTTCTTTATCAATGATATTAAAATCACCACTTTTGAATCGTTGAAACTAGCGTTCACAGGCCTTGATGGTTGGAGCAAGCTCGCCGTAACTTTCTACTAGAACTCTATGATTTTCAGATGTTTTCCTCTTATGATTTAACACAAGGAAAACAGCACGTGCCTCAAATGCTCCTTATTGGCCTCAAACTTCGAAATGTTTACCACCGTAAAGAAGTGTTAACAACCAAACGAATGTTGCGTTTATTTGCGGACTGTCATAGCAACGAAATAACTCTTTGATTTTAAAGTAAAAAATAATAGATTTTCTCATGGAAGAAATATTTTTAAACTTTTACAACTGATAAATAAATGAATACGAATCCTGATAAACAATTGTGTTTCACATTCAAAATGTATCCGTATCTGAAAATAAATGTATTAGTATTTCAAGAAGCATTTTGAGCTATGAGGTCAGCTAAAAATATCTAATTAATAAATTTGATCACTCTGCTACAGGTCATTTCGGAAATGTCTAACATTATGATTGAAACATATGCAAAGTTATCAGTACAATGGAAATACTTGCTGGAAGAAGATTTACAATCATCTGGACTGGAGTGTATTAAAGCCTTTTATATGGAAGAAAGTAATTCGAGAGCTTCTAACTGTGTACGTAAATCTAGGATTAAACCTTAATGTTCTGTTCATATGTATTCATATGGCATCTCTGTCACTGATAATTACAGTTACACAATTGTTAATTTTAAATATAATTACTTATGGTGCACTAATAGGGAGTGGTCAGTGTTATTTAAGCATATGACAAAGAATATTATATTCTGTATATGTGTTCATGTACCCCAAATACGGAATGTGTCACGCAAGATGACAGTCCGCAGCCGCCTCGGTAGGCCTAGGCCCTCAAGAGGGCTGTTGAGCCGTTGGAGAGAGAGAGAGAGAGAGAGAGAGGTGTTCATGATTGTCTTTGGCTTAGTATGTTTGGCTTATTGGGAATGTATGTGTATATGGATTTTATATCCTTCACTATGTCCATATGCTAGTGTTTCTGGAAGTCTAAGTATTTGTCCATGTTTGTGGCTACCAACAACTATTTGTGAGACAGAATCTAAGCAATCTAATCAATTTTACAAATAACAACAATATTGTAATTCATTATCAATAACATGGAATTCAAAATAAATTAGTTTACCCAAATAAAGTTGATTAATTAGTCAGAAATGACTTAGTATTATTAAGTAAGACCATTTAGTCTGAGGCTTTTACTGTTGTTCTTTTTTGCCCTTTCCTTAAGGAGAATTTCACCTTTCTAACCTTTTGTAAAACAGCTGTCCAAGCTTAGCTGTCACATGTGTCCCTGCCGAGAGTGGGCAGTTTAAATAAATTACATAGCCCGGGGGCCCTAGTTGAAGGCACTGCGGGAGTTTTCTCGCAAACGCTTCAGCCCAGAGTGACTGCGGGGCTCACCTGATCATGTCGGGGATGCCTCGCACTCTCTCTGGGTACTTTTTATCAAAGTTCTCACATGCCGAGACACCTTCACCTATTTTAGGAGGTATATGTGCTGGGGTCTAAGACCTTGGGCATATGGCAAGAGCTGTCCGCTGATCCCATTGGATCAGTCGGCTAACTGCCTCCTGAAACTGGTGGAGACACGGAGAAGGGAATGCTGCGTCCCCACAGCAAACTCGTCTCCCGTCATTCGGAAGGGCGTGAGAATAGTACCCAATGCCCGACCTACCTGATGCAGTTTTTCTAGGGTTTTCCCTGAATCTCTTTAGGTGAAACACTGGGTAGGATCCTTAAACCATAGCCCGGGGGCCCTAGTCAACCCTTGGCTACCTTGCTCTACCTTCCGCATCCCCCTTTTCAATTCCCTTCCTATGCTATTAAAGGGGAGTTGCCTGTTTCAGGATCACCCTCATGTAGCCTGTTAACCAAAAAAAAATTAAATCTTAATCTAATAATATAATACTTACGAAATAAAATTATTAAAAAATTATTTAGAGTAATTGCCATATTAATACCATTTCTAAATAAACTAAAACAGGCCATAAACATCGTTCAAAATAAACATGTTAACATTTTAAAGAGAATTCTTAATTATAACTTCATTATTACGTATAAATTGGAACTTAAAACTCTTATAACTCTTATAT